>OX451737.1:1602177343-1603466093 GCA_948472305.1 Vicia faba | reverse complement strand
GGGCAATTTTCAAAGGAAATACATGAAATCTCAATTGAGCAAATTTGTGATTTTAAGTTATTGGGACTAACTTTTTGGAGTTCAAATATGTTCATGATGTTTCAAAGGACCTCTAAATCTATCCATGCATTTTTTTATTTATTTTAATTTTTATTCATTTAAATATGAATTAAATCAAATAAAAACTATATAAAATTGCATAAAATAGTAATTGTTGGTTATGGCAATATGGGCTGATGGTTTGAATTATTTTTGGCTCAAAGTTTTTTTGCAAAGGAGTCCAGGTGCATTGCATCTCAAAATAGGCAAGAATTTGCATTTTTGGAACTTTTCTAATGTGTTTGATTTTGGTTTGAAAGAGGGCCATTATGGGTGGATTCTTACCATCTTTGTTATCCCTCTTATTCCTCTATAAATACAAGACCAAGGCGTGAGAAAAGGACACGAAAATCATTGCTAGGAAGCCATATCAAAATTCACAAAATTTCCACAAAGTTGTCAAAATCAAAACTACCTTTGCAAGCATCCTCGATCCAAACCAATTGTCCAGTTGTGATCCTGAGGTTCCCAGGAACTCATTAAATCCATTCCTAAGTCTTGCAACACCCTAGATCATCGTATCCATGCATCACTGGTTGGTAAAGTTTTCTTGAATTTTAAAACTGCATTTTCATGGTATGTTAATACTTTTAACTATTTGATTTGTGTTTAGCATGTCTATTAGAGAATGTGTGACATTTAGTATGAAGGTTTTGGGGCCACACGAAATTCAAATTATACCCCCTTTTCCACTTACTGCCTGGCCCGTTTCTATTCATTTATTTTGTTTTTTTACTTATTTTTTTTAGTTTTTTTAATCAATATAAAATCGGATAAAAATCATAAAAATATTAGGTTAGCATTTATTTTTAATTAAATTAATTTTGTAAATTAATTAATAACTATTTAAACCATTTTATTTAATTAAAAACTAAATAGACTTAGGATTTTAATTCATTTTCCTTTTCATAATAAAAATACCAAAAAAACATAGAATTAATTTCTTTTCTTTAATTTCATGTTTCTTTAATAATTAACCTTTTTTTTATTTAAATATAGATCTAGATTAATTATTTTTTAACTTAAACCATTTTCATAAATTAAAACAAAAAACAAACAAAAGATTTTCTCTTAGGATTTTTTAGACGTCCTTTCAATTCGCGCGTGTTATTATCTTTCGCATTCTATTTTTCATACTATTGTAACTGCCTACTGGATGTAATAGCATAACTAAGACTTTACATTTACTACCTTATTTCCCCCCAAAGTTTTAGATATGTAATTAATCCCCCTCCCCGAAGCCTTGTAATAGTTTATATTTAAATTTCTGCACTTTTAATTACCGCAAATCATTAATTGTTTAGATGTATGTTAATTAGGATTGTATGGCAAGAATAATAAACGAATCTCTAGCAAATCTAAGGCAAAGACAAAAATAACTGAATACAACACAATTGCACATGTACACCTCTAGGGTACCCCACTTTGGTTGCCTTCGAAAAAATAGTAACATCTCTCGAAACGTGAGAGATTTTAGTGGCTACCATCCGGTTTAAAGATCATAAGTCCCTCGATGATCCTCTCGACGTTGCCTCAGTATGACCTTAAAAACCCTAGGGTAGTTATTAAAGTTTCTTGCCCAGTTACCTTTGTGACTGTATAAACGTCCCTTCGAATGTCCCTTAAACATCCAACGACCATGGCTACATACTCACTAATAGTAGGATAGCAATGTCTAAAGGAAAAGAGGAAAAGAACAAACGTTCGAGTAAAGTAGATAGTTGTTAGATGCTTCCTCAAACAATTTTTATACTTACACAAAACTTATTTCAGAAACATTTTCAAACACTTTGTATACATTCTCTACCATTCCGAGAAACATTAAAAAGTTTTCCGCACTAAGGCGCTTTCAAAAATACTTTTCAAAACACACAAAGCACAAGGTATTTCAAAATGATCTAAGCATCTAAGAGCCTGTAGATAAAATATGGATGGAAAGGGTACTAACACCTCCCCTTTCCATAATCTACCTCCCTTACTCAGAAATAATCTCGAAAGGTCTTTTTCTGTTCTTTTCACCCTTTCCTTTGTTGGATAAAAGAAAAGTCGGTGGCGACACTTATTTACTGCAACATTTGCAAATACAAACGCAAAAACAGTATAATAGTCGGTTCTACCATTGTACCATAGACGGCAAGTTCATTGAAACCCCCTGTCAGAATTTTGAAGAGGTTCTTCAGATGATCGTTGTTACCAAGGCTACTACTGTTATGCTGAAGGTTACTAGGCTCCCTTGAAGATGGCTTCTCTGAAGGATGCCAAGGCTGTGATTGAAGAAGATGGGTGTACTATTTGGGGCCAACTCCCTGAAATCCCCTATAAGTATGAAAATTTTGGGTTTTGTTTCACTTTAGGAGCTCAAAAAGCTGTTCATCGTGCTCGCACCGGAGGACCCCCACTATGCATCAGCAACCATAGAGTTAATGCTGTGGAGGATGCTGACAATGACTGCGACCTGACAATGCTGTTTGGGATGTGGAGTGTAAGTCTTCATGTTTTGAAGTTCTGATGAGGTTCTATTTGTTAGAGAAATAAACCATGTTGTAAGGGAAATGTCGTGTATTGCTTGTGAACTCCTGTTGGGGAATCCTGAGAAATTGGGCGACTTCTATTGGGGAGTAATAACTGGAAGTTTTGTTCCACTGGGGATGTGACAGAGCTTGATATCATTAAGCGGTAACTGTGGGGGTTTTATGGAATAGTCTAAAGATATTATCCTATTTCTTAAATCCATTTGATGTTCTTATTTGCGGCTTCGACTGCGCCATTCATCTTTGGCCAGTAAGGGGAAGAATTATGGTGATGGATCTTGAATTGCATGCATAGTGTTGTGATCATAGTATTGTTGAGATTCGTACCATTGTTTGTGATGATCCTCTCCGGGATACCGTAACGACAGATGAGATTCTATTTGATGAATCAGGCACCAACATTCTTGGTTACAGATGCGAAAGAAGCTGCCTCAACCCACTTTGTGAAGTAGTCAATGTCCACCCAGATGAAGCGGTGTCCATTAGAGGCTGTAGGTTTGATTTCTCTAATCATATCGATGCCCCACATTGTGAATGGCCAGGGAGCAGTCAGAACACTCAGAGGAACTGGAGGTACATGCACTTTTTTAGCATAGATCTGACACTTATGACAAGATCGCGAATGTTGATAGCAATCTGCTTCCATGGTAGACCAATAATAACTTGCCCGTAGGATCTTGTTTGCCATCGTATGCCCACTGGAATAGGTACCAAAAGTGCCTTCATGTAGATCAGCCATGATCTTTTCTACCTCAACCTTGTCTACGCAACGAAGCAAAATAGAGTCATGGTTGTGCTTGTAAAGAATGCCATTACTGATGAAGAACTTAGCAGAGAATCTTCTCAATAACTTCTTATCATTGACTGAAGCTCCTTCTGGATACTCTTGAGCCTCGAGATACCTCTTAACTTCATGGAACCAAGTTTGGTCCACTACTTCTTCAGTATCTATCTCGTGACAGTAAGCTGGTTCATCCATCCGTTCAATGGTGATCTGGGGAGCCTCGTTACCCATCTTGAGTTTAAACATGGATTACATTGTGGCTAGCACATCTGCTAGTTGATTTTCTTCTCGTGCGAAATGCTCGAAGGTAATATTCTCAAAATATGGGATTAATGTCAACACATGTTCTTTGTAGGGGATAAGGTTAGGGTGCTTCGTGTCCCATTCTCCTTTGATCTGACTGATGACCAAGGCTGAATCTCCAAATACACTTAAGGACTTGATTCCTAAATATATGGCAGCTTTGAGACCACAAATACATGCTTCGTATTCTTCCATGTTATTTTTACAATTGAAGCAAAGTCTTGCGGTAAAGGGGGTATGACATCCTTCAGGGGATATGAGTACAGCGCCTACGCCATTGCCGAGTGCATTGGACGCCCCATCAAAAACCAGGGTCCATCTAGATCCTTGTTCAGGTCTGTCACATGGTCTGAGTTCCTCACAGTTGTTTACCATCATGATATCTTCATCTGGAAATTCAAACTTCATGGACTGATAGTTATCCATGGCTTGATGAACAAGGTGATCGGCTAGCACACTGCCCTTTATTGCTTTTTGGGTAGTGTACTGAATGTCGTATTCTGTTAGGATCATCTGCCATCTTGCTATTCTCCCAGAGAGGGAGGGCTTCTTAAATATGTATTTAAATGGATCCATCTTGAATATCAATAAGGTAGTATGGGTCAGCATATACTGTCTTAGCCGGCGAGCAGCCCGTGCTAGAGTGCAATAAGTTTTCTTGAAAAGTGAATATCTTGTTTCACAGTCGGTAAAATTTTTGATCAGGTAATAAATAGCACGCTCTTTTTGGCCAGACTCGTCATGCTGCCCTAGCACGCACCCCATTGAATTTTCCAAAACAGTTAGATACATGATCAAGGGTCTTCCCTCGACTGGTGGCATCAAAACAGGAGGCTCTTATAGGTACTCTTTAATCTTGTCGAAGGCAGTTTGGCATTCATAATTCCATTTGACTACTTGATCTTTCTTAAGTAACTTAAAGATTGGTTCACAAGTAGCGGTCAAGTGAGAAATGAATCTGGCAATGTAGTTTAATCTTCCCAAGAATCCTCTGACTTCCCTCTCGGTACAAGGAGCAGGCATTTCTTGTATTTCTTTCACCTTGGCAGGGTCTACTTCGATACCTTTACCACTGACGAAGAAGCCTAGGAGTTTACCGAACCTCACCCCAAATGTGCATTTATTCGGGTTCAACCTCAGCTTTTATTTCTTTAGTCTCTCAAACAGTTTCTGCAAATGGTCAAGATGTTCCTCTTTAATTTGAGATCTGGTTATTATGTCGTCCACATAGACCTCTATTTCGTGATGTATCATGTCATGAAATAGAGATATTATGCCACGCTGATAGGTTGCCCCAGCGTTCTTCAGCCCGAATGGCATAACCTTATAACAGAATGTACCCCACTGTGTGACGAAGGTCATTTCCTCCATGTCCTCAGGCTCCATTTTAATTTGATTGTAGCCTGAGAAACCATCCATAAATGAGAACACTTTATGTTGTGCGGTATTGTCAACCAAAATATCGATATGGGGAAGTGGGAAATCATCCTTAGGGCTTGCCCTATTCAAATCCATGTAGTCCATGCAAATTCGTACTTTGCCGTCCTTTTTAGGCACTGGAATAACATTGGTGACCCATTGTGGATAGGAGGTGACAGCCAAGAATCTGGTGTTGAATTGTTTCATGACTTTAGCCTTAATCTTTTCTGACATGTCTGGCCGCATGCGAAGGACTTTCTATTTTATCGGTGGGCAGTCTTCTTTTATTGGTAGACGATGGACCATGATATCAGCATCAAGTCCTGGCATGTCTTCCTACGACCAGGCAAAGACCTCGACATAATCATGTAGCAACTGAGTCAGACGCTTCTTGACACTGGGTTCCAGATTGGCACCCACCTTGACTTCTTTCTTGTCCTCTTCGGTACCTAGGTTAACCGTGTCCACTGGTTCTTCGTGGGGTTGTATGGTCCTCTCTTCTTGTTATAGTAACCTGGATAGTTCCCCTGGAACTTCACAGTCTTCCTCACCTTCATCTTCGGCTTGGTAGATTATATTTTCAGAGTCACAAAAGGCCATAGCAGAATTGTTACCCATGGGATCCCGAATGGATGTAGATCTTTGTTGTACCCCAAAATTTGCCCTCTCACTTATCAAGAACTTTGCTCACAAGATCTCATTGGGCTCAAGACTGCACTAGGGTTTAATCAGCTCAAGACACCTCGTTATGCACTGATGACCAAAATTAGGGTTTGAGTTTGCACAAGGACATTTGAACTTTCAATGCCTCATATGACTTTCATGGATCATTATGGACCCCTAAGATCACTCATGTCAAGTTTCAAGCCTTGGATCACATTTTTGCTCAGTCAATTGAGCAATTGACCTAAAAATCAACTATGTTAGGAAAGAAGTCAACTGTGGCCAATTTACAGTCAAACATCATAATTTTTTATCCATATCAACATTTTAAACTCATATGTATCATTTGCTCAAGTTTGGACCACAAATCCTCAAGAAATTTGATCAAATCCCCAAAAGGGCAAAATGGTCAAAATTAGGGTTTTGATTGGGAAAGGGCATTTTTTTATTTTTGACCTAGAAAATGGTCAATTGGTTTAAGTCATGATCTCAAGAGTACAATTGCATCATTTTGACCTAAGGACATGGTTCAAAACATTGCAAGTCCATTGGATTGACAAATGAATTTTTCAGTTAACTGATCAAAAGTCAATTGTATATTGAAAAGTCAAATTTTGACTTTTTGGTCAAATTCAAGTGCCAAAGATCACAATTCATAAAAACATGTCAAAATATGAAACTTATTCATCAATAAATCAAAAATTCAAGATTTCATTTTGAAAAGTCAAAATTTCTAAACTTTGAAATTTATCTAAGTGTTGGAAATTTCATGCTTTTTTATAACTTTGAGCCAAATTTTCACCAGGATACATGGTGATTCAAGAGAAACTTCCAACATGAAATTTGTATATCTCCATGAAATCTACAACTTTTCATTACACAACTCCTTCCAAAAATGCTTGGATCTCAAGTTATAATTTTATGAACATAGGATCATGAAACTAAACACTTAATGAAATTTTGCCCTAATTTGGCCAGGATTTTGACCTAACTTCATGGCACTTTTTCATATAGTTCCAAGGGTAATATTCAAAAGCAATTCAAATATGGATTGTATAGAACATTGCAAGCTTTCTAAAATGTCAAAGAACTTCTTAAGATTATTCTTGAGTAGGGAGAATCGAAGAGATGAAGTTAGGGTTTTGTCACTTGAATTACAAGTCATTTTAGATGAATACATGAACAAAATCCATGCTAGGCTGTATAATATTTGATTTGAAGGCCTCAAACTTATTTGTCACTCCATAATTAAATGTTTACACAGTTGTTAGGGCTTTAATCCAAGCAATTTAGCTATTATCCAAGTTGCATGAATGGCACAAAGTTAACATTGCCATTCTTGTAAACCAAGCTTTTGCATAAAGTTTATTCTTGAGCCTCTAACTTGTTCCCTCTAATCACACTCCATCCACAAAGTCAGAAGCAAGCTTGTTTAAAGCATAACCACTCTATCTTAGCAAGTATACAAGGCTTTGAAACTTGAATTTCTCAAAAATCACATGTTATGCATAAACTTGTGATTTTGAATTATGATCAACAAGAGGTCTCCAAACTTGTTGCTTATAAATAGAGTCACTATTTATGAGCTAAAGGACGAGCTTAAGCACCCTGAAATACACCAAAACTCTCTCAAATCAGAAATTGCCCAAAAACTCCATTGTTGCACAGTTTCTGACCTTGAACATCAAACTCACATTTCCCTCGTGCGTTTCTTGGCCTTTTAGTTTCTAAAGCTTCCTTATATCAAGTGTAACCTATCCATGTCCATGTTTCATTACTGTAACATCATTTACCATATCTTCCATAACCAAAAACAGAGCATTGCACATTGACTTCTCCAAGTCATTTCAGCCACTCTCAACTCAAGCAAACCATTGCATTAGCTTCCTAGGACCTCAAGGAAGCTAACCTGATCATCACCATCCCTTGAAACAAGCTCAAACTCAAAACACGATTTCCAGTTTTGAGGTAAGTTTTCTCAACTTGGAACTCTTCATACATGCATCATCAATAGTTTATTTATGAACAAAACATGTAGATATCATTGCCCTGAAGCTAACCATGTCCTTAGTTTTCATTAATTTTGCTTGAGCTTAGAGAATTTTGAAACTGAAATTTTTGAAATTTTTAGGGTTCAGATTAGGTCCATTAAAATTCATGCTTATCTTTGATTTATAGTTTTAATACTTTACCTTTCTGGAATCGTGAGAAAATTTGCTACAAGTTTCATGTTTACAGTTTTCATTTTTGATGAAAAATGAGCAAGTTACAGTTGGTCTGGCTGGAGGTTGAAGATGAAGTCTTCAGAGCGCATTTTGCTTTACATATTCATTATTTTGTTTGTACTCATGGATGTATAGCCACCCCAGTGGTAGAAGCGTGCACCTGTAACCTATGGTACCTGGGTTCGAGCCCTAGTGGTACCCTTTTTGCATTTTTCACACATTTTGGCATTTCTGACCTTTTTTGAGCGCATGGGCCTTTATTGGGCTTGCTTTGTTTCTTTTTTTACTGACTAACCCCCTTGCAGGCTCTTGGCACCCTTGGCCCAAGTTTGTTTATTTTTTTATTTATTTCATTTTTATTTTCTTAAATATATTTTCTAAATACTAAAAAAAATCATAAAATACAAAAAAAAATGATATATTTATATTTTGACTTAGTTTATTATATTTTTCTCACAAAAAATATTTTTATTAATTATACTTTATTTATTTTTTACTTATTATCTTGTAAATATAAATGAAATTAGGTTATTAGTTGTTTTCTTTCATACTAATTTAAATACATTATTTTTTATATAAAAAAGACTAAAAATATTTTATAATGCTATAAATATTTTCAAGATAAAAATACCAAAAAAATACTTATCTTAAACTTATTTTCTTTTGATTAATTAATAGAAGTAGGTTTTTATTTAAAAGCTCTTCTTAATAAAATTAAATTTTAATTAATTATTTTCTTAAATTAATTATATTAAGACAAAATCCTTTTTTTTATGAAAACCAAACAAAATATTCTTTTTTTATTCACCTTTACATTAATGCATATTTATTCTTTTTGCACATTTATCTAATCTCTTGTACATTAATACCCATTCAATTTGGTTGTAATAGATTAACTAGGTTTATATTCTTGCAATCCCCATTTACAAATTGTATACCCCCCCCCCCCCCCCCACAAATATTGTAATAGCCTAGTAACTTTAAAATTCCGCAATTTATCGCTTTTATATACAAATGCTAGTAATTAGGGTTTATATGGAAAGACTAAAATTAACACTTAGAAAACCCTAATTCAAGACAAAAAACAAGCATGAAAACAATAAATTTGCACACAAGCACCCCTAGGGTTATTCCACTTGGTTGCCTTATACAAAATGGCCATATTATGCATGTAAGGTATCTTAGCAAAAACAAGCAAATACAATATCATAGTCCCTCGATGACGCTATCTAAGTTGTCCTACAAATGATCTTAGTCCCTCTAAAAGATTGCTAAGGTGCCTTGTAAAATTAGTAATCATGGTTATACGATGACCTACGCCTGTCCCGTTTGCATCCAAAGATGGCGTTACTTACCAAATCAATGATAAGATAACAATATCAAAGAAAAAGAAAATGAACAAGAAAGACATTTGAGTAGGTAGAATGCTCCTAATTACTTTCTCAATTTCAAGCAAACATCCTTGCTATTTTCAAAACAAGCACCTACACTTTTAAAACATCTTACAAACTTGAAAACATTTTCAAAAGATCAACATCTTTGTATACATTCTTACAAACAAGAATCATTACAAAGATTGCCTAAACAATGGCCTCTTTATAAAATACTTTCAAAAAAACCGCACAAAGCATAATTTCAAACAAAAGCAAGTGATTTAGCAAGTAACTAAGAGTCCATGGAAAACCATGGATGAAAAGGGTGCTAATACCTTCCCTTTTCATAATCTACCCCCCGAACTCAAGAAATAATCTCAAAGGTCTTTCCTGTACTTTTTCACCATTCCTTTTGGATAAAAGAAAAGTCGGTGGCGAATCTTGCTAACCGCAACATTTGCGATAAAATGCAAAATCCTCAAGTCAGTTCCCCCACCGTATCACAATCTGCATTTTGAATGTGACTGTGGGAAACAGCCTTGGTTGCTGCCACGGTTTACGGGACTTCCTCGAAATGCTGAAGTGGAGTTTCAATGAATTCACCATCCAATTCCACGTATCTGAAGGAGTTTAAGTGACTGGCCATATATTCCTCCTCTCCATGGACAGTAATAATTTCCCCTTTGGTCGGGTATTTCAGCATTTGATGTAATGTAGAGGTAAGGGCATCGGCGTTGTGAATCCATGTTCGGCCCAATAAGCAGGAGTAGGAAGGGCGAATGTCCATCACGTAAAAAGTTGAATCAAAGGTTTGGATTCCAAATTTTATGGGGATGTCCACCTCCCCATGCACCATTCTCTTTGAACCGTCGAAGGCCATTACCACTATATTGTTGGGTTTTAAGGTCAAACCTTCACATTCAAGTCTATCAAGAGCCTTCTTAGGCAGCACATTCAAAGATGAACTGGTATCAACCAAAACATGGCCCAAAGTTGTGCCCTGGCATTCGACAGAGACATGCAATGCCTCGTTGTGCTTCCTCCCTCTAGGTGTCAAGTCAGCATCAGAAAAGCATAAGCCATTGTCAACGGTCAAACTGGCCATACAGTCTTGAAATTGATCAGCAGAGGTTTCTTGTGGCACATGGGCAGTTTTGAGAAATTTCACTAAGGCCTTCGCATGAGCCTCGGAGCACAACAATAAATCCAGCATGGAAATCTTTGACGGAGTCTTCCCTAGCTGTTTGACCACGTTGTAGTCGCTTCTCTTTATAATTTTCAGAATTTCTTCTATCTCTATTTGGGAGGCCTCTGGGATAGATAATGATTGCGCCTTCATCTGGACAGGCTCAACCAGAATTCCTTTTCCCTGAGTCTTGGTCAACTCGGCGGTAGGAGTGTCAGTAGGGGTAACCAAAGGGATTATAATAGTAGTGTCAACAGGAATAGAAACAGGGATGATCAAAGGACCGGTAATAGTCTTCAGAGGAGCAATCTCGGGAGAGAATACTCTTCCACTTTGGGTTATCTTGTTGGTTCCCACAATGTTTCCGATGTCGGGGTCAGCCTTCTCAAAAATGGAATCTTCATCAGCCAGTCAAACCTGCCTGACGTCGTGATAGTAGACTTCGCCCCCATAGTTCCATGGGACAGTTTTATCTGATGAGTACGGGATTGGTTCACGCATAGTAATTATTAGTGGAGTCACTTTAGGAATTAATGTAATCTTATGGGTCTTTCGGTGGAGACCCTGGAAGAATTGGTGGAAATGGTTACTATTGAAACATCATTGTAAGAAATGGTTGGGACGGGAGTCTTTTCAAATAAAATCTCTTTGTCATCCATTAGGCGTTGAACACCTGCTTTAGTAAATGGCAACTAGTTGGTAGGGATAAACAGATGTGGCAGCTTTCTTCACAGCCCGAAAATAAATCGGCCTTCAACAGGTTCCTCTTGACAGTCAGGAGAGGAGTAACAAGTTTATCAACAGCAATAACAAATATATCATCTTCAACAGCGTTAACATCAGACCATGCTTGGTCATAGGAGCGGTGATAACATTTGGGATTTTGGGAGCATCAAATTTAATTTCTTTTGCTTCAAGAAGGTCTTGCACCTTGTTTTTCAAAGACCAACAGTTGTTGGTATCATGGCCTGGACTTTCTGAATGGTAAGCACAGCGAGCGTTAGGATGGTAATGAGGAGAGGTTGTGTTAGGATTCTTCGGAGCTTCCTTCAAGGTTACCAGCTTAGATCTCAACAAATGTGGAAGTACTTGAGATAGTGTCATATTAATTCGGGTAAATTGTCTTACTGGTCTTTCTGTTCTAGTCTGATTTCTTCTTTGTTAAGTAGGTGTACGCTTAGTGATCATGACAGCCCCCACCATTGGACGGCGTTCAGTTCTTTCTTTATTCCTTTGAGGATACACGGCACTAACTTCTTTCTTCCCAATAAATGGTTTTCTCGCGGCACTGGAGGATGCGTCCTTTTGAATCTTCCCACTCTTAATCCCAGCTTCCACTCTTTCTCCGGTCAAGATTAATTCAGTGAAGCCTGCTAAAGAGCTTCCAATTAGATGATTAAAGAAAGGACCGGACAGGGTACTCAGAAACATGTCTACTAACTCTCTTTCAGACAGGGGAGGCTGGACTCTTCCTGCTAAGTCCCTCCATTTCTGAGCGTAGTCTTTGAAACCTTCACTTGAAACGATTGCCATACTCTGGAGTTGAGTACGGTTGGGAGCAAGGTTTGTTTTGTACTGATACTATTTATAAAAAGCAGCAGCAAGGTCTTCCCAATTATGAATATTGGCTCTTTCTAGTTGATAGAACCAATCAAGCTAAGTCCCGGATAGACTGTCTTGAAAGAAGTGTACCCACAAATCTCTGTCAGCAGTGTGAGGCTCTATCTTCCTCACATAAGATCGGAGATGCATCTTGGGACACGAAACCCCATTGTACTTAGCAAACACTGGTGCCTTGAATTTTGGTGGAATAACAATCCCAGATACCAAACCCAACTCTTCAAAGTCTTGTCTGGGCACTTTCTAAATTTCCATTGCACTTAGACGCTCTTCCAGTTGTTTGTATTTGTCGTCGGCTGGGGGATACTGCTCTTCAGAGTAATCCTCTTCTTCTTCCTCTTTAGATTCTGGCTGGGCAGTTGCTTCCTTGCCTTTCCCCTCATGATTGTCTTTTTCACCAGATGATGTTGCAAAGTCTAAGATCTTTTTGGCTGCCCCTGGGAACTTTCTTCCTAGATTCATAATACCGGTTGCTTTTGTTGCTTTCTTCTTCTTTTCTTCAATCAGCAAAGTTTTCAAATCCTCTTGTCCCTTGGCTAGAGTCAAGAACATCTGTTGAAACTGAGCATTTTGTGCCTGGAGGTCTTTTACTGTCTGCTCGAGATCCATCTTACTGAAATAAACAGTAGAAAGATGAGGAGATTTATTGTAAGAAACATTTTTATGTTATGATGAATGGTAGATGCATATGCAATGATTTCAAGGTAATTGGAGATTTAAATTTGATTTATACCAAAAAGGAACACACATTATATTAATAAATTAAAGTTTGAGTACATCATGCCTCTTTTGGGCTTACAAAACAAAAACTCTAAGATAAAAAGTTATACGCATGCTCTTTGGTGCGATGTAGGCGTTCAGGCTCCATTCCTCATGAAGCTGCTTGGTGAGTTCCAAAACCTTCTTCTTGCTGGCGTAGAATTGGGCCTCGAAGGTGTCTCGCTCCCCCTTAAGCTGTATCTAATCCCTTTGTAAACGGAGAGTTTTCAGGAATTCTTGATGCTAGCTCTTTAAGTTGAGGAGGCATCCGTACAAGATTGACTTGAATGGTTTTCCTGCGAATAGAATCCATGTCCTACAAAACAGAACAAAGATAAATCCCAACATCCTTGAAATGGTTAGTGAATATGAGTATGATGTTATGATGTTTATGATGTTATGTACAAGTATATATATACAAACAAAACAAATAAATCCTTAGGTTTAGGCTTGCATGGAGTCTCATAGGTAAGTACCCTCTTGAAGTTTAGTTGGCTCAAACCTGTCCTAGTAATAGTAACCGGGTTCTAAGGAGCTCAATATCACTGTTTTGTTTCCTTGGGTATTATTTCAGCGCAAGCCTCTTTAATGGCGATCGAAATATCCCAAAAACCAAACTTCAATGAGTGTATTATCGAGTATCTACCAACTTTGGACTGCACCAAAGTCGGTCATCTCACTATGTCCCAATGGCCAAGTTGCTCAATGTTGTATCCCAAAATTTGCCCTCCCATATTCTTCAAGATTCCTCAAGGGTTGCACAGTCCAAATGCCTCATAAGCCAGTCAAAATTAGGGTTTTGGTTCCTTCAATGAATTTGAGGTTTTCAATGGCTCAAGCAAGTCACATGTGCTCATATACATTGTCAAGCATCTACATGCCAAGTCTCAAGGCTCACAGAGGCAAATTGCACAGTCAAAAGTCCCATTTGCTTCAGAATCAACTGCAGGGGCAAAATGGTCATTTTGCAGTTAAAAGTCAAAAATTTTGGTAAACATCTTATTTTGAGTACACAATCATCACTTGATCAAGTCTTGATCATGATTCCACAAGCATGGCTCAAAAATCATCAAAGATGCAAAAGTTACTATTTTTGGACAGTAGAAAAGTCAATTGTATCTTGACCAAGGAATAACTATTTTATGGTTCATCAGAAAAATCCCATCTAATGCTCATTTTGAAGGGGATGACATTTCCTACAACTCATCTTCACATTCCAAGTCCAAGAAATGCTCTCACAAAAAGTTATCAATTTCTACATTATAGGTCAATTTCAAAAGTCAACAAAAAGGCATTTTAAGTCAAAGACCATAACTTGATATTGATAAATCCAAATGACATGGGACCAAAGGCATTGGTTAGAGGGCTTCAATACCTTTCCAAAATGTCCAAGAACATGTTCATATGATCAAAATTGAGCAAGATATGCATTGGAGAAGTTGGGAAATTTTTGTGAATTGGCAAAAGTCAACTTTGCTCAAAACACATCATTTTTGCTAATGGGCCTCAAATTTCTTCTTGAAACTTTATCCAAGGCCTATGCACGACCCATCAAGCCTATTTGAGTTTATTTTGTTATTTTTATTAATTAATTGGATTTTTTATTAATATTAATTCATTTAATTGATTTAAAATATAGGAAATTCAAAGATATGGTTTTCAAATCTTTTTGTGAAGCAAACAAGCTCAAGACAAGCTGGAGATTTCGTGTGCCAATCAAAGAGACAAGAATATCCAAAATTGGCAAGTTTTCTCAATCAAAAAGATTCAAAAAGATGTGATTGGAAATCAAATATTGAAACATCAATGCAATGGATCTTTGGGCCAAGACTTAACCTAATTCCATTCTATTACATATGCACAAGTGAACCCTAATGCCATTCACATGAGATTGCTGCATACAGAGCCATAACCAATATTGAAAAATCAAGAAAAAAGCCAAAACTTTTTTCCAAGTTCCAGGCCCTTTCAAAGCAATTTGAGGATTCAAACACATTGCATAGATCCCCGAGAACGTGTAGGGATCAAAATCACGTGCTAGAACTCAAGGAAACGCCAAAAACAGTCGTACGGTTTGCATAATTTTCTCAGAATCGAAATTCATTGTTCATGCATCATTAACACGATTTGTTGTTTGTTTTGTATTGTATGAGTCCACAGGAAGCTAATGGTGTGAGTTAATTGCCTTGAAAGGTCCTGAATCATAAACCACCATGAACGATTTCTAGGTTTTCCAAGCTCTAAAATTGGGGCTTTATTAATTAGGAAAAATTAAGCCTCAAGAGACCTATGATTGAAACCGTCTGAACAAGACGGACATACTGGACATCTCGCGAACAATTTATATTCATCCTACGCCTATTCGCTATTTTTGGTCGATACAATTTGTGGGGGTTAAAAACCCCCGCTATCTGTCTTGTTTTTGCAGGAACGCACGAAGAAGATGAGGTGTTGTTGACGTATCATTGGTCAATTCAAAAGGATGGCGCGCGTTTTATGTTTTACAGCTTAGCGTTTTGTTTTCCAATATAATAATTTCTCTCTATCTAAATAACAATTGAAGCGTGCAGTTGGAGTGGCAAGGGCGAACAGGCATTGAGTGCTGGGACTTGGGTTCGATTCCCAGGTCCCCCAAAATAGTTCTATTATTTTTCATAACATGTTCATATGCAGCGATTGCCAAGGATTCCATCATGCACCTCAAACAAGCAGGCGCCAGGTGGCTACATGCTCAGATCCAAAGGCCAAAAGATGATGAGCACCATACTCCAAGTCAAAGCTACGCATGGACAATTCTCCAAAGTCAAACGTGGCTGGAGAATAATGGGCCTCAGATTGCCAAACAAACTCCTAACCTGGCCCAGCACCCCCCTGGTTAATTGTTTTTTCTTTTTATTTTCTTTCACTAATTATATTATTATTAATATTATTATTATTTAATTAACCTAACAAATTATTTTCATAATAAATCCAGCAAAACTAAAAAATGTAAATATTTTTGTTATTACTATTATTTACTAATTTCACTCTATTTTTTGTAAATAAACACTAACTTAAATTAATTTAGTTTAATTAGGTTTAATTTTAATTTTCTTTTACAATAAATAAAATAAATTAGACTTAGGTTTTTTTACTAACTTTTAACCATATTTTCCTTTTTATTTTCATTAAAGACCTAAAAAACACAAAAAAATACTTTTTCTTTTAATTAATTAATTAATTAGTAAATTAGGTTTAATATTTAATTTAATTACAAAAAAGGACCAAACTTCTTTCTTTTCTCAAAAAGGGTCAAAACCCTAAGGACATCCTGATTCCATCTTTCGCGCGCATATTTATTTTAATTCATTATATTTATGTATTTGCTTTGAGAATGTAATAGATAATTAGGACCTCTTTTATCGCTTTCTTTATTTTTTCGCAATTTATTTTCAAGGGTTATGTTTTTGGCGATGTAAATACCCGACGCCTTGTAATAGTGTAGATTTACTTTCCGCAATTTACTTTCCGCACAATTATTAACTGCTATGCATGACAAGACTTGCCTGAAAATTAAAATCAAAACGTAGCTCCCCATGACATGTGCAAAGATAATTAAATTGAAACCTGACACACGTGCACATGCCACTCTTAGGGTACGCCTCACTTGGTTGCCTCGACGTGGTCATCAAGTATAGGGTGTTTTAGAAGTCGCCCTCCTGTCTAAAGATCCAGTTGCCTCGAAACGGTTGCCTCGGATAAAAAGGATCTAGGACATTAGGGTTACCGCTAAGGCGTCCTACCATTGCTTTGGTGACCACACATTGTCCCTATAATCTAATTGACCCGAATAACTCCAACGACGGTGCTACCTACTCCTCAATAGTGGGATAGTACTGTCTAAAGGACTCTTGCACAGCTTAATTCCTTAGAGTAGGTAGATTTCTCCTGGGTACTTGCTCTTTTCAAAAAACAAAAACATCTTTTCGCACCTACACTTTCAAAAAATTTTCAAACAAATACTTCATACACTCTTGAGGACTGATACAAGAGTTACCTAGAAGTTTTTCAAACTAAACTTTTTTCAAAACCCACAACCACAAGAAAAGCAAACATTTTTTGAAAACGTAGTGAGCAAGTACCTAAGAGCCCGTGGATAACCACGGATAGAAAGGGTGCTAACACCTTCCCTTTCTATAAATCTACCTCCCGAACCGAGAAACATCTCAAAAAGGAATTTTGTTGTGCTTTTGTCCTTTCCTTGTTGGAGAAAATAAAAGACGGTGGCGACTCTTGCTTACCGCGACATTTCGCGAACCAGCATTTCAAAACAGTCAGTTCTATTTCCACCAATCACAGAACTGGAGACTCTGCTGAGGACACTTAATAAGTGAGGTGTACCTTAGGATTAGACCACCCTTGTTTTCAATTGCTTGCTTTGTTTGCTTTAAATATTGTGGGCTTATTTTGGAAGTTTCAATGATCCTAACCCAGATCTGGGGGATACCTTTTAGAAGTAGCGACAAACTGTGAGGGAACTGTGCGGGGTATACCGACACGGTTGAAGCAGTTGCTACGTTGATGTGGCACTTTGGTGAGTACTGGTAACCCTTGAGTCAAGTCAAGGAGAGTACAGGGCCGCCGCGTGGTGTCGTGAAGCATCAACTGACCTTAGGAACCTTACTTGAACCATCCTGGCCTCTTTAGGGGTAGTGAGATGACCGACTTTGGTGCAGTCCGAAGTTGGTAGATACTCGATACTACACTCATTGAGGGTTGTTTTCTTGGAATATTTTGATCGCCAGTTCAGTGGCTAAATCAAAACAATGAACATAGAAAACAACCCAATAATATTGAGCTCCTTAGAACCCAGTTACTATTTTCTAGGACAGGTCTTAACCAACTGAAACTGAAAGAGGGCAGTACCTAAACTTCATGCCAGCCTGAAATCTAAGGGCTCTTTTGTATGACTTGTGTGCCTTACCATGTTTGCCTTTTATGAATACTTGTGGTGTGCCTTTATCATAACATCATAACATTGCATACATCCTGCATAAGGACTAACCCATTTCATGGATCTCAAGGGTTTGTGATGCAGGTCATGATGAACCAACTGTCTAGCAAGGGGCAAAGGGGATTTATTTTCCTCTAGCCAAGGTTGTTTGGAGATCAAAGCATGATAACTTGAGTCAGGGGCTATGACCCACTCGATATGGTGAGCTTGACTCTTGAAGAAGGACTCTCAACAACATGAAGTTCCTTCAAAGCTACCAGATTCAAATTCTAACAAGTTTCTTTGTTTACCCCACGAGATCCTTGAAAACATTGCATACATATATCATACATATCATTGCATTACAGGTACTCCTTTGACAGGTCACTTATCTTCTTTGCTGTTTATTTCAACAATCATCATGTCCACTGAACCTTCCGCCGAACAAGCTATCAAGGCCCTCCAGGCCCAAAATGCCCAGTTCCAAGAGTTGGTTATGAGCCTAGCCCATGGTCAACAGGATTTGAAGACTTTGATTCTGAAGGAGAGGAAGAAGAAGAAGAGGACCGTCCTATTCAACACTAGACGCAGATCTGGGAATGGACTACAAAATGAGGCTGAGGTGACTACCTCCTCCGTAGGAAAATACAGTCCCCAAGAGAGAAGGGTTCCTAGTCTCGTGGTCTCCGACAATGAGACAGACTACAATGATGAACAGTACCCTCCTGCTAAGGACAGGTACAAACAGCTGGAGGACCGGTTAAGTGCTATGGAGATACAAAAAGTGCCCGGCCTGGACTTTGATGATCTAGGTCTATCCTCTGGGGTAGTGATTCCTCATAAGTTCAAGGCACCTGCTTTCGCAAAGTACGATGGAGCGTCCTATCCTAAGCTGCATCTCAGATCATATGTAAAGAAGATCCAGCCCTACACGGCAGACAAGAATTTGTGGATTCACTTCTTTCAGGTCAGTCTGTCAGGGACTCAACTCGAGTGGTTCTATCAGTTGGAAGGAGCCAACATCCGCAATTGGGAAGACCTTGTTGCTGCCTTCTACAAGCAATACCAATATAATTTCGACCTCGCTCCTACGCGTACCCAACTCCAGGGTATGTCACTAGGGACGGGCGAAGGATTCAAGGAGTATGCTCAAAAGTTGAGAGACCTTGCCGGAAGGGTGCAACCACCTTTAACTGATCGTGAGCTTGTTGACATGTTCCTGGGGACCCTGTCTGGTCTGTTCTTCAACCATCTTATCGGGAACTCTTCTGCTGGGTTTACAGATCTTATCTTGACTGGGGAGAGAATCGAAGCTGGCATCAAAAGTGGGAAGATTCAAGAAGCCACACTTTCTGACACTCACAAAAAGCCTTACACGGGGAAGAAAGATTCTAATGCTGCGTACAGTCAGAAGAGTCGTCGTGACCAACATGTGGGGGCAGTCCTGATCTCTGGTTCTACACCACACCGACAACAGCAAAAGGGAAATCAACGAAGGCCGGACGAGCCTAAAAGATAGTTCACCAATATCAACATGCCATTGTCACAAGCACTGCAGCACATGTTGAAGATGAATCTGATTGCGGTGATAAACCCTCCGGCGAATCCTAAGACTTCTTCTCCAAACTACAACCCAGATGCGAGGTGTGCTTATCATTCCGATAGCCCGGGGCACGATACTGAGGATTATTGGGCGCTGAAATATAAGATCCAGAATATGATTGATGCTAAGGAGATCAAATTCGATCCTTCTGAGACTCCCAATGTGATCACTGCTCCCTTGCCAAAACATGGCTAGGATTGGAAAAAACTTTTGTTCATTCGAATGTTCAAGTTGTATTTTTCTTTGATTGTTCAAACAATTATCATGTCAAACTCTCTTATTTCATTAATGCATTACACCTGTCTGTTTTGAAGTAATTGTGTTTACTATATTCAAAATTGCTTTTATTTTATGATGTTCAACTCTCGATTGAAAATTCTAAGCCTTTTGAGGGAGGATGACGAAAACGATACCACGATCTTTACAATATGCTTTTGAACAGACCCCGTTGATGAGGTACATGCATTGTTTCAAATCCTAAACAGTGGAGTTATAAGGAAGATAATCCCTCGTCAACCCCTTCGAGCCTAAGAAGTTGGAGTTTTCTTTTCGAAAATTAAAACCCTTAATTAAAATCTGGGGCAGGGTAGTTCTCTCAGTTGATCCAAGTGCACAACGAATGGCACCAAAGAAGTCCTTACAAAATAAGAGACAATGATGGTTCCGAATAATCATAAAGACAGGAAGTCATTATCTCTCAAAATAAAAACCCATCAAGTCAAAACCTGTGAAGGAGACTTGTAAAACTGGGGCATCCCGCTGACTGTAATCACAAAAAGAAACAGTTCAGGCAAAAAACAGGGATAACGAAATCAAAAAAAGAAAGAGGTCCTACAAACCCTCAACAAAAAAAGAAATGACTGCCTGTTCAAAATAAATTGTCAGTATCCAAACCATCACTGGTATATCAGAGCAAAGACTCAAACAAGATCTAATGCACGATTAACTGAGTTTAGGATCGAAGAACATCACGAAGAACGGGTGGGTACAAATAAAATTTGAGCCTTTATCCTTTGTTTTTTAAACCGTGAACCAGGCCACGTTATAACCCCTAAAAGTCCTAGCTGAAGCATGGGTTAGTTCGAAAGCATACTGTTACGAAAAGTATCCTGACTCCTTAAGGCTTGCTGTAAAATCTTGAGTTGACATCACATTTTATAAAAATTGCTTGTTTCACTGAAAAAAATACATTTTCAAAAAACTTAAAGACAGACATAAGCTTTGCATTTTTAAAATAACATTGTTTGCATATGACTATTTGTTCGAACAGTAGAGAAATTCGCGCGACGAATATCCAGTGAACAAAAGTCTTCTCAGCAAAAAGCACTTCCAACCAAGGGGCAGACGTGAGCATGGTCTATCATCTGGGGCAGTCCAGTCAAGATTCAAGGAATCTCTCAAAATGCCAAATAACCAGGGGCAAATCTCCGCCTGAGTCACTTGGGGCATTGGACATGAATTCCAGCAACGAATCTTGCATGATCAGACATCTTCTGGTAGTATGGCAACACAACACTACTGACAGTGACAACTCCCTACATCCTGAGAGCGTGGACATAGTCAGAAAATACTACGCATAATCAAAGACCCGCTAGGTTGACTGGCCTAGGCAAAAATAAGGGCTTCCCTGCGAACCAAAAGGGTTCGGGCAAAAATAAGGGATGAAAATGAAAAAATCTGTACACCCGGCAAGTCGAAAACCTGAAAAGGCGGCTTGGGCAAAAATGGGTATCCCGGTGGACTGAAAACCCGAAAGGGAGGTCCAGGCAAAAGTTAGGGATCAAAGCGTACGACTATGTCCCGTCATCTCGCCACTTACCTATCAGAAGAGATGTGTCCAATCGGCAGTTATCAAAACCTCCACATGTATCTTCTCCCACAGAAACTGGGGCAATAAGAACTGTTCGGACTGTACAAGTTGCTTTGTCCTCCAGGACCAGGATACCTTCACTCACCGCAGAGCAAGACAAGATTCAACAATACTCTCTCCGAGCAGAGTTGGTCTCCCATCATCCCTAAAAGGCACAGTATTCCTTAGCAAGTCAGCAACACTCTCCCCAAGCAGAGTTAGCCTACTGTCAGCCTTAAGGAAGTTGGGTATCCTCAGAAAATCTCAATATTCTCCAGCAGAGTATACATATGTTCCTCAGCAAGCATCCCTGGCAGTCTTAATATTCCTCGACGGGAATATAAGATTGTTCCCCGGCGGAATAACAGACACCACAGTGGAGCCACTTCCCCAGTACAGTTCAAAAGTTTCCCCAGGAGAGTTGAACCATCTCCCCAGTAGGTTCTGGAAGCTTATCCCCAGTAGATTCTGGAAGCTTATCACCTGCAGAGTACATGCCTCTCTCCCCGACCATGTTCAGAGGTTACTTCCCACCAGAGCTTATAACTGGGTTATCCTCAGCTAATTACAACGGAAAGATCGTCCTCAGCGAAGTTCTTCCTATCCCCCAGCGGAGTTCATCAAATTCCCCAACATAACTTGTCAATGAAATCCCCAGCGGAGTTCTCATTAAAATCTCAGTGAAGCATCTCTTCCCCGCAGAGTATTTCCCCGCAGAGTAATCTCTTCAACAAGTTTATTCCCCAACGGAGTCATCTTCTCCTACCGGTTTATTCTTGCAATCATCATCCCCAGCGGAAACGAAGAACTCTCCTCTTCAAACATCAGCCCAGGATTTAACAAACTCCCGGCATTTGTCAAGGATTTATTTTCCCAGACGAAAATACATTCATAAACATATCGCATTTCACATCTTCATACATTATGACATGCATACGCATCATACACCACAAATCTCATTTATTCTTGAGAACATCTTGACATCATGCAGTTCATGCATCATGACACTGCATATAGCTAACGTTTTTGCCTTTTCAGGAAAAGGTCAATCAAAAGATGATTACCATCTACCTTTGCAGTTCCAGATCAACACCTGTAACAAACCAGGAAAATTCTGTGGACGACTGATCATGGGTTAATACCTGAAACCAGACAGGACAATTATCTACTTGATCATCATGAAGCAACCCTACATCGGTTCCTTCTCAACTTCAGATGTAGTTGTACACAAACTCATCACCAGGAAACCCTACACCGGTTCCTTCTCAAATTCAGATGAAGTTTTACATGGACTCATCATCAAAGTAACCCTACACAGGTTCCTCCTCAGTTCCAAGACGAAGTTTTACACGAACTCATCGTCAAGATAACCTTACCCCGGTTCATCCTGAAGTTTTACATGAACTTATCTTGCAGTAACCTTACCCCGGTTCATCCAGAAGTCTTACACGGGCTTATCTCAAAGTAACCTTACACTGGTTCATCCAGAAGTCTTACACGGGCTTATCTCAAAGTAACCTTACCCAGGTTCCTCCAGAAGTCTTACACGGGCTTATCTCAAGGTAACCTTACCCCGGTTCATCCAGAAGTCTTACACGGGCTTATCTCAGGTAACCTTACCCCGGTTCATCCAGAAGTCTTACACGGGCTTATCTCAGGTAACCTTACCCCAGTTCATCCAGAAGTCTTACACGGGCTTATCTCAAGATAACCTTACCCCGATTCATCCAAGTTTTACACGAACTTATCCCGAAGTAACCCTACCTCGGTTCCTCCAGAAGTTTTACACGAACTTATCCCGAAGAAACCCTACACAGGTTCTTTCCCTCCAGACGCAGTTTTACACGGACTCGTCGCCAAGAAACCCTACACAGGTTCTCTCTTTCCAAGGATGCAGTTTTACACGGACTCATCATCAAGGCAACCCTACACAGGTTCTCTCTCTCCAGACGTAGTTTTACACGGACTCGTCATCAGTCAACCCTACACAGGTTTTCTTTCTTCCAGGATGCAGTTTTACAGACTCATCATGAGGCGACCCTACACCGATTCCCTTTCTCTTTCCAGATGTAGTTTTACACGGACTCGTCATCAAATTAACCCCACACAGGTTCCTTCTCCATTTCAGATGCAGTTTTACACGGACTCGTCACCAAGAAACCCTACACAGGTTCTCTCTTTCCAAAGATGTAGTTTTACACGAACTCGTCATCAGAAACCCTACACAGGTTTTCTTTCTTCCACGATGCAGACTCATCATGAGATGCAGCTTCACACGGGCTCATCATCAGTCAACCCTACACAGGTTTCCTTCATTCCAAGATGAAGTTTTACACGGACTCATCATCAGTCAACCCTACACAGGTTTCCTTCCTTCCAAGATGCAGTTTAACACGGACTCATCATCAATCAACCCTACACAGGTTTTCTTCCTTCAAAGATGCAGTTTCACACAGGCTCATCATTATTCAACCCTACACAGGTTTCCTTCTTTACAAGATGCGGTTTTACACGAGCTCATCATCAGGCAACCCTACACAGGTTCCCTCCTCCAACTTACAGAGTTACAATCTACCAACAATCTCCAGATGGCATCTATAAGCCCATCCCTCCATCAACTTTCTATCACATCTCCAGATGGCATCTATAAGCCCATCCTCCTATCCATCATATCTCCAAATGGCATCTGTAAGCCCATTCCCGACATCATATTGTTGATACTCCACTATGCGAGTGCAAATTTCTGGGCACTCTAGTGTTCAATCCTCTTCCACCTTTGGATCACGAAAGGCACGCAAGCCAATCTACATCCTCAAGTTTAATAAGATTGAACAGGGGCAACTGTTGTACCCCAAAATTTTCCCTCCCATATTCTTCAAGATTCCTCAAGGGTTGCACAGTCCAAATGCCTCCTAAGCCAGTCAAAATTAGGGTCTTGGTTCCTTCAATGAATTTGAGGTTTTCAATGGCTCAAGCAAGTCACATGTGCTCATATACATTGTCAAGCATCTACATGCCAAGTCTCAAGGCTCACAGAGGCAAATTGCACAGTCAAAAGTCTCATTTGCTTTACAATCAGCTGCAGGGGCAAAATGGTCATTTTGCAGTTAAAAGTCAAAATATTTGGTCAACATCTTATTTTGAGTACACAATCATCATTTGATCAAGTCTTGATCATGATTCCACAAGCATGGCTCAAAAATCATCAAAGATGCAAAAGTTACTATTTTTGGAAGTAGAAAAGTCAACTGTATCTTGACCAAGGCATAACTTTTTTATGGTTCATCAGAAAAATCCCATCCAATGCTCATTTTGAAGGGGATGACATTTCCTACAACTCATATTCACATTCCAAGTCCAAGAAATGCTCTCACAAAAAGTTATCAATTTCTACATTATAGGTCAATTTCAAAAGTCAACACAAAGGCATTTTGAGTCAAAGACCATAACTTGATATTGATAAATCCAAATGACATGGGACTAAAGGAATTGGTTAGAGGGCTTCAATACCTTTCCAAAATGTCCAAGAACATGTTCATATGATCAAAATTGAGCAAGATATGCATTGGAGAAGTTGGGAAATTTTTGTGAATTTGTAAAAGTCAACTTTGCTCAAAACACATCATTTTTGCTAATGGGCCTCAAATTTCTTCTTGAAACTTTATCCAAGGCCTATGCACGACCCATCAAGCCTATTTGAGTTTATTTTGTTATTTTTATTAATTAATTGGATTTTTTATTAATATTAATTCATTTAATTGATTTAAAATATAGGAAATTCAAAGATATGGTTTTCAAATCTTTTTGTGAAGGAAACAAGCTCAAGACAAACTGGAGATTTCGTGTGCCAATCAAAGAGACAAGAATATCCAAAATTGGCAAGTTTTCTCAATCAAACAGATGCAAAAAGATGTGATTGGAAATCAAATATTGAAACATCAATGCAATGGATCTTTGGGCCAAGACTTAACCTAATTCCATTCTATTACATATGCACAAGTGAACCCTAATGCCATTCACGTGAGATTGCTGCATACAGAGCCATAACCAATATTGAAAAATCAAGAAAAAAGCCAAAACTGTTTTCCAAGTTCCAGGCCCTTTCAAAGCAATTTGAGGATTCAAACACATTGCATAGATCCCCAGGAACGTGTAGGGATCAAAATCACGTGCTAGAACTCAAGGAAACGCCAAAAACAGTCGTACCGTTTGCATAATTTTCTCAGAATCGAAATTCATTGTTCATGCATCATTAACACGATTTGTTGTTTGTTTTGTATTGTATGCGTCCACGGGAAGCTAATGGTGTGAGTTAATTGCCTTGAAACGTCATGAATCATAAACCACCATGAACGATTTCTAGGTTTTCCAAGCTCCAAAATTGGGGCTTTATTATTTAGGAAAAATTAAGCCTCAAGAGACCTATGATTGAAACCGTCTGAACAAGACGAACATACTGGACATCTCGCGAACAATTTATATTCATCCTACGCCTATTCGCTATTTTTGGTCGATACAATTTGTGGGGGTTAAAAACCCACGCTATCTGTCTTGTTTTTGCAAAAACGCACGAAGAAGATGAGGTGTTGTTGACGTATCATTGGTCAATTCAAAAGGATGGCGCGCGTTTTATGTTTTACAACTTAGCGTTTTGTTTTCCAATATAATAATTTCTCTCTATCTAAATAACAATTGAAGCGTGCAGTTGGAGTGGCAAGGGCGAACAGGCATTGAGTGCTGGGACCTGGGTTCGATTCCCAGGTCCCCCAAAATAGTTCTATTATTTTTCATAACATGTTCATATGCAGCGCTTGCCAAGGATCCCATCATGCACCTCAAACAATCAGGCGCCAGGTGGCTACATGCTCAGATCCAAAGGCCAAAAGATGATGAGCACCATACTCCAAGTCAAAGCTGGGCGTGGACAATTCTCCAAAGTCAAACGTGGCTGGAGAATAATGGGCCTCAGATTGCCAAACAAACTCCTAACCTGGCCCAGCACCCCCCTGGTTAATTGTTTTTTCTTTTTATTTTCTTTCACTAATTATTATTAATATTATTATTATTTAATTAACCTAACAAATTATTTTCATAATAAATCCAGAAAAACTAAAAAATGTAAATATTTTTGTTATTACTATTATTTACTAATTTCACTCTATTTTTTGTAAATAAACACTAACTTAAATTAATTTAGTTTAATTAGGTTTAATTTTAATTTTCTTTTACAATAAATAAAATAAATTAGACTTAGGTTTTTTTACTAACTTTTAACCATATTTTCCTTTTTATTTTCATTAAAGACCTAAAAAACACAAAAAATAATTTTTCTTTTAATTAATTAATTAATTAGTAAATTAGGTTTAATATTTAATTTAATTACAAAAAAGGACCAAACTTCTTTCTTTTCTCAAAAAGGGTCAAAACCCTAAGGACATCCTGATTCCATCTTTCGCGGGCATATTTATTTTAATTCATTATATTTATGTATCTGCTTTGAGAATGTAATAGATAATTAGGACCTCTTTTATCGCTTTCTTTATTTTTTTCGCAATTTATTTTCAAGGGTTATGTTTTTGGCGATGTAAATACCTGACGCCTTGTAATAGCGTAGATTTACTTTCCGCAATTTACTTTCCGCACAATTATTAACTGCTATGCATGACAAGACTTGCCTTAAAATTAAAATCAAAACGTAGCTCCCCATGACATGTGCAAAGATAATTAAATTGAAACCTGACACACGTACACATGCCACTCTTAGGGTACGCCTCACTTGGTTGCCTCGACGTGGTCATCAAGTATAGGGTGTTTTAGAGGTCGCCCTCCTGTCTAAAGATCCAGTTGCCTCGAAACGGTTGCCTCGGATAAAAAGGATCTAGGACATTAGGGTTACCGCTAAGGCGTCCTACCATTGCTTTGGTGACCACACATTGTCCCTATAATCGAATTGACCCGAATAACTCCAACGACGGCGCTACCTACTCCTCAATAGTGGGATAGTACTGTCTAAAGGACTCTTGCACATCTTAATTCCTTAGAGTAGGTAGATTTCTCCTGGGTACTTGCTCTTTTCAAAAAACAAAAACATCTTTTCGCACCTACACTTTCAAAAAGTTTTCAAACAAATACTTCATACACTCTTGAGGACTGATACAAGAGTTACCTAGAAGTTTTTCAAACTAAACTTTTTTCAAAACCCACAAACACAAGAAAAGCAAACATTTTTTGAAAACATAGTGAGCAAGTACCTAAGAGCCCGTGGATAACCACGGATAGAAAGGGTGCTAACACCTTCTCTTTCTATAAATCTACCTCCTGAACCGATAAACATCTCGAAAAGGAATTTTGATGTGCTTTTGTCCTTTCCTTGTTGGAGAAAATAAAAGACGGTGGCGACTCTTGCTTACCGCGACATTTCGCGAACCAGCATTTCAAAACAGTCAGTTCTATTTCCACCGATCACAGTCAAGTAAAGGTTCTAGAAGTTAGCTAGTGCTTCATGACATCACTCAGCGGCCCCGTATTCTCCTTGACTACTCAAGGGCTACCGGTACCCACAAATATGTCGCACTAACGTAGCTATTGCTTAGACCATGTCGGTATACCCCGCATAATTTCCACAATGTATTACTACTTACCTATAAGGTATCCCAAATCCGGTTAGAGGATTCAAACCAAAATAAAGAACCATAATGTAGAGCATACAAGTCAAACAATGAAAGCAAGTAAATATGATCTAACCCTAAGGTAACCCCACTTTTAAAATTCTCCTCAGCAAAGTCGCCAATTCTGTGATACGGTGGGAGAACTGACTTGGCTGTTTTATGTTTGATCGCAAATGTTGTGGTTAGTAAGAGTCACCACCGACTTTTCTTTTATCCAAAAGGAAAGGTGAAAAAGCACAGGAAAGACCTTTGAGATGTTTTCTTGAGTTTGGGGGGTAGGTTATGAAAAGGGAAGGTATTAGAACCATTTTCATCCATTTTTCCATGGGCTCTTAGTTACTTACTAGATCACTTGCTTTTGTTTGAAAATGTGCTTTGTGTGTGTGTTTTTTTTAAATTATTTTGAAAAGGCGCCATTGTTTAGGAAAACTTTGTAATGATTCTCGTTCGTAAGAATGTATACAAAGTGTTTGATCTTTTGAAAATGTTTTCAAGTTGAAAGATGTTTTGAAAGTGTTGGTGTTTGTTTTGAAAATAGCAAGGATGTTTTTGTTTTGAAATGGAGCAAGTAACTAGGAACATTCTACTTACTCAAAAGTCTTTCATGTTCATTTCCTTTTTCCTTTGACATTGTTATCTTACCATTGATTTGGTAAGTAACCTTATCTTTGGATGTAAAATGGACGGGCAAGGGTCATCGTATAGCCATGATTAGCAATGTTATAAGATATCTTAGCATTCTCTTTAAGGGACTAAGATCATTTTTGAAAGGGCAACTTTGATAGTGTCGTCGAGGGACTATGATCTTGTATTTTATTTGTTTTTTCTAAGATACCTCACATGCATAATATGGACAATTTATAAGGCAACAAAAATGGATTTACCCTAAGGGTGTAAGTGTGCAAGCGTATTGATTTACATGCATTATTTTGTCTTGATTAGGGTTTTCTATTTGTTGGTTTTAGTCTTTCCATACATACCTAATTACTAGCAATATATAAAAGCAATAAAAATGTGGAAAGTAAAGATTCTACGCTATTACAAACATTAGGGGGATGGGGTGTACAAATTTACAAATGGGGATTGTAAGAAATTAAAAGTCCTAATTATCTATTACAACCATATTGAAATAATGTACAAGAATTGGAATGGACTTGTTTTGTTTTTTTGTTAAGAAATTAGTTTACATAAGAAAATATTTTGATCTTTTTGTTCTAAAAGAAATAAAATAAAACATGTGAATATGAAATATTTTTTGGTGTTTTTGGTTATTAAAAGCAAAAATAAGACAAGTAAGAGAAAAAGGAGTCAGAATCAGCACATTGCTGAAACGAGGAGGAATAGAAGGTCTGACTCTGATACGCTGCAAGAGAGAAAATGTTAGTAGGCAAGTAGAAGGTCAGAAGTTTTGGGCCTGGGTACACCAAGTTCTGAGGTTGCTGGGAACAGAGGAAAACCTAAAAAGATCTGATTGTTGAGGGGTCTAGGAACTTTGGTAAAGCTGGGAATCTAGAAGTTCTAATGTCACTGACAGATCAGAAGTTCTGGCTATTTGAGAGAGTGAGGTGATAATGTTGTTGGGTAAGATTGTCTAGAAGTTCTGATTTAAGAATATTATTTGATAGATAAATGGGTGAAAATGTCACTAAATAAACCTAAAAAAAAGATGCTTCTGGGGCTAGAACCCAGGACCCTTAGCCCTAATGTCTTATGCGCACACACTGTCTACCATTAGGGTGGCTGTACATCCGGTATGAGAAGCAAAAGCATAAATATGTATCACAAAGTAAACTCTGATGATGAACTTCATTTCTTTCTCCATGCTAATCAGAATATTTGCAGCTTAGTCAACTCTCAACAGAACAAAAGACAAAAACATAGCAATTATGGCAGGTTTCTATCATGGTTTCAGAAACATAAAAAATGTCAAGACTATAAATCAGAAATAAACATGTATCTGCTAGTTCTAGTTTCCTTAAGAAGTTATGAACTTATGTTCTTCCTATTTAGGAAAGCAAGTACATGAATCCTCAGAATACGTACAACATCAGAATCGGGATGTCTACATTGTGTTTTGAACATGCAAGTCTAACAATGCTTAAGTGATATGATGAGGGTTAGCAGAAGCTTACCTTGCAGCTGAAAATTGTTCTGTGAGTTGGAGTCTGGTTCTCACTGCTTGTAATGTTCTGATCAGCTTCCTCATGTATTCAGCATGCTAGAACAAACTTTAGCTTGGGTTATGAATGGTGAATGGATGATTTGGTCAAGAAACACTTGAGGGAAATTGGAGTTTGAATGCAAGAATAAAAAACTAGCAGGTTTTGTATTTTGTGTTTGCAGTTTCGAATTTCTGGAAATTTTAGCAAGGTTTCAAAGTTTTTCCTTTCAATTTTCCTGACCGGCCCCTTCATAGTTGCCAATGAAGTTCAATTTATAGGCAAGAACTTTGTAGTTTGGAGAAGTCAAAAGTACTAACATCATGCCAGCGTGCTGGCTTGTTCTTGAAGCAAGGTAAACAAGTATGGTGGTTAATAGCTTTTAGTCGTGCCTAAGATGGATTTGTAAGCATGAATTAAGGAAAAGTACCCTCAGAGGCAAAAGCAAAGCATGGGCCCAGCATAAACTTGTACAAAAGTTTGCTTTTCAAGGACAACAATGGTACTTCTTTCTCACACGTGGGGAAATTCTTTGGATAAAACTCAAAAGTGGTTGTGTGCATTAAATGATGATGAGATTTATCAAACCAGAAATCTTGCGCTATGATATTGTGCATCATAGCCTAAGTTTGGGTTAGAAGTTCAGCATCAGCATAACTTAGAATAAACATTCAACTTCTGATCTTGGAATCTCTCTGCTCCAGCATGTTCTGAAGGAGTTCTCAGACTTTTCTAAAAGCTTGTAACACGCTTTGTAGACTTTCTTTGAATTAATTTTGCAAAATCTGGCTGAACCTTCATGAAAACTGGCCCAAAAGTTCTAACCAAACTCTGTCTTGAAAATGTCCAGAATTTGCTGAGTGCTTCAGTTTCATGGACGTGTCTTTGAAAATTTATAACTTGAAATTCCAGCATTTCAAGGAGAAGTTCTGTTCTACAATATTTTAGGTCTTATTGAGATCTAAAACTCTTGTGTTAGAAGTTCTTCTAGAATCAGCTTGCATCATGGTGAAAATCTGGCCAGAAGTTCTGAGCTAGTCATACTTCTTAAACATTTAGAAAGATTCTAAGTATTTAGAATTTTGAATCTTTTTTTCAACATGAATCTTTACTTATGATTTCTTGATGAATAAGTTTCATAGTTTGACATGTTTTGATGAATTGTGATCTTTGACACTAGATTTTAACCAAAAAGTCAGTTTGACTTTTCAGTGTATAGTTAACTTTTGATCAGTTGACTGAAAATCCACTATCAATCCAATTGATCTTGAGAAATGTTTTGAGTCATGCCATTAGGTAAAAATGATGAAATTGAACTCTTGAGATCATGCCTCAAACCAATTAACCCTTTGCTAGGTCAAAAAAAATCAAAATTTTCCCTTTCTCTGTCAAAACCCTAATTTTGACCATTTTGCTCTTTTGATGATTTGATCAAATTTCTTGAGGAATTATGGTCCAAAATTAATCAAATGATACATATGAGTTTATAATATTGATGTGGATCAAAAATTATGAAGTTTGACTGTAAATTGGCCATAGTTGACTTTTTCCCCAATATAGTTGATTTTTAGGTCAACTATTCAATTGATTGAGCAACAATGTGATCCAAGGCTTGAAACTTGACATGAGTAATCTTGGGGTCAATAATGATCCATGAAAGTCATATGAGGCATTGAAAGTTAAATTATCCTTGTGAAATCTCAAACCCTAATTTCAGTCATCAGTGCTTAAGGAGGTGTCTTGAACTGATCAGACCTTGTGCAGTCTTGAACCAAAGGAGATCTTGTGAGAGAATATTTGATAAATGAGAGAGAAAATTTTGGGGTACAACACACACAATGGATAAGCATATTTTGATGGTAGGTTACTATTGGTCCACTATGGAAACGGAATTGTCATCATCACTCCTGAACTTGTTATAAATGCCAAATTTATGTTGACAAAGTACATCTGCCTCCGGGTCCTTTAAACGTCTTGACTGCTCCATGGCCGTTTGCAATGTGGGGAATTGATATGATTGGAGAGATTAGACCTATCGCTTCCAATGGGAACCGCTTCATCCTTGTTTCCATTGATTACTTCACGAAGTGGTAGAGGCAGCCTCATTCGCTTCTGTTACCAAGAATTTTGTGGCACGATTCATTAGGCATAATCTTATCTGTCAGTATGGTATCCCAGAAAGAATTATCATAGATAATGGTACCAACTTCAATAATAATATGACCACTGAGCTCTGTACACAATTTAAGATCCAGCATCATAACACTTCTCCTTACCGGCCGAAGATGAATGGCACTGTGGAGGCCGCCAATAAGAACATAAAGAAGATTATACAGAAGATGACGGTAACATATAAAGACTAGTATGAAATGTTACCATTTTCTCTTCACGGTTACCGTACCTCAGTGCACACGTCAACAAGGGCAACCCTTTTTCTCTAGTATACGGTATGGAAGCTGTTTTACCCGTCGAAGTCCAGATTCTTTCCTTAAGAATTATGAAAGATACAGGTTTAAACGAAGACGAAGGGATTCAGACTCTACTTGACCAATTAAACCTTATTGATGAGAAAAGGCTTGCGGTTGTTTGTCATGTTCAGGTGTACCAGAAACGTATGATCAAAGCTTTTAACAAGAAGGTCATACATCAGGTATATCATGTTGGTGACCTGGTAATCAAGTGCATCGTCCTACCACAAGGAGATCCCAGGGGCAAGTGGACTCCTACATACGAAGGACCATTTGTGATTAAGAGTATGTTTTCCAATGGAGCTATGATATTAACCACCATGGACGGTGATGACCTTCCGCATCCTGTAAATGCAGACATAGTTAAAAGATACTACGCATGAAAAGAGACCCGCTAGGTTGACTGGCCTAGGAAAAAATAAGGGCAACCCGACGAACAAAAAGTGTTCGGGAAAAAAATTAGGGATATATATATATATATATATATATATATATATATATATATATATATATATATATATATATATATATATATATATGAAAATTGTACACCTGGAAAGTCAAAAACCTGAAAAGGTAGCTTGGGCAAAAAAGCTATCCCGGTGGACTGAAAACCCGAAAGGGCGGTCTAGGAAAAAATTAGGGATTCAAAAGCGCACGACTATGTCCTGTTGGATCACCTTACAACTAGACATCATTAGCAAGTTCGAACGGTACAGATCAATCCAGTCGACTTCTTCCAAACAGCAAAGTGATGAGACGCTCAAAGATATAAAGGAAATAGCAGAATTGAAACCCAATGGGATTATCCCACATAGTTGTGTTTCTTTGTGCACCACTTTGTATATTTTTAATTTTTACAATGACATTTCTCTTATTAGGATGTCCATTTCCTTGTACAAAGACGCTTGATATATGCATACTTTCTTAAAATTAATACAAAATTCCTCTTTTAAAGTTCAAAACTATTTGTTTTTATTTTTCTATTTTGTTTGCAAAAACGTCCAGTGATTATTTTAAATGATCATGTGCATTTGAATGTGATTACCGTTTATAAATGTATGCATAAAAATGAAAAAGACAGTTACTAAAGGCTCTAAGAGTTGGGACAATGTAGAAATTCATCCATGAATCCCCACAGAAGAACCACCCCTAGAGAACCATCTTCATAAAATTCATCATCAGCAAGAATACATTCCTCAATAAAAAGGTTCAATTGTCCCCCTAGCATCTTGGAGAATTCCCCAGCATGGTCTATAAATTCCTTGGGTTCCCCAAACAAGGATTCATAAAATCCCCAAGCAGTTTACGAAGCTTCATTTCCCAGTAGAGTTTATTTCTCTAGCTACGGAAGCTCATCCCCCAACAGAGTTTATTTCTCTGAAATTGGTATATTCTTCCCAACAAAACCCTTTTCGCCAGCAGGATGAACCAAAATAACTATCTCCGAAAGAGTAGCCACTCGCATCAAAGGAATATTCGTTCTTCCATCCCTAGTCAGAGTGCATGTAATCCATGGCAAGTTATCAACCCCTTGAAGGCTTCTATCCTCAAGAAGAAATCAAAATCTCTAGTGGAATATCCTCAGATAGAAAGCGGGAATCCCCGAAGAATTTAGCTTCAACAAATAATGAGGAACTACATTCTTCATCTCTGACAGCAGTCAAGGATTTATTTTTCCCCAAGTCTAACGAAACTACAAAATTCAACTACTACGCTCGCATACTACATTCATACACCATTTACAAGCGACATAGCATATGCATACAAAACACATACAACACAATCTCATTTATTTTGAGAACATCATTCCGCAATGAATTTCACACATCATGACATTGCGTACAGCTAACTCTTTACCATTTCAGGAAAAGATCAATCAATAAGACTAACATCATCAACTATTGGTAGGACCAGGCAGTCTTATGAAATACAGCGTCTTCTGGATTAGAATAAATCAACCAAAGATTTATTCTGATACTTCTTCAAGATAAAAATAAGCATAAATATTTGTTGGCTCGGATTAAATTGACCAAGATTTACTCTGATACTTCTTCCAGTAGACCTTTTTCTGGCTCAAATTAAATCGACCGATGATTTATTCTAATACTTCTTCCAGTTAAAGACCTAGAGACCCCTTCTTGCTCAGATTAAATTAACCACAGATTTATTCTGATACTTTTTCCAGTTGAAGAAGGTCGTAGATTGTCGTTGGCTCGAATTTAATCGACCAATGATTTATTCTGATACTCCTTCCAGTGGACATTCTTCTGGATCAGCTTAGATCAGGTGTAGATCTATTCTGGTACTTCTTCCAGTTGAAGACATTTCCTGGCTCAGATTAAATTAACCAAAGATTTATTCTGATACTTCTTCCAGATAAAAACAAGCATAAATATTTGCTGGCTCAGATTAAACTGACCAAGATTTACTCTAATACTTCTTCTAGTAGACCTTTTTCTGGCTCAGATTAAATCGACCAGTGATTTATTCTGATACTCCTTCCAGTTAAAGACACAGAGACCTCTTTTGGCTCATATTAAATTAACCAAATATTTATTCTGATACTTTTTCCAGTCGAAGACGGTCGTAGATAGTCGCTGGCTCGGATTAAATCGACCAATGATTTATTCTGATACTCCTTCCAGTGGACATTCTTCTGGCCCAGCTTAGATCGGGTGTAGATCTATTCTGATACTTCTTCCAGTTGAAGACATTTTTTGGCTCAGATTAAACCAACCAAATATTTATTCTGATACTTCTTCCAGATAAAAACAAGCATAAATATATGTTGGCTCAGATTAAATCGACCAATAATTTATTCTGATACTTCTTTCAGTAGACCTTTTTCTGGCTCAAATTAAATCGACCAATGATTTATTCTAATACTTCCTCCAATTAAAGATACATAGACCTCTTCTGGCTCAGATTAAATTGACCAATGATTTATTATGATACTTCTTCCAGTTAAAGACACAGAGACCTCTTCTGACTCAGATTAAATAAACCAAAGATTTATGCTGATACTTTTTCTAGTTGAAGACGGTCTGAAACAACCGGCAGAACCGTCATCCGATATGATGAAAATATCAATGAAGTCGCCACCGAACGTCTTTTATCCCTCCGAGAGGGAAAGGTAAACATCTAGAAAACCTGAAGAGGGTGAAATCACGGTCTTGTGACCAATAGATCGAGTAAGGGAGTTGGTTACGCGAGGGGAAGGTATTAGCACCCCACACACCCGTAGTACTCTACGGTATCCACTCTTGTTGTCTAATCTAATAGGTGTGTAAAAATCTATATCTAAGTTGTACAGGGAATGCATGCAAAAGAAAGGATAAAATAATGTGAGGAAAATAAAAGTTGTTCTAGCCTGGGCCCTACCCCAATGCCTACGTATCCCTTTTAAGGAATCAGAGCAGCCGTAGTTCGGCTCATATATTTTGGTTGGTTTGTGTGTTTTAGTTAAGGAAATAAAAGCAACAGAAAAGATGGCAAAACATCAGATAGAACAACAAAAATGTCAACAATGATGATAAGATAGCAAAAAGAGATGACAAGACATCGCATGGCAACACAAACTCAGATAACGCGGTAAAACGCCAGCACGATGACAAAATATCAGACAAGACGATGAAACATTACACCTAACAATGATATTTAGAATCAAGGTAGGATAACAAACACGTGCGATGGTGAAACATCGTCTAAAAGAATGTGCGATGGCGAAACATCGGCTAAGAGATAGGAAGATAACATGGCAAAGATGGCGAAACATAAATAAACCAGAGAACAAAACATCACACCTAACAATGATATTGAGAATCAAGGTAGGATAACAAACACGTGCGATGGTGAAACATCGGCTAAAAGAATGTGCGATGGCGAAACATCGGCTGAGAGATAGGAAGATAACATGACAAATATGGCGAAACATCAATAAACCAGAGAACAAAACATGACACCTAACAATGATATCGAGGATCAAAGTAAGATAACAAACACATGCGATGGCGAAACATTGGCTAAAAGAATGTGTGATGGAGAAACATTGACTGAGAGATAGGAAGATAACATGGCAAAGATGGCGAAACATAAATAAACTAGAGAACAATACATCACACCTAACAATGATATCGAGGATCAAAGTAGAATAACAAACACATACGATGGCGAAACATCGGCTAAAAGCATGTGCGATGGCGAAACATCGGCTGAGAGATAGGAAGCTAACATGGCAAAGATGGCGAAACATCAATAAACCAGATAACAATACATCACATCTAACAATGATATCGAGGATCAAAGTAGGATAACAAACACATGCGATGGCGAAACATTGGCAAAAAGATAACAAAATGTCATGCAAAGATGGCAAGACAACACTTTGACAAGATTTAAAACAAAGCCAAGAGGCGCACAAATAGATAAGATTGGTTTGTATTGTTTACCTTGAAGAAGGATTTAAGTTTATTAGAGATATTTTATGATTTGCCAAGAAGAGGTTTTAGTTTTATGATGCAGTATGCAAAGAAAGGAAAAACAACTAAGGGAAACAATCCTATCACTACCCCTAATGTTATCATACAATGATTGATCTTAAGGTTGAGAGTGAAAGAGGGAAGTTTATACCCTATGTTAGAATACATGGATTCTTATCCTAAGGTATAGCTCGAGGACTAACCCTACACGAGCAATCCTAAGGGAGCATGGTAAATACCAAATAAGTAAACAAAAAAGTGTTTAAACATCAGTAGCAAGCAAGGTACATATGCAGAATTGCCTTAAACAGGTCTTTAAATAACCAGAGGGACTCCTGACATATATCAATAACGGAGATCCCATCATAAAATAGAAAGAAATAAGGAGTGGAAATAGTGAAATGGAAACAGTGCAATACCAAACGGATAACTATCCACAGCAAATGAGCAAGAAAAAGAAACCCAGAGAACTTCAAGCAAGCTAGCATCAGTAAACAAGTCAAGTCAGAAATCACGCCATCAAATATATGTACTGGGGCTTCAAGAGTAGGACTATAGCAGTCACAATCACATGTATATATATCCTGCAAAAGAATGACAAATATACCAAGCACAAGAATAGTGCAAACACAACCAATTATGTTCCACAAATAAAGTGGAACACTATAATACCAAGTCTAAATGAAAAAACTTTTCCTCAGAGTACCTCGCACATTCAATAGATAAATTAGTGATTTTAAAGAGAAATGATGAACCAATAAAGGATGGATGATAATATAATTATGAGAGTGTAAAATAAACATGATGGAAAACATAAAAGGTAGTAGATGTAAGAAGCACCAAACAAACTCAAACAACAACTAGGTCAAAACTAAAGAACTGTTGCTTCTTTCTTGTCACCATGTTGAATTGATAAATAAATATCAATCAAGGATCAAAGTAGCAAGAGAAGAATACAATAAAATACTTGGAATTCAGTATAAAACACTTCACATACATATTCATTCATTTCATCATGGTTCACAAGCATAACAAAAGAGGGGAACCACAAAATGTATCACAAAGCTTGGACCACAAGTTAGCAAGGCAAGGAATTCAAACAAAGACAAAGTTAGAAGATTTAACCATTCAAAGACTTGAAATCAAGCTTCTAACATGATATGGGGATATGATCAAGAGTTTAAAATGTTAATTCTAAAGCATGTTGCACAAGTGCATTTAATATACCTCAAAACATTCAAAAGGAAAGAAGAAAGGAACGTCAAATTCATATATGAATGAAATTGGTTCAAGCATAAAAGGTCAAATGATCTCAAGTCTTTATGAGACTATCCTTGATGTATCATTCCTCAACATGTTATCATTGGTCATATGATGACGTCAAACTCAAGTCAAAAGTTCAAAATTCAAAGCTAAAATACAAAAAGAACATTACTTAGAAAGCATGGGTCAAAAAGGGTCATCAACCAATTATGGGAATCAAGTGGATTAATTTGAATTGGTGTGAGGAAAATAGTAGCAACATGATCATTAAGTGCCAAACTATAGGCCTCACACAAGTTCACTGGCCATCAAATAAATTGTAACAAGATATGCAACATCAATTAGGAACTTTCACTTTGAAAATTCATCAAATATAGAAATGTACTTCCATAATTCAAACAAAAAATTTCTCAGCATCTCCAAGATGTATAGAAGTCAGAAATCAAGTCTCAAGTTCATTGATGGTTGAGGAAAGGATCAAATAAGCTTCAAACATCAAAACTAGTTGATGAAACCACCAATCTAGGCAAGTTTCCAAAATAAATTAATGGAAAATACCAAACCTCTTTAATTAATTCAAGAAAAATATTTTTGAGATCCTCAATCCATCTATGGACTTCAAACAGTAGCTGAATTCAATTTAAACTCAAACCAAATTTGTTTTTTGAATCAAAATAACAAGGGAAAACCCTAATTATTTAGAAAATAAACTTAATTATTGATTAATCAAGTTCCAATTCTAAACAATTCAAACTAAAGTCATACAAAAATAGAGAAACTCCAAAGTCAGAAATAAAATCAAATTCAAGCAATTAATCAATTAAACAAATATTCACATTTTTTAAATAAAAATCTAATCAAAAGTCAGAAAAATATTCAACCAAAATTATATTCAAATATTAGAATTAAAAATAAGCTTCTATGATTTTTTGTGGAATATTTGGAGTAAAGGAAATGTCAAAATAAAATTGAAAATTAAACAAACAATTAATTAAACACACGAATTTTTAAACCAATCAGGACATTTTCAAAAATTCCAAAAAAAATACACAAGGTCAGAAATATTATTTTTAGGTTTTTTGAATTTTTTCAGAATTTTTCATCCATTTTTGAGCAAGAAACCAAAATCAGGAAAAATCAAGTTATAAAACAAAATTCAAATAAATGCAAAATTCAAATGGACCAATCAGAAGGTTATACGCTTCGTCTTCAACCTCTATCCCTAACCAGAAACGCGTGAAAAATAGATGCTAGGGCTCAATGTTCGGATCAACACCACATACTCATTTCCACACCATTTTTCATGAAATTTCGGGCAAATTAAAGCCAGAAATAAGATCTACATCATGCCATTCGAATCACATAGAATGATTAACCATAAATAAAAAATGAATCTCATGAAGATTGCAAAAACACACTGAGCAAGATATTTCAGAATTATCATACATGCATATTTCATCAAATCAAAAGCTCTAAAGCTGAAGAAACACTCAATGAACATCAAACGGCATGATTCCAAACTCAAATCATACAATTCATGGCCAGAAATTAAAATCTAAAGTTAAGGATTCTAACCTTTGAGGAAAAAGTGTATCTACTGTCTCCTTCACTCCAGCGGCAAACCAAGCCTTGATCTACAACCCGTAGCACTTGGAGAAGAGAATGCAAGAAGAATCACTCAAAACGCACGAGTAAATTGGGAGAATCGAAGAAATGGATTTTTTGAGAGAAAAAGTGATTTTAGATCTGAACTTCTAATGCAGCCTTTCGTTCTTCCCTTTTTCCTCCTCCTTTTTCTTATTTTGAATGAGCAATGCAGTGTTTATATAGAGTGTTTAGAGTGAGGGCAATAAGGTCCATAACTCATGGAAATCCGTTGGAGGGAAATTTGGCCAAAACAGGCAAATGAAAATGTGAGAGCATGTGCTTGTGTTTTGTTTGTTATTTGGCTTTTTATGCTACATTTTGATGAGCTCAGAGGTTAATGAGATGAGGTGAGGGAAGCGTGAGGGGTGAGGTGGCAAGGATTGTACATGGTGTGATTTTGTTTGAGGTGAAAGTTACCAATTTTGGCCAAAAAAAATGTATAAAGTATGGGGAGGCAAGGAAAGTGTGATTGTTTGGCCAAAAGAAGTAAGAAATGAGGTGAGTGATTCATGCCAAGCATGTGCAATATCAACCTGGAAACAAATAGAATCGAAGGGTGTAAAAAATCTGCAACCCACGCGTTCACCAAAGGTCAGTTGATTTCTAATTGAGGCCATAGAAAATTGGTTCGTGCATTCTCAAATTTTCCTTATGCATTAGGATAATCTCTTCTTCTCCTCCCATATTCTTTAATTTCAAAAATCTTATTCTCCTCCCATATTCTTTAATTTCAAAAATCTTCTTCCTCCTTTTGAAAACTCTTCTTGTTTTAAAACTTGAACCACTTTCATAATAAACTTGGACTTAGGTCCATGCATTTTCAAAATATTTTCATGAATAAACTTCAATCAACTTAATAATATTTTGACATCATTTTTTTGTGAGAATACTAAAATTCAATCAATCTCATTTCAAATCATTTTGCCACTTTAGCTTTCTTATTTTAAAACCTTTCTCAAAAGATTAGACTCTTTTCAATCCTTGTATTGATGCAAACAACTATACTTCTACAATATGTAGTGAAGAGAGATATTTTCCACTTGGGTGTTGAGTGAGGAATTGTTGATTTTAAAATCCAAGCCATATCCTCCACTTTGAGATGATGCAAATTCTCCTTTCTCATAATTGTGGATAGTAGGTATGTTTTCCACACGGACAATGACGATGATGTTTTATCTCATAAAACTAACCAACACGCTTGTATTTTAAAAAAAAAATATTTAAGAGGAACTACGTGTACCCTGATCCCCTATTGCACAAAAAGGTGGTACGTAGGAACTAAAGGTTCGCAACTGCGGCGGGTGCAAAAACCATAAAATATATTTCTTTTCTCACCTCCACCATCCATTTTTACACAATATTTCATAGCCAAAATATACAGATTTTACAAAGAGGTTCCTGCAGAGTACTGTAGATGTTTAGGGTGCTAATACCTTCCCTTTACATAACCAACCCCCTTACCTTGAATCTTTCCCCCCTTTTTTTGGGTTACTCGCTCTTTTCCCATTGCTTTGGAAATAATAAAGTGCGGTGGCGATTTCTATTTTGATTTGTACAAGTCTAGTCAAACCCATGGCTTAGTCTTAAATATTTCTACCGCTATAATCCCAAAAAAGGAGGCATGAGATCCCCCACTCAGTGAAGGCCTCTATGATTGTAGTGTCGTATACCGAGTAATCGAGAAGACATACTGCATTCGACCAGGGAGCCTGCTGAAGCTGAGGACCGTAGAATACCTAACCTATCTTGGCCTTTTAGGTGTAGTGCAGAAGCTATGACGGAGTAATCCGGAAATAGTTATCACGCGATACTATGCTCGGACGAGTTTTTCTTGAGAATATTACTAATTACTGAGTTTATCAAGAAGTTGGTAATATTCGAAGGAAGGATGTAGACTCTGGGAACCTCTAGAACCTTGTTCGGTAGGTGATAACTTTTAGACCATACCTTTTGGGTAGTACCTTCGACCTCATGCTCGTGATGTTGAACCTATGAACCCTATGTTTATGATCTTTTATGTGATTGTTGCACCATGCATCCATGCACTCATAAGAATATTTTGAAGAATTTTTATTTCAAAGGACTTGAAAGTTGACCATTTGTAAATATCTCAGGTACCTTTTGACCATGGATTCTGGAAAAAGAAAGACCAGAAAATACAGTTTCAAAGATCCCAAGATAGATGAGTTGATCAGTCTAATTCCCGAGATTAAGTGTTCTGCATATTTTTGGAAGAAGTATGGATCCATCTTTCCTCTCATGAATCTTAGGATGAAGGAGGGTATTCTCTCGACCTTGGTCCAGTTCTATAATCCGATGTATCATTGCTTTACTTTCCCCGACTATTAGTTTATGCCTACACTAGAGGAGTATTCTTATCTGTTGGATTTACATGTTACCAATCGTGTTCCTTTTACTGGTTTGAAGGGTGAGCCAAAACCACATGAGATTACTGCTTTGATCCATCTGGGGAAGTTTGAGGTTGAAGCCCATATGACTACTAAAGGAGGGATTAGAGGATTACCAGCTCAGTTCTTATTGGAAAAAGCTTGTTACCTTGCCAATATGAAGAGTACAATCGCTTTTGAGGCCATCTTTGCTCTACTTGCTTACGGGTTGTTCTTATTTTCTAATGTGGACAGTGTGATATGGTGGAAGAACCGATTGTTTGATGCTGGTTTGCGTTTTACGTTTTGGGTTCGCAAAATGTCGCGGTAAGCAAGAGTCGCCACCGAATTTTATTTCATCCAATCGGAAAGGGAAAAATTATAGAAAAAATCCTTTTTCGAGATATTCTGAGTACGGGGGTAGATTATAGAAAGGGAAGGTGTAGCACCCTTTCTATCCATGGTTTTCCATGGGCTCTTAGGTATTTGCTTATCTTTTAAAAAATTGCTTGTGTTTGTTCTTTGTTTTTGAAAAGTTTGACTTTGTGATAACCCTTGTATCAGTCCTCAAAGGTGTGACGAAGTCATTTTGAAATTTTGTTTGAAAAGTGTAAATGTGAAAAGTTTTGATTTGAGCAAGTACCTACTAGCATCTACCTACTCGAAAAAAGATCGTTTCTATTCTTGTTTCCTTTAGATAGCGCTATCCCACTATTTAGAAATAGGTAGCACCGTCGTTGGAGTCGTAAGGGTCAATTCGAAAGGGACGTACGACCACTAAAGCAATGTTAGGACATCTTAGTAATAACCCTAGAGTCTTAAGATCATATTCGAGGCAACATTTCTGAAGCAACATTTCCGAGGCAACATTCAAACTGGACGTTTGATCTTTTTTAGACAGGAGGGCAACCACTAAGACACCCTATACTTAATGATCGTTCACCGAAGGCAACCGAAGTGAGAGTATACCCTAAGAGTGATATGTGCGAGTGATTTGTTTTCAGTTATTTGTCTTTGAACATTAGGGTTGTCTAACTGTGTTAAATTTGTCATGCATTCTTGTCATACAATCCTATTAGCATACATCTAAACAGTCAAACATTTGCGGGAATTAAAATGCGAGAAACTAAATCTACTCTATTACAAGGCTTCAGGGAGGGGGATTAATTACATAGCCAAAAACCTGGGTAAAAGCGATAAGTAAAAGACCTAGATTAAACTATTACAAACCATGAATAGTTATAATAATATTTGGCAAAAGTAAATAACACGTGCGCGATGAATCAACTACGAGATAATTAGGGTTTTGACCCTTAACTGAACCTATTGACGATTGATTGAAAAAAAAAAGCTTTTGTTTTGTTTTGTTATTTTAAGAAAATAAATAAATTATGAAAAAGAAAATCCTAATTCTAATTTAAATTAAGAAAAATAAATTAATTTATTCTAAAACCTATTTTGTATTTTTATTTATTTGAGAAAAAGAGAAAATAAAATTAAATCAAGATTTTTTAACCTAATTTCTATTTTGATTTTATTTATGAAAATAAATCACAATTTTCCTAAGTTAAACTAAATTAAATTAATTTGGATGATAATAACAAAAACTAATCCTAATTTTTGTGAATTATTGATTTTATGATTTTTTTATGAAAAATAATTAATTTGCCAATCAAAATAAATAAATAAAATTAAAAGAATAAAGAATGAAATAAATAAAAGAAATAAAAAAAGTAGTAATTGGGCCTGGTGGTATTTGCTGAAAGGGGGGTATGTTGCTGAATTTCTGGGCCCAAGGTTGATGGCCCGTTTGGACTTTGCTGGATCTGGTGTGTGGGTTGACTGGAGGCGCATAGTAGTCCTCCAAGGGGGAAGCCTTGGATCTGAGCTAGAGACATGATTGATGGTTGGATCTTAATGGCACACGGTGAACCTCTTGATGTGTAGCGTGTTGGATTACCTGTTGAAGAAAAATATGAACAAAGGTTGGGACCTGAGGATCGAACCCAGGTCCTTAGGCCTATTCCCAATGCACGCTTGCCAACTGAGCAATTTGATTTGTTTGTATATATTATGAAAACAGGATATAATATATGAAAAATAATGATTAATAAGAAAAAATGTGCTAAAGTTCAAACTGCCCAACCAGGGAGTGCCACGCATCATCTTCTTCCTCCCAACTGTCGTTTTAGCCCAAGATGTTTTTACCTACGGACATTGCGTTGTAGCTACAAACCTGTGTATTTCAAAAATTGTCTACAAGCAAGATAAATGACCATGGCTGGTACCAATCCACTCGTCTCATCCTCACAAGTATCATGGTACCAGAATCAACGTTCAATTTAACCTGTATTGCAAATCCCTAAAACTAAACAAGAAACCCTAGCCATGGCAGTTTTACATACAATCATCAAAAATGAAATTGAATATAATGATTAGCTTGAAAACTTAATAAGGTCACTTCGAATGGTCCAAGTTGAGAGAAAACGAAGAGAACAAGAATGAGGCTTCGACCAGCCTATAAGGTCACTTCGAATGGTCCAAATAAAGAGAGAAAAATAAGGCTTCAACTAACCTATAAGTTCACTTTTAATGGTCCAAGTTGAGAGAAAAATAAGGCTTCGACCAGCCCTCAAGATGGCACCTTGAGTGTCCAAACGAAGAGAGAAGAATGAGGCTTTGACTAACCCTCAAGATGACACTTCAAACTGTCTAAACAAAGAGAGAAGAATGAGGCTTCGACCAGCCCTCAAGATGACACCTTGAATGCCCAAACAAAGAGAGGAGGATGAGGCTTCGACCAGCCCTTAAGATGGCACCTTGAATTTCCAAACGAAGAGAGAAGAATAAGGCTTCGACCAGCCTACAAAGCTACTTTGAATGGCCCAAGCTGAAGGAAATCAAAGAGAGCAAAGCAGGCTTCGACCAACCCATAAAACTACTTCGAATGGACCAAGTTGAAGGAAATCAAAGAGAGAAAATGAGGCTTCGACTATCCTACAAAACTACTTCAAATGGCCCAAGCTAAAGGAAATTAAAGAGAGCCATTCGAATCCATGGTTTCAATATCCAACTTCCTCAAATCACAACCTCTTCGATTTTAAACCAAATTGATAGATTCCAAGTTTAATGAGAAGCTTTCATAGCCCTCTTTAAAGTGCACGAGGCACATTTTTGAATTATGCCTTGAATCAACAATTATAGGCATGTCACCAACTGTTTGATGAATTGCTTAGGCCAAATGTCTTGTCTTGCCTGGCCAGTTGCCCAAGATTGCCCCAAAAAATGCTCAACTTGCCTTGAACTTCAAAGGATCGTAACTTTTGATTTTGAGTAAGAAGTGTGTTTTTTTCCTCTGTGAGACCTTGTAGATCTTTTTCCCCTCTTCAATTGGAAACAGGAACCACCAAAATCCCCTGAAAAATGAGAAATTTATGCCCTTGTAAATTCAGGCATAAATCAAGACCACTTAATGAAATTTTCAATCCCAAAGATAACTTCATATCCAAGCAACCTCTCAAACTTGCAATTATCATCAAAATCAATCATCAATGATCATACCACATGAAAATAAATGTCAAATGCTTCATGTTGACCAAAATTACACTTGGTCAACTTTGACTTTGTTGACTTTGAGTAAAATGATTGTTTTTCCCCTTTGATTTAATTGAACCACTTCTCTGCAAAATTGATGATCAAAACTTCAAACATATGATATTACTAACACGTAGAGGCTATGGAAAGATTTTCCACTTAACAATTCCAAAGAATCCATGGTTAAAACTCAAACCCTAGTTTTGCACTCTACACTAGGAGATAACTGGTTAAGCTTTAAACCCCTAATTCCTCTGGGCATCAAGAGAGGATTTTTGAACAAAATTGATTCCAATGATGATAAAAGAATAATGCTTCAATACTTGGTTCATCCAGACCCCATTAACTCCAATTTGGGAAAAACCCTAATTTTGACTGATGAATCCAAAGGATGTGATTCTCCTTATAAACAACACAATACTCAATCTTCTGATGATCCAACGAGGTGGATAAGATATCTTGAGATATGAGATACCTTTGGGTTTGAAATATATAGAGGTTTAGATGATAAGTCCATCCTTGAGCAACTTGTTAATACAATCAATCTTCCAAAGCTTGAGGGAGACCTGATAACCAAAATACTTTAATCCCTACACAATGCATGAATGTAATGCAATATGATGTTTATGATGAAACATAAGCCTAAAAATTCTGAAACCAAGAGGGTAAATTTTGGGGTGCAATAGCTGCCCCTATTCAATTATCTTTAACTAGATAAGTGAGAAAAGTGACAACTTTCGAGTGTTCAAAGTTGAAGATGATTGAATACGAAAGAACCCGAAAATTTACACTCTTGAAGAAAAAGTAGAACCCCCCCAAAGAAAACCAACAGACGTGGGATTAAGAAGATACCAAACAGGATTGGATTTAGAAAACAAAGGGTTTAATGAACATTAGACCTCCTAAGACATGCGTCAGAATGAAATTGTAATACGGATATAAATAAAGTTTAAACAGAACTAAAACTTAGAAGAGTAGACGAAACTAAACTTCAGAATGAATGCGCCAGGACAAAACTGGACCATAAAAAGGGGTGAGATAAGACTCAAACCACAGAGAATAGGCGAAACTAACTCTGGAAAAGAAAAGTACGCGGGGCAAAGTGGCTAGAGTGCGTGATTCTAGGAACACTTGTTAATCTCAACCTAAGATAGACAGTATGAAGGAACTGAAAGAATCCCAAGAGTAAGGAACAAAACGAGACGAAACTCGACCCAATAACTAGTTAGACGAAACTAAACTAGATGAGTACCAGGACGTAACTGGATTTCACGCACAGGTAACGAGGCAAAACTAGACCCATAGCAAAAGTGATGAGAGTTTATGTTTCTCATAGCATATGCTGGTCTCAAATTAATGGGTAAACAATGACGAAAACTGATAGAAGAATCCAAGGAACAAAAGAGACTGATTTCAACCAGGGATGCAGCACGAACACTGCAAAGAGACTCGGTAAATGAAAATCGTCAAAGGGTCTAAGGTATGAAAACAAAAACGAGATGAAACTCAACTCATTAACTAGTTAGGCGACACTAAACTAGATGAGTACCAAGACGAAACTGGATTTCATGCACAGGCGACGAGATCGAAACTCGACCCAAAGCAAGATGATGAAAGCGCATGTTTCTCAGAGCACCTGCTGGTCTCATATTAATGGATAAACAATGATGAAAACTGATAGTAGAACCCAAGGAACAAAAGAGACTGATTTCAACCAGGGACGCATCACGAATACTGCAAAGAGACTTGGTAAACGAAAACTGTCAAAGGGTCTAAGGTATAAAACAAAAACGAGGCGAAACTCGACTCAATAACTAGTTAGGCGAAACTAAACTAGATGAGTACCAGGATGAAACTGGATTTCATGTGCGGGTGAGGATACGAAACTCAGAGCTCGACCCAAAGCGAGGTGATTAGGGCGTAAAACTAAAAACCTGTTGAAAGTGAATACCAGGGCGAAACCGTTATTCAAAAGGTACATCAATAGACATTGAAATGAACCGACGAGGGTAGTAAAGACTCGAGAAGACCGTGCTAGGGAGAAACTGAACTACAATCAAGAGCGGATTCTCAATCAATCAAATGGTTAATATCAAAGGAAATTTGTATGGGGTGAAACTGAGATGATGAGGGTGAAGACCTCGCTGGGGATATAACCTGAAGAATTAAAAAATTCACTGGGGGAAACAGAAACAGTAATGGCTTATGTTCTGATGCATGTTTGAATTTTTTTTATATAGCGTAATGCTCCATATAATGGAAATGCTACGCGTTTTGGTAGATGCAATGTAATGATGCATGTTTAAGTGTTTCACTGAGGAATGGCCAATCGAGAAGCCAACAACCTAGAAGTCAGAATCTATTTAAATTGCAAAAATAAATTGCAAAAACTGCTGGAGAAGATCAAGGAAAAACTGTAAATCTCTGGAAAAGACAAAGTGTAGTCGCATTGAGAGTGACACCAAGATAATGGATCAGATGTGGGGAATGAAACATTTTGTTGAGGAAATAAAACTTTGTTAAGGAACTAGGACTTCACTGAGGAAATAAAACCCCACTGAAGGGTGTTTCGTTGAGAATTTATGAGTCTCCGGTACGCAACCATAACATAAACCACGAAGATAGTCGAACATCATCAACTTTTCTAGGGAAGTGGAAATTTCATCCAATCATCAACACTTACTAAGAATGGTAGGGGATTATTTCGACACTAACACCCTTTATGACACGAAAGGCCTTTGTTCAATGGAATAGTCGAGTCTTGCCCTCCTGACAACATTAAGCTCTTCGGTGATGTTCATTGTGTACGCTCTTTTTGGTGTCAAACAATTGCTTTGAATGCAGGAGAATGTTTATTATGGGAATAACAACCCTGATGCGACAATTAAGTAAGCCTTGAAATTGAAAGCCTTGAATGAAAAGATTCCGCATCTCTGTTGTGAATGAATCAAAAAGAAAACGGACATGATGCAGGCAATAAGATACCAACATGGATATGCAACACATATTTGGGAATTTAGGAAACGCTATCCTATTGTAGTATGCTTTCGAGTTAAACCTATGTTTCAGTTAGGACTTTTAAAGGTTGTAACGTGGCCTGGTTCATGGTTTTTTAGAAAAAAGCTTTTAAGGCTCAAGTTATTTTGTGCCCACCCTTTCGTGATGTTCTCCAGTCCTAAATTCAGTTAATCTTGACACGAGCATTCATCTCTCAAAAGAGTTTATGATGGCTGAGGAACCATAACAATTCTTTTTGGACACGACAGTCACCTAACCTTTGGTTTTTTTGGGTGTTCGGTCACACGACTTTTCTTTTGATGAGGATTTTTATTGGATAATCCTTTTCTGCCTTTCAGGATTTTCAAATTTCCCGCTTTCCCTAATTTTTTCCTGGACAAATTCTTTTGAATTTCAATTTGGAAGTCCAGCGGGATGCCCTAACTTTTTCCTATGCGACTTTTTTTAAGTTCTGACTTAGCAGAGCTTTTTGTTTCTTTCTTATTCATACTTTCCATTTTTAACAAGTCGTGTGACCCTAAGTCTTTGAACTTTTGGAGGAAAATGACTGCCTTATTCCTCGGTCGGTGAGGGATAACCTTTGTTGTATCTATTCGATCTCGACCTTAGGATCTTTTGTCTTTTTTTTTATTTTTTTCACTGGGGAAATAACCATTGTTGTTTTGATCTTTTTCCGACCTCATAATGCGAGGGATAAAATAAGGTGATCCTCGGAGGGGACACTCCTTCTGAAATTTGAATGCTTGATCAAATTAACTGAATATTTACCCTGCCTCAGGTTAAAATTAGGGTTTTCTTTCGTGCAGAATAGAAAATCCTACTTCGAAGGCTCAGAGGGGTTAACGAGTGTCTATCTCCCTTATATCTCTGGTGTTTCGGGATTGAAACAAGGCATGTACATCATCAACAAGGTTATACTCAAAAGTAAATAATCAGAGATACCTCTCTTCCTCCAATCTTTTGACTAGGAAAAAGAGTTGGCATAGTTGGTATCAAAATGCCAGAAAATCATTTAAAGAGTGATAATGAATGGTTTAAGTAAAAACAAAAGAATTTCTTCAAAACATATTCAGCGCATCAAGGATGACACTCAAAAATAGACAAGTTCCTACATGCAGACAATGTTAAAACAGTCAATGGAGATACACATGAAAATGCATCAGAGAAAGATTCCACTATGGAAGAGGATCGTCTCTATCTGGACTTGTCAATCTGGACGATGCACTACAATCCTGACTGTATCCTGACCCATGACCTCTACATTATGAATAGAAGTTGCGAATGGTTTTTCTTTTGTTTGTCTTTTAGAATAAATTATCATTCAAAGGGAAGGGATAAGCCTTTTCCACCAGTATGGGGCCATGAAATAACTTGGCAAAGTACCTACAAGAAAGTAGCTGAGTGTCAACAAGAAGAAAATTAACATGCCCCTTGCATAGCATGACAGTTGTACTTATTATCTGTATTTAAAGCAACAATAACTTAGATTATCATGTTCATGTAGGGCCAAGAAAGTTTATACGCACATGTTTATCAAAATGTCAGACGTTTTTGCAAACAAAATAGTAAAAAAGGAAGTTATGTGAACATATAAAAGAGGATCTTTTATTGATCAGCCTGTGAAAAGGGCATTTACATTTGAATGCATCTAAACAAGTGTTTATAAATTGCAATGTGAATACGAATATCCATCAAGTTCTGACTCTGCTATAACCCTTATGACTTTGACACTTTCGTCTTCCTGCTTTAGACACAACCGTCTTGGATATGCTCTGAACCTTTTCCAGGTGACCAAAAGAAAGAAACAAAGGAATTCATGCTGAGAGTAGTCATTTGCTTTAAGTCCCTAACTTTTTCCTGAATCTTCCTTTCGGGTTTTTGATTCACCGGGACACCCTCTTTTTGCCTAAGCTGCCCTTTCGGGTTTTCAACTTAGCGGGTTCTCTTTTTTTTTAGGCAAAGTGTTTTTTAACTACGTCAGCGTTCACAGGGAGAGGGAAATATTCTCCATCCATGGTTGCGAGCATCATCGCTCCACCGGAGAAAACCTTTCTGACCATAAATGGTCCTTCATAAGTCGGAGCCCTCTTGCCTCTAGGACCCCCTTGGGGAAAAATTATCCTCTTGAGCACAAGGTCACCTGGCTTGTAACACTGGGGCCGCACCATCTTGTCAAAAGCTTTACTCATCCTTTGTTGATATACCTGACCATGAAATACAACTATCAACCTCTTCTTATCGATAAGTTCTAACTGATCTAGCTGATTTTGTACCCATTCATCTTCATCAAGCTCAACATTCCTCATGATCCTAAGAGAAGGAATTTTGACTTCTACATGCAACAACGCTTACATGCCGTAGACCAACGAAAATGGGGTTGCCCCAGTTGAAGTACGCACAGTGGTACGATAACCATGCATAGAAAAGGGCAATATCTCGTGCCAGTCTTTATAGGTTACTATCATCTTCTGTACAATTTTCTTGATATTCTTATTGGTGCTTCAACAGCGCCGTTCATCTTCGGCCTATACGGGGAAGAGTTATGATGCTTAATTTTGAATGACTCACAAAGCTCCTTCATCATTTTGTTGTTTAAATTAGACCCATTGTTGATAATGATCCTTTCAGGCACTCCGTAACGACAGATAATATTGTGTTTAATGAACCGGGTTACCACTTGTCTGGTGACATTGGCATAAGACGCAACTTCGACCCATTTAGTGAAACAATCGATGGCAACCAGAATGAAACGATGTCCATTGGATGTTGTTGGTTTGATCTTGCCAATCATATCAATTCCCCACATCGCGAACGGCCAAGGGGAAGTCAAGACATTCAGTGGTACGGGTGGCACATGTACCTTATCAGCATAGACTTCACATTTGTGGCAAATCCGTGCATGATTATAACAGCCAGTCTCCATGGTGGACCAATAATAACCAGCTTGAAAAATCTTTTTGGCCATGGTATGCCCACTGGAGTGAGTCTCCGAGTCACCCTCATGTATCTCTTCAATGATTCTAGTTGCTTCTCTTTTGTCAACGCATCTGAGCAGTAAACCATCATGATGCCTCTTATACAACACACCACCATTGAGAAAGAACTTGGCCGAAAATCTTCTCAAGAACTTCTTATCTGTGACGGACGCCTCTTCAAGGTATTCTTGCGTTTCAAGATATCTTTTGATATTATAAAACCAAGGTTTATCGTCTGATTCCAAATTGGCTTCAAAGCAAAAAGCTGGCTCATCCAACCTTCTGATGGTAATAGAAGGTGCTTCGTTAGCCCACTTAACTTTGAACATGGAGGACAAAGTTGCCAGTGCATCAACTAAATTGTTCTCTTCTCTGGAAATGTGTTCAAACGTGATCTCTTCGAAGTACGGAATCAACCTCATAACATGCTCACGATAGGGAATCAGGTTCTGATGACGAGTCTCCCAATCTCCATTAATCTGGATGATAACAAGATTGGAATCCCCGTAAACTTTCAAATATTTGATCTGCAGGTCGATTGTTGCTTCAACGCCATAAATGCAAGCTTCATATTCGCTCATATTGTTAGTACAATTGAAGCAAATATGAGCTGTGAAAGGAATGTGGAATCCCTCAGGGGAAGTGATAACAACTCTGACGTCGTTGCCCATGGCATTGAAGGCACCGTCGAACACAAGCGTCCAATGCGATCCTGGCTCGGCTCCTTCATCTGGTCTTGGTATATTACAATCCTGAATGTACACTATTTCCTTATCTGGAAAGTCAAACTTCATCGGTTCATAATCGTCCATGGGCTGATGAGCAAGATGATCAACCAATATACTACCTTTGATCGCCTTTTGTGTAGTGTACTGGATATCATATTCAGTGAGTATCATCTACCAATGGGCTACCCTGCCTATAAGTGTAGGCTTCTCAAAAATGTACTTGATTGGATCCATTTTGGATATCAAGTAGGTGGTGTGAGTTAACATGTATTGTCTTAAACGTCTGGCAGCCCAAGAAAGTGCACAACAAGTCTTTTCCAGCAATGAGTACCTTGACTCGCACTCTGTAAACTTCTTACTTAAGTAATAAATGGCTTGCTCTTTCTTCCCTGTCTCGTCATGCTGACCAAGGACACAACCCATAGAATTTTCCAACACAGTTAAATACATGATTAACGGCTTTCCTTCCACCAGCGACATGAGTATTGGGGGTTCCTGCAAATACTCCTTATTTTGTCAAATGCCTTCTAACAATCTTCATTCCACCTTACCGTCTGATTTTTCTTTAATAATCTGAACAAAGGTTCACATGTGGCCGTGAGATGAGAAATAAACCTGGAAATGTAGTTTAACCTCCCCAAGAAACCACAGACTTCCTTTTCTGTTTTTGGTTCGGGAATTTCTTGTATCGCCTTCACTTTAGCTGGGTCAACCTCGATGCCTTTCTCACTAACGATAAATCCTAAAAACTTGTCGGGCCTCACCCCGAAGGTGCATTTATTTGGATTCAGTCTCAACAGAAATTGCCTCAGTCTCGCGAACAACTTCTCCAGATGAACCAGATGCTCCTCTGTTGTGTCAGACTTAGAAATCATATTATCCACATATACCTAAATCTCCTTGTGAATCATACCATGAAAGAGAGTAACCATGGCATATTGATACGTTGCCCCGACATTTTTCAAACCAAACGGCATCACCTTATAGAAAAAGGTTCCCCAAGGTGTGATAAACGATGTCTTCTCCATATCCTCTAAAGCCATCTTGATTTGATTGTAACCCGAAAAACCATCCATGAAGGAAAACACCTTAGAGTGAGCAATATTATCGACCAACACATCAATATGAGGAAGAGGAAAGTCATCCTTAGGGTTGACTCTATTCAAATCCGTATAATTCATGCACCTCCTGACCTTACCGTCTTTCTTGGGCACAGGCACAAAATTTGAAATCCATGGAGGATAATTGATGACTTTTAAGAAATTTGCATCAAACTGTTTCTGAACCTCTTCTTTAATCTTTTTGGACATCTCAGGATGAGTTCTTCGGAGCTTTTATTTGACAGGGGATCAACCTTCTTTGAGCGGTAGTCGATGCACCACGATATCTCTATCCAAACCTGACATGTCTTTATAAGACCAAACGAAGATATCAGAATATTCATAGAGTAGCGCAATCAATCTGACTTTCATACTTTCCTCGAGATATGCCCCTATCTTGACCTTTATTTTTATCGCTTATGTGCCAATGTTCACCACCTCAATTGACTCTTGATTCGGCTGGATAACCTTCTCCTCTTGTTTTAACAACCTTGATAATTCCTCAGGAAGATCACAATCCTCATACGCCTCCTCTTCAGCTTGATAGATCGGATTGTCAAAGTCATAGTGAGTGATAGCAAAGTTGTTATCAATATAATCCGTGGTGGAAGTGCATCTGCATAAATGATATTTTGGTGTTTTAGTGACAGTGTGTGAAAAGGGAAACATTGCCATTTAAAGATTAATAAAAAGAAAAGAAAGGGACAAAAAAAATTTAATGCAAAAACGTCCTTTATTCATGACAAACTTTTTGAAAATAAACATGGTGGCCCTACACAAATGGTTCACTACGCCTTGGGCAGAGCGTAAGAATTATGTCAGGATAACAAAAGAAAACAAGAAAATTACTCCTCAACGCTTAAAACTTGGATAACTTCTATAGAAGTCCAATTGTTGAGTGCTTGGCCTGGAATGCTTGGACGAATCCAATCTTCAATATTGTATCCATCAACCCTATCGTCACCAATTGCATTGGTGCATCCTTCTTGGGTAGCACTAGGACGGGAAATTTCACAGAAGTAGATAAACCAGAAGCTCTAGAAGTTGCACTTTGCTGACTCGGGATGAAACCAAGACCGAATTTGTTGAATTTTGGGATAACATCCAGCACCTGACCCCAACCTTCAGGGTTTCCGTTCTCCACCACCATTTTAGCATCTCTGAGAGAAGACATAACAGTTTCCGGCTTCTTTTTCTGTTCTGGAGGCGGAAAATTAACCGCATGAACTGTCTCAAACGCCTGAAAATGAGTCTCATGTATTTCACCTTCAACCTCAACATAGCAGAATGATGTCAAATGACTCAGAATATACTCTTACTCACCGCATACAGTTAGCACTTTTCCCTCTGTAGGATACTTTAGCTTGTGGTGAAGAGTAGAAGTGACTTCCCCTGCCTTGTGAATCCATGACCGCCCGAATAAACAACAATACGTTGGTTGTATGTCCATCACAAAGAAAGTAGCAGTGAAAGTGCGAGGACCCACCTTGATAGGTAATTCCACCTCCCCAAATACTGCTCTTAGGGACCCATCAAAGGCTTTTACCATCAAGTCGCTATGACGTAGCTCCAAGCCGGAATAATCAATTTTCATCAATGCTGACTTGGGTAGTACATTCAAAGACGACCCTGTATCCACAAAAACTCGGGATAGAGTAGTGCCCCTGCACTCCATAGAAATATGTAACGCTTTTTTATGGTCTCTCCCTTCCGGGGGAAGATCAAAATCTGTGAGCCCGGACCATTCCCAGCAGATATGTTAGCATAAACATTCTCGAACTAATTGATTGTTATCTCATGCGGCACAAATGCATTCTTCAACAACTTCATAAAAGCATTTCTGTGAGGTTCTGAATAGATCAACAAGGACAAGATAGACATCTTAGAAGGGGTATGGCTTAACTGATCCATTATATTATAATTGCTTTTCCTGATAATCCGCATTAACTCCTCAATTTCATCGAGAACTGAAGAAGTTTCTGGTACCGGAATTGGTTGAGTCGCATTGGCTCGCGTAACCCTTGGATTACCAATCATGACCTGTTTTTTCCTTTTTCTCTTGCAGAGGCATCTTCCATATCTTGTACATTGGAAGGACCAAACACTCTCCCGCTTCTAGTTATTCGACTTTCACCGGGGAAATTATGAATATCCCCTTTGCCGTCTTCAGTAATTTCTTCCTCAGAAGGACGAGGATTTACCTCTTGCCTCACCTCCATGGTAATAAACATCATCACCATAATGCCATGGGATGGCCTTCTCACTAGTATACGGCATGGGACCAGGTAGCGTAATCATCAAAGGAGGTGCCCTAGATGGAGTAGGAATGCACATAGGGGTGTAAGGAATATATACCACAACAACATCATCTTCGGCAACCTTTCGGTATATTGGTCTCCTATTGAATTGTAGGGAACCTTCATTCATCATGAATTGGATGTCAGCTTTTAAATCATCATATCCCTTCAGTTGCTCTCTACACTTGGTAGTTATCTGTTCAACGTTCATAACTAAATTAAGCATTTCTCCATTATCATCAATCATATTAATGACAGTCCCTCCATGTCTAGGCATTGGGTTTTGGGTAACATTTGGACCAGTCACTGGAGTAAACTCAATTGCCTTGGCATCCAACAAGTCTTGTATTATGCACTTCAACGCAAAACAATTGTCTGTTGAATGACCAACTCCGCCATAATGGAATTCACATCTTGTGTTAGCATCATAATTACGAGGAAGTCTTCTGGGGGATGGTGGCATATTTCTCAAACTGATCAACTTCAAATCGAGCAAATGATGGAGTGCTTCGGTAGGAGATACTAGCAAGGGATTAAATTTTCTCAATTGTCTCTGTTGTTGATTATTATATTGACAGGGAGCATCTTATTGTCTTTGTTGTTGGGGCACCGGACTTTGTCTCTATTGTGGATGAGCATTAACAGGAATAGAAACAACATTGATTTGTTGGTGTTGACGATCCTCTCCTCTTCCTCTTTGAGAGTAAACTGCACTTGTGTCGCCTTCCCTTTTCTTGGGGTAAGTATTGAATGGCTTGTTACCACCCCCCTGATGAACCACTAGAACCACTGATTTGAATCTTCCCTAATTTCAAACCCACCTCAATTCTTTCGCCAGCCATAACCAAATCTGCAAATCCCGCTTAAGCACTTCCTATTATGTGATCATAAAATGGCCCTTGCAGGGTACTCATAAACATATCAATGAGTTCTTGTTCCATGAGTGGAGGTTGAACCCTCGCAGCCAACTCATACCACTTCTGAGCATATTATTTGAAAGATTATTTTGGCCCCTGGGACAAATTCTGTAATTGAGTGTGACTAGGCGCCATATCCATATTGTACTGATAGTGTTTGACAAAAGCATGAGCAAGATCATTCCAGCATCAAATATGAGTTTTCTCTAACTTCATGTACCACTCCAGGGATGCCCCAGATAGGCTATCCTGGAAGAAATGAACCAAAAGCCCTTGATCCTCGGTATGTATCGACATATTCCGAAAATAAGCAGTTGCATGAGTAATGGGAAATGATGAACCGTTGTACTTTTCAAACACCAGTGGTTTCAACTTTGGAGGAACCTTCACCCCAGATACTAGCCCAAAATCATTAGTTTCCATATCAAGGACTCCTTGCCCTTCCACAGCCTTCAAACGTTCTTCCAACAATCGATAGCTTCTATCCTTAACCTGAACTTCTGGCTCAGAACACCGTACAGAGAACTGATCTTCATCCTGATCAAACTCATAGTCCTGCTCTTGATAGTTTCTTACACCACCCAGATTATCTCTTTGGTTCCCCAAAAGACGAGGTCCCAGAGACGGAGGAAATTGCCCCATGTTGTGCAGGAAAGGGTTGGCAGGTGACCTGTGAAAATTCTCGGCGGGCTGGACTTGTACATCTCCCAGTCTGACAGAAATGTCCTGATAGAGCCCTTGATTCCCATCATCCACTGGATAGTGGCGTTGATTGTTGACAATGGCAGCCAATTCTTCCTGTCGATGATTCACATTAGTGATGACTTCCATGAACTGGGTCATCTGAGTAGCCATTTGAGCTCTCATTTCAGCAAGTTCGGCTTGAACTTGTTCCATCTGTATTAGAAAATTGTTTCTGGTGGAATACCAATGAGTATTCGTCTTGAATTCTGAATAAGAAAAGCAGAATCAAGATGAGAAAATTATCCCGATATGACCTGCAATGTATGAGATGTATGATATGAATGATATGTTTTTGTCATTTCCATGCATTTACAAGCTTTGTCAACCATCAGTAATAACACTCTAGCACGATGAAAGACAAATGACAAAATAAAGATACAAGTGCAAAAACAAACTTCTTTATTTACAAAAACATCAAAACACCAATTCTCAAAATCCACGGAACTTGTACAAGAAAAAAGATCCCATCCAACAAGACTTGTGGTGATCACTTTAACAAAAACAAAGAAATGATAAAAATCAAAGGGGTAGGTCCCCTATCCCGACATGAAATAAAGGTCCTTCCTCCTGGAAATGCTCCTCGCTCCACTCCTTGTTCTTTTGGAATAGCTGTCTTATCCTTGGGCGGTCCCGCTCTTTAACAAGGCTTTTAATCACTACATCCTTTTCGAATAATTGTTCTTCTAAGTACTGACATTGCTCCAGGAAGTGATCACATTTTTTGCATTCTGGAAAATAAATAGGTATAGGTGCATTCTCTAATTCTTCTATCTGATTTCTGAGCTTAGCATTTTCTTCCATCACACGAGCCATTTGCTTTTCGCGCTTCTGATCTTGCATTCTGACTTCAGTAAGTTTCCTTTCTAATTCTTTAACCTTTTTTCCATAACATGCTATTAACTTTACTTCTTCTACTTGGAGATTCTTAATCCTTTGTTGATTCTTCAAAAGTTCATTATCCAGAAGAATAGTTAAGCTGGAATTCTCTATCCTTTACCTCTTTGACTGTTCACATCATTCGCGCCCCTCTAGTAGATGATCTTTCTCTCGATTCTCCCTCCAGAGTCTTTTCTTTTCTTGTAAAGAAAAGAAAATCTCAATATTTTTATCTTCTAGATCAGCTTGTAGTTTAATATTCTCAGCTTTGGAATTTTTGAGGCACACCATTGGTACAACTTCAGATTCTCCTAGCGCGGGCTGCTTAGAAGACATCCTGCCATGAGAAAGATAATCATCCTTTGGATCATGCACAGGCTGCGGGTACAATGGTTCTTCCCTCTTATAGGGAAACAACAACACCTTTACCCGACTCTGAATCCATTTTGAGCAAGCGTCAAGAGCCACACCTCCACTTCTATTAAAAGAAAGCTTTCCCTTTCGATGAATGTGTTTCCAGGCAACCTTTACCCTTTCAAACATAGCAGCATCTCCTCCTTTGTCGAAATAAATAGTTTCCTTCACTTCCCGCTCAGTAGGTCCATTTGTCATTACGAATCCAAATTGACGCAGTGCCAAGATGGGATTATAGTTGATGCAACCTTTGGTTCCCATGAGTGGAACATTAGGAAATTCACCATAACTCATAATAAACTCCTTCAGAATTCCCATGTTGTGCCAGACAATGTCGTAAGAAGTGAGTCCCATGATCTGCGGGGCCCAAAGAGATGTCTCAGCAGTGTCGACAAACGGTCCCTTGGTAGGTAAGTGCATCATGAACAACTTGTAAAGTAAAGCTGTACCGCATACCACATCCCCTCTCTTACCATGCTGAGAGTGAATAGTGTAGTAAGTATTAGCTAACAACGTCGGTACCGGGTTGTTATTCATAAAGACACAAATTGCTGCCAAAGCCACCAACCTTTCTGCCACAGGTAAGAGAACTAAACCATAAATTAACACGGCCAGTAACGCATTGAAAGCCATCCACTTTCCTTCTTCTGCAAATCCATTAGCTTTGTTTATCAGATAATCCCTAGAAATACCCTGCATATCACATTTCTTGATCCAATTGCCTTCCACTTCGCTAATAGTAAAATAAAGAGATTTAGCGATAGCCATGTAATTGGGAGTTTCAGGTATTTGAGTAAAAGGAATATTATCCGTGACCTTTATATCAAGAATATATGCATACTCTTCAAGAGTTGGTGCTAGCTGGTAATTTTGGAAAGTAAGACAACATAGTTGTGGATCGTAGAACTGAAGAAGCACTCTTAGCGCCCATTCCTCATAAAAATCATTCACTAGTGGAAACAAGTTCCCATACCGTTTCCTGAAGATGCTTTCATTCGGACCATTCACCAGGGCTCCCAACTCTCTCAATCGACCCCCATAAAACACAAACTAGTAGACAACCTTCTTCCTAAGAGTTTCTGCACTTGTGCTCATGTTGTTATTCATCCTGATGACAACTTCTAAGTACCCTGGAAATAACACGCATATGTGAATTAGACATACATACTTTTTCTTGCATTTTTTTAGAAAATAAATATGCCATGAGGTGATGCAAACACATAGGAATCAAGGTATCTGATGTGTTGTTCTGAATATGTCGGGAAACCAAGATCCAGAACTTTGTAAAATAATTAGTCATTCCTTTTTAGAAACTCAATCACCAACAGAAAAGAGTCACCAACGGTACCTGTTAGAATCAAAATTCCCTCCCCACTCACAGGTGTAAACTAGGTCAGGGTAAGGCAAGGGTAACTCAGAATCACGGGTGCGCCTGAAGCTACTATCGTCGAAACACCTACGTGAAATGATAGCACCTATGATACGGTGGAAGAACCGACTGTTATACTGGTTTTTCATTTGTATTCGCAAATGTTGCAATAAGCAAGAGTCACCACCGACTTTTCTTTTATCCAAATTAAGGAAAGGGTGAAAAGAACAGAAAAGACCTTTTCGAGAATTTTCTGAGTAAGGGGGCAGATTATGGAAAGGGAAGGTATTAGCACCCTTTTCATCCATAGTTATCTACGGGCTCTTAGATGCTTAGCTCATTTGAAAAATACCTTGTGCTTTGTGTGTTTTGAAAAAAATTGAAATGCCTTATTTCGGCGATTCTCTTTATGATAACTCTTGTATCAGTCCTCAAGAGTGTTGATAAAGCAAATGTTTTTTTAAAGTTGTTTTTGAAATGTGTAAGTGTAGAAAGTTTGTTTTATTTGAGAAAGTATCTACCAACTATCTATTTGTACTCGAAAAAGGTATGTTCTTTTCTTCCTATCCTTTAGACAGTGTTATCCTACTATTAGTGAGTAGGTAGCCCTATCATTGAATGTTTGAGGGACTTTCAAAGGGATGTTTTATAGTCACAAAGGTAACTGGGGAAGAAGTTTTAGTAACTACCCTAGGGTTCTAAGATCATGTTTCTACCGAGGCAACGTCGAGAGGGTCATCGAGGGACTTATCATATTTTTGAACCAGAGGGTAGCCACTAAAACCTCTCACGTTTCGAGAGTTGTGACTATTTTCCGAAGTTAACCGAAGTGGGGTACCCTAGAGGTGCGCATGTGCAATTGTGTTGTTTTCAATTATTTTAATCTTTGCATTAGGTTTGCTAGCGTTTTGTTTTTAATTTCTTGACATACAATCCCATTAGGCATACATCTAACGGTTCAATAGCGCGGGAAATTAAAATGCGGAAATTAAAACCTAACTATTACATGGCTTCGGGGAGGGGAATTTACATATCCGAATGAGGGGAATAAAATAAAGAAAAATAGTAAAGCCCTAATTAATCATCTATTACATTCCATTAGCAGATACAGAAATATGAAGAGAAAAAAAGAATAATAGAGAGGAAATAATGAATGCGCGCGAATTGGGAAAGATACGCCTAAAAACCTAAAAAAATTACTAAGTAAATTTAATCCTAATTAATTAAACAAATACAAGAAAACTAATTCTAATATTTTTTTGTATTTTTGTTAAGAACGATTTGAATGAAATAAATCTAAGTCTAGTTGATTTTAAATTAAATAAAGGTAAAAATAATTAATTTAATTAATTTATGAAAATTAAATTAATTTAAGAAAACCTAAGTCTATTATTTTTTATTTTAAGAAATATGTTAAAGTAATTAAATTAATTAGTTAATAATTTTAATTAAGAAAAAAAAACTAGCCCTAATTTTTTGTGATTTTGTTTTAATGTTAATAAAAGGAAATAAGAAATAAAAGAAATAAGCAAAACCAAAAATAAGACAATGTATAAAGGTCCTTTGATCCAGGGAAGGAACGGTCTTCTTAGATCCAAGGAAGGAAGTTGTCTTCTCCGATCCAGGGAAAGAAGCTGTCTTCTTCGATCTAGGGGAGGAAGCTGTCTTCTTCGATCTAGACCTGGTGTCAAACCCCAGGCTCTCCAAGCTTACACACGCATCCTTCACCACTGGGCCATCTGTTCAATCAATAATACAAACAACGAGAAAGCAATATATTTGAAATATCATAAAATACTGAGGTATTAAAACCATGGCATTGGTTTGGACTGAAGGTGTTTGTGTAGGGAGATACGTCCAAAATGTTGCAGGCTGCCCTAATAATGGTGTTTCTTGATTCCTGCCTTAAACCTTGCACTTGCTACGTCAAAACAAATCTAAACAACAACATGAGTATGGATTTAATGCATCGAATCCATTTAAATTGCATGAACTAAAATATTAGAGCATGAGAATTTTATCCTACCGGAGCATCGAGATCTGCTTATTTTAAGATGCTTTAAGCATCAAGGAGGGCTGGTATGCACTCCTGGGATCCTCAAGGTGATGATGGAACTCCTGGAATGGACTGAGTATGGCTGGAATTGGCTGTTCGAATTTCATAACTTTGTTGGATTTTTGGCAATTTTCCGTGGCTCTCTAGGCAGTGTATATGCGCGTATGAGGCAATATCTCTGTCCCTTTGCATCTGAGGTTGTTGTTCTATATAGGCAAAGATTTAGGCCAACATTTGTGTATCAAATCTTTGCTCGTCATGAGGAGGATATTTGATTTGATTTTTGCATGACAACTTGCCATTTTTGATCCAATCATGCGTTTCTGCCAACTTGCTCTGAGTTGTTTTGGGCCTCCAACTTGATGGGAATCGAAATCCTGGGATGCCTTTGCTCTTTTAGGTAGCCATTCGAAGTGACTTTGGGGCTGGTCGAAGCTTCACTCTTCCTTCTTCGATTTCCCTCAATTTGGGCCATTGGAAGATGATTGGACACTAGAGTGCCTAGAAATTTGCACTCGATGATGTGATGGTTGACTATTTAGGGAATGGGCTTAAATATTCCATTTGGAGAAGATGATTGAGAGTTATCGGAGATGGGCTTAAAGATGCCATCCAGAGTAGGTGTTGACTTCATAAGAGTTCCCTTTATGGAGAATTCCTGTTCCTGCTGTCTGAGGAGGAGTCCAGTGGGGAAAGTTGATTTCTGTTGTTTTCCTGCTTGAGGAAAGCTCTGTGGGGAATAGAGTCTAGGATCTTCAGTTGTCCAAGACTCTACTGAGGAGTTATCTTTGTACTGGAGAGATGAGAGTTTGTTGCTTTCTGGTTGAAATCCAAGTTTCACAGTAACTTGCTAGGGATAATGGGATTAACCGTTATTTGAAAATGTATTAGAAAGAGCCTGTGTAGGGCTGTTCCAGGATGAGTCTGTGTTAGTCTGCATCCGGAGATATATTGTTAGAACATAGTTTGATTCTACAACCCTCAGTTAGAGTTTTGATGATAACAAAATACAAGATTAAATGAATTATGAGTTTTATATTTGACATAGATGCTACTTAAAATTATGTTGTTTATTTACAGGAAACTCTGATGGAATCAGCATCAGAATATCAACATCAGCATTAGAAGATGTCAACCAGAAGATCAATACATGTGCTACGCTGAAGTCTGATGAACAGAATATGCGCTCAACATACTCTGACTCTGATCAAGATCTTAACAATGTCATCAGCACTCAAAAGCATTCAGAATAAGCTAAAGCCAACACACTCTGATCTTAATCAAGTAGAACATTCTGAAGTGTCAACGGTACTGCATTCAAGGCAGATTAATTACCAACGGCTTTATTCCAAGACAAAGATCTTCTCAAAATGGAAAGAACGTAATGAGCATTGAAATGGAATTATTGGCATCAACGTATCTATTCCAAGAAGTATTTAAACAAATCAGTGAGAAAGGAATTGGCTAATGCTCTACAATTCTCTACACGCCTAAAGCCAATCATCTTCATCCTTATTCATACAGTTTGCTAAAGCTCTCAAATTGCTTACTTCATAGTTCTAGCATTCTAGTTTTCACATAAGCTTTATTTTGTGTATTATCACAGTTGTGATATATCGTTTTTCTAGAAAACATTCAACACACATATTGTTCATTTATCTGTAAGAAAGAATTTCCTTGAGAAACCGGTATGTGGTTTAGACTCAAGAAGGCTTTAGCAGTTGTTAAAGCAGTTGTAATATTCAGTTGAATATAGTGGATTAAGACCTCGTTGGAGAGAGGCGAAATCACCTTGACGGGTGGACTGGAGTAGTTTGAGATCAAACGAACCAGGATAAAAATAATGTGTTGTCTGCATTTGATTTCAAGTTTCAACAATTCAACCCCCCTTCTTGTGTTTTTCACTTCTTCAATTGGCATCAGAGCGCCTGGTTCTGAGTTCATAACACTTAACTATGTCAGTACAAGATCCAGCGTTGAAAAACACTATGGCAGGAACACATCACAACATCAGCAATGACAACAACGAAGAAAGAGACAGATTCAGTGGAAAACCTTTAGTCTTTGATGGAGAGAACTTTGATTACTGGAAAGACAGAATTGAAAGCTTCTTTCTAGCCCACGATGCTGATCTGTGGGATATGGTGACAGATGGATACACGCACCCAGTAAATGCAAATGGTCAGAAGATTGACAGGAAAGAAATGTTTGATCAACAGAAGCGTGATTTCAAAAACCATCACAAGGCCAGAACTATTCTTCTCAGTGCTATCTCTTACTCTGAATATGAAAAAATTTCAAACAGAGACACTGCTAAGAACATGTTTGATTCTCTCAGAATGACGCATGAAGGCAACCTTCAAGTGAAAGAAACTAAAGCTCTTGCGCTCATTCAGAAGTATGAGGCATTTAAGATGGAAGAAAGTGAATCTATTGAAACAATGTTCTCAAGATTTCAGATTCTGGTTATTGGTCTCAAAGTTCTGGACAAAGGGTATTCTACTGTTGATTATGTCAAGAAGATCATCAGAAGCTTGCCAAAACAGTGGAGGCCAATGGTCACAGCGCTGAAGCTAGCTGAAGATCTCAATACAATCTCTCTGGAGGAACTTGTCAGCTACCTCAGAAGTCACGAGATAAAGCTGGAAGCTGATGAACCTCAAAAGCAAGGTAAGCCTTTAGCTCTAAAATCTAACAGAAAATCTGACTCTAAGGTTTTGCAGGCTGTTGAAGAATCCTCTGATGGGTCCTCATCAGAAGAAGATGAACTGTCCCTCCTCTCCAGAAGGGTGAACCAACTGTGGAAGCAGAGGCAAAGAAAGTTCAGGACTCCCAGAAGATCTGAGAACCAGAATGAATCCTCCTCCAAATACAGAAGGTCAGAACCCACCTCTGGATACAGAAGATCTGAAGGCTCTTCAGGAAGCAGAAAGCCAAACAACAAGGACATCATCTGCTATGAATGAAACGAGTAAGGACACTACAAGAGTGACTGCCCAAAGCTTCAGAAGGAAAAGCCTAGAAGAAAGTTTGGCAAGGAAAAGAAGAAAAGTCTCATGGCCACATGGGATGACTCTGACACATCTGAAGCTGACCCAGAATCAGATGATGGGAGAGCAAACATAGCTCTCATGGCAAACATATAAGAAGACAGTGAAGCTTCTGAATCAGACTCTGAATCAGACACAGAAGAGGTATTTCCTGACTTTGCTATTAATTTTACTAAGGCTGAACTAGCTGAAAGCCTGAATGAGATTCTGGAACGATATCAGCAGATCAGAGTCAAATTCAGAAACCTGAAAAGGGATCTTGCTTCTGACTCTGATAAAACTGAGAGTCTCAAGTTGGAAAATTCTGAGTTGAAAAATAAAGTTTCAAAATTAGAAAATCTTTTACAAAACTCTCAGAAGGAAACAATACTTGAAACTCCCAGTACTGCTGATGAGATCATCAAGGAGTATGATCACAGCTTTCAGAAGTTTCTTGCTAAAAGCATAGATAGAAGCAAATGGCTTCAATGATCTATGGAGTTAGCAGAAATGGCAGAAAGGAAATAGGATACCAAGGTAAGGTACCTACACCAAAGAATGCCATGGATTTAGTTATTAAGCGAACTCCTCTTAAGTCACACTTTATATATGGGCACACACACGACATCAAATATACCAGTAGCAATTATTCTGTCAAACCAAAATTCAACCAGAGTTTTGGTAAAACTAACAAATCATGACCCAAGAAAATATGGGTACCTAAGGATAAAATAATACATGTTGCAGATATCTTTAGCAGCATAGCAGAAACACCAGTCATGGTACTTGGACTCTGGCTGCTCGCGACACATGAAGGGAAGAAGGCATATGTTCCAAAGCCTGGAACTTAAGCCTGGAGGCCATGTAGGCTTTGGAGGCAATCAGAGGGGAAAGATCATTGGCTCTGGAATAGTAGGTAATGGAAATCTTCCCTCTATCAGTAATGTATTATTAGTAGATGGATTAATGCATAATCTGTTATCCATAAGTCAATTAAGTGATAACGATTATGATATAATATTTAATCAAAATTCATGTAAAGCTGTTAGTCAGAAAGATGGGACTATCCTGTTTAATGGAAAGAGGAGAAACAACATTTACAAAATCAAACTTTCTGAACTGAAAAGTCAGAATGTAAAGTGTCTTCTGTCTGTTAACAACGAGCAATGGATCTGGCACAGAAGATTGGGGCATGTTAGTATGAGAAGAATATCTCAAATTAACAAACTCAATCTAGTCAATGGACTTCCTAATCTGAAGTTCAATTCAGATGCTCTGTGTGAAGCATGTCAGAAAGGCAAGTTTGCAAAACCTGCTTTTAAATCTAAAAACGTTGTTTCCACCTCTAAGCCATTAGAACTTCTGCACATTGACTTATTTGGACCAGTTAAAACTGCTTCAGTCAGTGGCAAGAAGTATGGGTTAGTAATCGTAGATGATTATAGCAGATGGACATGGGTAAAGTTCTTAAGACACAAGGACGAGTCACACTCTGTGTTTGTTACCTTCTGTAACCAAGTTCAGAATGAAAAGGATCTTAGAATCGTCAAAGTCAGAAGTGATCATGGTGGAGAGTTTGAAAATAAAGATTTTGAATCATTTTTTAATGACAAAGGCATTCTGCATGATTTATCTTGTCCTAGAACTCCCCAGCAAAATGGAGTTGTAGAATGAAAGAACAGAACATTGCAAGAAATGGCCAGAACCGTGATCAATGAGACTAACGTTGCTAAGATCTTCTAGGAAGAGGCAATAAACACAGCGTGCTACATTCAGAATAGAATCTCCATAAGACCTATTCTGGAAAAGACTCCATATGAATTGTGGAAGAACAGAAAGCCCAACATTTCATATTTTCATCCATTTGGATGTACTTGTTTTTTTTTAATACTAAAAATTATTTGAACAAGTTTGACTCTAAAGCACAGAAGTGTATTATGTTAGGATACTCTGAACGCTCAAGAGGGTACAGAGTATATAATACAGAAACACAGATTGTGGAAGAATCAATCAGTGTTTGCTTTGATGATAAGCTTGACTCTCAAAAGTTAAAGCAGAATGAATTACTTGCAGGTATGGAAGTTGAATTCACAGGTACTGAAGACAAGTCATCAGAAGCTCTTAACAGAGACACTCCCTCAACATCAGAAAGAGGCACTGCAAGCAATCCAGCATCTTCTGTTGATCAACCTCAGAAAAGACCATCCAGAAGCAGCATGGATCATCCAAAAGAAACAATCTTAGGAAGAAAGGAAGATCCAATCAGAACAAGAGCCAGCTTCAGAAACTCTGAAGAATCCCTCATGGGACTTGTTTCTCTGATTGAACCATCCTCAATTGATGAAGCACTTCTGGACAATGACTGGATTCTAGCAATGCAAGAGGAGCTGAATCAATTCACAAGGAATGACGTGTGGGATTTAGTTCCTAAGCCAAAAGGATTCAACGTCATTGGAACTAAATGGGTGTTCAGAAACAAGCTGAATGAACAAAGTGAAGTCATCAGAAACAAGGCACGATTGGTAGCACAAGGTTATAGTCAGCAAGAGGGGATAGACTATACAGAAACCTTTGCTCCAGTCGCCAGGTTAGAATCCATCAGACTTTTAATTTCTTTTGCTGTTAATAAAGGCATCACTCTGTATCAGATGGATGTCAAGAGTGCATTCTTAAATGGCTATATAGAAGAAGAGGTATATGTGCACCAACCCCCTGGTTTTGAAAGTTCAAAAAATCCAGAATATGTTTTCAAACTAAAGAAGTCATTGTATGGTCTGAAACAAGCTCCCAGAGCTTGGTATGAAAGACTAAGTAACTTCCTGTTAGAAAAGGAATTCACCAGAGGGAAGGTGGACACAACCTTATTCTGTAAAACAGTTAAGAATGACATTCTAGTCTGCCAGATTTATGTTGATGATATAATATTTGGATCTACTAATCCTTCTCTGGGAAGAAAATTTGCTAAGTGTATGTAGGCATAATTTGAGATGAGCCTGATGGGGGAACTGGAATTCTTTCTGGGAATTCAGATCAATCAAACCCCAGAAGGAACTTACATTCATCAGAGCAAATATGTCAGAGAACTTCTGAAGAAATTTGATCTCTCAGAATGTAAGCCATCAAAGATTCCAATGCATCCCACGTGCATTCTGGAAAGAGAAGAGGTAAACAAAAAGGTAGAATAGAAGGTCTACAGAGGTATGATTGGTTCTCTTCTTTATCTTACAGCTTCAAGACCTGATATTTTATTCAGTGTATGCATTTGTGCATGATTCCAATCAGATCCTAGAGAATCTCACTTAACAGCTGTTAAGCGAATTTTCAAGTATCTGAAAGGTACTACTAATCTGGGTCTGTTTTACAGAAAATCTAGTGATTACAGCTTAGTAGGTTACTGTGATGCTGACTTTGCTGGAGACAGAGTTGAGCGTAAAAGCACTTCTGGAAGATGCCAGTTTCTAGGAGAAAATCTGATCTCGTGGTCCAGCAAAAGACAATCCACCATTGCTCTATCAACAGCAGAAGTTGAATACATAGCAGCAGCTGGATGTAGCACACAAATGCTCTGGATGAAAAGTCAGCCTGAGGACTTCCAGATTTATGAGAGTAACATTCCTATACTCTGTGATAATACTTCTGCTATTTGCTTAAGTAGAAATCCAATTTTGCATTCTAGGGCTAAGCATATAGAAATAAAACATCATTTTATTAGGGACTATATTCAGAAAGGAATCTTAAACTTAAAATTTATTGATACAGACCATCAATGGGCTGATATCTTTACAAAACCACTTTCTGAAGATAGGTTCAACTTCATTCTGAATCATCTCAGCATGAAGCTCTGTCCAGAATAAAACTGTTTTAATTTTATATATTAACCTTCAGAATTATGTTTATTACTCTGTGAACTTATGATCAATCTTCTTTCAAAGTCTTTAGAAATGCATATTGTATCAGATCTATCCATGAAGCTCTGAGCTCTTCAGTTCAAGGATAGAAGTGATGTTCACTCAAAGAAAACAAGTGTCATCCAGTCATCAGCTGGTTCCTGAGGCTGAACACGCGTTCATGCTTCTGAAAAGGCAAAGCGCTGATTGGTTGCATTGAGACACATGTCACTGGTAACCGTTTAAGTATCCTTCTTAAATCCCCTAAAATCGGCAATCAATTAATGCTATTAATCATGATTTATTTCTCTCTCTTAAGCGTTTATGTTTTCAAAAACTTTTTCAAAACCTATTTAAACACCATTCACAACGTTTACCCTAACTTTCGTTTTCAAGCAATATTTCTTATATATGTGTTTGTGTTCTTCTCTATCAAGAAAACCCTTTCAATTTTTTTCTCTCAAGAACTCGTGTGAACATGGCTTCTAGCAGCAATCTTTCATCTGGTTCCCAGAAAGATGCATCAGCTGAGCAATATGAGGTTCCTCTCAGAACTCTACTCACTCCAGTCAAGAATCTTGAAGTTCTGTCAGAGATTATAGTGGACTTCAACAGTTTGAAGGAAAATGGTTTTGATTTATCAGAAGAGATTCAAGCTCAAGGATGGGAAAGGTATTTTGACAGGTTGGTGGGTCCAACTTTCCCTATCTTGGTTAAGGAATTCTGGATTCACACGTCTTCCTCAAATCACCAAGTCACTTCCTACATAATAGGGAAGAAGATAGTGATTACTGAAGACCTGATTGGAAAATTGATTGGATACAATGGTTGTGGCATTCGTTGTATAGACATGGCTGAAAGGTGCTCAGATGTTGCTGTTGTAGCAAGGGAAATTTTCACGTTGGGGCTTCCCTCCAGCAAGATAAGGGATCTGAAAGATAAGCATAGAATTTGGGCAAATATTATTCTGGGTTGTTTCAATCACAGGAAGCCCACAAGCTCTCTTGATTACATAAACATAGATCAGCAGTTTCTGATCTATTTTATTTCTCAGAGGGTAAATATTAATCTATCTCATCTTCTGTTCAACCATCTGAGAACAAGCATCAAGGAGACAAGAGAAGATGAACTCACTAAAAGGGATTGTATACCCTTGGGCAGATTGATATCAGATATTCTGACTGAGAATAGGCTGATTGAACACTTGACAGAGGCACAAGAGATCAGCACACTGGAACCTTCTGTTGGCAAGCAGCTGAATGCCAAGAATCTAAAGAATATGAAGCTGATAGAGAACATTAAGAAGGAGCCCAGCATCACTCCTTTTGCTGACATCTCCAGCAGAAGAGTCCCCCTGGACGACTTCCCCATGTTCTCAGAGATTGACTCCAAGCCTCAGATCATTCTGAGATACTTGGACGCTTGTAAAGCTGATGGTACAGCTCCCAATCTCAACATTCAAGATCTTCAGCAGAAGGCACCAGAGGTTGCTCTGAAGAAGACTAAGAAGAGAAAAGCTGCTCCAGAAGGATCATCATAACAGACTCCAAAGAAAAGAAGTAATCATGTTTTTGTATCTGTTTTAAATTCAAGTGTTGTTTCCTCATCTATTCCTACTCCTATTCCATCTGATATCCCAACACCCCAAACCTTTGAAGATTTTGAAGACTTTGACCCTTCTAAGTCATTAACCCTCAGAAGATCCCGCTCCAAACCACAAAATCCAAACACTACAACCATTCCAGGACCAGAACTTGCACAAGTTCTGTCTGATATAGACCAACATACTTCCGCTCCCCAAACAGAAAATCCAAATGAACAACCAGAAATTCCCATTTCTCCACAACCTGACATTCCACTTTCACCAATACCAGAAACTCCCATACCAGAACCAGAAATTCCACAACCTCCCTCTCCTCAACCAGGAAGTAATCCACCATCTCCTCCACATGAACAAACTCCACAACCTGAGACTCAAAACTCTGAGGCTCAAACCTCTGAGTCTCCTGAACCACAACCCTTGGCCATTCAATTGCCCTGTGGTACAACTGTCAATATGGCTCAACTTCCCTCATCACCAGAAACAACTCTGCCACATACTCCACATAGTCCAATCGTTATTTCTGATTCTCCTACTCCCTCACCTAAGAAAAATACAGAAAACCACAGCAAGACAGTCATTGACTTAACAGTCCTTGAACGCCTTGCTGCAATAAACAAGAAAACTGCCATCCCTAAACCTAAACAACCAGATGTTGATAGCAGCATTTTGAACGTTGAATCAGATATGCAGAAATGGATATCTTCTTTGAAACAAGCAAGTTTGGAAGTAGTTGATCTTGCTGTATCAGATCATCTCTGGACTCAATTCAGAAGATGGGTATGTGCTGAAACCTTCAAGCTGCAAGACCAGCGCTATGGACAGGCTCAACAGAACTTCAGCAAACTGCTGAAGGAAATGGAAGGTCCAGTTCTGAGCAAGGCGCTGAAGGAAGAAGTTCTCCATCTGGACAGTGAGCCTTGGTCTGAAAAGCGTCCAGCATCTACAGTTCAAGCTGCAGAAGAACAGGTTATTCAAGATGAAGACTTGGGTCAAGTAGAAGAAGCTACAGAAATCTCTGAGAAGCAGTCTGTATCTGAAGATCCTCAAGCCTCATCTCTTGACAGGCAGGCTCTGGAGGATTTGAAGAGATCAGATATGCTGGTGAATGAACGGATGGACAAGCAGGATATCAAGATTGATTCTATAGCAAGCATGGTAGCCAAGCAGAATGAAACCAGCGAACAAATCAAGAGCATGTTGGAAGTTCTGTTCACACGACTTCCTCCTTCTTCTTAGATTTTTTTTTAGTTTTCCTTGTTTTCTTTACATGTTTGTCTGTAATGTTTCTACTTGTTCTAAACTATCATTGCTTCTGTTTTAATACAAACGTGTTTTTACTCTAATCTTTTTAACTCTGATTATATATGCTTTTTGATAGCTGACAAAAAGGGGGAGAAAGAATGATATTTTTCAATAACGGTTTACTGAGACAAAGGTCTCAAACATTCTAACATTCATATATATTTGTTGTTCTGAAAAGCTTACAGGTACAAGAATCTGAAGAACTCTGATGAAGCAAAATTTTGATGCTCAAAGAAAGGTTCAATAAAGTTCTAAAGTTCTGATACTCAAGGTCTAAAGGAATCAAAGGGAATAATCAACTCATGGGGAGTTTTTCTCATCATTACTCTAACACTTTTTATTCCTTACTCTCTTTGCTCTGACACCTTTTTCTCGTTAATGGATTATCTCTGATACTGTTTCCTTTCTATCCTTAAACTCTGATACTTTCATCATTTTATTTTAATTGAAAAAATCTAGTTTTTGTCATCATTAAAAAGGGGGAGATTGTTAGAACATAGTTTGATTCTACAACCCTCAGTTAGAGTTTTGATGATAACAAAATACAAGATTAAATGAATTATGAGTTTTATATTTGACATAGATGCTACTTAAAATTATGCTATTTATTTACAGGAAACTCTGATGGAATCAGCATCAGAATATCAACATCAGCATCAGAAGATGTCAACCAGAAGATCAATACATGTGTTACGCTGAAGTATGATGAACAGAATCTGAGCTCAACATACTCTGACTCTGATCAAGATCTTAACAATGTCATCAGCACTCAAAAGCATTCAGAATAAGCTAAAGCCAACACACTCTGATCTTAATTAAGCAGAACATTCTGAAGTGTCAACGGTACTGCATTCAAGGCAGATTAATTACCAATGGCTTTATTCCAATACAAAGATCTTCTCAAAATGGAAAGAACGTAATGAGCATTGAAATGGAATTATTGGCATCAACGTATCTATTCCAAGAAGTATTTAAACAAATCAGTGAGAAAGGAATTGGCTAATGCTCTACAATTCTCTACACGCCTAAAGCCAATCATCTTCATCCTTATTCATACAGTTTGCTAAAGCTCTCAAATTGCTTACTTCATAGTTCTAGCATTCTAGTTTTCACATAAGCTTTATTTTGTGTATTATCACAGTTGTGATGTATCATTTTTCTAGAAAACATTCAACACACATATTGTTCATTTATCTGTAAGAAAGAATTTCCTTGAGAAACCGGTCTGTGGTTTAGACTCAAGAAGGCTTTAGCAGTTGTTAAAGCAGTTGTAATATTCAGTTGAATATAGTGGATTAAGACCTCGTTGGAGAGAGGCGAAATCACCTTGACGGGTGGACTGGAGTAGTTTGAGATCAAACGAACCAGGATAAAAATAACGTGTTGTCTGCATTTGATTTCAAGTTTCAACAATTCAACCCCCCTTCTTGTGTTTTTCACTTCTTCAAAAAGCATTCAGAATAAGCTAAAGCCAACACACTCTAATCTTAATCAAGCAGAACATTCTGAAGTGTCAACGGTACTGCATTCAAGGCAGATTAATTACCAACGGCTTTATTTCAAGACAAAGATCTTCTCAAAATGGAAAGAACGTAATGAGCATTGAAATGGAATTATTGGCATCAACGTATCTATTCCAAGAAGTATTTAAACAAATCAGTGAGAAAGGAATTGGCTAATGCTCTACAATTCTCTACACGCCTAAAGCCAATCATCTTCATCCTTATTCATACAGTTTGCTAAAGCTCTCAAATTGCTTACTTCATAGTTCTAGCATTCTAGTTTTCACATAAGCTTTATTTTGTGTATTATCACAGTTGTGATGTATCATTTTTCTAGAAAACAATCAACACACATATTGTTCATTTATCTGTAAGAAAGAATTTTCTTGAGAAACCGGTCTGTGGTTTAGACTCAAGAAGGCTTTAGCAGTTGTTAAATTAGTTGTAATATTCAGTTGAATATAGTGGATTAAGACCTCGTTGGATAGAGGCGAAATCACCTTGACGGGTGGACTGGAGTAGTTTGAGATCAAACGAACCAGGATAAAAATAACGCGTTGTCTGCATTTGATTTCAAGTTTCAACAATTCAACCCCCCTTCTTGTGTTTTTCACTTCTTCATATATGAGAAGGAGCCTGTGTGGGTCTGCTTCAGGAAGAGTCCGTGTTAAACTGCTTCCGGAGATGTATGAGAAGGAGCTTGTGTAAGATTGCTTCATCTGGTCGTGTAGATAGTTTTCCTGGCTTGTTTCGGGTGTTAATCTACAAATTCGTTGTTCATATATAGTTGTCATGTCTGGTTTCAGGTATTAATCTGGAACTTGAAAATTGTCAGACGTTTGAGATAGTTATCCTGTCTGGTTTCAGGTATTAATCTCTGACCCGAGAAAGAAAGATAGTTTTCCTGGCTTGTTACAGGTATTAATCTTCAATCTCCTCATGTAGATAGTTTTCCTAGTTTGTTACAGGTATTAATCTACAATCAGTCATCCACAGATAGTTCTCCTGGCTTGTTACAGGTATTAATCTGGAACTTGAAAATTGTCGATCGCTAAGATAGTTGTCCTGGCTTGTTACAGGTATTAATCTATGACCTGAGAAAGAAAGATAGTTTTACTGGCTTGTTATAGATATTAATCTTCAATCTCCTCGTGTAGATAGTTTTCTTGGCTTGTTACAGGTATTAACCTACAGTCGTTCATCCAGAGATAGTTCTCCTGGCTTGTTACATGTGTTAATCTGGAACTTGAAAATTGTCGGTCGCTGAGATAGTTATCCTGGATTGTTACAGGTATTAATCTCTGACCTGAGAAAGAAAGAGTTTTCCTGGCTTGTTACAGGTACTAATCTTCAATCTCCTCATGTAGATAGTTTTCCTGGCTTATTATAGGTATTAATCTACAATCAGTCATCCACAGATAGTTTTCTTGGCTTGTTACAAGTATTAATCTGGAACTTGAGAATGTTGGTAAGTATGAAGCTTGACTGTGACATATAATGAAGGAATATTGGATGATTACTATCTCAACAGATAATGAAAGAATCTTTGACGATTACTACCTCAACAGATCATGAAGGAATCTTAGACGATTACTACCTCAACAGATAATGAAGGAGTCTTGGACGGTTACTACCTCAGCAGATAATGAAGGAATCTTGGACGATTACTACCTCAACAGATAATGAAGGAATCTTGGACGATTACTACCTCAACAGATAATGAAGCAATCTTGGACCATTACTACCTCAACAGATAATGAAGGAATCTTGGACGATTACTACCTCAACAGATAATGAAGGAATCTTGGACAATTACTACCTCAACAGATAATGAAGGAATCTTTGACGATTACTACCTCAATAGATAATGAAGGAATCTTGGATGATTACTACCTCAACAGATGATAAAGGAATCTTGGAAGATTACTACCTCAACAGATCATGAAGGAATCTTTGATGATTACTACCTCAACAGATAATGAAGAAATCTTGGACGATTACTACCTCAACAGGTGATGAAGGAATCTTGGACGATTACTACCTCAACAAATCATGTAGGAATCTTGGACTGTTACTACCTCAGCAGGGGATGAAGGAATCTTGGTTGATTACTACTTCAATCGATGATGAAGGAATCTTGGACAATTACTATCTCAACAGATAATGAAGGAATCTTTGACGATTACTACCTCAACAGATAATGAAGGAATCTTGGACGATTACTACCTCAACAGGTTATGAAGGAATCTTTGACGATTACTACTTAAACAGATCATGAAGGAATCTTTGAAGATTACTACCTCAGCAGAGGATGAAGGAATCTTGGTTGATTACTACCTCAACAGGTGATGAAGGAATCTTGGATGATTACTACCTCAAAAGATAATGAAGGAATCTTGGATGATAACTACCTCAACAGATAATGAAGGAATATTTGACGATTACTAACTCAACAGATAATGAAGGAACCTTGGATGATTACTACCTCAACAGGTGATGAAGGAATCTTGGACGATTACTACCTCAACTGATCATGAAGGAATCTTGGATGATTACTACCTCAACTGATCATGAAGGAATCTTGGACAATTACTACCTCAATAGAGTACTAGAAATTTGTCTGGTCATGTAAATAGTTGATGATATTTTCCTGTTTATATACTTTTACTTGAAAAGATAAAGGGTTAGATGTATGTAATGTCATGATGCATGAAGTGCCAATGAAGCTCTCAAAATAAATGAGATTTGTAATATATGAATTTGTGCTGCATATACTATGATGTTTTTAACATGATGTATGAATGCAATGTATGCACGTATTCGGCTATTCTACTATTGTATTTTTAAACTAGGGAGAATGAATCCTTGATTGTTGTTGGGGATGAAGAATGTAGGTCTTCAAATTTGTTGAAGTGGAAACGTTGGGAGATGAACTTCTGTTGTTAGAGAAATAAACTTTGTTGGGGAAGGAAAACTCTGTGAACTGCTTGGGGATTTTGTTGAAATCCTGTTGGGGAATCCTGAGAAGCTTGGCGACTTCATTGGAGAATTTTTGTTGGAGTAGTAATTTAGAGATTCTTGCTCCGCCGGGGATATAAGAACACCTGACACCATTAGGCTGCATGCTGAGAATATGGCAGTGACCTTATAGTAGGATGCCCCTACTTCTGTACCTTCCGAAGAAAATATCTATTAGGATTATGTGGATGGTTTGACTGTTATCCCAATTCCTGGAATCCTTAGCGAATGCAGATCAGGGTGGTCAGCACTCTACTGATAGACAAGTGACAAGACGACGGGACATAGTCGTACGCTTTAATCTCTAACTTTTTCCTGGACTTTCCTTTCAGATTTTTAGTCCATCGAGATACCCTTTTTTGCCCAAGCCGCCTTTTCAGGTTTTCGACTTGCCGGGTGTACATACTTTTTTCATATGTATATCCCTAATTTTTGCCTGAACTCCTTTGGTTCGTTGGGATGCCCTTATTTTTTCCTAGGCTAGTCAACCTAGCGGGTCTTTGTTCATGCGTAGTTGTTGTTCCCCAAAATTTTCCCTCTCATTTATCAAGACTTTTCCCACAAGACTTCTTGGACTCAAGACAGGATTAGGGTTTGATCAGCTCAAGACACCTCACCTTGCACTAACAACCTAGAATTAGGGTTTGAGTTTCCACAAGAATTTTTGGACCACAAATGCTTCATGTGACTTTCATACACCATTTTGGACCCTTAAGATTGCTCATGGTAAGTTTCAAGCCTTGAACCACATTTTTGATCAGTCAATTGGACAGTTGACCTAAAAATCAGCTGTATTGGGGGGAAAAGTCAACCATGACCAATTTACAGTCAAACTTCATTTTTTTTATCCACAACAACATTTTATACTCATATGTACCATTTGATCAAGTTTGGATCACAACTCCTCAAGAAATTTGATAAAATCATCAAAAGGGCAAAATAGTCAAAATTAGGGTTTTGACTGAGAAAGGGCAATTTCTGATTTTTAACCTAGACAATGACCAATTGAGTTCAAACATGATTTAAAGGGTTCAATGGCATCATCTTGACCTAATTACATGGTTCAAAAGATCTCAAGTTCATTGGATTGACAGATGAATTTTGCAGTCAACTGATCAAAAGTCAATTGTACACTGAAAAGTCAAACTTTGACTTTTTGGTCAAAATCAAGTGCCAAGGGTCATAATTCATCAAGATATGTCAAAATGTGAAACTTGTTGACCAAGGAAACTCAAATTTGAAAATTAGGGTTTTAATTTGAAAATTTTCATAACTTAGAATTTTTCTAAGTATACAAATTTTCTTATTTTTTCCCAACTTTTCACCACTTTTTCACCATGATGAATTTTGATTCAAAGAAAACTTCCAACATGAAAGTTGTAGTCCTCCATGAAATCTACAACTTTTCTTCACAAACCTTTCCCAAAAGATTCTTGGATCTCAAGTTATGAATTTGTGAATATAGGTCCATGAACTTCTTAACTTAGTGAAATTTTGCCCTAATTTAGGCAGGTTTTGGACCCAACTTCATGGACATTTTTCACCTAGTTCCAAGAGGTATCTCAAAATTCATTTCAAATATGGATTATAGAGAACATTACAAGCTTCCAAAAATGTCCAAGAACTCTCCAAGATCATTTTTGGTTAGGGAGAATCGAAGAGAGAAAGTTGGCATTTTCTCACTTTTTGTTCAAGCCATTTTCACATAGCATCAAGTTGCAAATCCAATCCATGTTGTTTGTATCTTGCTTTACAGGTCCTAAGCTCACTTTACACTCCATAATTAAATGAAAACTCAGTTGACAAAGGCATTATCTTTGCTTTTGAAGCTTTGTACAAGAGATAATTCCATTTTAGGCATAAAGTTCACATTGCCATTTTCATAAAGGGAAACTTTTACAACTTTGTCAATCTTGAGCCTTGGACCTGTCCATTTTGTGAAAGCAATTTCTACAGGTATCAAGCAATTTGTACAAGCTCTTTGCAACTCTCAATCAAGCAAGTACAGGCATGTAGCATTGGTCTTGTCACTTTATTTAAAATGCAAGAAAAGTTGCAAAAGGTCAAAAACTTATACAGCTAGTAAGGGCTGACCTTTGTGTCATTTCTATACAAATACACAAACTTATGGAAAGGCATAGCACGATTGCTTGACACTAGAAACTCTCCAAAACTCAAAAACTCGACAAAACTGCCAAAACTCAGAACTTCTGCAAAATCACAGTCAACCAATTTTTGGCTCGTGTGTTTTGTGTTTAAACACTTGAAACATCTCATACACATCATACCAAAGCAATCCAAGCCATCACCCTGGTTCTGTAGCCCTTGTTTCAGCATCCACCATTTTCACTTTGGAAGCTTGCAGCTTGACTTGTCCAGAGAGTTATAGCCATCCTCAGAGCAAGCTAAGCATTGGAATAGGTTCAGGGAAGTTCAAGGAAGCTTAAACAATCACCAGGCCTCCATTAAAGTCCCTACATTGTCCTACACAAATCCAGCTGAAGGAGGTAATTTCTTAAACTCTATCTCTCTGAATAGTCAACTTCAAGCCACAATTTGTGAAGAAAAAATGTAGTCCTTATCATAACGAAGTTGTACATATGCATACTTTTCATTTATATTAACTGTGCTGAGAGAATTTGAAGATTGAAAATGCTGAAAAAGTTAGGTCACGAATTAGGGCTACCAAAATTCTCTTTGATCTTTTAGAGTTAGGTCACATAATTTATATGGTTGGAATCGTAAGCTCAAATGCCACATGTTTCATGTTATGAGTTTTTGTTTTTATGCAAGCATGAGCAAGATGCAGGTTGAACTGGAAAACGCGCGCGTAAGGCTGGCCAGAGGACAGGGATGAAGTCTGGGCTTTTTGGCGCCTTGGGCTTTTTGTTTTTGCTTTTTGCACCCCCTGACTTGTTATTTGCACCCCCTGGCTGAACTTTTTATATTTTTCATATTTTTTCATGTTTCTATATTTATTGCTTTTGATTATTTTTTCTGAATAATAAAAAATACCAAAAATAATTTCTTTATTTTTTTACAATTTTTATTTTATTATTTTATTATTTTTTATATAAAATTAATATATTTTGAATAGGATAGAACTTATTTTCTTAAATAGTTTGTAAATATACTTATAAATACTTAATATTTTTATTATACTATTTATACTCATAAATACTTATTTTTATACATATTTAATATTTAATATTTATATATAATATTATTTATTATTTTCTTATACAAAAAATGTACAAAAATAAATATAGAACATTTATTTTCTTTTAGTTGAAAACTAAGGTTTAACCCCTTCCAAAAAATAATATATTTCTTTTCCTTATAATTTTTTAGGTTTTAAATTAAATTATTTTCTCATACAAAAAACAAATACCAAAACATTTTCTAACATATACATTGCATTGCATTTTAAATATTTGTATATTTATTTAATTCGCACAATATTCGATTTGGTTGTAATAATATTTTTAGGTTTATATTGTGCAAAATCCACATTCAAAACTTGTATCCCCCCTCCCATAATAACTGTTGTAATAGCTTAGTTTATTTCACGCAATTTATCGCTTTATATACTATGGTTAGTAATTAGGGTTTGCATGATAAGAACAAAAACAAAGCAAATAGAAAACCTAAATGCAAGACAAAAGCATGAAAATGACACACTTTGCACACAAGCACCCCTTAGGGTTTCTCCCACTTGGTTGCCTAAAATAAAATGGCCATGTTACGCATGAGAAGTATCTTGTCAAAACAAAACAAAAATAAGATCATAGTCCCTCGATGACGCTATTCAAAGGTTGCCTAAACAAAATGATCTTGGTCCCTCAAAAAATGTTAAGATACTTGGCAACATTGCTATCATGGTCATACGATGACCCGCGCCCGTCCCGTTTACATCCAAAGATAGGGTTGCTTACCAAATCAATGGTAAGTCAACAATGTCAAAGGAATAAAAATGCACAAGAAAGACATTTGAGTAGGTAGATAGCTTCTAAGTTACTTGCTCCCTTTCAAAAAATCCTTTCTATTTTCAAAAACAAACACACACACATTTCAAAACATCTTACAAAACATTGAAACATTTTTCAAAAGACAAACATCTTTGTATACATTCTTACGAACGAGAATCATTACAAAGATTGCCTAAACGAAAGGCCTCTTTTCAAAATACTTTTCAAAACCACACCAAACACAATTTCGAATAAAGCAAAGCAAGTGATCTAAGCAAGTAACTAAGAACCCATGGAAAACCATGGATGAAAAGGGTGCTAGCACCTTCCCTTTTCATGATCTACCCCCCGAACTCAAGAAAACATCTCAAAGGTCTTTCCTATGCTTTTTACCTTTCCTTTTGGATAAAAGAAAAGTCGGTGGCGACTCTTGCTAACCACGACATTTGCAACGAAACGCAAAACCTCAAGTCAGTTCTCCCACGGTATCACAGTAGTATTTTCCGACTATGTCCATGTTCACCGGGTACAAAGAATTGTCATTGTCCATAGTAGTAAGTGTTTCCATACTTCCAGAAGATGTTTACTTGATCGTATATGATTCGTTGCTAGAATTCATGTCCAATGCCCCAAGTGATTCAGATGGAGATCTGCCCCTGGAAATTTGGTATTTTTTAGAGATTCCTTGAATCTTGACTTGACTGCCCCAGATCAGCTGGACACCATGCTATGCCTCTTGATTATGAAAGGCTTATTACTGGAATGTCTTTCCATATGAGGTGCTTTTGTCCATTGATAGGATTTCTGTTCATCGAGTATCCGTCGTGTGAATTTCTCTGCTGTTGAACAAATAGTCATATGCAAACAATGAAATTTTAAGAATGCAAAGCTTATGTCTGTCTTGAAGTTTGAAAATTCATTTTTTAGTAAAATAAACAAATTTTGTAAGAGTTTCATATCAGCTCAGGATTTATAGTGAACCCTACAGGAGTCAGGATACCTTTTGTAACAGTATGATTTCGAACTAACCCATGCTTCAGCTAGGACTTTTAAGGGTTATAGCGTGGCCTGGTTCACGGTTTAAGAAACAAAGGATAAAAGGATCGAAAATTAATTGTACACAACCCGTTCTTCGTGATGTTGTTCAGTCCTATGCTCATTTAATTGTGCACTTAAATCCCGATTGAGTCTGGCATTTTGTCCTTGATGTTCCGGTGATGGTTCGGATACTGAAAGTTTATTTTGAAGAGGCGGTCATTTTTCTAATCTTTTCTTTTTTTTGTTGAGGATTTGTAGGACCTCTTTTTTTATCTTGTTATCCCTACTTTTGCCTGAACTGTTTCTTTTGCGATTACAGTCAGCGGGATGCCCCAATTTTTCTTAAGTCTCCTTCATAGGTTTTTGACTTAACGAGCTTTTATTTTGAGAAATAATGACTACCTGTCTTTACGATTATGTGGAACCATCATCATCTTTTGGAGGGTATATTCTACACTATTTGTCGTGTGTGAAGGGGGAGCTTGTGACTGAATGCATATCTGAATTAACTGAGAAAACTACCCTGCCCCAAGTTATGATTAAGGGTTTTAATTTGTGTGAAAAAGAAAACTCCTACTTCTTAGGCTCAAAGGGGTTTACTAGGGATTATCTTCCTTATAACTCCACTGTTTAGGATTTGAAACAACGCATGTACATCGTCAGCAGGGTCTGTTCAAAAGCATATTGTAGAGATTGTGGTATCGTTTTTGTCATCCTCCGTCTAAAGGCTTAGAACTTTTGATCGAGAGTTGAATATCACAAAAAGAAAGTAAAAACACAGTTTGAATATAGTGAATACGAATGAATTGATTCAAGACAAACATATGCGATGCATTAACATGAATAACCAAAGTCTGACATAAATACAAATGTTTTAAGTAAACAAAGAAAATTACAAATGATAATTCTAACATGAATAACCAAAGTCTGACATAAAGACAAATGTTTTAAGTAAATAAAGAAAATTACAACTGATAATTCAAATGAAATAGACGCTCTCAATTTTGGCCGTGATTTGGAATGGGAGGTGTGATCACATTGGGAGCCTTAGGAGGGTCAAATTCAATCTCCTTGTTGTCGATCAAATCTTGAATCTTGTTTTTCAAAGTCCAACAGTTATTGGTGTCGTGCCCTGGACTATCAGAATGATAGGCACATCTTACATTTGAATTGTACTTGGGAGAGGAGGTATCGGGGTTTTGAGGAGGATCCCTTAGTATAATCAGCTTCGCTTTCAGCAAATGTTGTAACGATCGAGACAATGGCATATTAATATTAGCGCACTACCTTTCTTGGTACTTTATCCTATGCTTATTGCCCTGTCATTGTTGAATAGGTGTAGGCTTAGAGATTAGCACTGCTCCCACAGATTGATGGTGGTCCTTCTTATTATGGCCCCTTTGACCATAGACAGCATTAGTTTATTTTTTACCCCCAAATGACCTTTTCTCAGCATTAGAAGATGCGACCATCAGAATTTTTCCACTCTTGATACTATAATTGCATGCTTCTCAAGTCATGTGTAAAGCATTGGTTTTGATGAAGACAACATGGATATCAACATTCAAAGGATGTGCAAAAAGTTTATCAATATCATATAAAACCTTGTTACAAGTCTTGAAGATTAGAAGAAGAATTATTAAAGAAACAACAAATGTCAAAAGGTATAAATAATTCTTAAACTTGAATATAGATGTTCACAAATATGCATTCATAATCATATACATATCCCACATTTTTAACAATAAGAAAAACTATGTTTGAAATCTTTTTCAAAAGGATTTTTTTGAAAATAAACTTTCAGGAACCGGTTCCTACCTAACAGGGAACCGGGTTCCAAACTTGTTCAAAAAAACACTTCCCTGGAATTTGTACCAGGAACCGGGTTGTACCTATAGGGGAACCGGTTCCTGCGTGTTATTTTTGAATTCTGGGTTATAACGTTCACTAGGAACCGGGTTCTTCCTGGGTCGGAACCGGTTCCTAGCAAACCAGTACAGATTTTCTTTTGTTTTTTGAACATAATTCAAATGGTATTCTTTCATGATTGCATTGCATCTTTTCATATCAAATGGCATGAATGAAGAGGTATTTGTGACATTATAAATTGTGCAGATTTTCAAATTCAAATAACCTTCTTCAATTAACAATTTTCATCATTCAAATTTGCATATTCTTACAAACTTTCAAGTGTTCTTACAAATCATAAATTTTGTGAAACTTGCCATATACATTTTCATTAAGAAATCATTACAAGTTTCATACATTCATTGTGAACATTTATAATCATTGCTTGAGAATTGTTTCTTTCTTGAAGAAGAAGATCAATCAAAGACTGATAGTGCTCTCCATATCTTTCAAATAAATCATTGTATTACAAAAAGAAAGTATTCCCTTACTATCCAGGATTGTTGGAAGTAAGTGTTGTGATTTGAAGAGGATTGTTCTTCATTCACATTAGTGTTTGTTTGACCTTAAAGGTGTTAAGAACCTTTGGTCACCCTATAGGTTAGATAGTAAGCATAGGTTGTACAATCATTCTAAACTATAGTGAAATCTCTTTCGTGTTGGAAAGGGGACTGGAGTACTCTCGGATTGTGAGGGGAACCAGGATATATCGTCGTGTTCTTTACTTTTCCGCTTTTATCGTTTTCATCACCATAATCAAGAAAAGATAAGATATAATCAAAAACCTTCAAACACTTAACCACAAATTACTACAAGTATTCTCATAAAACTGAATAAATTTGTATATACCTAATTCACCCCCCCTCTTAGGCACTCTTAGACTTACAATTGGTATCAGAGCAAGTTATAGGTAACTTGTTCCTAAAGATCCAGAATGGCTTCCGCAAATCAAAATCCGGTTTTCAAAGATGGTGGTAGTAACAACAAGCCTCCATTGTTTTGTGGTGAATACTTTGATTTTTGGAAAATTCGCATGAAGGCTCATCTTGAAGCGCAAGGAGAAGAAACATGGAATGCTGTTGAGAATGGTCCATTTACTCCGGTGTGTGTTGTCAATGGTGTTGGGTCATCAAAGCCTAAAGCATCATGGGATGACGATGACAAGAAAAAAATTCTCTTTGACAAAAAGGCAATCAATATTCTCCAAAGTGCTCTTAGTATGGATGAATTTTTCCGAGTATCAGCATGTACAACGGCAAAGGAAATTTGGGATACTCTTGTAGAAACTCATGAAGGAATCGCCGAAGTCAAAAGGTCTAGATTGAACACTTTGAGTCAAGAATATGAATTATTCAGAATGCTGCCCGGAGAATCCATCCTTGACTTGCAAAAGAGATTCGTTCACTTGACAAACCATTTGAAGGCACTCGGTAAGACTTTAACTAACGATGAATTAAATCTTAAAGTGCTTAGGTCTTTAACTAGGGAATGGCAACCAAAAGTGACGGTAATATCCGAAAAGAAAAGCCTAGCAACTATGACTTCTGCAACACTTTTCGGAAAGCTTCAAGAATATGAGACGGAACTTGGAAGGCTTGAAAAACATGAGAATCATGAGAAGAAATCCAAAGGCATTGCTTTGAAAGTTGATTTAAAAGAAAGTCAAGATAAAGATGCATCGGAGGAAGATGAAAACTTCTTGCTTCTTGTAAAAAGAAAGAAATTTTATAAGCATAAAGATAAAGAAGCCTCCACATCAACACAAGATGTCACATGCTATGAATGTGGAAAGCAAGGTCACATAAATCCGGATTGTCCAAAACTCTCCAAGAAAAATGGATTCAAAGGCAAAAAGGAGTTCAAGAACAAAAGGGCTTATGTTGCATGGGAAGATAATGAGATAAGTTCTTCATCCGATTCGGATAGTGACGAAAGTGCAAATCTAGCATTGATGGCTTCACATCACTCCGACGATGAAGAAGAGGTTAGTAATGAATTTAATCTTTTTGATGATGATGTTCAAGGTGAAATTGATGAACTCTTGAAAGAATGCAAAAGTTTATACAAAAAGGTGTCAAAACAAGAAAAAGAACTTCTAATTTGTCTAGAAAAAATTGACACCATGACTAAAGATTTTGATCTTCAAAAACAGAATTTTATTAAAGAAAAGGAAAACTTTGCATGCTCCAAGTGTGAATCAAATGTATTTCAAATTGTTCAATTGAAAAGAGTTATTGAACGATATGAAAAAGGACAAATAGGATTGGAAGGATTACTAAGCCAACAACGTTATCCAAATGATAAAAGAGGTCTTGGGTATGTGAATACTAAGAAACCAAGTAACAATCCCACTGTTTTTGTAAAGGCTAGTAATAGTTCCAATCCCAAGAAAGTAGAAAAGAAGAAAGTTGTTTATAATCATCAAAAGAAAAAGGCTAATGTATCTAAAAGAAAACAAATTCCTAGATACAAGAGCAAATTTGTTCCAAACTGTTTTTACTGTGGTATTATTGGACACACACCCAATGCATGCTATATTAGAAATTTCAGTATGGCTAGTGGACATTATGCATGGGTGAAAAATGGAACTAACTATGAAGGACCCAAGGCAACTTGGGTACCTAACAAGAAATAATTTGTTTTTGTAGGTATGCTTGAAATCCACATCAAATGTTTGGTATCTTGATAGTGGATGTTCAAAGCATATGACAGGAGATGTACACTAATTTTCATATCTAGTACATAAAGCCAAAGGGTATGTCACCTATGGAGACAACACCAAAGGAAAGATACTTGGCGTTGGAATAGTTGGCACACCTCCATCCATTCAAATTGAGGATGTTCTCTATGTTGAAGGATTAAAGCACAACCTTCTTAGCATAAGTCAACTTTGCGATAGAGGGTTCAAGATCAAATTCAACAAAGAAGAATGCTTTATTATGGATGAGGCAACCAATGAGGTAAAACTCAAAGGTAAAAGAATTAATAATATATTTATGATTTCCCTTGATGATCCATCTTTGAAGGTAAAATGTCTCATGGCAAACAATGATGATTCATGGCTTTGGCACAAAAGGATTGCTCATATTCATATGGAACACTTGAATAAACTAATCAAGCGTGATCTTGTCATTGGTTTACCTAAGAGAAAATTTGTCAAAGATAGACTTTGTGATGCTTGTCAAAAAGGAAAACAAACAAAATCATCTTTCAAATCTAAGAATGTGGTGTCTACTACAAGGCCACTACAATTGTTACACATGGATCTCTTTGGTCCATCAAGAATAAAAAGCTTCGGAGGTAATGTATTCACTTTGGTTATTGTTGATGATTTTTCTAGATATTCTTGGACTTTGTTTCTTATGCAGAAAAGTGATGCCTTTAAAGCTTTTAAGAAGTATGCTAAGCAAATCCAAAATGAAAAATCACTAAAGATTGTATCCATAAGAAGTGATCATGGTGGAGAATTCCAAAATGCACAATTTGAAGAATTTTGTGAAGAACATGGTATCTCTCATAATTTTTCAGCACCTAGAACTCCACAGCAAAATGGAGTAGTTGAAAAAAAGAATAGGTTTCTAGTGGAACTTGCAAGAACAATGCTTAGTGATGCAAATCTTACTAAATATTTTTGGGCGGATGCGGTTAGTACGGCATGTTATGTTGGAAATCGAGTTATCATTAGACCTATAATAAAGAACACTCCATATGAAATCTTCAAAGGAAGAAAGCCAAATATTGCTCACTTCCAAATTTTTGGATGCAAGTGTTTTGTTCTTAACAATGACAAAGACAATCTCGGTAAGTTTGACGAGAAATCCGACGAAGCTTTTTCAAATGGACGTCAAAAGCGCATTCTTGAATGGATACATCAATGAAGAAGTCTATGTCAAACAACCTCCGGGATTTGAAGACTTCAAAAATCCTACACATGTCTTTAAGTTGAGAAAGGCTCTTTATGGCTTAAAGCAAGCACCAAGAGCATGGTATGATAGACTTAGCAATTTTTTGTGTGAAAAAGGTTTCGAAAAGGATATCTTCACAAAACCGCTTGCTCGAGAACCATTCTTCAAAATCCAAAGAGAACTTGGTATTTTGGATGAAGGTGATCTCTAAATGTTTCTCATAAGGTGCACGTCTTAATTTTTCTTCAAAAAATTTATGTTTCAGTACACTCTGCTTCTACTCCTTCTTTTATATGTGTTTAAAATTATTTGTGTTTTTTAAATGAATTTGTTTCACTCTTTTTCCCCATCCTTTTTTATGTTAACAAAGGGGGAGAAGAATATGCATATGTGTTGTTTTGTTTCAAAGAAATTGCAGGCTAAAATAACTATCATAAAACTCACTCCAAAATTCAAAGAATCAGGGACTTAGGGGGAGCATACAATTTAGGGGGAGCCTTGCATTTGCTTAACATTTTTGCTACACAAAACAACATAAACATTTCGAGGATTGTTTTCAAGACTTGGTTGTCATCATCAAAAAGGGGGAGAATGTAATTGCAAGCTTCTCAAGTCATGTGTAAATCATTGGTTTTGATGAAGACAACATGGATATCAACATTCAAAGGATGTGCAAAAAGTTTATCAATATCATATAAAACCTTGTTACAAGTCTTGAAGATTAGAAGAAGAATTATTAAAGAAACAACAAATGTCAAAAGGTATAAATAATTTTTAAACTTGAATATAGATGTTCACAAATATGCATTCATAATCATATACATATCCCACATTTTTAACAATAAGAAAAACTATGTTTGAAATCTTTTTCAAAAGGATTTTTTTGAAAATAAACTTTCAGGAACCGGTTCCTACCTAACAGGGAACCGGGTTCCAAACTTGTTCAAAAAAACACTTCCCTGGAATTTGTACCAGGAACCGGGTTGTACCTATAGGGGAACCGGTTCCTGTGTGTTATTTTTGAATTCTGGGTTATAACGTTCACATAGAACCGGGTTCTGCCTGGGTCGGAACCGGTTCCCAGCGAACCAGTACAGATTTTCTTTTGTTTTTTGAACATAATTCAAATGGTATTATTTCATGATTGCATTGCATCTTTTCATATCAAATGGCATGAATGAAGAGGTATTTGTGACATTATAAATTATGCAGATTTTCAAATTCAAATAACCTTCTTCAATTAACAATTTTCATCATTCAAATTTGCATATTCTTACAAACTTTCAAGTGTTCTTACAAATCATAAATTTTGTGAAACTTGCCATATACATTTTCATTAAGAAATCATTACAAGTTTCATACATTCATTGTGAACATTTATAATCATTGCTTGAGAATTGTTTCTTTCTTGAAGAAGAAGATCAATCAAAGATTGATAGTGCTCTCCATCTCTTTCAAATAAATCATTGTATTACAAAAAGAAAGTATTCCCTTACTATCCAGGATTGTTGGAAGTAAGTGTTATGATTTAAAGAGGATTGTTCTTCATTCACATTAGTGTTTGTTTGACCTTAAAGGTGTTAAGAACCTTTGGTCACCCTATAGGTTAGATAGTAAGCATACATTGTACAATCATTCTAAACTATAGTGAAATCTCTTTCGTGTTGGAAAGGGGACTGGAGTACTCTCGGATTGTGAGGGGAACCAGGATATATCGTCGTGTTCTTTACTTTTCCACTTTTATCGTTTTCATCACCATAATCAAGAAAAGATAAGATATAATCAAAAACCTTCAAACACTTAACCACAAATTACTACAAGTATTCTCATAAAACTGAATAAATTTTTATATACTTAATTCACCCCCCCCCCCCCCCCCCCCCCTCTTAGGCACTCTTAGACTTACAGATACCGCTTTCGATCCTCTCCCCAGTCAGAACCATCTCTGTAAAACCGGATGAAGAACTCCCAATCAGCAGATTGAAGAACGGGCCCGTCAGAGTGCCCATGAACATGTCTACCATTTTTCAATCAGTCAGAGGAGGTTGCACCCTTCCAGCCAAATCCCTCAATTTCTGCGCATATTCCTTGAACCCTTCTCTTAAGCCCATGGACATATTCTGCAATTACACTCGAGTTGGTGCCAGGTCAGTATTGTATTGGTACTTCCTGTAGAAAGCAGCAGCCAAGTCTTCCCAGGTATGGATTTCAATTCCTTCTAGCTGATAGAACCACTCCAGTTGAGTGTCAGCCAAACTTTCTTGGAAGAAGTGGACCCATAGCTTCCGGTCAGCAGTGTGAGCCTGGATCTTTCTGACATATGATCTCAAGTGAAGCTTAGGACAGGAGATACCGTTATACTTAGAAAATGTAGGGACTTTGAATTTTGGTGGGATGACCACTCCAGAAACCAGCCCTAATTCTTCAAAGTCTAAGCCAGGTATCTGTTGAATCTCCATAGCATTTAGACGATCCTCCAGCTGTTTGCATTTATCATCAGCAGGAGGATATTGTTCCTCAGAGTAACCAGCTTCATTTTCATCAATCCCTAGGTTATTATCATCTTCATGATTATCCCCCTCATTTGATGGAGTTGAGAGATCTAGATCTCTCTTAGTCGGCCCTTTGAACATTCTACCCAAATTCAAGACACCAACTGGTTTCTTTTCCTTCTTAGTCTTCTCTTTGACGATCAGAGCTTTCAGGTCTTCTTGCCCCTTGGCCAGATCCAGGAACATTTGTTGAAACTGGGCGTTTTGAGCTTGGAGGTCTTTTAATGTCTGTTCAAGAGCCATTTCTTTTTCTGAAATAAACAGAAAAAAGATAAGAAACTTGTCTTGAACTACCTGCTATGCAATGACATGTATGGTATGCTTATGCAATGTTTTCAAGGATCTCGCGGGGTAAACACAAGAAAATGTCAGAAGTTGAATTTTGACTACCGCTTTGACAGAAGAACTTCGTATCGTTGAATGTCCTCCCACGAGAATCAAGCTCACCATGTCGAGTGGGTCATAGCCCCTGACTCAATTTGTTGTGATCATAGCCCCTTGAGCAGTTATTAGAACAGACACAAGAAGCGACAACAGGTGTCATCTAAATTCTCTCTTATATTTTATTATTTAATTGATTGATTTATTCAATAAGACATTTGTCTGCGCCTATTCATTATTACGTCGTAAAGTGTCACAACGTGTTTTGAAACGTTCTCTTGAAACTAGTTCTAGGTCATTATTATTTTCCTTGTGTGTATGATTCACACTCTTAGTAATCCTTTCAAACATCTTTATACACAATCACTTAGTTAACTCTCACACAAATTTATCACTTTACTTCCCACTATTATTTTTTTTAAAACCCTAAACATTTCCTAGAGCAGTTATAAATTCTCATGACAAAATCGTTCATGAAAGGCCTCCAATTCTTCACTCTAAACCTTTTCCTCATCTTCTTTTAACATCACATGGGCATAGTCAAAAGAGTATAAAAGAAGAACCTTATGATGCTCCTAAAGTCACCATGTACACAGTTTTGGATTCCTTAACTGTTCTTTGTGAACCTCTTGTGGATTTTCAAAATATCAAGGATGATAGTTTCGATCTTTTAGCTGATGTATTGAAGCAAGGATGGAAAAATTACTTCAATCTTCTAAATGAACTTGTTCTCCCTCATCTTGTGAGATGTTTTTAGATTCATGCAAAATCATCCACCTATCAAGTAGTCTAGCTTGTTAAAGGGAATAAATGCATCATCAATGAACAAATCATTGCAAGAGTTCTTGGTCATGATGGGAAAGGGATAATATGTTATGAAGCAAATAGAAGATGGTTGGATACGGTAGAAATTTATCAAGTTATATTCAAAAGAAAAATGGCTTCGAAGATAGATGGTCTTCATTATAATCAAAGGATTTGGGCCAAAACTCGTGTGTCAATGATTATTCAAGAATATACAAGGAAATATGAAACCTGCATACCTGGAGATCTTCTATATATGTTGTATTTCATTTCCTCAAGTTTTTGTGTAAATCTTCCCTCTCTTTTGTTTTATCATTTGAGAGATAATGTGAGAAAGACAAGAGAAAGAAGTGATAGAAAGAAGCATTACATTCCTCTAGAAAGATTCATCTCCTACATCATAAAATAAAGTATTGAACTAAAATATTTGGATGAAAAAGACATTGAGATGACTTTTAGGGAACCCTTTAATGCTGCAAATATGGTAGAAATGGGGATTCTTGAAAAAGTATCTTAACCACCAGAAGAGAAGACTATGGAAGTTGACATCTCAAGTAAGTCTCTACGGTTCATAACCTAGAATCAAAATGAAAATCTGAAGGTAATGATTTCCTTCATGAACTCCATCATAGAAGCGGATCAAGTTGAAGTAAGAAACTTGAAGGGTAAGAAGCCACATACCTTTCCCCTAGATCAGAATCTATCTAGTAAGAAAAGAGAGATTATTGGAGCTATGTTTCAAGACTCCGACTCTTCACAGAAAAAGAAGAAACAAAATAAAAGAGGAACTTCAACTAAAAACACTACCACAACAACTACAATTGTACATTCCCCATCTGATTATAAGCCTTTTGATTCTCACTCTACTTCCATTCCTTCAGGTTCTAATCTAAGGAGTTTTGTTGCAATTATCCCTCCATCCATTCCATTATACTCCACAACTGTTACTATCTCTATAATTTCAGTCACTCCAACCATTCCTCAAGCAATTCCTTCAGAAACATTTATCCCAACCACCACCATCACACCACTCACTTCCTGGTTAGAATTTTATGGATCGTCTGTTGAAAACTTAATCAAAACTTTGCCTGATTCTAAAATAATCACTCCAACCCTACAAACTTCAACAAACCTTTCAGAAGCTCTTGATCCTTCCCTACCAAATCTTGTCGATAAAGAAAATTCATCAATCAACTCCACCGAACCAGAAGAGGTTCCTACTGAAGTTACTACTTATGACCATCAAAGTTCCGATATATCAAATTTATGTCTTGAAGATGTCATCTCGATTTTCAAAGAAATTGCTTTGGGAAAGTTTGAAAAACTTCATAACTTATCTGGCTCAAGTACTGATACCTCTTATCTGGGAAACACCTGGGACAAGTTTAGCAGATGGATAAATGTTGAATTTCTCAGAATCCAGAATCTTTCTGATCAGACCAAAGATAAGTACGTTATTGAAGCAAAAGAAAGAGCTTAGCTCTGAAAGCTTAGAGAGCAGCTGAGAAAGAAGCAGTTAAGAAAGAGGCCGCAAAAAGAGAAGCTTCCAGAAAGGAACAAGCTGAGATTGAAGAACTATCCAAGAAAAGATCTGACTTATTTCCTAAGCTTCTGAAGACCATGGAGGAGATGCAGAAGCAACAAGTAACGGTTAGAGAGATGTTGTCCAAACAAACATAATTCAACAACTTCATTAAGGATTTTATTAGAAAGTTTGAACAAAACAACCAGAACACTTATTTACATTAGGCACTCTAATATCATTAAGTTATGTTTGAATATTTTGTTGTTTAACTTAGGATTGATCTTTTCTACTTCATGCATGTTACTGTTTGTTTTCTCTATCAAGAAAAATATTGAAATCTTCCTTGCTGATAAGAAAAATTGTTTAGTAAAATCTCTTAATTTTCATGTCCTCTAGCTTGGAAATTACATTTGTTTTCTTTCTATTCTCATATTTATATTTTTAATTCATTTGAATTCAGTTTGATTGCATTATGTAAGAAAATGAATTATCTTGTTATGTCTTTCTAATGTTGTCTTTTGATTATTGCATGTCGTCTTCTTGTTTGTTTTAATGTTAATCACTTTTTTACTTTGTGACTTTATAAATTCAAGTTTTATGTTTTGTCTTTTGAATTTAATCAGATATGCTTAAAAACATTTAAAAATTCAATTAAGAAATTCTTATATCTTTTTTATTATGACAAAAAGGGGGAGAAAAGTAATTATTTTCATAGATATTCACTCTCTAAACCCCCATGATATAAACTGCAAAATTAATTAGAATGTACATGATTGTTAAAAGAACACTTAGAATGGAACATAACATGGATTATCTGATAAGCTTAAAGGTTAAATCAATGATGTTGATCAAATTCTAATAAAGGATAACAATGTTGTTAAGCTCTGAAAGATCATAAGTTTATGATTCATGGGGAGATTGTTTATCCCATGGGGAGTTTCCAACTCAGGGGGAGTTTTCTAAGCTCTTATTATTTTGTTTATGATTTAACCTTGTAAAATTGCTCCATAAAAATACATGGTTTTATCATCATAAAAAAGGGGGAGATTGTAAGAACAAGATTTGGATATGTGTTTAATATCTATGTTTTGATGATAACAAGCATATATTTTATGAGAAACAATTTTAGTATTAATGGTTTCATTGAGTGTGTAGATACATTATTAGAATTCTGGGTAGCCTTAATCAATATATCATCATAATCACCTTATCACTCAGAAGAAGAACCATTGAATTTTGTTTCTAATGTAATATTAGTAGTTTTATGGAATGCTGAATGTTTGACAAGAAAAGATTCACAATGAGTTTCCAAGAAGAAAGAGTTTCTGATAAGCTTATGCTTCAAGATCAGAAATCAAGATTAAATAAGAAACAAGCCTCTAACGCAAAGACCAAAAATCATGGTTTGCTCGTCAGAAAAGTTGTTACTTACATTTCTGAAGACAAAGTCAAGACTCTGAACACATAAAGAGAAAGCTTCTACTTCCGGATTAGAAGACAATATTTGTTCATCAGAAGAGTTGCTGCTCAGATTTCGGAAGACAAAGTCAAGTTTCTGAAGACTCGGAGAGGTCATGGAATATGCACCTTCATTCAACATTAGAAGTATTCAATCAGGAGAAAGGATGAAAGAAAGAAAGATCTTTTGGATTCAATTCAAATCAACATCATATAGTCCACCGGAAGACAATATCAAAGGACGATATCTTCTCAAATCAATCCACTCAATAGAAGAACTATTGTGACCGTTTCTAAAAGAAACATCAACAGTTCTAAGGAATGTTGAATGTTCATAAGAAAGGTAATCAAGTACATTCTCAGGAAATCTCCAAACTCAGATATTAGAGAGAAAGAATTCTTGATCAGAAATCAAGATACAGCTTACATGAGTTGTTTCTTCCAGCTCAATCCAAAGAATAGAATTCAAGAGATCAGAAAGAAAATAATTCAATGTCAGAATCAGATGTACTGATATAAGTTGTTTCTTCAGAAATCAGACATCGGATATGCAGCTCAGAAAAGCTGAGTATCAAGAATCAAGGGTGAGTTCAAGAAGTCAAGATTAGAAATACTTTCGTTCAAAGAAGATATTGTTCGTCAGATAAGTTGTTTCTTATATATCTGAAAACAGTATTCAAATATCTAAAAGACTCTCACTCAAAAACAATGAAGCATCTTCTGGATCACCTTCATCGTTGTATCAGAATCAATCCAGCAAGAAGAAAAGAAGACAAAGACGATCAAGAGATATCTTCCAAGCTTACAACTTCAAGCCATAAGTAAATCATCAGAAGATAAGATCTTAATAAACTTAGCCACTAAGTTTATAGTACAATCAACACGTTCAAAATTCCACTACATGCTTATGTATTGTATTATGTTATCTCCCATGATGAAATACTTCAGTTACTGTAGCTGGCAAGTGAAAGCAACGTCTTTGTACTACGAACAGTATAATTCTCAAAGTCTATATAAAGAGACCTCGTCAGCATTTGAAGAATTGACGAATCACTCTACAACATTATCAAGCTTGAATCAAACTGCTGAAACACGTCAAGAGAAAAGAAGAAGAATCACTATTCAAATATTCATACAAATATCTTCTAGAGAAATATCAAGAACACAAGAGTTGTTGCTCGTTATTGTGTTAAGATATTAATGATTAAACACAGAGAGTTGTTTCTCATTATTTGTGTTTTATCTTATATTTCTCAATGCAAAGAGTTGTTTCTCATTATTTGTATTAAGAGACTTTGTTCTTCATTGTTGTGTTCATGTTCTTTTTAGAAGCAAACATTGTAAACACGGTTAATTGTAATTATGTTAAGAATTGATTATTGCCTCAAGTGACTAGGTTGTTAGTCTGAGACTTGATAGGGCTAAGGTGTCAGTTAGACTCTTAGATGATTGTGGTTAGTCACCAGAGGGTAGTTCGTGCATTTTTAATATGTTAAGATTAATGGATTAAGTACTTGTTGAAGGAAAAATCACCTGAGGAGGGTGGACAGAAGTAACCGTGTTGAAGGTGAACCTCGATAAACCAAAGATTAATTTATAGTCTTTCTTTAGTTATATTATTTATAGTTATTTTGTGAAAAGTTTTCAAAGTATAAACTTGTTAGAAAACCCAATTCAACCCCCCCCCCCCCCCCCCCTTTCTTGTGTTTTTCTCACCCTTGACATATAAGTTTGTTCCACTAGCCATCCAACATAACCCCGTCTTTGTTGCCACAATAGTTAATGTTTTCGATCACATGAGAGAGACTTCACCTCCTCCAACAGAATAAAGCAATCTATCTGCAGTAATTTCTCCATCTGTTTCGACTTCTATGATCCCAATTTCTCCAACTATCGACCAAAGTACATTCTAGGTTATACCCACCTTCCGGCCTTTCCAACAGTTACTTCAATGTCAAACTTCCAAACACTTGTCACCATAACCACAAATCCCTAGATAGTAAATGCTATATATCCTCTAACAACTTCAATCAAACCTAGCGATGCAAGGAGCGAATGAATTTCTCACTAGCATTTATAAATTAGTTCAACAATAAAATGCATATTCTTGGCTGAGAGACTCCTCAAACTTGAATAGACTCCTTGCATGAAATATCACCCCACAGCAATCCGAAAACCACACCACCACAACCAATCCATGTTGATATCGTCTCTTCATGCCTAGAAGCTCTTAGATCTCATTATCATCATTTGTGCTTAGAATGTTGATCTCATCCACATGACTTTGGAGGTATAAAAGGAAAACATACTCCTTCCAAAGGATGTTGCCCTCGAGGAATTTATATGCTCCGCCATTGAAGAGAATACGTGCCTAATGTCAAAGTACATGATCCTGATCGAAGAAGAAACTCGCTATATAGGTGCAACCTTGACAACTGAATCCTAAAGTATCTTAGAAAAACCCAAATCTAGAAAACTACAACGAGATCAGATACTGAAATTTTGGCACAACAGACTCAGATGTCCTACAAGGATGTTGAGACATCTGGTCTAACATAAACACACAAGCAAGATAAAACAACACTAAAAATATAAATAACACACCAGAATTATTTACCCAGTTCAGTGTACAACAACACCTACTCTGGGGGCTACCAAGCCAGGAATGAAGTCCACTATCAGTAGTATCAATTTGCAGACCCTACAGCCAACACACCCATTGATAATCTACACACCTAATCACTACCCAATGACCCTTCTACCTAGGTCCTCCCTAGATATGAAATATCCCAATCCCACTTCCAATCATCACAATGATGTCTAGCAGTCAACATCTCAGTCACTGCATAGACGGCCCTTCACCAAGATTCTGATCACACAGACAAACGGTTTGGAAGACATACTTCCATGACAACCTAGCTAAGTCTCTAAATCAGACTCCACTGTTTGTTAGCTTTTCTCCTAACACATCCTGGAGTTGCTTTAAAGCTTCCTCCCGGAACAATGCATCTCTTACCTACAGGCTTCAAGATGAACATGGTAACCTTCCCACAACCCGGGAGGTTTACCATGACAAAACCCTTAGAATTCTACATCTTGAGTCGTGTCTTTTTTTAGGTTACAAACCCTTCTATTTATAATTTGTTACCCAACTGGTTTTGGGTTTTCAATCACAGAAAATCAGTTGTAGCAAACTGCAGAAACTTCTGCCCTAAGAAAGGTCTTCAATCTTTTCTTTCATAAATAATCTCCTTATTTAGAAAGTCTTCATTCTCCTTGATTTCTGATTGAATTTTCTAGGCCTTTAAATATGCGCCACATAGGATGCATAACATTCTCCTGAATATTCTGCTTATATTAAGAACAAATTGAATCTCATTAATCCAGCTCAGCAAGCGCGATGTCAAGACATCTTCTTTGACATGTTGTTCCAGTGGTTGAAAAAGTTCAACACAACATGTTCTGACATTGTAATAGGACTTCTTGTTGTACTTGTTCTTCTTAGAATGTTTATACATCCTATTCTACATTACATTATTTCTACTATTATTTTTTTTACAAAAATTAAGCCAATCCTAAAACAAGAGAACTAACAATCTCCCCCTTTGGCAAATTTTGGCTAAAACAAATAATCTAAAAACAATTGCAATCTAGGAGATTTCAGCAATACAGAAATATAACCCTCAGCAGTAGTGTTCAAAAGCTATTGCATACAACAATAGATCTTCAGTTGAAAATAATATCTCAACATCTTGTTCGACATCTTCTTTGCAACACTCTGAAGAATTCAATTACATCAGCACCAATGAACATCAGCTTCAGGATAAAAAGAAGGAAAGTCCTGAAGTTTGGTTGATGCACACGAGGAAGAAGATAGCAAAAGACAACTTGTACTCCCCCTCAATGCAGGAACATCTTCTAAATATAGAAGACCAATGGTGGAATAAGAGAACTCTCAATAACTCCTTAAGACCAAATCAACCACCGCCCCTGATAACTCAGAACACAGGTCACAACTGTGTTCATAACTCAGATCACAGGTCACAAACATATGTCACAGAAATAATAACCACTTATGGAAGCAGCAGCAGCATCTGAGCTGAGCTAATTCACCTTTCTCCCCCTTTATAGCCAAAACATGGTAAAGGAGACCTTCATAATACCAGACCCAAGCACAGCTTACCCAAACTCGAATAAAATCCATAATAATTATAGACTCAAGAAGCTCACGGGGTTACATAGATGTGGAGAACTCTCTATAAATAACTGGGAATTTTACTTGGAAAATAACGATCCTAGATTGTAGCACCAATCTTGGTCAAAAGGAAATGATATTTGAGGAGAAAACTTCAAGTATCAATGTGCACCGTCCATAATGGCTTTGAATGCTATAGCTACTTCCTGTACATACACATGCATAGTCAGACAAATTTTTCTCCCCCTGTTTACAGCCACGTGTTTGAACACATAGGCCACTCCACCCTATGTTGACCATGCAGGAACATGTCATGTATAATATCATGACACTTAGTCAGACATTATCTTCTTATTTCAGTGATCAACACATCTTTTCCCACCAATTAGGGATGCTTTACCAGATTATCCACCTGTTCATATTAGATTCTAAGTGTTCTTCTTTCACTTAGACTTAGTGACATATACTAAGATATCAAAATATCACATTTGTGACACCTCTTCATAATATAGACCCTTAAGGAGTCTTTTTGAAATCTATAGAGAAAAATAAATTCTCCCAGACTTCCCATTAAAATTCTAAGAGATATGTGAACTTCTGATCTTCACCAAGCTTCTCATAGAAGCAACCATGTCTTGTTAAGTTTATCCATGACTTCGTAATGTCACAACATGTTGTTTCGACATCATTTCCTCATAGAACCTTTACAAAAATGAATAGTATTTTGGCTTGATAATACTTGTGTCATTGCAGTAACAATTTACAGATATCCACATGACTCCCTTTGTCATGAGTAACTTATTCTCCAGATGAAGATGAAGACTAGATGAGAAACTTCAGCACTTTCTGCATATTCTGAACCTTGACTCCCTGGCTAGAGTCATAACAGAGTAAGATGTTCTCACTCCTTGAGATACCTCCAGGAACCCTGACTTCTTCACAACATAAGGATACATTTGATCATTGTCTTATCATAACCACACTTTGTATCATGACATTTTGAATAGGTAATATGTCATGCATACTAGGTGTGAAGTCACTCACAAACTCCAAAAACTCTTAGTTTCTCCACACCACCAACCTTTTTCTGGAGTGATTTGCAGCAAAAATACCCCTTAAGTATCTGTTAGCAGCCTTCTGCCTTTATATCCACTAGTAGTTGCTGATACTAGTGGAGTCTTCAACAAAATAGTCATGCATTCATCAAACATGCTACCGTAGATAGGATTAGACTCTCCATATTCTAATCCACATAGTCAGAAATTCCACTTCTCACAATAATGCTTAAGCATTCAACTTCACATGACCAATCCCAAGCATTAAACAAAACAGTCATCAACCATCATGATGTTAATACATCATGTGGTACATCAAGTTCATAATACAGAACCTAATCAAACCGGTTCTCAATCATTTAAAGAACTCATTATGCATAGAAATCTTTTAAGAAGCTCCCATTAGAACATACCGTCGGCGCACAGGTTCCTATATGTTTTACATTCTGGTTTGCAATAATGGCTTTGCACACCTGATTATCAGTCACATCTAACTCATAATAATCATCTTCAGACCTGCCCATATAACTTCTGATGACAGCAAGGGAAAATTCAACACAAACACTTTCCTATATTCCTTACTTCTGTGATCAGCACAAGCCAGCAAAAGAAATTATCTCCATAATCTCTTTGCACTCCAGTGCACCTGCTCCCAATTCTCTTTCAAGGTAAATTCTTCTTTGAAACATATATTTCCACTTTTCATCATTCCCAATAGAATGGAAGGAAATGTTGTCAAGAGGAGCATCAGGAACCCTGACAGAAAGTTTCTTGCTTTCATACTTCTTCAAAGAAGAGATGTCCTGGACATCATCTTCATCGTCATCTGAGGAGCTATCAGATCTAACTTTTCTTTTGTTGGAGGGAGGAACTGCTTCACTCCAGAGATTTGGGGAACTATACATAGTCTTCTGCTTGATACTCTTGCCAAAGGATGTGACATCTCCTAACAATCAGCAGGATAGTCTGCTTTATCCCATTCACTGCTGCAGAGAAAGATAAATTCTTGCAGAACCAACACATCCTCTTGGAGAAGGATGATATACTCTAGCAACATTTGGCTAGAGTCTTCAGAGACTCATAAGGACATAAATAGCTACATCTTGTAGCAACATGTCTCAGCATGTTATCCAACATAATCTTTATTGTAGGGTAATAACTCTATATGATTGAACATCACAAGCTCCAAACAAACCAATTAGTCCACTGACTCCTTCTGTTATGGACAATCAAAACTTCATTATGGAGAAAACACAACACTAAACACCCACTAGTTCAGTGGGAATAACTCCAAGTACAAGGACACATGATTCATGCCCTTGCACCTCCACACATATTGTCATGACTCTTTGGATGGCTAAGGTGTCATGCACCCATAGTCTGAAATCAACTTCCAACCATTTCTTAGTTTGCTTAAAAGCTTTACTAAGATTCAGACTCTCCAACAGAAGGAATACTCATTAACCAATGTGCTGATTAAATCCTCCTTCTGCAAATTACTAGTATTTGCTGACACTAGTAAGGTCTTCAAACCAAGATAGTAGTTATACATTACTTGAGTATACTTCTCCTTCAATCAGAATCTCCTTATTAAACACCATAGACAGAACTTCCACTAATGAGTGTGGAGTTTGAATATTGAGATTCATAGTTCCAAGTATCTTTAATAGACTATCATCAAAAATGATGTTCCAACATCATTTGAGACATCAGCATCATTACCATAGAGCTTATCTACTTTGGTTCTAGAAACATGATCCAAGGGAATTATTTCCATCCATGCTCTTTAACAAACTCCCCATTCTCACAAGAGGATCTCACATGGACTCATCTTTAGATTAACCACACAACAAAAATATTCTCTCACTATATTTTGTAGTAAGTTTCTCACACTAGATAAAACTGACAGCTTTCTTCTTCACACATGTGATACTTGTTGAATCTTCGACAAGACATCTAATCATGGTAGCCAAAACATTCTAAGTTAGGTCAGTGACTTGACCTTAAGCTCAACCCTTGGAGAAAACAGAGTATAATAGCTTCTCCTGAATAGAACCACATAGACCCAACAGGGGCATAGACAGTTACACCTAGTAGCCACGGGTCACAACATGTTGCCTGTAATCTTCACAAGCTTGAATTACACACAAGCTCCATAACTACTACAAAAATAACCATAGATAAGTTCTAAGCTTCCCCTATCATGGACAAACAAGGCTTCTGTTGAGGATGAACACTTGGAAACCAAGAGACTTCACGCACTCACTGAAACATATCAATAACTCATTCTGAATATGATATACCAACTCCAGGTATTCATACTTTTACAAGGTCATGTCTGATAGATGGCCCTACATAACTACAAAAATATCCATACCTCTTTGGATAGCCAAGATATCGTGAACACATACTTGGACATCATACAAACACAAACCCTCAAATAGCTTGTTTTAAACATACTTGCAATAGAGGAAAACCACCTTCTTCATATTCCTTTGCTCTAATAACCACTGGCAATTGCTGGTACTAGTGAAGTCTTCAACATAGTAGTTATCCAGTCACAAAGCATACTACTAAGGACGGGATCAGGATCTGCATCTTCTAATCCACAAAGTTGGAACTCCTTCTTTTGACAACCATGTTGATCATCAATCTTCCATAATCATAATCCCAAACCTTCCTTTATAAAATGATGTTACAACATCATTTAGGACATCAACCTTTCTTCACAGATCTCAATAATTCAGTTCATGATTTATCATCCAAAGAGATTATTACGCTTGATAGTATTTTTATGAGAAGATCACAAAATATTACATCTTCTGCGACTCATTCAGGTTGATACAGCCACATGATCACCATAGATAGAAATAAACTCTCAACAATATCTAAATCATCAGTTCAGATGGTAGATTTGTATCCATACCTCAGATAAGTACTCAGTTCCCCATAATGTATTTGTCATCAGAGGAAAAACTTCCTCACACAACTGCAAATGATACTCTTTTTCAACAGATGTTAGAGCACTTGAACAGACATCCTTCTTCTTCATCGTTCAACATACGAGGATCCTTTCAACATTCTAGACTTGGTCAGAGATTGGTCTTTAGCTCCATCATGATCAAACATTCCAACTTTGAACTCTAAAATACTCACCTCATGATCTACACAACAACTTCCTTTTAGAGGGAACACACACCTAGAGATGATGTCCCGACATTAGATAAGACATCATTTATTCTTACTATGGTTTTTAGAGGTAACCTCCATAGTAACTTATAATTAACTCTTGTGGGAGTTAACACAAGAAAATAAACCAGCAACAACTGATTAACTTTCAGGATCAGACTATCAACATATGCAGGGGATTGCACGAGCCTCATCTTAATAAGCTTTTCTTTAGACCTCATGTCTGACTTTGAGATGATGGATACCATTTTCTGTACTTTTCAAAAGCATCTATTTCCCTTGGTTCTTCAAAAACAATGCCCTTCAGATTTTAACATCTTCAAAGATATCATGACACTCTGTCTGATATTATATCAACCCTTGACAAATGGATCTTTTCCAATAACTTCTGAGGGTACACAAAGAGAATTACCAATTCTCTTCCTTAAGGGAAATTAAAGCAATACTCAGGAGCATCAAACACGGGTTGGATCATAAAACTCCTCTTCAAACATAATCTATTCTATGGCCACAAACAGGATTCCATGAGTCTAGTTCCTTTGATCAGAAGGATCTTCCAGATACTAGCTCATCTCAAATACATAAAGGGTCTGGTGGAGATTCATTTATGAGTTCTTCTCAAGAGCATGGAGCTCACATGGAGTAGATAGACTTTTGATTGTGTCCTAATCAACCTCCACAAACTAGATGCATCTTCTTCCATATCAGGAGTAGGTTCTAAACCAAAAAGTATTCATAATATTTTTTTCAGCACCCAAAGCATCTATTCTTCAACTGGTAGTAGCATGCCTGCTGAAATAATGTTCTAACATCCCATAGAACATCAGTTCCTTTTTCTTGGAACACACCATCCTTGAATGTCTTCATGGTATATATGCAGATGTATATGAGCATCATTGGTCAAAAAATCTTATTGATAAATGTCTTTATGAGTGGACTTGAGGAAAATCTCAAGTATCTTTGACACTTTTAAAACGGTTGAAAATGTCAGCATATATTCTGTTGAGGGTAACAACCCTAGTATCCTTCCCATACTTTCAAAGTTATATCAGAAACCATGCAGCGGAATATAACGAACTCCTCAACAATATTTAGACACGGTGCTTAAACCACTATCCAAGTACAAGCATGGCAACCTAGGATTGAAGAATTAAACCCGACATGCAGCAGCTTCCCACTAAGCTGCAAGCCAGACAGGAACAATACCTGTCACATATAACCAATGATCCTTGCCAAGGGATCATACATACAGTAGTATGAATTGTCCAAGTTCATACCTCTTTTCAGTAAATACTTTCTTCCTTTCCCAAGAACAGAAAGTACCTTCCCAGGAACTCACCCAGAGCAGAACAGGATGCCAGCTCTGATACCAATTGAAATTCTGGCATAGCAGACTCAGATGTCCTACAAGGATTTCGAGACATCTGATATGACATAAACATACAGGAAAGATAAAACAGTACTAAAAAGATAAAGAACACACTAGAATTTTGTACCCAGTTCAGTGTAAAACAACACCTACTTTAGGGGCTACCAAGCCAGGAATGAAGTCCATTATCAGTAGTATCAATTTGCATACCCTACAGCCAACACACCCATTGATGATCTACGCACTTAATCACTACCCAATGACCCTTCTACCTAGGTCCTCCCTAAATACGGAATATCCCCATCTCACTTCCAATCATCACAATGATGTATAGCAGTCAACATCTCAGTCATTGCATAGACGGCCCTTCACCAAGATTCTGATCACACAAATAAACTGTTTGGAAGATTTACTTCCATGACAACCTAGCTAAGTCTCTAAGTCAAACTCCAATGTTTGTTAGCTTTGCTCCTAACACATCCTGGAGTTTCTTTAAAGCTTCCTCCAAGAATAATGCATGTCTTACCTACAGGCTTCGAGATGAAAATGGTAACCTTCCCACAACCCGGGAGGTTTACTTTGACAAAACCATTAGAATTCTACATCTTGAGTCATGTCTTTTTTTAAGTTACAAACCCTTCTATTTATAATCTGTTATCCAACTGGTTGTGGACTTTCAAACCCTACTTGATGGTTACATAGATTCATGGAAAGAATTATGTGACTCCTTTATCGTCCAGTTCACTGCCTAGAAATGGCAGACCAAGACTATAGTTGTCCTCAACAAAGTCTAACAGAAGAAAAAGGAAACCCTACAAAAGTACATAGGTTGATTCACCAAGGTAGTCGTCGAAGTAGGTGAAATAAATGGAGGGCTAAAATGTTGGATTTTCGAAAGAAAAAAAAGCTTGAGTGCGGACTGTATGTTTTGCAAAAAGTCATGATTTGAAGGTGTCAAGGGTATGAGTGACCTTCTTACTAGGGTCCAACCATATATTTACTATAAAGAGATGTATTTGGTGGAAGAAGAGGAAAAATGCTAAGGTTAAGGTAACCTGGTATATAATTGACGAGCATAGAGGAACCTTAATCGATGTCGGGACGAGAAGGGGACCAGGGCTAAGATAAGAAACATTTACCCAAAGAAAAGAATCAGATAAGATTTTAAAGGCAAAATACTTTCGTTTTCATAAGAGCCATGTGGCATACCCCAAATTTATCCGCCTCATTTTTTAAATATTCAAATTATTTTAAAAAAAAAAAAACTCGGTTTCATAAATTTTTGGGTATTATTAAAAATTTTGGGTTTTATAAATGTTCACTTTCAAATCTATTTAAAAATATAATAGTTTACTTTCAAATTGTTTATATTTTTAAGATAATAAACATTTGCTCACCTTTCATATATTTTTCAATTGACTTTTATTTTAGATAAGTAATATAGCGCAGTTGATAAAGAATGAAGCTTGCAAGTATCAGGTCGCGGGTTCGAATCCCTTGTGGTGCAATTTTAATATTTTCTATTATTTATTTGTTGTTACTAATTTTCTTTCCTTTTTTAGAGATCGGGCTTTCGGCTTTACATTCATTTTGGACTAACTTTCTCTCTAAGTTTTTAACTTAATTTAACTCTATAAATAAGACTCATTGTTGTCCTAATTTTTCGTTAACAATTCTCACATTATGCTATTGTTCACACACACACACAATCATCCACAAATTACACAATCAACAAATTCTCACAATTACACTTCTATCAATAAATTTTTTTCCAACATTTTCTCTTCACACACTTTCTTTTCAATTTTTTTCTTCAAAAATTTTTGGTGTTACGAAAAACTTTTGATGTTATTGATTTATTATTGGCCGATGATTAACAAATTAATCGTTAGATAAACATGTGTCTAAATTAATTTAACATGAGGCCTCCCTATTATCAATTTTATCTTTTCTCTTTTTATATTTTAAATTTTAATTTATTTGTTGATGAAACCATTGATGTAGAGTCTAATGGTCTCCTATTTTTTAAAGAATATATATATATATATATATATATATATATATATATATATATATATATATATATATATATATATATATATATATATATATATATATATATATATATATATATATATATATATATATATATATATATATATATATATATATATATATATATATATATATATATATATATATGTGTGTGTGTGTGTGTGTGTTCTCTTGAACTAATGGTGTTAAATCTCGTAGATTCTTTTTCACACAAATTCGAAACAGATCCATACCGTCTCACTATTACACAACGAATTCGCATAGACGAATTCGCACAGTCGGTCGGATCCACGGCTCTCCTCCTTTTTCGGTAGTCTTGTTTCTTTTCTCTTTAATTTGAATCATAAAATTAATTAAGATGTTATTGATTGCAAGAGATTATGGATCTTTTTGTGTAATTATTAGTCTTTCTAAAAGAGTGAAAGAAGGTACGAGAGCGCGAAATGGAAAAGAATGAGTTTCTTTATTGTATTACATCTTCTTTATTATTATATTATTTGTTTTTGTTTACTTTTTTAATTATATCAATGCTAGGTGTCATAACATAAGAGGTGGTAGGGATATAATATTGAAAAGTCAAAATATTATTTACTTACTTTTTTTAGTATACGTTGAAATTAGAGAAAAGAAAAGGGTGTACCATTTTTTTTATTTTGTTTAGATTTAATTAATTTTTTTATTTTATTTCATTTTTTAATTATACTCCCTTTTAAGTTTTATTTATTAGATTAATTTAGGATTATTTAGTTTCAATATTCAAAATATCCATCAAAAAGTAACAGTAATAAAAAAATTCCTTGTATAAAAATCAAACTTTTTAAGAATCAAAATTAATTCAATTGTAACCATTAAGTTAGATTTTCTTTTCAAAAAAACAAAAATGGAATAAAAAGTGGAACAATTGATACTCTTTATTGGTTTTTTTTGGTGTTATTATCATTTCATTTTATTCTATAAATTTATTTATTTTAATTAATTATATAGGATTTGCCATGTACCTAATACTCCTTTTCTACATAGCACCCATTAATTTTATGTGATTAGCTAGGTTTTTTTTAGACTACTTAATTATAAAAGAATAATAAAATACAAAAATATCAAAAAGTTATTTTTATTTTTAATTAGGTTAACTTTGTCACTTGTAAATAAATTTAAGTTATGTAAACAAATCATTAACCTTCTACGATCATCAAAGTTCTTTTCCAATTAAATTAATTTCAACATTTTTATAAATAATAGGTGTCCATCTTCGAGTAATTAAATTGGTCGACACATCTTCTATAGCTTTATTATTCAAAACCAAACAATTAAAATTCATGCAACTCACCAAATTTACCATCCGCGAATGACACGTTGCTAAAATTTGGCCTCATGATGAGGAGACTATATCAGACTCCCCCACTCTATTTGTTGTTACTAATTTTTTTTCCTTTTTTAGAGACCGGACTTTGGACTTTACATTCATTTTAGGATAACTTTCTCTCCAAGTTTTTAACTTAATTTAACTCTATAAATAAGACTCATTGTTGTCCTAATTTTTCATTAATAATTCTCACATTACGCTATTGTTCACACACACACATAATCATCCACAAATTAGACAACCAACAAATTCTCACAATTACACTTCTATCAACAACTTTTTTTCAATATTTTCTCTTCACACACTTTCTTTTCAATTTTTCTCTTCAAAAACTTTTGGTGTTACGAAAAACTTTTGGTGTTATTGTTTTATTATTGGTCGATGATTAATAAATTAATCGTTAGACAAACATGTGTCTAAATTAATTTAACATGAGACCTCCCTATTATCAATTTTATCTTTTATCTTTTTAAATTTTAATTTATTTGTTGATGAAACCATTGATGAATAGTTTAATGGTCTCCTCTCAAGCTCTCCTCCTTTTTCGATAATCTTGTTTCTTTTCTCTTCAATTTGAATCATGGAGTTAATTAAGATGTTATTTATTGCAAGAGATTATGGATTTTATTATGTAGTTATTGATCTTTCTGAAAGAGTGAAAGAAGATACTAGAGCGCGAAATTGAAAGGAATGGGTTTCCTTATTGTATTACATCGTCTTTATTATCATATTGCTTGTTTGTTGTTTGTTTTTTTAATTATATCAATTCTAGGAGTCATGACATAAGTGGTGGTAGGGATATAATATTGAAAAATTAAAATATTATTTACTTACCTTAGAGAAAAGAAAGGAGTGTATGATTTTGTTTCGATTTTTTTATTTTGTTTAGAATTAATTAATTTTTTTACTTTGTTTCATTTTTTTAATTATACTCTCTTTTAAGTTTTATTTATTAGATTAATTTAAGATTATTTAGTTTTAATATTCAAAATATCCATCAAAAAGTAACAGTAATAAAAAAACTTACTTGTATAAAAAATCAAACTTTTTAACGATCAAAATTAATTCAATTGTAATCATTAAGTTAAATTTTCTTTCCAAAAAAAAATAGGAATGGAATAAAAGGTGGAGCGATTGATACTTTTTACTGGTTATTATTATTATTTTTGTTTGTGTTAAAATCCTTGCATTTTATTCTATGAATTTATTTATTTTAATTAATTATATTGGATTTGTCATGTAACTACCTAACATTTCTTTTCTACTTAGCACCCATTAATTTTATGTGATTAGCTAGGTTTTTTTTAGACTACTTAATTATACAAGAATAATAAAATACAAAAATATCAAAAATTTATTTTTATTTTTAATTAGGTTAATTTTCCCACTCGTAAATAAATTAAAGTTATGTAAATAAATCATTAACCTTCTACAATCATCAAACTTCTTTTTCAATTAAAATAATTTCAATATTTTTATAAATAATAAGATGTCAATCTTTGAGTAATTAAATCGGTCGACACATCGTCTATCGGTTTATTATTTAAAATCAAACAATTAAAATTCACGCAACTCACCAAATTTATCATCCGCGAATGACATGTGGCCAAAATCTGGCTACGTGATGAGGAGACTATATCAGACTCCCTCGCTCTACGTCCTACCATACTTCACTAAATCAAAATTAAAACAGCTAAGCAACAACAAAAATATTTTTCAACTAACATAATCAAAATCCAAGATTATTTTCAGAAAATGATTAAGGAGAATTGTTATCGAAATTAACTGTGAACTGCGTCTACGGTCACTCAACTTACAACCTAGACAAGGTTCAAGGATAAATTCGAAAGCAATTTTATACAATCTTATAAAAAAATACTAACCAATACTACGAACTACGAATTGGGGCTCTGATTCCTCATAAACTACGAATTGGGGCTCTGATTCCTCATAAGAGGATACGTAGACACACGACTAAAATCGTGGCGAGTTCCCCTAATAAAACATTAAAACTCTATTTCTAAAAGTTGTGCTTCTAAATCTTAGTATCCTTGCGAACAAGGTAGATGAGGGTTTCCTAACACCTTCCCTTCGTCTAAAACCGAATTCAAAAACCTAAAATCTCTAACTTTTAGGATTATTCCTTTATATTCCCTTTAGGATAAAAATTAAGGGTGACGACTCTGAATTTAAAACCAGTTACAACACCATGGACATAACATGGACGAGTGTGTGCACTTGAAAAACATGATTGAGTAACTAATTAAGAAAGAAAGGTGAACTCGATACATCCAAGTAGAAGCAAAAGGATGATCATATGAAAAGAAGAAAAATACGTGAGGCAGGGTGAATTTCCAAGAAACAAGCGATCTCTTTTTCTGAGTGAAGGTGTCTATTAAAAAGATGATCAAGGTTATGGTAGAATCCAAATCGCCAATTCATAGACTCTATCAGATGAGGTTTTCCTCTCCCCAAAACTACACCCCAGGGGACAATCAAGAGAAGAATCGTTGAACTGATTGGGGTTGATAAAGAAGAAGAGGTTACCCCCAAGAGGAAACTAGAAACACCTATTATTGGATTAAAAGATAGTGAAAAGGTGAATGACATCTCAAACAAGATTTTTCCCTAATGATAACAACGACTATGACTAACTTTGACATCTCAAGAATCCTAATTGATGGGGGAGCTGTGTGATATCATGTACGATGAGCTCTTAAGAAGTTAAAGCTGACGAAGAAAAGGTTGTCACCTTATACCAGTACCGATCTTCAAACATTTAAGGCTTTATAGAGATCATAGTCACGTTCGGAGAGGAAAGAAACACCAAGGTCGTCGATCTATAGTTCCTAGTGGTCCCATGTAATAGTGTGTACAATTATATTTTGGGCGAACGAAATAACACAACCTCTATGATAAGCTCATCACAATATGCATCGATCTAACTGGGGCACAAAGAATACACAAGGCCATGCGGTACGAGCAAGACACGTTTCTAGATGGAAAGAAAAAAGAAAGTGCATTAGAAGTTAACTTTGCCTACCTCACCAAGCACTTAGAGAAGATGGTGGTTAGTCATCACAACCGAGGACTGATGTCTCTCAACAAGTACAACATGAATTGTTATAACTCAGTTTATGCATATGACGATGACTAGAAAATAATTTGAGGTTTATTCTCAAAGAAGAAACCAAAGAACAACATTGACACATCATAGAGCCCACAATAACACTCCAATATAGGACTACCCTAACCAAAAACACAGTTACTAGATCACTTTAGTTAAGTACTTTTAATCTTCATACATAGGTCCGTGTTATCATATGTAATATTTATAGTTCTATGTAATGTGCATGTAATGTCTTCCAAGATTTGAAGTTCCTTTAATGACTTTAAAGAGAGAATATCCTTCGAGAGTTAATTTGTTGGTGAATGCCTAAGACATGAGACCTTGCTCCTCTCATGATCTCAAGTTCATTCTACTATATGGTAACAATCTATGTGTTAGGCCGGTCTATAAAGAATTTTATTGTCTTAAAATAGATCTTTTAATGACAATGGAATTGATCACCTTAAATTATTCAATCTCAATATCAGATACTAAGTTTTTTTTTTTTAAAAGTATAGAAATTTATGTGTAAATTTATTACATAGGTCTTCTTACACAATTTACAAGTGAAAACACTCTCACAATGAGAAATTATATCCTTGTAAGTATAAGTTTTCACAAAAACAATCTTCTTAGAACATCATTGCATTCTTTTAATAAAATGACTATCTAATGCTATATTTCGTTGTATCTCTCAAATATCAAATGTTTATATCAAGTACCCTCACAATTCTCTGTTAAAATTGAAACTACTATCATTCCAGTAATTTGCTATGATTTTGAATAAGAAGGTGGGGTGCAAAAGCTATGGGCTGAAAAAACAGTAATAGGCTGTTTGAGAAATTAATATGCCACCTCTATTTTATATATTTTTATATATGTTATTTTTCTAATTTTCAATATTTCTAAAATATTTCTTTTATTATTTATTCTAAATTTTTTATTTTTGTTAAAAATAAATTTATTATTGGTTAAAGGAATAAATTTTGAAATTTTGTATACTTTTAGCAAATTTTGAAATTTTTAATAATTTTAACAAATTTTTGATACCGATTTTTGTCGCATATCAGAAATTCTTTACATTCTACAAATTTCCAATAGATATATATTGGAAATTTCGAAATTTCAGGTTGTTATTTACCAGAAATTTTATAATTTACAATAAATTTTACAAAAGTTTTACACGTATCCAAAATTTAGCAAATTTTCGATAGAAAACCTGTATCAGAAATATCAAATCTTCAGTGTATCGGAAATTCCAGTTAAATTTGAAATTTTCAGTTTGTATAGAATCCAAAAAAATATCAGAAATTTGAAATTTCTGATATTTTTCATGCAACGGAAATTTTAAATTTCTAATTTATTATTTTAATGCTGAAAAATACCGGAAATTTGAAATATTTAATATCGAAAATTTTAATTTTTCGATAACAACCAACTAACACGATAAAAACTTGGAAAAAACTAACGAAAATTTTCAATATTTACATGAAATTTCTGATAAAGAACTGAAAATTTCAAAAATTTTAATATATCTTAAAAACATTTTCGTAATTGCACTATATCAGAAATGACATGTTAATTTCTCCGTAGATTTATTTTAGCTAGTCCAATTAATCATAGAAAGAATCTACTACTACTTGTCATCTCTCACTTGTGCCTATATTACCCCTTAATATTTGTAAAAAAAAAAACAATTATTAAAATACCATTTCTAATTCCGAAAGTTATAATATAAAAGTTACTAGTATTTACAGATGTGCAACACTCAATGGTTACTTAGATGAACATGTAAAGGTAAGAATAGCTGGCCAAAAACTCTCAAGGTAGCTTTCACATAAAGGATTTAGGATCAGTTTTTTTGCTTTTTTTTAATGATATTTATAATGTAATATAATTTTGTATAAAAAAATTATTAACAAAAAAACGTTTCATAAAAGATTTAAATAAAAATTTAATTTAAATAGTTATTTTTAAAATATTATTTTAAATATTTTATTAAAAAAATTTGAATATCAAAATTTTAAAAAATAACTTAATTTTAAAACTATTTCAAATAGATTTTTATAAAATTCATTTTTAAAATATAACTTTTAAAAAAAATTGTGATTTTGACTATAATTTAATCTTTAATAATGTATGTTGCTCAGCTGTTGATAGAATAGTTTAGGTAATTTTGCCTTTGTTTTTCATTAGATCGACTTATGTATTTTTTTTTTATCAAAGTTTATTTTTCAAAAAAAAAAACTCAACCGAACAGTTAGAAGAAAATTCTTTTAAACAGAATTAATTATTATAAAATCGAACTGTTAACTATTTTTTGAATTTTTGAAAATTTTAAATTTTATTTTTAATATTTTTTATTTTCAATTTTGATTTGATTCGATTTATTTATTATATAATTCGATTCTAAAATTGATAGGAACATATGATTCGATTCATTAATTAAACATAAGAGTTCGATTATTTTAACTTAAATTCGATTCAATTCGATAGTTCAGTTTTCAATTTTTTTGAACACCTCTGATCTTGAGTCGGAACAATCGTTATTGATAATAAGGTTCTACTAAACTGCTGCATAATTATAATTGAATAACATGAAAAAATATCGTGTTTCAGGGCATACAAAACCGGTGATACAGAGTAAAAAATTTATCACGGTGAAATTATAATTAAACTATAGTTAAATAAAGACAAAAATCATTTATATGAATAGCAATTTAATTGACCAAATTTTATTCGGTGAATAGTCGTATAAGTTTGGAAAATTATTAATAAAGATATTTAAAAAATAATTCTAACAAAATTGAATTGGATAGAATTGATTTTATAAAAATTGAGTTTAACTGAATTAATTTATGTTCGGGTATATTTATGTAAAAGTGAATTGAACAATAAATTTCAGTGTAAAAATCATCTAGAATCAATTCTAGAGACAAAAGCTACGAATTCTAATTTTAAATAGAATCAATTCTAAAGACATAATCAATTATATTTTTATCTAACCAAACATCTCAAAATCACCCAAAAATCAATTCTGCACCTCTAGAATTGCTTTTGACCTTTCCAAAAGCCAAATCAAACATGCACTTATTGTTATTATCAAATCCTCCTAAGAACCAAGTTTTGATCATCTAGTTTTACCATTCCAAAAACTTGAATGGATTATTCACTAACAAACTGCCCAAATGTGCCTTACATTGCATAACAATATGAATCAACATTCACCTTTAATCTACATTATAAATTAATGCTACAAAATATGGCACAAGCTAGCACAAATGTGATCCACTATATACACAGCAAGCAAATGAATGCATTACAATAAACCAATCACATTTGTCTAATACAACAAGACTTCAATCTTTCTTGAGGCCTAAGGAACCTTCCCAAAGTTTATACGGTCGGTTTTCCATTATCTATTACAACTTCTGCCGGGGTCGGTTTTCCATTATCTATTACAACTTCTGACGGGAAAACAAGTTTCGTTAGCCATTGGAACGGTAGCAATAGTTGAGCCTTTTTCTTGCGCCAGAACCAAATCGCGGCGTTGTAATTGTTGTTGCGAATCGTTCTAGTTGCTTCCCTCCAATCGTATTTCTCCATCTCTATACGTGCGGCTTTTCCCATCGTTTCTCTCAACTCTTTGTCGTGTAACAGAGGTACTAGTTTGCTCAAGCAATCGTCGAGATCACCTGGAGTGTATAGGTATCCGATTTTGCCTTCTTGATCTTCAGGGATTATGTCTGGAACTCCACCGGCACGTGCTCCAACGACAGGAATCCCGGAAGACAAGGCTTCCAAAACAACTTGACCAAGTGTCTCCGACTCTGACGGCATAACAAAAACATCACCGCTAGCATATGTTTGAGATAGTTCTTCCCCTGATAACATTCCTGTGAATACTGCTGGCATGCCTTCAAACATTTTCTCCAACTCCTCCCTGTTAGTTAACAATCCATATTAGTTATCGGCCCTATAGCATCGAGACCTCTGAAAAAAAGTGTGACAGTGTCGGTGTCTTGTGATTACGCTTAATTTATTCATTTTTTCAAATAATTACCGGTGTCAATGTATCAGTGTCGGTGTTGTGTTTCTAGTGTCCGTGCTTCATAGGTTATATCAGTCACGGGAAGTTACTTGATGTAGGGACTAATGTCAAAGTAAGTTACCTGTAAGGTCCATCTCCAATAAAAGCGATCCGTGCTTCAGGAAGCTTATCCATGACACTGCAGAGTCATGTGTATTACTTGTTAATGCAGGAAACAGGTATTCGAGTTTATAATACGGTGCATTTCGTAGTGAATTACTAGAAATAGAAAACGCATCTTGTAAAAGTTGTAAGTGTAACCAATAGAGCAGTTTTTTCAACACTTAGATATTATTTTATGTTGGGCACGAAATTTTGTTTTAAGTTCATGTTTCCAAGTGTTAAAGATAGGCGGACTTAAATTCGGATGACCTTGATTTCACTCATGAGGCTACTCAGCCAACTAACACTTAATTATTTTTGGGTGTAAACACCGAGTCTAGAAGATGATATGTACCTTTTGAGAAAATCTAAACTCTTCTCAACTCCAAGTCGTCCGACATGAACAATTAAGGGCTTCTCCGGTTCACCATTGCTGCATAACACAAGTATAAGAATAAGATGAAACCCCGTGATTTCACACTTTGCACATGTGACTTGTATCGAAAGGTACACACCTCAGTCTCAATCGCATTTCATGTGACTTGTATCGTGGATTGAAGCTTTCTGAATCAACACCCTTGTTCCAAAGACGGATCTTGTTAGCTGGACATCAAAAGGAAAAACATGTCAGATAAAGCATGTTTCGTCGATAAAGATCCTGATTGGATTGACTTATTTTATTTGAATGTATTTATTAGCATAAGCAATTTAAATTCATTTTATTTTTTGTTACAAAATTAGCTTAAGCAATCTTATTCATAAGAGCTTATTTTAATAAGCACTTAGTGCTATATGCTTCAAATAAGTTGTTTATCCAAACAGGCTCTAGTTTACGCATAAGCACTTATATGATGAGTGTTTAATTATGCCAATGTTTGATAAGGGGTGTTTATGTTCACCTGCTGTTACTCTAGCTTCTTCAAGATCCCTCGCAATGGCAGCTGATGGCACTAGAGTTAGATCGGCTGCTCGGTGCAGAAACTCTATAAAACAACAAATTCATGTTACTCTCACAAAAATATGATTCCGAATCGAAAGAAGAAAACAAGAGAGTATACATACTTAGAACCAACCACATTGGTTGCACTAGCCAGCTAAATGTGTATCTTGGAATGTATCTGAACCAAATATAAAACTAAAAATCAACCATAAGAACTATAGACATTATAGTATTATCAATTGCAGATTGCACAAAATAGCGGCTTTTTCAATTTCGGTAAGCTATAGTGGTATACTACCTCTATAGCTGCTATTTAATAACACTTTCAAATTCGATACGATATAGTGGTACACTACCGCTTTAGCTGCTATTTGACAACACTATGTACTAAATATCGCATCGTGGAAAAATAGCAACGTTTCAACTCTGCCACACTATTTTGTTATGGCGCCGCTACGGCCGTAATTTGACAACACTAAAACATTATAGCTTTGCGAATATGAAAAAATATTCAGATAATATGAAATTAAAATAAAATATGTAACTTACACTGGTACATGAGTATGATAGGACATGACGATAGGAACAGACAGAAGCTTTGCAATGATAAGAGCACCAAAAACCTGAAATGTAGTTCGAGTCAAATAAGTTTTTAAGACACTTAAGTTCTTTAAAATCAAGTAGTTAATAATCGGTGAGAATAAGGAATGAATTGCAAACATACCATTATTCCGGGTGATGAAGCATGAATTATGTCGGGCTTAAATTGAGCAACAGCTGAAATTATTCTTGGACTAAGTGCCAAAGAGAGTGGTACCTTCTGATACCAAGGAAAAGGGAAGCTGCATTTTTTATATAGTAATGAATGAAAATCATTAGTATGATTTTAAATTTGACAACACTTTGTACTAAATTGTGTATCGCAGAACAGTAGTGGTTTGTTAAAATGCTGCTACTAGATAGCGAAATACGAGAGGACAATGAAGATGAAGAAAAACAACGAGCTAGCGGCTACAGAGATCAACGTTAACAACCTTTTGGATCCAATTAGTTGTGCTCCATAAAATTCCTTAGGTACTCCTTCATGTGTTGTTACAACCAAGACCTATATATAATGCACAAATGTAGTTAGTTGATAAAGAAAATAAGCAATTTTACACATAGCAACAAATGGATTGTAAAGATGTTACCTCATCTCCCATTTCTCTGAGGTACTTTATAAAATTCTGAAAACGATTCTTGTATCCCGAGACATATCTGAAAAAGAAAAGACGCAAACCAAATTATTACTCTAAATTCTTTAGTATCACACTATAATCATAACTGCAAAATTTAAAACCTTGCTTGCAAACTTAATTTCTCATCAATGTTTAAGTTTACACAAAAATATACGCAACTCAGATTCCCTGTAAAACAGCAGAACATAGCCGAGAATATATGAAGCACAGACACTCCGAATAGGACCCCGACACAGACACGGCAACACCGGTACTAATTTGAAAAAATGAATAAATTAAAGGTAATCACAAATATCAGGTGTCTAATACTGACAGGCACTTTTCCAAAACAAATGTTAAGCTAATATTTCAAAACAGATGAAGTGTATGATTGGATATTCTCTAGTAGAATTGATTTTTCTTCAACAATTGGTTCTAACTTGAAGCTAAAACTTAGAATTTGGACATCTACAATTGATTTTGTAGCCTTTCAACTTTTACATTAAAGCACTTAAACATAAATCACTTAACATTTAATCAACGTATAGCCATAATCAATTCTACAAAATGAAATCAATTGATCTACATAAAACCTAAGCCAACCAAACCCAAATTCACCAAACACCACAAAATCGGAACAATAACAAAGTCAACTCAAGTAAAAATCAAAGATCAACGTTGTCTCATGTTCCAACTTAGAACAATTATACTTCAAAAACACAAATACAAGATCAAAAAGTGATTTTTCAATATTGAAAAGATTCTACATTGAATGAAATGCGAGAAGAAAAAAAACGCTACTTACGAAAAAGGAGAAGGCTCAACAAACAAAGCAATTCTACGAGGTTTAGAATTACTCTCATGATCATTCAAAACAGAGTCAGGTGGACCCTCTTCTTCATCTCTAACATTCAACAAACTCTCTTCATCAATGGTCATTTTTGTAGTAGCTTGAAGCTTCAAACTTTTTCGTCTCTTCACACTCTCAAACCCTTCAAAGTTCCAAAATCGAACCTTTTTGCAAAAGGGTGTAATGGGTTGTGGTGGAAAAGTTGTAAATCTAATAGAAGTTTGAGGATTGAAATAGGAGGAATAGGAATGAGAATAAGAACAAGATGAAGAAAGGGTGGTGGAGTGAGGTGAGAGAAAAGGAGGAGAGAGAGAGGAATTTATAGAGAGAGAAGAGTTCATGATGAAGCAAGGAATTGTGAAAGAGAATAATTTAAAGTAATTAATATTTAAAGATGGAATTGGTAAATTTGATTGAAAATATTAACATGAAATGAGTTGTGGGGATTATTAAGGGAAGAATCTTGGGACAAAAAATGAATGGATATTCTTTTCATGAGGAATCAAAATGGAATTGTGAGCATATGCTAATGGGTCACTCTCTCATATTATTTTTCTATGGGAAAACCTAAGATATTATTAGTATTTGGTTCATTGTATCAACTTGTGGTGGTAGATTGAATTCTAATCATTTCTATTAAGATTTTATTCGGTAAACGTAACTGATAGTTGGTAGTTAATGATTTATAGTTGGTATTATAAATTAATTTTATATTACTTGATAAATATAAAATAACATAAAAGATATTCTTAATTAGAAAATTAATAATTTAATTATATTATTATATTATATAACTAAATTAATGTTTATAAAATAAAAAATATATATTAGCAAACACATGTAAAAAAAAATTAATATATATTAAAATTAAAAATAACAACAAAATATCGAACATATAATATATAAATTTTTAAAAGAACTTATATAATAACATTTATATATAAATTTAATGAGATATATAAAATAATATTATTATAATTTTGAATTCAATTATATTAATTTAAAATAATAATAAAATAAGTTTATTATCTATTTTACGGTAAATCTTTAATATTATTACGAATCTTAGTCGTCTTGATAATCTCCTAATATTTCGCAAACTTATAAATTATCAACAGTATTTCTATATTCATTACAAAATATGTAATTTAAATGTTATTAAAAAATATTAAATGTTATATTTTCTTGTTAATCGATACGAATATAATTATACAATACAAAAATTATTATTATTATTATATATATATATATATTGAGGAGTAAAAATATATTTTTATTAAAATAATAAAAATATAAATGAAATAAAAAAATACAAACTAAAAATTATAAATTCAAAAGTTACTTTAAATAACTTTTGAGAAAAAATTAAAAGCTAATAAAAAAAGCTATGAATTGAAAACTACTCCATATGATAATTACTAAACAGAGTTTTTATGATAATTAATAAAAAAAGCTATGAACTAAAAAGCTATTAATAATTAACAATTACTAGGAATTTTGTATTTTATTATTTTATATATCATTTTTTATTTGAACTTAATTTTAATTTTTTAATTAATACAATTTTTATTACTCTTAAATTATTATTCTTGACTTTGTATTTATTATAATTGAACTATATTAATAATTAATAAATATAAATTGATAATATTTTTAATATTTGTGAAAGGGTGAAATAAAACAATATTTGTTGGACGGTGAAAGTATAAGAAAATGTTATTTGTTGGTATTAGTTGTAATATTTGTATTTCAGTATTGTCCTTTTAGTGGTTGAGGTGGGAAGGTGGGTTCCTACAAATGCATTTTCATAGGCAATATATGGCCATGTAAGATGTAGGTAATCAAAAAGTTATCTACATGTGAATAATGATGATCCTGAGCATATTATTATTATATATGCATCGACATATTACGACAACAGCTATATAGAATACGAGCGTATGTGACAGCTAATATTTACAATAAAAAATAAGAATTTTAATTAATAATTGAAAGATGTATTTAACACGTCAAATTGAATGTAGGAATAAAGTTAACAAATAAAAAAAAAATGAGATTTAACATTGTGATAATTTCTTAGTTAATTGCATAGTATGGTTGAAATTAACTTACATTTTATAGCATAGTATTAAAATTATGTGATTGTCAATGAATGTTGATTTTTCTTAATTATTACTCCCTCCGTTCTTTTTTTATGTGTCGTTTTATAGTTTAATATTATAATTTATCAATTATATTCTTAATTTTTCAATAATTTAACTTCACATTTTCTATAAAAATTAATTATTTTTTCAATTATTTATTGAAAAAAGAGAGAGTATATGAGTGAATTTATTTGAAAAGAGAAATAAATGGAGATATAATAGGAAAAATAACTCTAACAATCTATTATCTTGGTTGAAGAGCTTTAGATTAAAATGACATTTAAAAAGAAACGAATGAAGTATGAACTTTACCAATAAATTTTATAATTTTGAAAATGTTATAACATAAAGAGAAAGATGAAAGAGAAGAGATAAAGGTGGAATGATTCTGTATTATTTTATCGGTATAATTATATACAATGAGATTGGTCTTATTTATAAGACATCATATAGACAATATAATAAATACAAATTGATTAAATAAGGAAAGAAGTTATTGGAAGACAAATCATCAAATTATTCATAACACTCCCCCTTGAATGTTTGTTTTGAATATGTATCGTTAAAACCTTACTAGAAAAAAGTCAGTGGGAAAAAATTTAGTGAAGGGAAAAGAGTACAATATCCTTTAAAATAAATTTATTTCTCTCCCTCAGCTAAACGATTATTTCTTCGACGATGAAGACCAATCTTTTGTACTAGTTGATTAAAAGTTCTACTTGGGAGTGGCTTTGTGAAAAGATCAGGAAGATTATCACATGAACTGATTTGTTGCATGTTTATATCACCATTCTTCTAAAGATCGTGAGTGATAAAGAACTTTGGAGAGATATATTTTGTTCAGTCTCCTTTAATGTAACCATCTCGCAATTGAGTGATGTATGCAGTATTATCTTCATATATGATCATTGTATTTGTTTTTCTAAAAGATATACCACAAGTATTTTGTATGTGTTGGATTAAGGATCTGAACCAAACGCATTCTTGACTTGCTTCATGTAGTGCTAAAAGTTCTGCATGATTAGATGAAGTTGATGCTATTGTTTGTTCCATCGATCTCCATGAGATTGTTGTACCATCACATGTAAACAAATAATCTATTTGTGATCTACCATTATGAGAATCTGACAAGTAACCTGCATTTGCATAACCTATTAATTCGAGTTTGGATACTTTGATATAAAACAGACCCATGTCTATTGTACCTTTAAGATAACGAAGTATATGTTTGACTTTGTTCCAATATCTTCGTGTAGGTGAAGAATTGTATCTTTCTAATAGATTGACCGCAAATGATATATCAGGACGTGTATAATTAGCAAGCTACATCAGTGCTCCAATCGCCTTGAGATATGGTACTTCAGGACCAAGCAATTCTTCATCCTTTTCTCGAGGCCTGAAAGGATCTTTCTTTACATTTAATGATCTAGCAACCATTGGAGTAGACAACATGTAACATTTGTTCATATAGAAGCGTTTTAACACTTTTCTATATAGCCTTCTTGATGTACAAATATTCCTTTGTCCAAATGCTCAATTTTTAAACCTAGACATAATTTTGTCTTTCCTAGGTTCTTCATCTCAAACTCTTTCTTTAAGCAATTCATAGCTTTTGGAAGCTCTTCAGGAGTTCCCATAGTATTTATGTCATCAACATATACAGCTATTATTGCAAATTCTTTTTCTGATATTTTTATAAAAATACATGGACAAATGGAGTTATTTGTATATCCATTTCTAAGCAAATATTCACTAAGACGGTTATACCACATGCGTCAATATTGTTTCAGCCCATAGAGAGATTTGTTCAATTTTATTGAGTAGCTTTCTCGAGATTTAGAATTATCTGCATCTAGTATATTGAACTCTTCAAGGAGTTTCATGTAAATTTCACTATCAAGTGAACCATACAGATAAGCTATTACAATATCCATCATGTGCAAATTAAGCCCTCCATGCTACAAGGCTTATTAAATATTGAAAAGTGCCTGTATCCATTACAGGTGAATATGTCTCATCAAAATCAATTCCAAGTCTTTGCGAAAATCCTTGAGCGACAAGTCGAGCTTTGTATCTCCCAATTTCATTATTTTCATTTCGCTTTCGCACGAAGACCCATTTGTATCCAACTGGTTTCACACCTTGAGGTGTTCGGACTATAGGTCTAAAAACTTGTCTTTTGTAGCGTGAGTTTAATTTGGCTTCAATTACATCTTTCCATTTTAGCCAATCATCATTTTGTCTACAATTTTTAATAGATGTCGGTTCATGGTTCTCTTTGTCATTTATCATATTTAGCGCTATATTGTACGAAAAAATATCATCAATGTTGACTTCATGTCGGTTCCATTGTATTTCATTTTGGACATAATTTATGGAGATCTCTTTATTTTCATGAGTTTCAAGTACCTGATCAATCTATTCTAGAGATGAAATGTTTATTATGTCTGAAGATTCTTTTAAATTTTGTATATCCTCACTTGGGCCATATTTATTTTTAGCTCCCTTTCTTGTTCGAAAATTTTTATCTTCAAAACCGATTGGTCTGCCACGCTCCAGACGTCGTTGAGACTCATTGGATTGTCCAACAGGGATATCCATTTTTATTGGAGCATTTGCAGCTGGTATATATAATTTAGTCACACCTTTTGGATTAATAAATGTATTTGGCAGTTGATTTTCTAAGCTTTGCAAGTGAATTATCTTTTGACCTCTTTTTCTAGCTTCTTATTCTCTCCCATAATGCTAGAAAATTTGATTCATCAAAATGACAATCAGCAAAACGAGCAGTGAATAAATCTCCTTTTATTAGTTTAAGGTATTTTATAATAGATGGAGATTCATATTTGTTGTACCCTAAAATTTTCCCTCCCATTTTATTCAAGGCATGCTAATTGAGGTCCTCAATTGCTCAAGAGGTTTCAAATGATTTCCATGGCACCCTATATACCTCAGCATAATGGCACAGCTGAAAGAAAGAAAGGAAGTGTACATGACAAGGTGTAGGTCGAAAGCTGAAAATATGCCTAAGAGCTTTTGGGTTGAAGCAGCTTCGACAGCAGTATGTAGTCTATTCTGATGTCCAATAAAGCGCTAGGATCAAAGAACGAATGGTTCGAAGGAAAATATGAGGAGGCTTTTATGAAGCCTTCGATTTATGAAGAGCTGGTAAAGAGCATCTTCGAAGGGTTTGTCTTTGAACCATTGAAATATAGGCCATTCGAAGCATTACAAAGAGAGACCTTTCGACTGACATTTCGTTTGAATAGGCGCTTCGAAAAGAAGAATATTTGGAATCCAAAAAGCTTTTATCTCATCCAAAGAAACACGTGGAAATCTAATGGTTCGAAGGACATACAATCTTCAAACATGGCATGATCGAAGGAAAGTTAGGGACGAATCAGCCAAATATAAGTCACCTTAAAGCCTTTGGCATGTACCTGAGCATGTGTTGGATGATTAAAGTGAAATCTTGATGCTCATATGTTACCTTTCGATTGGTGCATACAAGCTATATTCACCAATCGATGGTGAACTAGTGAGCAAGAAAGATTTTCTTGTAAACAAAAGCAAAGGGTGGGAGTTGGAATCAAAGAACCACCTACACAACTGTGTTCGAAGGAAAGGAGCAAAACAAAGCTTTGATAGGCTAGTATGAAGAGGTTATGCTTCAATTTGTATGATTGAAGGAAAAGAGATTCGAAAGGAACAAGAGTTGAGTTCGATTGGGCTGATTGGATAGTTTTCAGATCAAGCAACTAAGGAAGATAGTGACTCAATCGAAGAAGCCATGATGTTGAGGCCTTGAACCATTTGAATTGAAACTCAAAGCCATCGAAGAAAAAAGATTGGGAGCATTCGAAAGAGTCAAGATGTGAAAAATTGAATGGGATGAAACATGTCTAGGTTCACTCAAAGCCCAAAATGGTAGAAAATCATCAAAAATGGCAACTTCTTAAAACTTTCGATTTTGCTTTCAAAACCATGGTTAATGGCTAATTCATTCCATTTTCGTCCACCACCGCACCCCTATAAATACAAGACATGATCATCTATCAAGGGGCCAGAGACAAAAACATTGTCTACACACATAAGAAGTTGTCCTAGAAAACCACCCTAAATTCTCCAAACCTTCACAAATTTGTCAGAATCGAAGCAATCTTTGCAGGCCTCCTCAATCCAAAGCAAGTATTCCACTCATTCCCTGAAGGTTCCAGGAGACATTTCCACACATTAGGCAGGCCTAATGCACGCAGGAGCATCACTCACGCAATCCCTTTGTTGGTAACTTGTCTTTGATCTCAAACTCATTCAATATGTAATTTAAATCCATATTGATCGTATATCCATGCTATGAATGTTGTTTATGAATGTTTTATTGTTATTCATGTGAGTTTCAGTGCCCAAAACACAAAATGCCATTGCTAGGGCATTCAAATTTGGTTCCTTCGAATCTCAGGATTCATGTTGTTTCAGGATAAAGTAGCTTCAGATTTGGAGTCAGGGGTTTAAATTAGGTGGGGGTTCGAATTAAGGGGAAGGACCTGGGTTCGATACCCAGTTCTTGCATTTTCATTTTTTTTCTAGCGCTTTACATGCAGATTCAGTGTATCCAGCCAGCATATGCATATCATACACCACATGGTCAACACCAGGAAATCTCATCTGATTCCGATCAACGCATCCAAGTGTGCAGATCACCATGGGCACTCAGAGGCTATCCTCACCGGATTAGAAGACAGAGTTGGGCTCCTTCTATCTTGGACTTGCAGTTTGCAAGTCATACCCCCATATTTCTACTGATGTTCCGGTCCATTTACCTTTTTCCTCTTTTTTCTATTTATTTGTTTAATTATTTTTTTATTATTATAATAAAAAATCAGATAAAAATCACAAAAAAAGATTAGGTTAGTTTTTTTTTGGTAAATTAATTAATTAATCACTTTAGCATTTTTTTAAAATTAAAATTAAACGGACTTAGATTTTAATTTCTTTTCATAACAAAAATATCAAAAAAAAAGCTTAGGTTTGTCTTCTTTATTTTAAATTTCACTTGTTTTCATTAATTAATATCTTTTTCTAGGTTAATTAATTAACTTGTTAACTTAAACATTTTCTTAATAATATAAAACCAAAACAAGCAAAAAGATTTTTCTTCTTAGGGTTGTAAACGTATTCTCAATTCGCGCGTTTACTTTTACTTTCGCACTTTTGCATATTATTGTATCTGCTTACTGGGATGCAATAGACTTAACTAGGACTTTACTTTACTGCTTTTTAAATTTTCCCCAAGTTTTGGACATGTAAATAATTCCCCCTCCCCGAATCCTTGTAATAGCTAGGATTTACAATTCCCGTACTTTTAATTTCTGCAAATTATTAATTGATTAGATGTATGATTAATAGGATTGTATGGCAAGACTAAAAGCAAATATTAGAAAACCTAACACAAGATAAATAACTGAATATAACACAATTTCACATGCGCCCCTCTAGGATACCCCACTTTGGTTGCCTTCAGAAAACAGTCACAACTCTCAAAACGTGAGAGGTTTTAGTGGCTACCCTCTGGTTTAAAGATCATAAGTCCCTCGATGACCCTCTCGACATTGCCTCGGTAAAAATGATCTTAGCACCCTAGGATAGTTACTAAGGTTTCTTGCTCAGTTGCCTTTATGACTATAAAATGTTCCTTCAAATGTCCCTCCAAACATCCAATGACTAGGCCTACCTACTCATTAATAGTAGGATATCACTATCTAAAGGAAAAGAGGAAATGAACAACCCTTTTGAGTAAAAGTAGATAGTTCCTAGATGCTATGCTCAAAACAAATTTTTACACTTACACAAAATAACTTTCAAAAAATATTTTCAAAAGTGCTTTATCAACACGCTTGAGGACTGATATAAGAGTTATTATAAAGCGAGCCGCCTTACTATTGGCATTTTAAAAATACTTTTCTAAACACACAAAGCACAAGATATTTTCAAAATGAGCTAAGCATCTAAGAGCCCGTAGATAACTACGGATGGAAATGGTGCTAACACCTTCCCTTTCAATAATCTACCCCCCTTACTCAAAAAAATCCCGAAAGGTCTTTTTCTGTTCTTTTCACCCTTTCCTTTGTTGGATAAAAGAAAAGTCGGTGGCGAAATCTTGCTTACCGCAACATTTGCAAACACAAATGCAAAACCAGTATAACAGACGGTTCTTCCACCGTATCACAGAACTGGCGACTCTACTGGGGAAATACTTATAAAGTGGGGTTACCTTAAGTTAGATCATTCTTTATTTGCTTTATATTGTGTGTTTTGTATGCTTTATCCTTGAGGGCTTGTTTGGGTTATTACTAAAAGATCCTACACCCGGATCTGGGGCACCTTTTAGGTAAGTAGCAATAGATCGTGGGGACTCTGCGGGATATACCGACACGGTTGAAGCGATAGATATATTAGTGTGACACATTTGTATGTACCGGTAGCCCTTAAGTTTAGTCAACGAGAATATGGGGCCGCTGTATGGTGTCATGAAGCACTAACTGACCTTAGAACCTTTAATTGAATAACTTGGCCATTAGGAAGTAGTGAGATAGCCGGCTTTGGTGCAGTCTGAAGTTGGTTGATACTCGACACTACGCTTATTGAGATCATACTTTCTGGATATTTTGGTCGCCAACAAAGAGGCTTGCGCTGAAACAATGCCCGATGAAGAAAGATCAGTGTTATTGAGATTCCTTAGAACCCGGTTACTTTCTAGGACAGGTTGAACCAACTAAACTTCAAGAGGGTACTTACCTATGGAACTCATGCAAGCCTGGACCTAAGGCTATTTGTGTGACTTGCTTTCTTTCACTATCTAACAACTTGAACTCCTTGTAGGGTTTTGTTTGTATTCATTATTGTAGCGATAAAAAATGTAGCGGGGTAAATCGGAGATCGAGCTATTAATTAACTCGTCTCACAAAAGCAAGAGTCGCCACCGCGCTTTATTATTTCCAAGGGAAAAGGGAAAAGAGCGAAATAAACCCTAAAATATGCAATGTAAAATAATACTAAAAAGTAATGAAAAATATAAGGCGTTTTGAAAAAGAGGTCTAGAGTTCGGGGGTTGGTTATACAATGGGAAGGTATTAGCACCCAATGCATCTATAGTATTCTATAGGAACCTTTTGAAATATCTGTTTATTAAAAATGTTTGTTTCATTAAAAATAAATTGTTTGGCCAAAAATGGGTATGGACGAGTTTTTTTGAAGATACGACGACCTAACGTCGGAGTTTTGACTTAAAAGTGTGAGTTTTGAAAGGTTGAATATTTTGGGAAAATTATCTTAAGTTTTTAACAAAATAATAAATGGAAGATGAATGAGGGTATTCGCACTATGTTTTTGATGACATGAAGTCGACAAAAATTAAACAATTCCCTTGGATTGAGACGGACGAAAGATATGTGGATTAACGACCGATTAATTAAAATTACAATTGAACAATTAACTAATGAAATTTAAATCATACTAGCATGCATTTTAACGATTAATAAATAATCAAAGTACATGAAGATTAAATTACGAAATCATAGATTTTTAATAATTAAACACATAACAAAAATTAAATCATGAAACATATATTTTTGAATAATTAAATAAAACAACAACACAAAAATAAAAATAGAAAAAAAATAATAGTATGTTGACAAAATTAAATAAAAGATGAAATTTAATTAAGCATTTTTATGTGTTTTTTATAATAATTAATAATTATACAGCAAAGTAAATTAATGATTAATTAAGTATGTTTAAATAAAAGGGAAATGTGGCCAAAAGAATAAAAGACAGAAAAAATGACCCAACAAAGACTTGAACTCAGAACCTTTAGATTGTTGTTAACACTCTTTGCCAATTGAGCCATGCTATTATTCATTAATTAGCATGATTTATTTGAAATATAAAGAAACAAATGAAGTTGAACTTGGATCAAAATAGGCCCAATGGGCCACCGGGTCAAGAAAGGGAAGGAATAAAAAAGATGTAAACCTAATTGAGCAAAGAGGCGCGGCGTTGGCATTGGAAGAAGAAAAAAAACAAAATTACATTTACTGCTTTTGTTATTGGGAAGAGGAAAAAAAAGATGGATTTTATATATTATATGTTTAATAAAACAACACAAACAGTAAAGTGATTTTGAAAAAAAATGCTACCTCTCTCTCCCAAACGGATCACTCACTCCTTTCTCTCTCTCACGCATATTCAACCTCCTCTCTCCATTACAGATCCAACTTCCTCTCTTAAGCAAAACGTCCGTCCCTTCTTCTCTCTTAGCAGATTCGTCCTTCTCTACCAACACAACACCCACTATGTCATCATACTCACCTCCACCTACGGCAATGAACACCACCACCGCAGCCTGAAGAGGACCCAAACCAGGATTAAACACCGCAGACTCAACATAAGAACCTTTAGAGATTTTTCTATAACAATCCACAATAGCCACCCCAGATGGTGAATCACTATATGGGGCGTGTGATTTATTCGCAACCTCCAAGGCTGCAATCTTTAACTTTGTATCAAGCGTTTCACCGTTGCAAACACCACTGGGTAGTGTTAACCTGTTGTTACGTGGTTCCAAGAAAAGTGGAGTTTATTGAGGGAGAAGATCGTGTGGACCGAATCTGTGTGGGAGAAATCGAGAGAGCAAAGTGGGTTTCTGGTTGGGTTCTGAGGTTACGATGATTTGAATGTCGGGTGCTCCGCGGAGTTCTTGGAGGAACTGTCTGCAGTGGCCACACGGTGCGGCGGAGACGGCGAAGGACTAGAGATTGGCTTCACTGTTGAGAGAGAGATTTGTGAGGAGAAACTGTTCGGCGTGGATGGAGCGATGAAGAGGGAAGATTCTGTTTGAAGAAGTTAAGAAGTCATATCTATTTTTGTTTATTTTTTATTCAAGAAATGGTTTTTTTTTTGGATTTTAAGATTTTTGTAACAGCAAAAGGATAACAAGCTTTTTTTGGACAACAACAGCAAAAATGGTTTTATGGATATTTGTAACAGCAGAATATTTTTGGTTTTGGATATTAGAATGCCGTTTTGGGTTTTGGTACAGCAAGGGTGTTTATTTTATTTTATTTTGGGATAGCAAGTTCTAATTAAGTTAGGACAACAAGTTCTAAACAAGTTGGGACAGCAAGTGATAAATTGGTATTACGCGACAGAAGAAGTAAGCTTTTATTACACTTGTTATTATTACCGATATTATGAACACTAACATGTTTAAATGCTAACAAACATGCAGCAACTCAACTCAAATACAGTACAACAAAGAAAAGAATGATAAGGCAAATATTGCATGGCAAAGAAAAAATGGTACAACAAGTGATTCAAGCATGAACATATACAACAGTAGATAGAGAGGAGAAAAAGAATAATACCTATCGGAGCCTCTTCGATGGGGCTTCTAACAAAATGGTAAGCTTCCTTGAGTTTGCTATCTTTTCTCCTTGCTGGATTTTTTTTAGAACAACACCAATTTTCTGTTTTCACTCTTGCTGAAACTTTAGAACAACACTCTATTTTTTCTGGTTTTTTCTTACTTGCTGAATTTTTTCTTCTCTTTATTTTGTGTTGACAAAGGCTCTTATTTATAGTGGAGTATGTGGGATTTGAGGGGGAAAAACAGTAGAAATTTGAACTGTTTTGGTAAGTTGTTTCCATGCTTTGTTCACACAAATTATTTTAGCCATTTTGATACAAATTGCTGCTACTTTGATGCAGGTTGGAGCAGGTTTTTGGCAGCACTTGGAGCTGTTGTATGTTGCTGTTTTTTATACTGTTTTGTAGCATTTTACAACATCTCTCTTTGCTGTTTTTTTAGGTTGTTTAGAGCATTGTTGACCAATAAAAATGCAGCAAAAGTGGGCTTGAAGAAAGGTTGCAAAAATGGACTGCATTAGCAACTTTGCTGAATTTTTTTATGTTGAAAATATATCTTGTATAAACTTGTAGCTTCTTTGCAACCTTGTAATAAACTCAAATAAATTGTGACATGCATAAACATGTATTCTTCAATATATTTCCACTTCCTTTGATAGTTATGAATAATCTTGAATCTTCACATAAACATGAATCTTGATATATCTTGATAAAAATTCAAGATCTTCCATTTAAATTTGGGAAATAATTGAATAATACTTTAATGAATTGTTGAATAATGAATAAATAATAATGCAAGTCTTGGACTTTAATCTTGCACTTTTGTAATAGAACTCCAAATAAGTCACATGGATTAACTTTGTAATCAAATAAAATTCTTCATGTAATTAAATAGAATTCTCACTAACTTCTTGAAATAATGCTTCATGTATCTAAATAACCATGATGTAGATCTTCCAAAATAATCACAAAAATAATCTTGAATAAATATTTCATACGATAAATGAATATTCTTGGATGAGATCTCTTGATAGCTCCTCTTTAATTATCACTTGGATTCAAATAAAGAAAATTCCAAATATTCTGAATATTCCGAATAAATTTTTCTAGGACGTTTTTGAATTTAAATATCCCATTTCGGCGAAATTCAACCCGCGTCGTGAGAAAATTTGCAGATGACTTTTGGTCCAAGAAATCGAAAATGACGGTATAACCTGTTTTTCTTGTATTTTAGAATAATGTGCGACACACATGAACCAAAGCCGGTAGAATTTTGACTGTTCTTCCTGAAAAATATTCAGAGAAAAACAGAGACCATTTGCTGGACAGAGTGTGGAAATAAACGCACAATTCTCTGAAATTCTTTGATGAACCAGTCTTTTGGAAATTAACGAACGAAAGCATTTTTGTCCCGAGACTCGAAATCCTGATCGACGTACAACGTCTGATGCTCTTCTTTTAGACCTATTTTCTGCACATGAAAACAAAACAGCAAAACATACACTTCGTGCTTGATTAGTGGTTAGTCATTCATAAAATGCTCACAACACTCGGTAATTTCTACACAGTCAAAGCTCGAAACATTCGAAACCTACCGTATTTTGTGACCTTGATGTGTATAAAAAAATAATGCAGATGAAGCAGAGATCTTAGGTCAAAAATTGGGGTATGACAGCTGCCCCTATTTAAGTTTCTTCTATCCAGAGATATGAAGCTTAAACTCTTCGTCTCGACGAGATTGAAGGTACTTAAATACATAATGCACAATTTTTGCCCTAAGATACCGCCATTATGTTTATGATATGAATGTAGTATTTAAATTCATGGAGAATGATACTGTATGAGACAAAAATAATGCTGGAGAAACCAAACACTAACAAACCATAGGAACAATATATTATGCACTATTGGGGGAATGAGTCATCGACTTGGAATGATAGACTCTTGACGGCGAATAAAAAAAAAAGAGAATACAACCTCTGACCCTAACAAAGAAGACGTCCTGCATAGGCCACAAAAACAGATTATTGACCCAAAATAACGGTGAGTTCACAACCCAAGGTCAAAGATAGGCAAAAGATGTATCAATTTTTTTGCTGATAACAAAATACCAACTTCTGAAGGTAAAGATTCACAATAAACTTCTCTGCGAGATTTCTGGAGAGATACCAATTAATGCCAAAATAATAATATGGTTGTAGATACACAAGCTGCTCAAATAAAGAAGCCGCCACTTGTTGTCTTCAGAGGATGTCTATAACATACAAGCTGCTCAAATAAAGAAGTTGTCACTTGCTGTCTTCCAAAAATACTATGACATACAAGCTGCTCAAATAAAGAAGCCGCCACTTGCTGTCTTCCAAAAATACTATAACATACAAGCTTCTCAAATAAAGAAGCCGCCACGTGCTGTGTTCCAAAAATATTAATAACGCACAACTTACTCATGAAGAGACCGCCGCTTGCCGTTTTCCAAAAATTAATGCACAAGTTGCTCATGAAGAGACCGCCGCTTGTCGTTTTCCAAAAATTAATAACGCACAAGTTGCTCATGAAGAGACCGCCGCTTGTCTTTTTCCAAAAATTATTAACGCACAAGTTGCTCATGAAGAGACCGCCGCTTGCCGTTTTCCGAAGAATATTTTAGAAGAAAGTTGCAATAACACTGCCAGAGAATAAAATCTTCGTCAAAGGGGACCATGAATAGATCCTTCCTGAGGAGATCAAATACTTAAATGTGCAAAATAAATACACCATTCATCTAGGTTGCCTAGCCTGGAGAAAACCACGAGATAGCCTATGCAAGAGACAAAAACTCCCTCCAGGAATAAATCAGAGAGAAGACAGTCAAACAAAACTCCACCTAATGAGAAAATAACTCGATTGGGGATTCATCCTATCCAGAAATGGACAAGGAAGGCTAAATCAAAAATTCATCCACGAGGATTAGCTCAGTTGGGGAATTTAGAAAGGACGCACATTTTCTGCCTAAGTTAACATTCTACTTGGAAAGAACATGTATGTTGTTTGAATAAACATAAACAAGGTATACGACCCAAAAATAAACGAAAAATGTGAATATGCATGCGTGATGTAAGTGTAAATGAGTAAATGAATGTTATGCTGACAAAACAGGTAGATGGAATATCTTGAAGATGATAAGATATCACGAAATAATAAATACTCAGCCAATCTTAAAGAGACGAAAAATAACTGGAACTGGAACCAAAAAGCAACGTCAGAGCGTATCACACTACAAGGCTCAAATCTTATGGGAGAAAAGTATTCAAATCCAATCTTCTAACACCAATAGACCACTGACATGATACAAAGCGTACCACACTTCAGAAATTTTCTCAAATAAAGATAAACGAAATAAAGCTTAACCGGGAATGCTGGGGAGTCACCAAGCTTAGTACCACTAGAAACACAAGTTTATGCAACCAACACCTCATGACGATTTTGAAAGAAAACATGTTCATCATGCAAGGATAAATTACTGTATTGTTTTGCATTTCATGGCTTGACTATCCTCGGAGCAACTGTTAATATTCCTTTCAGTATTCATGACACATTTTAAAAATAGGAATGCGTTAAATAAGTTTGTTTCAAATATTGCCGTAAAAGCTGAAATTTTGCCCACAAAAAGATAAATGCTCAAATTTCATTAATAAAATGATAGTTTGCTAACAACGCGACTCCAATGGTTTACAAAAGTTTGGGAAATAGTACATGAAAGAAAAAGGTTACACAAAAACAATGATCACTATTCTCCCTAACAACTTCGAATTCTGAGATGTGCTCAAATGCCAAGACTGGTCTGACCAAAAGCCTGCCTAAGCCGCCCCTTCGGGTTTTCAACTTAGTGAACTGTCAACTCAAACCTAGGCGAAATACTTCTTGACTGCATCGGCGTTCACGGAGCGCGGGAGTTCTTCACCGTCCATATTTGTGAGAATCATGGCATCTCCAGAGAAAACTTTCTTAACAACATACGGTCCTTCATAATTCGGAGCCCACTTGCCCCTAGAATCAGGTTGGAAAGATAATATCTTCTTGAGCACGAGGTCACCTTCTCTGAACTCGCGTGGTCGAACCTTCTTATCAAAAGCCTTCTTCATTCTTTGCTGATATAGTTGACCGTGACACAACACTGTCAATCTCTTTTCTTCAATTAAATTCAACTGATCATATATACTTTGACACCATTCAGCCTCAGAAAGTTTAGCTTCCATCAACACTCTCATAGACGGAATCTCAACCTCCACGGGGAGTACTGCTTCCTTTCCATAAACTAGGGAAAATGGGGTTGCGCCTGTTGAATTTTAAACTGAAGTACGGTATCCATGTAAAGCAAACGAAAGCATTTCATGCCAATCTTTATAAGTTACCACCATCTTCTGGACAATCTTTTTGATGTTCTTGTTAGCAGCTTCAACAGCCCCATTCATCTTCGGCCTGTAGGGAGAAGAGTTATGATGTTAGATCTTGAACTCTTCACAAAGCTCTTTCATCATCTTGATATTCAAATTCGAACCATTATCAGTGATGATCTTGCTCGGGATGCCGTATCGACAAATGATTTGATTCTTGATAAATCTGACTACCACCTGTCTGGTTACATTAGCATAAGATGCTGCTTCCACCCATTTAGTAAAATAATCAATCGCTACCAAGATGAAAGGATGACCATTTAAAGCTTTGGGTTCAATCATTCCAATCATATCAATGCCCCACATAGAGAAAGGCCAAGGTGAAGAGATAACATTGAGGAGGGTCGGTGGCACATGTATCTTATCCGCATAAATTTGGCATTTATGACATTTCTTCACATATTTGCAGCAATCAGATTCCATCTTCATCCAATAGTAACCAGATCTCAACATCTTTTTAGCCATTGCATGTTCGTTGGCATGAGTGCCAAAGGATCCTTCGTGTACTTCTTGCATCAGCATGTCTACTTCATGTCTATCTACGCATCTGAGTAGGACCATGTCGTAATTCCTCTTATATAACACTTCTTCATTGAGGAAAAAACTACTTGCCAATCTTCTCAATGTCTTCCTATCTTTATTGGATGCCCCAGGCGGGTACTCTTGAGTTTGAAGAATATGTTTAATGTCATAGAACCAAGGTTTGTCGTCAGTGACCTCTTCTACTGAGAATACATGAGCAGGTCTGTCGAGACGCATACCTCTAATTGTAGGCACATCGTTCCAACCATTCACTTGAAACATTAAAGACAAAGTAGCCAAAGCATCAGCCATTTGGTTTTCATCTCTAGGAATATGAAGTAATTCCACTTTGTTGAAGAAAGTTAACAATCTTCTAGCATAATCTCTGTAAGGGATCAAACTAGGATGACGAGTCTCCCATTCTCCTTTGATTTGATTAATTACCAATGTCGAGTCTCCGTAAATATCAAGAATCTTAATCCTTAGATCCACTGCTTCTCCGAGACCCATAATACATGCCTCATATTCAGCCATGTTGTTCGTGCAGTCAAACTTCAATCTCGTTGTGAACGGGATATGAGTACCTCGGGGAGTGACGATGATTGCCCCAATCCCGTTTCCATAAGAATTTACAGCTCCGTCAAAAATCAAACCCCAACGGGATTCGGGATCAGGTCCTTCTTCGGGTAATGGCTCTTCACAATCTTTAGCTTTCAAGTACATAACATCTTCATCTGGGAAGTCAAACTTGATGGATTGATAATCGTCAATTGGTTGGTGAGCCAAATGATCGGCTAAAATACTCCCTTTGATGGCTTTCTGAGTGTGATACTCAATGTCATATTCATATAACAACATCTGCCAATGGGCTATTCTCCCGGATAAGGCGGGTTTCTCAAAGATATACTTGATCAGATCCATTTTGGAGATCAACCAAGTGGTATGGTTAATCATATACTGGCACAGACGACGAGCAGCCCAAGCTAAAGCACAACAAGTCTTCTCAAGAAATGAGTATCGAGACTCACAGTCTATGAATTTCTTACTTAGATAATAGATGGCATGTTCCTTTCTCCCAGTCTCATCTTGTTGACCAAGCACACATCCCATAAAATCTTCTAATATAGTCAGGTACATAATCAAAGGTCTTCCTTCCACCGGAGGAATCAATATAGGAGGTTCAAGTAAATATTCTTTGATGCTATCAAAAGCTTTCTGACAATCTTCTGTCCACACACATCCTTGGTTCTTTCGGAGAAGCTTGAAAATCGTCCCATAAGTAGCAGTCATATGAGATATAAATCTAGAAATATAGTTCAGTCTCCCAAGGAATCCTCTTACTTATTTTTCCGTCTTGGGTGCAGGCATCTCCCGAATAGCTTTGACTTTATCAGGATCTACCTCAATACCTTTCTGACTGACAATGAAACCCAGAAGTCTTCTAGAACGAACACCAAAAGTGCACTTGTTGGGATTCAGACGAAGTTTATACTTTCTCAAACGCTAGAATAACTTCAATAAATGTTCCAAGTGATCTTATTCAGTTTGTGATTTGGAAATCATGTCATCTACATACACTCTTATCTCTTTATGCATCATATCATGGAACAAAGCAGTCATGGCCCTTTAGTATGTTGCACCAACATTCTTCAAACCAAACGACATTACCCGATAACAAAATGTTCCCCAAGGTGTAATGAAAGTTGTCTTCTCCATATCTTCTGGTGCCATCTTGATTTGATTATAACCAGAGAAACCATCCATGAAAGAAAAGACTTTGAACTTTGCGGTACTGTCGACCAATACGTCAATGTGTGGTAAGGGAAAATCATCCTTTGGGCTAGCTCTATTCAAATCTCTATAGTCTACACACATCCGAACTTTGCCATCTTTCTTAGCAATAGGCACTATATTGGCTAACCATTGAGGATAGACTAATGTAACAAGGAAACCTGCATTAATTTGTTTTTGAACTTCTTCTTTGATCTTGTCAGCCATATCGGGACGAGTCCTTCTCAACTTCTTCTTAATCGGCAGACATTCAGGTCTCAACGGCAAACGATGCTCCACAATATTGTTATCCAAACCTGGCATGTCTTGGTAGGACCAAGCAAACACATCAACATATTCTCTGAGAAGCTCCAAAATTTTCTCTTTGACCTTTGGGATAAGAAATGCTCCGACCTTGACTTCCTTTTTATCTTCTTCATTACCCAAATTGATCACCTCTATAGGCTCTTCAAACGACTGAATAGTCTTTTCATCGTGCTCAAGTAAACGGGAAATTTCATCAAGAATCTCTTCACTATCTTCCTCCTCGGCTCTGAACACAGGGAATTCAAACTTGGGAGGGGGCATAGGATCATTGTTTTCAATGGTTAAGTCATGGATTAATCTGCACATATGATTATGCTTTATTTTAGAAATCGATTAATATGAATGTTGTACAGATAAAACAAAAGATTATTATATTTTCCTATTACTACCAATTAATTTTCAATACCATTTTCCAGAAAAAGTGAAAAATAAAAACAGTAGTGGACAAAATAACATTTTTATTCATGATTGGCAATACTTGAAATAAAAGAGCCCAGACATCTTCTCTTTTGCCTTGGGCAGAGCAAAAGGATTTATTTTCAACATAGCTCGACACAAATACTTTTTCGCCTTGGGCAGAGCGAAAGTTTTTTTCAAAAATAAAACAAAACATTACTCAGAAATGTGCATCACAACAGGAATATTAACAGCAATCCAGTTCTGGCAAACCACTCCATGCGTTACAAAGTCGGGTAAATCCTCTTCAGAATCGTCTCCTATTATAGCATCAGCTTCAGGCGGAGTCGGATGGATAAAACCTGCGCTTCAGAAAACCTCTTGTATCGGACAAGTAATTGTATCCTGCTTAACTCTTGTAGACACGGGATGAAAACCAAGACCTTCTCCAGACTTGTTCTCAGGCAAAGTCAACACCTGGCCCCAACCTTCAGCCGAACCATTTTCAAACACTCGTCGCGCATCCTCAAAAGAAGAAATAGATGTCCCTTGATTCTTCACTTCATTATTAGCAACAAATAGAGCTTGGAATTGGGTTCCAACATCCTCATCAACATCAATAAAAGAGAAAGATGACAAATGGCTTACCACCATAGCCTGCTCTCCACCAATCATTACAAACTTTTCATTCCTTACAAACTTCAACCTCTGATGGAGCGTGGAAGTGACTGCCCCTACATCATTGATCCATGGACGACCCAATAGGCAACTGTAGGCGGCACGAATATCCATTACTTGAAAAGTGATCTGAAAAGTATAAGGACCAATTATTATAGGAAGATCCACTTCACCAATGATAGTCTTCCTAGAACCATCAAACGCTTTGACAATTACCCCATTAGGTCTCACGGGAGCACCTTGATATGAAAGTCGAGATAATGTAGTTTTGGGCATTACATTTAACGACGAACCTGTATCTACTAGCACACTTGATAAAGTATCATTTCCACAACTTATTGAGATATGCAAAGCCATATTATGGTTCCTTCCCTCCTCCGGAAGCTCTTCATCACTGAAACCAAGATTGTTACACGAAGTAATATTTCCCACAATTCCATCAAATTGGTCAACCGTCACATCATGATCTACGAATGCTTGGTCCAAGACCTTCATCAAAGCTTCTCTATGGGCACCAGAATCTCTCAGTAAAGCAAGCAAAGAAATCTTGGAAGGAGTTTGCAATAGTTGGTCCACAATCTTGTATTCACTCCTCTTGATGAGCTTCAGAATCTCATCATCATCGGGGTGTGGGATAAGTTCACTAGATTGGCCTACCTCAACCCTTGGTTCAACATTTCTCGCTGGAATTTCTGCCGGTATGGGCCTCTTGACTTGAACTTCTGGTCTCTTCAAAGGTACTGCTGCAAAGATACGCCCACTTCTCGTAACTCTGCTCACATCAGCGATGTTAACAAAAGATGGCATTGTCGGTATAGCGACTTCTACCCCATTCTCAATCATTGTGGCATTATACTTATACGGTATAGCTTGGTCTAAGTTGTAAGGCACATGACCAGGTGGATAAATGATCAAAGGAGCAACAGGTGCAGTATGACTGTCGTAAACGATCTCTACTGGTTCAGGAAAATTGAATTGTGGTATTATAACATTCACTTCATTAACTGGATCTCTATCATGTGTAATAGTAATAACCCTCGGGTCTAACAATTTTTGAATATCCTCCTTCACAATAGGGCAATCAACTTCTCTTGAACAAAATTCACAAACATCATAATCATGCTGATGCCTAAAAAAGGCCAGTCTTCTTAAGCTCTGATGTAACCTGATCAATGAATCTCTTATGTGTTCAACTTGAAAAACTCGAAACTTTCCCGGACAACCTTCCACCATATTCACTGATGCTGCCTCATGTCGAGGCAAAGGATTATCTCTAACATTCGGGTTAACATCCTTGAAATACAAGATACCATTCTTAATCAACCTCTGCACATCCGCCATTAGAGCAAAGCAATTTTCAATGTTGTGCCCCGGCGACCCTTAATGATATTCACAGAACTGATTCGCCTTGTACCACGGAGAAGTACTATTCGGTGCGACAGGAGGAGGCTTCGTCGTTATGATGTTTTTCCTGATCAGAGCGAGGAACAACTCAGTGTAAGTCATGGGAATGGCATCAAATTGCAGTTTCCTTGGTGAACGATTCTGGTTATTAAATTAATGAGCCTGTTGTCGAGGCTGTTGATGAAATGGTCGTTGCTGAATTGGTGGGGTTTGATGAGTTGGGGTCACCATTGTTTGGCGGACAGCCGGAGTGACTGCCGTAACATGTGAATAGCCTCTCCTTGGTCTCCCAGGGAAAATTACACTGACATCTTATTCTTTCCTTTTAGGGAAAACATTTCTGAACTTCTTGATACTGCTAGATGGACTTCCTTCCTTAACCAAACGTCCCTCACAAATTCCTTCTTCCAACTGCATGCCCATACTTACCATCTCGGTGAAATCACTAGGTGCGCTTGCAATCATTATTTCATAATAAAAATAACCTAAAGTCTTCAGGAATATCTTTGTCATCTCCTTCTCTTCAAGAGGGGGATAAATCTGAGCAGCAATCTCACGCCACCTCTAGGCATATTCTTTAAAGGACTCTTTGTCTTTCTAGGACATCGCCCGGAGTTGATCTTTGTCCGGTGCCATGTCGACATTGTACTTATACTGGCGAACAAAAGCTTCACTAAGATCGTTGAAATTACGGATCCAGATGCTATCCAAACCCATGTACCATTTTAGAGCAGCACCAGTCAAGCTGTCTTGAAAGTAGTGAATTAACAAATTATGATCATTAGAATATGTAGACATCTTTCTTACATACATAGTTAAATGACTCCGCGGACACGAGTCACCTTTATACCTTTCAAAGTCCGGGACTTTGAATTTGGCTGGAATCTTTACATTTTGAACTAAACACAAATCATGAGCATTCTTTCCAAACAAATCTTTTCCTTTCAGCGCTCTGATCTCCCTCTGCATCTCTTGAAATTGGTCTTGAAATTCCTCTATTCTATCGAAAAGACCCAGACTTTCAGCAGGCTCAACATGATAAGTAGGCTCATTCAGGTATGGCATAGAATGAACCACAGGAGCGGCAGTTGTCATCACTGGTTGAGGGAAATGTGCCACATACGGAATTACAGGCAGCACAGTAGTTATCTCTGGTTGAGGAAAGGATACAGTAGGTTGAACCAAAGGTTGTACGGTAGGCTGATACCCTTCTGGCATGAAGTTATAAGGCATTCCCCACGGAAAAACTTTTGGCATATGATGTTGAAGCGGAGAGTTGATTTGAGTCACAGATGTTGGAACAATGACAATCTCAAAAACCACAGTAGTTGAAGTATGAATCTCTACAGCTGCAGTCGATGGCTAATTCTGAGCAGCCATCAAACTTTCCACTAGCGCAGTTAACTTTTCCATTCCGAGAAAAAGGGTAGCAACCTCCTCGCGAAGCTCGTGGTTTTCCTGTTCTAGATCTTCTATCTTCCTCTGACGATTGGCTCGGGTATCGTACCGATGAGACAGCTTGACAATCTATCGAAGTGGAAAAAGAAACAAGGATAAGACTCTAGAAAACACGTGAAATGGAATGTTGGATGATGCATGAGATGCGATGCAAATGATCATTTGTTTTGATAGTTTTTTTTCCAGGGAACTTCGATAATTTTGCACACATCAATGGTAAAGGAATTTGGAACAACAAAAACTCATTTCATTAATCAAAAGCGGTAAATTACAACTTACAACTTTGGAACAACAAAACAATAAATTACAACTTTGGGACAACAACCCAATAATAAAAAGCAATAAATTACAACTTTGGGACAATAACCCAATAATAAAAAGCAGTAAATTATAACTTTGGGACAACAACCCAATAATAAAAAACAGTAAATTATAACTTTGGAACATGAAGCCCTTTTACAGAGTTCTACAAAATGACAACAGTAATAAAAATAAAACTAAGAACTAAAGATCACTCAGAATCATCAGATGAAGGACCAAATGCCAACTGTAACTGGAGCTTCCTGATCTTCTCTTCATAAAAGTCTTCCATCTCTTTCTTCTCAGCTACCAGTCGATTAATGATTTCCTTTTGTGGATTAGGAACAAGAGCAACGCTTACCGAATCTTCCTTCTTTCTCTTCCTTTCACTTGCATACTTCTTGAGTAAAAAATCCTTTTGACGAAGCTTCTCATCATGATCAATGAACCAGCCGTCTTGAATAAATAACAAATCCTCCTTTTCCTTTAGCTGTCGAGCCAGGACCCGATTCTCATATTCCGACATATTATACTTTTCCTTCCAAGCATCTCTCTCAGACTTCATCCTATCCTGATTTCCTTGGTATTATCCCATGTTCTCGACAAGGATATCAATAGATGATGATGCAACAGTAGGGAATAAAGGTTTCTCGGGTTTATAAGGCATCTTGAGAGCACAAGCCCTAGCACGAACCCATTATAGGTAAGGCTCCAAAGAAACAACACCTCTCTGTCCTAACATGTCTCTCCCTTTCCTATGGATGTGACGCAAAGCTCCTTCAATCTTCTTCTTAGCTGCTTGATGATCTTGTCCTTCTTGTAGAAATAAGCCACTCACATGGATATTGTTCGGCTTGTCCCTCATCGGGTATCCAAACTGACGGCGCACGAGAACAGGATTATAGTTAATTCCTCCTTTTGTACCAAGAAGAGGCACGTTAGGAAAATCACCGCAGCTATCGATGATCTTCACGTCATAGTAAGTTCGATTATACCAATCAATGTCGAAATGAGTGAGAGCCATAATTTTTGGCGCCCATCGTGGCTCTTTCTCGAGATCCCAGAAAACATCAGACCTAGGTAGATGAGAAACATACCACTGATACAGCAATGGTGCACAACAAATAATCATCCCTCCTTGATAAGAGTTTCGAAGGTGGATGGAGTAGTAGGTATCTCTAAGCAGCGTAGGGACAAGATTTCCAATCAAGAAAATTCTGATGGCATTGATATCCACAAACTTATCAACGTTAGGGAACAAGAATATGCCATAAGCGAGTAAAGCAAAAACATCTTCAAAGGCAATAGTCTCTTTTATCTCACCGAAATGACGAGCTTTCTTCAATAAAAACTGCACAGATAAGCCTCGGATTCCCCCTTTGGTAGTCATGTTCTCCTCTATCTCCGACTTCCTCAAGTGGGTGATGGTCGCTATCTCGTGAGATTTGGTTTCCTCTTCTAAGCCAGAAAAAGGAACACAGTCGGTGATCGGCAAACCAAGTATGTAGGAGTACTCCTCTAAGGTGGGCATTAACTGGTAATCCGGAAAGGTGAAGCATCAATACAAAGGATCGTAGAATTGGACCAATGTACTAAGGATGCCTTCCTTCATCTTACGCTTCATGAGAGGTATAATGGAACCATACTTTTTCTGAAAATCCGTCGGGTTCTTGATCTTAGGAATCAAACTCTTCAGCTCCTCAATCTCGGGCTCCTTAAAACTATAACTTCGAGTGTTTCTTCTTCCAAACTCCATAATAACAGTACCTGAGATGTCTGCAAAAATCATTCTTAAGTTCCTTGAAAAACAAGTTTTTACAAAAAATGTTTATGGATGTATGGATGAATGATAATGCAACAGTTACACACAAGTTCACAAATATGGGGTTCAAAGGTTCAATGCTTCGAGCATGGAGTCAAAGGTAAAGCCCTCCCCAGGGTATGTACTAAAGGTTTAATCACACTTGCAAGACAAGGTTCTAAGAGTTCCCAGAGTCTACAATCCTCCTTCGAATATTACCAACGTCTTGATTACTCAATAATTAGCAATATTCTCAAGAGAAACTCATCCGAGCGTAGCATTGCGTAACAACTACTTCCGGATTACTCCGTTATAGTCTCCGCGCTACACCTAAAAGGCCAAGATGTGTTAGGGTTCTACGGTTCTCAGCTTCTCTGGCTCCCAGGTCGAAAATAATAATGTCTTCCCGATTACTCGGTAAACAAATACTACATTCAAAAGGGCCTTCCACTGAGTGGGGGATTTCATGCCTCCTTCTTCGGGATTACTCCCTCAAAGTTAACATGACTATACCGCCCACCCTATTCTTAAGTGTAACTTAATCCGGGTATAGGATTTGTCCTTTGTAAAAAACCCAAACAACCCCAATATAAACACATAATCAAACAAATCAAATAATAATAAAACAGATAAAAAAAACTAGGCTTAACCCACTTAGGGATGGACCAGCAAGAGGTCAATCTTTCCCCAGCAGAGTCGCCATTTCTGTAGCGATAAAAAATGTAGCGGGGTAAATCAGAGATCGAGCTATTAATTAACTCGTCTCACAAAAGCAAGAGTCGCCACCGCGCTTTATTATTTCCGAGGGAAAAGGGAAAAGAGCGAAATAAACCCTAAAATATGCAATGTAAAATAATACTAAAAAGTAATGAAAAATACAAGGCGTTTTGAAAAAGAGGTCTAGAGTTCGGGGGTTGGTTATACAATGGGAAGGTATTAGCACCCAATGCATCTATAGTATTCTATAGGAACCTTTTGAAATATCTGTTTATTAAAAAAATTTGTTTGATTAAAAATAAATTGTTTGGCCAAAAATGGGTATGGACGAGTTTTTGTTGAAGATACGACGACCTAACGTCGGAGTTTTGACTTAAAAGTGTGAGTTTTGAAAGGTTGAATATTTTGGGAAAATTATCTTAAGTTTTTCACAAAATAACAAACGGAAGATGAATGAGGGTATTCGCACTATGTTTTTGATGACATGAAGTCGACAAAAATTAAACAATTCCCTTAGATTGAGACGGACGAAAGATATGTGGATTAACGACCGATTAATTAAAATTACAATTGAACAATTAACTAATGAAATTTAAATCATACTAGCATGCATTTTAACGATTAATAAATAATCAAAGTACATGAAGATTAAATTACAAAATCATAGATTTTTAATAATTAAACACATAACAAAAATTAAATCATGAAACATGTATTTTTGAATAATTAAATAAAACAACAACACAAAAATAAAAATAGAAAAAAATAATAGTATGTTGACAAAATTAAATAAAAGATGAAATTTAATTAAGCATTTTTATGTGTTTTTTATAATAATTAATAATTATACAGCAAAGTAAATTAATGATTAATTAAGTATGTTTAAATAAAAGGGAAATGTGGCCAAAAGATTAAAAGACAGAAAAAATGACCCAACAAAGACTTGAACTCAGGACCTTTAGATTGTTGTTAACACTCTTTTCCAATTGAGCCATGCTGTTATTCATTAATTAGAATGATTTATTTGAAATATAAAGAAACAAATGAAGTTGAACTTGGATCAAAATAGGCCCAATGGGCCACCGGGTCAAGAAAAGAAAGGAATAAAAAAAGATGTAAACCTAATTGAGCAAAGAGGCACGGCGTTGGCATTAGAAGAAGAAAAAAAATAAAATTACATTTACTGCTTTTGTTATTTGGAAGAGGAAAAAAAAGATGGATTTTATATATTATATGTTTAATAAAACAACACAAACAGTAAAGTGATTTTGAAAAAAAACGCTACCTCTCTCTCCCAAACGGATCACTCACTCCTTTCTCTCTCTCACCCATATTCAACCTCCTCTCTCCATTACAGATCTAACTTCCTCTCTTAAGCAAAACGTTCGTCCATTCTTCTCTCTTAGCAGATTCGTCCTTCTCCACAACACAGCACCCACTATGTCATCATACTCACCTCCACATCCGACAATGAACACCACCACCGCAGCCTGAAGAGGACCTAAACCAGGATTAAACGTCGCAGACTCAACATAAGAACCTTTAGTGATTTTTCTATAACAATCCACAATAGCCACCCCAGATGGTGAATCACTATAAGGGGCGTGTGATTTATTTGCAGCCTCCAAGGCTGCAATCTTTAACTTCGTATCAAGCATTTCACCGTTGCAAACACCACTGGGTAGTGTTAACCTATTGTTACGTGGTTCCAAGAAAAGTGGAGTTTGTTGAGGGAGAAGACCGTGTGGACCGAATCTGTGTGGGAGAAATCGAGAGAGAGAAATGGGTTTCGGGTTGGGTTCTGAGGTTACGATGATTTGAATGTCGGGTGCTCCGCGGAGTTCTTGGAGGAACTGTCGGCAGTGGCCACACGGTGTGGCGGAGACGGTGAAGGACTGGAGATTGGCTTCACTGTTGAGAGAGAGATTTGTAAGGAGAAACTATTCGGCGTGGATGGAGCGATGAAGAGGGAAGATTCTGTTTGAAGAAATTAAGAAGTCATATCTATTTTTGTTTATTTTTTATTCAAGAAATGTTTTTTTTTTTTTGGATTTTAAGATTTTTGTAACAGCAAAAGGATAACAAGCTTTTTTTGGACAGCAACAGCAAAAATGGTTTTATGGATATTTGTAACAGCATAATATTTTTGGTTTTGGATATTAGAATTCCGTTTTGGGTTTTGGTACAGCAAGGGTGTTTTTATTTTATTTTGGGACATCAAGTTCTAAACAAGTTGGGACAACAAGTTCTAAACAAGTTGGGACAACAAGTGATAAATTGGTATTACGCGACGGAAGAAGTAAGCTTTTATTACACTTGTTATTATTACCGGTATTATGAACACTAACATGTTTAAATGCTAACAAACATGCAGCAACTCAACTCAAATACAGTACAACAAAGAAAAGAATGATAAGGTAAATATTGCATGGCAAAGAAAAAGTGGTACAACAAGTGATTCAAGCATGAACATATGCAACAGTAGATAGAGAGGAGAAAAAGAATAATACCTATCGGAGCCTCTCCGATGGGGCTTATAACAAAATGGTAAGCTTCCTTGAGTTTGCTATCTTTTCTCCTTGCTGGATTTTTTTTAGAACAACACCAATTTTCTGTTTTCACTCTTGCTGAAACTTTAGAACAACACTCTATTTTTTCTGGTTTTTTCTTACTTGCTGGATTTTTTCTTCTCTTTATTTTGTGTTGACAAAGGCTCTTATTTATAGTGGAGTATGTGAGATTTGAGGGGGGGGGGGGGGGGGGGGGGAATAGTAGAAATTTGAACTGTTTTGGCAAGCTGTTTCCATGCTTTGTTCACACAAATTATTTTAGCCATTTTGATGCAAATTGCTGATACTTTAATGCAGGTTGGAACAGGTTTTTGGCAGCACTTGGAGCTGCTGTATGTTTCTGTTTTTATTTTATTGTTTTGTAGCATTTTACAACATCTCTCTTTGCTGTTTTTTTTAGGTTGTTTGGAGCATTGTTGACCAATAAAAATGCAGCAAAAGTGGGCTTGAAGAAAGGTTGCAAAAATGGACTGCATTAACAACTTTGCTGAATTTTTTCATGTTGAAAATATATCTTGTATAAACTTGTAGCTTCTTTGCAACCTTGTAATAAACTCAAATAAATTGTGACATGCATAAACATGTATTCTTCAATATATTTCCACTTCCTTTGATAGTTATGAATAATCTTAAATCTTCACATAAACATGAATCTTGATATATCTTGATAAAAATTCAAGATCTTCCATTTAAATTTGGGAAATAATTGAATAATACTTGAATGAATTGTTGAATGATGAATAAATAATAATGCAAGTCTTGGACTTTAATCTTGCACTTTTGTAATAAAACTCCAAATAAGTCACATGGATTAATTTTGTAATCAAATAAAATTCTTCATGTAATTAAATAGAATTCCCACTAACTTCTTGAAATAATGCTTCATGTATTTAAATAACCATGATGTAGATCTTCCAAAATAATCACAAAAATAATCTTGAATAAATATTTCATGCGATAAATGAATATTCTTGGATGAGATCTCTTGGTAGCTCCTCTTTAATTATCACTTGGATTCAAATAAAGAAAATTCCAAATATTCCGAATATTCCAAATATTCCGAATAAATTCTTCTAGGACGTTTTTGAATTTAAATATCCCATTTCGGCGAAATTCAACCCGCGTCGTGAGAAAATTTGCAGATGAATTTTGGTCCAAGAAATCGAAAATGACGATATAACCTGTTTTTCTTATATTTTAGAATAATGTGCAACACACATGAACCAAAGCCGGTAGAATTTTGACTGTTCTTCCTAAAAAATATTCGGAGAAAAACGGAGACCATTTGTTGGACAGAGTGTGGAAATAAACGCACAATTCTCTGAAATTCTTTGATGAACCAGTCTTTTGGAAATTAACGAACGACATCATTTTTGTCCCGAGACTCGAAATCCTGATCGACATACAACATTTGATGCTCTTCTTTTAGACCTATTTTCTGCACATGAAAACAAAACAGCAAAACATACACTTCGTGCTTGATTAGTGGTTAGTCATTCATAAAATGCTCACAACACTCGGTAATTTCTACATAGTCAAAGCTCGAAACGTTCGAAACCTACCGTATTTTGTGACCTTGATGTGTATAAAAAAATAATGCAGATGAAGCAGAGATCTTAGGTCAAAAATTGAGGTATGACAATTATCTAACGATGTGAGTTCCTTGCAGGACTTGTTTGTAGTCATTATTCAATAACATGGACTTATTGCAATACTCACTTGTCTTCATCACCTTACACTTTTGCTTGGTGCATATCATACACATCATAACATCATATCATGGAATTTCCTTAACCATTTTAAGGATCTCAAGGGCCTGTGATGCAGGTTATGATGAACCAAACGTCTAGCAAAGGGCAAGGGAATTTATTTTCCTCTAGCCAATGCCGTCAAAAGACCAAAGCGCGATAACTTGAGTCAGAGGCTATGACCCACTCGACACGGTGAGCTTGATTCTCGTAGAAGGACGTTCAACGATATGAAAGTCCTTCAATCAAAACGACGGTTGGATTCTAACATTTTCTTGTGTTTACCCCGTGAGATCCTTGAAAACATTGCATGCATGTCATTACATAATAGGTTTTCCAGTACAGGTTTCTCATTTTCTCGTTGTTTATTTCAGCAAAAAAATCTCTCTCGAACAGAATATCAGAGATCTCCAAACTCAAGATGCCCAGTTCAGGGAAATTTTCTTGAATCTATCCAAGGGACAAGAAGAATTGAAAGTACTTCTCAATTGGAACTTGATCAAGAAATATCCTGACAACAACAAAGATGACCAGTTGGAATGACTGCAGGCTGAGATGGGAAGGATGAGAATCCAGATGAGTAGTCAGATGGCCCTTATCTAAAGTTTAGCTCGGGATCTAGAAGAGTTGATAATTCTCATAAGCAAGCTTCATCAAGATAGACACGACCGTCTGGGGTAAACTGCTAGAATTTAGGGCCTAATTAATGATCAACCTCTCTTAGCAAATAAGGAATTAGGTGACATGTTCATGCGGGAGCACGTCGAAAATAAACTCAGGAGTGGTGAAATTAAGGGGATTGCCTCTTCAAGTACTCAGAAGAGACCATACCATGGAAAGAAGGAGTCCAGTATTGTGTACGACCAGAAGGGCCGCAATAAGAGTAATCTCAACCAATCTGTGGGGGTAGTGCGGATCTATGATACATCACCAATGCGGTAACAATGACAAGGCAATCAAGATGAGCAGGACACACCCAAAAGGAACTTCACCAAAATCAACATGTCCTTGGCTCGAGTATTGCAACACATGTTGAAGATGGAGTTGCTTACGTTGAGGGATCCTCCTCAGTATCCCAATACCTTCGCTCTTAGCTATCATCCTGATGCAATGTGTGCATACCATTCCAATAGTCCTGGACATGATACGAATAGCTGTTGGGCATTGAAAAATAAAATTCAAGACTTGATCGACGAAGGAGTGCTGGAGTTCATACAAGATGGTCAGACTGAATTCTTATGTCATCCGTCAAATGCACACCACCTAAAGTGACAAGTTCAGACAGAGAGGCTTTTTGTTCATTAGAATTTTCAAATTGTAATTTTCTTTTGTTTGTTCGAACACTTATTTATGTCAGACTTTGCTATTCCATTAATTCATTGCATATGTTTGTCTTGAAGTAATCCATTTGTTTTCACTCTACTATGCTTTTACTTCCTTTTTGTGATATTCAACTCTCGATTAAAAGTTGTAAGACTTTAGAGGGAGGATGACAGAAAAGATACCACAATCTCTACAGTATACTTTTGAATAGACATGGCTGACGAGGTACATGCGTTGTTTCAAATCCTAAATAATGGAGTTATAAGGAAGACAATCCCTAGTCAACCCCTTTGAGCCTAAGAAGTAGGAGTTTTCATTTTCATGCAAATTGAAACCATTAATCATAACATGGTGTTGTACCCAAAAATTTTCCCTCCCATATTTCTCAAGACATGTCAAGAATAATCTTCAAGTTGCTCAAGTTGGCTCAAGGTTTGGACAGTCAAATCACCTCCTAAGGCAGTCAAGGCAAAATTAGGGTTTTGTGTTGCATCAAGGTCCTCACATCCAAATGACCTCAAGTGTTCCCCAATGTCCTAATATGTTCTTAAGTTCATCCATGTCAAATTTCAAGCCTTGCAGAGGAAGTTTGGTCAGTCAATTGCTCAAGAGACCCAAAAGTCGACTGTGCTAGGGCAAAGGTCAACTGTGTCCCAAATACAGTCAAACCTCAATATTTTTTGTCAACATTCTCATTTTGAAGGTTAATTCATCATTAGATCAAGGTTTGATCATTATTCATCAAGGATTGCTCAATATTCATCAAGATTCAAAAGTTGCTAAATTAGGGTTTTATAGGAAAAGTCAACTCAACTTTGACCAAGCATAACTTTCTCATACTTTATGAGAAATGACCAATCAAAATCTCATTTTGAATAGGATGCAATTTACTACAATCCATCTTCATACCCCAAGATTAAGAAATGCTCTCACAAAAAGTTACAAATTTGGACATTATAGGTCATTTTTGAAAGTCAACAAAAACACCTTTTTTACAAAGCTTATAACTTGAGCATGGAACATCAAAATGAGATGAGAGAAAAAGGGTTGGTTAGAGGACATCTCAAGGTTTCTAAAAAGTCCAAGAACACCTCCAAACATTCAAAATTGAAGAAGTTATGCATTGTTGAAGTGGGGCATTTTTCCAAATTTGCCAAAAGTCAACTATCCTCAAAACTCCAATTTTTGACAAAAGGGCCCACTTCTTTCCACTTGATATGGTCTTGTCATGCCACACACGTGTTCCATCTTTAATTTCATGACCAAACATTTATTTTTCTATTTTATGTCATTTTTATTTATTTAATTCATTATTAATCAATATTAAATCAAACAAAATCTAAAAATTGATGTAAGGGGATTCTTGTGATCAATACAGCTTGCAAATATCATGTGCAACTCAATCAAACTCGTGCCAAGTCAAAACATGTACAAATCTTAGATTTGATGCAATTATGGAAAGCTTATCAATGGTGATCATATCAAATATTCCATCTTCAATGCATAAGGATTATGGCCTAAATTTTGACCTAAACACATTCCATTATATGCACACAAGCAAGCCAGACCTAAAAGACGCATAGAACACTGTTGAAATGGCCAGAGCAAATTGATGGAAAAGCTTGAAAAGTGGGAGATCGAAAACAACATTGGAGGCCAATTCAATCCAAAACCACAACATAGTTCTCTTCCCTGACATCCAGTGGAGCTATACCAATCAAAACAAGCCCTAAGACAGCCTGAAACTCACTGTAAGTATCCACGAACCTTGCTCTGGACATGATATCATGAAATCATATTCTTGCATCTTTTCTTTAAAATCTTGGCATATTTGTGTTTATTATTTGATTTAGAACGTTTTGGCATTATCCAATTTGATTTTCATGGCCTGTATAATGATGCCCGAATCTAGGGTTTACATGTGGTGTTTTTAGGCGTTTGAGTTACAGGAAAAATTGGATCAAGCAATGGTTATAGGGATATTCAGGAGGCAAAGACGAACACATTCATGTCCTTGGATGGTATTTTCATGGCCTGGGAGAGATTTTTGAAATGTCCTATGAATCTTCCTGCGGATAAAAATCCGCAGGTAAATGAACCAGAGTTTTAGAGAAGACGACCAGACGTCGCCCTCCCATTGGTCTATTTGAAAATACGCGCTTTTTTTATTTTTTTTCAGACATAGTTAATTATTGTCCATATAATATTTGTTGTGTGTATCAATAACAAAGAAACAGGCCAGCTCAGTTGGTGGAAGCGCTATTGGAAATACCCTTGGGGCCTGGGTTCGAATCCCAGGTTCCCCAAAATGCTTATTATTATTTTCTTGCAGATATTCCAATGATTTTCCAGGTATGAAGACCACCATGCACCTCAAGAATCAATGTGCCAGATGGCCTTCAGGCCAAATCTGTTGGTCATGAATGAAGGACCACCATGGTCTCAGGTCAACGCATGCATAACCAACCTCAAAAGTCAAACAAGGCTGGACATTTTGGGCCATGGAATTTGCTAGATTCACCTCTTTTTGGGCCCAACACCCCCTGAGTATTTCTTTTTACATTTTATTTCTTTTCCTTATTTATTTATTTTATTATTATTATTATTATCTTAATTAAAAAATTAACCAATTAACTTTTATTTCATAAAATCAGAAAACAACAAAATAATATTTTTTTAATTCCATTAATTTTATTATTTATTTTTGTAAATAAATTTTAATCAATTAATTTAGTTTTTTTAATTAGGTACAATTTTAATATCTTTTGCATTAAATTAAAATCAACATAGAATTAGGGTTTTTAATATCTTTTAACCATTCTTATTTTATTTCCTTAAATAATAAAAAACCAAAAATATTTTCATTTAATCAATTAATTCAATTATTAATTTAGACTAATTTTTAATTCAAAAACAACAAAAAATATGCTTTATTTAATAAAAAGGGTCAAAACCCTAAGACACTCCGATTTAATTTTCTCGCGCGCGAATTACTTTCGATCCACATTTCAATATTGTAACTGTTTCGAGAATGTAATAGTTTTAATTTAGGACTTTATTTATTTATTTATCGCTTTTATTTACTTTTTGCAATTTAATTTTGAAAGGGTTTGTCTTTGGCGATGTAAATACCCGACGCCTTGTAATAACTTAGATTTATTTTCCGCAATTTAATTTCCGCAACCATTAACTGTTAGATGTTTGAATGATAGGCAATGCATGACAAGATCAATTTTAATTTAAAATCAACAGTAGCTCACCATGACATGTACAAAGATAATATAACTGAAAAACAATACACTCGCACATGCCACTCTTAAGGTACACCTCACTTGGTTGCCTCGAACGTGGTCATTGAGTATAGGAAGTTTTAGAGGTCGCCCTCTTGTCCAAAGATCATAAGTTGCCTCGAAACGGTTGCCTCGGTTGAAATGATCTAAGACATTAGGGTTACCGCTAAGGCGTCCTAACGTTGCTTTAGTGACCACATGTCCCTTAATCGAATTGACCCGAAAACTCCAACGACGATGCTACCTACTTCTCAATAGCGGGATAGCATTGTCCAAAGGACATTTGTACAGATCAATTCCTTTTTGAGTAGGTAGATGGTTCTTAAGTGCTTGCTCATTCTAAAACAAAACAAAAACTTTTCGCACTCACACCTTTCAAACAAAAACATCTTTCAAATCCACAAACACAAAGAAAAGCGAACTTTTGAAAACATAATGAGCAAGTACCTAAGAGCCCATGGATAACCACTGATAGAAAGAGTGCTAACACCTTCCCTTTCTATAATCTACCTCCCGAACCCAAGAAATATCTCAAAAAGGAATTTTTTTGTGCTTTTGTCCTTTCCTTGTTGGATAAAATAAAAGACGGTGGCGACTCTTGCTTACCGCGACATTTTGCAAAAACAAACGCAAAACACGAACCAGCATTCCAAAACAGTCAGTTCTCATTCCCACCGATCACAAAATTTGCAACTCTGCTGGGGAATTCATAAGTGAGGTGTACCTTAGGATTAGATCACTATGTTTTCAATTGTATGCTTTGTATGCTTTAATTTTGTGGGCTTGTATCGGAGTTCTATAGATCCTAACCCGGATCTAGGGATACCCTTTAGGTAAGTAGCAATAAATTGTGAGGGATCTGTCCGACGTAGACCGACACAGATGAAGCAGTAGCTACATTGGTGTGGCACCTTGGTCTGTACCGATATCCCTTGTGTTGGAACGAGGAGAATATGGGTCTTCTAAGGAGTCATTAAGCACCAACTGTCCTTAGAACCTTAAATTGACCAACTTGGCCATAGAACAGTAGCAGTATGCTACACTCATTGAGACTAAACTCTCGCGATGATTCCGGCCGCAAGAAAAGGTTGCTAAACTGGAATTATGACCGATCGAGGGTAGTCAGTGATATTGAGATCCTCTAGAACCCGATTACTATTTTTTAGGACAGGTCTTAACCAACTGAACTGAAAGAGGGTAGTACCTAAACTCCATGCTAGCCTGAAATCTAAGGGCTCTCAGTGTGACTTGTGTGCCTTTACCATGTTTGCTTTTTGTGGATACTTGTGGTGTGCCTTTATCATGACATCATGACATCATAACATTGCATACATCTTGCATAAGGACTAACCTATCTCAAAGACAAGAGGGTTTCATCTTTGCTCTGTTTTGTAGGTCATCATGATGCCCATGCGTAGGAATACTATCCGAATCAACTTTGTCCAAGTACCTACCCTGCTTAAAGATTTCGTTGTCAGAATTCTAGACACTACTTCCTTCATCAGAAGGCATGGTTCTCTTCTCAGTTTGGTCACCTCAAAGTTGGACGAACAAATGATGAGTGTTCTGGTCCAATTCTATGATCCGTTGTACCATTGTTTTACTTTCCAGGACTTCCAGCTGGTTCCTACTCTAGAAGAGTTCTCTGAGCTACTCGGTATCTCCGTCTTGGAACAGACTCCGTTTACTGGTTGGGAAAAGACTCTTAAGCCCGAAGAAATTGCTGCAGCCCTTCACTTGACTAAAGAGGAGGTAATGGCTAACTGGGAGACTAGAAGTGGAGCTAAGGGTTTTCTGGCTAAGTTTTTGGTTGACAAAGCTAATTACCTCTGGGACAACTTAGACTTCAAGGCGTACGAGGACATTCTGGCTCTCTTAATTTATGGTCTGGTATTATTTCCGAATCCCGACACTTTTGTTGACATTAATGCCATAAAGATCTTCATCTCTCAGAATCCGGTACCCATCTCTTGGGTGATATCCTTCATCAGCTCTATGCTCGTACTGCCCGAAAGCGGGGAACTTTGATGTGCTGTGCTCCTTTATTGTCGAGGTGGTTTATTTTGCACCTCCCTAAGTCCGTACTAAAGAACAAAGAAGGAATGGGCTGGGCTTATAGGGTAATGTCTCTTTCTAATAATGACATTATCTGGACTCTCAAAGGTATGGATGAGGTGACTGTCATTGATCGCTGTGGAGAGTATCCTAATGTCCCATTGATTGGAACCCATGGAGGGATTTCTTACAACCCATGCTTAGCTCTCCGTCAGTTTGGAAGAGCCATAAGAGAAGGGCCTCATGAGATGTTGATGCCTCATATCATCTTTGATTTTCAGGGAGATAGCGACGAGCTGCGTCGTAGATTCATAAGGGCTTGGGACAGAGTTCACCAATCTGATCCACATGATTTGGGTCCAAAGACTTCTCTGCCAATGGAGCCATATCTCAGATGGGTCCGCATCCGTGCCCAGAAGCTAGGTATGCCATATGAAGCTGTCAGGCCTGTTACTCTTGAAGTTGCTGATGAAGTGGGGGTTCTTCCAACTATTCTCCACCCTTATATGCTCACTGATATTGGGGCACTGAAGAGGTCTTGGATGCAATTGAGGGATGAGCGAGATTCCTACTGAGAGAGGTTCAATGAACAAGAGCAGAAGATCCAGAAGCTGACCAGACAGCTGGAGAACGAGCGGATCCTGAATGATTATGTCCGCACTGAGAAGAAGAGACCATGGGAGCATTGATAGACCTTTGATGATTTCTTTATAGTTTTTATTTACTTTTCAGTATTTCCATTCTTGTAACGCCTAAGGGCAGTTTGTTGAACAATTTAAATTTTGAAGTTTAAATCTAATAAAGTGTGTTTCCTTTCTTGTTTACAAATTTGAATCTCGATTGTCTTTGAAATCATAAATCATACGCATTTCATCCCATGCACTTCATAAACAGGTACCCCATTACAGGTCTCTTATCTTCTTCGCTGTTTATTTCAGCAATCATCATGTCTGCTGAACCTTCAACTGAGCAAGCTATCAAGGCCCTCCAGGCCCAGAATGCCCAATTTCAAGAGCTGTTCATGAATCTAGCTAAGGGTCAGCAAGACCTGAAGACCTTGATACTGAAAGAGACGAAGAAGAAGAAGAAGAGGACCATCTTGTTCAATACTGGACGCAGGTTTGGAAACGGGCTGCAGAATGAAGTTGATCTGACCACCTCATCTGGAGGGAAGGATAGTCCACAAGAGAGGAGGGCTCCTAGCCCCATGGTCTCCGACAACAAGACGGACTATGATGAAGAACAGTATCCTTCTGCTGAGGATAAGTACAAACAGCTGGAAGACTGTTTAAGCGCTATGGAAATTCAGAAGGTGCCCGGACTGGACTTTGGAGATCTGGGTCTATCATCTGGGGTGGTGATTCCCCATAACTTCAAGGCACCTGCCTTTGCCAAGTATGACAGAGCTTCCTGTCCAAAGCTGCACCTCCAGTCATATGTAAGGAAGATCCAACCTTACACTGCTGATAAGAACTTATGGATCCATTTCTTTCAAGACAGTCTCTCAGGGACTCAGCTTGAGTGGTTCTATCAGTTGGACGGAGCTAGTATCCGCAGCTGGGAAGATTTGGCTACTGCATTCTATAGGCAGTATCAGTACAACTCCGACCTCGCTCCTACGCATACCTAACTCCAGGGTATGTCAATAGGAACGGGTAAAGGATTTAAAGAGTATGCGCAGAAGTGGAGAGACCTTGTCGGAAGGGTGCAACCACCTTTGGCTGATCGTGAACTTGTTGATATGTTTCTGGGGACCCTGTCTGGTCCATTCTTTAACCATCTGATTGGAAACTCTTCTGCTGGGTTTACAGATCTTATTTTGACTGGTGAAAGGATTGAAGTTGGTATTAAAGCTGGAAAGATACAGAAGGGTGCCTCATCGAGCACTGAGAAGAAGCCGTTTAAGAAAGAGTCCAGTGCTGTCTACAGTTCGAGAAGATAAAATAGACCTGAACACTGCCAAGCTATCAATGCGGTTGTTATTTCAAAACCTGTTGGTGCTCCTCAACATCACAATTAACAAAAGGACGAGAGACCTTGAAGGCAATTCACTCGTCTCAGTATGACTTAGTCTCAGATTCTGCCACAGTTGCTGAAGACCAATCTGGTGACTCTAAAAGAAGCTCCGAAGAATCCAAGTACCACATCACCAAAGTACAACCCTAATGCCCGCTGCGCTTTTCACTCTGATAGCTCGGGGCATAATACAGATGATTGTTGGGTTTTGAGGAACAGAGTGCAAGACCTAATTGATGCAAAGGAGATTGAGTTTGAGGCGCCCGAGAGGCCTAATGTTGTGATTGCTCCCATGCCCAAACATGGAGTAAATGCTGTAGAGGAAGACTTGTTTGTAGTTTCCGTGGATGATATTGTTACCCCTCTGATGACTGTCAAGAAGAACCTGTTGCTAGCCAGTTTATTTTCGGGCTGTGGCGAAGGTTGCCATATGTGTTCCGTTTTACCTACTGATTGCCCATTTCTGAAGTCAGGTATCCAAAACCTGATGGATAATAAGGAGATCCTGTTTGAAAAGATTGTTGTTCCTTCCATTCCTACTGAAGAAGTTGCCATCAACCATTTTCGACAATTCTTCCAAGGCTCCCTCGAGGAAGCCTGTTAGAATTACATCTGTTCCAAAGATCGCACCCGTAATCATCACTGTTCCAGGGCCCATCCCCTACATCTCTGATAAAGCTGTCCCTTGGCACTATGGGGCAGATGTCTATGTTCTTGGAGTTAAGTAAGAGTTGGATGCTGATACCGGCGTCAGTAACATTACTGGGCATGCTAAAGTCGCCCGCAGCGATAGACTTTTCTCACCTGATATTGTTCCACCAACTGCCCGAAGACCTGTTGTCATTACACCTGCAAGTGTGCCTAATGCAATTCCTGATCAAGTTCCTATCCTTACCCCTGTCTCTGAGTCATCTAACGCTCGGGGCAAAGGGATCACCACTGATGTGCCTGCCCAGACAGAGGCACCGAAGACTATTACTATTGAAGCTTCCAAACAGGAGATGGAAGAGATTCTGAAGATTATTAAGAAGAGTGATTATAACGTAGTTGAGCAGCTGGGGAAAACCCCATCCAAGATTTCTATGTTGTCACTGTTGTTGTGTTCAAAGGCCCATGCCAAGGCTCTGATTACCTTCTGGAAGACTGCCCACGTGCCACAAGAGACATAAGCTTATCAGTTTACCAATTGTGTGGCGAATTTAACTGCTGATAATGGTTTGGGTTTCTCCGACGCCGATTTGACTGCTAAAGGGAAGAACCACAATGATGCCCTGCATGTCTCCATTGAATGCAGGGGCACTACTCTTGCACATGTGTTGGTTGACACTGGTTCCTCATTGAACGTCTTGCCCAAGAAAGCTCTAGACCGGTTGGATTGCAAAGGGTTGGAGCTAAAGCCAAGTAACATCATTGTCAGGGCCTTTGACGGGTCCAAAAGGATGGTACATGGTGAGGTTGACATTCCAATTAAAGTTGGTTCTCAGGTCTTCAATTCTACATTCTACGTGATGGACATTCAGCCATCCTATTCTTGTTTGCTGGGTCGTCCATGGATCCACAAAGCTGGGGCCGTAACCTCAACACTCCATCAGAAGCTGAAGTACCCGGTTAGAGGAAAGATTGTGACAGTACAAGGGGAGGAAGAGTATATGGTCAACCACCTCAACTCGTTCCGATACGTAGAGATGGATGGGGAGTTCATTGAGACCCCATTTCAGCATTTTGAAGAGGTTCCTCGGACACTGGCATCAGCTGAGACTGTGGTTGAAGATTCTCCTATGAAGATGGCTTCCTTAAAGGATGCCCAGGCTGTTATTGAGAAGGGTGAGTGTACAAATTGGGGCCGACTTCCTAATTTCACTCAGAAGACTAACAAGTTTGGTTTGGGTTTCACTGTAGAAGCTCAAAAGGCTGTTCGAAGTACAAGGATTGGAAGACCTCCTGTGTTCATCAGCAACTCGGGAGTAAATGCCATAGAAGATGATGTGGAGGAGTCTGAATTCGACAACTGGATCTATCCTACAACCATCGGTGGACCAAGCAACTGGACAGTAAAGGACTTCATCCCTATTACTTTTGTTACCCAGTAATGAACTCTTTGTTTTGAACTTGTAACAGACAATGTTTTGAAACTTTATGGCCCGGTGTCTTACCCGGGGCACCGTGGCTTCATTTGTGAGGGCTTTTGTGTGCCATTTTCATATATCATTAATAAAAGCATTGGACGTTTCTTGCATTTTAAATTTTGCGCTCCTTGTTTTTCTTTATTATTGTTCTGGACTGGGCCCGACAGGCCCAAAAGCATTACTAAGGCCCAATCCAAAAGGACTTACGGAGGTCCACGCCGGGCAAAGGAGTCACATCCGTGCCCGACATTCTGATGTCCAGCTCGACATCCCGCTGTCTAACTCACGTGATGATGTCCAGCTCCACCTCCCGTCGTCCAGCTCGACGCCCGGACGTCCAGCTCGACTTCCTGTCGTCCAGCTCGACGTCCTAACGTCGAGCTCGACACCCTGACGTCCAGCTCGACGTTGTCTCGAGCATCCCAACTAGGGCAGACTCAGTCCACCGTTCCCCCAACGATACTCCGGAAAGACCGCGTCTTCGTCCGCCCGCACTTCACGCAGCACATCCAGGAAGGGGACCACGTGCGGGTCCCCACTACCCACGTAGAACCTGGCAGTTCCTCCATTGGGCCAAATCCGCCCGGCCCAATGAAGGGACCTTGGCCCAGCGCTGGGGGCTATAAATACCCTCTGTTTCCAGAGGGTCAGGTATTCATCATTCTAACCTCAACTCTATTATCTGCTCGTACTCCCACTGACTTTAGCATCGGAGTGCCTTGCAGGTACCCCCCCTCCTCGTTCAAAAAGCTTTCTGCTCGGAGCCAGCCGTGACGGTCCAAACCTCCTGATCAGGTCAGATCAGTGGCGCCGTCTATGGGAACCGGCTTCCCCGTCTAACGAACAATTCCAAAGACCAAAGCTCAATTCAATTACCTGTCATGGCTGATCCAGCTCGCAAAGAGAAGCACGTCCGTGTCACCGACACTAACAACGGTCCCGCGGACAAGAATGGACACCTCGACAATCTCGGTGATCCCGGCCACAATGCCACCCCTGTGACAACCGCCCCTGGACCTTCCTCCCGCAGGGACGGGAACACTGCGTCATCCTCGACGACCCCTCCAGCACTCGAAGACGACCCGGAGGCTTTCGCCTATCGCAGAGCTGCCCGGTTCTATGAAGTCCAAGTTCCTGCCGGGGCAGATGCCACGACTCAGGCACTGTTCGCGGCCATCAACCAGACAAATTATCTCCTATTCGCCCAAGGAGAAAGACTAAGGGCACTTGAAACTGATCGACGACCCCCGAGGAAGCATCAGAGGCCACCATCTCCACCTCCTCGGGTCGAAGAAGTTCGACACCCTACTCCCCCGCGGAGACACTACAGGGAGAACTCTAGGAGCCCCTCTCCCCGACCAAAGCAGAGGCGGCCCCAATATGAGAGATAGCCCGTCATCCCTATCGAAGAACCCAGTCGCGACCCATCAAGGCACGACAGGAGGCACAACAGAGACGGGCGTGTGACCTTCAACCACCGAGCATCACGCTCGAGGGAATCTCAGCACGATCATCGTGCCAGACATAACTACAGGACCCCTTCTCTTTCTCCGGAGAGGAGCGACGAGGACGACCCCCGCGGTCCCCTGTCGCAGGCCATCATGGACGCACCTATTCCCCCGGGCATGGAGAAGCCCCCACACTTGAAGGAGTATGATGGAGTAGCGGACCCAGTCGACCACATTGACGGGTTCGAAGCCATGCTCCATTATCATAATGTCGGGGGCCCCATTAAGTGCCGTCTCTTCCCCACAACTCTCAGGAAGGCGGCCATGGACTGGTATAAAGGACTCGCCCCGGGCTCCATTACCTCGTGGCGGAACCTGAAGAACCAGTTCATCAGTTCCTTCACAGCTTCTCGGCGCCACCCGAAGACCGAGGCGGCCCTCGAGGCCATCATCCAGAGACAGGATGAAACCTTGAGGGAATTCATCAACCGCTTCAACCGGGAAGCAATACAGGTCCCCTGCGCGGACCATATGAAAAGATATTTGCTGGAGAGGGGCCTCCTCCCCGGCACAGAATTCAGAAAAGCCGTGGGTATTGAGCCACCTGCAACTTTTGATTCTCTCCTCGACAAAGCCCGAGCATACATGGACTACGAGGAGAGAGAAGCTGCCAACAGGGCACGAGACTCCAGGGCTCGCAATCATAGCAGCAGCTCGAGACAAGACCCTCCTCCCCGACGTACCGGAGAGAAGAGGAAGGAAGATCGACCCCGGGAGGTCCGGGAACAAAGGGGCCCCTCGGGCCGTTTCACCGAGTACACTCCGCTCACGGCTTCCCGCGAGCGTATTTTGGCGGAGTGTGCTAGCACAGATTTTAAAGACGGCAGCGTCAAACGTCCCCGGCCAGCTCCTGCCAAGCCAGGGGTAGACAAAAATAAATACTGTCAATACCACAGGAGTCATGGTCATTTGACAGAGGACTGCGTCCACCTCAAGGACGCCATCGAAACCCTCATCAAAGGAGGGAGGCTCGCACAGTAACGGCGGAACGACGCTCCCCGTCGTGACGCCCATGAAGCTAAGGAGCCCGAAGAAGATGCCCGACCATCTGACGAGTCGGTGCCAATCCAGACCGCCTTCTCGGTAACTAGGCCCGAGGATTTCGAAATTCCCGAGCTTCTGCAGGAGCCCCTGACGACACACAGCAGGTGGGAATACTTCCCCTCCACCATGGTCATCAACGGGGGCGGGTTCAACGACCTCACCATCAACTCAGCCAAGAGGAAGTTGGACGAACTGGTCGACGCAGCTCCTCCACAAACCGTGACTTTCGAAAGAGTGAAGGGCAGATCAGAGCCCATCACCTTCTACTTAGAAGAGCTCCCCGGCGGAGCCCCGAATGCAGTCATCCCCTTGCTGATAAGGGCAAAGATGGCCAATTTTGACGTGCATCGCATCCTGGTCGACGAAGGGAGTTTCGTCGACGTGATGTACAGCCAGCTGTTCCGGACCTTGCAACTGGATGACTCACATCTGTCTCCATATATAGGTTCGGACCTTCAAGGCTTCAACGGCTCGACTTCCAAACCTTGGGGTTATGTCGAACTCCTCGTGACGTTCGGGGAAGGAACAGCTACAAGACAGGTGAAGGTCCGTTTCCTCGTCATTGACTGCCCGTCCCTATACAATTGCATCTTGGGGAGGCCGACATTGGCGGAGCTGACAGCGGTTCCCTCAACTGTCCATCTAAAAATGAAGTTCTATACCAAAAGGGCAAGGGTAGCCACCATCCAGGGCGACCTCGCCGCTGCCCGCAGGTGCTTCAACGCCGCTTCAAGGGGACGGGATACCGTCGACGTGGGTACCAGCACCAGACCCATCAAGAAGACAAAGCAAGAGCCCGACAGAGCATCCCCCGAGGTAGAAGTTCAGAAGGCTCCACCAAAGGTCGACTCCATAGCCCTCGACGCCCGCTTCGACCAAGACGAGCCATCCAGCAGCGAGCAAATCCCCCTCCGACCTATTCCGGACGGCGATTTTGAACTCGTTCCCCTCGGAGCAGACCCGACCAAGGGAGTGAAGATTGGCAAGGACCTCCCCGACTTGGCCAGGAAGCAAATCAAGGCCTGTCTGCGCGAGAATGCTGATCTCTTCGCCTGGAGCGCTGCAGAGATGCCCGGACTCGACCCTGAGGTCGCCTGTCATCACCTCGCCATTGATCCAGCCGCCAAGGCCGTAGTACAACGTAGGTGTAGGCAGTCTCCAGAAAAAACAGAGGCTGCTGAAAAAGCTGTAAAAGACCTCTTAGAGGCAAATTTTATTTCTGAAGCCCGGTACTCCACCTGGCTGTCAAATGTTGTACTTGTTAAAAAGAATAATGGAAAATGGAGAATGTGTGTTGACTATACCGACCTCAACCGGGCTTGCCCGAAGGATGCTTTTCCTCTACCTAACATTGACATGCTAGTCGACAATTCGGCCGGCTACAAGACTTTGTCGTTCATGGACGCCTAGTCGGGATACAATCAAATCCCAATGGCCCTGGGCGACAAACGCTGCACGGCGTTCATGACCAGCTCGGGCAACTATTACTACAATGTAATGCCCTTCGGACTGAAGAACGCCGGCGCGACTTACCAACGCATGATGAACAAAGTGTTCAACAAACAGATCGGCGACATGCTCGAGGTATATATGGACGACATGATCGTCAAATCTCGAGCAGACACCGATCACGCAGCTCATCTCAAGACAGTCTTCGCCCAAGCAAGACAGTGCAAAATGAGGTTCAACCCCGAGAAGTGCACGTTTGGGGTTAAGGCAGGAAAATTCCTCGGATTCTATCTAACAGAACGAGGGATTGAAGCCAATCCCGACAAGTGTCGGGCATTCTCCGACCTCCCGACACCAACGTCGAAGAAGTCGATACAGATCATGAACGGCATGTTGACGTCACTATCACGCTTCGTCGCGAAGTCCGCCCAACACGCCCTTCCCTTTTTCAAACTCCTTCGAAAGGAAGCAGCCTTCGAATGGACCGAGGAATGCGAACACGCACTTCGCCATCTGAAGCAAAGCCTGTCTCAACCGCCCGTGTTGTCTCGACCAGATGACAACGAACCACTATACCTATACTTGGCAGTTTCAAATGAAGCCATCAGTGCAGCCCTTGTCCGCGAGACTTCTGACGGGCAGAAACCTGTCTACTTCACGAGCAAAGCCTTACAAGGCCTCGAGAGCAGGTATCAACAGATAGAAAAAGTTGCTCTGGCCCTCGTCAACGCTGCGAGGAGGCTCAGACACTACTTTCTAGCGCACACCATCATCGTGCGAACCGATCAACCGGTGAGGCAACTCCTGGGTCGGCCAGATATGGCGGGCAGAATGCTGAAGTGGTCCCTGGAACTCTCTGAATTCGACATTCAGTACGAGAGCAGGAAGGCCCTGAAAGCACAAGCCTTGGCCGACTTCGTCGCAGAGATGACCACTAACGACATTCCCCCAGGAAAGGAACACAAGTGGACCATCTTCGTCGGCGTATACCGACATGGGTGAAGCAGTGGCTACGTTGGTGTGGCGCCTTGGTCTGTACCGATATCCCTCGTGTTGAAACGGGGAGAATATGGGTCTTCCAAGGAGTCATTAAGCACCAACAGACCTTAGAACCTTAAAAGACACAACTTGGCCATTAGAACAGTAGCAGTATGCTACGCCCATTGAGGCTAAACTCTCGTGATGGTTCTGGCCGCAAGAAAAGATTGCGATGCTGGAGTTATGACCGATTGAGGGTAGTCAATGATATTGGGATCCTCTAAGAACCCGGTTACTTTGATAGGACAGGTATGAACCAACCAACTGAAAGAGGGTAACACCTAGACCTCATGCTGGCCTAAAACTCTAAGGGCTTCTCTTGTGTGACTTGTGTGCCTTCGTACTTGACTAATTGCATGCATGTTATCTGACACATAAGCTACTTGTAGGTTTTATTTATAGTCCTTAACTGGGACTCATAACAGGGTTTACTAAGTTTCTTGCAGGTTTCGTTTATAGTCCTTAATTAGGACTCATAACAAAGTATACTGAATTTCTTGCAGGGTTTGTTTATAGTCCTTAATTAGGACTCATAACAAAGTATACTGAATTTCTTGCAGGGTTTGTTTATAGTCCTTAATTAGGACTCATAACAAAGTATACTGAATTTCTTGCAGGGTTTGTTTATAGTCCTTAATTAGGGCTCATAACAGAGTGTACTAAGTCTCTTGCAGGTTTTGGTTTATAGTCCTTAATTGGGGCTCATAACAGGGTCACTTACGTTATCCCATGCATAGAATGACATCATACCATTGCATACCATTGCATACATCCTAACCCATTTCAAGGATCTCAAGGGCATGTGATGCAGGTCATGATAAACCAATTACCCAGCAAGGGGCAAAGGGGATTTATTTTCCTCTAGCCAAGGGTGTCAGGGGCTATGACCCACTGGATATGGTGAGCCTTTGACCCTTGAAGAAGGGTTCTCAACAACATGAAGTTCCTTCAATCAAGCTACCGGTTTCCAATTCTAACAAACTGTCTTGTTTATCCCGCGAGGTCCTTGAAAACATTGCATGCATATCATACATCTCATTGCATTGCAGGTGTCCCTTTGACAGGTTGCTTACCCTTCTTCGCTGTTTATTTCAGCCGATCGTCATGAATCCTGAATCATCAGCTGAGCAGTCCATCAAGGCCCTCCAGGCTCAGAACGCCCAGTTCCAAGGGCTGATCATGAACTTGACCCAGGGGCAACAAGATCTGAAGGCTTTGCTCTTGAAGAAAGAAAAGAAGAAGAGGAGGACTGTTTTGTTCAGCCCTAGACGCAGATCTGGGAATGCACCGCAGATTGAAACTGAGAGGACAACTCCATCTGTGAGGGAAGGTAGTCATCAGGGGGAAAGGGTTCCCAGTCCAATGGTCTCCGACAACGAGACAGATTTCAACGACGAACAATACCCTCCTGCCGAAGACAAGTACAAACAGTTAGAGGATAGGCTGAATGCTATGGAAATCCAACAGGTACCCGGGCTGGATTTTGGGGATCTGGGTTTGTCGACTGGTGTGATTATTCCTCGGAAGTTCAAAGCACCATCCTTTACCAAGTATGACGGGGCGTCTTGTCCCAAGTTACATCTCAGGTCCTATGTTCGGAAGATTCAACCATATACGGTGGACAAGAATTTATGGATCCACTTCTTCCAGGAGAGTCTTTCAGGGACTCATCTCGAATGGTTCTATCAGCTAGATGGGACCAAGGTTCGTAACTGGGAGGAGTTGGCTACTGCTTTCTACAAGCAGTATCAATATAATGCCGACCTTGCTCCCACGCGTACCCAACTCCAGGGTATGTCGTTAGGATCAAGTGAAGGTTTTAAAGAATATGCGCAGAAATGGAGGGATCTTGCTGGAAGGGTACAACCACCTCTGACTGATCGGGAACTTGTCGATATGTTCTTGGGGACCCTGTCTGGTCCGTTCTACAACCACCTAATTGGGAATTCGTCTGCTGGATTCACAGATCTTATCTTGACTGGAGAGCGAATAGAAGCTGGTATCCGGTCTGGGAAAATTCAAGAGGCCGCACCTTCTGATAAAAAGCCTCATCATGGAAAGAAAGAATCCAATGCTGTGCACGGTAAAAAGAGCCGTCATGAGGTAGGGGCAATCCAGATCTCCAATCCCGGACCTGCTCAACAAGGACAGGGGCAGCAGCGCAAGGAGAAACGACAGTATACCAAACTCAACATGTCGCTGGATCAAGCACTGCAACAAATGTTGAAGGCAGGGCTGATCACCTTAAGGGCTCCCCTTCGGAATCCGAACACTTCGGCTCCTAACTATCATCCCAACGATAGGTGCGCATATCATTCTGATAGCCCGGGACATACTACGGACAACTGCTGGCCTCTCAAGAACAAGATTCAAGACATGATCGACGCCGGGGAGATTCAGTTTGAAGTGCCTGAGACTCCGAACATAATCACTGCTCCGTTACCCAATCGTTGAAGACCTTTTGTTTATTTGAGTTTTTGAGTTGTATTTTTCTTTGCTTATACAAACAATTAATGTCATAGCAAACTCTTTTATTCTATTAATGCATCGCATATGTCTGTTTTGGGAATTAATACAATTGCTTTCATTATATTCAAAATTCTTTTCATATTTTTCTGATGATCAACTCTTGGTTAATAATTCTAAGCCTCTTGAGGGAGGATGACGAAAACGATACCATAATCTTACAGTATGCTTTTGAATAGACCCCGCTGATGAGGTACAGGCATTGTTTCAATCCCTAGACACTGGAGTTATAAGGATGATAATCCCTCGTCAACCCCTCTGAGCCAAAGAAGTAGGAGTTTTTCTTTTCGAAATTTAAAACCCTTTATCATAACCTGGGGCAGGGTAATTCTCTCAGTTGATCCAAGTGCATAACGAATGGCACCAAGGAGGTCCTTGCAAAACAAAAAAAGGACAGTGATGGTTCAGAACAATCATCAAGACAGGCAGTCGTTATCAAGAATCATAAATGAAAAGCCCAAGAAGTCTAAACCTATAAAAGGGACTTATGAAACCGGGGCATCCCGCTGACTGTAATTCCAAAAAAGGAAACAGTTCAGGCAAAAAAAGAAAGGGATAACAAAAATCAGACAAGAAAGAGGTCCTACAAACCCTCAACAAGAAAGAAATGACTGCCTATTCAAAATAAGTTATCAACGTCCGAATCATCATTGGAACATCAGGACAAAGACTCAAAAAAGGTCTAACGCACGATCAACTGAGTTTAGGTTTGGAGAACATCACGAAGAGCGGGTGGGTACAAATAAAATTTGAGCCTTTATCCTTTGTTTCTTAAACCGTGAACCAGGCCACGTTATAACCCTCAAAAGTCCTAGCTGAAGCATGGGTTAGTTCGAAAGCATACTGTCACGAAAGGTATCCTGACTCCTTAAGGCTTACGGTAAATACGGAGTTGACATCACGTTTTACAAACATTCACTTGTTTTATGAAAAAGAATGCATTTTTAAAAATCTTCAAGACAGACATAAGCTTGGCATTTTTAACATAACTTTGTTTGCATATGACTTTTTGTTTGAACAGCATAGAAATTCGCACGACGAATGCCTAATGAACAGAAGTACCTCCAATCAAGGGGCATGGCATGACCATGGTCCATTATCTGGGGCAGTCCAGTCAAGATTCGGAGAATCTCTCCAAGGCCAAATAGCCTGGGGACAAATCTCCGCCTGAGTCACTTGGGGCATTCCAACGACGAATCTGACCTGATCAAATACCTTCTGGTGGCATGACAGAACACTGCTAACAGGGGCAACTCCTGACTTGCTGAGAACGGACATAGTCGAAAATACTGCACAAAATCAAAGACCCGCTAGGTTGACATACCTAGGCAAAAATAAGGGCTTCCCGGCGAACCAAAAGGGTTCGGGCAAAATGAAGGGATGAAATGAAAAAATCTGTACACCCGGCAAGTCGAAAACCTGAAAAGACGGCTTGGGCAAAAATGGGTATCCCGGTGGACTGAAAACCCGAAAGGGCAGTCCAGGCAAAAGTTAGGGATCAAAGCGTACGACTATGTCCTGTCATCTTATCACCTGCCTACCAGAAGAAGGTTTGTCCATCAACAACTATCAAGCACCTCCACAGGTATCTTCCGCTCCCACATCAGAAACAGGGGCAATAATGGGTGGTCTAAGCAATCTGATTGTTCTATCCTCCAAGGTATCAGGGTAGGTTCCGTTGAAGAACATAACCAATACAATTCAAATCCTCCCCCAAGAGAGTCCAATCTAGTTCCCCAGGAAAGTTGGAATTCATCTCCTCAAGCAGTAAGCGTATCCCCAGTAGATTCTGGAAGCCTACCCTCGCATAGCACGAACGCGTCTCCCGGCTTTATTCAAAGAGTTATTTCCTTACTAGGATATAACTGGGTTATCCTCAGCTAAAAGCCACGGAAAGATCGTCGTCAACACAGTCTTCTTATCCCCAACAAATTATTATCAACACTCAGCAAGGCATCCCTCTTCCCACAGAGTATTGCTTCCTAGCATGGTCGCTAGAGTATCTTTTCTCCCTGCAGAATCCTCCATTTGCCAAGTTTTATTCCGCAACGGAGTCATCTTCTCCTACCGGTATTCTTGCAGTTATCATCCCCAGCGGAGCAAGATCTAATTCTCCAACATCAGCCCAGGAGTGACCTCCCGGCACCCGTCAAGGATTTATTTTCCTAAGACAGAAATATGTTCATCACATCTTCATACATTATAGCATGCATATGCATCATACTACACGAATCTCATTAATTTTGAGAACATATAGTTCATGCATCATGATCTTGCATTCAACTAATGCTTTACCTTTTCAGGAAAAGATCAATACAAAAACGATTACTATCAACTATCGCAATTCCTTCTAGATATAGTCTCAGATATGACCCAGATATGGTGACGTTCTGATGCTGCTTCCAGATATCCTTCTAGATATAGCTTCAGATATGACCCAGATATGGTGACGTTCTGATGCTGCTTCCAGATATCCTTCTAGATATAGCTTCAGATATGACCCAGATATGGTGACGTTCTGATGCTGCTTCCAGATATCCTTCTAGATATAGTTTCAGATATGACCCAGATATGGTGACGTTCTGATGCTGCTTCCAGATTTCCTTCTAGATATAGTTTCAGATATGACCCAGAGATGGTGACATTCTGATACTGCTTCCAGGTTTCCTTCTAGATATAGTTTCAGATATGACCCAGATATGGTGACGTTTTGATGCTGCTTCCAGATTTCCTTCTAGATATAGTTTCAGATATGACCCAGAGATGGTGACGTTCTGATACTGCTTCCAGGCTTCCTTCTAGATATAGTTTCAGATATGACCCAGATATGGTGACGTTCTGATGCTGCTTCCAGATTTCCTTCCAGATATAGTTTCAGATGTAAACCAGGGATGGTGACGTTCTGATGCTGCTTCCAGATTTCCTTCCAGATATAGTTTCAGATGTAAACCAGGGATGGTGACGTTCTGATGCTGCTTCCAGAGTTCCTTCCAGATATAGTTTCAGATGTAAACCAGGTATGGTGACGTTCTGATGCTGCTTCCAGATTTCCTTCCAGATATAGTCCAGATATGAACCAGATATGGCGACGTTCTGACACTTATTCCAGTTGAAGACATTTCAAGACCTAGACCGGTTCAGTTAATCGACCCTAAGATTCTCTGTTATTATCCCGTCCAAGGCCTTCTCTAGTCCAGCTAAATCGACTCCCAACAGATTTTTCTGATGAAGACTCAGTAGAAGTTTTTCAGATGTTTCCCTCTCCGACGATGAGTGTGAGGTGATAGTCTCTTATGGTTCCCTCTCCAACGGCGAGTGAGGTGGTAAGTCCTTTTTCAGATGTTTCCCTCTCCGATGATGAGTGTGAGGTGATAGTCTCTTATGGTTCCCTCTCCAACGGCGAGTGAGGTGGTAAGTCCTTTTCAGATATTTCCCTCTCCGACGTTGAGTGAGGCGATCATTCCTTTCAGATTATAATGGCCTATGGTTCTTGTTCCGATCCTGCGAAGATGGTATTTCCCACCAAGATTTTCTCAACGAGCGTTGTTGAAGTTAAAATCACCCAAGGTTCTCTTACCATTCATACTAAGGCAGTAACCATCCCTGGTTCATTCATTGCTGTTTGAAGCTCCAGATCCAGCTCCTGTAACCAGTCAAGACACATTTATACCAAGCATCTGAAAACCAGCTCCTGCAACGTGTCAGGTACTTATTTGTTTCTTTTGCAGGTATGCAGGTTCTTGCTAAGGAATCTCCTACGCGGCCAACATCCAGATGGCATCTATAAGCCCATCATCCTATCCAGCAATCTCCAAATGGCATCTATAAGCCCATTCCCCATCACACTGCTAACATGTGAGCGCAAATTTCTGGGCACTTTAGTGTTCAATCATCTTCCACCTTCGGATTACGAAAGGCACGCCAGCCAATCTGCATCCTCAGGTCTAAGAAGATTGGACAGGGGCAACTGTTGCACCCCAAAATTTTCCCTCCCATATTCTCCAAGAAATTGCCAAGTCAAGCTGCAAAATTCCCCAAGGGTTGCACAGTGCAAAGGTCTCCCATACAGTCAAAACTAGGGTTTGAGTTCTGATCAAGAAAATGAAGTTTTCAAAGGCCCAATCAAGTCTTACATGCCTACAAATATGGTCAATCATCCTCATGTCAAGTTTCAAGGCATTCAGCTCAAAATTGCACAGTCAAAACCCTAGATTGCACTACAGTCAACTGTAGGGGCAAAATGGTCATTTGACAGTCAAAAGTTCAAATTCTTGGTCAACATATCATTTTGAAGCCACAAACATCATTTGATCAATGCTTTATCATGATTCTCAAAATTTGGCTCAGAAAATCATCAAGATGCAAAAGTTACTATATTTGGACAGCTGAAAAAGTCAACTGAAATTGACCAGGGCATAACTTTCACATGGATTATCAGAAAAATTCCATCCAAAGCTCATTTTGAAGATACAGACATTTCCTACAACTCATCTTCATACTTCAAGTCCAAGAAATGCTCTTACAAAAAGTTATCAATTTCAACATTATAGGTCATTTTCAAAAGTCAACAAAAAGGGACTTTAAGTCAAAGGCCATAACTTGAGATTGGTAAATCAAAATGACATGGGACCAAAGACATTGGTTAGAGGACTCAAAGACCTTTCCAAAATGTCCAAGAACATGAGAAAATATTAAAAATTGAGCAAGTTATGCCTTGTGGAAGTTGGGAAATTTTTGGATATTTTGAAAAGTCAACTTTGATCCAAATGACCTAAAAATGCTAATGGGCCCATTTTTCTTCCATGATTCATCATTCCAAGCATATGCACGACCACTTGGCCCAAAGGGAAGTATTTTCTCATTATTTATTTATTTATTTGAATTATTATTTATATTAATTCATTTAAATCATTTAAATATGTGGAAAATATATAACTTGACCTAAAAAATCTTTTCATGCATGTTTTGCCATCAAGATTTCGTGCATAGGCTAATTAGGAAAGATTTGGTTTGATTTGAGCATAATTGATACAAAAACCATGTGAAAAAGATATGAAACATAATGGTGGAAAATCAAATATTGAAAACTATCAATGCCATGGATTTGTTCTACTTTTGTTAACCTAATAGCCTCAGTACATAAGCATGAATCAAAACCTAATCACAGGAGACTAAAAGCTGCGCCCAAAAGCCTTTGAAAAACTTGAAATTTCTCCAAAAAAGTTCAAAACTGAAAACCACTTTAGAGGTTGATTCAAGACACGAAATTCATTCCAACAGCTTCCTCAAGGTTCCCTGAACGTGTTTCAATCAAAAACAACAACCAAAGCTCCAAGAATCGGTACCTAGGACACAAACTGTTTCAAAGAAATTGCAGAATCGTGCATCATAATTCACGCATCTTTTGCATTTTTTATTTATGGATTCATGTTCATTATGATGCTTTGAAGCTAACCAATGTCTTTAATTTGATTATTATGCTGTGTATGCAATTTCGCCATTGTTGCTTTTCTAGGGTTTACAAAGCTCAAAATTAGGGATTCTTAAAAGAGGTAAAATTAGCCCTCAAGACCACCATGGTTGCATTCAGCAAGCTTGGACGAAGAAGAATCAATATTCGCGCTCAATTTATAGAGCCCTGAGACCTAATTGCTATTTTTCCAAAAGCCTCCTAATGAAACGCGTCTAAAACCGTTGCTTAAGGTTTGTGTTTCAGGAAAAAGAAAGAAGACGACCTCGTTGTCAAGACGTGACTGGCTTATTCAAATTTTTTGCGCGCAAAGTCCATTCACCGTCGCTTTTGTTTTATATTATTTATTTGTTATATATATATTAAACGTGTTGACATGGCCCAGTGGCAGGTACGTATGCTTGCAACGCCCAAGACCTGGGTTCGAACCCCAGGTCTACGCTATTTCCATAATATTTTTCCACTAATGTTCACGTGCAGGTTCAACATTGACGTACATCATACACCTTCAGAAATCAACATGCCACGTCCATCCCAGCATCAGATCAAGGGCTATAGATTGGGGAACACGTTACACTCCAGTCAACGTACCAGCATGCTAGCAAAAAAGTCAAAGAAGGCTATGCTAAATGGGCCAGAATTTCACAACAACACCTCACAATTGGGGCCTGAACCCCCCCTGGTTTGCTTTCTCTATATTTTTCTTATTTTATTTTTTATTGTTATTTTATTTTCTTTATTTGTTTAAATTAATTATTATTTTTACAAAATATGAAAAAACATCATAAAAAATCAGAAAAGACAAAAATGTGATAAATAATTTTTATTTTAATTATTTCCTTATAAATAAATTAGCATGTAAATAAATTCAATTTAAATTAGGGTTTGCAATATTAATTCTTTTTCATAAAAAATCCAAAAATATAGAATTAGGTTTAATAACTTTTTATTCCTTTTAATTTTCCTTTTTACCATAATATTATTGATTTATTTATTTTTTATAATTAAATTGTATATAAAAAACTTAGGTTTAATTTAGGTTAAATTTTAATACTTTCATAATAAATTTAAAAACAATTAGAATTAGGTTTAGCTTTTTATTTTAATTGAAATTGATTCTTTTTTCTATTAAATAAAAAAAAACATAAAAATACCAAAAACATTTTTTTTCCTTAATTCCTTATTAACTTTAAATTTTGCAAAAGGATCCTACGCCCTCGCTTCGATAATTCTTTTATTTCGCATATTTACTTTATTTCGCTCAAATAATTATGTACCTCTCCCAAAGCCATGTAACTCGGACATTTTATACTTTTCGCACTTTTAATTCTTTTACTTTGCTTTATTTATTTTTTCTGTCAAATCGGGTCCGGTTTAATTTTGGCGATGTGGACCCGCGCCATTTGTAATAGCCTTAGATTTACTTTCCCGCAAATATTTTTTAACTGTTAATAAAAGCATGAAAGAATGAATGGACATAATAAAATCAAGCGTAGATCACAATGAACATGACAAGACAAATATCAATGAAAATGACACGCAATTCGCACACACCACCCCTGGGGTACGCCTCACTGTTGCCTTGCCTCGAAAGGTGATCGTCGAGTAGAGGATGTCTTAGTAAGTCCTCATGATCCGGGAACCTAGCATGAGGGTAGCTTCTAAGGTGTCTTCCCATTGCTCTGGTGATCACCATGTCCCGAACCTTCGAATTGACCCGAATACCTCCAACGGTGGTGCTACCTACCTCTCAATGGTGGGATGGCACTACTTTAAAGGACATTTACACAGACGAATTCCTTAGGGTAGGTAGGTTCTCGTAGATACTTGCTCTCTTCAAAAACAAACAAAAATCTTTTCACACCGACACTTTTTCAAAAGCTTTCAAAACAATTTTTCAAACACTCTGACGCATGAGTCGATCTGAAATTTTCAAAGAAACTTTTTAAAACCCACAGCTGAAAAGCAAACAAACCTTTTGAAAACACAATGAGCAAGTATCTAAGAGCCCATGGATAACCATGGATAGAAAGGGTGCTAACACCTTCCCTTTCTATAACCTACCTCCCGAACCGAGAGCAATCTCTTTAAGGAATTTTTCTGTGCTTTTGTCCTTTCCATTTGGAGAAAATAAAAGACGGTGGCGACTCTTGCTTACCGCGACATTTCGCGAACCAGCGTTAAACAGTCAGTTCCAGATCCACCGATCACAGAACTGGCGACTTTGCTGGGGACTTAACTTAAAGTGAGGTGTACCTTAGGGCTAAGATCACTGTGTTTTCAATTGTCTTCTTTGCTTGCTTTATTATTGTGGTTTGCATGGGAGCTACATAGATCCTAACTCGGATCTGGGGATACCCTGTTTAGGTAGCATAAGCTGTGAGGGACCTGTCCGGTGTATACCGACATGGGTGAAGCAGTGGCTACGTTGGTGTGGCGCCTTGGTCTGTACCGATATCCCTCGTGTTGAAACGGGGAGAATATGGGTCTTCCAAGGAGTCATTAAGCACCAACAGACCTTAGAACCTTAAAAGACACAACTTGGCCATTAGAACAGTAGCAGTATGCTACGCCCATTGAGGCTAAACTCTCGTGATGGTTCTGGCCGCAAGAAAAGATTGCGATGCTGGAGTTATGACCGATTGAGGGTAGTCAATGATATTGGGATCCTCTAAGAACCCGGTTACTTTGATAGGACAGGTATGAACCAACCAACTGAAAGAGGGTAACACCTAGACCTCATGCTGGCCTAAAACTCTAAGGGCTTCTCTTGTGTGACTTGTGTGCCTTCGTACTTGACTAATTGCATGCATGTTATCTGACACATAAGCTACTTGCAGGTTTTGTTTATAGTCCTTAACTGGGACTCATAACAGGGTTTACTAAGTTTCTTGCAGGTTTCGTTTATAGTCCTTAATTAGGACTCATAACAAAGTATACTGAATTTCTTGCAGGGTTTGTTTATAGTCCTTAATTAGGACTCATAACAAAGTATACTGAATTTCTTGCAGGGTTTGTTTATAGTCCTTAATTAGGACTCATAACAAAGTATACTGAATTTCTTGCAGGGTTTGTTTATAGTCCTTAATTAGGGCTCATAACAGAGTGTACTAAGTCTCTTGCAGGTTTTGGTTTATAGTCCTTAATTGGGGCTCATAACAGGGTCACTTACGTTATCCCATGCATAGAATGACATCATACCATTGCATACCATTGCATACATCCTAACCCATTTCAAGGATCTCAAGGGCATGTGATGCAGGTCATGATAAACCAATTACCCAGCAAGGGGCAAAGGGGATTTATTTTCCTCTAGCCAAGGGTGTCATGGGCTATGACCCACTGGATATGGTGAGCCTTTGACCCTTGAAGAAGGGTTCTCAACAACATGAAGTTCCTTCAATCAAGCTACCGGTTTCCAATTCTAACAAACTGTCTTGTTTATCCCGCGAGGTCCTTGAAAACATTGCATGCATATCATACATCTCATTGCATTGCAGGTGTCCCTTTGACAGGTTGCTTACCCTTCTTCGCTGTTTATTTCAGCCGATCGTCATGAATCCTGAATCATCAGCTGAGCAGTCCATCAAGGCCCTCCAGGCTCAGAACGCCCAGTTCCAAGGGCTGATCATGAACTTGACCCAGGGGCAACAAGATCTGAAGGCTTTGCTCTTGAAGAAAGAAAAGAAGAAGAGGAGGACTGTTTTGTTCAGCCCTAGACGCAGATCTGGGAATGCACCGCAGATTGAAACTGAGAGGACAACTCCATCTGTGAGGGAAGGTAGTCATCAGGGGGAAAGGGTTCCCAGTCCAATGGTCTCCGACAACGAGACAGATTTCAACGACGAACAATACCCTCCTGCCGAAGACAAGTACAAACAGTTAGAGGATAGGCTGAATGCTATGGAAATCCAACAGGTACCCGGGCTGGATTTTGGGGATCTGGGTTTGTCGACTGGTGTGATTATTCCTCGGAAGTTCAAAGCACCATCCTTTACCAAGTATGACGGGGCGTCTTGTCCCAAGTTACATCTCAGGTCCTATGTTCGGAAGATTCAACCATATACGGTGGACAAGAATTTATGGATCCACTTCTTCCAGGAGAGTCTTTCAGGGACTCATCTCGAATGGTTCTATCAGCTAGATGGGACCAAGGTTCGTAACTGGGAGGAGTTGGCTACTGCTTTCTACAAGCAGTATCAATATAATGCCGACCTTGCTCCCACGCGTACCCAACTCCAGGGTATGTCGTTAGGATCAAGTGAAGGTTTTAAAGAATATGCGCAGAAATGGAGGGATCTTGCTGGAAGGGTACAACCACCTCTGACTGATCGGGAACTTGTCGATATGTTCTTGGGGACCCTGTCTGGTCCGTTCTACAACCACCTAATTGGGAATTCGTCTGCTGGATTCACAGATCTTATCTTGACTGGAGAGCGAATAGAAGCTGGTATCCGGTCTGGGAAAATTCAAGAGGCCGCACCTTCTGATAAAAAGCCTCATCATGGAAAGAAAGAATCCAATGCTGTGCACGGTAAAAAGAGCCGTCATGAGGTAGGGGCAATCCAGATCTCCAATCCCGGACCTGCTCAACAAGGACAGGGGCAGCAGCGCAAGGAGAAACGACAGTATACCAAACTCAACATGTCGCTGGATCAAGCACTGCAACAAATGTTGAAGGCAGGGCTGATCACCTTAAGGGCTCCCCTTCGGAATCCGAACACTTCGGCTCCTAACTATCATCCCAACGATAGGTGCGCATATCATTCTGATAGCTCGGGGCATACTACGGACAACTGCTGGCCTCTCAAGAACAAGATTCAAGACATGATCGACGCCGGGGAGATTCAGTTTGAAGTGCCTGAGACTCCGAACATAATCACTGCCCCGTTACCCAATCGTTGAAGACCTTTTGTTTATTTGAGTTTTTGAGTTGTATTTTTCTTTGCTTATACAAACAATTAATGTCATAGCAAACTCTTTTATTCTATTAATGCATCGCATATGTCTGTTTTGGGAATTAATACAATTGCTTTCATTATATTCAAAATTCTTTTCATATTTTTCTGATGATCAACTCTTGGTTAATAATTCTAAGCCTCTTGAGGGAGGATGACGAAAACGATACCATAATCTTACAGTATGCTTTTGAACAGACCCCGCTGATGAGGTACAGGCATTGTTTCAATCCCTAGACACTGGAGTTATAAGGATGATAATCCCTCGTCAACCCCTCTGAGCCAAAGAAGTAGGAGTTTTTCTTTTCGAAATTTAAAACCCTTTATCATAACCTGGGGCAGGGTAATTCTCTCAGTTGATCCAAGTGCATAACGAATGGCACCAAGGAGGTCCTTGCAAAACAAAAAAAGGATAGTGATGGTTCAGAACAATCATCAAGACAGGCAGTCGTTATCAAGAATCATAAATGAAAAGCCCAAGAAGTCTAAACCTATAAAAGGGACTTATGAAACCGGGGCATCCCGCTGACTGTAATTCCAAAAAAGGAAACAGTTCAGGCAAAAAAAGAAAGGGATAACAAAAATCAGACAAGAAAGAGGTCCTACAAACCCTCAACAAGAAAGAAATGACTGCCTATTCAAAATAAGTTATCAACGTCCGAATCATCATTGGAACATCAGGACAAAGACTCAAAAAAGGTCTAACGCACGATCAACTGAGTTTAGGTTTGGAGAACATCACGAAGAGCGGGTGGGTACAAATAAAATTTGAGCCTTTATCCTTTGTTTCTTAAACCGTGAACCAGGCCACGTTATAACCCTCAAAAGTCCTAGCTGAAGCATGGGTTAGTTCGAAAGCATACTGTCACGAAAGGTATCCTGACTCCTTAAGGCTTACGGTAAATACGGAGTTGACATCACGTTTTACAAACATTCACTTGTTTTATGAAAAAGAATGCATTTTTAAAAATCTTCAAGACAGACATAAGCTTGGCATTTTTAACATAACTTTGTTTGCATATGACTTTTTGTTTGAACAGCATAGAAATTCGCACGACGAATGCCTAATGAACAGAAGTACCTCCAATCAAGGGGCATGGCATGACCATGGTCCATTATCTGGGGCAGTCCAGTCAAGATTCGGAGAATCTCTCCAAGGCCAAATAGCCTGGGGACAAATCTCCGCCTGAGTCACTTGGGGCATTCCAACGACGAATCTGACCTGATCAAATACCTTCTGGTGGCATGACAGAACACTGCTAACAGGGGCAACTCCTGACTTGCTGAGAACGGACATAGTCGAAAATACTGCGCAAAATCAAAGACCCGCTAGGTTGACATACCTAGGCAAAAATAAGGGCTTCCCGGCGAACCAAAAGGGTTCGGGCAAAATGAAGGGATGAAATGAAAAAATCTGTACACCCGGCAAGTCGAAAACCTGAAAAGACGGCTTGGGCAAAAATGGGTATCCCGGTGGACTGAAAACCCGAAAGGGCAGTCCAGCCAAAAGTTAGGGATCAAAGCGTACGACTATGTCCTGTCATATTATCACCTGCCTACCAGAAGAAGGTTTGTCCATCAACAACTATCAAGCACCTCCACAGGTATCTTCCGCTCCCACATCAGAAACAGGGGCAATAATGGGTGGTCTAAGCAATCTGATTGTTCTATCCTCCAAGGTATCAGGGTAGGTTCCATTGAAGAACATAACCAATACAATTCAAATCCTCCCCCAAGAGAGTCCAATCTAGTTCCCCAGGAAAGTTGGAATTCATCTCCTCAAGCAGTAAGCGTATCCCCAGTAGATTCTGGAAGCCTACCCTCGCATAGCACGAACGCGTCTCCCGGCTTTATTCAAAGAGTTATTTCATTACTAGGATATAACTGGGTTATCCTCAGCTAAAAGCCACGGAAAGATCGTCGTCAACACAGTCTTCTTATCCCCAGCAAATTATTATCAACACTCAGCAAGGCATCCCTCTTCCCACAGAGTATTGCTTCCTAGCATGGTCGCTAGAGTATCTTTTCTCCCCGCAGAATCCTCCATTTGCCAAGTTTTATTCCGCAACGGAGTCATCTTCTCCTACCGGTATTCTTGCAGTTATCATCCCCAGCGGAGCAAGATCTAATTCTCCAACATCAGCCCAGGAGTGACCTCCCGGCACCCGTCAAGGATTTATTTTCCTAAGACAGAAATATGTTCATCACATCTTCATACATTATAGCATGCATATGCATCATACTACACGAATCTCATTAATTTTGAGAACATATAGTTCATGCATCATGATCTTGCATTCAACTAATGCTTTACCTTTTCATGAAAAGATCAATACAAAAACGATTACTATCAACTATCGCAATTCCTTCTAGATATAGTCTCAGATATGACCCAAATATGGTGACGTTCTGATGCTGCTTCCAGATATCCTTCTAGATATAGCTTCAGATATGACCCAGATATGGTGACGTTCTGATGCTGCTTCCAGATATCCTTCTAGATATAGCTTCAGATATGACCCAGATATGGTGACGTTCTGATGCTGCTTCCAGATATCCTTCTAGATATAGTTTCAGATATGACCCAGATATGGTGACGTTCTGATGCTGCTTCCAGATTTCCTTCTAGATATAGTTTCAGATATGACCCAGAGATGGTGACGTTCTGATACTGCTTCCAGGTTTCCTTCTAGATATAGTTTCAGATATGACCCAGATATGGTGACGTTCTGATGCTGCTTCCAGATTTCCTTCTAGATATAGTTTCAGATATGACCCAGAGATGGTGACGTTCTGATACTGCTTCCAGGCTTCCTTCTAGATATAGTTTCAGATATGACCCAGATATGGTGACGTTCTGATGCTGCTTCCAGATTTCCTTCCAGATATAGTTTCAGATGTAAACCAGGGATGGTGACATTCTGATGCTTCTTCCAGATTTCCTTCCAGATATAGTTTCAGATGTAAACCAGGGATGGTGACGTTCTGATGCTGCTTCCAGAGTTCCTTCCAGATATAGTTTCAGATGTAAACCAGGTATGGTGACGTTCTGATGCTGCTTCCAGATTTCCTTCCAGATATAGTCCAGATATGAACCAGATATGGCGACGTTCTGACACTTATTCCAGTTGAAGACATTTCAAGACCTAGACCGGTTCAGTTAATCGACCCTAAGATTCTCTGTTGTTATCCCGTCCAAGGCCTTCTCTAGTCCAGCTAAATCGACTCCCAACAGATTTTTCTGATGAAGACTCAGTAGAAGTTTTTCAGATGTTTCCCTCTCCGACGATGAGTGTGAGGTGATAGTCTCTTATGGTTCCCTCTCCAACGGCGAGTGAGGTGGTAAGTCCTTTTTCAGATGTTTCCCTCTCCGACGATGAGTGTGAGGTGATAGTCTCTTATGGTTCCCTCTCCAACAGCGAGTGAGGTGGTAAGTCCTTTTCAGATATTTCCCTCTCCGACGTTGAGTGAGGCGATCATTCCTTTCAGATTATAATGGCCTATGGTTCTCGTTCCGATCCTGCGAAGATGGTATTTCCCACCAAGATTTTCTCAACGAGCGTTGTTGAAGTTAAAATCACCCAAGGTTCTCTTACCATTCATACTAAGGCAGTAACCATCCCTGGTTCATTCATTGCTGTTTGAAGCTCCAGATCCAGCTCCTGTAACCAGTCAAGACACATTTATACCAAGCATCTGAAAACCAGCTCCTGCAACGTGTCAGGTACTTATTTGTTTCTTTTGCAGGTATGCAGGTTCTTGCTAAGGAATCTCCTACGCGGCCAACATCCAGATGGCATCTATAAGCCCATCATCCTATCCAGCAATCTCCAAATGGCATCTATAAGCCCATTCCCCATCACACTGCTAACATGTGAGCGCAAATTTCTGGGCACTTTAGTGTTCAATCATCTTCCACCTTCGGATTACGAAAGGCACGCCAGCCAATCTGCATCCTCAGGTCTAAGAAGATTGAACAGGGGCAACTGTTGCACCCCAAAATTTGCCCTCCCATATTCTCCAAGAAATTGCCAAGTCAAGCTGCAAAATTCCCCAAGGGTTGCACAGTGCAAAGGTCTCCCATACAGTCAAAACTAGGGTTTGAGTTCTGATCAAGAAAATGAAGTTTTCAAAGGCCCAATCAAGTCTTACATGCCTACAAATATGGTCAAGCATCCTCATGTCAAGTTTCAAGGCATTCAGCTCAAAATTGCACAGTCAAAACCCTAGATTGCACTACAGTCAACTGTAGGGGCAAAATGGTCATTTGACAGTCAAAAGTTCAAATTCTTGGTCAACATATCATTTTGAAGCCACAAACATCATTTGATCAATGCTTGATCATGATTCTCAAAATTTGGCTCAGAAAATCATCAAGATGCAAAAGTTACTATATTTGGACAGTTGAAAAAGTCAACTGAAATTGACCAGGGCGTAACTTTCACATGGATTATCAGAAAAATTCCATCCAAAGCTCATTTTGAAGAGAAAGACATTTCCTACAACTCATCTTCATACTTCAAGTCCAAGAAATGCTCTTACAAAAAGTTATCAATTTCAACATTATAGGTCATTTTCAAAAGTCAACAAAAAGGGACTTTAAGTCAAAGGCCATAACTTGAGATTGGTAAATCAAAATGACATGGGACCAAAGACATTGGTTATAGGACTCAAAGACCTTTCCAAAATGTCCAAGAACATGAGAAAATATTAAAAATTGAGCAAGTTATGCCTTGTGGAAGTTGGGAAATTTTTGGATATTTTGAAAAGTCAACTTTGATCCAAATGACCTAAAAATGCTAATGGGCCCATTTTTCTTCCATGATTCATCATTCCAAGCATATGCACGACCACTTGGCCCAAAGGGAAGTATTTTCTCATTTTTTATTTATTTATTTGAATTATTATTTATATTAATTCATTTAAATCATTTAAATATGTGGAAAATATATAACTTGACCTAAAAAATATTTTCATGCATGTTTTGCCATCAAGATTTCGTGCATAGGCTAATTAGGAAAGATTTGGTTTGATTTGAGCATAATTGATACAAAAACCATGTGAAAAAGATATGAAACATAATGGTGGAAAATCAAATATTGAAAACTATCAATGCCATGGATTTGTTCTACTTTTGTTAACCTAATAGCCTCAGTACATAAGCATGAATCAAAACCTAATCACATGAGACTAAAAGCTGCGCCCAAAAGCCTTTGAAAAACTTGAAATTTCTCCAAAAAAGTTCAAAACTGAAAACCACTTTAGAGGTTGATTCAAGACACGAAATTCATTCCAACAGCTTCCTCAAGGTTCCCTGAACGTGTTTCAATCAAAAACAACAACCAAAGCTCCAAGAATCGGTACCTAGGACACAAACTGTTTCAAAGAAATTGCAGAATCGTGCATCATAATTCATGCATCTTTTGCATTTTTTATTTATGGATTCATGTTCATTATGATGCTTTGAAGCTAACCAATGTCTTTAATTTGATTATTATGCTGTGTATGCAATTTCGCCATTGTTGCTTTTCTAGGGTTTACAAAGCTTAAAATTAGGGATTCTTAAAAGAGGTAAAATTAGCCCTCAAGACCACCATGGTTGCATTCAGCAAGCTTGGACGAAGAAGAATCAATATTCGCGCTCAATTTATAGAGCCCTGAGACCTAATCGCTATTTTTCCAAAAGCCTCCTAATGAAACGCGTCTAAAACCGTTGCTTAAGGTTTGTGTTTCAGGAAAAAGAAAGAAGACGACCTCGTTGTCAAGACGTGACTGGCTTATTCAAATTTTTTGCGCGCAAAGTCCATTCACCGTCGCTTTTGTTTTATATTATTTATTTGTTATATATATATTAAACGCGTTGACATGGCCCAGTGGCAGGTACGTATGCTTGCAACGCCCATGACTTGGGTTCGAACCCCAGGTCTACGCTATTTCCATAATATTTTTCCACTAATGTTCACGTGCAGGTTCAACATTGACGTACATCATACACCTTCAGAAATCAACATGCCACGTCCATCCCAGCATCAGATCAAGGGCTATAGATTGGGGAACACGTTACACTCCAGTCAACGTACCAGCATGCTAGCAAAAAAGTCAAAGAAGGCTATGCTAAATGGGCCAGAATTTCACAACAACACCTCACAATTGGGGCCTGAACCCCCCCTGGTTTGCTTTCTCTATATTTTTCTTATTTTATTTTTTATTGTTATTTTATTTTCTTTATTTGTTTAAATTAATTATTATTTTTACAAAATATGAAAAAACATCATAAAAAATCAGAAAAGACAAAAATGTGATAAATAATTTTTATTTTAATTATTTCCTTATAAATAAATTAGCATGTAAATAAATTCAATTTAAATTAGGGTTTGCAATATTAATTCTTTTTCATAAAAAATCCAAAAATATAGAATTAGGTTTAATAACTTTTTATTCCTTTTAATTTTCCTTTTTACCATAATATTATTGATTTATTTATTTTTTATAATTAAATTGTATATAAAAAACTTAGGTTTAATTTAGGTTAAATTTTAATACTTTCATAATAAATTTAAAAACAATTAGAATTAGGTTTAGCTTTTTATTTTAATTGAAATTGATTCTTTTTTCTATTAAATCAAAAAAAAAAACATAAAAATACCAAAAACATTTTTTTTCCTTAATTCCTTATTAACTTTAAATTTTGCAAAAGGATCCAACGCCCTCGCTTCGATAATTCTTTTATTTCGCATATTTACTTTATTTCGCTCAAATAATTTTGTACCTCTCCCAAAGCCATGTAACTCGGACATTTTATACTTTTCGCACTTTTAATTCTTTTACTTTGCTTTATTTATTTTTTCTGTCAAATCGGGTCCGGTTTAATTTTGGCGATGTGGACCCGCGCCATTTGTAATAGCCTTAGATTTACTTTCCCGCAAATATTTTTTAACTGTTAATAAAAGCATGAAAGAATGAATGGACATAATAAAATCAAGCGTAGATCACAATGAACATGACAAGACAAATATCAATGAAAATGACACGCAATTCGCACACACCACCCCTGGGGTACGCCTCACTGTTGCCTTGCCTCGAAAGGTGATCGTCGAGTAGAGGATGTCTTAGTAAGTCCTCATGATCCGGGAACCTGGCATGAGGGTAGCTTCTAAGGTGTCTTCCCATTGCTCTGGTGATCACCATGTCCCGAACCTTCGAATTGACCCGAATACCTCCAACGGTGGTGCTACCTACCTCTCAATGGTGGGATGGCACTACTTTAAAGGACATTTACACAGACGAATTCCTTAGGGTAGGTAGGTTCTCGTAGATACTTGCTCTCTTCAAAAACAAACAAAAATCTTTTCACACCGACACTTTTTCAAAAGCTTTCAAAACAATTTTTCAAACACTCTGACGCATGAGTCGATCTGAAATTTTCAAAGAAACTTTTTAAAACCCACAGCTGAAAAGCAAACAAACCTTTTGAAAACACAATGAGCAAGTATCTAAGAGCCCATGGATAACCATGGATAGAAAGGGTGCTAACACCTTCCCTTTCTATAACCTACCTCCCGAACCGAGAGCAATCTCTTTAAGGAATTTTTCTGTGCTTTTGTCCTTTCCATTTGGAGAAAATAAAAGACGGTGGCGACTCTTGCTTACCGCGACATTTCGCGAACCAGCGTTAAACAGTCAGTTCCAGATCCACCGATCACAGACGCCACGTCCTGAATGACCCCGGTTTATAATTTCCTAACAAAGGGAGAACTCCCGTCGAACCAGGCCGAAGCTGCCATAACCAAGCGACGAGTATGTTCCTATGTTGTTCTCGAGCAGAAATTGTACCGAAGAGGATTCTCCATTCCACTCCTGAAATGCATTGACGAGTCCGCCATCCCCGACGTACTGCGGGAGATACACGAAGGGATCAACGCCCAGCACATGGGCGGTAAATCCTTGGCAAGGAAAGCCCTTCGGGCAGGATACTACTGGCCGATGATGCAACAGGACGCCAAAGAACACGTGAAAAATGTGACAAGTGTCAGAAGCACGGGGATATGCACCTCGCCCCCCCGCACGAGCTGAACACGTTGTCGTCCCCATGGCCGTTCGCCTGGTGGGGCATGGACATCCTCGGGCCCTTCGTGCAAGGGACATACCAGAACAAATTTCTAATCGTCGCCGTGGATTACTTCACGAAGTGGATCGAGGCCGAGGCACTCGCAAAAATCACCTCACACAACATCCTCCGTTTCTACAAAAGAAACGTGCTCGCCAGGTTCGGAATTCCGCAGGCACTGGTGACCGACAACGGTACCCAGTTCACCGACCACGGATTCCGAGACTTCGTCACCAAACTGGGGACCAAACAACACTTCACGTCGGTCGAACACCCTCAGACCAACGGGCAAGCCGAAGCCGCGAACAGAGTCATCCTTCGAGGGCTCAAACGTCGACTCGGCGAAGCCAAAAGGGGATGGGTCGAGGAGCTCCACAGCGTCCTGTGGGCATACCGCACCACACCCCACTCAACGACTGGGGAAACACCATTCCGACTGACCTACGGCACCGAAGCCGTCATCCCGGTCGAAATCATGGAACCATCCCGACGAACGGAGGAACCCCTCGACGAAGAAATGAATGACGAAGCATTAAGGGATGAACTCGACCTAGTCGAGGAAATCCGATCGGGGGCTGCCCTGCGTGAAGCCGCCCTAAAACAACGAGTGGCTCTACGCCACAACGACAAGGTCATCAAGCGCGAGTTCGAAATAGGCAGCCTGGTACTACGCAGGAACCAGAAAGACTCCCGCGAAGGGAAGCTGGCCGCGAACTGGGAAGGACCTTACCGCGTCCACGGCACCACGGGTACCGGGGCGTACTACCTCGAGCAGTTAGACGGAGAGCCATTACCACGACCCTGGAATGCTGCTAAGCTGAAGCAGTACTACAGTTAGAAACTGTCAACACCTAGGACCCTCGACCAGCAGCACCCGCGCTCGGTCAACAAAGAAAAACGTCCAATTTCGTACAAGGCTAAGGTACAAGCCCGACATACGACCAAAATAGCACAGCATCGCGCGGTAAACGGTGACGATCGATAGTGCCCGACGTGGACAGCTGTACCGAGCCCCACCGTCATTGTACCCATAAGGCAGAACACCCAGCTCGCGATGGGCAGTTCACGCCAAGGGCAAGTCGTCCCTAACGGGCTCCACGCCCGACTGAGCAACCTCGCTCCGAAATGCCCGACATTTCATCAAGAATAACGGGCCATCTACAAGGGTCAAAAGAAAATCTCTCCCCTCGAGCGCGACACTTAGGTGGTTCTGGCCAATCAAAATAGGGCCGAGAACGCACACAAACGGAGTCGAGCACATTCGCTCGTCAAATCAAAACCGCTTACAGGCACTCCTCGGGCCCATAACTTAGGCTAAATTCATACAAGCAAGTGAATTCAAACAAGGGCAAAAAATCCAAAATGTAAAACAACATTGATAAAAATGCCCGAAGGCGACAAAACAATAGTAAACCGACCAAAAAGGCCGGCGATGTTCATAACATACAATAAACGGGCACGCAGGCCCAAAGAATACAAATATCAAGAGCACGCAGGCCCGTTATCCTACTCAGACTTCCACGGAATCATCATTGTCGACGCTGGGAGAGTCCGGCGGAGGAACTATCGCGCCACCTACAACCCGGTGTGTGTGACCGATACCCTCAGTGACCAGTCCAGGGTTTAGCAATGAGAGCTGATCGACCGCAGAGTTGAACCCGTCCTCCAGAGCACCGACGCAGTCCACCTCGAGGAGTCGGATATGAGCGACCAGCTCCACCCGACTCTTCAAAGCTACTATGTCCTCGGGCTCATCTTCGGCAGGTTGCAGGGTAGCATGCATTTCCTCGACCTGTTTACCCAAACGTTCGACTTCGGCCGCCAGGCGATCCCTGTCCGCTCGAAGAAGCTCCCCTTCCTCAGTCAACTTTCCCGATTTCTCCTTCTCTAGGGTCAACATCTCCCTCTCAGCATCGAGCATCGCTGTCTGCTCCCGGAACATCCCCTCGGAGCGTTCCAGAGCGGCCTTCAATTTCCGCGAGCTCGCGGTCAGCGCCGCCTTCTCCTGCTCGAGCTCTTCAACACGGGCAGCATCCCCTGCGTCCTCAGATAACACCAAAGCCATTTCGGCCATTTTTACCAGCCCGTCCACGCTGGCGGCCAGATACGCCTTCCTTTCCTCTTTACTCATCTTCTTTATGGCCTCAGCTTCATGGGCAACCACTGTCGGGGGGAATCGCTCGAAAAAGCCCGCCTCTTCGAAACAAGGAGGGAAGGCGAAAGATTTAACAGCGCCGGCGTCCTCGCCGACAGTCGAACCACCCTCTACACGGGTCCTCTTCCTCTGCGTCAAAACGGCGCTGGGGTCGATCTCCTCGACCTCTGGATCCGACGTGGGTCTGGAGCTCGACGGCGAGTCCACCCTCACCTGCTGAGGAACATTTGGACCGGGTGGGGGACCCATCCTCGTCGCCTGTGGGGCCTTTACGACCCTCCTGCCCCGCCTCTGGTCGCAGGATAGTTTCAAGAGCCTTTCATGTCGGCTAGCCATCGTACCTGCACGAAATAAAGGAAAAGTCAGTATCGAGCAAACTGCATGAATAAATGACGAATAAAGAATTTCAAGCAAACAACCTAACAGGCGGGCAGCCTGCCTGTATGTCGGACACTCCACCAGCGCCTTGGTGTCGATCGGGCGAGACTCGAACGTCGGGTAACCGTCTTTGTCCAGGATATCATCCCCTTCCCGCGTAACCCATCGGGCGGGATGAAAACTGTCGACAAACCGGCAAAGAACGTCGTACGCCCGCTGATCTTCCGAGCACATGTCCCCGACAGCGGTATGGTAATAACCTGTCCCATGCTCGTAATGTCGGGACATCCAGTACACCAGGAACTTATCCCTACGACCCAACACGGGGCTCCCGTCGTCGGCCACCATCGTTTCCCCATCATCGTCGCTCACTGGCCCCTCCTCCTCGAACAGGGAATCTAAAGCAGCATCGGTAATTGGGCGTACCACGTACCATTTGTCTTTAAACCCCCTCACGGAGTCCATATACATCTTAAAAAGTCTCCTCGACTGCTTCAGGGAGACCCAGCTATGCTTCCCTCCTCGGGACTGACACTGCAGGTGAAATACCCGAAAGAACAGAGGGATGGTCTCCCCTATCCTCAGGTAGCGACACGTCAACTCAAACGCCCGGATGAAGGCGAGAGAGTTTGGGTGTAGCTGGGACGGGGCCAGCTCCAAGTGCATAAAGACCCCGGCCTGAAAATCAGTGAACGGCAGCCGCAGCCCTAGGTCTTTAAACGCGATCTCATACATCGCGAGGTTGTAATTCGGATAGACCGAGCAAATCCTTGCGCCGGTCGACGGAATCATGACTACGAAGTTTTGTTGGAAGTCGGGCTCGTCTTGACCCTCTTCAATAGCAGTGAATGGATGTCGGTCATCCCGACTATATACCGACGCTGTCCCCCGCGGCTCGACACCCACCCATTCCAGCAATGGGTCGGTCACGGTATCAATCAGGGTGGCCGACTCGTCGGCACTCTGTTCTTCACGATCACGACATCCGGAGGAGCTCGGCTCGTCCGCCATGGTTACCTGCAGAGCACGGGAAACCAATCAGTGGAGCACGAAGTCCTATGCTCGACAAAATCATATCGTCCCATACACGACTACACAAGTCCGTTTCCACAAATGGACGCCTCCCCGACTCTCCTGAACCCGGTGTTCTTCCTCAAACCAACTGCGCGGCCACTCTTCAAGCATGTCGACCCGAGGTATGAACATGGCGAGCCGCACTATGAAGCCCACGGCCACGACCATGAATATACCGGGCACGGTCATGAATCAGGCGCCCCGGATCATGAAGACCCCGGGCAGCTCTGAAGTTTTTCACCTAAAACTATGAATGTGCCGGCCACCAACATGCGTTTGCCGGTCCTAGACATGAATATGTCGGGCAAAACACGAGTTTACCGGGCTAATCCCACGCGCACGGTCCTAAAACATCTACAAATTCCAGGAATCATGCATTCTAAACGGAAAAATGAAGAAAGTAGATCACTTACTTGGATCAAAGTGTGGGATTTGGCTACGAAATGGAAGAATCTGAGACGGGAAGTCGCAACTGGAGAAAGCGTGGAAGAGCAGCAACAGAAAGAGCACGGAGAGCGGAAAACGTATTATGGGGCCCAAGGTTCCTATTTATAGTGATGACGTGGAATACCAAACGTCACCTCGGGCAACCACGGACTCCATCTCCTCGCCGCGCTGCTCCTAACGCAATGATGGCCCTACCCCCATAGGGTGGCGGCACAATCCCCGAAAGGATTCCCCGCGCATCCATCTCCGAGGATGTCTTCGAGCACGACAAGAGGAGGCCCCTCGAGGGCCCCCGCGTCTATCCCGGGCACGAGACCTCAACGAGGGAATAACTTTGGTTCAAGTCATGGCTCCTCGCCATGGAACCACGACTTGGGGGGCTCCTGTTCTGGACTGGGCCCGACAGGCCCAAAAGCATTAATAAGGCCCAATCCAAAAGGACTTACAGAGGTCCACGCCGGGCAAAGGAGTCACATCCGTGCCCGACATTCTGATGTCCAGCTCGACATCCCGCTGTCTAACTCACGTGATGATGTCCAGCTCCACCTCCTGTCGTCCAGCTCGACGCCCGGACGTCCAGCTCGACTTCCTGTCGTCCAGCTCGACATCCTAACGTCGAGCTCGACACCCTGACGTCCAGCTCGACGTTGTCTCGAGCATCCCAACTAGGGCAGACTCAGTCCACCGTTCCCCCAACGATACTCCGGAAAGACCGCGTCTTCGTCCGCCCGCACTTCACGCAGCACATCCAGGAAGGGGACCACGTGCGGGTCCCCACTACCCACGTAGAACCTGGCAGTTCCTCCATTGGGCCAAATCCGCCCGGCCCAATGAAGGGACCTTGGCCCAGCGCTGGGGGCTATAAATACCCTCTGTTTCCAGAGGGTCAGGTATTCATCATTCTAACCTCAACTCTATTATCTGCTCGTACTCCCACTGACTTTAGCATCGGAGTGCCTTGCAGGTACCCCCCCTCCTCGTTCAAAAAGCTTTCCGCTCGGAGCCAGCCGTGACGGTCCAAACCTCCTGATCAGGTCAGATCAATTATATATTGCAAAAACAGCTATTTTACACACACTCACATACACAGGTCTCAATCCACTCTGGATCTCATTGGTAACGACTCTGCTACTTCCAGTTATGACTTCGAAAATCCGATCAACTTAGCCGAATACGAAGGTGAAGATGATTATGAAGTGCCTGGTGAACTTGCAAGACTGCTACTCCAGGAAGAGAGGGCCATTCAGCCACATGAAGAGCCGGTGGAAACGGTGAACCTAGGTACTGAAACAGACAAGAAGGAAGTCAAGATCGGTGCAAATATGGAGCTTAGTGTGAAGAAGTGGTTGATTCAGATGCTGCATGACTATGTTGAGATCTTTGCCTGGTCTTACAAAGATATGCCTAGGTTGGATACTGACATTGTGGTTCATCGCCTGCCTACCAAGGAAGACTGCCCTCCGGTAAAACAGAAGGTTCGCCATATGCGCCCAGAGATGTCTGAGAAAATCAAGGCCGAAGTTATGAAACAGTTTGACGCCGGTTTTCTAGAAGTAACTTCTTACCCTCAGTGGGTTACCAATGTGGTTCCTGTGCCGAAGAAGGATGGTAAGGTTCGAATGTGTGTTGACTACAGGGATCTGAACAGGGCCAGTCCCAAGGATGACTTCCCTCTACCTCATATTGACGTTCTGGTTGACAATACTGCTCAGCACAAGGTGTTCTCCTTTATGGATGGTTTCTCCGGTTATAATCAGATAAAGATGGCTCCCGAAGACATGGAGAAGACGACTTTTGTTACTCAGTGGGGCACCTTTTGTTACAAGGTCATGCCTTTTGGATTGAAGAATGCTGGGGCAACATATCAGCGTGCCATGGTTGCTTTGTTTCATGACATGATCCATCATGAGATTGAAGTTTACATCGACGACATGATTGCAAGGTCCCAGACTGAGATAGAACACCTTGACCATTTGCAGAAGCTGTTTGACAGGCTGAAGTTGTACAAGCTGAGATTAAACCCGAACAAGTGCACCTTCGGGGTGAGGTCTGGTAAACTGCTAGGTTTCGTAGTGAGCGACAAAGGTATTCAAGTGGATCCTGCCAAAGTGAAAGCCATACAAGAGATGCCAGCTCCCAAGACAGAGAAGGAGATCAGAGGCTTTCTAGGACGACTGAACTAAATTTCCCGATTCATCTCGCACCTAACTGCTACTTGTGAGCCAATCTTCAAACTACTGAAGAAAGATCAAGTGGTATGTTGGAACGATGAATGTCAGGCCACTTTCGAAAGAATCAAAGAGTATCTCCAAGAGCCACCTATTCTGATGCCACCAGTTGAAGGGAGACCTTTGATTTTATATTTGACAGTACTTGACAACTCAATGGGGTGTGTGCTGGGGCAGCATGACGAGTCTGGCCGAAAAGAGCATGCTATTTATTACCTTAGCAAAAAGTTTACCGACTGTGAGACCCGATACTCACTGCTTGAGAAAACTTGCTGCGCTTTGGCATGGGCTGCTCGCCGGCTAAGACAGTATATGTTGACTTAAACTACTCTATTGATTTCAAATATGGATCCAATCAAGTATATCTTCGAAAAGCCCGCCTTGTCCGGAAGAATAGCAAGATGGCAGATGATCTTGACTGAGTATGACATCCAATACACGACTCAAAAAGCAATCAAGGGAAGTGTATTGGCAGACCATTTGGCGCACCAGGCGGTAAATGATTACCAGTCTATGAACTTTGAATTTCCGGACGAGAATATCATGGTAGTGACTGATTGTGAGACACCTGGACCGGATGAAGGACCTGAGGAAGGATCCCGATGGTCTATGTACTTTGATGGAGCTTCAAACGCTTTGGGTAATAGCATTGGCGCTGTGATCATATCTCCTAAAGGCTCTCATACTCCGTTTACTGCCCGACTATGTTTCAACTGCACCAACAACATGGCGGAGTATGAAGCGTGCATTATGGGTCTTCGAGCTGCAATTGACCTAAGGATTAAGTTTCTAAGTGTCTTCGGATATTCCACTCTCGTGATCAGTCAGATCAAAGGCGAGTGGGATACGAAACACCCAAATCTTATTCCTTACAAGGAGTATGTATTGACGTTGCTTCCCCATTTCGAAGATATCACCTTTGAACACTTCCCTAGAGAGGAGAATCAGTTGGCGGACGCGCTAGCTACAATGTCTTCTATGTTCAAAGTCAATTGGGACAACGAGACTCCCCGGATCATCATTGAAAGATTGGACGAACCTGCGTATTGCTGTGATATTGAGACTGAAGAGGTAACAGAAAAGCCCTGGTATCATGAGGTGAAGAGGTATCTTGAAGCTCAGGAGTACCCCAAGGGTGCATCTGTTAATGACAAGAAGTTTATGAGGAGGTTTACAACCAGGTTCTTCATCAGCAATGGCATTACTTACAAGCGTAACTATGATTCGACCTTACTGCGTTGTGTGGATAAGAATGAAGTAGAAAAGATCATGGCAGAGCTACATGAAGGTACTTTTGGAACCCATTCTAGTGGACATACCATGGCAAAGAAGATCCTTCGGGCAGGATATTATTGGTCCACAATGGAAGCCGACTGTTATCAGCATTCTCGGACATGTCACAAGTGCCAAGTCTATGCTGATAAGGTGCACATACCTCCAGTTCCTCTGAATGTCTTAATAACACCTTGGCCTTTTGCAATGTGGGGCATTTATATGATTGGCGAGATCAGACCTACGAACTCCAACTGGCATCGTTTCGTCCTGGTAGCGATTGATTACTTTACAAAGTGGGTTGAAGCAGCTTCCTTTGCTACGGTAACCAAGAACGTCGTGGCACGATTCATTCGGCATAATCTGATCTATCGATACAGTGTACCAGAGAGGATCATTACGGACAATGGTACCAATCTAAACAACAAAATGATCACTGAGCTCTGCGAGCAATTCAAGATACAACATCATAACTCTTCTCCCTACCGGCCGAAGATGAATGGGACTGTCGAAGCAGCAAATAAGAACATTAAGAAGATTGTGCAGAAGATGACAGTGACATATAAAAACTGGCACGAGATGTTACCATTTGCTCTTCACGGGTACCGTACCTCAACACGAGCGTCAACAGGGGCAACACCCTATTCCTTGGTATATGGCATGGAGGCGGTCTTGCCGATTGAAGTTCAGATACCCTCTCTACGGATCATGAAGGATGCAGGTTTGAGCGAAGATGACTGGATTCAGACCTGACTTGATCAACTGAATCTAATCGACGAGAAAAGACTTACCGCTGTTTGTCATGGTCAGACGTACCAAAAACGGATGATCAAGGCGTTTAACAAGAAAGTCAGACGACAAGAGTATCAAGTTGGGGACCTGGTAATCAAGCGCATTATCTTACCTCAAGGTGATCCCAGGGGCAAATGGACCCCTACTTACGAAGGGCCATTTGTGGTTAAGAACATCTTCTCAGGAGGAGCGATGATTCTAACCACTATGGATGGTGATGACCTTCCTCACCCCGTCAATGCAGACATAGTAAAAAGATACTACGCATAATCAAAGACCCGCTAGGTTGACTGACCTAGGAAGAAATAAGGGCTTCTCGGCGAAACAAAAGGGTTCGGGCAAAAATAAGGGATGAAAATGAAATAAAAATCTGTACACCCGGCAAGTCGAAAACCTGAAAAGGCGGTGTTGTACCCCAAAATTTGCCCTCCCATATTTCTCAAAACATTTCAAGAAAAATTCACAAGTCCAACCTGGCGCGTCATATTCAGGTATTCTTTCGCCAAGATATCTCTGATAACGTATTCTCAAATTCAGGTTCGGCTCAAGAGTCAATTCTTTAAAGAAGGTATCCGAATGTGTGAGTTTTCTCGAAGAAATATGGTGAAAAAGTGTGCTGAAAGTGCAGTTTTTACGCGCTAAAAAATTCATAACTTGAAGATCGTGACTCGTTTTGAACCCGTTCCGGTGGCCAAAATTCCGTCTTGACATTATCTACGTTTTCATCTCTCACGGCTGAAAGCCATTTTCGATCATAAGGTCTTCAAAAATGTGGATTTATCAAGTATTTTCATATAGAAAATTTGTGACAGAAGTTTATTTGTGTCATGTTCAGAAAATCATAACTTGGTCGATTTTCATCGTATCGAGCTGGTTCCAGTGCCAAAATTTCACAAATTGAGTTGGCTACATTTTCACAGAAGGTATTGAGTTCAAACGGTATTCAAAAGGCCTTCGTTTTTTGCTCAGAGTGCGTGACACGCTGAAAATCCTGAATGCTGAATATTATTTCATCTGGGCCGAAACTTCGAAAATTCATAACTCGGTCAATTTTTATCGGATTGGACTCATATTTTTACACAAGGTTACTGACTCATAGGTCTACAACTTTGCTTCAAAAGTCGAGACCAAATTATGCACCGATCAATACCAGTTTTTTATTGAAGAACGTGTCAGAGTCGACACTGAAGCCCAAAATAAGTTTGTCTGAGCTGAAACTTCAAAAATTCATAACTAATTCACCGTTTATCCGATTGAGTCGATTTTCGGACAGGAGTTAGTTCTCGATGTCGGCTATATTTTGTTTTCACATTTCAACTTCAAAAAATGCACTTAAGTCCCTGCGATTTAGCCTGGAAAGTGACGAATTCAAGTGAATATGGGAGGCCCAATTGCACATTCAAAGCCCATTTTCTTTACCCTAATTTCCATTATATAAACACCTTCTTTTCACACAAACCAGAGGGGAGAAAAGGAGAGAAAAAACTTTGCCACAACACTGTTAGAATATCAAACTCTTTCAAGAACCCTAAAACCTTGAAATCCTTATTACAAATCCCTCTCTCACTACAAACAAGTCATCACAGTTACAAACCAACACCTCACTACTTCTTCAGTAAGGATAAGGCTGGCTTGATCTCCATGATCCTAATTTTCCAGTAAGGCATAAAAGCATTCAGGCCACTGATTTTCCAGTAAGAGTAAGATTGATTTGATCTCCATGATCAAAAGGGTATAATCATTCATACATGCCATATTGTGCCTAAACATTAAATTTCTTCATATATTGGCTTTATTTGCATTTTATGATTTTATTTAATGTGTTCGTGAGATTCAACTGCAGATTTAGACAGGATCCCAGGTTCATTAAGGAACGTTGAGGCCAAAAGGCAAATGGCCAAAAGCCAAAAGCCAAATGGCCAAAGTAGAAAAACTTATGCATGACACCAATACATGGCGAGACAGACATCTTGAGAAGATTAAGGAACGTTGAGGCCAAAACGCAAATGGCCAAAAGCCAAAAGCCAAGGCCAAAGTAGAACAACTTATGCGTGATGAGGCCAGAACACAAATGGCCAAACCACTCCAATTCACCTCCAAAAAGGGGACAGAAACCCCCCAAGGTATTGTATTTTCTTTCTTTTCCTTATTTTATTTATTTCAATTATTTCTTTTTTTAATTAATTCCTTTAATTTAACTTATTTTCATAAAATATAAAAAATAGTAAAAAACAGAAAAGTCATAAAAATCAAAATATATTTATTTAATTAATATTTTTTGTAAATAAATTTCACTAATAATTAATTATTTATTTTTATAAATCAAAATTGCATGTAAATAATTAGATTAATTTTAGGTTTAATTTTAACATGTTTTTCTTAATAAATAAAAAAATTAGAATTAGAGTTAATATTTTAATTTCATTTAATCTTTCTCATAAAAATACATAAAAAACATAAATACCAAAAACTCAAAAAAAATAATAATTTCTTTTTTCTCTTTAATTTCATTAGTTTAATCATTTAATTTAATTTCATTAAAAAGGGTCCAACGCCCTCGTTTCCAATTTTAATTCCTATTCGCGCATTTTTATTTATTTCCTTCTTTTAAATATTTATGTAACTCTCCCAAAGCCTTGTAAGCTTAATTTCTCGCACTTTATTTTATTTCTTTATTTATTTTCCGTCAAATCGGGTCCTGGATTTTAATTTTGGCGATGTGGACCCGCGCCTTTGTAATAGTTTAGAACTTTCAATTTCCGCATCTTTTTTAACTGTTAAATAAATGCATGCAAGAATGAATGACAAAAAAATAAAAACAAACGCATAGATCACCCATAACCTGACAAGACAAAAATAAATGAATCTGACACACAAATCACACACCACCCCTAGGGTACGCCTCACTGTTGCCTTGCCTCGAAAGGTGATCGTCGAGTAGAGGATGTCTTAGTAAGTCCTCATGATCCGGGAACTTGGCATGAGGGTAGCTTCTAAGGTGTCTTCCCATTGCTCTGGTGATCACCATGTCCCGAACCTCGAATTGACCCGAACACCTCCAACGGTGGTGCTACCTACCTCTCAATGGTGGGATGGCACTGCTTTAAAGGACATCTACACAGACGAATTCCTTAGGGTAGGTAGACGACTCTAGATACTTGCTCTAAATTTCAAAACAAAACAAAATACTTTTCACACCAACACATTTTCAAAAAGCTTTCGAAAGCAATTTTTCAAACACTCTTGAGGACTGATACAAGAGTCGAACTGGAATTTTCAAAGAAACTTTTTAAACCCACAGTTGAAAAGCAAACAAACCATTTTTGAAAACACAATGAGCAAGTATCTAAGAGCCCATGGATAACCATGGATAGAAAGGGTGCTAACACCTTCCCTTTCTATAATCTACCTCCCGAACCGAGAGCAATCTCTTTAAGGAATTTTTCTGTGCTTTTGTCCTTTCCATTTGGAGAAAATAAAAGACGGTGGCGACTCTTGCTTCCGCGACATTTCGCGAACCAGCGTTAAACAGTCAGTTCCAGATCCACCGATCACAGAACTGGCGACTCTGCTGGGGACTTAAACTTAAAGTGAGGTGTACCTTAGGGTTAGTTCATAACTGTGTTTTCAATTGTATTGACTTGTCTGCTTTAAATTTGTGGGTTGCATGGGAGTTACATAGATCCTAACCCGGATCTTGGGATACCCTGTTTAGGTAGCATAAGCTGTGAGGGACCTGTCCGGCGTATACCGACATGGGTGAAGCAGTGGCTACGTTGGTGTGGCACCTTGGTCTGTACCGATATCCCTCGTGTCGAAACGGGGAGAATATGGGTCTTCCGAGGAGTCATTAAGCACCAACAACCTTAGAACCTTAAATGACACAACTTGGCCATTAGAACAGTAGCAGTATGCTACGCCCATTGAGGCTAAACTCTCGTGATGGTTCTGGCCGCAAGAAAAGATTGCGATGCTGGAGTTATGACCGATTGAGGGTAGTCAATGATATTAGGATCCTCTAAGAACCCGGTTACTTTGATAGGACAGGTATGAACCAACAAACTGAAAGAGGGTAGTACCTAGACCTCATGCTGGCCTTAAACCCTAAGGACTTGTCTTGTGTGACTTGTGTGCCTTCCAACTTGACTATTTGCATGCTTGTTATCTGACACTTGAGTTTCTTGCAGGTCTTGTTTACAGTCCTTAATAGGGACTCATAACAGGGTATACTAAGTTTCTTACAGGTTTTGGTTTACAGTCCTTAATAGGGACTCATAACAGTGTATACTAAGTTTCTTACAGGTTTTGGTTTGCAGTCCTTAATTAGGACTCATAACAGGGTTTACCGAGTTTCTTGCAGGTTTTGTTTTTTAGTCCTTAACTGGGACTCATGACAGGTTTTACTTGAGTTTCTTGCAGGTTTCTGTTTATAGTCCTTAATAAGGGCTCATAACAGGGTTTATTCATATTACCCCATGCATATCATAACATCATACCATTGCATACATCCTAACCCATTTCAAGGATCTCAAGGGCTTGTGATGCAGGTCATGGGGAATCAGCTATCCCAACAAGGGGCAAAGAGGATTTATTTTCCTCTAGACAAAGTTGTCAGGGGCTATGACCCACTTGATATGGTGAGCTCTGACTCTCGAAGAAGGTTCCCCTAGCCAAGGTTGTTTGGAAAGCAAAATAAGGTTGATGACTTGAGTCAGGGGCTATGACCCACTGGATATGGTGAGCCTTTGACCCTTGAAGAAGGACTCTCAACAAATAGGAAGTTCTTTCAATCAAGCTACCGGATCCAAATGCTAACAAATTTTCTTGTTTACCCCGCGAGGTCCTTGAAAACATTACATGCATGTCATACTCATCATTGCATAACCGGTATCCTTGTTGCAGGTCACTTACCTTTCTCGCTGTTTATTTCAGCAATGGCTTCATAACAAGATAACCAGGACCTTCACGCTCAAGAGACTCAGTTCAGGGAAATCTTCCTAGGTCTATCCAAGGGGCAGGAAGAGTTGAGGACACTCCTCATGGGGAATTTGATCAAAAAGAGTCTTGAAGATGACAAGGACGAACAGCTGGAACATCTACAAGCTGAGGTAGACACATTGAAAACCCAGATGCTGGGGCAAAGGGCCCTCATTCAAGGTTTAGCTCAGGAGCAAGGAGAGCTGAGAGCCATGATCAGCCAACTTCCTCAAGGCATGAAGCAACCAGCCCAAATCAGGGACCAGGTCATAGAACAGCTTCCAAGAAGGCAAAGGTCGAGTCCAATGAATAGACCTCTCCGAGTTGCTACTACTTCTCAGGTCCAACAACGACCGCGCCAAGAACAGCGGGTTGATCAGAACAGGTCGGACGAGCCTAAGAGACAATTCACCTACATCAACATGTCATGGTCACGAGCTTTGTAGCACATGTTAAGGATGAACCTGATTGTGGTGATCAACCCTCCTGCAAATCCGAAGACTTCCTCTCCAAATTACAACCCAGAAGCAAGGTGTGCTTACCATTCTGGTAGCCCGGGGCACGATACTGAGGATTGTTGGGCACTGAAGTACAAGATTCAGAACATGATCGATGCTAAAGAGATCGAGTTCGAGCCCACCGAGACTCCCAACGTGATCACTGCTCCCTTGCCAAAACATGGCTAGGATTGAGAAATTTTTGTTCATTCAAATGTTCAAGTTGCAATTTTCTTTTGTTCAAACATTTACTCATGTTAAACATTGTTATTTCATTAATGCATCGCATATGTCTGTTCTGAAACAATATATTCGTATTCACTAAAGGCAAATTATTTTCATATTTTTTCTGATGATCAACTCTTAATTAATAATTCTAAGCCTCTTGAGGGAGGATGATGAAAACGATACCATAATCTACAGTATGCTTTTGAACAGACCCCGCTGATGAGGTACAGGCATTGTTTTAATCCCTAAACACTGGAGTTATAAGGATGATAATCCCTCGTCAACCCCTCTGAGCCAAAGAAGTAGGAGTTTTTCTTTTCGAAATTTAAAACCCTTCATCATAACCTGGGGCAGGGTAGTTCTCTCAGTTGATCCAAGTGCATAACGAATGGCACCAAAGAGGTCCTTACAAAAAAAAAAAAAGACAGTGATGGTTCCAAATAACCATAAAAACAGGCAGTCATTACCAAAATTAAAAAGCCCATTAAGTCAAAACCCATGAAGGAGACTTACGAAACTGGGGCATCCCGCTGACTGTAATTCCAAAAAAGGAAACAGTTCAGGCAAAAAAGAAAGGGATAACAAAAAAAAAAGAGGTCTTACAAATCCTCGACAAGAATGACTGCCTATTCCAAATAAATCATCAATATCTGAACCATCACTGAAAAATCAGAGCAAAGACTCAAACAAGGTCTAACGCACGATCAACTGAGTTTAGGGTTGAAGAACATCACGAAGAGCGGGTGGGTACAAATAATTTGAGCCTTTATCCTTTGTTTCTTAAACCGTGAACCAGGCCACGTTATAACCCTTAAAAGTCCTAGCTGAAGCATGGGTTAGTTCGAAAGCATACTGTTACGAAAGGTATCCTGACTCCTTAAGGCCTACGGTAAATACGGAGTTGACATCACGTTTTACAAACAACCACTTGTTTTATGAAAAAGAATGCATTTTCAAAATCTTCAAGACAGACATGAGCTTTGCATTTTTAACATAACTTTGTTTGCATATGACTTTTTGTTTGAACAGCAGAGAAGTTCGCACGACGAATATCTTATGAACAAAAGTCTTCTCCACAAAAGAGTCACCCCAAATGGAAGAAAGCATTCCCAATCAAGGGGCATGGCACGACTATTGTCCATCATCTGGGGAAGTTAAATCAAGATTCAAGGAATCTCTCAAGAGGCCAAACAGCCTGGGGCAAATCTCCGCCCGAGTCACTTGGGGCACTCCAGCAACGAATCTTGCCTAATCAAACACCTTCTGGGGCATGACAAAACACTTCTAACAGGGGCAACTCCCTACACTCTGAGAACGCGGACATAGTCGAAAAGATACTACGCAAAATCAAAGACCCGCTAGGTTGACATACCTAGGCAAAAATTAGGGCTTCCCGGCGAACCAAAAGGGTTCGGGCAAAATGAAGGGATGAAATGAAAAAATCTATACACCCGGCAAGTCGAAAACCTGAAAAGGCGGCTTGGGCAAAAATGGGTATCCCGGTGGACTGAAAACCCGAAAGGGCGGTCCAGGCAAAAGTTAGGGATTAAAGCGTACGACTATGTCCTGTCATCCTGTCACCTGCCTACCAAAAGAAGGTTTGTCCATCAACAACTATCAGCACCTCACAGGTCTTCCTCTCCCACCTCAGAAACAGGGGCAATGATGAGTTGTTCAGCGATCTAATTGCTCTGTCCGCCAAGGTACCAAGGTAGGTTCAGCTGGAGAACATAACCAGATATCTCAATTCCCCAGAGAGTGAGTCAGCAAGTCAGTACACTCTCCCCAAGCAAAGCTATTATCAAACCTTAAGGAAGTTGGGTATCCTCCAGCAGATCTCAACATTCCCCAGCAGCATATATGCACTCTTAACAGGCATCCCCGGCAGTCTTGGTCTAAAGATTGTTCCCCGGCGGTATACCAGCATTCAGTGGAGTCATCTTCCCCGATACAATTCAAAACTTCCCCAAGAGAGTCCAATCCAGTTCCCCAGGAAAGTTGGAATCCATCTCCCCAAGCAGCAAGCTTATCCCCAGTAGATTCTGGAAGCTTATCCTCGCAGAACACGAACACGTCTCCCGGCTTTATTCAAAGAGTTATTTCCTTACCAGGATATAACTGGGTTATCCTCAGCCAAAAGGCATGAGAAGATCGTCCTCGACAAAGTCTTCTTATCCCCAGCGAAGTCTATTAACGCTTCCAACACAACAATGGTATCCCCAGCAAGTTATTATCAACATTTCAACGAAGTACCTCTCTTCCCACAGAGTATTGCTCCCTAGCAAGATCGTCAGAGTATTTTTTCTCTCCCCGCAGAATATCTATTCGCCAAGTTTATTCCCCAACGGAGTCATCTTCTCCTACCGGTATTCTTGCAATCATCATCCCCAGCGGAAGCAAAATCTATTCTCCAACATCAGCCCAGGAGTGACTTCCCGGCACCCGTCAAGGATTTACTTTCCTAGACGAAAAAATACATTCATAAACATCGCACTTCCATACATCATTATAGCATGCATAGACGCATCATACAAATCTCATTTATGTTGAGAACATCATTGCTTGGTCCATATCATGCATTGCATATGACTGACCTTTACCTTTCAGGAAAGATTCAGTTAAATTCTCAATCATATTTCAAGACTCTAAGACCTTATCTGGTTCAGTTAAATCGACTCCAAAGATTTCTCTGGTTATTATCCAGTCAAAGACCTTCTCTGGTTCGGTCAGATCGACTCCAAAGATCTCCCTGTTTCTTATCCAGTTGAAGACATTCAAGACCTAGACCGGTTCAGGTAATCAACTCCAAAGATTTCTTATCCAGTCCAAGGCCTTCTCTAGTCCAGCTAAATCGACCCCAAACAGATTTTTCTGATGAAGACTCAGTAGAAGTTATCTAAGGTTTTCTCAATGATTGCTATTGAGTTGTAATCGCCTATGGTTCTCTCCCCGATGCTGCGGAGATGATAATTCCATCCCAGGTTTTCTCAATGATTGCTATTGAGTTGTAATCGCCTATGGTTCTCTCCCCGATGCTGCGGAGACGATAATTCCATCCAAGGTTTTCTCAATGATTGCTATTGAGTTGTAATCGCCTATGGTTCTCTCTCCGATGCTGCGGAGATGATAATTCCATCCCAGGTTTTCTCAATAATTGCTATTGAGTTGTAATCGCCTATGGTTCTCTCCCCGATACTGCGGAGATGATAATTCCATCCCAGGTTTTCTCAATGATTGCTATTGAGTTGTAATCGCCTATGGTTCTCTCCCCGATGCTGCGGAGACGATAATTCCATCCAAGGTTTTCTCAATGATTTCTATTGAGTTGTAATCGCCTATGGTTCTCTCCCCGATACCACGGAGATGATAATTCCATCCCAGGTTTTCTCAATAATTGCTATTGAGTTGTAATCGCCTATGGTTCTCTCCCCGATACTGCGGAGATGATAATTCCATCCCAGGTTTTCTCAATGATTGCTATTGAGTTGTAATCGCCTATGGTTCTCTCCCCGATGCTGCGGAGACGATAATTCCATCCAAGGTTTTCTCAATGATTGCTATTGAGTTGTAATCGCCTATGGTTCTCTCCCCGATACTGCGGAGATGATAATTCCATCCCAGGTTTTCTCAATAATTGCTATTGAGATTGTAATCGCCCATGGTTCTCTCCCCGATACGGCGGAGATGATAATTCCACCCAAGGTTTTCTCAATGATTGCTATTGAGGTTGTAATCGCCTATGGTTCTCTCCCCGATACTGCGGAGATGATAATTCCATCCAAGGTTTTCCCAATGATTGCTATTGAGGTTGTAATCGCCTATGGTTCTCTCCCCGATACTGCGGAGATGATAATTCCATCCAAGGTTCTCTCAATGTTTACTATTGAGGTTGTAGTCGCCCATGGTTCTCTCCCCAATCCTGCGGAGTTGGTAATTCCAGGCTTCTCTCAACGATTGCTGTTGAAGTTGAAGTTATCCAAGGTTCTCTCAATGTTTGCTGTTGAGGTGGTAATCGCCTATGGTTCTCTCCCCGATGCTGCGGAGATGATAATCCCATCCAAGGTTCTCTCAATGTTTGCTGTTGAGGTTAAAGTCATCCAAGGTTCTCTCACCGTTCCTGTTGAGGTAGTAACCATCCCTGGTTCATTCATCACCATTTGAAGCTCCAGACCCAGCTCCTGTAACCAGTCAGGACACATCTACACAAAGAATTTGAAAACCAGCTCCCGTAACAGGTCAGGTAATCATTTTTCTTTTGCAGGTATGCAAGTTCTCGCTAAGGAAGCTCTTACACGATCAACATCCAGATTGCATCTATAAGCCCATCCACATTCCATCATCTCTTAGCATGACATCTATAAGCCCATCCATATACCAACAGTCTCCAAATGGCATCTATAAGCCTATTCCCGTCATCACGTTGCTGATACTCTACTATGCGAGCGCAAATTTCTGGGCACTCTAGTGTTCAATCATCTTCCACCTTCGGATTACGAAAGGCACGTCAGCCAATCTGCATCCTCAGGTCTAAGAAGATTGAACAGGGGCAACTGTTGTACCCCAAAATTTGCCCTCCCATATTTCTCAAAACATTTCAAGAAAAATTCACAAGTCCAACCTGGCGCGTCATATTCAGGTATTCTTTCGCCAAGATATCTCTGATAACGTATTCTCAAATTCAGGTTCGGCTCAAGAGTCAATTCTTTAAAGAAGGTATCCGAATGTGTGAGTTTTCTCGAAGAAATATGGTGAAAAAGTGTGCTGAAAGTGCAATTTTTACGCGCTAAAAAATTCATAACTTGAAGATCGTGACTCGTTTTGAACCCGTTCCGGTGGCCAAAATTCCGTCTTGACATTATCTATGTTTTCATCTCTCACGGCTGGAAGCCAATTTCGATCATAAGGTCTTCAAAAATGTGGATTTATCAAGTATTTTCATACAGAAAATTTGTGACAGAAGTTTATTTGCGTCATGTTCAGAAAATCATAACTTGGTCGATTTTCATCGTATCGAGCTGGTTCCGGTGACAAAATTTCACAAATTGAGTTGGCTACATTTTCACAGAAGGTATTGAGTTCTAACGGTATTCAAAAGGCCTCCGTTTTTTGCTCAGAGTGCGTGACACGCTGAAAATCCTGAATGCTGAATATTATTTCATCTGGGCCGAAACTTCGAAAATTCATAACTCAGTCAATTTTTATCGGATTGGACTCATATTTTTACACAAGGTTACTGACTCATAGATATACAACTTTTCTTTAAAAGTTGAGACCAAATTATGCACCGATCAATACCAGTTTTTTATTGAAGAACGTGTCAGAGTCGACACTGAAGCCCAAAATAAGTTTGTCTGAGCTGAAACTTCAAAAATTCATAACTAATTCACTGTTTATCCGATTGAGTCGATTTTCGGACAGGAGTTAGTTCTCGATGTCGACTACATTTTGTTTTCACATTTCAACTTCAAAAAATGCACTTAAGTCCCTGCGATTTAGCCTGAAAAGTGACGAATTCAAGTGAATATGGGAGGCCCAATTGCACATTCAAAGCCCATTTTCTTTACCCTAATTTCCATTATATAAACACCTTCTTTTCACACAAACCAGAGGGGAGAAAAGGAGAGAAAAAACCTTGCCACAACACTGTTAGAATATCAAACTCTTTCAAGAACCCTAAAACCTTGAAATCCTTATTACAAATCCCTCTCTCACTACAAACAAGCCATCACAGTTACAAACCAACACCTCACTACTTCTTCAGTAAGGGTAAGGCTGACTTGATCTCCATGATCCTAATTTTCCAGTAAGGCATAAAAGCATTCAGGCCACTGATTTTCCAGTAAGGGTAAGATTGATTTGATCTCCATGATCAAAAGGGTATAATCATTCATACATGCCATATTGTGCCTAAACATTAAATTTCTTCATATATTGGCTTTATTTGCATTTTATGATTTTATTTAATGTGTTCGTGAGATTCAACTGCAGATTTAGACAGGATCCCAGGTTCATTAAGGAACGTTAAGGCCAAAAGGCAAATGGCCAAAAGCCAAAAGCCAAATGGCCAAAGTAGAAAAACTTATGCATGACACCAATACATGGCGAGACAGACATCCTGAGAAGATTAAGGAACGTTGAGGCCAAAACGCAAATGGCCAAAAGCCAAAAGCCAAATGGCCAAAGTAGAACAACTTATGCGTGATGAGGCCAGAACACAAATGGCCAAACCACTCCAATTCACCTCCAAAAAGGGGACAGAAACCCCCCAAGGTATTGTATTTTCTTTCTTTTCCTTATTTTATTTATTTCAATTATTTCTTTTTTTAATTAATTCCTTTAATTTAACTTATTTTCATAAAATATAAAAAAAAAAGTAAAAAACAGAAAAGTCATAAAAATCAAAATATATTTATTTAATTAATATTTTTTGTAAATAAATTTCACTAATAATTAATTATTTATTTTTATAAATCAAAATTGCATGTAAATAATTAGATTAATTTTAGGTTTAATTTTAACATGTTTTTCTTAATAAATAAAAAAAATTAGAATTAGGGTTAATATTTTAATTTCATTTAATCTTTCTCATAAAAATACATAAAAAACATAAATACCAAAAACTCAAAAAAAATAATAATTTTTCTTTCTCTTTAATTTCATTAGTTTAATCATTTAATTTAATTTCATTAAAAAGGGTCCAACGCCCTCGTTTCCAATTTTAATTCCTATTCGCGCATTTTTATTTATTTCCTTCTTTTAAATATTTATGTAACTCTCCCAAAGCCTTGTAAGCTTAATTTCTCGCACTTTATTTTATTTCTTTATTTATTTTCCGTCAAATCGGGTCCTGGATTTTAATTTTGGCGATGTGGACCCGCGCCTTTGTAATAGTTTAGAACTTTCAATTTCCGCATCTTTTTTAACTGTTAAATAAATGCATGCAAGAATGAATGACAAAAAAATAAAAACAAACGCATAGATCACCCATAACCTGACAAGACAAAAATAAATGAATCTGACACACAAATCACACACCACCCCTAGGGTACGCCTCACTGTTGCCTTGCCTCGAAAGGTGATCGTCGAGTAGAGGATGTCTTAGTAAGTCCTCATGATCCGGGAACCTGGCATGAGGGTAGCTTCTAAGGTGTCTTCCCATTGCTCTGGTGATCACCATGTCCCGAACCTCGAATTGACCCGAACACCTCCAACGGTGGTGCTACCTACCTCTCAATGGTGGGATGGCACTGCTTTAAAGGACATCTACACAGACGAATTCCTTAGGGTAGGTAGACGACTCTAGATACTTGCTCTAAATTTCAAAACAAAACAAAATACTTTTCACACCAACACATTTTCAAAAAGCTTTCGAAAGCAATTTTTCAAACACTCTTGAGGACTGATACAAGAGTCGAACTGGAATTTTCAAAGAAACTTTTTAAACCCACAGTTGAAAAGCAAACAAACCATTTTTGAAAACACAATGAGCAAGTATCTAAGAGCTCATGGATAACCATGGATAGAAAGAGTGCTAACACCTTCCCTTTCTATAATCTACCTCCCGAACCGAGAGCAATCTCTTTAAGGAATTTTTCTGTGCTTTTGTCCTTTCCATTTGGAGAAAATAAAAGACGGTGGCGACTCTTGCTTCCGCGACATTTCGCGAACCAGCGTTAAACAGTCAGTTCCAGATCCACCGATCACAGGCGGCTTGGGCAAAAATGGGTATCCCGGTGTACTGAAAACCCGAAAGGGCGGTCTAGGCAAAAGTTAGGGATCAAAGCGTAATACTATGTCTCATTGGATCACCTCGCATCCAGACTTCGGTATCAACTATCAAGCTCAGACGACACTAATCAATCTGATTCATCTTCAACTAAGCAGCAAAATGATGAGATACTTGAAGATATAAAGGCAATAGCAGAGTTGGAACCCAGTGGGATTGTTCACATAGTTGTTTTGTTTTTTCTTTTCACAAATTGTATAAATTCTATTTGTTCGGCGGCGTTCTCTTACTAGGACGTCAACCTCTTGTACAAAAATGCCTATTTACAGGCCAAACTTCAAAATTAATACAAATTCATTTCCAGACAAATTTCTTTTTTTCCTTTATCTATTTTGTTTTGCAAAGAACGTCCAAAGTTTCATTTTTGATATATGCATTTGACATTAATTGCTGCTCGTAAATGTTTACATGCGAAACAAAGGACGAATTACGGGTGATATCAGAAGTAGGGGCAATAAGAATTGTCCGAGCTGTCTAGTCGCTCTGTCCACCAAGGTACCAAGGTAGGTTCAGCTGAAGAATATGACCAAGATACCGTTACTCCCCGCAGAGTAAAATAGTAATGGTAGCTCTCCCCACTGAGACTTGCAACTATGAACGGATCAACAATGCTCTCCCCAAGCAGAGTTAGTCTACCATTAGCCCTAAAAAGGTTGGGCATCCCTAGAAGATCTTAATCTTCCCTAGCGGAGTATAAAGACATTCCCCAACAAGTTTAAGAATACCCTCGACAGTCTTAACATTCATCAACGGAGTATAAGAATGTTCTCCAACGGAATACAAGATTCCCCAGTGGAGTCATTTCCCCAGCGCAGTCTAAAAAAGGCTTCCCCTCTAGAGTTGAATCATCTTACCCAGTAGATTCTGGAAGCTTATCCCCTGCAGAGCACAAGTAAATCTCCCCAGCCAGATTCAGAAGGTTATCCTCACAAGGGTCTAACTGGGTTATCCTCAGCAAGTTGCAACTAAAAGATCAGCCCCAGCGAAGTTCTTTTTATCCCCAGTGGAGTTCATCATTAAAATCCCCAACAGAGCTTATCCACAAAATCCCTAGCGGAGTTATCATTAAAATCTTCAGCAGAACATCTCTCCCCACAGAGTAATTCCCCTCGGAGTAATCTCTTCATCAGTTTACTCCCCCAACGGAGTTCTTCTCTCCTACAGGTTTATCATCCTCGTTCATCATCCCCAGCAGAAACGAAGAACTCAACTCTATTCTCCAGCAGCTCCGGGATTTATTTTCCTCAGCTAAAACATTATATCCCCATACATCATGATACATGCATATACGCATCATACCATACAATCTCATTTATATTGAGAACATCATTGCTTGATCCATCTCATGCATTGCATATGACTGACCTTTTACCTTTCAGGAAAGATGCAGTTAAGTTCTCAGCTTAGTCGAAGACCTGACCAGTTCTTAAGTCCCAATTGAATTATCATCGGTTGAATTTCAGATAAGGTTCTCAATCTCGACAGTTTCTCTACGTCATAGTGTGGACAGGTTATATAACCTCAACAGTATACTCCATTGAGCACGAGACAGTTTCTAGATCTTGATGAAGATGTTTCCCTACGTCATAGTGTGGACGAGTACTATAACCTCAACGATATACTCCATTGAGCACGAGTCACTTCCTAGATCTTGATGTTTTCCTCCGTCATAGTGTGGGCAAGTGCTATAACCTCAACGGTATACTCCATTGAGCACGAGTCAGTTCCTAGACCTTGATGAAGATGTTTCCCTACTTCATAGTATGGACGAGTACTATAACCTCAACGGTATACTCCATTGAGCACGAGTCAGTTCCTAGATCTTGATGTTTTCCTCCGTCATAGTGTGGACAAGTTCTATAACCTCAACGGTATACTCCATTGAGCACGAGACAGTTCCTAGATCTTGATGAAGATGTTTCCCTACGTCATAGTATGGACGAGTACTATAACCTCAACGGTATACTCCATTGAGCATGATTCAGTAGCTAGATCTTGATGTTTTCCTCCTTCATAGTGTGGACGAGTTATATAACCTCAACGGTGTACTCCATTGAGCATGAGTCAGTTCCTAGATCTTGATGTTTTCCTCCGTCATAATGTGGACAAGTTCTATAACCTCAGCGGTATACTCCATTGAGCACGAGACAATTCCTATATCTTGATGAAGATGTTTCCCTACATCATAGTGTGGACGAGTACTATAACCTCAATGGTATACTCCATTGAGCACGAGTCAGTTCCTAGATCTTGATGTTTTCCTCCATCATAGTGTGAACGAGTTCTATAACCTCAACGGTATACTCCATTGAGCACAAGACAGTTCCTAGATCTTGATGAAGATGTTTCCCCCCAGTTGAATTATGGACAGGTTCTTAAGACTCAGCTGAGGCATTCTCTCAGTTAAAGTACAAGCAAGTTCCTCAATCTCAACAAAGTTAGACTTCCCCAGTGGAATCTTTTACAACAACAGGTATACAAGTTCTCGCTAAAGAATCTCTTATGCGATCGACATTCCTGCAGATGGCATCTGTAAGCCCATCCTCCTACCAACAATCTCCAAATGGCATCTGTAAGCCCATTCCCTATATCACAATGATGATACTACACCATGCGAGTGCAAATTTTTGGGCACTCTAGTGTTCAATTATCTTCCACCTTTGGATCACGAAAGGCTCGAAAGCCAATCTATATCCTCAGGTTTAAGAAAATTGAACAGGGGCAACTGTTGTACCCCAAAATTTTCCCTCCCATATTTCTCAAGACATGTCAAGAATAATCCTTCAAGTTGCTCAAGTTGGCTCAAGGTTTGGACAGTCAAATCACCTCCTAAGGCAATCAAGGCAAAATTAGGGTTTTGTGTTGCATCAAGGTCCTCACATACAAATGACCTCAAGTGTTCCCCAATGTCCTAATATGTTCTTAAGTTCATCCATGCCAAATTTCAAGCCTTGTAGAGGAAGTTTGGTCAGTCAATTGCTCAAGAGACCCAAAAGTCGACTGTGCTAGGGCAAAGGTCAACTGTGTCCCAAATACAGTCAAACCTCAATATTTTCTGTCAACATTCTCATTTTGAAGGTTAATTCATCATTTGATCAAGGGTTGATAATTATTCATCAAGGATTGCTCAAGATTCATCAAGATTCAAAAGTTGCTAAATTAGGGTTTTATAGGAAAAGTCAACTCAACTTTGACCAAGCATAACTTTCTCATACTTTATGAGAAATGACCAATCCAAATCTCATTTTGAATAGGATGCAATTTCCTACAATCCATCTTCATACCCCAAGATTAAGAAATGCTCTCACAAAAAGTTACAAATTTGGACATTATAGGTCATTTTTGAAAGTCAACAAAAACACCTTTTTTTACAAAGCTTATAACTTGAGCATGGAACATCAAAATGAGATGAGAGAAAAATGGTTGGTTAGAGGACATCTCAAGGTTTCTAAAAAGTCCAAGAAAACCTCCAAACATTTAAAATTGAAGAAGTTATGCATTGTTGAAGTGGGGCATTTTTCCAAATTTGCCAAAAGTCAACTATCCTCAAAACTCCAATTTTTGACAAAAGGGCCCACTTTTTTCCACTTGATATGGTCTTGTCATGCCACACACGTGTTCCATCTTTAATTTCATGACCAAACATTTATTTTTCTATTTTATGTCATTTTTATTTATTTAATTCATTATTAATCAATATTAAATCAAACAAAATCTAAAAATTGATGTAAGGGGATTCTTGTGATCAATACAGCTTGCAAATATCATGTGCAACTCAATCTAACTCGTGCCAAGTCAAAACATGTACAAATCTTAGATTTGATGCAATTATGGAAAGCTTATCAATGGTGATCATATCAAATATTCCATCTTCAATGCATAAGGATTATGGCTCAAAATTTCACCTAAACACATTCCATTATATGCACACAAGCAAGCCAGACCTAAAAGATGCATATAACACTGTTGAAATGGCCAGAGCAAATTGATGGAAAAGCTTGAAAAGTGGGAGATCGAAAACAACATTGGAGGCCAATTCAATCCAAAACCACAACATAGTTCTCTTCCCTGACATCCAGTGGAGCTATACCAATCAAAACAAGCCCTAAGACAGCCTGAAACTCACTGTAAGTATCCACGAACCTTGCTCTGGACATGATATCGTGAAATCATATTCTTGCATCTTTTCTTTAAAATCTTGGCATATTTGTGTTTATTATTTGATTTAGAACGTTTTGGCATTATCCAATTTGATTTTCATGGCATGTATAATGATGCCCGAATCTAGGGTTTACATGTGGTGTTTTTAGGCGTTTGAGTTACAGGAAAAATTGGATCAAGCAATGGTTATAGGGATATTCAGGATGCAAAGACGAACACATTCATGTCCTTGGATGGTATTTTCATGGCCTGGGAGAGATTTTTGAAATGTCCTATGAATCTTCCTGCGGATAAAAATCCGCAGGTAAACGAACCAGAGTTTTGGAGAAGACGACCAGACGTCGCCCTCCCATTGGTCTACTTTAAAATACGCGCTTTTTTTTTATTTTTTTTCCAGGCATAGTTAATTATTGTCCATATAATATTTGTTGTGTGTATCAATAACAAAGAAACAGGCCAGCTCAGTTGGTGGAAGCGCTATTGGAAATACCCTTGGGACCTGGGTTCGAATCTCAGGTCCCCCAAAATGCTTATTATTATTTTCTTGCAGATATTCCAATGATTTTCCAGGTATGAAGACCACCATGCACCTCAAGAATCAACGTGCCAGATGGCCTTTAGGCCAAATCTGTTGGTCATGAATGAAGGACCACCATGGTCTCAGGTCAACACATGCATAGCCAACCTCAAAAGTCAAACAAGGCTGGACGTTTTGGGCCATGGAATATGATAGATTCACCTCTTTTTGGGCCCAGCACCCCCTGAGTATTTCTTTTCCTTATTTATTTATTTTATTATTATTATTATTATTATCTTAATTAAAAAATTAACCAATTAACTTTTATTTCATAAAATCAGAAAACAACAAAATAATATTTTTTTAATTCCATTAATTTTATTATTTATTTTTGTATATAAATTTTAATCAATTAATTTAGTTTTTTAAATTAGGTACAATTTTAATATCTTTTTCATTAAATTAAAATCAACATAGAATTAGGGTTTTTAATATCTTTTAACCATTCTTATTTTATTTCCTTAAATAATAAAAAACCAAAAATATTTTCATTTAATCAATTAATTCAATTATTAATTTAGACTAATTTTTAATTCAAAAACAACAAAAAATATGCTTTATTTAATAAAAAGGGTCAAAACCCTAAGACACTCCGATTTAATTTTCTCGCGCGCGAATTACTTTCGATCCACATTTCAATATTGTAACTGTTTCGAGAATGTAATAGTTTTAATTTAGGACTTTATTTATTTATTTATCGCTTTTATTTACTTTTCGTAATTTAATTTTGAAAGGGTTTGTCTTTGGCGATGTAAATACCCGACGCCTTGTAATAGCTTAGATTTATTTTCCGCAATTTAATTTCCGCAACCATTAACTGTTAGATGTTTGAATAATAGGCAATGCATGACAAGATCAATTTTAATTTAAAATCAACAGTAGCTCACCATGACATGTACAAAGATAATATAACTGAAAAACAATACACTCGCACATGCCACTCTTAGGGTACACCTCACTTGGTTGCCTCGAACGTGGTCATTGAGTATAGGAAGTTTTAGAGGTCGCCCTCTTGTCCAAAGATCATAAGTTGTCTCGAAACGGTTGCCTCGGTTGAAATGATCTAAGACATTAGGGTTACCGCTAAGGCGTCCTAACGTTGCTTTAGTGACCACATGTCCCTTAATCGAATTGACCCGAAAACTCCAACGACGATGCTACCTACTTCTCAATAGTGGGATAGCATTGTCCAAAGGACATTTGTACAGATTAATTCCTTTTTGAGTAGGTAGATGGTTCTTAAGTGCTTGCTCATTCTAAAACAAAACAAAAACTTTTCGCACTCACACCTTTCAAACAAAAACTTCTTTCAAATCCACAAACACAAAGAAAAGCGAACTTTTGAAAACATAATGAGCAAGTACCTAAGAGCCCGTGGATGACCACAGATAGAAAGGGTGCTAACACCTTCCCTTTCTATAATCTACCTCCCGAACCTGAGAAATATCTCAAAAAGGAATTTTTCTGTGCTTTTGTCCTTTCCTTGTTGGATAAAATAAAAGACGGTGGCGACTCTTGCTTACCGCGACATTTTGCAAAAACAAACGCAAAACGCGAACCAGCATTCCAAAACAGTCAGTTCTCATTCCCACCAATCACACATGGGGTAGGGTAGTTTCTCAATTAATTCAATAGTGCACTCAATCGCAAGCTTTCCCCTCGTACATGACAAGTAGTGTCAGAGGTATCATTCCAAAACAAAATATGGTGATGGTTCCGCATAATCATTAAAACAAGCAGTCATTATCTCTCAAAAGAAAAGCCCGCTAAGTTAAAACCTATGAAGGGGAATTAAGAAAAAAAACCTGGGGCATCTCGCTGACTGTAATCACAAAAGAAACAGTTCAGGCAAAAGGTAGGGATAATAAAATCAAAAAAAGAGGTCACTATGAATCCTCCACAAAAATATTACAAAAAAAAGATGACTGCCTTCTCAAAACAAACTTTCAATTGATGAATTATCACCAAGCATCAGGGAAAGATTCCAGAACTCAATTAGGATCTAAACGCATAATTAACTGAGTATAGGACTGAAGAACATCACGAAGAACGGGTTGGGTACAAATAAAGTTTGAGCCTTTATCCTTTGTTTCTTAAACTATGAACCAGGCCATGTTATAACCCTTAAAAGTCCTAACTGAAGCATGGGTTAGTTCGAAAGCATACTGTTACAAAAAGGTATCCTGACTCCTGTAAGGTTTATTATAAATCCTGAGTTTGAATTCATATTCTTACAAAATTCGGTTTGTTTACTAAAAATACATTATTCAAACTTCAAGAAAGGCATAAGCTTTGCATTTTTTTAAATACCATTGTTTACATATGACTAATTGTTCAACAACAGAGAAATTTTCACAACGAATACTTAATGAACGAAAACCCTCTCAATGAATAAAATCACCTCAGATGGAAAGACACTTCCAGTAACAGGCCTTTCATAATAAAGGGGCATGGCATGGTGTCCAGCTGATCTGGGGCAGTCGAGTCAAGATTCAAGAAATCTCTTAAGAGTGCCAAATAGCTAGGGGAAGATCTCCATATGAATCACTTGGGGCATTAAACATGCATTCCAATAAAGGGTCATTGTGATACGGTGGCAGAACCGACTGTTTAATACTGGTTTTGCATTTTTTGTTCGCAAATGTTGCGGTAAACAAGAGTCACCACCGACTTTTCTTTTATCTAACAAAGGAAATGGTGAAAAGAACAGAAAAATACCTTTTTTCAAGATTTTATGAGTAAGGGGGTAGATTATGGAAAGGGGAGGTGTTAGCACCCTTTCCATCTATAGTTATCTATGGGCTCTTAGAGGTTTTCTCATTTTTAAAATACCTTTGTGCTTTGTGTGTTTGAAAATGTTTTGAAAATGCCTTAGTGCGACGCTTGCTTTGTGATAACTCTTGTATCAGTCCTCAAGAATGTTAACAAAGAAAATGTTTTGGAAAGTGTTTTGAAAAGTAGAATTTATGTAAGTGCGAAAATGTTTTGAGCAAACTTCTAACAACTATCTACTTTATACTCGAAAAGGGTCGTTCTTTTCCTCTTTTCCTCCTACTATTAGTGAGTAGGTAGCCCTATCGTCGGATGTTGAGGGACAATCGAAAGGGACGTTATGATCATTGAAGGCAACGTGTAAGGATATCTTAGCATTCGAAGGGATTGTCATCATATAGGCAACATCGAGGGACAAGATCATTTTTCTCGTAGGCATCTCGAGGGATATTTAAGGACCATGATCTTTATGATGACTTTAGAATTGAGGGTCTTTGCTAAGATATCCCTACGCTCGAGGGACATGACCATTTCGGAGGCAACTAAGTGAGGAGTACCCTAAGGGTGCAAGTGTGAGAAGTGTGTTTTTTCAATTATATTATCTTGAGGTTAGTGATATAACGGTTAATTAATTAATCTTGTCATGCACACCTAATTTACTAGCAGTAATATATACAGAAAAATAAAATGCGGAAAATATAAATCTAGACTATTACATAGCTTCGGGGTGGGAGATTTTTATTCCAAAGTAAATGGAGAAAAGAAAATAAAGCAATAAAGTAAATTACATCCTGTATAATAGTTACATGAATATAAAATGCAAAAGGAAATAAACGCGCGAAAAGTGAAAACACGTTCTAAAACCTAGAGGAAAAATCTTTTTGGTTGTTTTTTATTTATTTCAAGAAAAATAATTAAACTAAATCTAAATTTAATTTAAGAAAAATAAATATTGAATGAAATTAATATAATTCTAATATTTTTGCATTTTTTATTAAGAAAACATTTGAAACATAAATTAAATCCTAAATTCTAGTTTATTTTAAAATAAGAAAGTAGTTAAAATTTAATTAATTAAAGCAATTTATTATTTTAATTTTAAAAAAATTCTAAGCCTAATTTTGTTGTGAGTTTTTTTTTATTTTCTTAATTAAGTAAAGAAGATAAAAGAAATTAAAACATTACAAAAAAAAAACTAGATGGGCCTGAGATAGTAAAAAAAAGTGGGGGTGTGGTTGTTGAATTTGCTGGCCCATGAAGGGAGAGGCCTAAATTTGCTTATGGATCCAATGTGGATTGGTCTTGATGGCACATGGTGAGCCCACAGATGGAGTGCGCTAGATCTGATAAGATGGACATCTGATGGCACATGTCTGATGGTGTATAATACACCTCTAGCTACGAGGAGCACTGAATCTGCATGAAACAAGTTAGGAAATATAAAAATGGAGCTTACTGAGGCGTTTTGTGATGTTTCAGGGCTTGGTAATGATTGCAAAAGCTTCATGGAGCCTCCAGGAATGTATTTGGATCTTTGTTTGAACTGAGAAAGGCTGGAACCTAAAATGCGAATTTTACAACTTTGATATTTTTTTGCAAAATTTGTAGAGCTTTTTCAGGCTGTATATCATGTGTCTTGAAGCTTTCTAATGTGTACTTTATATAGAGATGAGGGGGGAGACAAGAGAACAAAGGTAATAACAACCATAAACATGTGTTTTTAAAGCCATGAATGATGTTTTGTAACTTTGCCAAAGACATGGAATCTTGTCCTTTTTGAATTTGAATGAATGTGGACATTGCTTGAACGAAATTTTATGGGCCTAGGCTGTCCAAAACATCAACCCAAAGCTCAAAGCCCATTTCCAATTATTTTATACATTTTATTTTATATTTATTTGAAATAAATTTAAATAAATATGAATAAAATAGTTAGAAAATGAAAGGCATAGCAAGAATAATTTTATAGGTCCTCTATAAACTTAGAAAGATGCTTGAAGTCTAAGAAATTGATCCCTTGCCTTAAAACTTCAAATTGCTCAATGCATAATTCTTGAAAATTCCCAAATTTTCCCAACTTGGGCAAGCCATAACTTGCTCAATATTTATCTCATGATGATGATATTTGACTTTTTGGAAATCCTAAGATGTCTACTTCAATACCTCTTTTGATCAATTTTGTATTTGAAGAATTTATCTTGATGTAAATGGTCTTGACAAAAAGTGCCTTTTGTTGACTTTCTGAAAATGACATGTAATGTATAAGCTTGTATATTTTAAATGGTGCATTTATTGAATTTGAGGGATGAAGGGAAGTTTTAGGGAATGAGATTATCTTCAATATGAGCTTTGGTTGGGGAAAAATGGATGAAGTATGTGAAAGTTATGCCTGGTCAAAGTTCAGTTGAATTTTCCTATAGAAACCCCACTTTGCCATTTTTGACTTCTGATGGGTTAGGAGCATTTCTTGAGGAATCATGATCAATTCTTGATCAAATGATGGATATAACTTCAAAATGTTGATGTTGACCAAAAATCTTGAATTTTAACTGTACATAGGCCACAGTTGACTTTTGACCTAACATAGTTGATTTTTCAATACTTGAGCAATTGACTGAGCAAACTTGTTGAGCAAGGCATGAAACTTGGCATGGGTGATCTTGAGGACATATTAGGACAATGGAGAACATTTGGGATCCTTGGAGCTCAACCATGTTGATGAAAATTGAAACCCTAGTTGGGGGTTCATTGCCTTAGGAGGAAAATTGTCTAGTCAAATCTTGGTTAACCTAGGGCAATTGAGAATATCTAGGAGTATGTCTTGTGTGAAAATGAGAGGGAAAATTTTGGAATACAACAGTTTCCCATGTTCATTCTTCTTAAACCTGAAGATATAGATTGGTTGTTCTGCCTTTCGTGATCTGAAGGTGGAAGATGATTGAACACTAGAGTGCCCCGAAATTTGCACTCGTCTGAAATGATACTTGACTGTGTAGGTAATATTAGGAATGGAATTATAGATGCCATTTGGAAAATATGACAGGAGACTGTCGAATATGGGCTTAAGGATGCCATCCAAGGAGTATGAAGGAGATTCGTCGGAGATGTGCTTAAAGATGCCATCCAAAATAGATGCTGACTTCATAAGAATTCTCTTTGTGGGGATTCATGTTCCTGCTGTTCGAGGAGGAGTCCGCAGGGGAATGTTTTTCAGGGGAATAGAGTCCAGGAGCTTCGATTGTCCATTACTCTACTAGGGAGTCATCTCTTGACTGAAAAGATGGAAGTGAACTGCTATCTGGTCAGGATCCAGGCTTCACAGTGACTTGCTGAGGATGATAAGGCTGACTGCTATTTGGTCGTATTCCAGGCTTCACAGTGACTTACTGGGGAAATGAGATTAAACTGTTGTCTGCTCATACTTCAGGCTTTGCAGTTTCTCAAACTGGAATAGAAATCAGAAAAATCTTAGTGTCAATTTAACTAAAACAGAGAAAGGATCTACCGAAAAGAATCAATAACAAATCAATGGTTGATTTGAACTGAACCAGTAGAGGTCTTGATTTATCTTTGACTGGACAAGAATCAGAAAAATCTTAGTATCGTTTTAACTGAACCAGTAAAGGATCTACCGAAAAAGAAACAGTAATAAATCAATGATTGATTCAAGCTGAACCAGCAGAGGTCTTGATTTATCTTTGATTAGATAAGAATCAGAAAAATTTTAGTGTCGATTTAACTGAACCAGAAAAAGGTCTACCGAAAAGAATTAGTAACAAATCAATGGTCGATTTGAACTAAACCAACAGAAGTCTTAGTTTATCTTTGAATGGATAAGAATCAGAAAAATCTTGGTGTCGATTTTACTGAACCAGGAAAAGGTCTTTAATTAACTTTGACTGGATAAGAATCAGAAAAATCTTAATGTCGACTTAACTGAACCAGACAAAAGTCTTGGAATATCTTCAACTGGAATAGGAATCAGAGAGATCTTAGTGGTGATCTGACTGAACCAGAGAAGGTCTTAGATCATCTTCAACTGGAATAGGAATCAAAGAGATCTTAGTGTCGATCTGACTGAACCAGAGAAGATATTTAATTAACTTTGACTGGATAAGAATCAGAAAAATCTTAGGATCAATTTAACTGAACCAGACAAAAGTCTTGGAATATCTTCAACTAGAATAGGAATTAAAGAGATCTCAGTGTCGATCTGACTGAACCAGAGGAAAATCTTAAATTAACTTTGACTGGATAAGAATCAGAAAAATCTTAGTGGCGATTTAACTAAACCAGACGAAAGTCTTGGAACATCTTCAACTGGAATAGGAATCAGAGAGATCTTAGTGTCGATCTGACTGAACCAGAGAAGATCTTGGATTAACTTTGACTGGAATGGAAATCAGAAGAATCTTAGCATCAATTCAACTTAACCAGACAAAAGTCTTGGAATATCTTCAATTGGAATAGAAATCAGAGAGATCTTAGTGTTGAGCTGACTGAACCAGAGGAAAATATTGAATTAACTTTGACTGGATAAGAATCATAAAAATCTTAGTGTCGATTTAACTGAACTAGTCGAAAGTCTTAGAACATCTTCAACTAGAATAGAAATAAGAGAGATCTTAGTGTCGATCTGACTGAACCAGAGAAGGTCTTGAATTAACTTTGACTAGAATAGAAATCAGAAGAATCTTAGTATCGATTCAACTGAACCAGACAAAAGTCTTGGGTCATCTTCAACTGGAATAGGAATCAGAGAGATCTTAGTGGCGGTCTGACTAAACCAGAGATGGTCTTGGATTAACTTTGACTGGAATGGAAATCAGAAGAATCTTATTATCGATTCAACTGAACCAGACAAAAGTCTTTGAATATCTTCAACTGGAATAGAAATCAGAGAGATCTTAGTATCGATCTAACCGAACCAGAGAAGGTCTTGGATTAACTTTGACTGGAATGGAAATCAAAAGAATCTTAGTATTGATTCAACTGAACCAGACAAAAGTCTTGGGTCATCTTCAACTGGAATAGGAATTAGAGAGATCTTAGGATCGATTTAACTGAACCAGACAAAAGTCTTGGAATATCTTCACTGGAATAAGAATCAAAGAGATCTTAGTGCCGATCTGACTGAACCAGATAAGGTCTTGTGAGGACATCTTTCTGAGGAAAATCATACGTAGCTTTTGAGAAGACTACCAGGTCACGTAAGTAGTCAATAGTGTTTGTTGATTTGATCTTTTCCATGAAAAAGGCAACGAGTTAGTCATACACAATGTCATGATGGATGAAATGCATTGTGGTGATGTTCTCAAAATAAATGAGGTTATGTTGTATGCGATGTGTATGTGCATGCCACGATGTATGAACATGGGATGCTATTGCGATGTTTCCCAATCTGGGAAAATAAATCCCTAACTGCTGTTAGAGAGTATAAGGAGGCTAAATTCTTCATTTCCACTGGGGATGATGAATGGATATGATTTTCCAGGGATTTCCTCTTTCTGTTTGAGGATGTTCTGCTGGGGATTGACTCTGCTTGAGAATAACTATGTGGAGGGAGATGATTTATTGGAAGATTTTGCCGATGTAGAGAAATAAACTCTGTTGGGGAATAAACTTCCGCATTCTGAGAAATAAACTCTAACCGGGAGGAGGTTTTATAAACTGTTTAAAGTTATAAAGCTCGGGCGGGGAACACAGATTTCAACTCTCTGAAGGAACTTGGCTGGAGGAAGTAATTCCTGCTTGGGGAAGAAGAGGTCAAAACTTTGGTTGTTTCTACTCTGTGGGGAACATAGGTGTCACTGGGTCATATGTAGCGGTGACTTTGTCTCAGAATATCTCTGCCCCTGTACCTGCCGGAGAAAGTACCTGTGGAAACTTTATGGATGGTTTTAGTGTCATCCCTACTCATGGGGTGCTTGGTAAATGCTGATCAGGATAACAAGTCTTCTACTGATAGACAAGTGACCAGATGACGGGACATAGTCGTACGCTTTAATTCCTAACTTTTTCCTGGACCGCCCTTTCGGGTTTTCAGTCCACCGGGATACCCTTTTTTTCCCAAGCCGCCTTTTCAGGTTTTCGACTTGCCGGGTGCATAATTTTTGTATATATCCTTAATTTTTGCCTGAACTCTTTTTGGTTCGCCGGAATGCCTTTATTTTTGCCTAGGCCTGTCAACCTAGCAGGTCTTTTCATGCGTAGTCTTTTATGACTATGTCCATGTTCACTGGGTGTGGAGAATTGTCATTGTCCTTAGTAGTAAGTGTTGTCATACTGCCATAAGGTGTTTGTTTGATCGTACAGGATTCATTGCTGGAACTCATGTCCAATGCCCCAAGTGATTCGTATGGAGTTCTGCCCCTGGCTATTTGGCATTTTTGAGAGATTCCTTGAACCTTGACTTGACTGCCCCAGATCAGCTGGACACCATGCTATGCCCCTTGATTATGAATGGACTATCACTGAAATGTCTTTCCATCTGAGGTGATTCTATCCACTGAGAAGATTTCTGTTCATCGAATTTCCGTCGTGGGAATTTCTCTACTGTTGAACAAATAGTCATATGCAAATAATGGTATTTTAAGAATGCAAATCTTATGTGTATCTTGAAATTTGAAAATTCATTTTTTAGTAAAACAAACAAATTTTGTAAAAGTGTGATGTTAACTCAGGATTTATAGCGAAACCTACAGGAGTCAGGATACCTTTTGTAATAGTATGCTTTCGAACTAACCCATGCTTCAGCTATGATTTTTAAGGGTTATAACTTGGCCTGGTTTATGGTTTAAGAAACAAAGGGTAAAGGCTCAAAGTTTATTTGTACACACCCGTTCTTCGTGATGTATTTTGATCCTATGCTCAGTTAATTGTGTGTTCAGATCCCAATTGAGACTGGCATCTTGTCCTTGATGTTCTGGTGATGGTTCAGATACTGAAAGTTTATTTTGAAGAGGCAATCATTTTTGTAATCTTCTTTTTGTTGAGGATTCGTAGCGACCTCTTTTTTTATTTATTTTGCCATCCATGTCATTTTCCTGAACTGTTTCTTTTGTGATTATAGCTAGCGGGATGCCCCAGTTTTTTTTCTTAAGTCTCCTTCTTAGGTTTTGACTTAATGGGCTTTTATTTTGAGAGATAATGACTGCCTGTTTTTAATGATTATGTGGAATCATCACCATATTTTAGAGAGCATCTTCTACACTATTTGTCGTGTATGAAGGGAAAGCTTGTGACTGAATGCACATCTGAATTAACTGAGAAAACTACCCCTTTCCCAGGTTATAATTAGAGGTTTTAATTTGTGTGAAAAGAAAAACTCCCACTTCTTTGGCTCAAAGGGGTTGACTAGGGATTATCTTCCTTATAACTCCACTGTTTAGGATTTGAAACAATACTTGTACATTGTTAGCGAGGTCTATTCAAAATCATACTATAGAGATTGTGGTATCATTTTCGTCATCCTCCCTCTAAAGGCTCAGAGCTTTTGATCGAGAGTTGAATATCACAAAAAGGAAAGCAATTTAAATATAGTGAATATGAATGAATTGATTCAAAACAGACATATGCAATGCATTGATAAAGTAACAAAGTTTGACATGAATAAATGTTCGAACAATCAAAAGAAAATTACAAATTGAAAATTCTAATGAACAAAAGCTTCTTCGTCTGATCTTGTCACTTTAGATGGTGTGCCTTGGAGGGATGGAAGAAGAACTCAGCCTGACCATCTTGTGTAAACTCCAGCACTCTTTCATCAATCAAGTTTTGAATTTTATATTTCAACATCCAACAATCGTCAGTATCATGCCCCGGACTGTTGGAGTGATATGCACACCTTGCATCAGGATTGTAGTTAGGGGAAGAAGTCTTGGGATTCAGAGGAGTCCCTATCAACGTAACCAGGTTCATCCTCAACATGTGTTATAAAGCTTGAGACAGTGGCATGTTGAGTTTGGTAAACTGCCTCTTGGGTGTATCCGGCTTACTCTGATTAACCTGTTGTTTTTGGCGAGGTTGTTGTTGGACCCGTGATGTGGTAGCAATTTGGAAAGGTCCACTCGTCACCAAACCAACCTCTTGTCTTCTTAGAGGTTGATCAATGACTTGGTCCCCAACCTCGACTGTTTGCTTCACACGGTTGCATCCGTCTTGATGAAGCTTGTTGACAATGCCTCTCATCTCTTCTTGTACCCGGACCAGGCCTTGGATAAGATCCATCTGCCCCAACATTTGGGTTCGTATTGCTTCAACCTCAGCTTGCAATTATTCCAACCGTCCTTCCTTATTGTCTTCAGGAATTTTCTTGGCCAGGTTCCCAGCAAGGAGTGCTTTCAACTCTTCCTGCCCCTTGGATATGTTTAGGAACTTTTCCATGAACTGAGCCTCTTGAATTTGGAGATCTCTGTTGTCTTGTTTGAGAGCCATTGCTGAAAGAAACAGCGAGAACATGAGAGACCTGTTATGAAACTTGCTTATGCAATTATATGTATGATATATGTATGCAATGTTTTCAAGGATTTCTAAGACTTAAAATTGCTTAAACAGAAAGAGAACAAACGTTAATTGCATTAAGAAGTTTTATCGATCACAATGATGCCTCTTGGGCTTATAAAGGAGATAACAAAGCAAAAATAACTCTATAAGCAAAGAGACTCAAGCTTCCGACCGACGCATCCTCTTGTGTGCAATGTAAGCGTTTATACTCTTCTCCTTGTGAAGTAACTTGGTGAGGTCTAAAACCTTCTTCTCGCTGATGTAGAATTGGGTTTCGAAAGTATCTCGTTCTTCTTTTAGTTGGATCTAGGATTTTCGTAGATCCTCAAGGTCAGTTGGCATATCATGATGAAACACAATGTAATGAGTGTCTCCCTCAGCAATTGGCTCCATAATCACATGTAAGATAGCGGGGTAAGGCATCATAAGACATTGAGCATGAGATTGCACCCATTTGAGGTAAGGCTCAAGAGGGATAGAATTCTTGTGCCCCAGTTTCTTGCTATCAACTCTGGTTATCATGCCCCAAGCTCGAATGAACCTCTTGTGATAACCCTGAACATCATTCTCATAGTCAAATTTGATTCCTTAGACGAGTGTGTTGTGAGGAGCATCCCTTCTAGCATAACCAAACTGTCGCAACGCCAAAAAAGGATTATAAGTGATTCCTCCCCTAATGCCTAAGAGAGGGACATTAGGGAATTCCCCATAATGATCAATGATAACGATACTCTCCAAGGATCGGGAACACCAATGAATATCCGAATATGTAAGGGAAATCAACCTATGAGGCCATCTCATACCCTGCTCATTCTTTAAAATAGACCAGGGTAGGTGCGAAATAAACCACCTAGCTAATAGAGGAGTGCAACACAGAAGGGTCCCTCTTCTCTTTAGAGTGCGAGTATGCAGAGAGTGTAGAATATCCCCAAGTAAAGTAGGTACGAATTATGAGACAAAAAAATCTTAACCGCATTCACATCTATGAGTTGGTCTGTGTAAGGGAATAATACCATCCCATAGATGAGAAGGGCCAACACTTCTTCAAAAGCTTGTAAATCCAGGCTATCCCAAAAATGGTGAGCTTTCTCAAATAAAAACTTACTTGGAAATCCTTGGATACTTCTTCTAGTTTCCCAATTTGCCACTACATCAGACCGTTGTAAAGACATAGCTTGAGCAATCTCTTCAGGATTTGGGTCTCTTTCCATACCGTTTAATGGTGGCTGATTAAGGATAGGTACCCCCCAATAACTGAGAAAACTCCTCCATAGTATGCACTAACTGATAATCCGGAAAAGTGAAGCAGTGGTGCAACGGGTCAAAGATCTGAAAGAGCACCTTTAACATTTCTTCATCGGGGGTTTAAGTGACCAAGTTGAGAAGTCGACCATGTTTTTTAGTGAAGGGAGAGCTTTCAGGAATCCTTGATGCTAATTCCTTGAGTTGAGGAGGTATTTTCACAAGGTTGATTTGGATAGAGTTCCTGCGGGCAGATGTCATGTCCTACAAAACAATACAAAGATAAGCCCTAGAAAAACCTTGAAATGGTTAGTATGATATGCCATGTTATGATGTCATGAATATGCTAAGAAATCATCGATATAGCAAGCACAAGCAAATCACACCAAAAACCTTAGGTTTAAGGCTTGCATGGGTTTTAAAGTCATACCCTCTTGAAGTTGGATTGGTTCAACCTATCTTATAAATAGTAACCGGGTTCTAAGGGATCTCAATATCACTAATCTTTCTCACAAGTTTCGTTTCGATAGGCGACTGACTCGCAAACAAACAAAACTCAGGAGTTAAATCTCAATGAGTGTAGCATCGAGTATCTGCCGACTTTGGGAATACACCAAAGACGGCTATCTCGCTATGTTCTAATGGCCAAGTTGTTCAATTAAAGGTTCTAAGGTCAGTTGATGCTTCATGATACCACACAGCGGCCCCGTATTCTCCTTTATTAACTCAAGGGCTTCCGATACCAACCAAAGTGTCGCATCAACGTAGCCATCGCTTCAACCGTGTCGGTATACCCCGCAAAGTTTTCACGATCTATTGCTACTTACCTAAAAGGTTTCCCCAGATACGGGTGTGGGATTTATAGTATCCCCAAACAAAACCCTTAAAAATAAAGCAAACAAACAGTCAAAGAAGCAAAATGATCTAGACCCTAAGGTAAACCCCACTTTTATTATAATCCCCAGCAGAGTCGTCAGTTCTGTGATACGGTGGCAGAACAGCCTGTTTAATACTAGTTTTGCATTTTTTGTTTGCAAATGTTGCGGTAAGCAAGAGTTGCCACCAACTTTTATTTTATCCAACAAAGGAAAGGGTGAAAAGAACAGAAAAATACCTTTTTTCGAGATTTTTTGAGTAAGGGGGTAGATTATGGAAAGGGAAGGTGTTAGCACCCTTTCCATACGTAGTTATCTACGAGCTCTTAAAGGTTTGTTCATTTTTAAAATACCTTTGTGCTTTGTGTTTTAGAAAATGTTTTGAAAATTCCTTAGTGCGACGATTTGCTTTGTGATAACTCTTGTATCAGTCCTCAAGAATGTTGACAAAACAAATGTTTTGGAAAGTGTTTTTAAAAGTAGAATTTGTGTAAGTGCGAAAATGTTTTGAGCAAACTTCTAACACTATCTACTTTGTACTCGAAAAGGGTCGTTCTTTTCCTCTTTTCCTTTAGACAATACTATCCTACTATTAGTGAGTAGGTAGCCCTATCGTCGGATGTTGAGGGACAATCGAAAGGGACGTTATGGTCATTGAAGGTAAAATGTAAGGATATCTTAGCATTCGAAGGGACTATCATCATATAGGCAACATCGAGGGACGAGATCATTTTTCTCGTAGGCAACTTGAGGGACGTTTAGGGACCATGATCTTTATGATGACTTTAGAATTGAGGGTCTTTGCTATGATATCCCTACGCTCGAGGGACATGACCATTTCTAAAGCAACCAAGTGAGGAGTACCCTAAGGGTGCAAGTGTGAGAAGTGTGTTTTTGCAATTATATTATCTTGAGATTTTTTTATCTAACGGTTAATTAATTAATCTTGTCATGCACGCCTAATTTACTAGCAGTAATATATAAAGAAAAATAAAATGCGGAAAATATAAATCTAGACTATTACATAGCTTCAGGGAGGGGGGTTTACATTCCAAAAGTAAATGGGGAAAATAAAATAAAGCAATAAAGTAAATTACATCTCATATAACAGTTACATGAATATAAAATGTAAAAGGAAATAAACGCGCGAAAAGTGTAAACACGTTCTAAAACCTAGAAGAAAAATCTTTTTGGTTGTTTTTTATTTATTTCATGAAAAATAATTAAACAAAATCTAAATTTAATTTAAGAAAATAAATATTGAATTAAATTAATCTAATTCTAATATTTTTGCATTTTTTATTAAGAAAACATTTGAAACATAAATTAAATCCTAAATTCTAGTTCATTTTAAAATAAGAAAGTAGTTAAAATTTAATTAATTAATTAATTAAAACAATTCATTATTTCAATTAAAAAAAAAGTCTAAGCCTAATTTTGTTGTGAGTTTTTTTTATTATTTTCTTAATTAAGTAAAGAAGATAAAAGAAATTAAAACATTACAAAAAAAAACTAGATGGGCCTGAGATAGTAAAAAAAAGTGGGGGTGTGGTTGTTGAATTCGCTGGCCCATGAAGGGAGAGGCCCAGAGTTGCTTCTGGATCCAATGTGGATTGGTCTTCATGGCACATGGTGAGCTCGCAGATGGAGTGCGCTAGATCTGATCAGATGGACATCTGATGATATATGTCTGATGGTGTATAATGCACATCTAGCTACGAGGAGCACCAGATCTGCATGAAACAAGTTAGGAAATATAAAATGGAGCTTACTGAGGTGTTTTGTGATGTTTTAGGGCTTGGTAATGATTGCAAAAGCTTCAGGGAGCCTCCAGAAATATATTTGGATCTTTTGTTTGGACTGAGAAAGGCTGGAACCTAAAATGCGAATTTTACAATTTTGATATTTTTTTGCAAAATTTGTAGAGCTTTTCTAGGCTGTATATCATGTGTCTTTAAGCTTTCTAATGTGTCCTTTATATAGAGAGGAGGGAGGAGACAAGAGAACAAAGGTAATAACAACCATAAACATGTGTTTTTAAAGCCATGAATGATGTTTTGTAACTTTGCCAAAGACATATAATCTTGTCCTTTTTGAATTTGAATGAATGTGGGCATTGCTTGTATGAAATTTTATGGGCCTAGGCTGTCCAAAACATCAACCCAAAGCTTAAAGCCTATTTCCAATTATTTTATACATTTTATTTTTTACTTATTTGAAATAAATTAAAATAAACATGAATAAAATAGTTAGCAAATGCAAGGCATGGAAAGAATAATTTTAGAGATCCTCTATAAACTTAGGAAGATGCTTGAAGTCCAAGAAATTGAGCCCTTGCCTTAAAACTTCAAATTTGCTCAATGCATAATTCTTGAAAATTCCCAAATCTTCCCAACTTGGGCAAGCCATAACTTGCTCAATATTTATCTCATGATGATGATCTTATACTTTTTGGAAATCCCAAGATGTCTAATGCAGACCCTCTATTGATCAATTTTTCATTTGAAGATTTTATCTTGACGTAAATGGTCTTGACAAAAAGTGCCTTTTGTTAACTTTCTGAAAATGACCTTTAATGTATAAGCTTGTATCTTTTAAATGGTGCATTTCGTGAATTTGAGGACTGAATAGAAGTTGTAGGTAATGAGATTATCTTCAATATGAGCTTTGGTTGGGTAAAAATGGATGAAGTATGTGAAAGTTATGCATGGTCAAAGTTCTGTTGACTTTTCCTACAGAAGCCCTACTTTGTCATTTTTGACTTCTGATGGGTTAGGAGCATTTCTTGAGGAATCATGATCAACCCTTGATCAAATGATGGACATCACTTCAAAATGTTGATGTTGACCAAAAATCTTGAAGTTTGACTGTACATAGGCCACAATTGACTTTTGACCTAGCACAGTTGATTTTTCAATACTTGAGCAATTGACTGAGAAAACTTGTCGAGCAAGGCATGAAACTTGGAATGGATGATCTTGAGGAAATATTAGGACAATGGAGAACATTTGGGATCCTTTGAGCTCAACCGTCTTGATGAAAATTGAAACCCTAGTTGGGGGCTCATTGCCTTATGAGGAAAATTGTCTGGTCAAATCTTGGTCAACCTAGGGCAATTGAGAACCTCTAGGAGTATGTCTTGTGTGAAAATGGGAGGGAAAATTTTGGGGTACAACAGTCACGAATGATCAAACAAACATTTTATGGCATTGTTACAATACTTACTGCTACGGACAGTGATAATTCTCTGCACCCGGCGAATGTGGTAGGAAAATACTACGCATGAAAAAAGACCCGCTAGGTTGACTGGCCTAGGAAAAAATAAGGGAATCCTGGCGAACCAAAAGATTTCGGGCAAAATTAGGGACATATGAAAAAATTTGTACACCCGGCAAGTCGAAAACCTGAAAAGGCGGCTTTGGCAAAAAAGGGTATTCCGGTGGACTGAAAACCCAAAAGGGCGGTCCAGACAAAAGTTAGGGATTTAAAGCATACAGCTATGTCCCGTTGGATCACCTTATAGCCAATCTTCAGTATCAACTAGCAAATTTAAATGGTACTAATCAATCCAGTCAGCTTCGGACAAGCAGCAAATAGATGAGACGCTCAAGGATATAAAGGCAATAGTTGAATGGGAACCCAATGGGATCATTTCACATAGATGTTTTTCTTTGTATATTATTTCTCTATAGTTTTCATTCTTACGACGACATTCTCTTACTAGGATGTTTGTCTCCTTGTACAAAACACCTATTATAGGCAAAGCTTCTTCAAATTAATACAAAGCTATTTCTTTAAAAGTGCAAAACTTTTGATTTTTTGTTTTTGTTTTGTTTGTAAAAACGTCCAGTGATTATTTTTGAAAATATGCATTTGAATATGATTACCATTTACAAATACACGCATACAAAACAGAGAGACAATTACTAATGGCTTTAAGAAACGGGACAATATCAAAAGGTTGTATGTAAATCCCCGCAAGTACTTTCTCCAGCAGGTACAAAGGCATAGACACCCTACTACAAAGTCACTACCATATCCTCAGTTTACAGCCTAATGATGTCAAAGTTTCTGATATCCCCAACAAAGCAAGAATCTCCAATTATTTCCCCGACATCTTAAAGAATTCCCTAGCATGGTTCACAAGCTTCTTGGGTTTCCTAACAAGGTTTCATAAAAATCCCCAAGCAGTTTACGGAGTTTCCCTTCCCCAACAATGTTTATTTCTCTAACAACAGAAATATGTCTCCCAGTATTTCAACTTCAACAAAATTTGAAGACTTACATTCTTCATCCCCAACAATAATCAAGGATTTATTTTCCCTAGTTCAATAACACTGCAATATAACAAATGATGCGTTCATACATTGCATTCATACATCACTTTACGAGCGTCGTAGCATATGCAACACAAATGCATATATCACAATCTCATTTATTTTGAGAACATCATTATCCAATGCATTTCATACATCATGACATTGCATACAACTAACTCTTTACAATTTTCAGGAAAGTTCGCAAGCAGACAAACATCATCTTCAATTTTCAACAGTTCCAGATTAATTCTTCAAACCAGACAAGGCAACTTTTTGTGAACGACTGATTGTAGATCAATTCCCGAAACAAGACGGGGCGACTATCTACAAGACCAGGTCAGAGATTAATTCCTGAAACAAGCCAGGGCAACTATGTCTACGACCAGCAAAAGGCGAGTTCCAGATTAATACCTGAAACAAGTCATGACAACTATCTGCGAACAACCGATTATAGATTAATACCTGAAACAAGCCAGGACAACAATCTACATATTGAAGATTAACTCCCAAAACAAGACGGGGAAACTATATTTATTTCTCTTAGGTCAGAGATTAATTCCTGAAACAAGCCAGGGCAACTATCTCTACGACCAGCAAAAGGCGAGTTCCAGATTAATACCTGAAACAAGACAGGACAACTATCTGTGAACAACCGATTGTAGATTAATACCTAAAACAAGCTAGGACAACTATCTACATATTGAAGATTAAATCCCGAAACAAGACGGGGAAACTATATTTCTTTCTCTTAGGCCAGAGATTAATTCCTGAAACAAGTCAGGGAAACTATCTCAACGACCAACAAAAGCAAGTTCCAGATTAATTCCTAAAACCAGATAGGGCAACTATCTGTGGACGACTGTGTGATCGGTGGATCTGGAACTGACTGTTTTTAGCTGGTTTCGCGAAATGTCGCGGTAAGCAAGAGTCGCCACCGTCTTTTATTTTCTCCAAATGGAAAGGACAAAAGCACAGAAAAATTCCTTATAGAGATTGCTCTCGGTTCGGGAGGTAGATTATAGAAAGGGAAGGTGTTAGCACCCTTTCTATCCATGGTTATCCATGGGCTCTTAGATACTTGCTCATTGTGTTTTCCAAATGTTTGTTTGCTTTTCAAGGTGAGTGGGTTTTGAAAAAAGTTTCGTTTGAAAAATCTCTAAGTAACTCTTGTATCTGTCTTCAAGAGTGTATGAAAAATTTGTTTGAAAACTTTTAGGAAGTGTAGGTGTGAAAAGTATTTTGTTTGTTTTTGAAAAGAGCAAGTATCTATGAGAATCTACCTACCCTAAGGAATTTGTCTGTGTAAATGTCCTTTAAAGTAGTGCCATCCCACCATTGAGAGGTAGGTAGCACCACCGTTGGAGGTGTTCGGGTCAATTCGAGGTTCGGGACATGGTGATCACCGGAGTAATAGGAAGACACCTTAGAAGCTACCCTCATGCCAGGTTCCCGGATCATGAGGACTTACTAAGACATCCTCTACTCGACGATCACCTTTCGAGGCAAGGCAACAGTGAGGTGTACCCTAGGGGTGGTGTGTGAATTGTGTGTCGTTTTCAGATATTTTTGTCTTGTCATGTATTGGTGATCTACGCTTTGATTTTATTTTTGGGCATTCATTCTTTCATGTTATTGTTTAACAGTTAAAGGTGCAGGAATTTAAAGTGCGGAAAAGATAAAGGTCCTACGCTATTACAAAGGCGCGGGTCTACAACGCCAAATTAATCCAGACCCGATTTAAAATAAAGTGCAGAAAATAAATGTCTAATTGACTATTACAGGGCTTTGGAACAAGTACATTATATTTACAATAAAGAAATAAATAAAACGCGCGAAAAGAGAATATAATCGAATGCGAGGGCGTTGGACCCTTTAAAGGAATTTAAATGAAATTATTAAATAATTAAGTTAAATAAAAAGAAAGAAACTTATTTTTTATGTTTTTTTGTATTTATGACATTAAAGAAAAAATTTAATTGGAATTAAAGTCAAATAATTCTAGTTCTAACTATTTTTTAATTTATTAAAGAAAATGCATTAAAGTTAAAACCTAGAATTAAAACTAATTAATTATAAAATTTATTTACAAAATTAATGGTTAATGATACTTATAATAAAATATTTAATTAATTAAAAAAAAAAGATAAAAAGTGCTAAAGGCCTATTTTTTGTTATTTTTGGTTATTGAGAAAAAGAATTAAATTAACAACCTAAAATTAAAACTAAATTTATTATGGGATTTATTTACAAAATGAATACTAAAATAAAATATTTATTATTTTTATCTTTTCTGATTTTTTTTGTGTTTTTTTTTATATGTCATGAAAATATTAATTAATTAAAAAAAGGCAATAATTAAAAGAGTATAAAAATAATAAAAACAAAGAATGTAAAGAAAATTGCAAAACCTAAGGGGGGTTTGCCCCTAATTTGGAGGGTGAGATCCAGCAATCTGAGCCCAATAAGCCTTAGCCTCTTTGACTTCTCCACTCACGTATTCCAGCGTTGACTCATGTGTACCGTGCTCCTCAGATCTGGGCCCTTGAATTGTTGAGATTGAACGCGTGGCAGGTTTGATTTGGGGGATGCATGGTGTGCTTGAGTACTGAAGCTGCATGGGAATATTAATTGAAAAATAACATTGAAAGGGGTGAGGACCTGGGGCTCGAACCCAGGTCATGAACGTTGCCAACGCATATGCTTACCACTGAACCATCCAACGCGCCTTGTATATCATATGAGAAACAAAAAATATAAAACAAAATGGTCGTTAGTGTTATAAAATAGAAAAAAGTGCGCTGGATTCAAACCAGCCACTCACAGCGTGACACACAGTCGTCTTCCCCAATGTACCTGAAAGAAAAATGAAATAGCGGGGGTTTTAAACCCCCCCAAAACTCAAGCTATTTGAAAATAGCGAATAGGCCATGCCTAAACATAAATTGAGCGCGACAACAAAAATGGAATCCTCATGTTGCCACGATTTCGTTCATGCTGGTGTTAAAGTCCAATTTTTCCACATAACTAAAGCCCTAATTTTAAGTTTCAGGAACCCTAGTTTTTGTTCATGGCAGAATCGAATTTGGACACCTATAATCCAATTGAATATCACCAAAAGCTTCAGAGCACCATTGTTAGTACAAATCAAGCAACAAAAATCAATAAAAATGGATGGATCGTGCTATGCATTTCTGGAAAAAAATACAAACCGTGTAGCTTTGTGGGACTGATTCCTTGCACGTTTGAGTGTGGTTTTGATCGCTGGAGCTTCCTTGGGAACTCAGGAATATGTTTTGATCAAAATGGTGGCTCAACAAATGCTCCAAGGCAGTTTTCAGTTTTCAAAAAAATGGCCAAAAATGTGAGTTTGCTTTTTGAGTTTTTGCGCAGCTTAGGTCTCTCTCTGGTTTCTGATCACTTGTATATACCTTATGCAATGTGTATGAAGAGGAATTATGGCTCCATAATGTATAGCATTCAAGTTCAAAATCCTCCATAAACCTCCATAACCAAACTTCCTTTTTTGGATCATTTTTTGAATTCTTGCTTCTTTGAGCCTTGGCACGAAAATGGGATATACATAATGGTGCTTCAAGGTTAATCAAAGCCAAATATTTCTTTAAATTAATTTTTTTGAGTTTCTCTTGATTTTAAAAGATTTAAAATTAACTAAATCCAACAAAATCAATAAAAAATGAAAAAATTAATTAAAAAATCTGAAATAAAAGGTGGGACACGTGGGAAGCATGGCCAATTTAATTCAAGTGAAAAAAGTGGGCCCTTTTTGTCAAAAATGAAATTTCAAGGATAAATGATTTTGGTCATTTCACAAAAATTTCCCAACTTCTCCAATGCATATCTTGCTCAATTTTTAAGCTTTGATCATGTTCTTGGACATTTTAGAAAGGTCTTGAAGTCCTCTAACCAATGTCTTTGGTCACATGTCATTTTGATTTACCAATCTCAAGTTATGGCCTTTGACTTAAAGTCCCTTTTTGTTGACTTTTGAAAATGACCTATAATGTTGAAATTGATACCTCTTTGTGAGAGCATTTCTTGGACTTGGAGTGTGAGGATGAGTTGTAGGATATGTCTTCCCCTTCAATATGAGCATTGGATGGAATTTTTCTGATGAACCATGAAAAAGTTATGCCTTGGTCAAGTTACAGTTGACTTTTCAGCTGTCCAAAAATAGAAACTTTTGCATCTTGAGACTTTTTGAGCCATACTTTGAGAATCATGATCAAGCATTGATCAAATGATGTTTGTGGCTTCAAAATAAGATGTTGACCAAAAATTTGAACTTTTGACTGTCAAATGACCATTTTGCCCCTACAGTTGACTGTTGAGCAATTAGGGTTTTGACTGTGCAATTTTGTGCTGAAAGTCTTGAAACTTGGTATGAGGATGCTTGACCATATTTGTAGGCATATGAGACTTGATTAGACCCTTGGAAACTTCATTTTCTTGATCAGAACCAAAACCCTAATCTTGACTGTTTAGGAGGCCCTTGCATTGTGCAACCCTTGGAGAATTTTGCAGCTTGACTTGGCAATTTCTTGAAGAATATGTGAGGGAAAATTTTGGGGTACAACAGTTGCCCATGTTCAATCTTCTTAGACCTGAGGATGCAGATTGGCTGACGTGCCTTTCGTAATCCGAGGGTAGAAGATGATTGAACACTAGAGTGCCCAGAAATTTGCGCTCACATAGTAGCAGTGTGATGGAAATGGGCTTATAGATGCCATTTAGAGATTGATGAATAGGATGATGGGCTTATAGATGCCATCGGGATGTTGATCGCGTAAGAGATTCCTTAGCGAGAACCTGCGTACCTGCAAAAGAAAAAATGAGTACCTGTCATGTTGCAGGAGCTGGTTTTCAAATGCTTGGTATGGATGTGTCCTGACTGGCTACAGGAGCTGGATATGGATCTTCAAACGGTGATGAATGAACCAGGGGTGGTTACTACCTCAGCAGGAACGGTGAGAGAACCTTGGATGACTTTAATTTCAACAGCAATCGTTGAGAAAATCTTGGTGGGAATTACCATCTCCGCAGGATCGGGGAGAGAACCATAGGCAATTATAATCTCAAAAGCGGACGTTTGAGAAAAACCTGGAATGGAATTATCGTCTCCGCAGCATTGGGGAGAGAACCATAGGAAATTATAATCTCAAAAGTGAACGTTTGAGAAAAACCTGGAATGGAATTATCGTCTCCGCAGGATCGGGGAGAGAACCATAGGCGATTATAATCTCAAAAGTGGACGTTTGAGAAAAACCTGGAATGGAATTATCGTCTCCGCAGGATCGGGGAGAGAACCATAGGAAATTATAATCTCAAATGCAGACGTTTGAGAAAAACCTGGAATGGAATTATCGTCTCCGCAGGATCGGGGAGAGAACCATAGGCGATTACAATCTCAATAGCAAACATTGAGAGGAACCTGGAATGGAATTATCGTCTCCGCAGCATTGGGGAGAGAACCATAGGAAATTATAATCTCAAAAGCGGGCGTTTGAGAAAAACCTGGGATGGAATTATCATCTCCGCAACATTGGGGAGAGAACCATAGGAAATTATAATCTCAAAAGCGGACGTTTGAGAAAAACCTTTGATAACTTCTACTGAGTCTTCATCAGAAAAATCTGTTTGGGGTCGATTTAGCTGGACTAGAGAAGGCCTTGGACTGGATAAGAAATCTTTGGAGTCGATTAACTGAACCGGTCTAGGTCTTGAAATATGATTGAAAATTTAACTGAATCTTTCCTGAAAGGTAAAGGTCAGTCATATGTAATGCATGATATGGATCAAGCAATGATGTTCTCAACATAAATGAGACTTGTAAGATATGATGCGTCTATGCATGCTATAATGATGTATGTGGTGTTTAGGAATGTATGCTTTCGTCTAGGAAAGTAAATCCTTGACGGGTGTCAGGAAGTCACTCCCGGGCTGATGTTGAGGAATAGATTTGCCTCCGCTGGGGATGATAGTTGCAAGAATACCGGAAGGAGAAGATGACTCCGTTGGGGAATAAACTTGGAGAATGGGATAACTCTGCGGGGAGGAAAGTACTCTAGTAATCTTGCTGGGGAGCAATACTCTGTGGGGAGAGAGACTTTGTTGAAATGTTGATGGTAATTTGCTGGGGGATACCATTGTTATGTTGGAAGTGTTGATAGACTTCGCTGGGGATAAGAAGACTTCGTCGAGGACGCTCTTTCCGTGGCTTTTGGCTGAGGATAACCCAGTTATATCCTGTTAGGGAAATAACTCTTTGAATAAAGTCGGGGAACGCGTTCGTGCTCTGCGAGGATAAGCTTCCAGAATCTACTGGGGATAAGCTTACTGCTCGGGGAGATGGATTCCAATTTTCCTGGGGAAGCTGGATTGGACTCTCCTGGGGAAGTTTTGAACTGCGGGGGAAGTGATTCCTTTGAATGTTTGATATGCCGCCGGGGAACAATCTTTAGACCAAGATTGCCGGGGATGCTTGTTAAGAATATATGTATATATGCTGCTGGGGAATGTTGAGGTCTACTGGAGGATACCCAACTTCCTTAAGGTTGACTGTAACTTTGTTTGGGGAGAGTGCATTGATTTGCTGACTCACTCTCTGGGGAAGTAAGATATACTGGTTGTGTTCTTCAACCGAACCTACCTTGATACCTTGGAGGACAGAACAATTAGATTGCTTAGACAACCCTTTGTTGCCCCTGTTTCTAATGTTATCTGTAATTAATCCTTTGTTTTGTATGCAAATATTCATGAGTTAGCAAATTATTGTTAATGCATATATCACAAATTGAACCTTGGACGTTCTTCGCAAAACAAAACAGAAAAAGAAAAACATTTGGCACTTTTAACTGAAAAGTATATTTGTATTGATTTTTGCATGGCCTGTAAATAGGCGTTTTGTGTACAAGAGGCTGACGTCCTAGTAAGAGAACGCCTCCGAACAAAATAGTTTATACAATTTTTGTACAAGAGAAAATAAAACAGCTGTGTGAAATGAATGATCCACTGGGTTTCAACTCTGCTATTGCCTTTATAACTCCGAGCGTCTCATCACTTGATGACCTTAACGAAGAATGAAGCTGACTGATCGATGCCGTCTGAACTTGATGTAGATACCGGATTCTGGATGCGAGGTGATCCAATGAGACATAGTATTACGCTTTTATCCCTAACTTTTTCCTGGACCGCCCTTTCGGGTTTTCAGTCCACCGGGATACCCATTTTTGCCCAAGCCGCCTTTTCAGGTTTTCGACTTGCCGGGTGTACAGATTTTTTTCATTTCATCCCTTCATTTTGCCCGAACCCTTTTGGTTCGCCGGGAAGCCCTAATTTTTGCCTAGGCATGTCAGCCTAGCGGGTCTTTTTTCATGTGTAGTATCTTTTTACTATGTCTGCATTGGCGGGGTGAGGAAGGTCGTCACCATCCATGTTGGTTAGAATCATGGCTCCTCCTGAGAACACATGTTTAACCACAAATGGCCCTTCGTACGGAGGGGTCCATTTGCCCCTTGGATCACTCTGAGGAAGAATGATTCGCTTGATTACCAGATCCCCAACTTGATATTCCTGTGGTCTGACCTTTTTGTTAAATGCCCTGATCATCCGTTTTTGATACGTCTGACCATGACAGATAGCAGCAAGTCTCTTCTCATCAATGAGGTTTAGCTGATCAAGTCGCGTCTGGATCCAATCATCTTCGTTCAGATTTGCATCCTTCATTATCCGGAGAGAGGGTATTTGCACTTCGATCGGTAAGACTGCCTCCATACCATAAACCAAAGAGAAGGGAGTTGCCCCGGTTGACGTCCTAGCTGAGGTACGGTACCCATGTAGAGCGAACGGTAACATCTCGTGCCAATCTTTATAGGTCCCTGTCATCTTCTGCACGATTTTCTTAATGTTTTTATTAGCTGCTTCTACATCCCCATTCATCTTCGGTCTGTAAGGAGAAGAATTGTGGTGCTGTATTTTGAACTGCTCACAGAGCTCAGCGATCATCTTGTTATTCAGATTGGTACCATTGTCTGTAATGATCCTCTCTGGGACGCCGTACCGACAGATCAGGTTATGCCGAATGAACCGTGCCACAACAGTCTTGGTTACCGTAGCATAGGATGCTGCTTCGACCCACTTCGTAAAATAATCAATCGCTACTAGGATGAAGCGATGCCCATTAGATGCCGTAGGTTTAATCTTGCCGATCATATCTATGCCCCACATTGCAAACGGCCAAGGCGCAGTCAGAACATTCAGAGGAACTGGAGGAACATGCACCTTGTCTGCATAAATCTGGCACTTATGGCATGTCCTAGAATGTTGGTAGCAGTCAGCTTCCATTGTGGACCAGTAATACCCTGCTCGAAGGATCTTTTTAGCCATAGTGTGTCCACTGGAATGTGTACCAAAGGTCCCTTCATGTAGCTCTTCCATGATCTTTTCTGCTTCAGTCTTATCCACACAACGCAGTAAGGTCGAATCATGGTTTCGTTTGTACAAGATGCCGTTGCTAAGGAAGAACTTTGCCGCGAACCTTCTCAGGAACTTCTTATCATTGACAGATGCATCTTCAGGGTATTCCTGAGCTTCCAAATATCTCTTCACCTCATGGTACCAAGGCTTCTCAGTCACCAATTCAGTCTCGAGATCGCAACAGTATGTCGGTTCGTCCAGTTTCCAGATGATGATCCGGGGAGCCTCATTATCCCATTTGACCTTGAACATAGAAGACATTGTAGCTAACGCGTCCGCCAACTGATTCTCTTCTCTCGGGAAGTGTTCAAAGGTTATCTCTGTGAAGTGGGGGATCATTGTCAACACACATTCTTTGTAAGGAATAAGGTTCGGATGTTTCGTATCCCACTCGCCTTTGATCTGGTTGATCACGAGAGCGGAATCTCCGAAGACACTCAGAAACTTGATCCTTAAGTCAATTGCAGCTTTGAGTCCCATGATGCACGCCTCATACTCCGCCATATTGTTAGTGCAGTTGAAACATAGCCGGGCAGTGAGTGGAGTATGAGTGCCTTGAGGGGATATGATCACAGCGCCGATACCATTACACAAAGCATTGGAGGCTCCGTCAAAGTGCATAGACCATCGGGATCCTTCCTCAGGTCCTTCATCCGGTCCAGGTACTTCACAATCAGTTACTATCATGATGCTTTCATCTGGAAACTCGAAGTTCATCGACTGATAGTCATCTACGGCCTGATGTGCCAAGTGGTCTGCCAATACACTTCCCTTGATGGCTTTCTGGGTTGTGTACTGAATGTCGTATTCCGTCAAGATCATTTGCCATCTTGCAATTCTCCCAGACAGAGCAGGCTTTTCGAATATGTACTTTATAGGATCCATCTTTGAGATCAACAAGGTAGTGTGAGTCAGCATATACTGTCTCAGCCGGCGAGCAGCCCATACCAAAGCGCAACAAGTTTTCTCAAGCAGTGAGTATCGGGTCTCACAGTCGGTAAACTTTTTGCTAAGGTAATAAATGGCATGCTCTTTTCGGCCAGACTCGTCATGCTGCCCCAGCACACACCCCATTGAGTTGTCAAGCACTGTCAGGTATAATATCAGAGGTCTCCCTTCAACCGGTGGCATAAGGATGGGTGGTTCTTGGAGATACTCTTTGATTCTGTCGAAAGCAGCCTGACATTCATCGTTCCAACGTACTACCTGAACTTTCTTCAGCAGCTTGAAGATTGGCTCACATGTAGCAGTCAGATGTGAGATGAATCGAGCAATGTAATTCAGGTGTCCTAAAAAGCCTCTGACCTCCTTCTCTGTCTTAGGAACCGGCATCTCTTGAATAGCTTTAACCTTGGCAGGGTCCACTTGAATACCCTTATCACTTACCACGAAGCCTAGCAACTTTCCAGATCTTACTCCGAAGGTGCACTTGTTCGGGTTCAACCTCAGCTTGTACAGTTTCAGACGGTCAAACAATTTCTGCAGATGATCAAGGTGTTCTTCCTCAGTCTGGGACCTTGCGATCATGTCGTCAACATACACTTCTATCTCATGATGGATCATATCATGAAATAAAGCAACCATGGCACGCTGGTAGGTTGCCCCATCGTTCTTTAGTCCGAAAGGCATGACCTTGTAGCAGAAGGTGCCCCACTGAGTAACAAATGTAGTCTTTTCCATGTCTTCAGGAGCCATCTTGATCTGATTATAGCCTGAAAAACCATCCATGAAAGAGAACACCTTATGCTGAGCTGTATTATCAACAAGGACATCAATGTGAGGTAGAGGGAAGTCGTCTTTGGGGCTGGCCCTGTTCAGATCCCTGTAGTCGACACACATTCTGACCTTACCGTCTTTCTTTGGTACCGGCACCACATTAGCAACCCACTGAGGGTAAGAATTCACTGCAAGGAACCCAACATCAAACTGTTTCATAACCTCGGCTTTAATCTTCTCATACATCTCTGGACGCATACGGCGGACCTTTTGCTTAACCGGAGGGCAGTCTTCCTTAGTAGTCAAGTGATGGACCACAATATCGGTATCCAACCCGGGCATGTCTTCGTAGGACCAGGCGAAGATCTCCATATAATCATGCAGCATCTGGGTCAACCGTTGCTTCACGCTAAGCTCTAGGTTGGCACCAATCTTTACCTCTTTCTTGTCTTCTTCAGTACCCAAGTTTATTGTCTCCACTGGCTCTTCATGTGGTTGAATTGCCCTCTCTTCTTGGAGTAACAGTCTTGCAAGCTCGCCAGGCACTTCGCAATCGTCTTCACCTTCGTCTTCGGCTAAGTTGATCGGATTTTCGAAGTCATAATTGGCAGTAGCAGAGTCGTTACCAGTGAGATCCAGAGTGGATTGAAACCTGTATGAGTGAGTGTGTGTAAATACAGCTGTTTTGCAATTTATGTAAAGAAAGAAAGAAAAGGAGCGCAAGATTTGAAATGTGAAAAACGTCAAATGCATTTATTTATGATATATGACAGTGACAAACAAAAGCCCTCATAAATAAGACCACGGTGCCCCGGGTAAGACACCGGGCCATACAGTTTCAAATTATTGTTTATTACAGATACCAAAAACATAGGAATTCATTACTTAGTAACAAGAGAAACAGTCAGATTGTCCTTTGCACTCCAATTGTTAAGTCCATTGTCGGTTGCCGGGTAGATCCAGCTATCAAACTCAGCTTCATCCACTTCCTCTTCGTCCCCAATAGCATTCACTCTATGAGCAGGCAGGGGAGCTGTCACTACATTAGGCTTCTCTGATGCCTCAAATTGTACCTCCTTGGCGTCAATAAGATCCTGCAGCTTGCTCCTTAAGGCCCAACAGTCGTCAGTGGAGTGCCCCGGGCTATCAGAATGATAAGCACAACGAGCATTCGGGTTGTACTTGGGGGATGTAGTATTTGGAAACTTCGGAGCCTCTCTAACAGTCACTAGATTGGTGGATAGCAACTGTGGCAAGATCTGCGATAAGGTCATGCTCAAACGGGTAAACTCTCTCCGGGGTCTTTCAGCCCTTTGAGGATTGGTTGGCCGAGGAGCGGCAGCAGGTTTAGCAATCATTACCGTACTGACAGATTGGCGGCGCTCAGATCTCTCTGGTCTCTTGGAACTATATACAACACTAGCCTCCTTTTTGAAGGGTTTCTTTTCAGCATTGGAGGAGGCAACCTTCTGTATCTTCCCCGATTTTATACCGGCCTCGATCCTTTCACCAATCAGGATCAGATCAGTAAACCCAACAGAGGAATTACCAATGAGATGATTGAAAAATGGACCAGATAGGGTCCCCAAAAACATATCCACCAGCTCCCGGTCCGTCAATGGTGGCTGCACCCTGCCAGCCAGATCTCTCCATTTCTGGGCGTACTCCTTAAAACCTTCACCCGACCCTAGCGACATACCCTGGAGTTGGGTACGCGTAGGAGCGAGGTCGGAATTATATTGATACTGCTTGTAAAAAGCAGTGGCCAGATCCTCCCAGTTACGAATGTTGGTTCCTTCCAACTGATAGAACCATTCGAGGTGAGTCCCTGAAAGACTCTCCTGGAAGAAGTGGATCCAAAGGTTCCTGTCTGCTGTGTAAGGCTGGATCTTCCTTACATAAGAACGGAGGTGCATCTTGGGACAGGAAGCCCCGTCATACTTCACAAAGGCAGGTGCCTTGAACTTGTGTGGAATCACTACCCCAGTAGATAGCCCCAAGTCTCCGAAATCCAGTCCAGGCACACGCTGAATTTCCATAGCTTTTAATCTGTCCTCCAGCTGCTTGTACCGGTCTTCAGCAGGAGGGTACTGTTCGTCGTTGAAGTCTGTTTCAGTATCAGAGACCACAGGAGTAGGGACCTCCCTTTCTTGGTGACTACCTTCCCCCACAGATGGAGTAGTCCTCTCAGCCTCATTTTGCAAGGTGTTCCCGAGTCTGCGCCCAGTGTTAAATAGCACAGTCCTCTTCTTCTTCTTATTCTTCTTCAGGAGCATAGCCTTCAGCTCTTTTTGACCTTGAGCCAAACCTATGATCAGCTCCTGAAATTGGGCGTTCTGTGCCTGAAGGGCCTTGATAGATGTCTCGGTTGATGATTCAGGGTTCATGATGCTGTAATAAACAGCGAAGCACAGTCAGCAACCTGAAAAGAAAAGTACCTGTGATGCATATGATGAATGGAATGCGTATGATTTATGTTTTCAAAGACAATCGGGAATCAACTTTGTAAACAAAAAGGAACACACTTCATTAGATTCAACTTTGAAACTGAAATTATTCAACAGGTTGCCCTTAGGCGTTACATGAAAGGAAATACTGAAAAAGGGAAGTAAAGCTGTAAAAAGAACATCCAGAGCTCCTTATTGATCCCATGGTCTCCTCCTCTCAGTACGGATGTAGGCATTCAGAGCTCGCTCATTCTTCAGCTGCTTTGTCAGCTTCTGGATCTTCAATTCCTGCTCGTTGAACTTTTCCCGGTAAGAATCCCGTTCTTCTCGCAGTTGCGACTAAGACCTCTTTAATGTCTCATAATCAGTGGGTATCTGGGGAGGAAGGACAGTTGGAGGAACACCATCTTTGTCAGGACACTCAAGGATGATAGGTCTGACGGCTTCATATGGCATACCTAAATTCTGAGCACGGATGCGAACCCATTTGTAGTAGGCTTCCATAGGTAAAGAAGTTTTTGGCCCTAACTCCTGTGGGTCAGCTTTATGAACTTTGTCCCAAGCCTTGATGAACCTACGACGCAGCTCGTCACTATCCACCTGAAATTCAAAACTGATGTGAGGCACCAACATCTCATGGGGACCTGCTCTTCTTGCTCTTCCAAACTGACGGAGTGCTAGACATGGATTGTAAGAGATCCCTCCTTGAGTACCAATCAGTGGGACATTAGGATATTCCCCGCATCGATCAATAACAGCTATCTCATCCAAACCTCTGCAAGTCCAAATGATGTCCTTATCGGTGAGAGACATTAACCTGTGAGCCCAGCCTCTTCCTTCTTGGTTCTTCAGTACGAACTTAGGGAGGTGCGAAATAAACCACCTCACCAACAAAGGGATACAACACCATAGGGTTCCTCGTCTTCGGGTAGTACGAGCATGAAGTTGTTGTAAGATGTCACCCAAGAGAGTGGGTACGGGATTCTGAGACATAAAGATCCTTACGGCAGTGACATTGATGAAGTTGTCAGGATTGGGAAACAAGACTAACCCATAGATTAGGAGAGCCAAGATGTCTTCATATGCCCTAAAGTCCAGGTCATCCCAGAAACTGTTAGCTTTACCAATCAGAAATTTGGCCAAGAAACCCTTAACTCCGCTTCTAGTTACCCAGTTGTCCATTACCTCTTGATGTGTCAAGGAAAGAGCTGCAGCAACATCCTCAAGCCTGAGGGTCTTTTCCCAACCAGTAAAGGGAGTCTGACCCAAGATGGGGATACCAAGTAAATCAGAGAACTCTTCCAGGGTAGGGACCAGCTGGAAGTCTTGAAAGGTGAAGCACTGGTACAGAGGGTCATAGAACTGGGTCAGAACACTCATCAACTGTTGATCCTGCTTTGCAGTGACTAAACTGAGAAGAGAACCATGCCTCTGAATGAAGGAAGTGGTATTTGGAATTCTGCTAACCAACCCTTCAAGCAACTCAGGTGAGTGAACAAAGTTGAACCGGATAGTATTCCTTCGCACAGGCATCATGGTGTCCTACAAAACAGAGCAAAGGTGAAACCCTCTTGTCTTTGAAATGGTCAGTCTTTATGCAGGATGCATGCAATGCTCATGATGTTATGATGCTATGATAAAGCACACCACAAATAGATACAAAGGCAAACATGGTAAAGCACACAAGTCACACAAAGCAAGCCCTTAAAGTTTAGGCCAGTATGAGGTCTAGGTACTACCCTCTTTCAGTTTGTTGGTTCATACCTGTCCTATCAAAGTAACTGGGTTCTTAGAGGATCCCAATATCATTGACTACCCTCAATCGGTCATAACTCCAGCATCGTAATCTTTTCTTGCGGCCAGAACCATCACGAGAGTTTAGCCTCAATGGGCGTAGCATACTGCTACTGTTCTAATGGCCAAGTTGTGTCATTTAAGGTTCTAAGATTGTTGGTGCTTAATGACTCCTTAGAAGACCCATATTCTCCTCGTTGCAACACAAGGGATATCGGTACAGACCAAGGTGCCACACCAACGTAGCCACTGTTTCACCCGTGTCGGTCTACGCCGGACAGGTCCCTCACAGCTTATGCTACCTAAACAGGGTGCCCCCAGATCCGGGTTAGGATCTATGTAACTCCCATGCAACCCACAATAGTAAAGCAAGCAAATCAATACAATTGAAAACACAGTTATGAACTAAGCCCTAAGGTACACCTCACTTTAAGATTAGATCCCCAACAGAGTCGCCAGTTCTGTGATCGGTGGATCTGGAACTGACTGTTTTTAGCTGGTTTCGCGAAATGTCGCGGTAAGCAAGAGTCGCCACCGTCTTTTATTTTCTCCAAATGGAAAGGACAAAAGCACAGAAAAATTCCTTATAGAGATTGCTCTCGGTTCGGGAGGTAGATTATAGAAAGGGAAGGTGTTAGCACCCTTTCTATCCATGTTTATCCATGGGCTCTTAGATACTTGCTCATTGTGTTTTCCAAATGTTTGTTTGCTTTTCAAGGTGAGTGGGTTTTGAAAAAAGTTTCGTTTGAAAAATCTCTAAGTAACTCTTGTATCTGTCCTCAAGAGTGTATGAAAAATTTGTTTGAAAACTTTTAGGAAGTGTAGGTGTGAAAAGTATTTTGTTTGTTTTTGAAAAGAGCAAGTATCTATGAGAATCTACCTACCCTAAGGAATTTGTCTGTTGATCGCGACTTTATCGTCTGTTAATCGGGAGACTGCAAGTGCACAGTCCTATCGCGTAGTTTTAAAAGATATCGAACCCACAGAGACTATATATCGATCTATTGTTATCCTAAGTTACGGTACACAGCTAAGGCGAATAGTTCTTTTAGAATATTGGTTAAGGAATATAAATATAAATAAAACGGATATCGGTATGTACTTCGTTAACACTAGAGAATCCGGCTTTCCACAGGCTTATTTTCTAAAAGTGATAATAATATCTTTTTCAGCAAAAAGTATTTATTCAAAAATCTATTCTCAAACTTTCGCTCTATTGAAGTAAATTATAATTTTAAACTCTAATGTACGCTTTCGCCATCCCATTGATTTTAAAATTACTTTTTGAAAATAAATAAAGTTTAATTGGTTTTAAAACGCTGTCGCCATCTTTAAAAACAATATCTAGTATCTACTATCTGATTCTAAACCTCAAACTGTCGCTCTGTTGGTTTCTAATCTTAGTCGGTTTATTAACCTCAAACTGTCGCTCTGTTGGTTTCTAAACCTTTTTAACAAAATAAACTAGATAACTAAATCAGAAAAAGTGTTTATTTTATGAAATATAATTAAGCCTGTTTATTCCGGATCCATTCGAATTAACTCGTCACATACCGATATTTAAATAATTTAGCCAGACATATTTATTAATTCGGACATGCATAAATAATAAGGTTCAATATATTTAAACATTCCCATAATCAAATAAATAAATACCAAGCAACAATACTTAAATAAAATAAAATAATTATATTAAGAACCTGGAAATAATAATAATGCTTGAATAATCTTGTTCTTCAAAATAAACGAGCATTCCCCCACAAGTCGGTTGGATCTGCTCGGAGACTTCTTGAATTGAAAAGAAAAATTACGACAAGAAATAAAAAGGGCACTAGATCTAACGTAAGGTTAGATCAGTGAAAATTATAGAAACTTAAACTAAAATAAAAACTAAAGAAAGAAACCGAACTATAAAATTATGGTAGAAATACAAAACTGGAAAGAAAATACGAAAACAGAAAAATAAAGAAAGACTAAATAACGGTTGTTCGGTAAAATTCGCCGACCCTTGCTCCGAAGGTTGAACTTGTATTTATAGGCTTCATTTGTAACTTTCCACTTCCATGTTGTACGAAGGCTAGTGGAGATCATGGGAATAACTACCAGAATCATGGGAGAACATGGGAATAACTACCAAAAATCATGGGAGAACATGGGAATAACTACCAAAATCATGGGAGAACATGGGACACATATCCATGAATTTCTCGTTTCTTACTTGCCCACGTTGAGACGGGCGCCTCCATTGACTTGTTCTTCCTTTGACCATGCTGAGACGGACGCCTCCCACTAAGGGGAAAGTCCGAGGCGGGCGCCTCAATTGTAGGAGGAGAGTTGAGACGTGCGTCTCACTCTTGCATGGTTTTCTTGCCTGCGTGGGTTTTTGCTCTTCTGGGCTTAGTCTTTTTCTTTGTAATTATTTCTTTCTTCTTAACTCCTCCTTTTTGCTATATCACCCCTTTTACTTCATTTCTTTGGCTTTTTAATCTCAATTTCTTTCTTTTCTCAATTTATCTTCTATTTAATACAAATACCTGAAACAAAAGAAATACCAACGTAATATGGAAATAAAATGAAATAATTAAATAAAAATACTAACATTACCTATGAAAATTAAGCCAAATATACTATATAAAATTGCGTTATCAAACTCCCCTATACTTAAACCTTTGCTTGTCCTCAAGCAAAAATTAAAAAATGAAAAATTACTTAAGCATAAGTCAAACGTAGATATAAAACACAATTCAATTCGTATTTGGTTGCAGGTCAATTCTTTTGTTTGGATAACTCAAGTTCAGACCTCGACACCAAAATTACCGTAATGACACTAGATACCCTCATTTATGCAGACCAAATTAAGTCATGAATTATAACTCGACCTAATACTTTCGTTTCGTTTCACCCGTTTTCATTCTGGTGCAATCACATTAAGCCCTTTACCTTACGCGCACATAGTGGAGTAACCGGTTAGTGACTTTGATCTTTATAATCTAGCTTGGAGTTCTGGTAGTTATATTTGGTACTCCTTTATCCAATTACAAATTGTGGGGGATCGGACCGTCGTCCGCCCTACCAAGTTCAGCACCAGAGACCACTGAACCAATTCATAATGGTTGTTTGCATAAATATTTTATAGTTTCTGCAACCGTTGAATTAAATGATCTGGTAAGGATCATCTAACTTAATAAGTGCATCTTCTAATAAAAATTTCTCTTTAAAAATCTTGATCAAACACTTATATTCATCGATTCTCCACGTAGTTTGTCGTTCAAGGCGGTGCTGACTGCTTTTATAAACTACTCGGGATTACTTTAAAACTAAGTCTTAAGGTGTTGGTATAATAAGTACTTAAATCAATCTAACACGTTGGGGTATTGAAGTGTTATGATGATAATAATTTTGCTTTAGTCGCGCTCGAGTTCTTATTTATAAAAATAAGCAACCTTAATACTAGTTGAATATATCAATATAACGTTTGAATTTATTTATTTATTATTATTTTTTTTTTTTTCGTTATGGCTCAAGAATATGGAGGAATTCGAATAAGCACGAGAATTTTACATAAAAGGCTAAAATTTCATAAACATGTATTTTATTAAATTTAAAAGGGGATACTAAATAGAGCAAAGATAATAAAAACGAAGTAAGAAATGTTCTGACTCCCCTAAACTTAAAGGAAGCATTGTCCTCAATGCGATAGTACCAGGAGAGATCAGAAAAGAGAGGGGTGATCACTCGTCGCTTGGAGAATTTTGTCCTCTTGCTCCTCTATTTTTATTTCGTTGTCCTCTACGTCTAGGCAGCGATTTGAATTTAGGCAAAATAAGGAACAAGGAATTGTATTTCAGCTCACATGCATACATACTACATACTGTGTGTATATATATATATATATGTATAATAGATAAATCTAGAATTTTAATTAATAGTATATATATATATAATTCTAGTATATAATGCATTATGATTGATACTATAAATATTGGGAAGTATTAGTTCAGTATATTAATACGAGACGAGGAAATACGATAATTAAAATAATACTCAATTATAATTATAAATTTTAACGTGAATTATTTAATTGAGTATAATTATCGGTATTACGGGGAAATAGTTCAAACGCATCAGATGAAAGGGTGCAATCGATAATCGACTTAAATATAAAATTTAACATAAAATAGAAAAAAAAATGAAAATATGGAAGAGAAAATTTAAAATTAGAAACCAGGACGACTACTGGTTGATTTTCCATGGCCACTTATCAAGCCATCTCACATATCCCTCACCTTTTCTTTTCTTTCTTCTGTAGGGTGGTTTATTCTTTCGAAATTGTGGTAGTGGTTCTGGATCCATCATAAGTATAAGTTTTTCAAATTTGGGCTTAGTGATTTCATCCATCGCCTCATAAGTTAACCTCACCCTTTTAACAGCAATTATACCATTAATTTTATGGTCTTCTAATTTTCGCTTTTTAGGCAAGACTTCAAATAGTGGTGCATTAATGTGGATATTTTTTAATACCTCAACATACGTTTTAAATTGGGAGTCTACCGGAGTTTCCATAAAAATTTTCGGGAAAGGAGTCAGTGGGATGTAGTGATTTTGGATTACAATAGATGCTTCCTTTTCTACCTCTTTTACAACCTCCTCTTTGAAAAGTGTTGATGGATTTTCATCAACCTCCCCTATTCTCTCGTCAGAACTTTCCTCGGCCATAATATCACTCTCCTCATGCTCATCATCACTTTCTAGATTTCCAAATAGTATTTTCATAATGGTTGTTTCAACATCCACATCTTCCTCAGGTTGAGGTTCTAGAAGGTTTTGTTTGAGTTGGGAGATTTTAGTCTCTAAGAACATGCTGTGAGACGCGAGGGATTCAACCATAGTAGTTAGTTGGCTAAGGGTTTCATTAATTTGAAGACTTTGTTTTCGCACTTCTTCATTTTGGATAATTTGTGCTTCATTTTGGATAGATTGTGTCTCTACAAAGTGCTCAATTATAGACTCTAACCTAGAGTTAATTATCATCTCATCAGAATCTTCCATTGATGTTTCGAAATTAAAATCTTGCGATTCTTCAGAGTAAGTTAGAGTCTCTTTTTGTGTTTCCCCAAAGCGTTCTATCATCCTACGTGATTCATTAAAGTTTTCCATTAATATTTCGAGATCAGATTTATATGGTTTTGGTGATCCTTCAAAATATTGGGTGTGATATTTGTAGGAAGGATTGGGTTGAGGAAAGGTTTGGTTGAAATTATAAGTTTCTTGTGGTTCTTCAAAATGTGGGGATTGGTAGTTTTGGAGGTGATTTGGGTAATCTTCAAAATATTGGGTGTGGTAATTATAGAGAGAATTGGGTTGAGGAAAAGTTTGGTTGAAATTATGAGTTTCTTGTGGTTCCTCAAAATGTGGGGATTGGTAGTTTTGGAGGTAATTTGGGTAAGAGTAGGTTTGTGAAGCATTGAAATCTTCCATCAGTATTTCAAGGTTGGATCTATGATATACTTGTGGTTCCTCAAAATACTGATAATGGGCGTAGGAAAAATTTGGGTTATACATAGTAAATAAAGTAAAGGTGCCTTAGTCTATATGGTGTAACACCAGAGTTACAATATCGACTTAAATAGTCCCCGGCAACGGCGCCAAAAACTTGATCGCGACTTTATCGTCTGTTAATCGGGAGACTGCAAGTGCACAGTCCTATCGCGTAGTTTTAAAAGATATCGAACCCACAGAGACTATAAATCGATCTATTGTTATCCTAAGTTACGGTACACAGCTAAGGCGAATAGTTCTTTTAGAATATTGGTTAAGGAATATAAATATAAATAAAACGGATATCGGTATGTACTTCGTTAACACTAGAGAATCCGGCTTTCCACAGGCTTATTTTCTAAAAGTGATAATAATATCTTTTTCAGCAAAAAGTATTTATTCAAAAATCTATTCTCAAACTTTCGCTCTATTGAAGTAAATTATAATTTTAAACTCTAATGTACGCTTTCGCCATCCCATTGATTTTAAAATTACTTTTTGAAAATAAATAAAGTTTAATTGGTTTTAAAACGCTGTCGCCATCTTTAAAAACAATATCTAGTATCTACTATCTGATTCTAAACCTCAAACTGTCGCTCTGTTGGTTTCTAATCTTAGTCGGTTTATTAACCTCAAACTGTCGCTCTGTTGGTTTCTAAACCTTTTTAACAAAATAAACTAGATAACTAAATCAGAAAAAGTGTTTATTTTATGAAATATAATTAAGCCTGTTTATTCCGGATCCATTCGAATTAACTCGTCACATACCGATATTTAAATAATTTAGCCAGACATATTTATTAATTCGGACATGCATAAATAATAAGGTTCAATATATTTAAACATTCCCATAATCAAATAAATAAATACCAAGCAACAATACTTAAATAAAATAAAATAATTATATTAAGAACCTGGAAATAATAATAATGCTTGAATAATCTTGTTCTTCAAAATAAACGAGCATTCCCCCACAAGTCGGTTGGATCTGCTCGGAGACTTCTTGAATTGAAAAGAAAAATTACGACAAGAAATAAAAAGGGCACTAGATCTAACGTAAGGTTAGATCAGTGAAAATTATAGAAACTTAAACTAAAATAAAAACTAAAGAAAGAAACCGAACTATAAAATTATGGTAGAAATACAAAACTGGAAAGAAAATACGAAAACAGAAAAATAAAGAAAGACTAAATAACGGTTGTTCGGTAAAATTCGCCGACCCTTGCTCCGAAGGTTGAACTTGTATTTATAGGCTTCATTTGTAACTTTCCACTTCCATGTTGTACGAAGGCTAGTGGAGATCATGGGAATAACTACCAGAATCATGGGAGAACATGGGAATAACTACCAAAAATCATGGGAGAACATGGGAATAACTACCAAAATCATGGGAGAACATGGGACACATATCCATGAATTTCTCGTTTCTTACTTGCCCACGTTGAGACGGGCGCCTCCATTGACTTGTTCTTCCTTTGACCATGCTGAGACGGACGCCTCCCACTAAGGGGAAAGTCCGAGGCGGGCGCCTCAATTGTAGGAGGAGAGTTGAGACGTGCGTCTCACTCTTGCATGGTTTTCTTGCCTGCGTGGGTTTTTGCTCTTCTGGGCTTAGTCTTTTTCTTTGTAATTATTTCTTTCTTCTTAACTCCTCCTTTTTGCTATATCACCCCTTTTACTTCATTTCTTTGGCTTTTTAATCTCAATTTCTTTCTTTTCTCAATTTATCTTCTATTTAATACAAATACCTGAAACAAAAGAAATACCAACGTAATATGGAAATAAAATGAAATAATTAAATAAAAATACTAACATTACCTATGAAAATTAAGCCAAATATACTATATAAAATTGCGTTATCATCTGTGTAAATGTCCTTTAAAGTAGTGCCATCCCACCATTGAGAGGTAGGTAGCACCACCGTTGGAGGTGTTCGGGTCAATTCGAGGTTCGGGACATGGTGATCACCGGAGTAATAGGAAGACACCTTAGAAGCTACCCTCATGCCAGGTTCCCGGATCATGAGGACTTACTAAGACATCCTCTACTCGACGATCACCTTTCGAGGCAAGGCAACAGTGAGGCGTACCCTAGGGGTGGTGTGTGAATTGTGTGTCGTTTTCAGATATTTTTGTCTTGTCATGTATTGGTGATCTACGCTTTGATTTTATTTTTGGGCATTCATTCTTTCATGTTATTGTTTAACAGTTAAAGGTGCAGGAATTTAAAGTGCGGAAAAGATAAAGGTCCTACGCTATTACAAAGGCGCGGGTCTACAACGCCAAATTAATCCAGACCCGATTTAAAATAAAGTGCAGAAAATAAATGTCTAATTGACTATTACAGGGCTTTGGAACAAGTACATTATATTTACAACAAAGAAATAAATAAAACGCGCGAAAAGAGAATATAATCGAATGCGAGGGCGTTGGACCCTTTAAAGGAATTAAAATGAAATTATTAAATAATTAAGTTAAATAAAAAGAAAGAAACTTATTTTTTATGTTTTTTTTGTATTTATGACATTAAAGAAAAAATTTAATTGGAATTAAAGTCAAATAATTCTAGTTCTAACTATTTTTTAATTTATTAAAGAAAATGCATTAAAGTTAAAACCTAGAATTAAAACTAATTAATTATAAAATTTATTTACAAAATTAATGGTTAATGATACTTATAATAAAATATTTAATTAATTAAAAAAAAAGATAAAAAGTGCTAAAGGCCTAATTTTTGTTTTTTTTGGTTATTGAGAAAAAGAATTAAATTAACAACCTAAAATTAAAACTAAATTTATTATGGGATTTATTTACAAAATTAATACTAAAATAAAATATTTATTATTTTTATCTTTTCTGATTTTTTTTGTGTTTTTTTTATATGTCATGAAAATATTAATTAATTAAAAAAGGCAATAATTAAAAGAGTATAAAAATAATAAAAACAAAGAATGTAAAGAAAATTGCAAAACCTAAGGGGGGTTTGCCCCTAATTTAGAGGGTGAGATCCAGCAATCTGAGCCCAATAAGCCTTAGCCTCTTTGACTTCTCCACTCACGTATTCCAGCGTTGACTCATGTGTACCGTGCTCCTCAGATCTGGGCCCTTGAATTGTTGAGATTGAACGCGTGGCAGGTTTGATTTGGGGGATGCATGGTGTGCTTGAGTACTGAAGCTGCATGGGAATATTAATTGAAAAATAACATTGAAAGGGGTGAGGACCTGGGGCTCGAACCCAGGTCATGAATGTTGCCAACGCATATGCTTACCACTGAACCATCCAACGCGCCTTGTATATCATATGAGAAATAAAAAATATAAAACAAAATGGTCGTTAGTGTTATAAAATAGAAAAAAGCGCGCTGGATTCAAACCAGCCACTCACAGCGTGACACACAGTCGTCTTCCCCAATGTACCTGAAAGAAAAATGAAATAGCGGGGGTTTTAAACCCCCCAAAACTCAAGCTATTTGAAAATAGCGAATAGGCCATGCCTAAACATAAATTGAGCGCGACAAAAAAAATGGAATCCTCATGTTGCCACGATTTCGTTCATGCTGGTGTTAAAGTCCAATTTTTCCACATAACTAAAGCCCTAATTTTAAGTTTCAGGAACCCTAGTTTTTGTTCATGGCAGAATCGAATTTGGACACCTATAATCCAATTGAATATCACCAAAAGCTTCAGAGCACCATTGTTAGTACAAATCAAGCAACAAAAATCAATAAAAATGGATGGATCGTGCTATGCATTTCTGGAAAAAAATACAAACCGTGTAGCTTTGTGGGACTGATTCCTTGCACGTTTGAGTGTGGTTTTGATCGCTGGAGCTTCCTTGGGAACTCAGGAATATGTTTTGATCAAAATGGTGGCTCAACAAATGCTCCAAGGCAGTTTTCAGTTTTCAAAAAAATGGCCAAAAATGTGAGTTTGCTTTTTGAGTTTTTACGCAGCTTAGGTCTCTCTCTGGTTTCTGATCACTTGTATATACCTTAGGCAATGTGTATGAAGAGGAATTATGGCTCCATAATGTATAGCATTCAAGTTCAAAATCCTCCATAAACCTCCATAACCAAACTTCCTTTTTTGGATCATTTTTTGAATTCTTGCTTCTTTGAGCCTTGGCACGAAAATGGGATATACATAATGGTGCTTCAAGGTTAATCAAAGCCAAATATTCCTTTAAATTAATTTTTTTGAATTTCTCTTGATTTTAAAAGATTTAAAATTAACTAAATCCAACAAAATCAATAAAAAATTAAAAATTAATTAAAAAATCTGAAATAAAAGGTGGGACACGTGGGAAGCATGGCCAAGTTAATTCAAGTGAAAAAAGTGGGCCCTTTTTGTCAAAAATGAAATTTCAAGGATAAATGATTTTGGCCATTTCACAAAAATTTCCCAACTTCTCCAATGCATATATTGCTCAATTTTTAAGATTTGATCATGTTCTTGGACATTTTAGAAAGGTCTTGAAGTCCTCTAACCAATGTCTTTGGTCCCATGTCATTTTGATTTACCAATCTCAAGTTATGGCCTTTGACTTAAAGTCCCTTTTTGTTGACTTTTGAAAATGACCTATAATGTTGAAATTGATAACTTTTTGTGAGAGCATTTCTTGGACTTGGAGTGTGAAGATGAGTTGTAGGAGATGTCTTCCCCTTCAAGATGAGCATTGGATGGAATTTTTCTGATGAACCATGAAAAAGTTATGCCTTGGTCAAGTTACAGTTGACTTTTCAGCTGTCCAAAAATAGAAACTTTTGCATCTTGAGACTTTTTGAGCCATACTTTGAGAATCATGATCAAGCATTGATCAAATGATGTTTGTGGCTTCAAAATAAGATGTTGACCAAAAATTTGAACTTTTGACTGTCAAATGACCATTTTGCCCCTACAGTTGACTGTTGAGCAATTAGGGTTTTTGACTGTGCAATTTTGTGCTGAAAGTCTTGAAACTTGGTATGAGGATGCTTGACCATATTTGTAGGCATATGATACTTGATTAGACCCTTGGAAACTTCATTTTCTTGATCAGAACCAAAACCCTAATCTTGACTGTTTAGGAGGCCCTTGCATTGTGCAACCCTTGGAGAATTTTGCAGCTTGACTTGGCAATTTCTTGAAGAATATGGGAGGGCAAATTTTGGGGTACAACAGACTGATTGTAGATTAATTCCCAAAACAAGATGGGGAGACTATCTACAAGACCAGGTTAGAGATTAATTCCTGAAACAAGCCAGGGTAACTATCTCTACGGCCAACAAAAGGCGAGTTCTAGATTAATACCTGAAACAAGACAAGACAACTATCTGTGAACAACTGATTATAGATTAATACCTGAAACAAGATAGGACAATTATCTACATGAGCAAATTGAAGATTAACTCCCGAAATAAGATGGGGAAACTATATTTATTTCTCTAAGGTTGGAGATTAATTCTTGAAACAAGCCAGGGCAACTATCTCTACGACTAGCAAAAGGTGAGTTCCAGATTAATACCCGAAATAAGACAAGACAACTATCTGTGAACAACCGATTGTAGATTAATACCTAAAACAAGCCAGGATAACTATCTACATATTGAAGATTAACTCCTGAAACAAGACGGGGAAACTATCTTTCTTTCTCTTAGGCCAGAGATTAGTTCTTGAAACAAGCCATGGCAACTATCTCAATGACCAACAAAAGCAAGTTCCAGATTAATTCCTGAAACCAAACAGGGCAACCATCTGTGGACAACTGATTATGGATTAATTCCTGAAACAAGACGGGGGTATTATCTACACGACCAGACGAAGAAATCTTACATGGGTTCCTTCTCATAATCTCCATATGCATCTTTACACGGGCTCATCCTGAAGCAATCTTACACGGGTTCCTTCTCATGATCTCCAGATGCAACTTTACACGGGCTCATCCAGAAGATCTTACACGGGTTCCTTCTCATGATATCCAAATGCAGCTTTACACAGGCTCATCTTGAAGCAATATTACACGGGTTCCTTCTCATGATCTCTAGATGCATCTTTACACGGGCTCATCCTGAAGCAATCTTACACGGGTTCCTTCTCATGATCTCTAGATGCAGCTTTACACGGGCTCATCTTGAAGCAATCTTACACGGGTTCCTTCTCATGATCTCCAAATGCATCTTTATGCGGGCTCATAATGAAGCAATCTTACACAGGTTCCTCCTAATATATTAACAGAAAACAACTAAATTTCATCTCTCCAGTCCAGAGATAACTCCTCAGTAGAGCCATGGATAACTAAAGCTCTGAGACTCTATTCCCCAGAGTTTTCCTCAAGTAGGAGAAAACAGAAATCAACATTCTCTAGTGGAGTCCTCCTCAGACAACAAGAATAGGAACCCCCACAAAGATACCTCTTATGAAGTCAACATCTACTTGGGATGACATCTTTAAGCCCATCTATGACAACTCTCAGTCATCTTATCCAAATGGTATCTGTAAGCCCATTCCTGATATCATCAACCGACAATGTTACTTCATGCGAGTGCAAATTTCTGGGCACTCTAGTGTTCAATCATCTTCCACCCTCAGATTACGAAAGGCATACAGGCCAATCTAAATCCTCAGGTTTAAGAAGATTGAACAGGGGCAGCTATTAAACCCCAAAATTTCCCCTCCCATTTTATTCAAGGCATGCTCATTGAGATCCTCAATTGCTCCGGAGGTTTCAAATGATTTCCATGGCACCCTATATGCCTCAGCATAATGGCACAACTGTAAGAAAGAAAGGAAGTGTACATGACAAGGTGTAGGTCGAAATTTTAAAATATGCCTAAGAGCTTTTGGGTCGAAGCAGCTTCGACAATAGTATGCAGTCTATTCTGATGTCCAATAAAGCACTAGGATCGAAGAAAGAATGCTTTGAAGGAAAATATGAGGAGGCTTTTATGAAGCCTTCGATTGATGAAGAGCTAATAAAGAGCATCTTAGAAGGGTTCGTCTTTGAACCATTGAAATATAGGCCATTCGAAGCATTACAAGGAGAGACCTTTCAAATGATATGTAGTTTGAATGGGCACTTCGAAAAGAAGAATATTTGGAATTCAAAAATCTTTTATCGTATCCAAATAAACACATGGAAATCTAATGGTTAAGGACATACAATCTTCAAACATGGCGTGATCGAAGGACATTTAGGGACGAATCAGCCAAATATAAGTGTGATACGGTGGGAGAACTGACTTGAGGTTTTGCGTTTGTATTCGCAAATGTTGCGGTTAGCAAGAGTCGCCACCGACTTTTTATTTTATCCTAAAGGAAAGGTTAAAAAAGCACAGCAAAAACCTTTTGAGATATTTCTTGGGTTCGGGGAGTAGATTATAGAAAGGGAAGGTATTAGCATCCTTTCTATCCATGGTTATCCATGGGCTCTTAGTTACTTGTTTAGATCACTTGCCTTTTTGTTTTCAATTGTTTTAAATGGTGCTTGAGTGTGTGGGTTTGAAAATATTTTTGAAAAGAGGCCAATGTAGTGGCAACCTTTGTAATGATCCATGTGGGGATGTATACAAAGATGTATGTCTTTTGAAAAAAGTTTTCATTTGTTTTTGAAAGTTATTTTGAAAGTGTAGTGATGTGTGATTTTGAAATTAGGCAAGTGTTTTTGTTTTGCAAGTTGATTCAAGTAACTAAGAGGTTATCTACTCCTAAATTTCTCAAAAGATCATTGCTATACTTTAACCCTTTTAACAAGTTTGCTCCACCATTGTATTTAGTGGGCAACCTTGTGTTAGGATGTGAAAGGGACAGGCGCGGGTCATCGTTTAGACCATAATTGCAACGACGTTAAATGTCTTTGGGCAATTTTTCTTTAAGGGACTTGATCATTTGTTTTTGTTTGTTTTGAAAAGTTTTGTCGAGGGACTATGATCATTCAAATTGTTTGCTTTGCCCAAAGAAGTTTAACATGCAATATGGCCCATTTATTTGAAGGCAACAAGTGGAATACCCTAGGGGGTGCAAGTGTGATTTGTGTGTCCATTTTCATGCTTGTTTTATCTTGTATTAGGTCAAACTATTTTTTATCGTTTTTTCGCATACAAACCCTAATTCTAGCATGTTATCATTAGAAAGCAATAAAGTGCGAAATTAAAATTACTAAGCTATTACAAAACCAAATATGGGAAGGGGGGTACAAATGTTCAAATGGGGATTTTGACAAGAATTTAAATCTAAATTATTACATCAATTGAATATTTACAAGGTAAATAAATTGCATAATTAAATGCAAATTAAATAAAGATGTGAAATGCAAAAAGAAAGTTTTTATGTGTATGAGAAAATATTATTTATGTAAAAGGGGAAAGGAAAATAAAAATGTATTATTTTTTTTTGAGTATTTTGAATTTAGGGCAAAAACCCTAATTTTTAAAGAAAAAGGTATTATCTTCTAATTTAATACAACTATTTATTTATTATTTATAAAAATAATGTAAAAATGAAGTATATTATGAAAAAAAAGTATTTTTGTATCAAATATTAATAAAAATAGAAATTCAAGTATTTTTATATTTTTATCTTAAATATATTAATAATCACATATAAATATATATAAAACCCTAAATATGTATTAAACACAAAATAAATATTTATTTAATATTTTAATAAAATAAATAAAAAGTATTTTTTTGTGTGAAATATTTTCAGAATGTAAACAAAAAATAAAAGTTGTATTTATAATATTTTTATATTTACTCTAATAATAGTATATATGTATTTATGAACAAATAAAGAAAATAAACAAATAAATATGCAATAAATGCAAAAAATGATGAAAAAAATATTTTTAATTTTTAAATGGCATGAGAAAAAATAATCAAAGTCAGCCAAAAAAGAAAAAGTCAAAAATGTTGAAAAATAAACAAATGGGCTCAGGGGGGTGTGAATCAAGAAAGATGGTGTGAAAATCAAAATTGCACAGGCCCAGCCCACTTCACTCCTTCTTCAACCTCCAGCTTCAAACGTTTGAAAAACGCGCGCCCCTGTTCCTCAATGTCTAACTCCTGATTCTTGGCTTTTCAGCAAAAACTCATAACACAAGAAATGTTCAGCATGAAGAGACGGTTTCAACCATATAAAGAACATGACCTATCTCTCTAAGATGAGGGAGAATTTCTCTCTCCCCAATTTCTGACCTAGTTTTTCTACCATTTTCAGAGCTTAAATTCTCTCTACTCAGACAAAAGAAATGAAAAGTAAAGCTATGTACATGTTCAGGGCTATGAGTAGGACCTTGTTTCTTCACAAACTTAAGACCAAAGATGCATAATAAGAGAGATACGAATTCAAACTTTTACCTGTGCAGTTGAACTTCTATGTGGAGAATGAGAGACTTTCAGTGCAATGTAATGATTGGAAAAGCTTCCTTGAGGTCCAGGGATGCTTTTTCAATGCTTACTTTGTCTTGAACCTTCTTGTATCAAGCTGTAGAACTTCACCTGCAAGTCAAAGATGTGAAAATGGTGGAAGTGGTTAGAGCAACTACAGATCGTGCCTTAGCTTCTGGATAGCTTGCATAGGTTGTAAGGAAGGTAGAGAAACAAGTTTGGACAAAAATGCTTGAAGGGATTGAGAGATAGCACTCAATCTGCAGGGCTTGCTCTGTTTGAGCAGTTTTGTGGTGTTTCTGAGATGGAGAGTGTTTGAAAGGCAAATGGCTCGTGCAAAAGCTTGGTTGGGTAGTTTGGAATGTGTTTGATAAGTTCTTTCTTGTGTCTCTAAGCTGGTATGAGAGATGGCATGAGTTATGGACCTTTCTTCACACTTAAGCTACAGAATGCAAGTTGGCTTTCTAGGTCAGTATAGGACCCCCTAATGTGCTGCATAAACATCTCTTGATCAGTGTGTTATGCCCATAATCTTGTGCTAAGCAGATCTTCCATGTACTTGTTTGATTTACCAATTGACATAAAGCAAACTTTTGTAAAAATGGAAAGTTCACTTTATCCAAAAATGGATCAATCTTGTGTATAATGCTTGAATTCATGGAACAGCACTTAGACACAATGAACAAGCATTAAATTAAGGAGTGTAATGTGGTTTAAGGACCTTTAAAGTAGCACAAACTATGCTGAGTTCAAATTTGCCAAGTTTATGAACATGCCTTGATGAAGAACAAAAGTGAATTTTTGCCAACTTGTGAAATTCGAATCTCTCAAGTTATGAGGTTGTTTGATGAGTTCTTGGACATTTTGGAAAGCTTGGAATGTATACTACAATCCATCTTTGAAATGCAAATCAAAATTCCAAGTGGAAGGGTATGAAAAGTGGCCTTGAAGTAGGGTAGAAAACCTTGTCAAAATAGGTCAAATTTCACTAAGTTAAAAGATGGTTTAGTGCCCTTATTCAAAAAATCATAACTTGAGATACAAGCTTCAAATGAGAAAACTTTGTGAATCAAAGTTGTAGATTATGCAACAAGCTACAACTTTCATGTTTTGACTTTTGTTTGAATCCAAATGGATCATGGTGAAAAGATGGGGCAAAGTTGGGAAAAAATTAGGGTTTTTCATAACTTAGAAAAATTCTAAGTTATGAAAAATTCCATTTTCAAACCCTAATTTGCATTTTGTGATTTCTTGGTGAACAAGTTTCATGATTTGGCAAGTTTTGATGAAAAATGAATCTTGACTCTTGATTTTGACCAAAAAGTCAAAGTTTGACTTTTCAGTGTACAGTCAAAATTGATCAATTGATTGGGAAATTCAACTGTCAATCTTGTGTACTTGGGATCTTTTGAGCTTGATGAACATGTCAAGATAATTCCATGGGGCCCTTGAGTCCATATGTGAGCTTGGTTTGCCATTGGCTGGGTCAAACAGTCAAAAATTGCCTTTGTGCAGTCAAAACCCTAAAAATGACCATTTTGCCCTTTTGATGATCTGATCAAATTTCTTGTGGAATTGTGATCCAAACTTGATCAAATGGTCCATGTGAGTTCAATATGTTGATGTGGGTCAAATTTCATGAGTTTTGACTGTCAATTGGCCACAGTTGACTTTTTCCCCAATACAGCTGATTTCTAGGTCAACTGTCCAATTGACTGGGTAAAACTTGGAATCAAGACTTGAAACTTGGCATGGGTAAACTTGGGAGTCCAACATGAAGCATGAAAGTCATTTTAGGCATTTTAGGTCAAAACATCCTAGGGCAAACACAAACCCTAATTTGAGTCCACAGTGCAAGGAGAAGCCTTGAGCAGAGGAAACCCTAACTGTATCTTGATCTTCAAAGGTCTTGTGATGAGAAAATGTTGAGGAAATGGGAGGGAAAATTTTGGGGTACAACAGTTGCCCCTGTTCAATCTTCTTGGACCTGATGAGTTAGATTGGCAAGTTTGCCTTTCGTGACTCGAGGGTAAAAGGAGATTGGACACTAGAGTGCCCGGAAATTTGCACTCGCATGTTGAAGTATCAGCAATGTGATGTCAGGAATGGGCTTACAGATGCCATTTGGAGAGATGGTGGATAGGGAGATGGGCTTATAGATGCCATCTGGAGACGTGACAGAACCTTGTCGGGAATGGGCTTATAGATGCCATTTGGAAGTGTCGATCGCATAAGAGATTCCTTAGCGAGAACTTGTGTATTTGAGAAAGACGGATGTTTTCCTGGCTTGTTACAGGTGTTTGATCTTCAATCTCCTTATGCAGATATGCCCTGGCTAGATACAGGAATTGAGTCTACAATCGGTTGCTCACAGATGTGCCCTGGCTGGATACAGGAGTCGAATCTGGAAATAGTCGTCAATAGATGTGCCCTGGCTGGATACAGGAATCGAATCTTCAAACTCTTCAGACGTGCCCTGGCTAGATACAGGAATCGAGTCTGGAAACGTGGTCAACAGATATGCCCTGGCTGGATACAGGAGTCGAATCTGGAAATGTTGTAGTTGATAGATGTGCCCTGGCTAGATACAGGAATCGAGTCTAGGAACTGATCGCTCTCAGATGTGCCCTGGCTAGATACAGGAATCGAATCTTCGAACTCTTTAGACGTGCCCTGGCTAGATACAGGAATCGAGTCTAGAAATTGATCACTCTCAGATGTGCCCTGGCTAGATACAGGTATCGAATCTGGAATTGTGACAGTTGAAGGTAGTTGTTTTTGAGATTGTCTTTTTCCTGAAAAGGTAAAGACGTAAGTTGTATGCAATGTCATGATGTATGATATGCATGATGTCATGATGTTGAACATTTGTATGCGTTTCATCATGTATGTAAGCAAGATGTATGAGAATGTGAAATGTTTATGAGTGTAATTTCATCTTAGGAAAATGAATCCTTGACGAACGGTCGGGAAGCTGCTCTGTGGAAGAGATACTTGGCCGAAGTTTTGATGAGAGGCCTGCTGAGGATAATGATAATAAACTCCGCTGGGGAACTCTAAAGATAAACTCTGCTTGGGAATACCAAAGATAGACTCCGCTGGGGATTGAAGGAACTTTGCCGAGAGCGGTCTTCCGTGGCTTTTAGCTGAGGATAACCCAGTTATAAGTCCTTGTGAGGAAATAACTCTAAATAAAACTCGGGCGAGACGTCCGTGCTTCGCCGGGGATAAGCTTGCAGGATCTACTGGGGATGAGCTTTAAGACCTGCCGGGGAATGTTGGGCTTCTTCAGGATCGACGGGGAATCGACTCCGCTTGGGGAAAGTATTGTCGCATCCTGTCTTATTCTGCGGGGAGTTAAGATGATTTGGCCACATTTTCAGTTGAACCTACCTTGGTGCCTTGGCGGACAAAACAACTAGACTGTATTAGACAACTCCACATTGCCCCTGTCTTTGATGTCACCTGTAATTAATCTCTTGTTTTATATGCAAATATTTATGAATCAGCAATTTAATGTCAAATGCATATATCAAAAATGAACATTGGACGTTCTTCGCAAGACAAAACAGAAAAAAGGGAAAACAATGGTAATTTGTATGGACAAGTGAATTTGTATTGATTTAAACTTTGCCTGTGAATAGGCGTTTTTGTACAAGAGACTGACATCCTAGTAAGAGGACATCGCCAAATAGTATAGAGTTTACATTTTGAAAAAAAGAAAACAAAACAGCTATGTGAACAATCCCACTGGGTTCCAACTCTGCTATTGCCTTTATGTCTTCGAACGTCTCATCGCTTTGCTGCCTAATTTGAAGATGAAGCTGATTGGTCAATGCCGAAATCTGGAGCCAGATAGTTGATGCCGAATTCCGGATGCGAAGTGATCCAATGAGACATAGTGTTACGCTTTTATCCCTAACTTTTGCCTGGACCGCCCTTTCGGGTTTTCAGTCCACCGGGATACCCATTTTTGCCCAAGCCGCCCTTTCAGGTTTTCGACTTGCCGGATGTACAGATTTTTTTCATCTCATCCCTTATTTTTGCCCGAACCCTTTTGGTTCGCCGGGAAGCCCTTATTTTTGCCTAGGTATGTCAACCTAGCGGGTCTTTAATTTACGCGTAGTATTTTTTTACTATGTCTGCATTGGCGGGGTGAGGAAGGTCGTCACCGTCCATGGTGGTTAGGATCATGGCTCCTCCTGAGAACACACGTTTAACCACAAATGGCCCTTCGTATGTAGGGGTCCATTTGCCCCTGGGATCACTTTGAGGAAGGATGATGCGTTTGATTACCAGGTCCCCAACTTGATACTCTTGCGGTCTGACTTTCTTGTTAAATGCCCTGATCATCCGTTTCTGATACGTTTGACCATGACAGATAGCAGTGAGCCTCTTTTCGTCAATCAGATTTAACTGATCAAGTCGAGTCTGGATCCAATCATCTTCATTCAAGTCTGCATCCTTCATTATTCGGAGAGAGGGTATCTGGATTTCAATTGGCAAGACTGCCTCCATGCCATAGACCAAGGAGAAAGGAGTTGCCCCGGTTGATGTCCTTGCTGAGGTGCGGTACCCATGAAGAGCGAACGGTAACATCTCGTGCCAATCTTTATAGGTCACTGTCATCTTCTGCACAATTTTCTTGATATTTTTATTGGCTGCCTCTACAGCCCCATTCATCTTCGGCCGGTAGGGAGAAGAATTGTGGTGCTGTATCTTGAATTGTTCACAGAGTTCAGTGATCATTTTGTTATTGAGATTGGTACCATTATTCGTAATGATTCTTTCTGGGACGCCGTACCGACAAATCAGATTATGCCGGATGAAACGCGCCACGACGCTCCTGGTTACTGTGGCATAGGAAGCTGCCTCAACCCATTTCGTGAAGTAATCGATCGTTACCAAGATGAAGCGATGCCCGTTGGATGCCGTTGGTCGGATCTCACCGATCATATCGATGCCCCACATTGCGAAAGGCCAAGGTGCCATTAGGACATTCAAAGGAACTGGAGGGATATGCACCTTGTCAGCATAGATCTGGCATTTATGACAAGTTCGGGAGTGTTGGTAACAATCGGCTTCCATTGTGGACCAGAAGTATCCTGCCCGAAGGATTTTCTTAGCCATGGTGTGTCCACTGGAATGTGTTCCAAATGTACCTTCATGCAGTTCCGTCATGATTTTCTCTGCTTCTGCCTTATCCACACAACGTAGCAGAGTTGAATCATGATTCCGTTTGTAGAGAATGCCGTTGCTGAGGAAGAATTTTGCAGCAAACCTTCTCATGAACTTCTTATCATTGACGGATGCACCTTCAGGGTATTCCTGAGCTTCCAAGTACCTATTTACCTCGTGATACCAGGGTTTTTCAGCCACCTTCTCAGTCTCGAGCTCACAGCAGTATGCCGGTTCATCCAACTTCCAGATTATGATTTGGGGAGCCTCATTGTCCCATTTAACTTTGAACATTGAAGACATCGTGGCTAGTGCGTCCGCTAGCTGATTCTCCTCTCTGGGGAAATGCTCAAAAGTTATCTCTTCAAAGTGAGGGAGCAAGGTCGACACATACTCCTTGTAAGGAATAAGATTCGGGTGTTTCGTATCCCACTCGCCCTTGATCTGATTGATCACGAGAGCGGAATCTCCGAAGACACTTAGAAACTTGATCCTCAAATCGATTGCAGCTTGTAGACCCATGATACATGCCTCATATTCTGCCATGTTGTTGGTGCAGCTGAAACATAATCGGGCGGTGAGGGGAGTATGAGTTCCTTTGGGAGATATGATTACAGCGCCGACGCCGTTACCCAAAGCATTGGAGGCTCCATCAAAATGCATAGACCATCGGGATCCTTCCTCAGGTCCTTCATCCGGTCCAGGTACTTCACAGTCAGTTACCACCATGATGTCTTCGTCTGGAAAATCAAAGTTCAATGATTGGTAATCGTCCACAGGTTGGTGTGCCAAATGATCAGCCAATACACTTCCTTTTATTGCTTTCTGAGTTGTATACTGGATATCATATTCTGTCAAGATCATTTGCCATCTCGCTATTCTTCCAGACAGAGCGGGCTTTTCAAATATGTACTTGATGGGATCCATCTTTGAAATCAATAAAGTAGTGTGAGTCAGCATATACTGTCTCAGCCGGCGAGCAGCCCATACAAGAGCGCAGCAAGTTTTCTCAAGCAGTGAGTAACGAGACTCACAGTCGGTAAACTTTTTGCTCAAGTAATAAATAGCGTGCTCTTTTCGGCCAGACTCGTCATGCTGCCCCAGCACACACCCCATTGAATTGTCAAGTACCGTCAAGTATAGTATCAGAGGTCTTCCTTCCACCGGTGGCATAAGAATGGGTGGCTCTTGGAGATATTCCTTTATCCTTTCAAAGGCGGCCTGACATTCATCATTCCAGCGTACCACTTGATCTTTCTTCAGTAATTTGAAGATTGGCTCACAAGTAGCAGTCAGATGTGAGATGAATCGGGCAATGTAATTCAGTCGTCCTAGGAAACCTCTGACTTCTTTCTCTGTTTTTGGAGTCGGCATCTCTTGTATGGCTTTTACCTTGGCAGGATCCACCTGAATACCTTTATCACTTACAATGAAACCTAGCAACTTTCCGGATCTTACCCCAAAGGTGCATTTGTTGGGATTCAACCTCAGCTTGTATAACTTGAGTCGGTCAAATAACTTCCTCAGATGGTCAAGGTGCTCCTCCTCAGTTTGAGACCTTGCAATCATGTCATCTACGTATACTTCAATCTCATGATGGATCATATCATGAAACAAAGCAACCATGGCACGTTGATAGGTTGCCCCAGCATTTTTCAATCCGAAAGGCATGACCTTATAACAGAAGGTGCCCCACTGAGTCACGAAGGTAGTCTTCTCCATATCTTCAGGAGCCATCTTGATCTGATTATACCCTGAAAAACCATCCATGAAGGAGAACACCTTGTGTTGAGCTGTATTGTCAACCAGGACATCGATGTGAGGTAGGGGGAAATCATCCTTGGGGCTGGCCCTGTTCAAATCCCTGTAGTCGACACACATTCTGACTTTACCGTCCTTCTTCGGCACTGGCACAACATTGGCAACCCACTGAGGGTAAGAAGTCACTGCAAGGAACCCGGCATCAAACTGCTTCATAACCTCGGCCTTGATCTTTTCAGACCTCTCTGGACGCATCCGTCGAACTTTTTGCTTTACTGGAGGGCAGTCTTCCTTGGTTGGCAGATGGTGAACTACAATGTCGGCATCCAAACCAGGCATATCTTCATAGGACCAAGCAAAAATCTCCATGTAGTCTCGTAGCATCTGGATCAATCGTTGCTTCACGCTGAGCTCTAGATTGGCACCAATCTTGACCTCTTTTCTATCCGTCTCAGTACCCAGGTTAATTGTTTCCACAGGCTCTTCATGTGGTTGAATAGCTCTCTCTTCCTGGAGTAGCAGTCTTGCGAGTTCACCAGGCACTTCGCAATCATCTTCACCTTCGTCTTCGGCCAAGTTGATCGGATTTTCGAAGTCATAACTGGCGGTAGCAGAGCTGTTACCAGTGAGATCCAGAGTGGATTGAAACCTGTATAAGTGAGTGTGTGTAAATACAGCTGTTTTGCAATATATATAACACAGAAAGGAAAAGATCACAAGATTTGAAATGCAACAAACGTCCAATGTTTTGATTGATGATATATGAAAATGTCATACAAAAAGCCCTCACAAATGGAGCTACAATGCCCCGGGTAGGACACCGAGCCAACAGAGTTTTAACATATTGTTTGTTACAAATTTGGAAATCAAAAGAAATCAATTACTGCGTGACAAATGTGATAGGGGTAAAATCCTTTGCCGTCCAGTTGCTTGGTCCGTCGCTGGCAGTCGGGTAGATCCAACTATCAAACTCAGCTTCCTCCACATCCTCCTCGATAGCATTCACCCTTGAGCTGGAAATAAACACCGGAGCCTTTCCGATCTTCTCTTTGCGCACCGCCTTCTGAGCCTCTGCAGTAAAGCCTAGCCCAAACTTGTCGTTCTTCTGAGTGAAGTCAGGAAGCTGACCCCAGTGTGCACAATTGCCTTTCTGAACCACAGCCCGGGCATCCCTTAGGGAAGCCATCTTCAAGGAATCATTCTCTTCGGCTATTGTCTCTGCAGCTGCTGAAATTGGATGCACCTCCTCGAAATGCTGAAAGGGGGTTTCAATAAACTCCCCGTCCATCTCAATGTACCTGAAGGAATTCAAATGGCTCACCATATACTCCTCTTCTCCTTGTACAGTGACGATCTTCCCCCTGACGGGATACTTCAGCTTTTGGTGCAAGGTGGAGGTCACTGCCCCAGCTTTATGGATCCAAGGTCGACCCAACAGACAAGAGTATGATGGACGTATATCCATCACATAAAAGGTAGAGTCAAACACTTGAGAGCCCACACGAATAGGGATGTTAACCTCTCCATGAACCATCCTTTTGGAACCGTCAAAGGCCCTGACGATGATATTGCTGGGTTTCAACTCCAGGCCTTCATAATCCAGACGATCCAAAGCCTTTTTCGGTAGAACATTCAAGGAAGAACCAGTATCCACTAATACATGTGCCAGAGTAGTGCCCCTGCATTCAATAGAGACATGCAGGGCATCATTGTGGTCTCTCCCTTTTGCGGTCAGGTCAGCATCTGAAAAACCCAAGCCGTTGTCCGCCGTCAGATTCGCTATGCAGTCAGTGAACTGGACTGCAGACGTCTCTTGCGGCACATGGGCCGTCTTGAGAAATGAGATTAAGGCCTTAGCATGGGCCTCAGAGCATAGCAATAGGGAGAGCAGGGAGATCTTGGAGGGTGTATGCCCCAACTGCTCGACAACATTAAAATCACTTTTCTTTATTATTTTCAGAATCTCCTCCATTTCTTGTCGGGAGGCCTCAGCATTTATGGGTATTGGTGCCTCCATCCGGGCAGGCTCTTCTTCAATCCCTTTGCCCCGAGCATTTGATGACTCGGCAGCAGGGGACACAATTTGATCAGCAACAGGACTAGGTAAACTTGCAGGTTTTATGAGGAGGGGTTTTCGAATAGCGGGCGGCGCAATGTCAGGCGAGAAGAGCCTGCCACTGCGGGTGACTTTAGCTGGACCAGTGATATCGCAGATACTGGCACTAGCGTCAAATTCTTGTTTGATTCCATTTACATACACGTCTGCCCCATAATGCCAGGGGACAGCTTTATCAGACACGTAAGAGAGGGGCCCTGGAACAGTAATGATCACAGGCGCAACTGTCATGATTTGAATAGGCTTCTTTGGGGGAGCCTTGATTGGATTTTTGAAGATGGTAATCACGGAAACTTCTTTCATTGGAACCAATTGAACAACAGTCTTTTTGAATAGAATCTCCTTGCTATCCATTAGGCCTTGGATGCCTAACCTTAGCAAGGGACAATCAGATAGGGAAACAACACAAAATAGGCAACCTTCACCGCAACCCGGAAATAAACCGGCCCGCAGTAGGTTCTTCTTAACAGTCTTCAGAGGGGTAACAACTTTATCTACCGAAACAGCGTACACTTCTTCCTCAACGGCATTTACCCTATGCTGGGGCATAGGAGCCGTTACAACATTTGGTCTTTCCGGCGCTTCAAACTGAATTTCTTTCGCGTCGATCAGATCTTGCACTTTGTTTCTCAAGGCCCAGCAATCATCAGTAGTGTGCCCGGGACTATCAGAATGATAAGCACACCGGGCATTTGGGTTATATTTAGGAGACGCAGTGTTGACGACTTTAGGAGCCTCTTTGAGAGTCACCAGGTTGGTGGATAACAGTTGGGGTAAAATTTGAGATAATGTCATACTCAGTCGGGTATACTGCCTCTTGGGCCTTTCGCTTCTTTGTTGATTGTACTGCTGAGGAACAGCAACAGGTTTGGAGATGACCAAAGCATTGACGGCTTGGCGACTTTCGGGCTTGACTTGTCTTCTAGGGCCATAGACGGCACTTGCTTCTTTCTTAAATGGCCTCTTCTCAGCACTTGTAGAGGCAGCCTTCTGTATCTTGCCTGACCTGATGCCAGCTTCAATTCTTTCTCCCGTTAATATCAAATCTGTGAACCCAGCGGAGGAGTTACCAACCAAATGATTGAAAAACGGACCAGACAAATTCCCAAGGAACATATCAACCAGCTCTCGATCAGTTAATGGAGGCTGCACCCTGCCAGCCAAATCTCTCCATTTTTGAGCGTACTCTTTGAACCCTTCACCCGTCCCTAGAGACATACCCTGAAGTTGGGTACGTGTAGGAGCGAGATCAGAATTGTATTGGTATTGTCTGTAGAATGCGGTTGCCAAATCTTCCCAGTGTCGGATGCTAGCTCCGTCCAATTGGTAGAACCATTCAAGCTGTGACCCCGAGAGGCTATCTTGGAAGAAGTGAATCCAGAGGTTCTTATCTGCCGTGTAAGGTTGGATTTTCCTTACGTACGACCTCAGATGCAGCTTTGGGCAGGAGACCCCATCATACTTGGCGAAGGCAGGTGCCTTAAACTTGTGTGGAATGACTACTCCAGAAGATAACCCCAAATCTCCGAAATCCAGTCCCGGCACATTCTGAATCTCCATGGCGCTCAAGCGGTCCTCCAATTGTTTGTATCTGTCAGCAGCAGGTGGGTATTGTTCGTCGTTATAGTCCGTCTCGTTGTCGGAGACTGCGGGACTAGGAGCTCCTCCCCCTTGGGGACTGTTTTTCTCAGCAGAAGAAGTGGTTGGATCAGCTTCATTGTGGAGTGTGTTCCCAAATCTGCGTCCGGTGTTGAACAGCGCAGTCCTCTTTTTCTTCTTCTTCTTCAGGAGTAGAGTCTTTAACTCTTGCTGACCTTGGGCTAGGCTTAGGACCATTTCTTGAAACTGTGCACTTTGGGCCTGAAGGGCCTTGATTGCTTGCTCACTGGATGATTCTGGATTCATGATGACTGTGCACACAAACAGCGAAGAAAATTAAGCAACCTGCGAAATAGGGTACCTGCTATGCATATGGTGCAATGGAATGCGTATGTATGCAATGCATTCAAGGATTTAGAATATTCAAAATTTGTTGTAGACAAAAGGGAACGCACATCATATTAATAAGGAGAAATTCATTAGTACATAAACGCCTCATGGGCCAAATATTACAAAATAACTCCTTAAGGTAAAAAGACATTGCGCATCCTCTTTGGCGCGATGTAGGTGTTGAGATTCCTTTCCTCGTGCAGCAGGCGGGTGAGTTCCAGGACCTTCTTTTCACTAGCATGTAGACTGGTCTCAAGAGAATTCCGTTCTTCCTTAAGTTGGATCCAGCTCTTCTGCATCTCTTCCCAGGAGGTGGGCATGTCGGGATGTTGAATGGTGTAGGATGCTTCTCCTTCCAAGACTGGTTCTTTGATCACAGGAAGCATATGAGGATAAGGCATCACTAATTTCTGGGAGCGGGCTCGTACCCACTTGAGGTAAGGTTCCAACGGGATGGAGTTCCGGTGCCCCAATGTCTTGCTGTCTATCCTACTTGGCATCCTCCAAGCTCTGATAAATCTCTGACGAAGTCCTTGAGTATCATTGTCGAAGTCAAAAACTATGTCGGGAATTAACATGTCATGAGGGCCATCCTTCCGAGCATAACCAAACTGTCTCCAAGCCAGGCATGGGTTGTAAGTAATACCTCCTTTGATTCCAAATAAAGGAACATTAGGGTACTCCCCACAACGATCAATGATAGTGATGTCTTCCCTAGACCTAGGGCACCAATGTATATCTGCATGCGTGAGAGTCATTAACCGTTGTGACCATCTCAAACCCCGCTCGTTCTTCAAAACTGATTGTGGAAGGTGCGAAATAAACCACCTTCCCAGGAGAGGAGTGCAACACAAAAGGACACCCCTTCTTCTCATGGTTCGAGTGTAACATGAGTGAAGGATGTCCCCCAACAGTGTAGGTATAGGATTCTTGGTCATGAAGATCTGGACCGCACTGATATCAATAAGCTGATCTGGGTTAGGGAACAACACCAAACCATAGACAAGGAGGGCCATGACTTCTTCAAAAGCTCGTAGGTCAAGAGAGTTCCAACATTCTTGAGCCTTTTCAAACAGAAATCTAGCTAAGAATCCTTTGATACCACTTCTAACTTCCCAATGTCCCTTGAGGTCAGATGTCTGTAGGTGCAAGGCTTTAGCAATCTCTTCAAGCTTGGGTTCCTCTTCCGTACCGTTGTAGGGTAGTTGATCAAGGATATGGACCTTCAGAAGTCGGGAGAACTCTTCCAATGTAGGCACCAACTGATAATCCGGGAAGGTGAAGCAGTGATGCAGAGGGTCAAAGAATTGGAACAGGACCTTTATCAAGTCCTCCTCAATGTTGGTGTTAACCAAGTTGATGAGTCTTCCATGTCTCTCACTGAATGAAGAACCCTCGGGAATCCTGGACAGAAGTTCCTTAAGCTGAGGAGGGATCTTTACAAGGCTAATCTGAATTGTCTTTCTGCGAGCAGTTTCCATGTCCTATAAAACAAGAACAAAGATGAAGATTCGAAACCCTTGAAATGGTTAGTCAATGCTCATGATGTTTGTATGATGTAATGATGTGATGATTAAATGCACTATAAACATTCACAGAGGCAAAACATGGTAAGGCACACAAGTCACACCAACCCTTAGAGTTTAGGCCTGCATGGGGTCTGGGTATTACCCTCTTGAAGTTTGGTGGGTTCAACCTGTCCTATCAAAAGTAACCGGGTTCTAAAGGTCCCAATATCACTGGATTGCTTTCATTGTTCATCGTTTCGATTTAGCCACTGAACTGGCGACCGAAATATTCCAGGAAAGCAAACCTCAATTGAGTGTAGTATCGAGTATCAACCAACCTCGGACTGCACCAAAGTCAGTTATCTCACTACCCCTAAAAGGCCAAGATGGTTCAATTAAGGTTCCTAAGGTCAGTTGATGCTTCATGACACCACGCGGCGGCCCCGTACTCTCCTTGACTGAACTCAAGGGTTACCGGTACACACCAAAGTGCCACATCAACGTAGCAGACTGCTTCAACCATGTCGGTATACCCCGCACAGTTCCCTCACAGCCTTGTTGCTACCTAAAAGGGTTTCCCCAGATCCGGGTTAGGATCTATAAAACTCCGATACAAAGCCCACAAGATGTAAAAGCAAACAAAGCAAGCAATTGAAAACAAAGGTGATCTTAAACCCTAAGGTTATTCCACTTTAAAAGTAAGTCCCCAGCAGAGTCGCCAGTTCTGTGATACGGTGGGAGAACTGACTTGAGGTTTTGCGTTTGTATTCGCAAATGTTGCGGTTAGCAAGAGTCGCCACCGACTTTTTATTTTATCCTAAAGGAAAGGTTAAAAAAGCACAGCAAAAACCTTTTGAGATATTTCTTGGGTTCGGGGAGTAGATTATAGAAAGGGAAGGTATTAGCATCCTTTCTATCCATGGTTATCCATGGGCTCTTAGTTACTTGTTTAGATCACTTGCCTTTTTGTTTTCAATTGTTTTAAATGGTGCTTGAGTGTGTGGGTTTGAAAATATTTTTGAAAAGAGGCCAATGTAGTGGCAACCTTTGTAATGATCCATGTGGGGATGTATACAAAGATGTATGTCTTTTGAAAAAAGTTTTCATTTGTTTTTGAAAGTTATTTTGAAAGTGTAGTGATGTGTGATTTTGAAATTAGGCAAGTGTTTTTGTTTTGCAAGTTGATTCAAGTAACTAAGAGGTTATCTACTCCTAAATTTCTCAAAAGATCATTGCTATACTTTAACCCTTTTAACAAGTTTGCTCCACCATTGTATTTGGTGGGCAACCTTGTGTTAGGATGTGAAAGGGACAGGCGCGGGTCATCGTTTAGACCATAATTGCAACGGCGTTAAATGTCTTTGGGCAATTTTTCTTTAAGGGACTTGATCATTTGTTTTTGTTTGTTTTGAAAAGTTTTGTCGAGGGACTATGATCATTCAAATTGTTTGCTTTGCCCAAAGAAGTTTAACATGCAATATGGCCCATTTATTTGAAGGCAACAAGTGGAATACCCTAGGGGGTGCAAGTGTGATTTGTGTGTCCATTTTCATGCTTGTTTTATCTTGTATTAGGTCAAACTATTTTTTATCGTTTTTTCGCATACAAACCCTAATTCTAGCATGTTATCATTAGAAAGCAATAAAGTGCGAAATTAAAATTACTAAGCTATTACAAAACCAAATATGGGAAGGGGGGGTACAAATGTTCAAATGGGGATTTTGACAAGAATTTAAATCTAAATTATTACATCAATTGAATATTTACAAGGTAAATAAATTGCATAATTAAATGCATATTAAATAAAGATGTGAAATGCAAAAAGAAAGTTTTTATGTGTATGAGAAAATATTATTTATGTAAAAGGGGAAAGGAAAATAAAAATGTATTTTTTTTTTTGAGTATTTTGAATTTAGGGCAAAAACCCTAATTTTTAAAGAAAAAGGTATTATCTTCTAATTTAATACAACTATTTATTTATTATTTATAAAAATAATGTAAAAATGAAGTATATTATGAAAAAAAGTATTTTTGTATCAAATATTAATAAAAATAGAAATTCAAGTATTTTTATATTTTTATCTTAAATATATTAATAATCACATATAAATATATATAAAACCCTAAATATGTATTAAACACAAAATAAATATTTATTTAATATTTTAATAAAATAAATAAAAAGTATTTTTTTGTGTGAAATATTTTCAGAATGTAAACAAAAAATAAAAGTTGTATTTATAATATTTTTATATTTACTCTAATAATAGTATATATGTATTTATGAACAAATAAAGAAAATAAACAAATAAATATGCAATAAATGCAAAAAATGATGAAAAAAATATTTTTAATTTTTAAATGGCATGAGAAAAAATAAACAAAGTCAGCCAAAAAAGAAAAAGTCAAAAATGTTGAAAAATAAACAAATGGGCTCAGGGGGGGTGTGAATCAAGAAAGATGGTGTGAAAATCAAAATTGCACAGGCCCAGCCCACTTCACTCCTTCTTCAACCTCCAGCTTCAAACGTTTGAAAAATGCGCGCCCCTGTTCCTCAATGTCTAACTCCTGATTCTTGGCTTTTCAGCAAAAACTCATAACACAAGAAATGTTCAGCATGAAGAGACGGTTTCAACCATATAAAGAACATGACCTATCTCTCTAAGATGAGGGAGAATTTCTCTCTCCCCAATTTCTGACCTAGTTTTTCTACCATTTTCAGAGCTTAAATTCTCTCTACTCAGACAAAAGAAATGAAAAGTAAAGCTATGTACATGTTCAGGGCTATGAGTAGGACCTTGTTTCTTCACAAACTTAAGACCAAAGATGCATAATAAGAGAGATACGAATTCAAACTTTTACCTGTGCAGTTGAACTTCTATGTGGAGAATGAGAGACTTTCAGTGCAATGTAATGATTGGAAAAGCTTCCTTGAGGTCCAGGGATGCTTTTTCAATGCTTACTTTGTCTTGAACCTTCTTGTATCAAGCTGTAGAACTTCACCTGCAAGTCAAAGATGTGAAAATGGTGGAAGTGGTTAGAGCAACTACAGATCGTGCCTTAGCTTCTGGATAGCTTGCATAGGTTGTAAGGAAGGTAGAGAAACAAGTTTGGACAAAAATGCTTGAAGGGATTGAGAGATAGCACTCAATCTGCAGGGCTTGCTCTGTTTGAGCAGTTTTGTGGTGTTTCTGAGATGGAGAGTGTTTGAAAGGCAAATGGCTCGTGCAAAAGCTTGGTTGGGTAGTTTGGAATGTGTTTGATAAGTTCTTTCTTGTGTCTCTAAGCTGGTATGAGAGATGGCATGAGTTATGGACCTTTCTTCACACTTAAGCTACAAAATGCAAGTTGGCTTTCTAGGTCAGTATAGGACCCCCTAATGTGCTGCATAAACATCTCTTGATCAGTGTGTTATGCCCATAATCTTGTACTAAGCAGATCTTCCATGTACTTGTTTGATTTACCAATTGACATAAAGCAAACTTTTGTAAAAATGGAAAGTTCACTTTATCCAAAAATGGATCAATCTTGTGTATAATGCTTGAATTCATGGAACAACACTTAGACACAATGAACAAGCATTAAATTAAGGAGTGTAATGTGGTTTAAGGACCTGTAAAGTAGCACAAACTATGCTGAGTTCAAATTTGCCAAGTTTATGAACATGCCTTGATGAAGAACAAAAGTGAATTTTTGCCAACTTGTGAAATTCGAATCTCTCAAGTTATGAGGTTGTTTGATGAGTTCTTAGACATTTTGGAAAGCTTGGAATGTGTACTACAATCCATCTTTGAAATGCAAATCAAAATTACAAGTGGAAGGGTATGAAAAGTGGCCTTGAAGTAGGGTAGAAAACCTTGTCAAAATAGGTCAAATTTCACTAAGTTAAAAGATGGTTTAGTGCCCTTATTCAAAAAATCATAACTTGAGATACAAGCTTCAAATGAGAAAACTTTGTGAATCAAAGTTGTAGATTATGCAACAAGCTACAACTTTCATGTTTTGACTTTTGTTTGAATCCAAATGGATCATGGTGAAAAGATGGGGCAAAGTTGGGAAAAAATTAGGGTTTTTCATAACTTAGAAAAATTCTAAGTTATGAAAAATTCCATTTTCAAACCCTAATTTGCATTTTGTGATTTCTTGGTGAACAAGTTTCATGATTTGGCAAGTTTTGATGAAAAATGAATCTTGACTCTTGATTTTGACCAAAAAGTCAAAGTTTGACTTTTCAGTGTACAGTCAAAATTGATCAATTGATTGGGAAATTCAACTGTCAATCTTGTGTACTTGGGATCTTTTGAGCTTGATGAACATGTCAAGATAATTCCATGGGGCCCTTGAGTCCATATGTGAGCTTGGTTTGCCATTGGCTGGGTCAAACAGTCAAAAATTGCCTTTGTGCAGTCAAAACCCTAAAAATGACCATTTTGCCCTTTTGATGATCTGATCAAATTTCTTGTGGAATTGTGATCCAAACTTGATCAAATGGTCCATGTGAGTTCAATATGTTGATGTGGGTCAAATTTCATGAGTTTTGACTGTCAATTGGCCACAGTTGACTTTTTCCCCAATACAGCTGATTTCTAGGTCAACTGTCCAATTGACTGGGTAAAACTTGGAATCAAGACTTGAAACTTGGCATGGGTAAACTTGGGAGTCCAACATGAATCATGAAAGTCATTTTAGGCATTTTAGGTCAAAACATCCTAGGGCAAACACAAACCCTAATTTGAGTCCACAGTGCAAGGAGAAGCCTTGAGCAGAGGAAACCCTAACCGTATCTTGATCTTCAAAGGTCTTGTGATGAGAAAATGTTGAGGAAATGGGAGGGCAAATTTTGGGGTACAACAATAAGTCACCTTAGAGCCTTTGGCATGTACCTGAGCAGGTGTTGGATGATTGAAGTGAAATATTGATGCTTATAGGTTACCTTTTGATTGGTGCATACAAGCTATATTCACCAATCGAAGGTGAACTAGTGAGTAAGAAAGATTTTCTTGTAAACAAAAGCAAAGGTGGGAGTTGGAATCGAAGAACCACCTACACAACTGTGTTCGAAGGAAAGGATAAAAATGGAGCTTCGACAGGCTAGGATGAAGAGGTGATGCTTCAATTGGTCTAATTGAAGGAAAAGAGATTCGAAAGGAATAAGAGCTAAGATCGATTGGGCTGATTGGATAGTTTTCAGATCAAGCAACTAAGGCAGATAGTGACGCAATCTAAGAAGCCATGATGTTGAGGCCTTGAACCATTCGATTTGAAACTCAAAGCCATCGAAGAACAAAGCTTGGGAGCATTCGAAGGAGTCAAGATGTGAAAAGTTGAATGGGATGAAACATGTCCAGGTTCACTCAAAGCCCAAAATGATAGAAAATCATCAAAAATGGCAACTTCTTAAAACTTTCGATTTTGCTTTCAAAGCCATGGTTAATGGTTGATTCATGCCATTTTCATCCTCCACCACACCCCTATAAATACAAGACATGATTGTCTATCAAGGGTCCAGACACAAAAACATTCCCTACACATACAAGAAGCTTCCCCAGGAAACCACCCCAAATTCTTCAAACCTTCACAAAGTTGTCAGAATCGAAGCAATTTTTGCAGGCATCCTCAATCCAAAGCAAGTATTCCAGTCATTCCCTGAAGGTTCCAGGAGACGTTTCCACACATTAGGCTGGCTTAGTGCATGCAAGAGCATCACTCACGTAATCCCTCTATTGGTAAATTATCTTTGATCTCAAACTTATTAAATATGTAATTTAAATACATATTGATCGTATATCCATGCTATGAATGATGTTTATGAATGTTTTAATGTTATTCATGTGAGTTTCAGTGCCCAAAACACAAAATGCCATTACTAGGGTATTCAAATTTGGTTCCTTTGAATCTCAAGATTCATGTTGTTTCAGGATAAAGTAGCTTCAGATTTGGACTCAGAGGTTCGAATTAGGCGGGGGTTCGAATTAAGGGGAAAGACCTAGGTTCGATACCCAGGTCTTGCATTTTCTTTTTTATTCTAACGCTTTACATGCAGATTCAGTGTATCCAGCCAACGTATACATACCATAGACCACAAGGTCAACACCGGGAGATCTCATCTGATCCAGATCAATACATCCAAGTGTGCATATCACCATGGGCACTGAGAAGCTATCCTCATCAGATCAGAAGACAGAGTTGGGCTCCTTCTATCTTGGGCTTTCATTTTTCAAGTCATACCCCCATATTTCTACTGATGTCCTGGCCCATTTACCTTTTTCCTCTTTTTTCTATTTCTTTGTTTAATTGTTTTTTTTATTATTACAATATAAAATCAGATAAAAATCACAAAAAAATATTAGGTTGATTTATTTTGGTAAATTAATTAATTAATCACCTTAGCATTTTTTAAAAATTAAAATTAAACGGACTTAGATTTTAATTTCTTTTCATAACAAAAATATCAACAAAAAAAAAGCTTAGGTTTGTTTTCTTTATTTTAAATTTCACTTTTTTTCATTAATTAGTATCTTTTTCTTAATAATATAAAACCAAAACAAGCAAACAAAATTTTCTTCTTAGGGTTGTAAACGTATTCTCAATTCGCGTGTGTTGTACCCCAAAATTTGCCCTCTCATGTTTTCCAAAGTCTTCCCCCTGCATGGTTGATCACAAACCCTTGCCTAAGGAAAAAGAAAATTTTTGAGTGGTGCTTTAAGTACTTTTCGATTGGCATTCTGAAAGACCCTTCGATTGGTATTCTGAAGGAGCACTTAGATTGGCATTCTGAAAGACCCTTCGATTGGTATTCTGAATGAGCCTTTCGATTGGCATTATGGACAAGCACTTCGATTGGCATTATGTCAAGGCCTTCGATTGGCATTCTGAAAGACCCTTCGATTGGTATTCTGAAGGAGCCTTTCGATTGGAATTATGGACAAGCACTTCGATTGGCATTATGTCAAAGCCCTTCGATTAGAATTCTGAAAGACCTTTTCGTTTGGCACCCTAGGCCAAGCCTTTCAATTGGCATTCTAAGGGATCCTTCGATTTAGCATTGTGTCAAGGCAGCTTCGACAGGCATGTTAACCATGTCCTTCGATTAGCATGAACAACACCTTTCGATTGGCCTATTAACAAAGCCTTTCGATTGGAATTTTAATTAGTACCCTTCGATTGATATTTGGACCAGGGCCATTTGAGGAACTCCTTCCAGGCCATTTGAAAGAGGCCATCAAGAGGGCACTCAAAAAACATGTCCAGGTACACTGAACATGAGAAAATGGCATGTTTTTTCTTGCAAATATGGCAATAATTAAATGCTGATTGTGGATTCAATTCCTGAGTTAAAGGCTAGATTCTTGCCTTTTCTGTTCCTAAAGAGCTGATTCGACCAGAGGGATTCTTTTCAAATCAGGACTAATCGAAGAGCAGGGCCTGAATGCATTCGAAAACCAAAAGTGTCCAGATTCATTCCAGATTCCAAAGAGACACGAATGTTTCAAAAAAGGAAATGTTTTAATGTGTCTGATTCTTGTCTCATGGCTTTAATGGCCTGGTTAAATGGATGTTGTTGTACCCCAAAATTTGCCCTCCCATATTCTCCAAGAAATTGCCAAGTCAGGTCACAAAATTCCCCAAGGGTTATGCAGTTCAACTGTCTCCTATACAGTCAAAACTAGGGTTTGTGTTCTGATCAAAGAAAGGAAGTTTTCAAGGACCCAATCAAGTCTCATATGCCTACAAAGATGGTCAAGTATCCTCATATCAAGTTTCAAGGCATTCAGCTCAAAGTTGCACAGTCAAAACCCTAAATTGCACTACAGTCAACTGTAGGGGCAAAATGGTCATTTGACAGTCAAAAGTTCAAATTTCTGGTCAACATCTCATTTTGAAGCCACAAACATCATTTGATCAATGCTTGATCATGATTCTCAAAATTTGGCTCAGAAATCATCAAAGATGCAAAAGTTACTATATTTGGACAGCTGAAAAAGTCAACTGAAATTGACCAGGGCATAACTTTCACATGGATTATCAGAAAAATTTCATCCAAAGCTCATTTTGAAGAGAAAGACATTTCCTACAACTCATCTTCATACTTCAAGTCCAAGAAATGCTCTCACAAAAAGTTATCAATTTCAACATTATAGGTCATTTTCAAAAGTCAACAAAAAGGGACTTTAAGTCAAAGGCCATAACTTGAGATTGGTAAATCAAAATGACATGGGACCAAAGGCATTGGTTAGAGGACTCAAAGACCTTTCCAAAATGTACAAGAACATGTGAAAAGCTTAAAAATTGAACAAGTTATGCCTTGTGGAAGTTGGGAAATTTTTGGGAATTTTGAAAAGTCAACTTTACTTCAAATGACCTAAATTTGCTAATGGGCCCATTTTTCTTCCATGATTCATCATTCCAAGCCTATGCACGACCATTTGGCCCAAAGGGAAGTATTTTCTTATTTTTTATTTATTTATTTGAATTTCTATTAATATTAATTCAATTAAATATATGAAAAATATCTAAATGAACCAAACAAATCTTTTTGTACACATTTCAAGGTCAATATTTCGTGCACATGCTGATTAGGAAGAATTGGATTGATTTGAGCATAATTGATACAAAAACCATGTGAAAAAGATTGAAAATATAATGGAAAAAAATCAAATCTTCAATCCATGATTACAAGAGATTTTGTTGAATTTTGTTAACCTAATTGCTTCAATACATAATGAGAATCACAACCCTAATGCTAACACACTCCAAGCTGCGCTCTAGACCAATCTGAAAACTTGAAAAATTGCCATAAAACTCAAATTCTGAAATCAACCTTAGAGGTCGATTCAAACCCTATAATTCATTCCATTGGCTTCCTCGAGTCTCCTTGATCATATTCCAATCAAAAACAACAACAAAAGCTCCAAGAATTGGTACCTGTGACTCAAACTGTATAGCAAAAAATTCATAATCGTATATCATCTGTTAAGCATTTTTACAGCATTCTATTCATGGCATCATGTTTGTTTTGAGCTTCTGAAACTAACCATTGTGTTTGATTGAATTTTTACACGCCATACGCGATTCTACCATGCTTAAATTTTAGGGTTTACAGGTTGTAATTTTAGGGCTTTTGCAAAGAGGAAAAATCAAAGCTCCAGACCATGACCATTGGATTCAGCGCATTGAGACGAGCATGGACCAAGCCTCGCGATTAATTTATGAATCACATAGCGCTAGTCGCTATTTTCTGGAAACACCCCTAAAACCACGCGTTAAAACCGTTGCCTTACAGACTTGTTTCAGAAAAAAAATAAAAACAATGAAGAAGACGATGTGTTGTCCATCAGCGATAGGCTGGTTTTAAATTTCGCGCGTTTAACCACTAATGAATTTGTTTTCTCTTTTTGTTATTTGTTTGTTATTAATATATCAAAGGTGTTCAACAGCTCAGCTGGCAGGCGTTGGTAGCATTCACATCCAAGACCTGGGTTCGAGTCCCAGGTCTGAACAAATTCAATATTATTTTGCTATAATAATTCCCATGCAGTTTCAGTGCTATGGTTCACCATACGCCACCATCATCCAGACGTCCACGTGCCCCCTGAAGATTAAACCAATGGCATGGATCTGAAGAACACGTACACTCCAGTCAACGCATCACATGCTTGCACAAAAGTCAATGGATTTCATGCTTAATTGGGCCAGAGTTGCTAAGTCCACACCTCCATGTTGGGACAGAAAACCCCTTTGGTTTGCAATCTTCTTCACCTTTTATTCTTTTTTTAATTTTTAATTATTGTTTTATTTGTTTTTACTTTATTAATCTAATTAATTATTTTTTACAAAATATAAAAGCTTCCTAAAAATCAGAAAAGACCCAAAAAATAAAATAAAAATTCTATTTTAATATGTTCTTGTAAATGATTGTATAATTGAATTTAGTTTAATTAGGTTACAACATTAATTCTTTTTTAATAAAAATCCAAAAATATGTAGAAATAGGTTTAATTAATTTTGATTCCTTTTAATTTCCCTTTTTACAATAATAATGTTTATTTTATTTATTTTCTATAATTAAATTTTACATGTAAATTAACTTAGATTTAAATTAGGTTAAAACTTAATATTTTCACAATAACTTAAAAACCATTAGAATTAGGGTTTGACGCTTCATTTTAATTTTAATTAATTATTTTTTCCATTAAATCTTAAAAAATACAAAAATACCAAAAAACATTCTTTTTTAAATCTTTAATTTTAATTCCTCATTAATTAATTCATTAACTTTAAATATTTTTGCAAAAGGGTCCAACGCCCTAGTCTTGTTTTTAATTCCTTAATTGCGCATATTTACCTTATTTCGCTTAATTCATTATGTATCTCTCCCAAAGCCGTGTAAACAATTTCTCGCACTTTTATTTCTTTTGCTTTATTTATTTTCCGTCAAATCGGGTCCGGTTTAATTTTGGCGATGTGGACCCGCACCATTTGTAATAGTTGTAGATTTATTTTTCCGCAACTTTTAACTGTTAAATAAGCATGAAAGAATGTATGGCCTTAAAAATAAAATCAAGCGTAGAACACAATGAACATGGCAGAACAAATATCAATGAATTTGGCACACGAATTCGCACACACCACCCCTAGGGTACGCCTCACTGTTGCCTTTCGAAAGGTGATCGTCGAGTAGAGGACGTCTTAGTAAGTCCTCATGATCCGGGAACCTGGCATGAGGGTAGCTTCTAAGGTGTCTTCCCATTGCTCTGGTGATCACCATGTCCCGAACCTCGAATTGACCCGAATACCTCCAACGGTGGTGCTACCTACCTCTCAATGGTGGGATGGCACTACTTTAAAGGACATTTACACAGACGAATTCCTTAGGGTAGGTAGACGACTCTAGATACTTGCTCTAAATTTCAAAACAAATCAAAAATACTTTTCACACCGACACCTTTTCAAAAAGCTTTCGAAAGCAATTTTTCAAACACTCTTGAGGACTGATACAAGAGTCGAACTGGAATTTTCAAAGAAACTTTTTTAAAACCCACAGTTGAAAAGCAAACAAACCATTTTGAAAACACAAGTGAGCAAGTATCTAAGAGCCCATGGATAACCATGGATAGAAAGGGTGCTAACACCTTCCCTTTCTATAATCTACCTCCCGAACCGAGAGCAATCTCTTTAAGGAATTTTTCTGTGCTTTTGTCCTTTCCATTTGGAGAAAATAAAAGACGGTGGCGACTCTTGCTTCCGCGACATTTCGCGAACCAGCGTAAAACAGTCAGTTCCAGATCCACCGATCACAGAACTGGCGACTCTGCTGGGGACTAAACTTAAAGTGAGGTGTACCTTAGGGCTAGTTCATAACTGTGTTTTCAATTGTTTTCCTTGTGTGCTTTAAAATTGTGGGTTGCTTGGGATTTCTATAGATCCTAACCCGGATCTGGGGGATACCTTCTTAGAAAGTAGCAACAAGGCTGTGAGGGAACTGTGCGGGGTATACCGACATGGTTGAAACAGTCTGCTACGTTGATGTGGCACTTTGGTGTGTACCGGTAACCCTTGAGTTCAGTCAAGGAGAGTACGGGGCCTCCGCGTGGTGTCATGAAGCATCAACAGACCATAGAAACCTTAATTGAAATATCTTGGCCTCTTTAGGGTAGTGAGATAACTGACTTTGGTGCAGTCCGAGGTTGGTTGATACTCGATACTACGCTCAATTGAGGGTTGCTTTCCTGGAATATTTCGGTCGCCAGTTCAGTGGCTAAATCGAAACGATGAACAATGAAAGCAATCCCGTGATATTGGGAACCTTAGAACCCGGTTACTTTGATTAGGACAGGTTGAACCCACCAACTTCAAGAGGGTACTACCCAGACCCCATGCTGGCCTTAAACCTTAAGGGCTTGTCTTGCGTGCCTTGTGTGCCCTACATGTTTGTCTTTGTAAATATCTGTGGTGTGTTTAATCATAGCATCATGACATCATCCAGCATCATATGCATTGACTAACCATTTCAGGGGTTCGGATTTTCATCTTTGTTCTTATTTTGTAGGACATGGAAACTGTTCGTAGAAAGACAATTCAGGTCAGTCTTGTAAGGATCCCTCCTCAGCTTAAGGAGCTTATATCCAGGATTCCCGAGAACTCTTCATTCAGTGAAAGGCATGGAAGCCTCATCAGCTTGGTCAACACCAACATTGAGGAAGATATGATAAAGGTCCTGTTCCAGTTCTTTGATCCTCTGCATCACTGCTTTACCTTCTTGGACTATCAGTTGGTACCTACATTGGAGGAGTTCTCCCGGCTCCTGAAGATCCCTATCCTTGATCAGCTACCCTTTCAACGGTACAGAAAGGGAACCTAAGCTTGAAGAGATTGCTAAAGCCTTGCACCTACAGTCATCTGACCTCAAGGGACATTGGGAAGTTAGAAGTGGTATCAAAGGGTTCTTAGCCAGGTTCCTGTTTGAAAAGGCCCTTGAATGTTGGAACTCCCTTGACTTGCAAGCTTTTGAAGAGGTTGTGGCCCTCCTTGTTTATGGTTTGGTGTTGTTCCCTAACCCAGATCAGCTTATTGATATCAGTGTTGTCCAGATCTTTATGTCCAGGAATCCTATACCTACATTGCTGGGGGACATCCTTCACTCATGTTACACTCGAACCATGAGAAAAAGAGGTGTCCTTATGTGTTGCACTCCTCTCCTGGGAATGTGGTTTATTTCGCACCTTCCACAATCAGTCCTGAAGAATGAGCGGGGTTTGAGATGGTCACAACGGTTGATGACTCTTACACATGCAGATATACATTGGTGTCCTAGGTCCAGAGGAGATGTCACTATCATTGATCGTTGCGGGGAGTACCCTAATGTTCCTTTACTTGGAATCAGAGGAGGTATTACTTATAGCCCATGCCTGGCTTGGAGACAGTTTGGTTATGCTCGGAGAGACGGTCCTCATGACATGTTAATCCCCGACATAGTTTTTGACTTCGACAACGATACTCAAGGACTTCGCCAGAGATTTATCAGAGCTTGGAGGATGCCTAGTAGGATAGACAGCAAGACACTGGGGCACAGGAATTCCATCCCATTGGAACCCTATCTCAAGTGGGTACGCGCCCGCTCCCAGAAGTTAGTGATGCCTTACCCTCACATGCTCCCAGTAATCAAAGAACCAGTCTTGGAAGGGGAAGTGTCCCACACTATTCAGCACCCTGATATGCCCACATCCTGGGAAGAGATGCAGAAGAGCTGGATCCAGCTTAAGGAGGAAAGGAATTCTCTTGAGACTAGTCTGCATGCCAGTGAAAAGAAAGTCTTGGAGCTCACCCGCCTGTTGCATGAGGAGAGGAATCTCAACACCTACATAGCTCCGAAGAGGATGCGCAGTGTATTTTGGGATTGATTTGATTTTTGTACTTTTGCCCATAAGGCTTTGATGTATTAAACAATGATTTCTTTAATGATAACGTGTGTTCCTTTTTGTCTACAACAAATTTGAACTTTCGAACCCTTGAATGCATTGCATACGCATTTCATACATCATGTGCATAGCAGGTTTTTCCTCTTTTCAGGTTGCTTACAGTTCTTCGCTGTTTATTTCAGCATCATGAATCCCGGATCTGAATCAACAGAGACATCAATCAAGGCTCTTCAGGCGCAGAATGCGCAGTTTCAAGAACTAATCAAGGGTCTAGCTAAAGGCCAAGAAGAACTGAAGGTTATGCTCCTGAAGAAGGAGAAGAAGAAGAAGAGAAGAACTGTTCTGTTCAACTCGGGCCGAAGGTTTGGCAATACTCTGCAGCATGAAGAGGCTGGTTCTTCTGTTGGCAAGAGTCCTTCTCAGGCAGAAGTAAAGGTTCCTAGTCCGGTCGTCTCCGACAACGAGACAGATTTTGATGAAGAGCAATACCCTCCTGCAGATGACAGATACAAGCAACTGGAGGACAGGTTGAAGGCTATGGAGGTGCAACAGGCACCTGGGCTGGATTTCGGAGATCTGGGTTTGTCGACTGGTGTGATTATCCCGCATAAGTTCAAAGCACCATCCTTCTCCAAATATGACGGGGCGTCTTGTCCCAAGCTGCATTTGAGGTCCTATGTTCGGAAAATTCAGCCGTACTCTGCGGATAAGAATTTATGGATCCACTTCTTCCAGGAGAGTCTTTCAGGGACTCATCTCGAATGGTTCTATCAGCTGGATGGGACCAAGGTTCGTAACTGGGAGGAGTTGGCTACTGCTTTCTACAAGCAGTATCAATATAATGCCGACCTTGCCCCCACACGTACCCAACTCCAGGGTATGGCGTTAGGTGCAAGCGAAGGTTTTAAGGAGTACGCTCAGAAGTGGAGAGACCTGGCTGGCAGGGTGCAGCCACCATTGACTGATCGGGAGTTGGTTGACATGTTCTTGGGGACCCTATCTGGGCCATTTTTCAACCATCTCATTGGGAATTCTTCTGCTGGGTTCACTGATTTAATTCTGACTGGAGAAAGGATTGAAGCTGGGTTGAAGTCTGGGAAGATTGCGAAGGGTGCATCCTCTAGTTCGGAAAAGAAACCATTCAAAAAGGAGTCTAGTGCCGTGTATGGTTCCAGGAAATCAGAGAGACCTGAACACCGCCAATCTGTCAGTGCGGTGATGATTGCTAAGCCTGCTGCCGCTCCTCGGCCAAACAATTCTCAAAGGGCTGAAAGACCCCGGCGAGAGTTTACCCGGTTAAGCATGACCCTATCACAGATTCTGCCACAGTTGCTAGCCACCAACTTAGTGACTGTCAGGGAAGCCCCGAAGTTCCCCAATACAACATCTCCCAAGTACAACCCGAATGCTCGTTGTGCTTACCATTCAGAAAGCCCGGGGCACTCTACTGATGACTGTTGGGCACTAAAGAACAAGCTACAGGACCTCATTGACGCTAAGGAGGTACAGTTTGAGGCATCTGACAAGCCTAATGTGGTGACAGCTCCCCTGCCTGCTCATGGAGTTAATGCTATTGGGGATGAAGAGGAAGTTGATGAAGCTGAGTTTGATAGCTGGATCTACCCGGCAACTGGCGAAGGACTTAACAATTGGAGCGCAAAGGACAATCTCACTATTTCTTTTGTTACTAAGTAATAAATTTCTTTGTTTTGATATTTTGTAATAAACAATGATAAACTCTATGGCCCGGTGTCTTACCCGAGGCACCGTGGTTCTATTTGTGAGGGCATACAAACTGTCATCTCATATACCATGAATGAAAATCTTGGACGTTTTTCGCATTACAAATATTGTGTTCCTTTTCTGTCTTTCTTTTCCTTTACATAATTTTCAAAAACAGTTGTATTTATACACACACTCACTCATACAGGTTCCAACCCACTCTGGATCTCACTGATAACAGCTCTGCTACTGCCAATTATGACTTCGAAAATCCGATCAACTTAGCCGAAGACGAAGGTGAAGATGATTGCGAAGTGCCTGGCGAGCTTGCAAGACTGTTGCTTCAGGAAGAGAGGGCAATTCAACCCCACGAAGAGCCAGTGGAAACCATAAACTTGGGTACTGAGGCAGACAGGAAAGAGGTAAAGATTGGTGCCAACCTAGAGCTCAGCGTGAAGCAACGGTTAACCAAGATGCTGCATGATTATATGGAGATCTTTGCTTGGTCCTACGAAGACATGCCAGGGTTGGATACCGACATTGTGGTCCATCACTTGCCGACTAAGGAAGACTGCCCTCCAGTTAAGCAAAAGGTCCGTCGGATGCGTCCAGAGATGTCCGAGAAGATTAAAGCCGAGGTCATGAAACAGTTTGATGCCGGGTTCCTTGCAGTAACTTCTTACCCTCAGTGGGTTGCTAACGTGGTGCCGGTACCTAAGAAGGACGGTAAGGTCAGAATGTGTGTCGATTATAGGGATCTGAACAGGGCCAGCCCCAAGGATGACTTCCCCTCACCTCACATCGATGTCCTTGTTGATAATACAGCTCAGCACAAGGTGTTCTCTTTCATGGATGGCTTTTCAGGTTACAATCAGATTAAGATGGCACCTGAAGACATGGAAAAGACTACATTTGTTACTCAGTGGGGCACCTTCTGTTACAAGGTCATGCCATTTGGATTAAAGAACGCTGGGGCAACCTACCAACGTGCCATGGTTGCCTTATTTCATGATATGATCCATCATGAGATAGAAGTGTATGTCGACGACATGATCGCTAGGTCCCAGACTGAGGAAGAGCACCTAGATCATCTGCAGAAGTTGTTTGACCGGCTGAAACTGTACAAGCTGAGATTGAACCCGAACAAGTGCACCTTCGGGGTAAGATCTGGGAAGTTGCTAGGCTTCGTGGTCAGTGATAAAGGTATTCAAGTGGACCCTGCTAAGGTCAAAGCTATTCAAGAGATGCCAGTTCCTAAGACAGAGAAGGAAGTCAGAGGCTTTTTAGGATGCCTAAATTACATTGCTCGCTTCATCTCACATCTGACTACTACCTGTGAACCAATCTTCAAGCTACTGAAGAAAGATCAGATAGTACGTTGGAACGATGAATGTTAGGCTGCTTTTGACAGAATCAAAGAGTATCTCCAAGAACCACCCATCCTTATGCCACCGGTTGAAGGGAGACCTCTGATCCTATATCTGACAGTGTTGGACAACTCAATGGGGTGTGTGCTCGGGCAGCATGACGAGTCTGGCCGAAAAGAGCACGCCATTTATTACCTTAGCAAAAAGTTTACCGACTGTGAGACCCGATACTCACTGCTTGAGAAAACTTGCTGCGCTTTGGTATGGGCTGCTCGCCGGCTGAGACAGTATATGCTGACTCACACTACTTTGTTGATCTCAAAAATGGATCCTATAAAATACATATTCGAAAAGCCTGCTCTGTCTGGGAGAATTGCAAGATGGCAAATGATCTTGACGGAATACGACATTCAGTACACAACCCAGAAAGCCATCAAGGGAAGTGTATTGGCAGACCACTTAGCTCACCAAGCTGTAGATGACTATCAATCAATGAACTTTGAGTTTCCGGATGAAAGCATCATGATTGTGACTGATTGTGAAGTACCTGGACCGGATGAAGGACCTGAACCAGGATCCCGATGGTCTATGCACTTTGACGGGGCATCCAATGCTTTGGGAAATGGTATCAGCGCCATCATCATATCCCCTCAAGGTACTCATACTCCACTCACTGCCCGGCTGTGTTTCAACTGTACCAACAACATGGCGGAGTATGAGGCGTGTATCATGGGTCTTCAAGCTGCGATCGACCTAAGGATCAAATTCCTAAGTGTTTTCGAAGATTCCGCTCTTGTGATCAATCAGATCAAAGGAGAGTGGGATACGAAACATCCAAACCTGATTCCTTACAGAGAATGTGTGTTGACCCTGATTCCCCACTTCACAGAGATAACCTTCGAGCATTTCCCAAGGGAAGAGAATCAGTTAGCGGACGCGTTAGCTACGATGTCTTCAATGTTCAAGGTCAAATGGGATAATGAGGCTCCCCGGATCATCATCTGGAAACTGGACGAACCGGCATACTGTTGTGATCTCGAAACTGAGTTGGTGACTGAGAAGCCTTGGTACCACGAAGTGAAGAGATATCTGGAAGCTCAGGAATATCCCGAAGGTGCCTCTGCCAACGATAAGAAGTTCCTGAGGAGGTTTGCAGCCAAATTCTTCCTAAGCAACGGCATCTTGTACAAGAGAAACCATGATTCAACCTTACTGCGTTGTGTGGACAAAACTGAAGCAGAAAGAATCATGGAAGAGCTACACGACGGGACCTTTGGTACACATTCCAGTGGGCACACAATGGCTAAGAAGATCCTACGGGCAGGATATTATTGGTCCACAATGGAAGCTGACTGCTACCAACACTCCAGGACATGCCACAAGTGCCAGATTTATGCAGACAAGGTGCATGTTCCTCCGGTTCCCCTGAATGTTCTGACTGCGCCTTGGCCGTTTGCAATGTGGGGCATAGACATGATCGGCGAGATCAAACCTACGGCATCTAATGGACATCGCTTCATCCTAGTGGCGATTGATTATTTTACGAAGTGGGTTGAGGCAGCATCCTATGCTACGGTAGCCAAGACTGTGGTGGCACGGTTTATTCGACATAACCTGATCTGTCGGTACGGCGTCCCTGAGCGGATTATTACAGACAACGGTACCAATCTGAACAACAAGATGATCGCTGAGCTCTGCGAACAGTTCAAGATACAACACCACAATTCTTCTCCTTACAGACCGAAGATGAATGGGGCTGTAGAAGCAGCAAATAAGAACATCAAGAAGATCGTGCAGAAAATGACAGTGACTTATAAAGATTGGCACGAGATGTTACCGTTCGCTCTACATGGGTACCGTACCTCAGCTAGGACGTCAACCGGGGCAACTCCCTTCTCTCTGGTTTATGGTATGGAGGCAGTCTTGCCGATCGAAGTACAAATTCCCTCTCTCCGGATAATGAAGGATGCAAATCTGAACGAAGATGATTGGATCCAGACACGACTTGATCAGCTCAACCTCATAGACGAAAAGAGACTTGCTGCTATCTGTCATGGTCAGACGTATCAAAAACGAATGATCAGGGCATTTAACAAAAAGGTCAGACCACAGGAATATCAAGTTGGGGATCTGGTAATCAAGAGAATCATCCTTCCTCAGAGTGATCCAAGGGGCAAATGGACCCCTACGTACGAAGGGCCATTTGTGGTTAAGCAGGTGTTCTCAGGAGGAGCCATGATATTGACCAACATGGATGGTGACGACCTTCCTCACCCCGCCAATGCAGACATAGTTAAAAAGTACTACGCATGAAAAAAAAAGACCCGCTAGGCTGACATGCCTAGACAAAAATTAGGGCTTCCCGTCGAACCAAAAGGGTTCGGGCAAAATGAAGGGATGAAAATGAAAAAAAATCTGTACACCCGGCAAGTCGAAAACCTGAAAAGGCGGCTTGGGCAAAAATGGGTATCCCGGTGGACCGAAAACCCAAAAGGGCGGTCCAGGCAAAAATTAGGGATAGAAGCGTAATACTATGTCTCATTGGATCACTTTGCATCCAGAATCCGGTATCTACATCAAGTTCAGACGGCATCGATCAGTCAGCTTCACCTTCAACCAAGGTCATCAAGTGATGAGACGCTCAGAGTTATAAAGGCGATAGCAGAGTTGAAACCCAGTGGGATCATTCATATTTCACACAGCTGTTTATTTTCTTTTGTACAAAACTTGTATAAACTCTCTTGTTCGGCGGCGTTCCTCTTACTAGGACGTCAGCCTCTTGTACACAAAACGCCTATTCACAGGCCATTCAAAAATCAATACAAAATATATTTTCAGTTTAAACGTGCCAAGTGTTTTTTCTTTTTCTGTTTTGTTTTTGCGGAAAACGTCCAAGGTTCAATTTGTGATATATGCATTGACAATAATTTGCTAACTCATAAATACTTGCATACGAAACAAAGGAATTAATTGCAGGTGACACTAGAAACAGGGGCAATAAAAGAATTGTCTAAACAATCCAATTGCTCTATCCTCCAAGGTACCAAGGTAGGTCCAGCTAAAGAGCATAACCAGATACCTTAATTCCCCAGAGAGTGGTTCAGTAAAACAATGCATTCTTCTCCAAGCAAATCTCAAGGAAGTTGGGTATCCTCCCGTAGATCTCAACACTCCCCCCAGCAGCAGCATATATATGTTCTTAACAAGCATCCCCGGCAGTCTTGGCCTAAAGATTGTTCCCCGGCGGTATCTCAATATTCAAAGGAATCACTTCCCCAGCATATCAAAACTTCCCCAAAAAAAGAGTCCAATCCAGTTTCCCAAGGAAAGTTGGAATTCATCTCCCCCAAGCAATAAGCTTATCCCCAGTAGATTCTGGAAGCTTATCCCCTCGCAGAGCACGAACGCGTCGTCCGGCTTTATTTAAAGAGTTATTTCCTTAACAGGATATAACTGGGTTATCCTCAGCCAAAAGCCACGGAAAGGTCATCGTCAACGTAGCTCTTTCCTACCCCCAGCGAAGTTTATCAATACTTCCAATACAACAAAAATATCCTCAGCAAGTCATTCTCAATAATTCAGCAAAGCATCTCTCTCCCCACAGAGTATTGCTTCCCAGCATGGTCGTCAGAGTATCTTTTCTCCCCGCAGAATCTTCCATTTGCCAAGTTTATTCCGCAACAGAGTCATCTTCTCCTACCGGTATACTTGCAACTATCATCCCCAGCGGAAGCAAAAGCTATTCTTCAACATCAGCCCAGGATGCGACTTCCCGGCATCCGTCAAGGATCTACTTTCCTAGACGAAAACATACATAAAACATCACATACATCATTATAGCATGCATAGACGCATCATATCATACAAATCTCATTTATGTTGAGAACATCATTGCTTGATCCATATCATGCATTGCATATGACTGACCTTTACCTTTCAGGAAAGACGCAGTTGAAATTCTCAAACATATTTCAAAGTCTTCTCTAGTCCAGCTAAATCGACTCCCAACAGATTTTTCTGGTAAAGACTCAGCAGAAGTTATGGTCCCCTCTCCAACGGCGAGTGAGGTGGTAATTCCTTCTCCTTATGGTCCCCTCTCCGGCAAGTGCGTGAGGTGGTAATTCCTTTTTCAAGATGTTTCCCTCTCCGACGATGAGTGTGAGGTGATAGTCTTCTATGGTCCCCTCTCCGGCAAGTGCGTGAGGTGGTAATTCCTTTTTCAGATGTTTCCCTCTCCGACGATGAGTGTGAGGTGATAGTCTTCTATGGTCCCCTCTCCGGCAAGTGCGTGAGGTGGTAATTCCTTTTTCAGATGTTTCCCTCTCCGACGATGAGTGTGAGGTGATAGTCTTCTATGGTCCCCTCTCCGGCAAGTGCGTGAGGTGGTAATTCCTTTTTCAGATGTTTCCCTCTCCGACGATGAGTGTGAGGTGATAGTCTTCTATAGTCCCCTCTCCGGCAAGTGCGTGAGGTGGTAATTCCTTTTTCAGATGTTTCCCTCTCCGACGATGAGTGTGAGGTGATAGTCTTCTATGGTCCCCTCTCCGGCAAGTGCGTGAGGTGGTAATTCCTTTTTCAGATGTTTCCCTCTCCGACGATGAGTGTGAGGTGATAGTCTCTTATGGTCCCCTCTCCGGCAAGTGCGTGAGGTGGTAATTCCTTCTTCAGATGTTTCCCTCTCCGACGATGAGTGTGAGGTGATAATCTCTTATGGTCCCCTCTCCGGCAAGTGCGTGAGGTGGTAATTCCTTCTTCAAATGTTTCCCTCTCCGACGATGAGTGTGAGGTGATAATCTCTTATGGTCCCCTCTCCGGCAAGTGCGTGAGGTGGTAATTCCTTTTTCAAGATGTTTCCCTCTCCGACGATGAGTGTGAGGTGATAGTCTCTTATGGTTCCCTCTCCGACGGCGAGTGAGGTGACAATTCCTTTTCCTATGATTCCCTCTCCGACGGCGAGTGAGGTGATTCCCTTTCAGATTATAATTGTCTATTGGTTCTCTTCCTGATACTGCAAAGATGGTAATCTCCACCAAGATTTTTCTCAACGAGCGTTGTTGAGGTTAAAATCACCCAAGGTTCTCTTACCATTCATGCTAAGGCAGTAACCATACCTGGTTCATTCATCAGCATTTGAAGCTCCAGACTCAGCTCCTGTAACCAGTCAAGACACATCTATACCAAGCATCTGAAAACCAACTCCTGCAACGTGTCAGGTACTCATTTTTTCTTTTGCAGGTATGCAGGTTCTCGCCAAGGAATCTCTTACGCAATCAACATCCAGATGGCATCTATGAGCCCATCATCCTATCCCGCAACCTCTAAATGGCATCTATAAGCCCATTCCCCCATCACTGTTACTAGGTGAGCGCAAATTTCTGGGCACTCTAGTGTCCAATCATCTTCTACCCTCGGATTATGAAAGGCACGCCAGCCAATCTGCATCCTCAGGTCTAAGAAGATTGAACAGGGGCAACTGTTGTACCCCAAAATTTGCCCTCCCATATTCTCCAAGAAATTGCCAAGTCAGGTCACAAAATTCCCCAAGGGTTATGCAGTTCAACTGTCTCCTATACAGTCAAAACTAGGGTTTGTGTTCTGATCAAAGAAAGGAAGTTTTCAAGGACCCAATCAAGTCTCATATGCCTACAAAGATGGTCAAGTATCCTCATATCAAGTTTCAAGGCATTCAGCTCAAAGTTGCACAGTCAAAACCCTAAATTGCACTACAGTCAACTGTAGGGGCAAAATGGTCATTTGACAGTCAAAAGTTCAAATTTCTGGTCAACATCTCATTTTGAAGCCACAAACATCATTTGATCAATGCTTGATCATGATTCTCAAAATTTGGCTCAGAAATCATCAAAGATGCAAAAGTTACTATATTTGGACAGCTGAAAAAGTCAACTGAAATTGACCAGGGCATAACTTTCACATGGATTATCAGAAAAATTCCATCCAAAGCTCATTTTGAAGAGAAAGACATTTCCTACAACTCATCTTCATACTTCAAGTCCAAGAAATGCTCTCACAAAAAGTTATCAATTTCAACATTATAGGTCATTTTCAAAAGTCAACAAAAAGGGACTTTAAGTCAAAGGCCATAACTTGAGATTGGTAAATAAAAATGACATGGGACCAAAGGCATTGGTTAGAGGACTCAAAGACCTTTTCAAAATGTACAAGAACATGTGAAAAGCTTAAAAATTGAACAAGTTATGCCTTGTGGAAGTTGGGAAATTTTTGGGAATTTTGAAAAGTCAACTTTACTTCAAATGACCTAAATTTGCTAATGGGCCCATTTTTCTTCCATGATTCATCATTCCAAGCCTATGCACGACCATTTGGCCCAAAGGGAAGTATTTTCTTATTTTTTATTTATTTATTTGAATTTCTATTAATATTAATTCAATTAAATCAATTAAATATATGAAAAATATCTAAATGAACCAAACAAATCTTTTTGTACACATTTCAAGGTCAATATTTCGTGCACATGCTGATTAGGAAGAATTGGATTGATTTGAGCATAATTGATACAAAAACCATGTGAAAAAGATTGAAAATATAATGGAAAAAAATCAAATCTTCAATCCATGATTACAAGAGATTTTGTTGAATTTTGTTAACCTAATTGCTTCAATACATAATGAGAATCACAACCCTAATGCTAACACACTCCAAGCTGCGCTCTAGACCAATCTGAAAACTTGAAAAATTGCCATAAAACTCAAATTCTGAAATCAACCTTAGAGGTCGATTCAAACCCTATAATTCATTCCATTGGCTTCCTCGAGTCTCCTTGATCATATTCCAATCAAAAACAACAACAAAAGCTCCAAGAATTGGTACCTGTGACTCAAACTGTATAGCAAAAAATTCATAATCGTATATCATCTGTTAAGCATTTTTACAGCATTCTATTCATGGCATCATGTTTGTTTTGAGCTTCTGAAACTAACCATTGTGTTTGATTGAATTTTTACACGCCATACGCGATTCTACCATGCTTAAATTTTAGGGTTTACAGGTTGTAATTTTAGGGCTTTTGCAAAGAGGAAAAATCAAAGCTCCAGACCATGACCATTGGATTCAGCGCATTGAGACGAGCATGGACCAAGCCTCGCGATTAATTTATGAATCACATAGCGCTAGTCGCTATTTTCTGGAAACACCCCTAAAACCACGCGTTAAAACCGTTGCCTTACAGACTTGTTTCAGAAAAAAAATAAAAACAATGAAGAAGACGATGTGTTGTCCATCAGCGATAGGCTGGTTTTAAATTTCGCGCGTTTAACCACTAATGCATTTGTTTTCTCTTTTTGTTATTTGTTTGTTATTAATATATCAAAGGTGTTCAACAGCTCAGCTGGCAGGCGTTGGTAGCGTTCACATCCAAGACCTGGGTTCGAGTCCCAGGTCTGAACAAATTCAATATTATTTTGCTATAATAATTCCCATGCAGTTTCAGTGCTATGGTTCACCATACGCCACCATCATCCAGACGTCTACGTGCCCCCTGAAGATTAAACCAATGGCATGGATCTGAAGAACACGTACACTCCAGTCAACGCATCACATGCTTGCACAAAAGTCAATGGATTTCATGCTTAATTGGGCCAGAGTTGCTAAGTCCACACCTCCATGTTGGGACAGAAAACCCCTTTGGTTTGCAATCTTCTTCACCTTTTATTCTTTTTTTAATTTTTAATTATTGTTTTATTTGTTTTTACTTTATTAATCTAATTAATTATTTTTTACAAAATATAAAAGCTTCCTAAAAATCAGAAAAGACCCAAAAAATAAAATAAATATTCTATTTTAATATGTTCTTGTAAATGATTGTATAATTGAATTTAGTTTAATTAGGTTACAACATTAATTCTTTTTTAATAAAAATCCAAAAATATGTAGAAATAGGTTTAATTAATTTTGATTCCTTTTAATTTCCCTTTTTACAATAATAATGTTTATTTTATTTATTTTCTATAATTAAATTTTGCATGTAAATTAACTTAGATTTAAATTAGGTTAAAACTTAATATTTTCACAATAACTTAAAAACCATTAGAATTAGGGTTTGACGCTTCATTTTAATTTTAATTAATTATTTTTTCCATTAAATCTTAAAAAATACAAAAATACCAAAAAACATTCTTTTTTAAATCTTTAATTTTAATTCCTCATTAATTAATTCATTAACTTTAAATATTTTTGCAAAAGGGTCCAACGCCCTAGTCTTGTTTTTAATTCCTTAATTGCGCATATTTACCTTATTTCGCTTAATTCATTATGTATCTCTCCCAAAGTCGTGTAAACAATTTCTCGCACTTTTATTTCTTTTGCTTTATTTATTTTCTGTCAAATCGGGTCCGGTTTAATTTTGGCGATGTGGACCCGCGCCATTTGTAATAGTTGTAGATTTATTTTTCCGCAACTTTTAACTGTTAAATAAGCATGAAAGAATGTATGGCCTTAAAAATAAAATCAAGCGTAGAACACAATGAACATGGCAGGACAAATATCAATGAAATTGGCACACGAATTCGCACACACCACCCCTAGGGTACGCCTCACTGTTGCCTTTCGAAAGGTGATCGTCGAGTAGAGGACGTCTTAGTAAGTCCTCATGATCCGGGAACCTGGCATGAGGGTAGCTTCTAAGGTGTCTTCCCATTGCTCTGGTGATCACCATGTCCCGAACCTCGAATTGACCCGAATACCTCCAACGGTGGTGCTACCTACCTCTCAATGGTGGGATGGCACTACTTTAAAGGACATTTACACAGACGAATTCCTTAGGGTAGGTAGACGACTCTAGATACTTGCTCTAAATTTCAAAACAAATCAAAAATACTTTTCACACCGACACCTTTTCAAAAAGCTTTCGAAAGCAATTTTTCAAACACTCTTGAGGACTGATACAAGAGTCGAACTGGAATTTTCAAAGAAACTTTTTTAAAACCCACAGTTGAAAAGCAAACAAACCATTTTGAAAACACAAGTGAGCAAGTATCTAAGAGCCCATGGATAACCATGGATAGAAAGGGTGCTAACACCTTCCCTTTCTATAATCTACCTCCCAAACCGAGAGCAATCTCTTTAAGGAATTTTTCTGTGCTTTTGTCCTTTCCATTTGGAGAAAATAAAAGACGGTGGCGACTCTTGCTTCCGCGACATTTCGCGAACCAGCGTAAAACAGTCAGTTCCAGATCCACCGATCACAGATGTCCCTTTCCATTTTCATGCACCCTCACACTCCTATAAATACGAGGCCAATGACACATTACCAAGGGCGGAACAAAAACATTACAAAAATTAACAAACAGAAACAGGAAAAAGAAACACACAAAAACTCTGTAGAAACAAAACAGAGCAGAACGAAAAAGGAGAAACAGGGAGGATTTGGAGATATGCTGCCAAAGGTCATCAGCATTTTCAGAAGTAATCCAAGCCAAAGCAGCCATTCTGCAAACATCTCCACACCCGGAGCCACATTGGTAAGGGTTTGCAAAACCAAAATTGCACCTTTATTTAAATACACATTGCATAGGTATTCTTGTTATTACTGATTCTGTTGCATGTAAGCTGAAGCACAAAGATGAGATCGTGCCATTGCTGGGGCACGGTCTAAGTGTCTCCTTCGAATCTCAGGATAAAACAAATCCAGGCCCAGATTCAGCAGACTCCAATTGAGGAAGGACTCGAATTGGGAGGAGATTCGAATCAGGGGGTAAAGTCCCCCCTGGATCTTTAACGTTTGTTTCATTTTGCAGGAAATATATTCTCAGAATCTTGTTCAAAGCTTCGAAGCTTAGCAGCTTAGCTTCGAACTGGATCCAGGGTTCCCAGATCGAAGGATGACATATCCAGATCGAACACCCCCAAAGTGCATCCCCTCATGCACCTTCGATCAAGCCTCTTCACTGGGTCGAAAGACAACCCACACCTCTTTCGACCCAGGCCTCTAGAATTTCCCTTTTTTTTTTATTTACTGCCTGTTTCCTTCGATTTCACCTTTGTTTTGACTATTTTATTTCTTTTTTAATCAACATAAAATCAGTTAAAGAAAAACCACAAAAAAAACATTTGGCTAGTTTTTTTCTATTAAATTAACTTTGTTAATTAATCATTTAATTATCTTAACATTTTCTCAAAATTAAAATTAAGTAGATTTAGATCATTTTCCTTAATTAAAATAAAACAACAAAAAGATTTTATTCTTAGGATTTTTAGAGGTTATTTCCAGATTCGCGCGCGTTTATTTTATTGTAAATGCCTACTGGTTTGTAATAGCGTAACTAAGACTTTTACACTTTACTGCTTTATTCCCCCAATTTTTGACATGTAAATAATCCCCCTCCCCGAAGCCTTGTAACAGCGTAGGATTTACAATTCCCGCACTTTAAATTCCTGTACATATATTAACTGTTTAGATGTATTCTAACTAGGATTGCATGACAAGATTAACCTTTAATTTAAAATCAACCGTAGCTCACCATAACATGTACAAAGATAATATAACTGAAAAACAATACACTCGCACATGCCACTCTTAGGGTACGCCTCACTTGGTTGCCTCGAACGTGGTCATTGAGTATAGGAAGTCTTAGAGGTCGCCCTCCTGTCCAAAGATCAAAGTTGCCTCAAAACGGTTGCCTCGATAAAAATGATCTAAGACATTAGGGTTACCGCTAAAGCATCCTAACATTGCTTTAGTGACCACACGTCCCTTAAATCGAATTGACCCGAAAAACTCCAACGATGGTGCTACCTACTCCTCAATAGTGGGATAGCACTGTCTAAAGGACATTTGCACAGTTTAATTCCTTTTTGAGTAGGTAGAGGTTCTTAAGTACTTGCTCCTTCTAAAAACAAAACAAAACTTTTGGCACTTACACTCTCTTCAAAAAACAAAACTCTTTTCAAAACCCACAAACACAAAGAAAAGCAAACTTTTGAAAACATAGTGAGCAAGTACCTAAGAGCCCGTGGATAACCATGGATAGAAAGGGTGCTAACACCTTCCCTTTCTATAATCTACCTATCGAACCCGAGAAACATCTCGAAAAGGAATTTTTCTGTGCTTTTGTCCTTTCCTTGTTGGATAAAATAAAAGACGGTGGCGACTCTTGCTTACTGCGACATTTTGCGAAAACAAACGCAAACGCGAACCAGCATTCCAAAAACAGTCAGTTCTCATTCCCACCGATCACAAAACTGGCGACTCTGCTGGGGATTATTATAAGTGAGGTGTACCTTAGGATTAGATCACTTGTGTTTTCAATTGTATGCTTTGTATGCTTTATATTTATGGGCTTGTATTGGAGTTCTATACATCATAACCCGGATTTGGGAAACATTCATAGATAGCAATACGTTGTGAAACTGTGCGGGGTATACCGACACGGTTGAAGCAATAGCTATATTAGTGCGACATATTTGTGAGTACCGGTAGCCTTTGAGTCAATCAAAGAGAATACAGGGCCATTGAATGATGTCACTAAGCACTAATGACCTAGAACCTTACTTGACCATCTTGGTCTTTTTTAGGGGTAGTGAGATGACCGACTTTGGTGCAGTCCGAAGTTGGTAGATACTCGGTACTACACTCATTAAGGATTGTTTTCTTGGAATATTTTGGTCGCTAGTTCAGTGGCTAAACCAAAACGATGAACATAGAAAACAATCCAATGATATTGAGCTCCTTAGAACCCGGTTACTATTTATAGGACAGGTTTTGAGCCAACTACACTCAAGAGGGTACTTACCTATGAAACCTCATGCAAGCCTGAAATCTAAGGGCTCTTTTTGTGTGACTTGTGTGCCTTCAAACTTGAACTACTTGCACATTCTTGTTATCTGACAAGATGGGTTCCTTGCAGGTTTTGTTTACAGTCCTTATCCAATAATCTGGATTTACTGTAGGGCTTACTTACATCACCTCACACTTTTGCTTAAACGCATAACATACACATCATAACATCATGCCTTAACATTTCTTTAACCATTTCAAGGATCTCAAGGGTCTGTGATGCAGATTATGGTAAATCAAATGGCTAGCAATGGGAAAAGGGGATTTATTTTCCTCTAGCCAAGGTTGTCTAGAAATCCAAACACGATAACTTGTGTCAGGGGCTATGACCCACTCGATATGGTGAGCTTGACTCTTGAAGAAGGACTCTCAGCAACATGAAGTTCCTTCAATGAAGCTACCAGATTCAGATTCTAACAGTTTCTTGTTTACCCCGCGATATCCTTGGAAGCATTGCATACATATATCATACATATCATTGCATAACAAGTCTCCCAGTACAGGTCTCTTATCTTCTTCGCTGTTTATTTCAGCAATCATCATGTCTACTGAACCTTCCACTAAGCAAGCTATCAAGGCCCTCCAGGCCCAGAATGCCCAATTTCAAGAGTTGGTCATGAGCCTAGCTAAGGGTCAGCAGGACCTGAAGACCCTGATTCTGAAAGAGAGGAAGAAGAAGAAAAAGAGGACCATCATGTTCAATACTGGACGCAGGTTTGGAAACGGGCTGCAAAACGAAGTTGATCTGACCACCCAATCTGAAGGGAAAGATAGTCCACAAGAAAGGAGGGCTCCTCGCCCTGAAGTCTCCGACAACGAGATGGACTATGATGAAGAACAGTATCCTCCTGCTGAGGATAAGTACAAACAACTAGAAGACCGTTTGAACGCTATGGAAATACAGAAGGTGCCCGGTCTGGACTTCGAAGATCTAGGTCTATCCTCTGGGGTGATGATTCCCCATAAATTCAAGGCACCTGCCTTTGCCAAGTACGACGGAGCTTCCTGTCCAAAGCTACACCTCCGGTCATATGTGAGGAATATTCAACCCTATATTGCTGATAGAAATCGCTGGGTTCATTTCTTTCAAGATAGTCTGCCAGGGACTCAACTTGAATGGTTCTGTCACGCGTACTCAGCTTCAGGGTATGTCTATGGGTACAGGCGAAGGCTTTAAGGACTACGCTCAAAAGTGGAGAGATCTTGTCGGAAGAGTCCAACCCCCTCTGTCTGATAGGGAGTTAGTGGATATGTTTCTTGGGACTTTGTCTGGTCCCTATTTCAATCACTTGATCAGAAGCTCTTCAGCTGGATTCACTGAGCTAATACTGATCGGCGAAAGGGTCGAAGCTGGCATCAAAAGTGGGAAGATTCAAGAAGCTACACCTTCTGATGCTCAGAAAAAGCCCTACAATGGGAAGAAAGAGTCCAATACTGTGTATGGTCAAAAGAGTCGTCATGATCAACATGTAGGGGCAACCCTGATCTTCGATCCCACGCCTGTTCAACAAAGACAGAGCAATAGGCGTAGGGTAAGATATCAAGAAAGGCAGTATACTAACATCAACATGCCTTTGTCTCAAGTGTTACAACATTTTCTGAAGTTAAAGCTAATCACGCTAAAGGATCCTCCTCAAAATCCCAATACTTCCTCTTCTAAGTATAATCCGAGTGTGAGATGTGCCTACCATTCTGACAATCCTGGACATGACACCGACGACTGTTGGACTTTGAAGAACAAGATCCAAGACTTGATTGATGCCAAGGAGATCAAGTTTGATCACTGATCCTATGCCAAATCATTGAGAATGTCTTTGTTTCATTTGAATTTTCAAGTTGTAACTTCTTTTGTTATTCAAACAATTATCTATTAATGTCAAACTCTGTTTGCATTGCATATGTTTGTCTTGAATTCATCCTTTCATTACATTTAAACTATGTTTTTTACTCTCCTTATGACATTCAACTCTTGCTAAAAGTTACAAGCCTTTAGAGGGAGGATGACGAAACAATGCCACAATCTCATACAGTATGCTTTTGGACAGACCTTGCTGATGATGTACATGCGTTTCTTTCAAATCCTAAACACTGGAGTTATAAGGAAGATAATCCCTAGTCAACCCCTTCGAGCCAAAGAAGTAGGAGTTTTCTGTTTTAAACACAAATTGAAACCTTTAATTTAAACCTGGGGCAGGGTAGTCTCTCAGTTAATTCAAAAGATGTGCATTGAAGTCGTAAAACTCTCAGTTCACAATACAATGAACGACATCAAAAGCATTCCTCTGGAATCAAAAGACAGTGGTGGTTCCTTATTTCATAGGCAGTCAATCTCTCAAAAGAGAAAAGCCCACTGAACCAAAACCTATAAAGAAGGCTTAAGAAAGCTGGGGTATCCCGCTGACTGTAATCTCGAAAACAGGAACAGTCAGGCAAAAGTTAGGGATAAGAAATCAAAACAACAAGGTCGCTACAAATCCTCAACAACATGAAAAATGTTGCAAAAATGACTGCTTGTTCAAAATAAACTGTCAATATCTGAACCATCACCGGAATATCAGAGCAAAGACTCAAACAAGATCTAATGCACGATTAACTGAGTTTAGGATTGAAGAACATCATGAAGAGCGGGTGGGTACAAATATACTTTGAGCCTTTATCCTTTGTTTCTTAAACCGTGAACGAAGCCACGTTACATTCCTTCAAAAGTCCTAATTGAAGCATGGGTTAGTTCAAAATCATACTGTTACAAAAGGTATCCTGACTCCTGTAAGGCTTTGCCCTAAATCTTGTGTTGAATTTGTCTTATAAAAAGTTTTCCGCTAAAAAACGCATTATTCAAAACTTCAAGACAAGCATAAACTTTGCATTATTTGAATATCACTGTTTGCATTTTGCTATTTGTTTGACAGCGGAGAAATTCACACAACGAATATCCAATGAACGAAAGCCCTCTCAGTGAACAAAATCACTTCAAAAAGGATGACACTTGCATTGACAAATCTCCTTCCAATCAAGGGGCATGGCATGATCATTGTCCATCACCTGGGGCAGTCCAGTCAATATTTCAAGAAATCTCTGAAGAAGTGTAGAGTAACCAGGGGAAAGTCTCCATCTCCGTCACTTGGGGCATTGAACATCAATCTCAGTGAAGGGTTACGTACAATTAAACATTTTCTGGCAATGTCACAAACACTTGCTACTAGGGGCAATGACAAATATCCCCAAAATCCTTCTCATAGGATGACATCCTAGCAAGGGTTTAATCTATTAAAACCTTTCCCCAGCTGAATCAACCTCAAGAATCCTCAAGGACTTCCCCCAACGAAGATGTCACCTCTCTAGCGGACTGACGACATGGTTTATTTCCCCAACAACACCAGGATTCCCCAACTTGGGTTTGCCTCTCCGACTACTACAAATCAAAGGACCACAACTCCTCTTCCCCAGTAGACTACTCTACAATCCCCAACAAGTTATTGTGAAACCTGGACCTGACCAGATATCAGTTCAACTTCGACTCCCAGTAGAGCAACAGACGACTAAGACTCCTAAACTCTTTTCCCAAGCAGAAATAAGCATACTCCCCACAGAGTTTTCAATATCCCCCAGCGAAGTTCTCCTCAAACAACAAAGCAGGGATCCCCGGTGGAAGCATTTTAAGCAAAGTCCAAGAGAAAATTACACTTCAACAACATTCATAACATATGCATACAAAATACATATGACATGTTGTACCCCAAAATTTGCCCTCCCATATTCTTCAAAGTTTTGACAAGCATCATCTCAATTTGCTCAAGTCTACTCAAGGGTTGCACAGTTCAAACACCCTCCTAAGCCAATCAAATTAGGGTTTTGGTTCTTGCAAGGAAGTTGAGGTTTTCAATGGCTCAATCAAGTCCCATATGCCTATACACATTGTCAAGCATCCACATGTCAAGTTTCAAGGCTCACAAGGTCAAGTTGCACAGTCAAAAGCCCTAATTGCTTCACAATCAACTACAGGGGCAAAATGGTCATTTGGCAGTCAAAAGTCAAAATATTTTGTCAACATCTTATTTTTAAGCCACAATCATCATTTGATCAAGTCTTGATCATGATTCCACAAGCATGGCTCAAAAATCATCAAGATGCAAAAGTTTCCATTTTTGGACAGTTGAAAAAGTCAACTGTAACTTGACCAAGGCATAACGTTTTCATGGTTCATCAGAAAAATACCATCCAATGCTCATTTTGAAGGGGAGGACATTTCCTACAACTCATCTTCACATTCCAAGTCCAAGAAATGCTCTCACAAAAAGTTATCAATTTCAACATTATAGGTCATTTTCAAAAGTCAAAGACCATAACTTGAGATTGGTAAATCAAAATGACATGGGACCAAAGGCATTGGTTATAGGACTTCAAGACCTTTCCAAAATGTCAAAGAACATGTTCATATGATCAAAATTGAGCAAGATATGCATTGGAGAAGTTGGGAAATTTTTGTGAAATGGCAAAAGTCAACTATCCTTGAAACTTCAATTTTTGACAAAAGGGCCCACTTTTTTCCACTTGATTCAGCCTTGTCATGCCACCCACGTGTCCCATGATCAATTTCAATACCAAATAATTATTTTTCTATTTTTATTTAATTTTTATGGATTTAATTCATTTTAATCCATAATAATTCAAGTAAATCTAAAAAAATTAATTAAATGGTATCTTATGGTTTGAATAGCCTTCATGAAGCATTTGCAACCTACCAATTTCGTGCTAAGCTCATTTAGGCATAAAAATTCAAATTTTGAACAAGCTTTGAAAGGCCTTTAATGGTGGTTAAGACAAAATCCAAAGCTTAATTGCAATAGTTAAAGGCTCCTAAATGTGACTTATTCTCACTCATTACTATATATGCAAGCCTTCCCAACCTCATTCAAAAAAAGAAAAAAGTGCACAAACGACCAGAGCAAAATCCAAAAAGTGTCAAAAAAAAGTGTGAGATCAAAAGGAGTGTTGCAAGCATTTTCAGGCCAAAAGGAGAACATGAATCTCTTCTTTGCCATACTCTGAAGTTAAAGCAACCCTTGCCACGTCCTAAGGTCCATCATACCGCGCTGTAAGTTTTCCCAGGTCCCCCAAACGCTTGTTTCATTTTTTCTCTAACATATTCCCATGCAGCATTCCAGCGAAAGTCCACCATATGTCTCAAGCAATCAGCGTGCCATGTGTCCAGTCCTACAGATCTGATGGCCAAAGAATGCAGACCATGGTGCTCATGAGTCAACACAAGCGTAGGCAATCAGGAAAGTCAAAAGGGTCTTGAAGGTTCACGAGCCTCACAATTCCATTAACACCTCCAATCTGCCCCCCCCCCCCCCCCCCCCCCTTGGTTTTGTTATTTCTTTTTATCTTTTTATTTTTTCTTTTCTTTTATAACTCCTTTTTTTTTATTAATTATTAATATTATTAACATAATTAATATTTTCATAAAAAATCCAAAAAAAGAACTAATATTATTATTATTATTATTAATTTCATGTTATTTTTGTAAATAAATACTAATAAATTGAATTAGTTTTAATTAGGCAACTTTAACATTTTTTCTTAATAACTAAAATAAATTTAGAATTAGATTTTTATTAAGTTTTAATTTTAATTCCTTTATTTTTATTTCATTAAAAACATAAAAATACAAAAAAACATTTTTCTTTTAATTAATTAATTAATTAGTTTAATCATTAGTTTTAATTTCATTTAATCACAAAAAAGACAAAAAAAATTCATTTCTTTTCTTAAAAGGGTCAAAACCCTTAAGGCATTCCCGATAAATTTTTATTTGCGCGCATTTATTTTATTTTGATTATTATGTAACTGCTTCAAGAATGTAATAGTAATTAGGTTTATTGCTTTCTTTACTTTCCGCACTTTATCAAAACGGGTCTTTGTTTTTTGGTGATGTATAGACCCGCGCCTTGTAATAGCGTAGCTTTACATTCCTGCACTTTAACTTTCCGCACCCCTAACTGTTAAATGCATGAAAGAATGTATGTAAATAAAATCAATCCGTAGCTCACAAATAACATGTACAAAGACAATTAACTGAAAAACAACACACAAAGCACATGCCACTCCTAGGGTACGCCTCACTGGTTGCCTCGAACGTGGTCGCCAAGTATAGGGTGTCTTAGAGGTCGCCCTTCTGTCCAAAAGATCCAGTTGCCTCTAAACAGTCGCCTCGGATACAAAGGATCTAGGACATTAGGGTTACTTCTAAGGTGTCCTACCATTGCTTCGGTGACCACACCTGTCCCGATAATCGAATTGACCCGAACACCTCCAACGACGGTGCTACCTACCTCTCAATAGTGGGATAGCACTATCTAAAGGACTCTTACACAGCCTAATTCCTTAGAGTAGGTAGATCTCCTGGGTACTTGCTCTTTTCAAAACAAACAAAAATACTTTTCACACCTCACACTTTCTAAAAGTTTTCAAACAAATTTTTCATACACTCTTGAGGACAGATACATAAGTTACTTAGAAATCTTTCAAAAGAACTTTTTCAAACCCACACACACTTGAAAAACAAATAAATTTTGAAAACATAAGAGCAAGTACCTAAGAGCGCGTGGATAACCACGGATAGAAAGGGTGCTAACACCTTCCCTTTCTATAAATCTACCTCCCGAACCCGATAAACATTCTCAAAGAAGGAATTTTGCTGTGCTTTTGTCCTTTCCATATTGGAGAACATAAAAGACAGTGGCAACTCTTGCTTACCGCGACATTTCACGAAACCAGCTAAAAAACAGTCAGTTCTATTTCCATCGATCACAGAACTAGTTCTGTGACCGGTGGAAATAGAACTAACTGTTTTTTAGCTGGTTTCACGAAATGTCGCGGTAAGCAAGAGTCGCCACTGTCTTTTATGTTCTCCAACATGGAAAGGACAAAAGCACAACAAAATTCCTTATTCGAGAATGTTTCTCGGTTCGGGAGGTAGATTTATAGAAAGGGAAGGTGTTAGCACCCTTTCTATCCGTGGTTATCCACGGGCTCTTAGGTACTTGCTCTTATGTTTTCAAAATTTGTTTGCTTTTCAAGTGTGTGGGTTTTGAAAAAGTTCGTTTGGAAAACTTCTAAGTAACTCTTGTATCAGTCCTCAAGAGTGTATGAAGTGTTTTGTTTGAAACTTTTTGAAAGTGTGAGGTGCGAAAAGTTGTTTTTGTTTGTTTTGAAAAGAGCAAGTACTTAAGAGAATCTACCTACTCTAAGGAATTAAGCTGTGTAAGAGTCCTTTAAATAGTGCTATCCCACCATTGAGAGGTAGGTAGCACCGTCGTTGGAGGTGTTCGGGTCAATTCGATTATCGGGACAATGTGGTCACCGAAGCAATGGTAGGACATCTTAGAAGTAACCCTAATGTCCTAGATCCTTTTATCCGAGGCAACCGTTTCGAGACAACTGGATCTTTAGACAAAGGGCGACCTCTAAGACACCCTATACTTGATGACCACGTTGAGGCAACCAGTGAGGCGTACCCTAGGAGTGGCATGTGCTTTGTGTGTTGTATTCAGTTAATGTTTGTCTTCGTACATGTTATTTGTGAGCTACGGATTAATTTTATTTTTTCATACATTCTTTTGATTGACTTTTTCCTGAAAAGGCAAAGTATTAGTCGTATGAAATGTCATGATGCATGAACTGCATGATTTAAAGATGTTCTAAAAAATAAATGAGATTTGTGTTGTATGATGCGTATGCATGCTATAACGTATGAAGATGTGATGTTTATGAATGTATTCTCGTCTGGGAAAATAAATCTTTGACGAATGCCCGGAAGTTAAATCCTGGGCTGATGTTGAAGAGTAGAGTTCTTCATTTCCGCTGGGGATGTTTGGTTGCAAGAATAAACCGGTAGGAGAGGATGACTCCGTTGGGGAATAATCCTGGTGAAGATATTACTCTGCGGGGAATCACTCTGTAGGAAGAGATACTTTGTAATATTTTAATGAGAACTCCGCTGGGGATTCCGTTGATAAGCTCTGTTGGAAGATTTGATGAACTCCGCTGGGGATAGGAAGAGCTTCGCCGAGGATGATCTTTCCGTGGTAATTGGCTGAGGATAACCCAGTTATAAGCTCTGGTGGGGAATAACCTTTGAATAAAGCCGGGGATATGCGTTCGTACTCTGCAGGGGATGAGCTTTCAGAATCTACTGGGGAGATTGATTCAACTTTACTAGGGAAACTTTTGAACTGTACTGGGGAATGGCTCCACTGGGGTGTCTGGTATTCCGCCGGGGAACAGTCTTATATTAAGACTGTCGGGGATGCTTGCTTAGGAACATCTGTACTCCGCTGGGGAATATTGAGATTTTCTGGGGATACCTAACTTCCTTAAGGCTGACAGTAGACTAACTCTGCTTGGGGAGAGTATCGCTGACTTACTGGAGATACTGTGCCTTTTCGGGGCTGATTGGAGACCAACCCTGCTCGGGGGAGAGTGTTGCTGAATCATATCTTACTCTGCGGGGAGTGAAGGTGTCTTGATCATGTTCTTCAGCTAAACCTACTTTGGTACCTTGGTTGACAAAGCAGCCAGATCGCTTAGACAACTCATATTGCCCATGTTTCTGTGGGAGAAGATATTTGTGGAGGCGCTTGATGACTGCCGGTTGACGAATCTTCTTCTGGTAGGCAAGTGACGAGATGACGGAACATAGTCGTACGCTTTGATCCCTAATTTTTGCCTGGACTGCCCTTTCGGGTTTTCAGTCCACCGGGATACCCATTTTTGCCCAAGCCGCCTTTTCAGGTTTTCGACTTGCCGGGTGTACAGATTTTTTCGTTTCATCCCTTATTTTGCCCGAACCCTTTTGGTTCGCCGAGAAGCCCTTATTTTTGCCTAGGTGTGTCAACCTAGCGGGTCTTTGATTATGCGCAGTATTTTTTCGACTATGTCCGTGCTCTCAGGATGTAGGGAGGTGCCCCTGTTGTTGTGTTGCCATACTACCAGAAGATCTTCGTTTGATTGTCCAATGCCCCAAGTGATCCAGATGGAGATTTTCCCCAAGCTGGTTGGCCTTTTGAGAGATTCTCCAAATCTTGACTTAACTGCCCCAGATGATGGACAACGATCATGCCATGCCCCTTGATTGGAGGTGCTTTTGTTCATTAGACATTCGTCGTGCAAATTTCTATGCTGTTCAAACAAATAGTCATATGCAAGCAATGTTATATTAGAATGCAAAGCTCATGTTTGTCTTGAAGTTTTTGAAAATGCATTTTTTCATAAAAACAAGTGAGAATTTTTTTTGTAAATTGTGATGTGAACTCGTTATTTTACCGCAAGCCTTAAGGAGTCAGGATACCTTTCGTTATAGTATGCTTTCGAACTAACCCATGCTTCAGCTAGGACTTTTTAGGGTTGTAATGCGGCCTGGTTCACGGTTTAAGAAACAAAGGATAAAGGCTCAAAGTATTTGTACCCACCCGTTCTTCGTGATGTTCTTCAAACCTAAACTCAGCTGATCGTGCATTAGACCTTGTTTGAGTCTTCGTCCTGATATACCGGTGATGGTTCGGATGTTGACAATTTATTTTGAATAGGAAGTCATTTCCTTGTTGAGGGTTTGCAGGTCCTCTTTTCTTTTTGATTTCGTTATCCTTGTTTTTTGCCTGAATTGTTTCTTTTGTGATTACAGTCAGCGGGATGCCCCAGTTTTGTAAGTCTCCTTCATAGGTTTTGACTTAATGGGCGTTTATTTTAAGGGATAATGACTGCCTGTCTTTATGATTATTCGGAACCATCACTGTCTTTTGTTTTGTGAGGACCTCTTTGGTGCTATTCGTTGTGCACTTGGATCAACTGAGAGAACTACCCTGCCCCAGGTTATGATTAAGGGTTTTAATTTTCGAAAAGAAAAACTCCTACTTCTTTGGCTCGAAGGGGTTGACGACGGATTATCTTCCTTATAACTCCAATGTTTAGGAGTTGAAACAATGCATGTACCTCATCAGCGGGGTCTGTTCAAAAGCATACTGTAGATTATGGTATCGTTTTCGTCATCCTCCCTCAAGAGGCTTAGAATTATTAATTGAGAGTTGACATCAAAAAATGAAAGCAGTTTGAATATAGCGAATGAGAATATATTGATTCAAAACAGACATATGTGATGCATTGATAAAGTAAAAGAGTTTGACATGAACAAATGTTTGAATAATCAGAGAAAAATACAACTTGAACATTCGAATGAACAAAAGCTTCTTAGTTTGCACCAGTCATTTCAGATGGAAGATTCTCAGCAGAAGATTTTCATTTTCCCTCCCGGCATGAACTCCAGCACCCTTCCGTCGATCAAGTCTTGGATCTTGTTCCTCAGGCTCCAACAGTCGTCAGTGTCATGTCCAGGACTGTCAGAATGGTAGGCACACCTTTCATCAGGATTGTACTTTAGGGAGGTTATGTTGAGCTTCTTAGGAGGATCCTTTAAAGCAATCAGCTTGACCTCCAACAAGCGTTTCAGTATTAGTGAGGATGGCACACCAGTCTCCGAGAAATGTCTTCCAGACGTATTTTGCTTACGCCAATTACCCTGTTGACGCTGGTGAGGTTGATGCTGGGCTTGTGACCCCGAAGCAAACTGAGGAGCTTTTCCCTTGTCTTCTTGCCCCACAGGTGGTTGAATGATGGCTTTCTCTTCAACCTTAGATGTTTGCCCCAGTTGGTTATCCCGAAGCAGTTGGTTGACGAGAACCCTGAGCTCTCCTTGTCTTTGAGATAAGTCTTGGATAAGAGCCATTTGCCCCAGCATCTGGGTTCTCATTACATCCACCTCAGCTTGCAGATGTTTCAGCCGTTCGTCCTTGTCGTCTTCGGGACTCTTCCTGACCAAATTCCCCATGAGGAGTGTTCTCAGCTCTTCCTGCCCCTTGGATAGATTTAGGAGGATCTCCCTGAACCGAGTCTCTTGAGCATGAAGATCCTGGTTGTTTTGTTGGGAAGCCATTGCTGAAATAAACAACGAAGATGGTAAGTGACCTGTCAAAGGAGTACCTGTAATGCCATGATATGTATGTATGCATGCAATATTTTCAAGGATCTCGCGGGGTAAACAAGAAAATTGTTAGAATTTGAATTTTGTAGCTTGATGGAAGGGACTTCATGTTGATGAGAGTCCTTCTTCAAGAGTCAAGGCTCACCATATCGAGTGGGTCATAGCCCTTGACTCAAGTTATCAACCTTGGCTAGAGGAAAATAAATCCCCTTTTGCCCCTTGTTTGATATTTTGATTCATCATGACCTGCATCACAGACCCTTGAGATCCTTGAAATGGATTAGTCCTTATGCATGATGTATGCAATGGTATGATGGTATGATGTTATGCTATGCGTGGAGTGATGTACGTAGGCCCTGTAATGAGTCCCAATTAAGGACTGTAGACAAAACCTGCAAGAAACTCATGTGTCAGATAACAAGCATGCAAGTAATCCAGTTTGAAGGCACACAAGTCACACAAGACAGCCCTTAGAGTTTAGGCCAGCATGAAGTTTGGGGTACTACCCTCTTGAAGTTGGTGGGATCAAGACCTGTCCTATCAAAAGTAATCGGGTTCTAAGGAGCTCAATATCATTAGGTTGTTTGCTATGTTCATTGTTTTGATTTAGCCACTGAACTGGTGATCAAAATATTCCAAGAAAACAACCCTCAATGAGTGTAGTATCGAGTATCTACCAACTTCGGACTGCACCAAAGTCAGTCATCTCACTACCCCTAAAGAGGCCAGGATGGTCAAGTAAGGTTCCTAAGGTCAATTGATGCTTCACGACACCACGCGGCGGCCTAGTACTCTCCTTGACTTGACTCAAGGGTTACCGGTACTCACCAAAGTGCCACATCAATGTAGCAAACTGCTTCAACCATGTCGGTATACCCCGCACAGTTCCCTCACAGTTTTTTGCTACTTTCTAAAAGGTATCCCCCAGATCCGGGTTAGGATCTATGAAACTCCCAAGACAGGCCCACAATTTTAGAGCAATCAAAGCAAGCAATTGAAAACATAAGTATGATCTAATCCTAAGGTACACCTCACTTTTATATTCCCCAGCAGAGTCGCCAGTTCTGTGACCGGTGGAAATAGAACTGACTGTTTTTTAGCTGGTTTCGCGAAATGTCGCGGTAAGCAAGAGTCGCCACCGTCTTTTATGTTCTCCAACATGGAAAGGACAAAAGCACAGCAAAATTCCTTATTCGAGAATGTTTCTCGGTTCGGGAGGTAGATTTATAGAAAGGGAAGGTGTTAGCACCCTTTCTATCCGTGGTTATCCACGGGCTCTTAGGTACTTGCTCTTATGTTTTCAAAATTTGTTTGCTTTTCAAGTGTGTGGGTTTTGAAAAAGTTCGTTTGGAAAACTTCTAAGTAACTCTTGTATCAGTCCTCAAGAGTGTATGAAGTGTTTTGTTTGAAACTTTTTGAAAGTGTGAGGTGCGAAAAGTTGTTTTTGTTTGTTTTGAAAAGAGCAAGTACTTAAGAGAATCTACCTACTCTAAGGAATTAAGCTGTGTAAGAGTCCTTTAGATAGTGCTATCCCACCATTGAGAGGTAGGTAGCACCGTTGTTGGAGGTGTTCGGGTCAATTCGATTATCGGGACAATATGGTCACCGAAGCAATGGTAGGACATCTTAGAAGTAACCCTAATGTCCTAGATCCTTTTATCCGAGGCAACCGTTTCGAGGCAACTGGATCTTTAGACAAAGGGCGACCTCTAAGACACCCTATACTTGATGACCACGTTGAGGCAACCAGTGAGGCGTACCCTAGGAGTGGCATGTGCTTTGTGTGTTGTATTCAGTTAATGTTTGTCTTTGTACATGTTATTTGTGAGCTACGGATTAATTTTATTTTTTCATACATTCTTTCATGCATTGTTAACAGTTAAGAGTGTGGAAAATAAATTGCGGAAATGTAAATCTAACTATTACAAGGCGCGGGTCTATACATCGCCAAAAAAAACAAACCCGTTTGGAAATAAAGTGGGAGAAATAGTAAATAAAGCGGTAAAATTTCTATTTAACTATTACATATCTGGAGACAGTTACATAAACAAACAAAATAAATAAATGCGCGCGAGAATTAAATCGGGAACGTCCTAAGGGTTTTGACCCTTTTTGAATAAGAATTGAATTTTGTCCCTTTTTTGTAATTAATGAAATTAAAATTAATAACTAATTAATTAATTTAATTAAAAGAAAAATATTTTTGTGTTTTTATGTTTTTTAATGAAAATAAAATAAAAGGAATTAAAATTAAAAGTTAACCTAATTCTAAATTGTTTTTACTTATTATAAAGAAAAGAGATTAAAATTGACTTAATTAAACTATTTTATTTGTTAGTATTTTATTTACAAAAATAACATGAAATTAATAATAATAATAATAATATCAGTGTATTTTTTTATTTTTATGAAAAATATTAATTATGTTAATAGTTAATAAGAAAAGAATAAGAAATAAAATAAGGCAAATAAAAAAATAAAATGACAAAACAAAAATGCAAACCCAAGGGGGTTTGGGCCAATGGGAGGTTTATTGTTGAATTTCTGGCCCAATAGAAGCAAGCCTGTTTGACTTTTTGCAATTGACTGTGATGGCTTGACTGGGGAGCATGGTGCTCCTTCATTTCTTGGCCTTTGGATCCATGATTTTGGACATGTGGCGCATGGATTGATGAGGTGTATGATGAACCCCTTCAGGAAGCCTGCATAGGAATATGTATAGGAAAAATGGAAATAAGCATTTGGGGGACCTGGGAATACTTATAGTGCTTGATAATGGACCTTAGGACGTGGCAAGGGTTGCTTTAGCTTCAGGGTATGGCAAAGAAGAGAGTCACGTTCTCCTTTTGGCCTAAAAATGCTTGCAAAACTCCTTTTGATCTCACACTTTTTTTTGACAAATTTTGAACTTTGCTCTGGCCGTTTGTGCACTTTTTTCTTTTTTTGAATGAGGTTGGGAAGGCTTTCATATATAGTAATGAGTGAGAATAAGTCACATTTAGGAGCCTTTAACCATTGCAATTAAGCTTTGGATTTTGTCTTAACCACCATTAAAGGCCTTTCAAAGCTTGTTCAAAATTTGAATTTTCATGCCTAAATGAGCTTAGCACGAAATTGGTAGGTTGAAAATGCTTCATGAAGGCTATTCAAACCATAAGATACCATTTAATTAATTTTTTTAGATTTACTTGAATTATTATGGATTAAAATGAATTAAATCCATAAAAATTAAATAAAAATAGAAAAATAATTATTTGGTCTTGAAATTGATCATAGGACACGTGGGTGGCATAACAAGGCTGAATCAAGTGGAAAAAAGTGGGCCCTTTTGTCAAAAATTGAAGTTTCAAGGATAGTTGACTTTTGCTATTTCACAAAACTTTCCCAACTTCTCCAATGCATATCTTGCTCAATTTTGATCATATGAACATGTTCTTGGACATTTTGGAAAGGTCTTGAAGTCCTCTAACCAATGCCTTTGGTCCCATGTCATTTTGATTTACCAATCTCAAGTTATGGTCTTTGACTTAAAATGCCTTTTTGTTGACTTTTGAAAATGACCTATAATGTTGAAATTGATAACTTTTTGTGAGAGCATTTCTTGGACTTGGAATGTGAAGATGAGTTGTATGAAATGTACTCCCCTTCAAAATGAGCATTGGATGGGATTTTTATGGTGAACCATGAAAAAGTTATGCCTTGGTCAAGTTACAGTTGACTTTTTCAATTGTCCAAAAATGGAAACTTTTGCATCTTGATGATTTTTGAGCCATGCTTATGGAATCATGATCAAGACTTGATCAAATGATGATTGTGGCTTCAAAATAAGATGTTGACCCAAATTTTTGACTTTTGACTGCCAAATGACCATTTTGCCCCTGCAGTTGATTGTGAAGCAATTAGGGCTTTTGACTGTGCAACTTGACCTTGTGAGCCTTGAAACTTGACATGTAGATGCTTGACAATGTGTATAGGCATATGGGACTTTATTGAGCCATTGAAAACCTCAACTTCCTTGCAAGAACCAAAACCCTAATTTGACTGGCTTAGGAGGGTGTTTGAACTGTGCAACCCTTGAGTAGACTTGAGCAAATTGAGATGATGCTTGTCAAAACTTTGAAGAATATGGGAGGGAAAATTTTGGGGTACAACAGTTGCCCCTGTTCAATCTTCTTAGACCTGAGGATGTAGATTGGCTTGTGTGCCTTTCGTGATCCGAGGGTGGAAGATGATTGAACACTAGAGTGCCCAGAAATTTTCACTCACATAGTAGAGTATCAGCCGTGCGACGTTGGGAATGGGCTTACAGATACCATTTGGAGAGATGGTGGATAGGAGGATGGGCTTATAGATGCCATCTGGAAGTGTGACAGAACCTTGTTGGGAATGGGCTTATAGATGCCATTTGGAAATGTGATGGATAAGAGGATGGGCTTATAGATGCCATCTGGAGATGCGACAGAATCTTGTCGGGAATGGGCTCATAGATGCCATTTGGAGATTGTCTGTTGAGTTGTAATTTTGTGAGTTGAAAGAGGGAACCTGTGTAGGGTTGCCTGATGATGAGCTCGTGTAAAACTGCATCTTGGAAAGAAGGAAACCTGTGTAGGGTTGACTGATGATGAGCCCGTGTGAAACTGCATCTGGAGCTGATAAGGAAACATGTGTAGGGTTTACTGATGACGAGTCCGTGTAAAACTGCATCCTTGGAAATGGAGAACCTGTGTAGGGTTTCTGGGTGACGAGTCCGTGTAAAACTGCATCCTTGGAAATGGAGAACCTGTGTAGGGTTTCTGGGTGACGAGTCTGTGTAAAACTTCATCTTTGGAAAGAGAGAACCTGTGTAGGGTTTCTTGATGACGAGTCCGTGTAAAACTTCATCTTGAGAGAGAGAACCTGTGTAGGGTTTCTTGATGACGAGTCCGTGTAAAACTTCATCTTGAGAGAGAGAACCTGTGTAGGGTTTCTTTGGGATAAGTTCGTGTAAAACTTCTTGAGGAACCAGGGTAAGGTTATCTTGGGATAAATCTGTGTAAGACTTTGGGAGGAACCGGTGTAAGGTTACTGCAGGATAAGTTCGTGTAAAACTTCTGGATGAACCGGGGTAAGGTCATCTTGAGATAAGTCCGTGTAAGACTTATGGAGGAACCGGGGTAAGGTTACTGCAGGATAAGTTCGTGTAAAACTTCTAGATGAACCGGGGTAAGGTCATCTTGAGATAAGTCCGTGTAAGACTTCTGGTGGAACCGGGGTAAGGTTACTGCAGGATAAGTTCGTGTAAAACTTCTTGATGAACCGGGGTAAGGTCATCTTGAGATAAGTCCGTGTAAGACTTCTGGAGGAACCGGGGTAAGGTTACTGCAGGATAAGTTCGTGTAAAACTTCTTGATGAACCGGGGTAAGGTCATCTTGAGATAAGTCCGTGTAAGACTTCTGGAGGAACCGGGGTAAGGTTACTGCAGGATAAGTTCGTGTAAAACTTCTGGATGAACCGGGGTAAGGTCATCTTGAGATAAGTCCGTGTAAGACTTCTGGAGGAACCGGGGTAAGGTTACTGCAGGATAAGTTCGTGTAAAACTTCTTGATGAACCGGGGTAAGGTCATCTTGAGATAAGTCCGTGTAATACTTCTGGAGGAACCGGGGTAAGGTTACTGCAGGATAAGTTCGTGTAAAACTTCTGGATGAACCGGGGTAAGGTCATCTTGAGATAAGTCCGCGTAAGACTTCTTCTGAAAGAAAAGGAACCGGTGTAGGGTTACTTTGATGATAAGTCCGTGTAAGACTTCGTCTGAAAATTGAGAAGGAACCAGTGTAGGGTTGCCTGATGATGAGTTTGTGTAAAACTAACCTCTGAGGTTGAGAAGGAACCGGTGTAGGGTTGCCTGTTGATAAGCCCGTGTAAGACTTCTTCTGAAAGAAAAGGAACCGGTGTAGGGTTGCCTGAGGATGATCAAGTAGATAATTGTCCTGTTTGGTTTCGGATATTAACCCACGATCAGTCGTCCAAAGAATTTTCCTGGCTTGTTACCGGTGTTGATCTGGAACTGTAAAGGTAGATGATAATCATCTTTTGATTGACTTTTTCCTGAAAAGGCAAAGTATTAGTCGTATGCAATGTCATGATGCATGAACTGCATGATTTTAAGATGTTCTCAAAAATAAATGAGATTTGTGTTGTATGATGCGTATGCATGCTATAACGTATGAAGATGTGATGTTTATGAATGTATTCTCGTCTGGGAAAATAAATCTTTGACGAATGCCCGAAAGTTAAATCCTGGGCTGATGTTGAAGAGTAGAGTTCTTCGTTTCCGCTGGGGATGTTTGGTTGCAAGAATAAACCGGTAGGAGAGGATGACTCCGTTAGGGAATAATCCTGGTGAAGATATTACTCTGCGGGGAATCACTCTGTAGGAAGAGATACTTTGTTGAGATTTTGATGAGAACTCCGCTGGGGATTTCGTTGATAAGCTCTGTTGGAAGATTTGATGAACTCCGCTGGGGATAGGAAGAGCTTCGCCGAGGACGATCTTTCCGTGGTAATTGGCTGAGGATAACCCAGTTATAAGCTCTGGTGGGGAATAACCTTTGAATAAAGCCGGGGAGATGCGTTCGTACTCTGCAGGGGATGAGCTTCCAGAATCTACTGGGGAGATTGATTCAACTTTCCTGGGGAAACTTTTGAACTGTACTGGGGAATGGCTCCACTGGGGTGTCTGGTATTCCGCTGGGGAACAGTCTTATATTAAGACTGTCGGGGATGCTTGCTTAGGAACATCTGTACTCCGCTGGGGAATGTTGAGATTTTATGGGGATACCCAACTTCCTTAAGGCTGACAGTAGACTAACTCTGCTTGGGGAGAGTATCGCTGACTTACTGGAGATACTGTGCCTTTTCGGGGCTGATTGGAGACCAACCCTGCTCGGGGGAGAGTGTTGCTGAATCTTATCTTACTCTACGGGGAGTGAAGGTGTCTTGATCATGTTCTTCAGCTGAACCTACTTTGGTACCTTGGTTGACAGAGCAGCCAGATCGCTTAGACAACTCATATTGCCTCTGTTTCTGTGGGAGAAGATATCTATGGAGGCGCTTGATGACTGCCGGTTGACGAATCTTCTTCTGGTAGGCAAGTGACGAGATGACGGAACATAGTCGTACGCTTTGATCCCTAATTTTTGCCTGGACTGCCCTTTCGGGTTATCAGTCCACCGGGATACCCATTTTTGCCCAAGCCGCCTTTTCAGGTTTTCGACTTGCCGGGTGTACAGATTTTTTCGTTTCATCCCTTATTTTGCCCGAACCCTTTTGGTTCGCCGGGAAGCCCTTATTTTTGCCTAGGTGTGTCAACCTAGCGGGTCTTTGATTATGCGCAGTATTTTTTCGACTATGTTCGTGCTCTCAGGATGTAGGGAGGCGCCCCTGTTGTTGTGTTGCCATACTACTAGAAGATCTTCGTTTGATCGTCCAATGCCCCAAGTGATCCAGATGGAGATTTTCCCCAAGCTGGTTGGCCTTTTGAGAGATTCTCCGAATCTTGACTTAACTGCCCCAGATGATGGACAACGATCATGCCATGCCCCTTGATTGGAGGTGCTTTTGTTCATTAGACATTCGTCGTGCGAATTTCTATGCTGTTCAAACAAATAGTCATATGCAAGCAATGTTATATTAGAATGCAAATCTCACATCTGTCTTGAAGTTTTTGAAAATGCATTTTTTCATAAAAACAAGTGAGAATTGTTTTTGTAAATTGTGATGTCAACTCGTTATTTTACCGCAAGCCTTAAGGAGTCAGGATACCTTTCGTTACAATATGCTTTCGAACTAACCCATGCTTCAACTAGGACTTTTTAGGGTTGTAATGCGGCCTGGTTCACGGTTTAAGAAACAAAGGATAAAGGCTCAAAGTATTTGTACCCACCCGTTCTTCGTGATGTTCTTCAAACCTAAACTCAGCTGATCGTGCATTAGACCTTGTTTGAGTCTTCGTCCTGATATACCGGTGATGGTTCGGATGTTGACAATTTATTTTGAATAGGCAGTCATTTCCTTGTTGAGGGTTTGCAGGTCCTCTTTTCTTTTTGATTTCGTTATCCCTGTTTTTTTCCTGAACTGTTTCTTTTGTGATTACAGTCAGCGGGATGCCCCAGTTTTGTAAGTCTCCTTCATAGGTTTTGACTTAATGGGCGTTTATTTTGAGGGATAATGACTGCCTGTCTTTATGATTATTCGGAACCATCACTGTCTTTTGTTTTGTGAGGACCTCTTTGGTGCTATTCGTTGTGCACTTGGATCAACTGAGAGAACTACCCTGCCCCATGTTATGATTAAGGGTTTTAATTTTCGAAAAGAAAAACTCCTACTTCTTTGGCTCGAAGGGGTTGACGAGGGATTATCTTCCTTATAACTCCAGTGTTTAGGAATTGAAACAATGCCTGTACCTCATCAGCGGGGTCTGTTCAAAAGCATACTGTAGATTATGGTATCGTTTTCGTCATCCTCCCTCAAGAGGCTTAGAATTATTAATTGAGAGTTGACATCAAAAAATGAAAGCAGTTTGAATATAGCGAATGAGAATTTATTGATTCAAAACAGACATATGCGATGCATTGATAAAGTAAAAGAGTTTGACATGAACAAATGTTTGAACAATCAGAGAAAAATACAACTTGAACATTCGAATGAACAAAAGCTTCTTAGTTTGCACCAGTCATTTCAGATGGAAGATTCTCAGCAGAAGATTTTCATTTTCCCTCCCGGCATGAACTCCAGCACCCTTCCGTCGATCAAGTCTTGGATCTTGTTCCTCAGGCTCCAACAGTCGTCAGTGTCATGTCCAGGACTGTCAGAATGGTAGGCACACCTTTCATTAGGATTGTACTTTAGGGAGGTTATGTTGAGCTTCTTAGGAGGATCCTTTAAAGCAATCAGCTTGACCTCTAACAAGCGTTTCAGTATTAGTGAGGATGGCACACCAGTCTCCGAGAAATGTCTTCCAGACGTATTTTGCTTACGCCAATTACCCTGTTGACGCTGGTGAGGTTGATGCTGGGCTTGTGACCCCGAAGCAAACTGAGGAGCTTTTCCCTTGTCTTCTTGCCCCACAGGTGGTTGAATGATGGCTTGCTCTTCAACCTTAGATGTTTGCCCCAGTTGGTTATCCCGAAGCAGTTGGTTGACGAGAACCCTGAGCTCTCCTTGTCTTTGAGATAAGTCTTGGATAAGAGCCATTTGCCCCAGCATCCGGGTTCTCATTACATCCACCTCAGCTTGCAGATGTTTCAGTCGTTCGTCCTTGTCGTCTTCGGGACTCTTCCTGACCAAATTCCCCATGAGGAGTGTTCTCAACTCTTCCTGCCCCTTGGATAGATTTAGGAGGATCTCCCCGAACTGAGTCTCTTGAGCATGAAGATCCTGGTTGTTTTGTTGGGAAGCCATTGCTGAAATAAACAGCGAAGATGGTAAGTGACCTGTCAAAGGAGTACCTATAATGCCATGATATGTATGTATGCATGCAATATTTTCAAGGATCTCGCGGGGTAAACAAGAAAATTGTTAGAATTTGAATTTTGTAGCTTGATGGAAGGGACTTCATGTTGATGAGAGTCCTTCTTCAAGAGTCAAGGCTCACCATATCGAGTGGGTCATAGCCCTTGACTCAAGTTATCAACCTTGGCTAGAGGAAAATAAATCCCCTTTTGCCCCTTGTTTGATATTTTGATTCATCATGACCTGCATCACAGACCCTTGAGATCCTTGAAATGGATTAGTCCTTATGCATGATGTATGCAATGGTATGATGGTATGATGTTATGCTATGCATGGAGTGATGTAAGTAGGCCCTGTAATGAGTCCCAATTAAGGACTGTAGACAAAACCTGCAAGAAACTCATGTGTCAGATAACAAGCATGCAAGTAATCCAGTTTGAAGGCACACAAGTCACACAAGACAGCCCTTAGAGTTTAGGCCAGCATGAAGTTTGGGGTACTACCCTCTTGAAGTTAGTGGGCTCAAGACCTGTCCTATCAAAAGTAACCGGGTTCTAAGGAGCTCAATATCATTGGGTTGTTTTCCATGTTCATTGTTTTGATTTAGCCACTGAACTGGCGATCAAAATATTCCAAGAAAATAACCCTCAATGAGTGTAGTATCGAGTATCTACCAACTTCGGACTGCACCAAAGTCAGTCATCTCACTACCCCTAAAGAGGCCAGGATGGTCAAGTAAGGTTCCTAAGGTCAGTTGATGCTTCACGACACCACGCGGCGGCCCCGTACTCTCCTTGACTTGACTCAAGGGTTACCGGTACTCACCAAAGTGCCACATCAACGTAGCAAACTGCTTCAACCATATCGGTATACCCCGCACAGTTCCCTCACAGTTTGTTGCTACTTTCTAAAAGGTATCCCCCAGATCCGGGTTAGGATCTATGAAACTCCCAAGACAGGCCCACAATTTTAGAGCAATCAAAGCAAGCAATTGAAAACATAAGTATGATCTAATCCTAAGGTACACCTCACTTTTATATTCCCCAGCAGAGTCGCCAGTTCTGTGACCGGTGGAAATAGAACTGACTGTTTTTTAGCTGGTTTCGTGAAATGTTGCGGTAAGCAAGAGTCGCCACCGTCTTTTATGTTCTCCAACATGGAAAGGACAAAAGCACAACAAAATTCCTTATTCGAGAATGTTTCTCGGTTCGGGAGGTAGATTTATAGAAAGGGAAGGTGTTAGCACCCTTTCTATCCGTGGTTATCCACGGGCTCTTAGGTACTTGCTCTTATGTTTTCAAAATTTGTTTGCTTTTCAAGTGTGTGGGTTTTGAAAAGTTCGTTTGGAAAACTTCTAAGTAACTCTTGTATCAGTCCTCAAGAGTGTATGAAGTGTTTTGTTTGAAACTTTTTGAAAGTGTGAGGTGCGAAAAGTTGTTTTTGTTTGTTTTGAAAAGAGCAAGTACTTAAGAGAATCTACCTACTCTAAGGAATTAAGCTGTGTAAGAGTCCTTTAGATAATGCTATCCCACCATTGAGAGGTAGGTAGCACCGTCGTTGGAGGTGTTCGGGTCAATTCGATTATCGGGACAATGTGGTCATCGAAGCAATGGTAGGACATCTTAGAAGTAACCCTAATGTCCTAGATCCTTTTATCCGAGGCAACCGTTTCGAGGCAACTGGATCTTTAGACAAAGGGCGACCTCTAAGACACCCTATACTTGATGACCACGTTGAGGCAACCAGTGAGGCGTACCCTAGGAGTGGCATGTGCTTTGTGTGTTGTATTCAGTTAATGTTTGTCTTTGTACATGTTATTTGTGAGCTACGGATTAATTTTATTTTTTCATACATTCTTTCATGCATTGTAAACAGTTAGGAGTGTGGAAAATAAATTGCGGAAATGTAAATCTAACTATTACAAGGCGCGGGTCTATACATCGCCAAAAAAACAAAACCCGTTTGGAAATAAAGTGCGAGAAATAGTAAATAAAGCGGTAAAATTCCTATTTAACTATTACATATCTGGAGACAATTACATAAACAAACAAAATAAATAAATGCGCGCGAGAATTAAATCGGGAACGTCCTAAGGGTTTTGACCCTTTTTGAATAAGAATTGAATTTTGTCCCTTTTTTTGTAATTAATGAAATTAAAATTAATAACTAATTAATTAATTTAATTAAAAGAAAAATATTTTTGTGTTTTTATGTTTTTTAATGAAAATAAAATAAAAGGAATTAAAATTAAAAGTTAACCTAATTCTAAATTGTTTATACTTATTATAAAGAAAAGAGATTAAAATTGACTTAATTAAACTATTTTATTTGTTAGTATTTTATTTACAAAAATAACATGAAATTAATAATAATAATAATAATATTAGTGTTTTTTTGATTTTTATGAAAAATATTAATTATGTAAATAGTTAATAAGAAAAGAATAAGAAATAAAATAAGGCAAATAAAAAAATAAAATGACAAAACAAAAATGCAAACCCAAGGGGATTTGGGCCAATGGGAGGTTTATTGTTGAATTTCTGGCCCAATAGAAGCAAGCCTGTTTGACTTTTTGCAATTGACTGCGACGGCTTGACTGGGGAGCATGGTGCTCCTTCATTTCTTGGCCTTTGGATCCATGATTATGGACATGTGGCGCATGGATTGATGAGGTGTATGATGAACCCCTTCAGGAAGCCTGCATAGGAATATGTATAGAAAAATGGAAATAAGCATTTGGGGGACCTGGGAATACTTACAGTGCTTGATAATGGACCTTAGGACGTGGCAAGGGTTGCTTTAGCTTCAGGGTACGGCAAAGAAGAGAGTCACGTTCTCCTTTTGGCCTGAAAATGCTTGCAAAACTCCTTTTGATCTCACACTTTTTTTTGACAAATTTTGAACTTTGCTCTGGCTGTTTGTGCACTTTTTTATTTTTTTGAATGAGGTTGGAAAGGCTTGCATATATAGTAATGAGTGAGAATAAGTCACATTTAGGAGCCTTTAACCATTGCAAATAAGCTTTGGATTTTGTCTTAACCACCATTAAAGGCCTTTCAAAGCTTGTTCAAAATTTGAATTTTCATGCCTAAATGAGCTTAGCACGAAATTGGTAGGTTGCAAATGCTTCATGAAGGCTATTCAAACCATAAGATACCATTTAATTAATTTTTTTTAGATTTACTTGAATTATTATGGATTAAAATGAATTAAATCCATAAAAATTAAATAAAGTAGAAAAATAATTATTTGGTCTTGAAATTGATCATGGGACACGTGGGTGGCATGACAAGGCTGAATCAAGTGGAAAAAAGTGGGCCCTTTTGTCAAAAATTGAAGTTTCAAGGATAGTTGACTTTTGCCATTTCAGAAAAATTTCCCAACTTCTCCAATGCATATCTTGCTCAATTTTGATCATATGAACATGTTCTTGGACATTTTGGAAAGGTCTTGAAGTCCTCTAACCAATGCCTTTGGTCCCATACCATTTTGATTTACCAATATCAAGTTATGGTCTTTGACTTAAAATGTCTTTTTGTTGACTTTTGAAAATGACCTATAATGTTGAAATTGATAATTTTTTGTGAGAGCATTTATTGGACTTGGAATGTGAAGATGAGTTGTAGGAAATGTCCTCCCCTTCAAAATGAGCATTGGATGGGATTTTTCTGATGAACCATGAAAAAGTTATGCCTTGGTCAAGTTACAGTTGACTTTTTCAACTGTCCAAAAATGGAAACTTTTGCATCTTGATGATTTTTGAGCCATGCTTGTGGAATCATGATCAAGACTTGATCAAATGATGATTGTGGCTTCAAAATAAGATGTTGACCAAAATTGTTGACTTTTGACTGCCAAATGACCATTTTTCCCCTGTAGTTGATTGTGAAGCAATTAGGGCTTTTGACTGTGCAACTTGACCTTGTGAGCCTTGAAACTTGACATGTGGATGCTTGACAATGTGTATAGGCATATGGGACTTGATTGAGCCATTGAAAACCTCAACTTCCTTGCAAGAACCAAAACCCTAATTTAACTGGCTTAGGAGGGTGTTTGAACTGTGCAACCCTTGAGTAGACTTGAGCAAATTGAGATGATGCTTGTCAAAACTTTAAAGAATATGGGAGGGCAAATTTTGGGGTACAACATGACACAAATCTCATTTTATTTTGAGAACATCATTACACAATGCATACATCATGACAATGCATACATCATGAAATTGCATACAACTAACTCTTTACCTTTTCAGGAAAGATCAATCAACAGGCAAAGATCATCATCTTCTGAGACTCCTTCTAGAGACAGTTCAGATGTGACCCAGATATGGCTGACATTCTGACACTTATTCCAGATCCCTTCTAGAGACAGTTCAGATGCGACCCAGATATGGCTGATATTCTGATACTTATTCCAGACTCCTTCTAGAGACAGTTTAGATGCGATCCAGATATGGCTGACATTCTGATACTTATTCCAGATCCCTTCTGGAGACAGTTCAGATGCGACCCAGATATGGCTGACATTCTGATACTTATTCCAGACTCCTTCTAGAGACAATTCAGATGCGACCCAGATATGGCTGACATTCTGATACTTATTCCAGATCCCTTCTAGAGACAGTTCAGATGCGACCCAGATATGGCTGATATTCTGATGCTTATTCTAGACTCCTTCTAGAGACAATTCAGATGCGATCCAGATATGGCGGACATTCTGATACTTATTCCAGATCCCTTCTAGAGACAATTCAGATGTGACCCAGATATGGCTGACATTCTGATACTTATTCCAGACTCCTTCTAGAGACAGTTCAGATGCGACCCAAATATGGATGACATTCTGACACTTATTCCAGATCCCTTCTAGAGACAGTTCAGATGCGACCCAGATATGGCTGACATTATGATACTTATTCCAGATTCATTCAACATACAGTCCAGATACGATCCAGATTCGGATGTCATTCTGTCACTCATTAAAATTACAGTCCAGATACGATCCAGATTCGGATGTCATTCTGTCACTCATTCAAATTACAGTCCAGATACGATCCAGATTCGGATGTCATTCTGTCACTCATTCAAAATACAGTCCAGATACGATCCAGATTCGGATGTCATTCTGTCACTCATTCAAATTACAGTCCAGATACGATCCAGATTCAGATGTCATTCTGTCACTCATTCAAATTACAGTCCAGATACGATCCATATTCGGATGTTATTCTGTCACTCATTTCAAATTACAGTCCAGATACGATCCAGATTCGGATGTCATTCTGTCACTCATTCAAATACATTTCAGATACGCTCCAGATGCAGACGCAATTCTGACAATCATACAGACTCAACTCCATTCTCCAGCAGCTCCAGGATTTATTTTCCCAGCTAAAACATCACACTTCCATACATCATAATACATGCATGTACACATCATATGGATACAATCTCATTTATTTTGAGAACATCATTGCTTGACCCATATCATGCATTGCATATGACTGACCTTTACCTTTCAGGAAAAGTGCAGTTAAGTTCTCAACTTAGTCGAAGATCTGACCAGTTCTTAAATCTCAATTGAACTATCATCGATTGAATTTCAGATAAGGTTCTCAATCTCGACAGTCTCCTCCATCATAGTGTGGACAAGTTTTATAACCTCAGCGGTATACTCCCGGTGGGCACGAGACAATTTATAGATCTTGATGAAGATGTTTCCCTACGTCATAGTATGGACGAGTACTATAACCTCAACGGTATACTCCATTGAGCACGAGTCAGTTCCTAGATCTTGATGTTTTCCTCCGTCATAGTGTGGGCAAGTTCTATAACCTCAGCGGTATACTCCCGGTGGGCACGAGACAGTTCCTAGATCTTGATGAAGATGTTTCCCCCCAATTGAATTATGAACAGGTTCTTAAAACTCAGTTGAAGCATTCTCTCAGTTGAAGTACATGCATGTTCCTAAATCTCAACAAAGTTAGACTTCCCCAGCGGAATCTTCTACAACAACAGGTATGCAAGTTCTCGCTAAGGAATCTCTTATGCGATCGACACTCCTGCAGATGGAATCTATAAGCCCATCCTCCTACCAACAATCTCCAAATGGCATCTGTAAGCCTATTCCCGACGTTACAATGCTGCTACTACACCATGCGAGTGCAAATTTCTGGGCACTCTAGTGTTCAATTATCTTCCACCTTCGGATCACGAAAGGCTCGAAAGCCAATCTATATCCTCAGGTTTAAGAAAATTGAACAGGGGCAACTGTTGTACCCCAAAATTTGCCCTCTCATGTTTTCCAAAGTTTTCCCCCTGCATGGTTGATCACAAACCCTTGCTTAAGGAAAAAGAAATTTGAGTGGTGCTTTAAGTACTTTTCGATTGGCATTCTGAAAGACCCTTCCATTGGTATTCTGAAGGAGCACTTCGATTGGCATTCTGAAAGACCCTTCGATTGGTATTCTGAATGAGCCTTTCGATTGGCATTATGGACAAGCACTTAGATTGGCATTATGTCAAGACCTTCGATTGGTATTCTGAAAGACCCTTCGATTGGTATTTTGAAGGAGCCTTTCAATTGGCATTATGGACAAGCACTTCGATTGGCATTATGTCAAAGCCCTTCGATTAGAATTATGAAAGACCTTTTCGTTTGGCACCCTGGGCCAAGCCTTTCAATTGGCATGCCAAGGGATCCTTCGATTTAGCATTGTGTCAAGGCAGCTTCGACAGGCATGTTAACCATGTCCTTCGATTAGCATGAACAACACCTTTCGATTGGCCTGTTAACAAAGCCTTTCGATTGGAATTTTAATTAGTACCCTTCGATTGATATTTGGACCAGGGCCATTTGAGGAACTCCTTCCAGGCCATTTGAAAGAGGCCATCAAGAGGGCACTCAAAAAACATGTCCAGGTACACTGAACATGAGAAAATGGCATGTTTTTCCTTGCAAATATGGCAATAATTAAATGCTGATTGTGGATTCAATTCCTGAGTTAATGGCCAGATTCTTGCCTTTTCTGTTCCTAAAGAGCTGATTCGACCAGAGGGATTCTTTTCAAATCAGGACCAATCGAAAAGCAGGGCCTAAATGCATTCGAAAACCAAAAGTGTCCAGATTCATTCCAGATTCCAAAGAGACACGAATGTTTCAAAAAAGGAAATATTTTAATGTGTCTGATTCTTGTCTCATGGCTTTAATGGCCTGGTTAAATGGCTGTCCCTTGCCATTTTCATGCACCCTCACACTCCTATAAATACGAGGCCAGTGACACATTACCAAGGGTGGAACAAAAACATTACAAAAATTAACGAACAGAAACAGGAAAAAGAAACACACAAAAACTCTGCAGAAACAAAACAGAGCAGAACGAAAAAGGAGAAACAAGGGGATTTGGAGATACGCTGCCAAAGGTCATCAACATTTTCAGAAGTAATCCAAGCCAAAGCAGCGATTCTGCAAACATCTCCACACCCGGAGCCACATTGGTAAAGGTTTGCAAAACCAAAATTGCACCTTCACTTAAATACACATTGCATAGGTATTCTTGTTATTATTGATTCTGTTGCATGTAAGCTGAAGCACAAATATGAGATCGTGCCATTTCTGGGGCACGGTCTAAGTGTCTCCTTCGAATCTCAGGATAAAACAAATCCAGGTCCAGATTCAGCAGATTCCAATTGAGGAAGGACTCGAATTGGGAGGAGATTCGAATCAGGGGGGGTAAAGTCCCCCCTGGATCTTTAACGTTTGTTTCGTTTTGCAGGAAATATATTCTCAGAATCTTGTTCAGAGCTTCGAAGCTTAGCAGCTTAGCTTCAAACTGGATCCAGGGTTCCCAGATCGAAGGATGACATATCCAGATCGAACACCCCCAAAGTGCAGCCCCTCATGCACCTTCGATCAAGCCTCTTCACTGGGTCAAAAGACAGCCCACACCTCTTTCGACCCTGGCCTCCAGAATTTCCCCCTTTTTTTATTTACTGCCTGTTTCCTTCGATTTCACCTTTGTTTTGACTATTTTATTTCTTTTTTTAATCAACATAAAATCAATTAAAGAAAAACCACAAAAAAACATTAGGCTAGTTTTTTCTATTAAATTAACTTTGTTAATTAATCATTTAACTATCTTAACATTTTCTCAAAATTAAAATTAATTAGATTTAGATCATTTTCCTTAATTAAAATAAAACAACAAAAAGATTTTATTCTTAGGATTGTTAGAGGTTATTTTCAGATTCGCGCGCGTTTATTTTATTATAAATGCCTACTGGTTTGTAATAGCTTAACTAAGACTTTTACACTTTACTGCTTTATTCCCCCAATTTTAGACATGTAAATAATCCCCCTCCTCGAAGCCTTGTAATAGCGTAGGATTTACAATTCTCGCACTTTAAATTCCTGTACATATATTAACTGTTTAGATGTATGCTAACTAGGATTGCATGACAAGATTAACCTTTAATTTAAAATCAACCGTAGCTCACCATAACATGTACAAAGATAATATAACTGAAAAACAATACACTTGCACATGCCACTCTTAGGGTACGCCTCACTTGGTTGCCTCGAACGTGGTCATTGAGTATAGGAAGTATTATAGGTCGCCCTCCTGTCCAAAGATCAAAGTTGCCTCGAAATGGTTGCATCGATAAAAATGATCTAAGACATTAGGGTTACCGCTAAAGCATCCTAACATTGCTTTAGTGACCACACGTCCCTTAAATCGAATTGACCCGAAAATCTCCAACGATGGTGCTACCTACTCCTCAATAGTGGGATATCACTGTCTAAAGGACATTTGCACAGTTTAATTCCTTTTTGAGTAGGTAGAGGTTCTTAAGTACTTGCTCCTTCTAAAAACAAAACAAAACTTTTCGCACTTACACTCTCTTCAAAAAACAAAACTCTTTTCAAAACCCACAAACACAAAGAAAAGCAAACTTTTGAAAACATAGTGAGCAAGTACCTAAGAGCCCGTGGATAACCACTGATAGAAAGGGTGCTAAAACCTTCCCTTTCGATAATCTACCTCCCGAACCCGAGAAACATCTTGAAAAGGAATTTTTCTGTGCTTTTGTCCTTTCCTTGTTGGTTAAAATAAAAGACGGTGGCGACTCTTGCTTAACGCGACATTTTTAGAAAACAAACGCAAACGCGAACCAACATTCCAAAAACAGTCAGTACTCATTCCCACCGATCACAGCGTGTTTACTTTTACTTTCGCACTTTTGCATATTATTGTATCTGCTTACTGGGATGTAATATACTTAACTAGGACTTTACTTTACTGCTTTTTAAATTTTCCCCAAGTTTTGGACATGCAAATAATTCCCCTCCCTGAAGCCTTGTAATAGCTAAGATTTACAATTCCTGCACTTCTAATTTTTGCAAATTATTAACTGCTTAGATGTATGATTAATAGGATTGTATGGCAAGACTAAAAGCAAACATTAGCAAACCTAACACAAGATAAATAACTGAATATAACACAATTGCACATGCGCACCTTTAGGGTACCCCACTTTGGTTGCCTTCGGAAAACAGTCACAACTCTCGAAATGTGAGAGATTTTAGTGGCTACCCTCCGGTTTAAAGATCATAAGTCCCTTGATGACCCTCTCGACGTTGCCTCAGTAAAAATGATCTTAACACCCTAGGGTAGTTACTAAGGTTTCTTGCCCAGTTGCCTTTGTGACTATAAAACGTCCCTTCGAATGTCCCTCCAAACATCCAACAACTAGGGCTACCTACTCACTAATAGTAGGATAGCATTGTCTAAAGGAAAATAGGAAAAGAACAACCCTTTCGAGTAAAAGTAGATAGTTCCTAGATGTTATACTCAAAACAAATTTTTACACTTACACGAAACAACTTTCAAAAACGCTTTATCAACACTCTTGAGGACTGATACAAGAGTTTATCATAAAGCGAGCCTCCTTACTATTGGAATTTCAAAAATAATTTTCTAAACACACAAAGCACAAGGTATTTTCAAAAGGAGCTAAGCATCTAAGAGCCCATAGATAACTACAGATGGAAAGGGTGCTAATACCTTCCCTTTCCATAATCTACCCCCCTTACTCAGAAAACTCTTGAAAGGTCTTTTATGTTCTTTTCACCTTTTCCTTTGTTGGATAAAAGAAAAGTCGGTGGTGAATCTTGCTTACCGCAACATTTGAAAACACAAACGCAAAACCAGTATAACAGTCAGTTCTGCCATCGTATCACAATATCCAACATATATTCTCATCCTCCTTTGAGGATCCATCTTAGTGCATTATGGTAGAGAAATTGGCACATACACCGCACATCCAAAAATTATTAGATCGGAAATATTAGGTTCTTTACCAAAAACTAATTCTAAAGGGGAAGAGGTGTGATAACTCGTTGGCCTGATGCGAATCAATGTTGCAGTATGCAAAATTGCATGTCCCCAAGCAAAAACTGGGAGTTTGCATTTCATAATAAGCAGTCTTGCAATTAATTTTATACGTTTGATAAATGATTTTGCAAGCCCACTTTGTGTATGAACATGTACTACTGGGTGTTCGATGTCAATTCCAATAGACATACCATACTCATTAAATGCTTGAGATAAAAATTATGCAGCATTATCAAGACGTGTTTTCTTGATTGGATAATCGGGAAATGAGCTCTTATTCGAATAATTTGAGCTAGCAATCTCGCAAACGCCTGGTTGCGAGTTGACAACAAACAAACATGTGAACATCTAGTTGATGCATCCACTAAAACCATAAAATATCTAAACAGTCCACATGATGGGTGCATTGGCCCACACAATATCATGTGTACGCTGTAAAAAACTGAAAGATTCATTTCCAATTTTTGTTGGTGATGGTCAAATTATCAACTTCCCTTGCTAGCAAGAGTTGCATGAGAACTTATTTGATTGAATAATTTCCTGACTCATTAATTGATGATCATATGAATTTTCAATTATTTTTTGCATCATTATATAACCGAGATGACCCAACCGGTCATGCCAAATTACAAATTTATTAATATTTGTAAACTTCTAGTTTACAATGGCATGTGCTTCAATTGTACTAATATAAGTGTAGTACAAGCCTGAGGAAAAAGCCGATAGCTTTTCCATTACATATTTTTTGTCCAAATTCTGTTGTGTAATACAAATATATTCAATACCTCCATCATCTTTTGTTTCAATATGGTAGTCATTTAGGATAATATCTTTGAAACTTGATAAATTTCTATTAGATTTAGAGGAATATAGTGCATTCTCAATGTGTAATATTGTTTCTCCACTTAACAATACATTGGCTCTTCTGAAGCCTTCAATTGTTTTGAGGTGTCAAATATAGTGCTAACATCAGTATTTCGCTTTACTAAGTAAGATAATTATTTTTTATCTTTGAAAATTGTGTGAGTATTTGCACTATTAGCAAGGCAAATATCTTCATTGGTAGCGCAAGTGTCGACATTCATTCTTCTAAAAAAATTATAATGAATTATAAGTGCACTTTAAACATACAAGTTATTTAAGCAATAAATTATGTAAATGGACAGGAAGCAAACACACTTTATTATTATTGGGAATAAAAATTTAAAAACAGAAAGCAAACATTGAATTTAAAATTAAATAAAAAATATTGAGAATTCAAAACATTTATAAAACTTATTATAATAACTAAAATAAATAGAAAAATAGCAAAATACTCATTTTGGTCCCTTAACTATAGGTCATGGTTCACTTTGGTCCCTTATCTTTTTTTTGTGCCAAATTGGTCCCTTAAGTTTCAAAATGCAACAACGTTAGTCCTTCTGTTAGCTGGGCTCAAACACCTGTTAACTTGTCCTACGTGGCAGGTGCGCTGACATGTTAATAGATTCATCTTCTTTATATGTTAGAGGATATGTTTTCATCTTCTCCATCTTCTTTATATGCTTCATCTACTCTTCATCTTCTCCATGATATGTTTTCATCTCCTTCTCCATACTGTTCAAGTCGTTTCATCAATTACCCATGAATACAAAGCATTCTTCTTCGCAAGCGAACATGAAGAAATCTGAAAGTATTGATTCATGTGTTTACAGTGGCTCGCGAATTGCACCATTATGTCTTTGTGGAGATAAAGTTGTCATGCGTAGGGCAACAACTAAAAAGAAATTTGGAAATAAATTTTGGGGTTGTCACAATTACAAGGTAAACCCTAATTCCTAATTTCTGTTTGGGTATGTTAAAAATGGAAAACGAAGATTGATCCAATTTTGAAATTCGTAGGGTTCCTGCAAAGAGGATGTAGTTTCTTTGATTGGTTTTATGAGGAATCTGCAGAAGACATAAACCAAGTATTGATTAATAGGTTGGAAGAATAGAAAAGTAATTAGATGGAATCAAGAATCAATACGAAAAATTGAGGGCTAGAAATGAAGAATTAGGAGATGCTGTGTCAGAACTTCAAATTCAACTGAACTATATGTTTAAGTGGAAAAAACCATTGAAAATTATGTGTTTTATAATGTTATGTGTATGTTTGATTAAGCTGTTTTAGGAGTATGTATTATGTGATATGCAACCTTATGACTTCTTTTGGATTATGACTTTTTTAGGAGTACCTATCATTTTGTAAGAAAATTTATCAGTTTAATATGACTTTTTTTGTTTGGCATATCATTGTTTGTAGCAACATAATTTTGGTCATTACCAGAAAATGAGCATTTCAGATTAATATGAACTGATAATATGAACTTGAACATATCAGATTAAATGAACATTATCACAAAATGATATTACATAGATATGTTTCAAAATGCCATAAACATGTTACATAAAGTTGATAGAACGACATGTTACATAGACATGTTGAAAAACACCATAAACATGTTTAAAAAAGCTGACATAAAGACATGTTACGTAGACATGTTCCAAAATACCATAAAATACATAAAGCCTAAAATTATAAATAGATGGTCCTATTTGATGTGCTTCTCTTGGTTGGAGTAGATTGCCTGGTGGTAGGACCAGTTGCATTCTTGGCTGCTAAGAGTCTTGTTGTTGGTCCTGGGGGTACAAAGGCCCTTCTCACACCTAGTTTTTATAGCTTTCCAGTTCCTCTAGCTTTCTCCTCTGTGCCTTGCCCTGATAATGCCTTTCCTTGTGAAAACTGAGTTGCATTCATGTATCCCAGTGTAATTGATGTTTGTGTTGCTGTAACCTGACTTGCAGTGGTTTGAGATGCAAAAACTTATCTTGTCCCAATCTGACTTGCATTGGTCGCAACATGACTTGTATTTGTCCCAACCTGACTTGCATTTCCTTGAGTTGCATTTCCTTGCTTTGCATTGCCTTGCCTTGCATTTCCTTGAGTTGCATTTCCCTGAGTTGCATTTCCTTGATCTGCAATGGTTTAAGATGCAATGCCTTGTATTGCATTGCCTTGAGTTGCATTTCCTTGCCTTGCATTGCCTTGAGTTACATTGACCTGAGTTGCATTTCCTTAAGTTGTAGTGGTTTGAGATGCAGTGCCTTGTATTGCATTTCCTTGAGTTGCATTTCCCTGAGTTGCATTTCCTTGAGCTACAGTGGTTTGAGATGTCGTGCCTTGTGTTGCAGTGACCTTGCAGGTTTTCTTGTTATATCCAGTTTTCTTGCACCAAGAGCACTTTACAATAAAACCAGTTCTTATCAATTTTCTGTCAGTACCATCAATCTCCATATGCTCAAGGTTTCTCCTTTTCTTTGGTCTACCAGGCATCTTTCTAAACTTAGGTGGCTGCACATCTGGATATGGAGTTTTGGCCCACAGATTGGATCCATTCACAGGATAAAGCACAGACCTATATACTGCCTTGTACCTAGATACCCTATGATAATCTGGAATGTAATAATCAACTTTAAAATTCCTACTCTTCATGGCTGACATGGCATAGACACATGGATGTCCTGTGAGTTCCCACCTTTTATAGGAGCACAAGTAATCCTTCAAGTTCACAGTAAATGTTTCAGTTGGGTTTTCCACATGCCTTACTTCAAACATATGCTCATCTGACATTCTGCAATTAACATTAATAATAACAATTAACATTCTACATTTAACATCAACAATAAAAATTAACATTCTGCAACTAAAATTAATAATAATAGGCCATACCTGACAAGCCATAAGTTTGTGAAGGCACTTGTTATATCCATCTTCTTTCTAATGTTGGGCAAAATAACATTACCAGATATTTCTTGGAACCTCATTCTGTTTTTTGCCCAACTCTCCATCATGTAAGTTTTGATCTCCTCAATGCCTTTTCTTTAATGTCCTGGACCTTCAACCTAAGGTTATTTTTCAATGCATTCTGAATCCTCTTGCTCAACCACTTTATGTTTAACATCCTCACATTATACTCTCTACTGCATTTATGATTGTCAATTACTTTCCTTATTTGCCAGGTTTCCTCATTTGCCAGGTTTCCTCATTTAATAACTTGGCAAAATAAACCTCTCACTCACAACCTTCCTTACGTCTCACCCTCACCCTTTTCTTATCATTTTTTATGGTCTTGAGGGCTCTTCCATTTTGAACAGCATATGAGGAAATTTCTTCCTTATTGTCATCCTTTGAAGTAAAATACATTTCTAATTTCCATTTGCAATTGGACATATCTTTTATCTCTTTGAAAATTGGATATTTCTTCCTTTTGACCCCACCACTGTCATCATTGCCACAACCACTTTGAAGATCATCACTATCATTGTCACTCCCCTTATATTCGTTTGTATCTTTGCCGCATTTTCTTTTTCCTTTTGATATTTCATTATTGTCATACACAGTCAAGTCTGTAATTTCATTTTCATCAATGTCCTCATAACCATCAGATTCATCGTCAAAGGCTACTTCTAGGGCACTATCATACTGGTAACTCTCATCTTCACTGTCATCAGAATTGGATTCATCATACACCTGTCCATCAGTATTTGACTCCACTTCAACATTTGTTGCTTCCACCTCTACATTTGCATCCTTCAATCAAGAATTACTTTGTTCCACAATAACATTTGGATCATTCTATCCATCATTAACTTCATCCACACCAACAACATACTCCTTTAACTTTCCTTCAATGTTATCATGCAACTTGCTAAGCAACTCCTCCATCTCATCTACAATGATCTCAGGCTCCTCGACAGGACCATCACAATACTCAGGTTGAGACAAACTATGTTGAATGTGAACATGAACAATATGGTGCACCGTGTATAGGTCTGCAATTTCTAGAGCATATTTGTCATCAACTAGTTTATTCATCCCAAATTGTGAGTCTTTGTAATATATTTTCTCTATATTGTCAGTATAACCTAAGTCTTTCAATACACCAACTAACTCGAAGTAACTCCACCTATCAACATCTACTGACAATTCAGATACCAGACCTCCTTCATAGACATTAAGCTCTGGATCAACGAACTCACCACTGTGGTGAATTACGAGTTTCAGAAATTCATCCATTAAACCTAAATCCCATAAATCCCATAACAAATATTCAGTTACGAAGACAAAACAAGAATAAGATACCTAAATCCCTAAATACCAGTTACCAACGAGTATGAGAATAGTTATCTGGAAAGCAATCACCTTCGCAATCAACTTCTCAAACTTTGCAAGCCTCTTCAAACTCGCCTCTGCAGATTCTCGTTCTTCCTCTTTCCTCTGGCTTTCGTTTTGGACAAAATGAACATGCATATGCTATCTTGAGCTTTTGGAGATTGTCTGTGCATATTCTTTGTCACGTTGCCTCCAACAAGCCACTTCAATATGACAAATGCCACCTGGAGCCTATTTTTTGTATTTAACTAATGTTTCACTAACGGAAGAACTAACGTGGTTACGTTTTGAAACTTAAGGGACCAATTTTGCACGAAAAAAAAATAAGGGACCAAAGTGAACCATGACCTATAGTTAAGGTGTCAAAATAAGTATTTTTCGTAAAAAAATTCTATAATATCTATTTCTTGACATTATAAATAATAATTAATAATTGAGAGTATAAATACCAACAATTAAATAAAGAATTTATTATCATTCAAAATATAATTTTATATTCAAATATTTGAGAATATGTCATTTGAATGAGTAGGAAACTTTTAGATTAAACGACATCAAATATTTATATATTAAATTTTTCAATTCCAATATTCAAGAATTAAAATAGAATCGAATAAAATATTTTTAATTGATTATATAAGGAATATTTGGACATAAAATTATTTTTATTTTAATAAAATAAAATGAAGTAGCACATTGTATAAAATTAAATTAAAATTTTCGTAATATGGCACATGAGATATATAAAAGTGTCAATAAGTAAGTAAAGAATACGCACATAAATATTGGACACAAAATAATATATTTCCATTAATAAAGAATGTAAATTTATAATGGACTAAAATTTTTGTATAATGTGAAAAATAGGCTATTCAATGTTTCAGCAACCACGAAAAAAACCATTATGTATGTGATATATTCTCTCAATACATATTACATTCATCCAATATTAATATTTTGGGCAAAAGAAAAAAATAATTAATAATTTTGAAATATTTCAAAATACCATAAGTGTCGTAACGCCTATTAAATTTTCACAGTTAGTTTTTATTAAGAATGTGTTCAATCACGTGTGAGTCTTGATAAAAAAAAAATGATATTCGATGTCAATTCAAAATTGTTTATTCATTGTTTCAATCTTTAAAAAAAATAATTGATTGAAGAGAAAACTAAAGGGAATATTCCAAACTGAGATATTAATATAAAGAATAGAAAGATACTAGTAACATATTCCATCGTTGCAAATAGATTGAGTGATGGCTCACGTCGTACAAAATTGGTACAACATAAATCAATCACAAAGAATTCAACCAAAAAATAGAATTTATTTATTAAACAATTTCATAGCTATAATAATAGTATTATTTTTCATTCTTTCATGATTAAAGTTTTTACGAAAAAAGAAAAAAAACTACTTTTTAAATATACAACTTATATGTTAATAATTTGTTTTACTGTCTTTTAGGGATGTTTGATAAATTCTTCAGAAATTATATAAATAATTTGTTTTATAATTTTTTAGAGATGTTTAAAAATTCTTCAGAAACTATATAAATAATTTATTTTGTAACCCTTCAAGAATGTTTAATAAATTTTTCAGAAACTATAAAAATAATTTGTTTTACAATCCTTCAGGGATGTTTAGTAAATTTTTCCAGAAATTATATAAATAATTTGTTTTGCAATCCTTCAAGGATGATTTAACATTATTCATGCAATTTCTTTTATGCATGAAAACCATCACTGATTTCTTTTTCATTTACTAATCAATATATTTATAAATAACAAATTGAAAATACATTTAAAAAATAATATAAAGAGAAAGATGAAAGAGAAAAGAGAAAGATGGAATGATTATGTATTATTTATCATTGTAATCATATATAATGAGATTTGTCATATTTATAAGACATCATATAAATAATTTAATAAATAGAAATTAACTAAATAAGGAATGAAAATAAATTATTTAATTATTCATAATAAAAATTACTTATTTAAATATTTTGTATGTTTTTTAATCATTAAAGTGGTTAAATTTATAAGTTTATTTGATATTAAACATATAATTTATTTTAATTAATTATCTAAAGTATGAATGCTAATATTTATGATTAGTTTTTTGAGTTAATTGAAATTTTATTGTTATCAATATTTTTGAATTGTCCAAAGGTTGATTAATTATTGTTATTCGTGAAGGAAACATGTACCGAAGAGTCACAAGTTTTGAGTGAAGAGCTCAAAGAAGCACTAGATATGGTCCAATCTATCAAAACTCGTGCACAAGACTTTAACAGAATGTTTGTAGTGGAACCATGACTTATTTGCATGGTCAGCAAAAGAGATTCTCGACCCGAGTTTAAAAATGGCATGTTATACCTTATCCTTCCAAGAAGATGTCCATTATATGGTGCAAGCAAATGTAAGTAATCTCTAGAAAAAAGACGAAGATGTCATACTTCAAAATTGCTCTATCATTACAATAGTATTTAGTTTTCTAGATAAGTAAATCATATGGTGTAAATGGGGGTTTAAACAGGAAAAAAGATGTATTGATTTAAGATGGACCATCAATATCTAATGACCCATTAAGATTTCATTCTTTTTTTGAAAGGGACACATTTCTTATAAAGATAGGGGCATGCTATAAAAAATCTTGGGCCATTTCTAAATCAGAATGATCCATTTAAGTGGGATGATGTATAAAACAATTCATTTGTAAGAGGCCCAGATAAACTAAATCTTTTGGCCCATCAGGTTATGACCCATTAAGGTTTTAAGAGTCTATTTAAAATATGGGGTGATTTTTATTTAAAATTATCAGGTCCAATAGCTCATACTATTTTTGGAAGGCCAATTTAGAAAGAGGGGTGTGTTAGTCAAATTTTTGTGACCAGTTGCAATAATGTAGGGAGGTGTGTTTTTTTGTTGCTAAGTCCAACGATCCATATCGTTTTTTTGAAAGCCCGTCGTGTTTTAATTTTTTCTAGTCAATTCAATTAAAATCAGAGTGCTGACCGAGATCAACCTTTTAATAATTTTTTTTTCATGAGTTAATATTTTAAGCAAAAAAAGGGTGTTTGTTTAATAGGGTGGTGTGTGTGTACTTAATTGGGAATGAATTTGGGTCCAATCCACCAATATTTTTGGGGCCCATATCAATAGTTATTTTAGGAGTAGGCTGAAGTCAAACGTATCAATATGTACTATCATCATTTAAATTTTTATATTATTGGTATTAATTCCACTATTATTAGATATTATTTTTCATTCTAATCATTATTTTTCTGGTTATTATTATTAAAGCATTTGTTATTATTACTTTTTTATACAAAAAAAAAGTTGACCAAGTCAACTTGGTTTATTTTCTAAATTATTATGTTATCAAGGTTTTTTTGTTTAATTTATTCGATTGACTGAGTCAACTAGGGATAATACCCTAACCCATAAAACAACACCAGCAAGCGGCGCCTCCAAAATATCAGTAACACAAACCCTAATTTTTGAACCTAGTAAACCCTAATTGGATTAAATCAATCCCAAATTCTAGATTGCAGCGAAATCTTATTTACCAAATCCTGGAGAATCATGACAAAATCAGAAAATATACTTATAAATCAGGAGATTGAAACAGTTACAAACGTGAATCTAAGCACAATAAACGGTCCCAATACATTAACATCAAAAACCCTAAAAGAACCAATTTACGAGCAAATCCAAATCAAATATAAAAATCTTCAATCAATCAAAACTATAACGTAAATCTATATATAATTTCCTAATTCGTGCTAACCCTAAAATCCTAAAAAAACTATATAAACAGGGGAGGGAAAAATTAGAGGGACCTGATTTTTGCTGAAGAACAGAATAGGAGTAGAAGAATAAAAGAATAAGGAAAGTCTTAAGGTTCCAACATCTGAAACCCTAAAAGCGTTAAGTCGTCGCCGATCCCTTATAATCGTCGTCACGACTCATCGAGCAACGCCGTTCTTGAAGCTTCCAAACCTGCAAGTCGAACAAGGGACGAGGAGATAAGAGACAAGCATAGCCCCAGACTACCGATTACAAGATTTAATAGAGGTGTGTTTATGCTTAGCCTTTTTATATTTTCTGCTGTGATTGATACTGTTGTGGGGATTGTTTGAGGAATTTGGTGTTTGTGGTCGGATTTGGTGTGATTTGGGGTGAACATAAAGGGAGGTCGCCGCCAGTTTGGATATTGTTCTAGGGTTTAAAGAACGAGAGAGAGAATATAAGTGAAGAGGGAGAGACATAAATGAAAATGAAATGAAGTAAAACAAAAATGAGAAAATTTTGTTATATTCCCTCTATCGCTTCTGATGGGAGACACATGGCCAACATTTGGCCACATGATCTCCCGTGTCCTCGTAGACCCTACCGTGTACCCGCGCATCCGTGTATTAAAATATTTTTAATCATGCATTTAAATGAGATATTTTCTACAATCAATACTTAAAAAATATTCAACAAACCCCAAACCATGTTTCATAAATAAATTAACTTTACAATTAATTTTTGGAAAGGATTACGACGTATGTTTTAATTAACAGCGCATTTGATCCAAAATTTCCGCTATTCACACACTCGGACTAAGTACAAGGAGAATTAAAAATATCTTCGTAATCTATAAAAAACACAAACCCATGCAAACTATGAATTGGGACTCTGATTCCTCATAAGAGGATACGTAGGCATACGACTAAAATTGTGGCGAGTTCCCCTATTAAAAAATTAAAACCCTTACCCTAAACCTTTAAAACCTAAACTCTGGTATCCTCGCAAACAAGGCAGGTGAGGGTGCCTAACACCTTCCCTTCGTATAAACGAAGTAAGAACCTAGAATCTTTGTGTAAAAAATTAGGGTTTCCTATTAGATTCCCTTCCTTAGGATAAAAACTAGTAGTGGCGACTCGATTTAAAATCCAGTTACAACAGAAGCCACAAGAAAGGTTGTCAATGAGGTTCTTAAAGTTAAATTTATAGCGGAAGCAAGATACAAAAATTGGATTTCCAACATAATTTTGGTAAGAAAATCTAACAATAAATAGTGCATGTGAATTGATTACTCGGGTCGAAATAGGGCATGCTTGAAAGACTCTTACTTGGTCCATAACATATATGTACTTGCTAAAAGTATAATGGTGGGAGAAAGAGAATCTACTCACATGGTAATTGTAAGAGATCCTTTATTTTTTTCAAACATAGACCTATAACATATTTTCCATATTAGGCTTCACAAGTATTTTTTTCAAACATTGGAATCACGTCCTAAGGATATTCACACAATCATTCAACATTTAAGACTTGATTTATAACAAGTATCTTATTACAATATTGGAATCGCGTCCCAAAACATTATACAACATTACACAATTACTCATACTCATAGTATCATTCATACATATAAGCATTATGAAGTCTTTACTATAAAATATGTTTTTGCATGACTATACCAAGTATCACTTAGTCAACAAGATTAATTATTCAATAAGTTTTATCACATGCACTACAAGGATTACATGGAAAATCCAAATATTTTTACAGAAATATGGAATACAAGCATCACTTTAATTCCTCATTGGATAGATCTTTGAACTAGTTTTCCAGCGCATTCAACCGCGTCTTAATCAGAGTTATAAAACTCAATCGAAGGAGGTCGTGAAAGATTTTGAGGGAGAAAAAATGGGGATTCTAGTGATGAGGGAGTTAGAAGATACACACTTAATCTATTCATTGATAAGAACTCACTCTACAAAGAACCAAAAAAAGATCTTGAATGAACAAAATCTAGAGTTACTTGATTATATTAAACCACCTTACTTTATTCTAAAGAAGAAACCTCAGAAGGAGACAAGAGGTAACCAATTCAAAAAGTCTATGGAGATTCTGAAGAAAATACGTGTCAATAGTTTGTCTTGTGAAGCTATTGAACAAATGTATGTTTATGCTAAATTCATGAAAAGGCTCTTATCGGGAAAGTGTAAGTTGAACTATGATGAAAATGTTGCTTTAGCGGAAGAGTGCGATGATATCATCCAAAGGAAGCTTCCACCTAAACTCACTGATCCAGGTAGATTCACTATTCCTTGTTGTATTGGTTTTCTAACTATTAGCAATGCTCTTTAGAATTTGGGAGCTAACATCAATCTGATGTCGCTATTCATGATGAGGAAGTTAAAATATGGTGAGCCAAAACCGACACAAATAACATGAATGTTATAAAATAGATCGATCACATACCCTTATGGCATTCTTGAATATGTCCTGGTAAGATTCAATGACTTAGTATTTCCAATAGACTTTGTTATTCTAAACATGTTTCAGGATTACTAGACGCCATTACATGTCAGAAAGTCGTTCTTGGAAACATGTAAAGCTATCATTAATGTAGTAATGGGGGAGTTAATATTAAGAAATTGGGTGTAGTGGTCGTGTTAATTCGTTGTAATACTTTAACATGTTATAAATTTAATTAATACACAATTCATCAATAATTATGAGTATGGGTGTCTAAAGAAGATATAATCACCTTTAGTGATTGAATCTTATTCCAAGTGTTTTCTCGTGTTTTTTTTTGCAAACCAAGTAAACCTCAAACCCCCCTTTGTTATTTACTTTAATTGCACATAGGTCCCTTGTTAAAATTCATAATCCCTGTAAAGATGAATTTTATTTTTTTTACTTCGACGAGGCTAGTAAACTTGCTAGAATTGTCATCAGATCCATATTTGGGGAACTATGAAAATATGGATGCATGTTAACCCTGAGAAATGAACCTTTAGATTACAATCAGAAAATTTCTTAGGGTATTGTCTAATAGAAATAGGGATAATAGTTAACCTGGTTAAATGCGAAGAAGTAGTAAAAATGGCAGTCCCAAAAATAAAGAAGGGGGTCCAAAAGTTGAATGGTATGTTTGTCACTTTATCTTGATTTATTTCTAGACCAATACATTATGCGTTTCCATTTTAAAAGCGCTTAATGAAGGAAATTGTATTCAAATGGATACCAAACTGCGATACGACAACCCCAAAACTTAAAGAATTTTTGTTACATTTGTCCGTACTAGTCTGCCCAAAAGAGGTAAATACATTTTTCATCTACCAATTTGTATCTTTAGAAGCTGTAAGAGCAGTTATGGTAAGAGAAACCGACTTCTCCTAAGATTTGGTCTACTTCATTGGAGATGTGTTACAAGGTCTAGAAGTCTGATATCAAAAGATATAGAAGACCTCCTTGACATTATGATAACTTCCAGAAAGCTAAGATATAATTTGCTTGCCCTTACCATAATGGTAAAGACTGACTATTTTATCTAGAAGATACTCCACAAACCAAACCTAGCAATAAGAATGACAAATTGAGTTGTAGAGTTTTCGTTGTTTGATATCTCATACAAAACAAGAAAAACACTAAAAACATATTTATTCACAGGTTTTATGGCTAAAAAATGTTCGTATATGGGTCATCTAACACCAAGGGAAGCAATATCAAAACCCTTCTAGAGAATATGTAATGCCTCAGATTGGATGTTGCCATAAGGCTTGAAATCCACACTTTCAACAATCAAGCAGAGTATGATGCATGCTTGGTCTATTTATGATTATCATCCGTGGTGGGATTGAAATAGTTATAATAAAATAAAATTTGAAGCTAGTCACACCGCACGTCAAAGGCGAGTAACAAGCCAAAGACAACGTCATGCAAAAGTATCTAATAAAATTATAGACTGCTATGGAAATTTTTACAAAGGTGAAGATATATCATATCCAAAGAGAAGCGAGTAGCCAAGTAGACCTATTATCAAAGTTGGATAGTTCAAAGGTGCGAGACCATAATAAAATAGTCATACATGAGACATTGGCATAGTCAAGCATAAGTGAAGAAGTAAACATGGTTGAAGAGGGGTCGATAACTTTATGGTGGATGACACCAATAATAAGTACATAAGAAATGAGGAGCTTCCAGAGGATCAAAAGGAAGAAGAAAACACCAAGAGGTCATTCACCAATCCATTATTAAAATTTATAAATAAATAAATGAGAAAAGTGTTGGATGAGATTCACGAAGTACTGGAAAGAAAATACCTAGGAAGACACACTTTATATAAAAAGACCCTTTAGGTTGGCTATTTTTGGTTGACTGTGAGGGAAAATGCCATATTACACATCCATAAGTGTAAGAAGTTTCAGAAACACAATGATGTTCATCTTGCCCCTTCCGAGGAGATTCCATATTAGGCTATATTCCACTAGAACTAGGGAAACTCGAGTTCCTAATTATGGTCGTTAACTACTTCAAAAAATGGATCGAAGCAAAATCTCTTTTAAAAAAAATGACCATAATATACTATGATTATTTAAAAGGAACATACTTAATTGATTTGGGATTCCGCAACCAATGGTAATCGAAAATAGGACACAATTTGTGGATAAGAGATTGAGAGAGATGATGAAATATCCACAAATAACATATCACTTTACTTTGGTGGAACACCCTAATACCAATGACAAATAAGAGTCAACAAACAAGGTTTTATTAAGGGGATAGAGGAAAATGTTAGGTACTTCTAAATGAAACTGGGATGAGGAACTTCAACATTTTTTATAGGCTTACCATACCACCCCATATTCTTCCACCAAGGAAACACTCTTCCTGCTCACATACGGACCCAAAGAAAAAATCCATGTAGAAATGGAAGAGATTAGCTAGAGAAATTCTCATTGAGACCTTCGAGAGGCTAAGGGATAAACGGAGATATTAAGCCTTCTTAAGCTAGGCTTTGGTCAAGCTAAAAATGACATCCAAGTATAACAAGAAATTCTTACCTAGGATCTTCATTCTCAGATATCTCATCCTAAGAAGAGAAGATGTTCATAAAAATACATAAAAAAGAAAGCTAACACACAATTGAAAGAGACCATTCTGAGTCACTTCTAGTACAAGGAAGTAGGAGGTAACACTATGTTTTTCCTTATATTTGGAAAATAGTGTTACGTCCTAATTATTTAAATTTACATAAAAAGAATTCATAATTATTTATTTTCATTAAGATCTTATCAAAGTATTTCAAGTTGTTTAAATTAAAGTCTTTTTATAAATAATTTGAAGTCCTTTAATGATACAAAATAAGAAAATACTAACATATAATATACATCGTATTATGATATACATAAGTGAAAATCATCATACTCGTAAGCTTACATATCCTAAAATTATCAAGCATATATAAATATTTAACAATGCTTGAAAGTTAAACATCTTAACTAGATCTAAAATAATCATAACTAATTTACTTATGCCAAGTTCTCATAGTCAACATTACTAAAAGCAAAAGTCTAGAAGCATATACTTATATAATATATTAACTATCACAAAATAGAGTCTAAAATTACATCATAAGAGTAAACTACCAACATAACACTAATGGTCATTGGGGATAACCCCTTTGGCATCATCACCTCCTGAGTATTCTGAGGGATCCTCCTCAGATACAACTTATCATTTCCCTAAAGCTAACCATGTCCATAGTTTCCATTAATTTTGCTTGAGCTTAGAGAATTTTGAGACTTAAATTTCTGAGTTTTTTAGAGTTCAGATTAGGACCATTAAAATTCATGCTTATCTTTGATCTATAGTTTTAATGCTTTACATTTCTGAAGCCGTGAGGAAATTTGCTACAATTTTCATATTTACAGTTTACATATTTGATGATAAATGAGCAAGTTACAGTTGGTTTGGATGGAGGTTGAAAATGAAGTAATCAAGGCGCATTTTATATCATATATTTATTAATTTGCCTATGTTAACGGATGTATAGCCACCCTAGTGGTAGAAGCGCGCGCCTGTAACCTTTGGGACCTGGGTTCGAGCCCCAGTGGTACCCTTTTAATTATTTTTCACATTTTTGCTTTCTGATATTATTTTTTTTGGTAGGCGTTGGGCCTTGTTGGACTCTTGGTGTTTTTGTTTTGCTTATTGACCCCTTTGCAGGCTGTTTGCACCTCTGGCCTAGTTTGTTTTATTTTCTTATTTTTATTTTATTTATTTTCTTAATATATTTTCTAATATTAAAAGAATCATAAAAAATACAAAAAAAAAATCAGATTTTCATTTTAACTTAGTTTATTTTATTTTTCTCACAAAAAATATTTTATTTAACTATACTTTATTTATTTTTACTAACTAGTCTTGTAAATTTAATTTAAAACTAGGTTATTATTTATTTTCTTTTACACCAATTAGAATATATTTATTTTAATATTAAAAAAGGCCAAAAATATTTTATTATACTATAAATATTTTCAAGACAAAAATACCAAAAAATACTTTTCTTAAAACTTATTTTCTTTTGATAAATTAATAGAATTAGGGTTTTATTTAAAATCTTTTCTTAATAAATTTAAGTTTAATTAATTATTTTCTTTAATTAATTAGGTTAAGGCAATTTCCCCTTTTCTCATGAAAACCAAACAAAGATCTATTTTCTTTACATTTTGCATTTTTGTACATTTATTCATTTTGTACATTGTATTCCTTTAATTCCTTGTACATTTATATCCAATTCAATTTGGTTGTAATAGATTAATTAGGTTTACATTCTTGCAACCCCCATTCAATTTGTACACCCCCTCCCACAAATGTTGTAATAGCGTAGTAACTTTAAATTCTGCAATTTATCGCTTTTATATACAAATGCTAGTAATTAGGGTTTGTACGGAAAGACTAAAACCAATACTTAGAAAATCCTAATTCAAGACAAAAAAAAGCATGAACAATAAACTTGCACACAAGCACCCCTAGGGTTATTCCACTTGGTTTCCTTATACAAAATGACCATATTACGCATGTAAGGCATCTTAGCAAAAACAAGCAAATACAAGATCATAGTCCCTCGATGGCGCTATCTAAGTTTCCTTTCAAATGATCTTAGTCCCTAAAAAGAATGCTAAGATACCTTCCAACATTGCTAATCATGGTTATACGATGACCCACGCCTGTCCCATTTACATCCAAAGATAGGGTTGCTTACCAAATCAATGGTAAGACAACAATGTCAAAGGAAAAGAAAATGAACAAGAAAGACTTTTGAGTAGCTAGAATGCTCCTAATTACTTGCTCAATTTCAAACAAACATCCTTGCTATTTTCAAAACCAACACCTACACTTTCAAAACATCTTACAAAACTTGGAAACATTTTCAAAAGATCAACATCTTTGTATACATTCTTACGAATGAGGATCATTACAAAGATTGCCTAAACAATGGCCTCTTTACAAAATACTTTCAAAAAACCACCCAAAGAACAATTTCAAACAAAAGCAAGTGATCTAGCAAGTAACTAAGAGCCCATGGAAAACCATGGATGAAAATGGTGCTAATACCTTCCCTTTTCATAATCTATCCCCTGAACTCAAGAAATAATCTCAAAGGTCTTTCCTGTGCTTTTTCACCTTTCCTTTTGGATAAAAGAAAAGTCAGTGGTGACTCTTGCTAACCACAACATTTGCGATCAAACGCAAAACCCTCAAGTCAGTTCTCCCACCGTATCCCAGAACTGGTGACTCTGCTGGGGAAAATTCTAAAAGTGGGGTTACCTTAGGGTTAGATCATATTTACTTGCTTTCATTGTTTGACTTGTATGCTTTACATTATGGTTCTTTGTTTGGGTTTGAATCCTCTACCCGGATTTGGGATACCTTATAGGTAAGTAGCAATACATTGTGGAAACTGTGCGGGGTATACTGACATGGTCTAAGCAATATCTACGTTAGTGCGACATATTTGTAGGCACCGGTAGCCCTTGAGTTAATCAAGGAGAATACGGGGCCGCTGAGTAATGTCATGAAGCACTAATGAACTTTTAGAACCTTTACTTGACCAACTTAGCCTTTAGGATGTAGTGAGATGACCGACTTTGGTGCAGTCCGAAGTTGGTAGATACTTGATACTACACTCATTGAGGTTTGGTTTTTTGGGATATTTCGGTCACCATTAAAGAGGCCTGTGCTGGAACAATGAACAAGGAAACAAACCGGTTATATTGAGCTCCTTAGAACCCGGTTACTATTACTAGGACAGGTTTGAGCCAACTAAACATCGAGGGGGTACTTACCTATGAGACTATATGCAAGAAAGAGACCCGATTATCAACTTGTGCCTACTTTGGAAGAATTCTCCCGACTCTTGAGGATTCCCATTCTCAATCAACTACCTTTCAACGGTACGGAAAGAGACCCAAAGCCAAAAGAGATTGCTCAAACTCTACACTTGCACTCATCTGATGTCACAGCTCATTGTGAAATAAGGAGTGGTGTCAAAGGTTTCCTAGCAAAGTTCTTGTTCGAGAAAGTCCAAAACTGTTGGAACTCCTTGGATTTGCAGGCCTTTGAGGAAATTGTGGCTCTCCTCATCTATGGGATGGTTTTGTTTCCAAATCCTGACCAACTCATAGATGTGAACACCGTTAAAATATTCATATCCCGCAACCCGGTACCTACATTTCTAGGGGACATCCTACATTCTTTTCACACTCGCACAATGAGGAAAAGAGATGTCCTTATGTGTTGCACTCCTCTCTTGGCAAGATGGTTTATTTCGCATCTTCCCCAATCTGTATTAAAGAACGAATAAGGTTCAAGGTGGTCACAAAGGTTGATGACGCTCAAACATTTAGACATTCATTGGTGCTCCCGATCCATAGAGAATGTTACTATTGTCGACCTTTGTGGATAATTTCCTAATGTCCCTTTACTTGGCATTAGAGGAGGTATCACCTACAACCCCTGTTTATCTTTAAGACAGTTTGGTTACGCCCGAAGGGATGGCCCGCACGAGATGCTGATTCAAGGTTTGGTATTTGACTACGAGAACGACGATCAAGGTCTTCTCCAGATATTTATTCGAGCTTGGAGGATGTTAAACAAGGTAGATATCAAGACATTTGGGCATACAAATTCCATCCCTCTTGAGCCTTACCTCAAATGGGTACAAACTCGTGCTCAAAATCTTATGATGCCTTATCCCTCCATTCTCCTGGTAATCATTGAGCCTGTCATGGAAGGAGATGTTCCATACACTATCCTACATCCTGACATGCCCACCTCTCTTGAAGACCTACAAAGGGATTGGATACAAGTCAAGGGGGAGCGAGATACTTCCGAAGCCCGATTCTACGCAAGCGAGAAGAAGGTTTTGGAACTCACTAGGCTAATTCATGAGGAGCGGAACTTGAATGCCTACATCACACTGAAGAGGATGCGTACTAGCTTTTTATCTTAGAGTTTTTGTATTATTTTGCCCAAAAGAGGCATTGATGTAGTCAAGCTTTAATTTATTAATATAACGTGTGTTTCCTTTTTTGTCTAAAACAAATTTGAATCTTTAAAATCCTTGAAATCGTTGCATATGCATTTTCCATTCATCATAACATAAGCAGGTTTCTTGCAATAAGTCTCCTCATCTTTCTACTGTTTATTTCAGTAAGATGGATCTCGAGAAAACGGTGAAGGACCTCCAAGCTCAGAATGCACAGTTTCAACAGTTGTTCTTAACTCTAGCCAAAGAACAAGAGTTGAAGACCTTGCTGGTTGAAGAGAAAAATAAGAAAACAAATAAGATAACTGAAGTTCTAAACATGGGAAGAAGATTCCAAGGGCAAGCAAGAAGGGCCTTAGAATTTGCAACGACATCCGGTGAGAAAGAGAATCAAGATGGGAAGGGCAAGGAAACAGTTGTTCAGTCTGATTCAGAAGAGGAAGAGGAAGAGGAAGAAGAAGACTATTCTGAAGAACAATACCCTCCAGCCGACGACAAGTATAAGCATCTAGAGGAGCGGTTGAGCGCAATGGAAATCTAAAAAGTGCCTAGATTGGACTTTGATGAGTTGGGATTAGTATCGGGAATTATCATTCCTCCAAAATTCAAAGCACCTGTGTTCGCCAAATATGACGAAGTTTCATGCCCCAAAATGCATCTCCGGTCCTATGTGAGGAAAATCCAACCCCATACCGCTGACAAGGACTTATGGGTACACTTCTTCCAAGACAGCCTGTCTGGAACTCAACTTGATTGGTTTTATCAGTTAGAAAGAGCCAATGTTCATAACTGGGAAGATCTGGCCGCCACCTTTTACAAACAATACCAATATAATGCTGATCTTGCGTCCACCCGTACTCAACTCCAGAGTATGGCCATGGTTTCAAGTGAAGGTTTTAAGGACTACGCGCAAAAAAGGAGGGACTTGGCAGGAAGAGTATAGCCTCCCTTATCTAAAAGAGAATTAGTAGACATGTTCTTGGACACCTTGTGTGGTCCCTTCTTTAATCACTTGATTGGGAGTTCATCGACAGGTTTTACTTAATTGATATTGACCGGAGAAAGGGTGGAAGCCGGGATAAATAATGGAAAGATTCAAAAAGATGCATCCTCTGATGCTATAAGAAAACCATTCATTAGAAAGAAATAAGTGGTTGCTGTATATCCTCAGAGAAATCAAGATAGGGCCAAACGCCGTCCAATGGTGGGGGCTATTATGATTCCTAAACCTGCGCCTGATCTGCAAAGAAACAACCAACCAAGAATGGAAAGACCAGTCATACAATTCACCCGAATTAATATGACAATATCTCAAGCATTGCCATATTTGTTAAGATCCAACCTAGTGACGTTGAAAGAAGCTCCAAAGAATCCTAACACAACCTCTCCTCACTATCATCCCAATGCCCGCTGTGCATACCATTCTGAGAGTCCCGACCATGACACTAATAACTGTTGGGCTCTAAAGAACAAAGCACAAGACCTCCTTGAAGCCAAAGAGATTGAATTTGATGCGCCAGAAAACCCCAATGTCATTTCTGCCCCTATGCCTAAGCATGGCCATAATGCTAACGACATTGAAGAGGATATGTTTGTTACTTCAGTTGATGAACTTATGACCCCACTCCTAACTATCAATAAGAACTTATTGAATGCCAGTGTTTTCCCAAGTTGTGATGAAAGCTGTCATTTCTGTTTGTCTTCCCCAACCAGCTGTCCTTTGTTAAAAGTAGGTGTTCAGTGCCTAATAGATAACAAGGAAATTTTATTCGAGAAGACTTCTATTCCAACTATTTCTTTTAATGATTTTTCCATCGTTACCATTTTTGACAATTCTTCCAGGGTCTCCACCAAAAGACCCGTTAGAATTACATCAGTTCCAAAATTAGCTCCTTTGATAATTACAATGCCTAGACCAATCCCGTATTCGTCAGACAAAACCGTACAATGGAATTATGGAGGGGATGTCTACTACCACGGTATCAAGCAAGATTGGCCAGCTGCTGAAGATTCAATTTTTGAGAAAGTTGACTCCAATATCAGTAATATTGCAGGGACCAGTAAGATTACCTGAAGCGGAAGGATATTCTCTCTAGAAATTGCTCCCCCAAAAGCGGTTTCTGGACCCGTAATCATTCCTGTTGTTGTTGCTCCTCCAAAGGTTATTCCAAGTCCTATAATCATTTATGCTAATACTCCTACTAAAAAAGCTGTTACAACCCCTGTTATCACTCCTACTGACATTCCTGCTACCGACTCAACCGAGACTCGAGGTAAAAGAATTCAGATTGAGCCTGTCTGGATGAAGGCACAATCATTGGCTATCCCTGAGACCTCTCGGAAATAGATGGAGGAAATTCTAAAGATCATAAAAATAAGCGACTACAATGTAGTTGAGCAACTGAGGAAAACTCCATCTAAAATTTCCATGCTGGCTTTATTACTATGTTCCGAGGCTCATGCAAAGGGCTTGGTAAAATTCCTTAAAACTACTCATGTACCCCAAGAAACATCTGCCGATCAGTTCCAAGACTACGTAGCCAGCTTGATTGCAGATAATGATTTAGGTTTTTCAGATGCTGATTTAACGCCAAGAGGGAGGAAGCATAATGAAGCATTGCATGTCTCAGTGGAATGTAGGGGCACGACCTTGGCTCATGTTTTGGTGGACACCGGTTCGTCTCTGAATGGTTTAGCTAAAAAGGCTCTTGATAGGATTGACTGTGAGGGAATGACATTGAAACCAAGAAACATAGTAGTGAGGGTCTTTGACGGCTAAAAAAGGATGGTGCACGGGGAAGTGGATATCCCCATAAAGGTTGGAACCCAAACGTTTGATTCAACTTTTTATGTAATGGATATTTGCCCATCATATTCCTGCTTGCTAGGTCGACCGTGGATTCACAATGCTGGCGCTGTTACTTCTATGTTGCACCAAATGCTGAAATATCCAATTCAAGGGAAGATCATCACTGTTCATGGAGAAGAAGAGTATATGGCCAGCCATCTAAATTCCTTCAGATATGTGGAGTTAGATGGTGAATTTATTGAAACTCCATTCCAGCACTTTGAAGAAGTCCCGCAAGATGTGGCAGTAACCAAGGATGTGTCTCAAGTTCCCAAGATCACAAGGCCTCCGCTCAGGATGTCGTCTTTGAAGGATTCCAAGGCAGTGATAGAAGAAGGTTGGTGCACTATTTGGGGACAACCCCTAGATATCCCATACAAATCTGACAAGTTTGGTATGGGTTTCACTTCAGGTGCCCAGAAGGTTGTACGCCGCGCTCGTACCGGAGGACCACCATTGAAGATCAGCAACCACCAAGTCAGCACCGTGGAGGATGATAAAGACAACTACAACCTGGAGGATTGGATTTTCCCAACTGTCAGTGGAGGGCTCAACAACTGGGAGGCTAGAGATTTCGTCTCGATCACTTTTATCCCATAGTAACTTGTCTTTACATTTTATTGGATCTGTAATTATAAAACAATTCAGACTCTTAAAACCTTGTGTCTTACCCGAGGCACAATGGTCCATTTGTAAGGGTTATCATCTCATTTCTATATGACATCAATGACTCATGGACATTTTTGCATACAAACTTTGTGCTCATTGTTTTTCTTTTTTACATTTTCGTTTCTTTAAAAGATAGCTATACTCTTACACACACTCACACTCACAATGCAGGTCTACATCCATTCGGGATCCCGTGGGTAACGGTTCTGCTATGACTTTTTGTGACTCTGAAAGTCTAATCTACCAAGCCGAAGACGAAGGTGAGGAAGATTGTGAAGTACCAGGGGATCTCTCCAGGTTACTGCAACAAGAAGAGATGACCATTCATCCCCACGAGTAACCAGTAGATACAATTAACCTAGGTACCGAAGAAGACAAAAGAGAAGTCAAGGTGGGTGCCAATATGGAACCCAGTGTCAAGGAGCGCCTGATTTAGTTGTTGCACGATTATGTTGAGGTCTTTGCTTGGTCGTATGAAGACATGCCAAGACTTGATGCATATATCGTGGTACATCGTCTACCAACAAAAGAAGACTGTCCACCGGTAAAACAAAAGCTCCGACGCATGCGACCAGACATGTCAGATAAAATTAAAGCAGAAGTCATGAAACAATTCAATGCTGGATTATTGGCCGTCACCTCTTATCCGCAATGGGTTGCCAATGTTGTTCCCGTGCCCAAAAAAGACGACAAAGTACGAATGTGCATAGACTACAGAGATTTGAATAGGGCAAGCCCTAAGGATGATTTCCCACTTCCCCATATTGATATTCTAGTTAACAATACGACACAACATAAGGTGTTTTCCTTCATGGATGGCTTCTCAGGATACAACCAAATCAAAATGGCGCCCGAGGACATAGAGAAGACAACCTTTGTCACTCAGTGGGGCACATTCTGCTACAAGGTTATGCCGTTTGGACTGAAAAATGCTAGGGCAACCTATCAGCATGCCATGGTAGCTCTATTTCACGATACGATACATCACAAAATAGAGGTCTATGTGGACGACATGATAGCTAGATCTCAGACAGAAGAAGAGCATCTTGATCGTTTACAGAAAATGTTTGAGAGGCTAAAGAAATACAAGCTGAGGTTGAACCCCAATAAGTGCACATTTGGGGTGAGGTCTGGTAAATTCCTAGGCTTTGTCGTCAGTAATAAAGGTATTGAAGTAGATCCTGCAAAGGGGAAAGCAATACAAGAGATGCCTGCTCCTCATACGGAGAAGGAAGTCCGAGGATTCTTGGTACGTTTGAACTATATTGCTAGATTCATTTCTCACCTGACAACTACTTGTGAACCAATCTTCAAACTACTGAAGAAAGATCAAGTAGTCAAATGGAATGATGAGTGCCAAACCGATTTTGACAAGATCAAAGAATACCTACAAGAGCCTCTTGTATTGATGCCACCAGTCGAGGGAATACCATTGATCATGTATCTGAGTGTTTTAGAAAATTCAATGGGGTGTGTGCTGGGGCAGTATGACGAGTCTGGCCGAAAAGAGCACACTATTTATTACCTGAGCAAAAAGTTTACCGACTGTGAAACAAGATATTCACCGCTCGAGAAAACTTGCTGCACTCTGGCATGGGCTGCTCGCCGGCTGAGACAGTATATGCTGACCCATACTACCTTGTTGATATCTAAAATGGACCCAATAAAATACATCTTCGAGAAACCTGCTCTCTCTGGGAGAATAGCGAGATGGCAGATGATCCTGACAGAATATGACATACAGTATACCACCCAAAAAGCAATAAAGGGCAATGTACTAGCTGATCACCTTGCTCACCAAGATGTGGAAGACTACCAGTCCATGAAGTTCGAATTCCCAGATGAAGACATCATGGTGGTAAACAACTGTGACGAATTCAGACCATATGACATACCTGAACAAGGATCTCTATGGACCCTAGTTTTTGATAGGGAATTTGACGCACTCGACACTGGTATTGGTGTTGTACTCATATCTCCTGGAGGGTGTCATACTCCTTTTATTGCAAGATTCTGCTTCAATTGAACAAACAACATGGAAAAATATGAAGCGTGCATCTTTGGTCCAAGGTTACCATAGATTTGGGGATCAAATCCTTGAATGTATTCAGAGATTCAACTTTAGTCATCAGCCAGATCAAAGGGGAATAGAACACCAAACACCCCAACCTTATCCCCTACAAAGAACACGTGTTGACATTACTCCCATATTTTGAGAAGATTACCTTCGAGAATTTCCCGCGAGAAGAAAATCAGCTAGCAGACGCACTAGCCACAATGTCATCCATGTTTAAACTTAATTGGGATGACGAGGCTCCCCAGATCACCATTGAACGGATGGATGAACCAACACACTGTCACAAGATTAATACTGAAGAAGTAGTGGACTAGCCTTGGTTTCACGAAGTCAAGAGGTACCTCGAGACTCAAGAATACCCAGAAGGAGATTCAGTAAACGATAAGAAGTTATTAAGGAGATTCTCTGCTAAATTCTTCCTTAGTAATGACATTCTTTACAAATGCAACCATGACTATGTGTTACTTCGGTGTGTAGACAAGGTTGAAGCTGAAAGGATCATGGCTGAGTTACATGAAGGAACTTTTGGCACCCATTCCAGTGGGCATACGATGGCGAAGAAAATCCTACGGTAAGGCTATTACTGGTTTACCATGGAAGCATATTGCTATCAACACTCTCGAACCTGCCATAAGTGTCAGATCTATGCTGACAAGGTGCACGTACCTCTGGTTCCTCTGAATGTCTTGACAGCTCCTTGGCCCTTTGCTATGTGGGGAATTGATATGATTGGGGAAATCAAGCCAACAACCTCCAATGGATATCGCTTCATCTTAGTGGCCATTGACTATTTTACAAAGTGGGTTGAGGCGGCCTCCTTCGCTTCCGTTACCAAGAATGTTGTCGCCCGGTTCATCAAGCAGAATCTCATCTGTTGTTATGGTATCCCGAAGAGGATCATTACAGACAATGGTACAAACTTGAACAATACTATGATCACCGCCTTGTGCGAGCAATTCAAGGTCCAGCATCACAATTCTTCCCCTTACTGGCTGAAGATGAATGGTGTTGTCGAAGCCGTGAATAAGAACATTAAAAAGATCATACAAAAAATGACAGTCACATACAAATATTGGCATGAGATTCTACCATTCGTTCTCCATGGATATCGTACCACAGCTCGCACATCAACCGGGGCAACACCTTATTCTCTAGTATACGACATGGAGGCTGTCTTGCCTATTGAGGTCCAGATCCCCTATCTAAGAATTATGAAGGATGTAAGGTTGAATGAAGAAGATTGAATCCATACTCGAATTGATCAACATAACTTAATTGATGAGAAAAAGCTTACTACTATTTTCCATGGTCAAATATATCAAAAACAGATGATCAAGGCTTTCAAAAAAAAGGTCAGACGCCAAGTGTATCAAGTTGGAGATATGGTGATCAAACGTATCATACTGCCGCAAGGTGATCCCAGGGGAAAATAGACTCCTACATATGAAGGACCATTTGTAATCAAAAGCATATTCTCTGGTGGAGTGATGATATTAACCACCATGGATGGCGATGACCTGCCGCACCCTGCGAACACAGATATAGTCAAAAGATACTACGTGTGATCAGTGGGAATTAGAAATGCCTGTTTTGGAATGCTGGTTCGCGTTTGTGTTTGTTTTCGCAAAATGTCACGGTAAGCAAGAGTCGCCACCGTCTTTTATTTTATCCAACAAGGAAAGGACAAAAGCACAAAAAAATTCCTTTTCGAGATGTTACTCGGGTTCGGGAGGTAGATTATAGAAATGGAAGGTGTTATCACCCTTTCTATCCGTGGTTATCCACGGGATCTTAGGTACTTGCTCATTGTGTTTTCAAAAGATTGCTTTTCTTTGTGTTTGTGGGTTTGAAAAGAGTTTTTGTTTTGAAGACAGTGTAAGTGTGAAAAGTTTTGTTTTGTTTTAAAAGGAGCAAGTACTTAAGAACATCTACCTACTCAAAAAGGAATTAAACTGTGCAAATGTCCTTTAGACAATGCTATCCCACTATTGAGGAGTAGGTATCACCGTCGTTGGAGTTTTCGGGTCAATTCGATTTAAGGGACGTGTGGCCACTAAAGTAATGTTAGGATGCCTTAGCGGTAACCCTAATGTCTTAGATAATTTTTCCGAGGCAACCGTTTCGAGGCAACTTATGATCTTTGGACAAAAGGAAGACCTCTAAAACTTCCTATACTCAATGACCACGTTCGAGGCAACCAAGTGAGGCGTACCCTAAGAGTGGCATGTGCGAGTGTGTCAATTTTCAGTTTATATTATCTTTGTACATGTTATGGTGAGCTACGGTTGATTTTAAATTAAAGGTTAATCTTGTCATGCATAGCCTATTATTCAAACATCTAGCAGTTAATGGTTGCGGAAAATAAATTGCGGAAAATAAAACTAAGCTATTACAAGGCGTCAGGTATTTACATCGCCAAAAACAAACCCTTAAAATTAAATGCGAAAAGTAAATAAAAGCGATAAGTAAAGGTCCTAAGTTAAAACTATTACATCCTCGGAGCAATTACAATATATGGATAAAAAATAATACGCGCGAGAAAATTGAATCGGATTGTCCTTTAGGGTTTTGACCCTTTTATTGAATAAAACATATTTTTGTCATTTTTGATTTAAGAATTAAGTTTAATTAATTAATTAAAAGAAAATATATTTTTTTGAGTTTTATTTTAATTAAGAAAATAAAATTAAAAAGGTAAAAATATATCAAAACCCTAATTCTAAACCAATTTTATTTTAATGCAAAATATGTTAAGATTAAACCTAATTAAAACTAACTTAATTAATTAATGATTTATTTACAAAAATAAAAATAGTGAAATTAATAAATATTATTTTGTTATTTCTGATTTTTTATGAAAAAAAGGTTAGTTTGTTAATTAATTAGTTTTAATAATAATAATGAAAAGCAATAAAAAAATGAAAAGAAATAAAATATAAGTAAACTTTGGGGGGGGGGGGCTGAAGAGGTCGTATGATCAACAATTTTTCTAGGCCCAGAACGCTGGCCCTTGTTGACCCTCCAGATTGCCTATGCTTGCATTAACTTGAATCCATGGTGGATCAATGGTTCTGACCTTTGGATCTAGCTTGAAGCCGCTTGGCACATTGAGATCTGAGGACGTATGGTGGTCCACGCTTGGGATGCTGCGCCTGAATACTTGAAGGAAAAACATAACAAAGTTTTGGGGGACCTGGGATGTTGGACCTGCAAGGAAGTTTGTTAGAAATTGAAAATATAAGGCCTGTGATATTGGATCCTAGTCCATTCGATTGAGCGAATTCCCTTTCACCCCTGAGCTGCTTGCTCATTCAAAAGGCATGACTCCTGCTTTTGGCCCTGCAAATTAGTCAATTTGGAACTAAACAACATAGAGAAACATCTCATTCAAAATCAATTCCTAAACCCAGATCTGGGTTGGTTTCGATTTGTCACAGCCTAGATCATGGATTTCAAATGTAACATGCTTTGAAAGAAACTTTATCCATGGGGGGTTCAAACGTATGAACACTGCAGCTTATACATGCTTTGTTAAATCACTCACAAGTAATAACAAAAAAAACTATGAATATGCAATTATGAGTAATTTTAAGATTAAGTGAGATTGAACATTATACCACTGGAGGTGCCTGGATTTGGACGAAAGGTGCCTGCAATGGAGTCTAGACTTTCGTGGGACAGGCTGGTGCTTTTACGAGGCAAGGTATGTGTGGCCGTCTTCGTGGTGTTTTTTCCGTTTCTGCAGAGTTTTGTGTATCTTTCCCCCCCGTTTTTTCCTTGTGAGCATGAGGTTTATATAGACAAAGGAATTTAGGTCAATATTTGTGTATCAAATCTTGGCCCATTATGATGAAGAGATTTGATTTGATTCACTTTGAATATCATTCCAAAAATAGCCTAATTCAATCTTTTTGTCCACACCATGCCTTTACACGAATTTGATTTGATTTCTTCATAAAGACTTTCTATTTTTGATTCAATCATGTGCCAATCGGCTTTCATGCGTTACTGCTAGCCTGTTATGAGCTGTTTGGGCCTCCAACATGATGAAAATCGAAAGCTGACTTGCCCTTTGTAGATCCACTTCCCTTCTAATCTACTCTCTTCGATAGCTCTAAGCTCCACTTCGAATTAATCCATCTTCGATGTCACAGCCCCTTCGATTGAGACTCCTTCTACTTCGACTGCTTGATTTGAAAAGAATCACTCTGGTCGAATAAACTCTTGTGGAGTTAGGAACAGAAAAGGCAAGAATCTGGCCTTTAACTCAGGAATTGAATCCAAAATCAATTGAATTCTTGCCATATTTGCAAGGAAAACATGCCATTTTCTCATGTTCAGTGTGCCTGGACATGTTTTTTGAGTGCCCTCTTGATGGCCTCTTTCAAATGGCCTGGAAGGAGTTCTTCAAATGGCCCTTGTCCAAATATCAATCGAAGGGTATTTATCAATCAAAGAGTCCTTTGCTACACCAATTGAAAGATCTTGTTCATGCTAATCGAAGGACATGGTTAACATGCCTGTCGAAGCTGCCTTGACACAATGCTAAATCGAAGGATCCCTTGGCATGCCAATTGAAAGGCTTGGCCCATGGTGCCAAACGAAAAGGTCTTTCAGAATTCCAATCGAAGGCCTTGACATAATGCCAATCGAAATGCTTGTCCATAATGCCAATTGAAGCATTTTTGGAATGTCAATCGAAAGGATTGGCCATAATTCCACTCGAAGGGAATTATCCATGCCAATCGAAAGGCTCCTTCAGAATACCAATCGAAGTGTCTTTCAGAATGCCAATCGAAAGGTACTTAAAGCACCACTCAAAAATTTTCTTTTTCCTTAGGCAAGGGTTTGTGACCAACCATGTAAGGGAAGACCTTTGAAAACATGAGAGGGCAAATTTTGGGGTACAACAGTTTCCCCTGTTCAATTTTCTTAAACCTGAGGATATAGATTGGCTTTTGAGCCTTTCGCGATCCGAAGGTGGAAGATAATTGAATACTAGAGTGCCCAGAAATTTGCATTCGCATGGTGTAGTATCATCATTGTGATGCCGGGAATGGGCTTAAAGATGCCATTTGGAGACGGTAGAGTCTTGCTGGAGATGGGCTTAAAGATGCCATCCAAGAATGTTTGTTGACCCGCAATGCTGTAGGCCAAAAGAATGAGTATCGAAATGGTATTCGTGTCTGGAATGTCATTGAACTGTATCGGGGGACTGAGTTTGTATGAGCAAAAGAATAGCGTCCGTGTCTGGAGCGTATCTGAACCAGATCTGAGATTTGAATCTGGATGATTGTCAGAATTGCGTCTGCATCTGGAGCGTATCTGAAATGTATTTGAATGAGTGACAGAATGACATCCGAATCTGGATGGTATCTAGACTATAATTTGAATGAGTGACAGAATGATATCTAAATCTGGATCGTATCTGGACTGTATTTTGAATGAGTGACAGAATGACATCCGAATCTGGATCGTATCTGGACTGTATTTTGAATGAATCTAGAATAAGTATCAAAATGTCAGCCATATCTGGATCGCATCTGAACTGTCTCTAGAAGGGATCTGGAATAAGTATCAGAATGTCAGCCATATCTGGATCGCATCTGAACTGTCTCTAGAAGGAATCTGGAATAAGTATCAAAATGTCAGCCATATCTAGATCGCATCTGAACTGTCTCTAGAAGGAATCTGGAATAAGTATCAGAATGTCAGCCATATCTGGATCGCATCTGAACTGTCTCTAGAAGGAATCTGGAATAAGTATCAGAATGTCAACCATATCTAGATTGCATCTGAACTGTCTCTAGAAGGAATCTGGAATAAGTATCAGAATGTCAGCCATATCTGGATCGCATCTGAACTGTCTCTAGAAGGAATCTGGAATAAGTATCAGAATGTCAGCCATATCTGGATCGCATCTGAACTGTCTCTAGAAGGAATCTGGAATAAGTATCAGAATGTCAGCCATATCTGGATCGCATCTGAACTGTCTCTAGAAGGAATCTGGAATAAGTATCAGAATGTCAGCCATATCTGGATCGCATTGAACTGTCTCTAGAAGGAATCTGGAATAAGTATCAGAATGTCAGCCATATCTGGATCGCATCTGAACTGTCTCTAGAAGGAATCTCAGAAGATGATGATCTTTTCCTGTTGATTGATCTTTCCTGAAAAGGTAAAGAGTTAGTTGTATGCAATGCCATGATGTATGCATTGTGTAATGATGTTCTCAAAATAAAATGAGATTTGTGTCATATGTATTTTGTATGCATATGTTATGAATGTTGTTGAAGTGTAATTTTGTCTTGGACTTTGCTCAAAATGTTTCCACCGGGGATCCCTGCTTTGTTGTTTGAGGAGAACTCCGCTGAGGGATATTGAAAACTCTGTGGGGAGTATGTTTATTTCTGCTTGGGAAAAGAGTTTAGGAGTCTTAGTCGTCCGTTGCTCTACTGGGGAGTCGAAGTTAAACTGATATCTGGTCGTGTCCAGGTTTTGCAGTAACTTGCTGGGGATTGTAGAGTAGTCTACTGGGGAAGAGGAGTTGTGGTCCTTTGATTTGTAGTAGTCGGAGAGGCAAACTCAAGCTGGGGAATCCTGGTGTTGTTGGGGAAATAAACCATGTCGTCAATCCGCTAGAGAGGTGACATCTTCGTTGGGGGAAGTCCTCGAGGATTATTGAGGTTGATTCAGTTGGGGAAAGGTTTTCAGAGATTAAACCCTTGTTGGGAGTCATCCTATGAGAAGGATTTTGGGGATATTTGTCATTGCCCCTAGTAGCAAGTGTTTGTGACATTGCCAGAAAATGTTTAATTGTATGTAACCCTTCACTGAGATTGATGTTCAAGGCCCCAAGTGACGGAGATGGAGACTTGCCCCTGGTTACTCTGCACTTCTTCAGAGATTTCTTGAAATCTTGACTGGACTGCCCCATGTGTGCTGGATAGTGACATGTCAAGTCCCCCTGTTGATAGGAGATTCGTAAATGGAAGTGTCATCCTTCTTGAATTGATTTTGTTCACTGAGAGAATTTTTGTTCACTGGATATTCATTGTGTGAATTTCTCCGCTATTAAACAAATAGCCATATGCAAACAATGATATTCAAGTAATGCAAAGTTTATGTTTGTCTTGAAGTTTTTTTTGAAAATGCATTTTAGCGAGTAAAGAAATTTTGCTAAGAAAATTCAAACTCAGGATTTAGAGCAAAGCCTTACAGGAGTCAGGATACCTTTTGTAACAGTATGCTTTCGAACTAACCCATGCTTCAATTAGGACTTTTGAAGGGTTGTAACGTGGCTTGGTTCACGATTTAAGAAGCAAAGGATAAAGGCTCAAAGTATATTTGTACCCACCTGCTCTTCGTGATGTTCTTCAATCCTAAACTCAGTTAATTGTGCATTTGAGCTTCTAATGAGTCTTGAACAACGTTTTTGGTGATGGTTCACACAAGTTGAATTTGTTGGAAGGAAGTCATTTTTGCAACATTTTTCATGTTATTGAGGATTTGTGGCGACCTCGTTCTTTTGATTTGTTATCCCTAACTTTTGCCTGACTGTTCCTGTTTTCGATATTACAGTCAGCGGGATGCCTCAGCTTTCTTAAGCCTTCTTTATAGATTTTATAATCCAAAATTTGCCCTCTCTTTTTCCACAAGAAAACACAGCTTCGGGTTTTCTCTGACTTTTCAAATTGGCGTAAGAATCAGTCAAACAGACTTTTTCTTATCAGTCTACCCAAATTAGGGTTTTCATGGCTCTGGAACAGTTCAAGCAAATTATTAGGGTTTGGTTGAGTTTGGCTCAGGGTTTGATCAGGCAGGCGCTTCTTTGACTATTAATCAAGAACTAGGTTTTGTGCGTGCATTCTCAGAAAGAATTAATTCTACAGTTCTTTTCAATTTACTCTGGGATATGGATTGAGGCTTCTGATTGAAAGTTTGCAGTATTTGATTTAATCAGTAAAAGGGATAAGCATATGGATGTTTGTTGTGATTGACTGTGCATTTCTTGTTTAATTGAGACGCCGAGTTTATTATTGATTGCAAGACAACAGTGTTTATTAATTATTTATTTATTAATTCTAAGTTAGAATAGTTGGGGTTTACTTCCAATTATTTTAATTTAAGAAACTTGAGTAATTAAATAAACAGTGAATTGAAAAAAGGAATTAACTGACAAAGAAGGATTTTTTTATTCATCTTTAATTGTTTGTTACAAATTATTATTGGAAAACTGTAAATTTATTTACATTTTGTTTACAATAATAATGTTACAATGATTAAAAGGAAAATAAAACTACATCCTAAAATTATCCTAAGTCTTCTGATGCTCCCCTGTGCTCAATTGATTTTACCTGCAAAAACAAAGAAAGGGAAAAAGTCAAATGCAGATGAATTAAGAAAAAAACAGACAGTTAATTTAAAGTTCATCATTAAAAGTAACTGGCCGGAATCAGTTATTCACCCTCTCTGCAAATCACAAGAAAATTCTTGGTTCACAGAGAAGGGTAGAAAATGTTGAAAGCATGTAAAAATATACAAGGCAGCATATAATTCAAAATATCAAACATACTACATAAATTGTCAACCAAAGAATATGCCAAAAGAACAAATTGCCCATTTCAAAAATTCCAAACCAAGTACAAAGTACAAAAGGCAAACTGAACCAAACTAAGCCAAAGATGCCAACCAAGTGCAGAACTGTCCAAAAGAGATGTCAAAGCTGTCAACAAAGTACACAGTATGCAGGAAATCTGAAAAAGAGATATGCAAAGCTAAACCATAATGTAAGCAAACATTTCAAGTTACATCATTTTCAAGGCCAGATACTTTTTCAGAAAAGCTACTTTTAAGCAATAAACAAATGCTTAAATCTGTAGAGAGAAGAGAGAGAGAGAGAGAGAGTAAAATAAGTACAGGCTTACAAAAGGCTTGAGGCTTAGGGAAAAAGAGATATAAACAAGTTATCTTAACACAGTTAAAGAGGAGGCAGAACCAACACATAGAAAAAACACAAGCTCACTGTAATACAAACCAGAAGCAAAAAGCTTGCCTCCAAAACCTGTGTTCCCAAATAAACCAAAAGCATACAAGCCTTAAAACTTGTAACAGCATAAGCCTCAAACAGAAGCCTGTAACTTCACCTGCACAAAGCCAAGCCCTGCATCCTGTAAAACTGTCAAACACAAGCCTAAGACATTCAAATTACCTGCTAAGCATAAACCTATGTCAAGCCTCAAACATGAAGCCATCAAACACAAATCAAAACCAGCATACAAGCATAAACCTGCCTATAAACCTGTGTCAAAGCCATCAACAAACCTGCTAACCTGTTTCACACCAGAAACCATCCAAACCTGCTATAGCAACTAAACAAACACATAAACCAGCAAGCCTAAAGCCTAACTGCCTTCAAACTAAAACCTGCATAAGCCTTTATCCAAACCAATTCCAACCAAACCCTAAACCCTCAGAATAAAATCATCACAGGGTCTAAAAAAAAACAAAGGCAAACAACCCAGAATCAATTTCAACACATCATCAACACTCAAAGCATTCAGTCCCAAAAAACCCTCAGAGCTAGGCTCATCATAGGGTTCAAAAGCAAATCATCAGAGCAAAGAAGCAAGCAAATCATCAGAGGAAAAGAAGCAAGCAGGCAAAGCGTTTTCAGAAGAAGGCTCATCATAAAACACAAAAGCAAGATATTAGACAAACCAGGGAAGACTTCCAAAGCATAGCATCACGCATTCCTCCGCCCTTGGCCGCCTGAGACGCCACCCTATCCATTTCTCCTCCTCCATTTCCAAAGGCCAACAAAGGTTAATTTCTTCTCCCCCTTTTTCCTTTTTAAGCACCTCAAACAGAAACAAATAACACCAAATATTAATCTAAAGATCAGAACAAGGAAAGAATTAATCATGCAAATATGAAAACCCTAAAAAATATGTTAAGAAAAAAATACGAGACTACCTCTGTGTCATCCATGCCTGAGTGATCTTGGAGAGAAAGAGGTTAGAAGCGGCGCCTGGTAGCCATGGGCGGAGATTTCACTCAGAAGCTTGGCTCAAAGGATGAAGACGAAGGAAGCAAAGTGAGGAACGACGCCGCTCTGTAACCCTAAATCCGGAAATGAGACAAAACAAACCAAACCCTAAAACAAAATGTTGTTAAACTGGTTGGGCCTTGTCCCATACAAGAATGCTTAAGCCCAATAAATCTAGCGCCTTACACCCCCCTTTCTCCTTCTGCTTATTTGTTTGTTTAGGCCCAGACCCCCCTAAAGCCCATTCCTTTTCCTTTTTTTGTTGTTGTTTTGTACATGAACTAACATTTTTCTTATCATCTTATTTTTCTATAGTTTAAACTAATATATTTTGTTTTCGTAAATAAATAATACATTAACACATTTTTACACAAATTTTTCTTAATTGTTTCTTCTTTATTTTTTACATTTTTAAGAAAATATATGAACATTATTTTTCTTAAAGTTAGACAATTTTCTTTTCTTTTCTTTAAAACCCTTTTGTATATTAATTAAAATATATAAAAACACCTTGTACATAATAATATAAGTTAAAATACATAAAACATTAATTTTCTTAAACCTTGAAACATTTTTCTTTCTTTTAATTAAAACTTTGTATATAAACATCAATACATAAAAAATAGAATTTCCTAAAACATTTGGCTTTCCTTTGAAACTTTTGTTTTGTACATAATTAACAAAAATCAAAAAGGATAAATAAATACTTAAATTTGCATTAAGTTAAACATCATTATCACCTGTAAATAATCATATACACTTACTCATATACTTTTGATACATTTGCTTATCTTTTATTCTTATACATTGATACATTGACATTGAGAATGCGATTCGATTTGGTTGTAAATATATTTGGACACTACTCTCCTAATAAGTCTCATCCCCATTTGTAAATATTTGTACCCCCATTCCCGGATACTTATTTATAATAGCTTAGACTTTAAATTCCCGCAATTTATCGCTTTCAAATATACCATGTTTAGACCTAGGGTTTGTATGTAAATAAAAACAAACGCTAGATAACCTAAATACAAGACAAATGCATGACAATCAATACACCATTCACACTTGCACCCCTAGGGTAATCCCACTCGTTGCCTTCCAAAATGGGCCATGCTTGCACGTCGAGTTTCTTTGGCAAAACAAAACAATTCAAATGATCATAGTCCCTCGATGACGCTTTCGAAAGTTGCCTAATCAAAATGATCATAGTCCCTTCAAGCAAAATTGCCAAAGACACTTGGCACCATTGCATTCATAGTCCATACGATGACCCGCGCCTATCCCGTTAACATCCTAACACAAGATTGTCCACCAAATACAATGGTGGAACAATACTGTTAAAAGGATTAAAACATGAGAAAAATCTTTGAGTAAATTTAGGGGTAGGCAACTCTTAGTTACTTGATCAAACTTGCAAAACACACTTGCCTACTTTTCAAAACCCACTTCACAATACAATTTCAAAACAACTTTCAAAATATTGAAAACCTTTCAAAAAGACAAACACCTTTGTATACATTCAAATAAGAATCATTACAAAGGTTGCCACAACGATGGCCTCTTTTCAAAACATCTTTCAAAAATCACACACAAAGCACCATTTCAAACAATTGAAAATGCAAAGCAAGTGATCTAAGCAAGTAACTAAGAGCCCATGGATAACCATGGATAGAAAGGGTGCTAATATCTTCCCTTTCTATAATCTACTCCCCGAACCCAAGAAAACATCTCAAAGGTTTTTTCCTGTGCTTTTTAAACCTTTCCTTAGGATAAAATAAAAAGTCGGTGGCGACTCTTGCTAAACCGAAACATTTGCGAATAAAAACGCAAAACCTCAAGTCAGTTCTCCCACCGTATCACAGAACTGGCGACTCTGGTGGGGAGAAATTTAAAAGTGGGGTTACCTTAGGGTTTAGATCACCTTTACATACTTGCTTTGATTGCCTTGATTGCTTTACTTATTGGGTCCTTGTTTGGGTTTGTTGTAAATCTTACACCCGTATTTGGGGCACCTTCTTAGGTAAATAGCAATAAAACTGTGAGGGAACTGTGCGGGGTATACCGACATGGTTGAAGCAGTAAGCTATGTTAGTGTGACATATTTGTGAGTACCGGTAACCCTTGAGTTCAATCAAGGAGAGTACGGGGCCGCTGAGTGATGTCGTGAAGCACTAACGAACTCTTAGAACCTTAATTGACCATCTTAACCTTTTTAGGGGTAGTGAGATGACCGACTTTGGTGCAGTCCGAGGTTGGTAGATACTCGATACTACACTCATTGAGGGTTGTTTTCTTGGAATATTTTGGTCGCCAGTTAAGTGGCGAAACCAAAACAATGAACATAGAAAACAATCCAATGATATTCAGCTCCTTAGAACCCAGTTTCTATTATAGGACAGGATGAGCCAACTAACTTCAAGAGGGTACTTACCTACAAACCCCATGCAAGCCTAAACCTAAGGACTTGTTTGCTTTGTATGAATATGATTGCCTGTATATACACTCACTTGCTTTTGCATACATGTACATAACATCATGACATCATACCATAGCATTTTCAATAACCATTTCAAGGATCTCGAGGGTTCTTTTGATGCAGGGTTATGTTGAACCAGACATCTACCAAAGGGCAAGAGGTTTCTCCTCTAAACAAATGCCATCAAAGATCAAGTGCAACAACTTGAATCAGGGGCTATGACCCACTTGACATGGTGAGCTTGATTCTTGTGGAAAGACATCCACATGTGCGAAGTTCTCCAATCAAAGATCAAAGTTCAACCTCTAACATTCTCTTGTGTTTACCCCAAGAGATCCTTGAAAACATGCATCCGCATATCATGCATTGCATCATAACAGTCTTTCCTTTTTCAGGTTTCCTTACTCTCTTACTATTTATTTCAGTAGAGATGGCTCTAGAGAGGACTGTCAAGGATATCCAGGACCAGACTGCTCAGCTTCAGGAAATGTTCTTGAACCTGTCTCTGGGGCAAGAAGAAATGAAAGCTCTCCTCACAAAGGGCTTGGTCCAGGAGAATTCAAACAATGCCAGGAGTGATCAGCTGGGGGAACTGCAGTTTGATTTGGCAACTTTGAGGATCCAGATGATGGGGCAACTGGTGGGCCAGATGGCTCTCATCCAGAGCTTGTCTCAAAGACAAGAGGAACTCAGAGTTCTCGTCAGACAAGTGCATCAGGAAAACCAAGTGGGGAAAACATCTGAGGTTGAAGAGCAAGTCACCACTCAACCCCCTCCAGACAAGAAGACAAAGGGAAGGCTCCCCTACTTGCTTCAGGGTCACAAGCCCATCAACAACCTCGTCAACATCAACGGGGTAATCGGCATAAGAAAAATACGTCGGGAAGACAGTTCACTGAGAATGACATACCGTCATCTCTAATACTAGAGCGCTTGTTGGAGGTCAATCTAACTGCTTTAAGGGATCCTATTCGGAAGCCCAATACCTCCGCTCCTAACTATCATCCCGATGCATTTCGTGTATACCACTCCTATAGCCCGGGACATGACACCGACGACTGTTGGGACTTGAAGAACAAGATTCAAGATCTGATTGACATTGGAGTGCTGAGGTTCATGCCAGACGGCGAGATGAAAATATTCCGTTAAGGGATTCTCCACCTGAATTGACAAGGCTCAAACTGAGAGGCTTTTGTTTCATTTGAATTTCCAAGTTGTAATCTCTTTGTTATTCAAACAATTATCTTTTAATGTCAAACTTTGTTTCATTAATGAATTGCATATGTTTGTCTTGAATTCATCCATTCGTTTTCACTACTCTTATGCTTTCTTTCTGATATCTAACTCTTGATAAAAAGCTGCAAGCCTTTAGAGGGAGGATGACGAAACAATACCATAATCTCATACAGTATGCTTTTGAACAGACCGTGCTGATGATGTACATGCATTTCTTTCAATTCCCAAACACTGGAGTTATAAGGAAGATAATCCTTAGTCAACCCCTTCAATCCAAAGAAGTAGGAGTTTTCTGTTCTAAACAAATCGAAACCTTTGATTTAAACCTGGGGCAGGGTAGTCTCTCAGTTAATTCAAAAAGGTGCGCATTGAAGTCACAAACTCTCAGTTCGTAATACAACGAACGACATCAAAAAGAGAAAAGCATTCCTCTGGAATCAAAAGACAGTGATGGTTCCTTATCTCATAGGCAGTCACTACTTCTCAAAAGAGAAAAGCCCATTGAGCCAAAACCTATAAAGGAGGCTTAAGAAAGCTGGGGCATCCCGCTGACTGTAATCTCAAAAACAGGAACAATCAGGCAAAAGTTAGGGATAACAAATCAAAAGAACGAGGTCATTACAAATCCTCAACAACATGAAAAAATGTTGCAAAAGAAAAAGGAGATGATGACTGTCTCCCAAAATTCAACTGGTGAACCATCACCCAAAAGTCGTTCCAAACTCGAATAGAGTTCGACGCACAATTAACTGAGCTTAGGATTGAAGAACATCACGAAGAGCGGGTGGGTACAAATATACTTTGAGCCTTTATCCTTTGTTTCTTAAACCGTGAAGCATACCACGTTACAACCCTTCAAAAGTCCTAATTGAAGCATGGGTTAGTTCGAAAGCATACTGTTACAAAAGGTATCCTGACTCCTGTAAGGCTTTGCTCTAAGTCTTGTGTTGATTTTGTCTTATAAAAAAAAAGTTTTCTGCTAAAAAACGCATTTTTCAAAACTTCGAGACAAACATAAACTTTGCATTGCTTAAATATCACTATTTGCATTTGGCTATTTGTTTGACAGCGAAGAAATTCATACAGCAAATATCCGACGAACGAAAGCTTTCTCAGTGAGTAAAATCACTTCAAAAAGGATAACACTTCCATTGACAAATCTCCTATCAACAAGGGGCATGACATGTCACTATCCAGTTAACCTGGGGCAGTCCAGTCAAGGTTTCAACAGATCTTTCAAAGTTCAGTTAACCTGGGGCAGTCCAGTCAAGCTTTCAACAGATCTTTCAAAGTTCAGTTAACCTGGGGCAGTCCAGTCAGGGTTTCAACAAATCTTTCAAAGTTCAGGTAACCTAGGGCAGTCCAATCAAGATTTCAAGAAATCTCTCAATTTGCAGAGTAACCTGATTTCAAGACTCCTACATCATCACTTGGGGCATTCGAATGTCAAAACCAAGGTCATCAAAATTCCTTCATCACCTGCTGGAAGTTACAACCACCAACAGAATAACGAACAATTGAAGCTCCTAAAAATCTGTTTCTCTCAAGAATGAAGACTCTCATCCTTAAAACCTCAGAAGATTGGTATACTCCCAGTTTCTGACCGTTAACAGCATGAAGATTCTCATTAACTCAGAAGATTGGTACACTCCCAATTTCGGACACTCAAGAGTGAAGACTCTCATCCTTAAAACCTCAGAAGATTGGTATACTCCCAGTTTCTGACCATTAACAGCATGAAGACTCTCATCATCTCAGAAGATTGGTATGCTCCCAATTTCTGACACTCAAGAGTGAAGACTCTCATCCTTAAAACCTCAGAAGATTGGTATACTCCCAGTTTCTGACCGTTAACAGCATGAAGACTCTCATCATCTCAGAAGATTGATATGCTCCCAATTTCTGACACTCAAGAGTGAAGACTCTCATCCTTAAAACCTCAGAAGATTGGTATACTCCCAGTTTCTGACCGTTAACAGCATGAAGACTCTCATCATCTCAGAAGATTGGTATGCTCCCAATTTCTGACACTCAAGAATGAAGACTCTCATCCTTAAAACCTCAGAAGATTGGTATACTCCCAGTTTCTGATCGTTAACAGCATGAAGATTCTCATCACCTCAGAAGATTGGTATACTCCCAATTTCTGACACTCAAGAGTAAAGACTCTCATCCTTAAAACCTCAGAAGATTGGTATACTCCCAGTTTCTGACCGTTAACAGCATGAAGATTCTCATCAACTCAGAAGATTGGTACACTCCCAATTTCTGACACTCAAGAGTGAAGACTCTCATCATTAAAACCTCAGAAGATTGGTATACTCCCAGTTTCTGACCGTTAACGGCATGAAGATTCTCATCACCTCAGAAGATTGGTATACTCCCAATTTCTGACTCCCAACAGAATGAAGATTCTCATTCTCAAAGTGGAGTATTTCTTAAGTTCCGGATTAATACCTGTAGCAAGCCAGGAAAATATCTGTGGACGACTGATTGTGGATCAATACCTGTAACAAGCTAGGAAACCATCTACATGAAGAGATTGAAGATCAATACCTGTAACAAGCCAGGAAAACTATCTTTCTTTATCAGATCAGAGATCAACACCTGAAACCAGCCAGGACAGTATCTCCTTGACCAACCTTTCTTAAGTTCCGGATTAACACCTGTAGCAAGCCAGGAAAATATCTGTGAACGACTGATTGTGGATCAACACCTGTAACAAGCCAGGAAACCATCTACATGAAGAGATTGAAGATCAATACCTATAACAAGCCAAGAAAACTATCTTTCTTTCTCAGGTCAGAGATCAATACCTGAAACCAGCCAGGACAACTATCTCCCCGACCAACCTTTTCAAGATCCCAGATCAATACCTGCAACAATCGAAAGATTCTTGTAATCCCCAGCGAAGCTAAAACTTCCAACTATCAATCCCCAAGCAGAATGAAGACTCTCATTCTCAGTTCCTCACAGGATATTCGAATATTCTCCAGTGAAGATCTCCTCAAGACAGGAATCCCCAGTAGATTGGCATACAACCCAAACTCCTGATTCCCCAACAGCGGTCCCAGGACTTCTTATCCTCAACAATCAAAAGTTTCTTACCCTCCCCAGCAGCAGTCAAGATTCACTTTCCCCGGCAGCTGTCAAGATTCTTCGATCTCCTGCCATCCAGGATTCATCTATCTTCAGCAAGACAGCTCATCAGCTTACATACGCATTCATCACATTCATGTCATAAACATTGATATAACATACATTGCATCATGCGTCATGACATTGCATACAACTAACTCTTTACCTTTTCAGGAAAGATCAGTTAACAGACAAAGATCATCATCTTCCGAGATTCTTTTTAGAAATAATCCAGATGTGACCCAGACATGGCGACATTCTGATACTTATTCCAGATTCATCCAGATGCAGTTTTACACGGACTCATCGTCAGGAAACCCTACACCGGTTCCTTCTCCACTTCAACTTTTGAAAACAGTTTACGGACGCTTCCCAACAACAGATGCTGCTCTATTGCTTATTCAACTTCGAGACTTCTGAAAACAGTTCATGGGTTCTCCAGTAACGGATGTTAACCTATCGATTGTTCAGATTCTTCGTCAACTTTTGAAAACAGTTTACGGACGCTTCCCAACAACGGATGCTGCTCTATTGCTTATTCAACTTCAACTCCTGAAAACAGTTTACGGATTATCCAAACATGGATGTCAATCTATTGCTTGTTCAGACCCCCAGTTCAGAGATGTTCCAAAACATGGATACCTTTCTGATACTCGTCCACTCACCAATGACATACAGTTCAACAATCACATTCAGATGGCATCAATAAGCCCATCCTCCTCCAAACATTTCCAGATGGCATCTCTAAGCCCATCCTCCTACCAGCAACTTCCAGATGGCATCTCTAAGCCCATCCCTCGACAAGATTCTGTCACATCTTCAGATGGCATCTTTAAGCCCATCACCAAATGGCATCTTTAAGCCCATTCCCTCTACCATCACATCACCGAGTGCAAATTTTTTGGGCACTCTAGTGTCCAATCTCCTTTTACCCTCGAGTCGCGAAAGGCAAACTTGCCAATCTAACTCTTCAGGTTCAAGAAGATTGAACAGGGGCAACTGTTGTACCCCAAAAGTTTCCCTCTCTTTTTCCACAAGAAAACACAGCTTCGGGTTTTCCCTGACTTTTCAAATTGGCGTAAGAATCAGTCAAACAGACTTTTTCTTATCAGTCTACCCAAATTAGGGTTTTCATGGCTCTGGAATAGTTCAAGAAAATTATTAGGGTTTGGTTGAGTTTGGCTCAGGGTTTGATCAGGCAGGCGCTTCTTTGACTATTAATCAAGAACTAGGTTTTGTGCGTGCATTCTCAGAAAGAATTAATTCTATAGTTCTTTTCAATTTACTCTGGGATATGGATTGAGGCTTCTGATTGAAAGTTTGCAGTATTTGATTTAATCAGTAAAAGGGATAAGCATATGGATGTTTGTTGTGATTGACTGTGCATTGCTTATTTAATTGAGATGCCGGGTTTATTATTGATTGCAAGACGACAGTGTTTATTAATTATATATTTATTCATTCTAAGTTAGAATAGTTGGGATTTACTTCCAATTATTTTAATTTAAGAAACTTGAGTAATTAAATAAACAGTGAATTGAAAAAAGGAATTAACTGACAAAGAAGGATTTTTTTATTCATCTTTAATTGTTTGTTACAAATTATTATTGGAACACTGTAAATTTATTTACATTTTGTTTACAATAATAATATTACAATGATTAAAAGGAAAATAAAACTACATCCTAAAATTATCCTAATTCTTCTGATGCTCCCCTGTGCTCAATTGATTTTACCTGCAAAAACAAAGAAAGGGAAAAAATCAAATACAGATGAATTAAGAAAAAAGCAGACAGTTAATTTAAAGTTCATCATTAAAAGTAACTGGCCAGAATCAGTTATTCACCCTCTCTACAAATCACAAGAAAATTCTTGGTTCACAGAGAAGGGTAGAAAATGTTGCAAGCATGTAAAAATATACAAGGCATCATATAATTCAAAATATCAAACATACTGCATAAATTGTCAACCAAAGAATATGCCAAAAGAACAAATTGGCCATTTCAAAAATTCCAAACCAAGTACAAAGTCCAAAAGGCAAACTGAACCAAACTAAGCCAAAGATGCCAACCAAGTGCAGAACTGTCCAAAAGAGATGTCAAAGTTGTCAACAAAGTACACAGTATGCAGGAAATCTGAAAAAGAGATATGCAGAGCTAAACCATAATTCAAGCAAACATTTCAAGTTACATCATTTTCAAGGCCAGCTACTTTTTCAGAAAAGCTACTTTTAAGCAATAAACAAATGCTTAAATCTGTAGAGAGAAGAGAGAGAGAGTAAAAGAAGTACAGGCTTACAACAGGCTTGAGGCTTAGGGAAAAAGAGATATAAACAAGTTATCTTAACACAGTTAAAGAGGAGGCAGAACCAACACATAGAAAAAACACAAGCTCACTGTAATACAAACAGAAGCAAAAAACTTGCCTCCAAAACCTGTGTTCCCAAATAAACCAGAAGCATACAAGCCTTAAAACTTGTAACAACATAAGCCTCAAACAGAAGCCTGTAACTTCACCTGCACAAAGCCAAGCCCTGCATCCTGTAAAACTGTCAAACACAAGCCTAAGACATTCAAATTACCTGCTAAGCATAAACCTGTGTCAAGCATCAAACATGAAGCCATCAAACACAAATCAAAACCAGCATACAAGCATAAACCTTCCTGTAAACCTGTGTCAAAGCCATCAACAAACCTGCTAACCTGTTTCACACCAGAAACCATCCAAACCTGCTATAGCAACTAAACAAAAACATAAACCAGCAAGCCTGAAGCCTAACTGCCTTCAAACTGAAACCTGCATAAGCCTTTATCCAAACCAATTCCAACCAAACCCTAAACCCTCAGAATAAAATCATCACAGGGTCTAAAAAAAACAAAGGCAAACAACCCAGAATCAATTTCAACACATCATCAACACTCAAAGCATTCAGTCCCAAAAAACCCTCAGAGCTAGGCTCATCATAGGGTTCAACAGCAAATCATCAGAGAAAAGAAGCAAGCAAATCATCAGAGGAAAAGAAGCAAGCAGGCAAAGTGTTTTCAGAAGAAGGCTCATCATAAAACACAAAAGCAAGATACTAGACAAACCAGGGAAGACTTCCAAAGCATAGCATCACACATTCCTCCGCCCTTGGCCGCCTGAGACACCACCCTATCCATTTCTCCTCCTCCATTTCCAAAGGCTAGCAAAGGTTAATTTCTTCTTCCACTTTTTCCTTTTTAAGCACCTCAAACAGAAACAAATAACACCAAATATTAATCTAAAGATCAGAACAAGGAAAGAATTAATCATGCAAATATGAAAACCCTAAAAAATATGTTAAGAAAAAATACGAGACTACCTCTGTGTCATCAATGCCTGAGTGATCTTGGAGAGAAGGAGGTTGGAAGCGGCGCCTGGTAGCCATGGGCGGAGATTTCACTCAGAAGCTTGGCTCAAAGGATGAAGACAAAGGAAGCAAAGTGAGGAACGGCGCCGCTCTGTAACCCTAAATCCGGAAATGAGACAAAACAAACCAAACCCTAAAACAAAATGTTGTTAAACTGGTTGGGCCTTGTCCCATACAAGAATGCTTAAGCCCAATAAATCTAGCGCCTTACACCCCCCTTTCTCCTTCTGCTTATTTGTTTGTTTGGGCCCAGACCCCCCTAAAGCCCATTCCTTTTCCTTTTCTTATCATCTTATTTTTCTATAGTTTAAACTAATATATTTTGTTTTCGTAAATAAATAATACATTAACACATTTTTACACAAATTTTTCTTAATTGTTTCTTCTTTATTTTTTACATTTTTAAGAAAATATATGAACATTACTTTTCTTAAAATTAGACAATTTTCTTTTCTTTTCTTTAAAACCCTTTTGCATATTAATTAAAATATATAAAAACACCTTGTACATAATAATATAAGTTAAAATACATAAAACATTAATTTTCTTAAAACTTGAAACATTTTTCTTTCTTTTAATTAAAACTTTGTATATAAACATCAATACATAAAAAATAGAATTTCCTAAAACATTTGGCTTTCCTTTGAAACTTTTGTTTTGTACATAATTAACAAAAATAAAAAAGAATAAATAAATACTTAAATTTGCATTAAGTTAAACATCATTATCACCTGTAAATAATCATATACACTTACACATATACTTTTGATACATTTGCTTATCTTTTATTCTTATACATTGATACATTGACATTGAGAATGCGATTCGATTTGGTTGTAAATATATTTGGACACTACTCTCCTAATAAGTCTCATCCCCATTTGTAAATATTTGTACCCCCATTCCCGGATACTTATTTGTAATAGCTTAGACTTTAAATTCCCGCAATTTATCGCTTTCAAATATACCATGTTTAGACCTAGGGTTTGTATGTAAATAAAATCAAACGCTAGATAACCTAAATACAAGACAAATGCATGACAATCAATACACCATTCACACTTGCACCCCTAGGGTAATCCCACTCGCTGCCTTCCAAAATGGGCCATGCTTGCACGTCGAGTTTCTTTGGCAGAACAAAACAATTCAAATGATCATAGTCCCTCGATGATACTTTCGAAAGTTGCCTAATAAAAATGATCATAGTCCCTTCAAGCAAAATTGCCAAAGACACTTGGCACCATTGCATTCATAGTCCATACGATGACCCGCGCCTGTCCCGTTAACATCCTAACACAAGATTGTCCACCAAATACAATGGTGGAACAATACTGTTAAAAGGATTAAAACATGAGAAAAATCTTTGAGTAAATTTAGGGGTAGACAACTCTTAGTTACTTGATCAAACTTGCAAAACACACTTGCCTACTTTTCAAAACCCACTTCACAATACAATTTCAAAACAACTTTCAAAATATTGAAAACCTTTCAAAAAGACAAACACCTTTGTATACATTCAAACAAGAATCATTACAAAGGTTGCCACAACGATGGCCTCTTTTCAAAACATCTTTCAAAAATCACACACAAAGCACCATTTCAAACAATTGAAAATGCAAAGCAAGTGATCTAAGCAAGTAACTAAGAGCCCATGGATAACCATGGATAGAAAGGGTGCTAATACCTTCCCTTTCTATAATCTACTCCCCGAACCCAAGAAAACATCTCAAAGGTTTTTTCCTGTGCTTTTTAAACCTTTCCTTAGGATAAAATAAAAAGTCGGTGGCGACTCTTGCTAAACCGAAACATTTGTGAATACAAACGCAAAACCTCAAGTCAGTTCTCCCACCGTATCACAATAGGTTTTGGCTCAGTGGGATTTTCTCTTTTGAGAGATTGACTGCCTATGAAATAAGGAACCACCACTGTCTTTTGATTCTAGAGGAATGCTTTTGATGTCGTTCGTTGTATTATGAACTGAGAGTTTTGCGACTTTAATGCGCATCTTTTGAATTAACTGAGAGACTACCCTGCCCCAGGTTTAAATTAAAGGTTTCAATTTGTGTTTAAAACAGAAAACTCCTACTTCTTTGGCTCGAAGGGGTTGACTAGGGATTATCTTCCTTATAACTCCAGTGTTTAGGATTTGAAAGAAACGCCTGTACATCGTCAGCAAGGTCTGTCCAAAAGCATACTGTATGAGATTATAGCATTGTTTCGTCATCCTCCCTCTAAAGGCTTGTAACTTTTAGCAAGTGTTGAATGTCATAAAGTGAGTAAAAAGCATAGTTTAAATGTAATGAAAATGATTGGATCAAATCAAGACAAACATATGCAATGCATTAATGAAACAAAGTTTGGCATTAATAGATAATTGTTTGAATAACAAAGAGATTACAACTTGAAAATTCAAATGAACAAAAGCTTTCAATGATTCGTCATAGGAGCAGTGATTATGTTTGGAGTCTCCGGAGGGTCAAACTTGATCTCCTTGGCATCAATCATGTCTTGGACCTTGTTCTTCAGAGCCCAACAGTTGTTTGTGTCATGTCCCGGACTGTCAGAGTGGTATGCACACCTTTCATTGGGATGATAGGTAGGAGCGGAAGTATTTGGGTTCTGGAGAGGAGCCTTTAACGTAATCAGCTCTGCCTTTAACATGTGTTGTAGCGCTTGACCCAGTGACATGTTAATCTTAGTGAATTGTCATTTAGGCATGACCTCCTTACTCTGATGCCCCTGTCTTTGTTGAGCAGGCGTAGGATTAGAGATCAAGATTTCTCCTACGTGTTGGTCATGATGACTCTTTTGACCATACATAACATTGGACTCTTTCTTCCCATTGTAGGGCTTTTTCTGAGCATCAGAAAGTGTAGCTTCTTGAATCTTCCCACTTTTGATGCCAACTTCGACCTTTTCGCCGGTCAGTATTAGCTCGGTGAACCCGGCTGAAGAGCTTCCGATCAAGTGGTTAAAGAATGGACCAGACTGGGTCTCTCCATTTTTGAGCATACTCTTTAAATCCTTCACCCGTCCCTATTGACATACCCTGGAGTTGGGTACGCGTAGGAGCGAGGTCGGAGTTATACTGATACTGCCTATAGAATGCAGTAGCCAAATCCTCCCAGCTGCGGATACTGGCTCCGTCCAACTGATAGAACCACTCAAGCTGAGTCCCTGAAAGACTGTCTTGAAAGAAATGGATCCACAAGTTCTTATCAGCAGTGTAAGGTTAGATCTTCCACACATATGACCGGAGGTGCAGCTTTGGACAGGAAGCTTCGTAATACTTGGCAAAGGAAGGTGCCTTGAACTTATGGGGAATCACCACCCCAGATGATAGACCCAGATCTCCGAAGTCCAGATCGAGCACCTTTTGTATCTCCATAGCGCTCAAGCGGTCTTCCAGCTGTTTGTACTTATCCTCAGCAGGAGGATACTGTTCTTCATCATAGTCCGTCTCGTTGTCGGAGACCATAGGGCTATGAATCCTCCCCTCTTGTGGACTGTCTTTCCCTCCAGATGAGGTGGTCAGATCAACTTCATTCTGCAACCCGTTTCTAAACCTGTGTCCGGTGTTGAACATGATGGTCCTCTTTTTCTTCTTATTTTTCTCTTTTAGAATCAAGGTCTTCAGGTCCTGCTGACCCTTAGCCAGATTCATGAACAGATCTTGAAACTGGGCATTCTGGGCCTGGAGGGCCTTGATAGCTTTCTCAGTGGAAGGTTCAGTAGACATGATGATTACTGAAATAAACAGCGAAGAAGATGAGAAACTTATAATGGTACCTGTAATGCAATGATATGTATGATATATGTATGCAATGTTTTCAAGGATCTCGCGGGGTAAACAAGAAACTTGTTAGAATTTGATAGAAGAAACTTAGTGTCGTTAAGAGTCCTTCTTCAAGATTCAAGCTCACCATATCGAGTGGGTCATAGCCACCGACTCAAATTATCGCGTTTTGATCTCTAGATGACATTGGCTAGAGGAAAATAAATCCCCTTTGCCCCTTGCTAGACTTTTGATTTACCATAACCTGCATCACAGACCCTTGAGATCCTTGAAATAGTTAAAGAAATGTTAAGGCATGATGCTATGATGTGTATGCTATGCGTTTAAGCAAAAGTGTGAGATGTTGTAAGTAAACCCTACGATAAATCCAAATTATTGGATAAGGACTGTAAACAAAACCTGCAAGGAAATCATGTTGTCAGATAACAAGAATGTGCAAGTAGTTCAAGTTTGAAGGCACACAAGTCACACATATAGCCTTAAGTTTAGGCTGGCATAGAGTTTAGGCATTGCCCTCTTTCAGTTTAGTTGGTTTAAACCTGTCCTAAAAATAGTAACTGGGTTCTAGAGGATCTCAATATCACTGACTACCCTCAATCGGTCATAATTCCAGTTTAGCAACCTTTTCTTGCGACCAGAATCATCGCGAGAGTTTAGTCTCAATGAGTGTAGCATACTGCTACTGTTCTATGGCCAAGTTGGTCAATTTAAGGTTCTAAGGTCAGTTGGTGCTTAATGACTCCTTAGAAGACCCATATTCTCCTCGTTCCAACACAAGGGATATCGGTACAGACTAAGGTGCCACACCAACGTAGCTACTGCTTCATCCGTGTCGGTCTACGCCAGACAGATCCCTCACAGTTTATTGCTACTTACCTAAAAAGGATACCTCCAGATCCGGGTTAGGATCTATAGAACTTCGATACAAGCCCACAAAATTAAAGCATAAAAAGCATACAATTGAAAACACAAGTGATCTAATCCTAAGGTACACCTCACTTATAAAATCCCCAGCAGAGTCGCCAGTTCTGTGATCGGTGGGAATGAGAACTGACTGTTTTGGAATGCTGGTTCACGTTTGCGTTTGTTTTCACAAAATGTCGCGGTAAGCAAGAGTCGCCACCGTCTTTTATTTTATCCAACAAGGAAAGGACAAAAGCACATAAAAATTCCTTTTCGAGATGTTTCTCGGGTTCAGGAGGTAGATTATAGAAAGGGAAGGTGTTAGCACCATTTCTATCTGTGGTTATACACAGGCTCTTAGGTACTTGCTCATTGTGTTTTCAAAAGTTTGCTTTTCTTTGTGTTTGTGGGTTTGAAAAGAGTTTTTGTTTTGAAGAGAGTGTAAGTGCGAAAAGTTTTGTTTTGTTTTAAAAGGAGCAAGTACTTAAGAACATCTACCTACTCAAAAAGGAATTAAACTGTGCAAATGTCCTTTAGACAATGCTATCCCACTATTGAGGAGTAGGTAGCACCATCGTTGGAGTTTTCGGGTCAATTCGATTTAAGGGACGTGTGGCCACTAAAGCAATGTTAGGACGCCTTAGCGGTAACCCTAATGTCTTAGATCATTTTTATGAGGCAACCGTTTCGAGGCAACTTATGATCTTTGGACAAAAGGACGACCTCTAAAACTTCCTATACTCAATTGCCACGTTCGAGGCAACCAAGTGAGGCGTACCCTAAGAGTGGCATGTGCGAGTGTGTCAATTTTCAGTTGATATTATCTTTGTACATGTTATGGTGAGCTACGGTTGATTTTAAATTAAAGGTTAATCTTGTCATGCATAGCCTATTATTCAAACATCTAGAAGTTAATGGTTGCGGAAAATAAATTGCGGAAAATAAAACTAAGCTATTACAAGGCTTCGGGTATTTACATCGCCAAAAACAAACCCTTAAAATTAAATGCGAAAAACTAAATAAAAGCGATAAATAAAGGTCCTAAGTTAAAACTGTTAGAACATAGTTTGATTCTACAACCCTCAGTTAGAGTTTTGATGATAACAAAATACAAGATTAAATGAATTATGAGATTTATATAAGACACATATGCTACTCAAAATTATGTTGTTTATTTACAGAAACTCTGATGGAATCAACATCAGAACATCAGTATCAACATCAGCATCAGAAAATATGTCATCATCAGAAGATCAATACATGTGCTACGCTGAAGCCTGATGAACAGAATCTGCGCTCAACATACTCTGACTCTGATCAAGATCCTAACCATGTCATCAGCACTCAGAAGCGTCAGAATAAGCTAAAGCCAAGAACACTCTGATTTTCATTAAGCAGAACATTCTGAAGTGTCAACATTACTGCATTCAAGGCAGATTAATTACCAACGGCTTTATTCCAAGACAAATATCTTCTCAAAAAGGAAAGAACGTTATGAGAATTGAAATGTAATTATGGACATCAATGTATCTATTCCAAGGCTATATAAACAAATCTGTGAGAAAAGAAATGGCTAATTCTATAATACTCTACACGCATATACACGCCTAAGCTAATCATCCTCAAGCACGCTCTCACTTTTGCTAAAGCATTCAACCATGCTTACTCTATAGCTCTAGCAATCTAGTTTCATCTAAGCTTCATATTGTGTATTATCACAGTTGTGATATATAGTTTTTCTAGAAAACATCAAACACACATAATTGTTCATTTATCTATAAGAGAAATTCCTTGAGATAAACCGGTCTGTGGTTAGACTCAAGAAGGCTTTAACAGTTGTTAAAGCAGTTGTGTATTCAGTTGAATATAGTGGATTAAGACCTCATTGGAGAGAGGCGAAATCACCTTGACGGGTGAACTGGAGTAGTTTGAGATCAAACGAACCAGGATAAAAACAACGTGTTGTCTGCATTTGATTTCAAGTTTTACAATTCAACCCCCCTTCTTGTGTTTTTCACATCTTCAATTGGCATCAGAGCGCCTGGTTTTGAGTTTATAACACTTAACCGTGTCAGTACAAGATCCAGCATTAGAAAAACATAATGGCAGGACCACATCAAAACATCAGCAATGACAACAATGAAGAAAGAGACAGATTCAGTGGCAAACCTCCAGTCTTTGATGGAGAGAACTTTGACTACTGGAAAGACAGAATTGAAAGCTTCTTTCTGGCCCACGATGTTGATCTGTGGTATATGGTGACTGATGGATACACGCACCCAGTGAATGCAAGTGGTCATAAGATTGACAGGAAAGCAATGTCTGATCAACAAAAGCGTGATTTCAAAAATCATCACAAGGCCAGAACAATTCTTCTCAGTGCTATCTCTTACTCTGAATATGAAAAGATATCAAGCAGAGACACTACAAAGAATATGTTTGACTCTCTGAGAATGACGCATGAAGGCAACATTCAAGTCAAAGAAACTAAAGCTCTTGCGCTCATTCAGAAGTATGAGGCGTTCAAAATGGAAGAATCTGAATCCATTGAAGCTATGTTCTATAGATTCCAGATTCTGGTAGCTGGTCTCAAAGTTCTGGACAAAGGGTATTCTACTGCTGATCATGTTAAGAAGATCATCAGAAGCTTTCCAAAACAGTGGAGGCCAATGGTCACTGCGCTGAAGCTAGCTAAGGATCTCAACAAAATCTCTCTGGAGCAACTTATCAGCTCCCTCAGAAGTCACGAGATAGAGCTAGAAGCTGATGAACCTCAAAAGCAAGGTAAGCCATTAGCTTTAAAATCTAACAGAAAATATGACTCCAAAGTTTTGCAGGCTGTAGAAGAAACCTCTGATGGGTCCTCATCAGAAGAAGATGAACTGTCTCTCCTCTCCAGAAAAAGGGTGAACCAATTATGGAAGCAGAGGCAAAGAAAGTTTAGGAATCCAAGAAGATCATAGAATCAGAATGAATCCTCCTCCAGATAAAGAAGGTCAGAATCCTCCTCTGGACACAGAAGATCTGAAGGCTCTTCAGGAAGCAGAAAGCCAAACAACAAAGACATCATCTGCTATGAATGTAACGAGCAAGGGCACTACAAAAGTGACTGCCTAAAGCTTCAGAAGGAAAAGCCCAGAAGAAAGTTTGGCAAGGAAAATAAGAAAAGTCTCATGGCCACATGGGATGATTCTGATACATCTGAAGCTGACTCAGAATCAAATGATGAGAGAGCAAACATAGCTCTCATGGCAAACATAACAGAAGACAATGAAGCTTCTGAATTAGACTCTGAATCAGACACATAAGAGGTATTTCCTGACTTTGCTATTAATTTTACTAAGGCTGAACTAGCTGAAAGCCTTAATGAGACTCTGGAAAGATATCAGCTGATCAGAGTCAAATTCAGAAACCTGAAAAGGGATCTTGCTTCTGACTCTGATAAAACTGAGAGGCTCAAATTGGAGAATTCTGAGTTGAAAAATAAAATTTCAAAATTAGAAAATCTATTACAAAACTCTCAGAAGGAAACAATCCCTGAAACTCCCAGCAGTGCTGATGAGATCATCAAGAAGTATGATCACAGCTTTCAGAAGTTTCTAGATAAAAACAAAGATAGAAGCAAAATGGCTTCAATGATCTATGAAGTTAGCAGAAATGGAAGAAAAGGAATAGGATACCAAGGTAAGGTACCTACACCAAAGAATGCCATGGATTTAGTGATAAAACGCACTTCTCTTGATTCTCACTTTGTATATGGGCACACACACGACATCAAATATACTAGTAGTAATTATTCTGTCAAATCAAAATTCAACCAGAGTTTTGGTAAAACTAACAAATCAGAACCCAAGAAAAATGGGTACCTAAGGATAAAATAATACATGTTGCAGATATCTTTAGCAGCAAAGCAGAAACACCAGTCATGGTACCTGGACTCTGGCTGCTCACGACACATAACGGGAAGAAGGCATATATTCCAAAGCCTGTAACTTAAGCCTGGAGGCCACGTAGGCTTTAGAGGCAATCAAAGGTGAAAGATCATTGGCTCTGGAATAGTAGGTAACAGAAATCTTCCCTCTATAAGTAATGTTTTATTAGTAGATGGATTAATGCATAATCTGTTATCCATAAGTCAATTAAGTGATAACGGTTATGATATAATCTTTAATCAAAATTCATGTAAAGCTGTTAGTCAGAAAGATGGGACTATCCTATTTAATGGAAAGAGGAGAAACAACATTTACAAAATCAAACTTTCTGAACTGAAAAGTCAGAATGTAAAGTGTCTTCTGTATGTTAACAACGAGCAATGGATCTGGCACAGAAGATTGGGGCATGTTAGTATGAAAAGAATATCTAAGATTAACAAACTCAATCTGGTCAGAGGACTTCCTAACCTGAAGTTCAATTCAGATGCTCTGTGTGAAGCATGTTAGAAAGGCAAGTTTGCAAAACCAGCTTTCAAATCTAAAAACGTTGTTTCCACCTCTAAGCCATTAGAACTTCTGCACATTGACTTATTTGGACCAGTTAAAACTGCTTCAGTCAGTGGCAAGAAGTATGGGTTAGTAATCGTAGATGACTATAGCAGATGGACATGGGTAAAGTTCTTAAGACACAAGGATGAGTCACACTTTGTGTTTGTCACCTTCTGCAACCAAGTTCAGAATGAAAAGGATCTTAGAATCATCAAAGTCAGAAGTGATCATGGTGGAGAGTTTGAAAACAAATATTTTGAATCATTTTTTAATAGCAAAGACATTCTGCATGATTTCTCTTGTCCTAGAACTCCCCAACAAAATGGAGTTGTAGAACGAAAGAACAGAACATTGCAAGAAATGGCCAGAACCATGATCAACGAGACTAACATTACTAATATCTTTTGGGCAGAGGCAATAAACACAGCGTGCTAAATTCAGAATAGAATCTCCATAAGACCTATTCTGGAAAAGACTCCATATGAATTGTGGAAGAACAGAAATCCCAACATTTCATGTTTTCATCCATTTGGATGTACTTGCTTTATTTTGAATACTAAAAATTATTTGAACAAGTTTGACTCTAAAGCACAGAAGTGTATTATGTTAGGATACTCTGAACGCTCAAGAGGGTACAAAGTATACAATACAGAAACACAGATTGTGGAAGAATCAATCAGTGTTCGTTTTGATGATAAGCTTGACTCTCAAAAGTCAAAGCAGAATGAATTACTTGCAGGTATGGAAGTTGAATTCACAGGTACTGAAGACAAGTCATCAGAAGCTCTTAACAGAGACACTCCCTCAACATCAGAAAGAGGCACTGCAAGCAATCCAGCATCTTCTGTTGATCAACCTCAGAAAAGACCATCCAGAAGCAGCACGGATCACCCAGAACAAACAATCTTAGGAAGAAAGGAAGATCCAATCAGAACAAGAGCCAGCTTCAGAAACTCTGAAGAATCCCTCATGGGACTTGTCTCTCTGATTGAACCAGCTTCAGTTGATGAAGCACTTCTAGAAAATGACTGGATTCTAGAAATGCAAGAGGAGCTGAATCAATTCACAAGGAATGACGTATGGGATCTAGTTCCTAAACCAAAAGGATTCAACGTCATTGGAACAAAATGGGTGTTTAGAAACAAACTGAATGAACAATGTGAAGCCATCAGAAACAAGGCACGATTGGTAGCACAAGGTTATAGTCAGCAATAGGGGAAAGACTATACAGAAACCTTTGCTCCAGTGGCCAGGTTAGAATCTATCAGACTTTTAATTTCTTTTGCTGTTAATAAAGGAATCACTCTGTATCAGATGGATGTTAAGAGTGCATTCTTAAATGGCTATATAGAAGAAGAGGTATATGTGCACCAACCCCCTGATTTTGAAAGTTTAAAAAATCCAGAATATGTTTTCAAACTAAAGAAGTCACTGTATGGTCTGAAACAAGCTCCCAGAGCTTGGTATGAAAGGCTAAGTAACTTCCTATTAAAAAAGGAATTCACCAGAGGGAAGGTAGACACAACCTTATTCTGTAAGACAATTAAGAATGACATTTTAGTCTGCCAGATTTATGTTGAGGATATAATATTTGGATCTACTAAATCTTCTTTGGGAAGAAAGTTTGCTAAGTGTACGCAGGAAGAATTTGAGATGAGCCTAATGGGGGAACTGAAATTCTTTCTGGGCATTCAGATTAATCAAACCCCAGAAGAAACTTACATTCATCAGAGCAAATATGTTAGAGAACTTCTGAAGAAATTTGATCTCTCAGAATGTAAGCCATCAAAGATTCCAATGCATCCCACGTGCATTATGGAAAGATAAGAGGTAAGCAAAAAGGTAGAATAGAAGGTCTACAAAGGTATGATTGGTTCTCTTCTTTATCTAACGGCCTCAAGGCCTGATATTTTATTCAGTATATGCATTTGTGCAAGATTCCAATCAGATCCTATAGAATCTCACTTAACAGCTATTAAGCGAATTTTCAAGTATCTGAAAGGTACTACTAATCTGGGTCTGTTTTATAGAAAATCAAGTGATTACAACTTAGTAGGTTACTGTGATGCTGACTTTGCTGGAGACAGAGTGGAACGTAAAAGCACTTCTGGAAGCTGCCAGTTTCTGGGAGAAAATATGATCTCATGGTCCAGCAAAAGACAATCAACAATTGCTCTATCAACAGTAGAAGTTGAATACATAGCAGCAGCTGGATGCAGCACACAAATGCACTGGATGAAAAGTCAACTTGAGGACTTCCAGATATTTGAGAGTAACATTCCTATACTCTGACAATACTTCTGCTATTTTCTTAAGTAAAAATCCAATTTTGCATTCTAGGGCTAAGCATATAGAAATAAAACATCATTTTATTAGGGACTATATTCAGAAAGGGATTTTAAACTTAAAATTTATTGACACAGACCATCAATGGACTGATATTTTCACAAAACCACTTTCTGAAGATAGGTTCAACTTCATTCTAAAACATCTCAGCATGAAGCTCTGTCCAGAATAAAACTGTTTTAATTTTATATATTAACCTTCAGAATTGTGTTTATTTCTCTGTGAAATTCTGATCAATCTTCTTTCAGAATTTTAGAAATGCAGATTGTATCATAATCTATCCATGAAGATCTGAGCGCTTCAGTTCAAGGATAGAAGTGCTGTTCACTCAAGAAAACAAGTGTCATCCAGTCATCAGCTGTTTCCCGAGGCTGAACACGCGTTCACGCTTCTGAAAAGGCAAAGCGCTTATTGGATGCATTGAGACACATGTCATGGGTAACCGTTTAAGTATCTTTCTGAATCCCCTAAAATCAGCTATCATTAAATGCTAATAATCATGATTTATTTCTCTCTCTTAAACGTTTATGTTTTCAAAAACTTTTTAGAAATCTATTTAAACACTTCACACCATTCACAACTTTTACCCCTACCTTCGTTTTCAATCAATATTTCTGATTTCTGTGTTCTTCCTTCTCAAGAAAACCCTTTCAATTTTTTTTCAAAAAACCTCGTGTGAACATGGCTTCTTCAAGCAATCCTTCTTCAGGTTCCCAGAAAGATGCATCATCTGAGCAATATGAAGTTCCTCTCAGAACGCTTCTCACTCCAGTCAAGAACCTTGAAGTTTTGTCAGAGATTATAGTGGATTTCAACAGTCTCAAGGAAAATAGTTTTGATTTATCAGAAGAGATTCAAGCTCAAGGATGGGAAAAGTACTTCGACAGGATGGTGGGTCCAACCTTTCCTATTCTAGTAAAGGAATTTTGGATTCACGCTTCTTCCTTAAATCACCAAGTCACTTCTTACATCATGGGGAAGAAGATTGTGATTACTAAAGACCTGATTGCAAGACTCATAGGGTACAATGGTGGTGGTATTCGCTGTATTGATATGGCAGAGAGGTGCGCAAATGTTGCTGTTATAGCAAGGGAAATTTTCACGTTGGGGCTTCCCTCCAGCAAGATAAGGGACTTGAAAGACAAGCACATAATTTGGGCAAAGATTATTCTGGGCTGTTTCAATCGCAGGAAGCCTACCAGCTCTCCTGATTACATAAACATAGATCAGCAGTTTCTGATCTACTTTATCTCTCAGAAGGTCAAGATTAATCTAGCTCATCTTTTGTTCAACCATCTCAGAACAAGCGTCATTTAACAAGAGAAGATGAACGTACTAAAAGGGATTGGATACCCTTGGGAAGACTGATATCAGATATTCTGATAGAGAATAGGCTGATTGAACATTTGACAGAGGCACAAGAAATCATCACCCTGGAACCTTCTGTTGGCAAGCAGCTGAATGCCAAAAATGTGAAGAAGCTTCTTCTTAGAATTTTCCTGTGTTTTCCTTGTTTTCTTTACATGTTTGTCTGTAATATTTCTACTTGTTCTAAACTATCATTGCTTCTGTTTTAATACAAACATTTTTTTCTCTGATCATTTTAACTATGATTATTTGTGATTTTTGATAACTGACAAAAAGGGGGAGAAAGAATGATATTTTTCAATAACGGATTACTGAGACAAAAGTCTCAAACATTCTAACATTCTTATATATTTGAATTTCTTTGTTCTGAAAATCTTACAGGTACAAGAATCTGATGAACTCTGATAAAGTAAAACTCTGATGCTCAAAGAAAGTTCAATAAAGTTCTGATGTTCAAGGTCTCAAGAAATTAAAGGAAAATAATCAACTCAGGGGGGGGTTTTTCTCTTCATTACTCTGGTCTCAAGGCTACCATAGATTTGGGGATCAAATCCTTGAATGTATTCGGAGATTCAGCTTTAGTCATCAGCCAGATCAAAGGGGAATAGGACACCAAACACCCCAACCTTATCCCCTACAAAGAAAATGTGTTGACATTACTCCCATATTTTGAGAAGATTACCTTCGAGAATTTCCCGCGAGAAGAAAATCAGCTAGCAGACGCACTAGCCACAATGTCATCCACGTTTAAACTTAATTGGGATAACGAGGCTCCCCAGATCACCATTGAACGAATGGATGAACCATCACACTGTCACAAGATTAATACTGAAGAAGTAGTGGACCAGCCTTGGTTTCACGAAGTCAAGAGGTACCTAGAGACTCAAGAATACCCAGAAGGAGATTCAGTAAATGATAAGAAGTTCTTAAGGAGATTCTCTGCTAAATTCTTCCTTAGTAATGACATTATTTACAAATGCAACCATGACTCTGTGTTACTTCGGTGTGTAGACAAGGTTGAAGCTGAAAGGATCATGGCTGAGTTACATGAATGAACATTTGGCACCCATTCTAGTGGGCATACGATGGCGAAGAAAATCCTACGGGCAGGATATTACTGGTCTACCATGGAAGCATATTGCTATCAACACTCTCGAACCTGCCATAAGTGTCAGATCTATGCTGACAAGGTGCACGTACCTCTGGTTCCTCTGAATGTCTTGACGGCTCCTTGGCTCTTTGCTATGCGGGGAATTGATATGATTGGGGAAATCAAGCCAACAACCTCCAATGGACATCGCTTCATCTTAGTGGCCATTGACTATTTTACAAAGTGGGTTGAGGCGGCCTCCTTCGCTTCCGTTACCAAGAATGTTGTCGCCCGGTTCATCAAGCAGAATCTCATCTGTTGTTATGGTATCCCGGAGAGGATCATTACAGACAATGGTACAAACTTGAACAATACTATGATCACCGCTTTGTGCGAGCAATTCAAGATCCAGCATCACAATTCTTCCCCTTACTGGCCGAAGATGAATGATGTTGTCGAAGCCGTGAATAAGAACATTAAAAAGATCATCCAAAAAATGACAGTCACATACAAATATTGGCATGAGATTCTACCATTAGCTCTCCATGGATATCGTACCACAGCTCGCACATCAACCGGGGCAACACCTTATTCTCTAGTATACGACATGAAGGCTGTCTTGCCTATTGAGGTCCAGATCCCCTATCTAAGAATTATGAAGGATGCAGGGTTGAATGAAGAAGATTGGATCCAAACTCGAATTGATCAACATAACTTAATTGATGAGAAAAAGCTTACTACTGTTTTCCATGGTCAAATATATCAAAAACGGATGATCAAGGCTTTCAACAAAAAGGTCAGACGCCAAGTGTATCAAGTTGGAGATATGGTGATCAAACGTATCATACTGCCGCAAGGTGATCCCAGGGGAAAATAGACTCCTACATACGAAGGACCATTTGAAATCAAAAGCATATTCTCTGGTGGAGTGATGATATTAACCACCATGGATGGCGATGACTTGCCGCACCCTGCGAACACAGATATAGTCAAAAGATACTACATGTGATCAGTGGGAATGAGAACTGCCTGTTTTGGAATGCTGGTTCACGTTTGTATTTGTTTTCGCAAAATGTCGCGGTAAGCAAGAGTCGCCACCGTCTTTTATTTTATCCAACAAGGAAAGGACAAAAGCACAGAAAAATTCCTTTTCCAGATGTTTCTCGGGTTCAGGAGGTAGATTATAGAAAGGGAAGGTGTTAGCACCCTTTCTATCTGTGGTTATCCACGGGCTCTTAGGTACTTGCTCATTGTGTTTTCAAAAGTTTGCTTTTCTTTGTGTTTGTGGGTTTGAAAAGAGTTTTTGTTTTGAAGAGAGTGTAAGTGCGAAAAATTTTGTTTTGTTTTAAAAGGAGCAAGTACTTAAGAACATCTACCTAATCAAAAAGGAATTAAAATGTGCAAATGTCCTTTAGACAATGCTATCCCACTATTGAGGAGTAGGTAGCACCGTCATTGGAGTTTTCGGGTCAATTCGATTTAAGGGATGTGTGGCCACTAAAGCAATGTTAGGACGCCTTAGCGGTAACCCTAATGTCTTAGATCATTTTTCCGAGGCAACCGTTTCGAGGCAACTTATGATCTTTGGACAAAAGGACGACCTCTAAAACTTCCTATACTTAATGACCACGTTCGAGGAAACCAAGTGAAGCGTATCCTAAGAGTGACATGTGCGAGTGTGTCAATTTTCAGTTTATATTATCTTTGTACATGTTATGGTGAGCTACGGTTGATTTTAAATTAAAGGTTAATCTTGTCATGCATAGCCTATTATTCAAACATCTAGCAGTTAATGGTTGCGGAAAATAAATTGTGGAAAATAAAACTAAGCTATTACAAGGCGTCGGGTATTTACATCGCCAAAAACAAACCCTTAAAATTAAATGCGAAAAAGTAAATAAAAGCGATAAATAAAGGTCCTAAGTTAAAACTATTACATCCTCAGAGTAATTACAATATATGGATCAAAAATAATACGCGCGAGAAAATTGAATCGGATTGTCCTTTAGGGTTTTGACCCTTTTATTGAATAAAGCATATTTTTGTCATTTTTGATTTAAGAGTTAAGTTTAATTAATTAATTAAAAGAAAATATATTTTTTTGAGTTTTATTTTAATTAATGAAACAAAATTAAAAAGGTAAAAATATATCAACACCCTAATTCTAAACCAATTTTAATTTAATGCAAAATATGTTAAGATTAAACCTAATTAAAACTAACTTAATTAATTAATGATTTATTTACAAAAATAAAAATAGTGAAATTAATAAATATTATTTTTTGTTATTTCTGATTTTTTATGAAAAAAAGGTTAGTTTCCTAATTAATTAATTTTAATAATAATAATGAAAAGCAATAAAAAAATGAAAAGAAATAAAATATAAGCAAACTTTGGGGGGGGGGGGGGGTGTGGGCCTGAAGAGGTTGTATGATCAACAATTTTTCCAGGCCCAGAACGCTGGCCCTTGTTGACCCTCCAGATTGCCTATGCTTGCATTGACTTGAATCCATGGTGGATCAATGGTTCTGGCCCCTTTGGATCTAGCTTGAAGCCGCTTGGCACATTGAGATCTGAGGACGTATGGTGGTCCACGCTTGGGATGCTGCGCCTGAATACCTGAAGGAAAAACATAACAAAGTTTTGGGGGACCTGGGATGTTGGACCTGCAAGGAAGTTTGTTAGAAATTGAAAATATAAGGCCTGTGATATTGGATCCTAGTCCCTTCGATTGAGCGAATTCCCTTTCACCCCTGAGCTGCTTGCTCATTCAAAAGGCATGACTCCTGCTTTTGGCCCTGCAAATTAGTCAATTCGGAACTAAACAACATAGAGAAATATCTCATTCGAAATCAATTCCTGAACCCAGATCTGGGTTGGTTTCGATTTGTCACAGCCAAGATCATGGATTTCAAATGTAACCTGCTTTGAAAGAAACTTTATCCATGGGGGGTTCAAACATATGAACACTGCAGCTTATACACGCTTTGTTAAATCGCTCACAAGTAATAACAAAAAAACTATGAATATGCAATTATGAGTAATTTTAAGATTAAGTGAGATTGAACATTATACCACTGGAGGTGCCTGGATTTGGACGAAAGGTGTCTGCAATGGAGTCTAGAATTTCGTGGGGCAGGCTGGTGCTTTTGCGAGGCAAGGTATGTGTGGCCGTCTTCGTGGTGTTTTTTCCGTTTCTGCAGAGTTTTGTGTGTCTTTCCCCCCCGTTTTTTCTTTGTGAGCACGAGGTTTATATAGACAAAGGAATTTAGGTCAATATTTGTGTATCAAATATTGGCCCATTATGATGAAGAGATTTGATTTGATTCACTTTGAATATCATTCCAAAAATAGCCTAATTCAATCTTTTTGTCCACACCACGCCTTTACACGAATTTGATTTGATTTCTTCATAAAGAATTTCTATTTTTGATTCCATCACGTGCCAATCTGCTTTCATGCGTTACTGCCAGCCTGTTATGAGCTGTTTGGGCCTCCACATGATGAAAATCGAAAGCTGACTTACCCTTTGTAGATCCACTTCCCTTCTAATCTACTCTCTTTGATAGATCTAAGCTCCACTTCGAATTAATCCATCTTCGATGTCACAGCCCCTTCGATTGAGACTCCTTCTGCTTCGACTGCTTGATTTGAAAAGAATCACTCTGGTCGAATCAGCTCTTGTGGAGTTAGAAACAGAAAAGGCAAGAATCTGGCCTTTAACTCAGGAATTGAATCCACAATCAATTGAATTCTTACCATATTTGCAAGGAAAACATGCCATTTTCTCATGTTCAGTGTACCTGGACATGTTTTTTGAGTGCCCTCTTGATGGCCTCTTTCAAATGGCCTGGAAGGAGTTCTTCAAATGGCCCTTGTCCAAATATCAATCGAAGGGTATTTATCACTTGAAGAGTCCTTTGCTACGCCAATCGAAAGATCTTGTTCATGCTAATCGAAGGACATGGTTAACATGCCTGTCGAAGCTGCCTTGACACAATGCTAAATCGAAGGATCCCTTGGCATGCCAATTGAAAGGCTTGGCCCAGGGTGCCAAACGAAAAGCTCTTTCAGAATTCCAATCGAAGGCCTTGACATAATGCCAATCGAAATTCTTGTCCATAATGCCAATTGAAGCATTTTTGGAATGTCAATCGAAAGGATTGGCCATAATGCCACTCGAAGGGAATTATCCATGCCAATTAAAAGGCTCCTTCAGAATACCAATCGAAGTGTCTTTCAGAATGCCAATCGAAAGGTACTTAAAGCACCACTCAAAAATTTTCTTTTTCCTTAGGCAAGGGTTTGTGACCAACCATGTAAGGGAAGACCTTTGAAAACATGAGAGGGAAAATTTTGGGGTACAACAATATGCATAAGAGACCTATTAGGTTGACACACCTAGGACAAACAAGGGCATCCCGGCGAACCAAAAAGGTTCGGGCAAAAATTAGGGATAAAACAAAAAATATGTACACCAGGAAAGTTGAAAACCTGAAAGGGTGGCTTGGGTAAAAAAGGGTATCCCGGTGGACTGAAAACCCGAAAGGGAGGTCCAGGCAAAAGTTAGGGAATTAAAGCGTATGGCTATGTCCCATTGGATCACTTTACAAACAACCTTTGGCTTCAACTGACAAACTCAGGTTCTGATCAATTCAATCATCTTCGGACAAGGCAACAAATAGACAAGATGCTCAGAGATACAAAGGCTATAGCATAATGAGAACCCCATGGGATTATTGCACATAGCTATCTTTTCTTTATATCAAAATTTTCATTTTTTACGACGACATTCTCTTACTAGAATGTTTGTCTCATTGTACAAAAATACTTACTCAAAGTCAATACAAAGATATCCCTTTGAAAGTGCAAAATTATATGTTTTTCTTTACTCTTGTGTTTTGTTTACAAAAACGTCCAATGATTTATTTTTGAACATATGCATTTGAACATAATTACTGTTTACAAATGAACCAAATAAAAGACAACCACTGATGGCTTTAAGGTAGGGAAATATCTCTAAGCTATTTCCATAAAACCCCGAAGTGTGCAGTTTAATCCCTAGCAGAAAAAAGCTTCCAGTTATTAATCCCCGGTAGAAGTCATCCAATTTCTCCGGATTCCCCGACAAGATTTTACAAGCAGTACACGACATTTCCCTTAAAACAGAGTTTATTCCTCTAAGCGGAAATTCGTCAACACTTCAACTTCCCAACATGAAGATTTACACTCCATATCCTCAGCAGTAGTCAGGGATTTATTTTCCCCAATCCAACAGCAGTGCAGCATATTAGCTCACATACACATACATCGTATCCATATATCACAAACATTGATGACACAAATGCATTATACCATGCATTTCATACAACATGACATTGCATATTAGTTAACATTTTTACCATTTTCATGATAAGATTAATCAATAGCTACCATTAAAAATCTTCAAAGTTTCTAGATATAGTTCAGATACGCTCCAGACACGGATGCCATTCTAATACTCATTCATTCAACTCTCAGATACAGTTTAGATACGCTCCAGACACGGATGCCATTCTGATACTCATTCAGATTCAATCCTCAGATATAGTTCAGATACGTTCCAGACACGGATGCCATCCTGATACCCATTCAGATACAGTTCAGATACGCTCCACCACAGATGCCATCCTGATACTCATTTAGGTTCAGTTTTCAAATACAGTTCAGATATGCTCCAGACACGGATGATATCCTGATACTCATTCAGATTCAAGCTTTCAGATATAGTTCAGATATGCTCCAGACACGGATTCCATTCTGATACTCATTCGGATTCAATCCTCAGATACAGTTCAGATACGCTCTAGACATAGATGCCATCCTGATACTCATTCAGATACAGTTCAAATACGCTCCAGACACGGATGCCATCCTGATACTCATTCAGATACAGTTCAGATATGCTCCACCACGGATGCCATCTTGATACTCATTCAGGTTTAGCTTTTAGATACAAATCAGATATGCTCCAGACACGGACGCCATTCTGATACTCACTCAATTTCTGCTTACAGATACGGTTCAATAATCATTTCTGGATGGAATCTATAAGCCCATCTCCAACAACTTTCCATCATCCCTCCAAATGGCATCTTTAATCCTATTCCCTCTACCATCACATCAACAAGTGCAAATTTTTGGGCACTCTAGTGTCCCATCATCTTCCACCTTCGGGTCACGAATGGAAAAACTCGCCAATCTAACTCTTCAGGCTTAAGAAGATTGAACAGGGGCAGCTGTTGTACCCCAAAATTTTCCCTCTCACTTATCAAGAATTTTCTCACAAGATCTCCTTAGCTCAAGACTGCACTAGGGTTTGATCAGCTCAAGACACCTCCTTAAGCACTGATGACCAAAATTAGGGTTTGAGTTTGCACAAGGATTTTTGAACTTCAAATAACCCATATGACTTTCATGGATAATTATGGACCCATAAGGTTACTCATGACATGTTTTAAGCATTGAATCACACTTTTGCTCAATCAATTGAGTAGTTGACCTAAAAATCAGTTGTATTGAGGAAAAAGTCAACTATGGATAATTTACAGTCAAACTTCATAATTTTTTATCCTCATCAACATTTTAAACTCATATGTATCATTTGATCAAGTTTGGACCACAATTCATCATGGAATTTGATCAAATCTCCAAAAGGGCAAAATGGTCAAAATTAGGGTTTTGATTGGGAAAGGGCAATTTCTGATTTTTGACCTGGAAAATGATCAATTGGTTTAAGGCATGATCTCAAGAGTACAGTTGCATCATTTTGACCTAACAATATGGCTCAAAACATTGCTCAAGTCCAATGGATTGACAGATGAATTTTCAAACAACTGTATACTGAAAAGTCAAACTTTCACTTTTTGGTCAAATTCATATGTCAAAGATCACAATTTATCAAAGCATGTAAAAATATGAAACTTATTCATCAAGAAATCAAAAATTCAAGATTTCATTTTGAAAAGTTAAAATTTCTAAACTTAGAAATTTTTCTAAGTGTTGGAAATTTCTTATTTTTTCACGACTTTGAGCAAAATTTTCACCATGATGCAAGATGATTCAAGAGAAACTTACAACATGAAAGTTTTATATCTCAATGAAATATAAAACTTTTCTTTACATAAATCCTTCCCAAAGTGCTTGTATCTCAAGTTATAATTTTAAGAACATGTGGTCATGAAACTAAACACTTAGTGAAATTTTGCCCTAATTTGGTCAGGATTTTGACCCAACTTCATGGAACTTTTTCATATAGTTCCAAGGGGAATCTTTAAAAGAAATTCAAATATGTATTGTATAGAATATTACAAGCTTTCCAAAATGTCCAAGAACTCATTGAGATCATTCTTGAGTAGTGAGAATCGAAGAGATGAAGTTAGGGTTTTATCACTTGATTTACAAGGCATGTTGTGATGAACAAATTTCAAAATTCAAACTATGTTGCATAAACACTACTTTGCAGGCATCAAAATTATTAGGAACCCCATTTAATGGTTTACACAGCTGTTAGAGGCCTCACTTCAAGCATTCAATGCATGGACATGCTTTATATCCATTTTTGGAAGAAAGGTTACATTGCCATTTTGATAAAGTGACTTTTTGTACAAAACTTGTTCTTGAGCCTTGCACTTGTTCTCTTCTGATCAAACAAGTCCTATAAATCATGATAAATGGTTTAGACACTTACAATCACCCAACCTATGCTTGTACCTCCTCTTGAAACTTTTTTCCCTCTTTTCTTCAAAATCAAGTAACCTAGCTAAAAGCTAAGAACTTGTACTTATGATTGTCCAAAGTTCTCAAACACTTTTGTTTATACATACATAAACCATTGGCCATAAAGAGACGAATGCTCTAGCCCTGAAAGGACCTAAAACTCAGAAACACATCTCATACTTCCATTTTCAAACAAACTGATCAAAAACTTGAAACTCATAATCTACTCGTGCGTTTCTTGGGCTTTTGGTTTCTAAAGCTCCTAAACATCATATAGAAGTGATCCCACACCCTGTTACAGAACTGTAACACCATTAAAACCATCCTCTATTTTCAAAAACAGAGCTCTGCACATTGACTTCTCCAGACCATTTCAACCATCCATTGCTCAAGCGAATCATTGCATTAGCTTCGTGGGACCTCAAGGAAGCTAACCTGATCATCACCATCACTTGAAACAAGCTCAAACTCAAAACACAATTTCCAGTTTTGAGGTAAGTTTTCTTAACTTTAAAATCTTCATATAAGCATCATTAATGATTTATTTATGAACAAAACATATAGATATAATTGCCCTAAAGCTAACCATGTCCATAGTTTCCATTAATTTTGCTTGAGCTTAGAGAATTTTGAGACTGAAATTTCTGAGTTTTTTAGGGTTCAGATTTGGGCCATTAAAATTCATGCTTATATTTGATCTATAATTTTAATTCTTTACATTTCTGAAACCGTGAGGAAATTTGCTACAAGTTTCATGTTTACAGTTTTCATTTTTGATGAGAAATGAGCAAGTTACAGTTGGTCTGGCTGGAGGTTGAAGATGAAGTAATCATGGCGCACTTTGTATCATATATTTATTGATTTGCCTATGTTAACAGATGTATAGCCACCCCAGTGGTAGAAGAGCGCTCCTGTAACCTTTGGGACCTGGGTTCGAGCCCCAGTTGTACGCTTTTAATTTTTTTTCACATTTTTGCTTTTTGCTTTTGTTTTTTTTGGCAGGCGCTGGGCCTTGTTGGAATCTTGGTGTTTTTGTTTTTGCTTACTAACCCCCTTACAGGCTGTTTGCACCCCTGACCTAGTTTATTTTATTTTCTTATTTTTATTTTATTTATTTTCTTAATATATTTTCTAATATTAAAAGAATCATAAAAAATACAAAAAAAAATCAGATTTTCATTTTAACTTAGTTTATTTTATTTTTATCACAAAAAAATATTTTATTTAACTATACTTTATTTATTTTTACTAACTAGTCTTGTAAATTTAATTTAAAACTAGGTTATTGTTTATTTTCTTTTACACCAATTAGAATATATTTATTTTAATATTAAAAAAGGCCAAAAATATTTTATAATACTATAAATATTTTCAAGACAAAAATACCAAAAAATACTTTTCTTAAAACTTATTTTCTTTTGATCAATTAATAGAATTAGGGTTTTATTTAAAATCTTTTCTTAATAAATTTAAGTTTAATTAATTATTTTCTTTAATTAATTAGGTTAAGGCAATTTCCCTTTTTCTCATGAAAACCAAACAAAGATCTATTTTCTTCATTTTACATTTTTGTATATTTATTCATTTTGTACGTTGTATTCCTTTAATTCCTTGTACATTTATATCCAATTCAATTTGGTTGTAATAGATTAATTAGGTTTATATTCTTGCAACCCCCATTCAATTTGTACACCCCCTCCCTTAAATGTTGTAATAGCGTAGTAACTTAGAACTCTATTTTCAGCCACCTTCAACACATGCAAGCGCTTCCATTCACTTCCAAGAAGGTCATAGGGTAAGGTTGGATCATTTTCAACAATCCAAAAGGCTGGAAACACCACTGCATGCATCACCGATTTACATTATTGCATGAATTTTGTATTTTTGTTTCCTTTGAATTTTAATGCATACTGACTTTATTACCATGGTCCTAAGGTTCAATAATGCAGGAATAACCCATCGTGGGAATCCCATGATGGTTGGATAGTGTAGCGGTAGAAATGTTGAGAGTAAGCCATTGGATTGACTTGACATGCACAGATCAAAATAAAAATCGCCACCGCACTTTATTGTTTCCAAAGGAACTAGAAAAGAGTGAATAACCCAAAAAGATGGGGAGAGAATCTAAGTTCGGGGGTTGGTTATGCAAAGGGATGGTATTAGCACCCTAAACATCTACGGTACTCCGCAGGAACCTCTTTGTAAAATCTGTATGTTTTGGTGATAAAATGTTGTATGAAAATAGATTGTGGTGGTGAGGAGAGAAGTATATTTTTTATGATTTTTGCACTCGCCGCAGTTGTGAACCTTTAGTGCCTACATACCACCTTCCGTGCAATAGGGAATTAGGGTACACGTAGTTCCTCTTTTAAAAATTTTAAAACACAAGTGTGTTGGTTAATTTTAAGAGACAAAACATCGTTGTCATTGTCCGTGTGGAAAACATACTTACTACCCACAATTATGAGATAGGAGAATTTGTGTCATCTCAAAGTGGAGGATATGGCTTGGATTTCAACAATCAACAATGCCTCACTCAACACCCAAGTGGAAAATATTTCACTTCACTACATATTGTAGAAGTATAGTTGTTTGCATCACTATAAAGATTGATAAGAGTCCAATCTTTTGAAAAAAGTTTTTAAAGATAAAAGCCAGAAAGGAAAAATAGTTTGAATGAGATTTATTAACTTTTAGTATTCTCACAAAAATTTCAAAGTATTGTTAAGTTGATTGAAATTTGATTAAGAAATGTGTTGTACCCCAAAATTTGCCCTCCCATATTTCTCAAAACATTTCAAGAAAAATTCACAAGTCCAACCTGGCGCGTCATATTCAGGTATTCTTTCGCCAAGATATCTCTGATAACGTATTCTCAAATTCAGGTTCGGCTCAAGAGTCAATTCTTTAAAGAAGGTATCCGAATGTGTGAGTTTTCTCGAAGAAATATGGTGAAAAAGTGTGCTGAAAGTGCAGTTTTTACGCGCTAAAAAATTCATAACTTGAAGATCGTGGCTCGTTTTGAACCCGTTCTGGTGGCCAAAATTCCGTCTTGACATTATCTACTTTTTCATCTCTCACGGCTGGAAGCCAATTTCGATCATAAGGTCTTCAAAAATGTGGATTTATCAAATATTTTCATACAGAAAATTTGTGACAGGAGTTTATTTGCGTCATGTTCAGAAAAATCATAACTTGGTCGATTTTCATCGTATCGAGCTGGTTCTGGTGCCAAAATTTCACAAATTGAGTTGGCTACATTTTCACAGAAGGTATTGAGTTCAAACTATATTCAAAAGGCCTTCGTTTTTTGCTCAGAGTGCGTGACACGCTGAAAATCCTGAATGCTGAATATTATTTCATCTGAGCCAAAACTTCGAAAATTCATAACTCGGTCAATTTTTATCGGATTGGACTCATATTTTTACACAAGGTCACTGACTCATAGATCTACAACTTTGCTTCAAAAGTCGAGACCAAATTATGCACCGATCAATACCAGTTATTTATTGAAGAACGTGTCAGAGTCGACACTGGAGCCCAAAATAAGTTTGTCTGAGCTGAAACTTCAAAAATTCATAACTAATTCACCTTTTATCCGATTGAGCCGATTTTCGGACAGGAGTTAGTTCTCGATGCCGGCTACATTTTGTTTTCACATTTCAACTTCAAACATTGCACTTAAGTCCCTGCGATTTAGCCTGGAAAGTGACAAACTCAAGTGAACATGGGAGGCCCAATTGCACATTCAAAACCCATTTTCTTTACCATAATTTCCATTATATAATCACCTTCTTTTCACACAAACCAAAGAAGGGGAGGAAAAGAGAGAAAAAAAACCTTGCCACAACACTGTTAGCATATCAAATTCTTTCAAGAATCCTAAAACCTTGAAATCCTTATTACAAATCCCTCTCTCACTACAAACAAGCCATCTCAGTTACAAACCAACATCTTATTACTTCTTCAGTAAGGATAAGGCCGGCTTGATCTCCATGATCCAAAGGGCATAAAAGCATTCATGTCACTACTTTTCCAGTAAGAGTAAGGTTGATTTGATCTCCATGATCAAAAGGGTATAATCATTCATACATGCCATATTGTGCCTAAACATTAAATTTCTTCATATATTGGCTTTATTTGCATTTTATGATTTTATTTAATGTGTTCGTGAGATTCAACACTGCAGATTTAGACAGGATCCCATGCAGGTTCATTAAGGAACGTTGAGGCCAAAAGCCAAAAGGTCAAAAGCCAAAAACCAAATGGCCAAAACAGAACATTTTACACATGACACCAATACATGGCGAGACAGACATCCTGAGAAGATTAAGGAACGTTGAGGCCAGAACACAAATGGCCATAAAACCCAATCCAATGGCCAAAGAATGCAGACCACGGTACTCAGGAGTCAATGAACACGCACGTGATGCCAGAAAGCCAAACAAGGCTTTTTGTCTAATGGGCCAGATTTCTCACAAAAAACCTCCCTTTGGGTCTGAATACCCCCCATGGTTTGCACATTTTTATTTTTTTATTTGATTTTCCTTTTTATTCTTTTAATTGTTTTTAATTGTTTTCTTTAATTTCATAAATTAATTTTCATAAAATATAAAAACAATGCAAAAATCAGAAAAAGACAAAAATAGATATTTTTATTTAAATGTTATTTTTTTTGTAAATAAATATCATTAATTGATTTAGCTTTTTAAAATTAGGTTTAATTCAAATATTTTTCATAATAAACTTAAAAAGTGTAGAATTAGGGTTTTAAGTACTTTTCATTCTTTTTCTTTTAATTATTAATTATTAATTATTATTTTTGTAAATACTTGCAATTAATTAATTAGGGTTAATTTTAGGTTAAAGTTTAATGCTTTTCTTAATAAATGAAAAAAAACTAGAATTAGGGTTAATTAATATTTTAATTTCATTTAATTCTCATAAAAAACCATAAATACAAAAAACCTCAAAAATAATTTCTTTTTTTATTTTAATTTAATTAGTTTGCTCAATATAATTTAATTTCATTAAAAAGGGTCCAACGCCCTCGTTTCCAATCTTAATTCAGTTCACACATTTATCTCGTTTCTTTTAATTATTTATGTACCTCTCCCAAAGCCGTGTAAATTTAATCTTTCGCACTTTACTTTATTACGTTCTTTATTTTCTGTCAAATCGGGTCCTGGAAATTTTGGCGATGTGGACCCGCGCCCTTTGTAATAGTTTAGAACTTTACTTTTTTCGCACTTTTTAACTATTAAATAAATGCATGCAAGAATGAATGACAATAAATAAAAACAAACGCGTAGATCACTTTGACATGACAAGACAAAAATAAATGAACATGACACACAAATCACACACCACCCTTAGGGTACGCCTCACTGTTGCCTTGCCTCGAAAGGTGATCGTCGAGTAGAGGATGTCTTAGTAAGTCCTCATGATCCGGGAACCTGGCATGTGGGTAGCTTCTAAGGTGTCTTCCCATTGCTCTGGTGATCACCATGTCCCGAACCTCGAATTGACCCGAACACCTCCAACGGTGGTGCTACCTACCTCTCAATGGTGGGATGGCACTACTTTAAAGGACATTTACACAGATGAATTCCTTAGGGTAGGTAGGTTCTCGTAGATACTTGCTCTAATTTCAAAACAAATCAAAAAAATACTTTTCACACCAACACATTTTCAAAAAGCTTTCGAAAGCAATTTTTCAAACACTCTTGAGGACCGATACAAGAGTCGAACTGAAATTTTCAAAGAAACTTTTTAAAACCCACAGTTGAAAAGCAAACAAACCATTTTTGAAAACACAAGTGAGCAAGTATCTAAGAGCCCATGGATAACCATGGATAGAAAGGGTGCTAACACCTTCCCTTTCTATAATCTACCTCCCGAACCGAGAGCAATCTCTATAAGGAATTTTTCTGTGCTTTTGTCCTTTCCATTTGGAGAAAATAAAAGACGGTGGCGACTCTTGCTTCCGCGACATTTCGCGAACCAGCTTTAAAACAGTCAGTTCCAGATCCACTGATCACAGAACTGGCGACTCTGCTGGGGACTTAAACTTAAAGTGAGGTGTACCTTAGGGTTAGTTCATAACTGTGTTTTCAATTGCTTTCTTTGCTTGCTTTAAATTGTGGGTTGCTTGGGAGTTCTATAGATCCTAACCCGGATCTGGGGGATACCTTCTTAGAAAGTAGCAACAAGGCTGTGAGAGAACTGTGCGGGGTATACCGACATGGTTGAAATAGTCTGCTACGTTGATGTGGCACTTTGGTGTGTACCGGTAACCCTTGAGTTCAGTCAAGGAGAGTACGGGGCCTCCGCGTGGTGTCGTGAAGCATCAACAGACCTTAGGAACCTTAATTGAACTATCTTGGCATCTTTAGGGTAGTGAGATAACTGACTTTGGTGCAGTCCAAGGTTGGTTGATACTCGATACTACACTCAATTGAGGGTTGCTTTCCTGGAATATTTCGGTCGCCAGTTCAGTGGCTAAATCGAAACGATGAACAATGAAAGCAATCCAGTGATATTGGGACCCTTAGAACCCGGTTACTTCTAATAAGACAGGTTGAGCCCACCAACTTCAAGAGGGTAATACCCAGACCCCATGCTGGCCTAAACTCTAAGGGTTTCTCTTGTGTGACTTGTGTGCCTTCGTACTTGACTATTTGCATGCTTGTTGTCTGACACTTGAGCTTCTTGCAGGTTTTGTTTGTAGTCCTTAATTAGAACTCATAACAAGGTCTACCGAGTTTCTTGCAGGTTTCGTTTATAGTCCTTAATTGGGACTCATGACAGGGTTTACTAAGTTTCTTGCAGGTTTTGGTTTGTAGTCCTTAATTGGGACTCATAACAGGGCTACTCACGTTACCCCCATGCATAGCATAACATCATACCATTGCATACATCCTAACCCATTTCAAGGATCTCAAGGGCTTGTGATGCAGGTCATGATAAATCAAACATCTAGCAAGGGGCAAAGATGATTTATCTTCCTCTAGCCAAGGTTGTCAGGGGCTATGACCCACTGGATATGGTGAGTCTTTGACCCTTTGAAGAAGGACTCTCAATAATATGCAGTTCCTTCAATCAAGCAACCGAATTCAATTTCTAACAGTTTCTATGTTTACCCCGCGAGGTCCTTGAAAACATTGCATACATACATACACATCATTGCATAACAGGTACCCTTCTGACAGGTCACTTACCTTTCTCGCTGTTTATTTCGGCAATGGCTTCCGAACAAGATAACCAGGACCTTCTTGCTCAAGAGACTCGGTTCGGGGAAATCCTCCTGAATCTATCCAAGGGGCAGGAGGAGCTAAGGACACTTCTCATGGAGACTTTGGTCAGGAACAGCGCTGAGGACAAACGGCTGAAACATCTGCAAGCTGAAGTGGATGCAGTGAGAGCCCAGATGCTGGGGCAGGTGACTATCATCCAAGACTTAGCTCAAAGACAAGATGAGCTCGGGGTTCTCGTCAACCAATTGCTTCGGGGTAACCAACCGGGGCAAACATCTAAGGGTAAAGAATCAGTCATCGTTCAACCACCTTTGAGACTAAGGGATAAGGGGAGAGCTCCTCAAATGGCTCCAGGGTCACAAACTCAGCAGCAGCCTCACCAGCTTCAGACAGACAAGCCCAGGAGGCAATTCACCCAGATCAACATGTCGCTGTTTCAAGCTTTACAACGCCTGCTGAGGTTGAATTTGATCACATTAAGGGCTCATCCCCGGAACCCCAACACAGCATCTCCTATCTATGATCCCAATAAAAGGTGTGCCTACCACTCTGCCTGTCCAGGACATGATACAAACGAATGTTGGGCTCTGAAGAACAAGATCCAGGACCTGATTGATGAAGGAGCATTGGAGTTCACACAAGATGGTCAGGCTGAGTTTTTCTACCATCCCTCCAAGGCTCACCATTTGAAGTGACAAGCCCTGAGACTAGGAAACTTTTGTTCATTCGAATGTTCAAGTTGTGTTTGTTCTTTGATTGTTTAAACATTTACTCATGTTAAACGTTGTTATTTCATTGATGCATCGCATATGTCTATTTTGAAGCAATATATTCGTATTCACTATATGCAAATTATTTTCATATTTTTTCTGATGTCAACTCTCAATTAATAATTCTAAACCTCTTGAGGGAGGATGACGAAAACGATACCGCAATCTACAATATGCTTTTGAACAGACCCCGCTGATGAGGTACAGGCATTGTTTCAATTCCTAAACACTAGAGTTATAAGGAAGATAATCCCTCGTTAACCCCTCTGAGCCAAAGAAGTAGGAGTTTTTCTTTTTGAAATTTAAAACCCTTTATCATAACCTGGGGCAGGGTAGTCTCTCAGTTGATCCAAGTGCATAACGAATGGCACCAAAGAGGTCCTTACAAAACAAAGGAAGACAGTGATGGTTCCGAATAATCAATAAAGAAAGGCAGTCATTATCTCAAAAAATAAAAAACCCATTAAGTCAAAACCCATGAAGGAGACTTACAAAACTGGGGCATCCCGCTGACTGTAATTCCCAAAAAGGAAACAGTTCAGGTAAAAAAGAAAGGGATAACAGGGATCATAAAAAGAAAGAGGTCCTACAAACCCTCAACAAAAAAGGAATGACTGCCTATTCAAAATAAGTTATCAATATCCGAACCATCATTGGAACATCAGGACAAAAACTCAAATAAGGTCCAACGTATGATCGACTGAGTTTAGGTTTGGATAACATCACGAAGAGCGGGTGGGTACAAATAATTTGAGCCTTTATCCTTTTGTTTCTTAAACCGTGAACCAGGCCACGTTATAACCCTTAAAAGTCCTAGCTGAAGAATGGGTTAGTTCGAAAGCATACTGTTACAAAAGGTATCCTGACTCCTTAAGATTCACTATAAATACGGAGTTGACATCACGTTTTACAAACATCCACTTGTTTTATGAAAAAGAATTCATTTTCAAAATCTTCAAGACAGACATAGGCTTTTGCATTCTTAAAATAATATTGTTTGCATATGATACTTTGTTTGAACAGCAAAGGAATTCGCACGATGAATATCTGATGAACAAAGGTCTTCTCAACAAAAGAGTCACCTCAAGTGGAAAGAGCACTTCCAATCAAGGGGCACGGCATGAGCATTGTCCATTATCTGGGGCATGACAAAACACTTCTAACAGGGGCAACTCCCTACATTCTGAGAACATGGACATAGTCGAAAAGATACTACGCAAAATCAAAGACCCGCTAGGTTGACGTACCTAGGCAAAAATTAGGGCTTCCCAGCGAACCAAAAGGGTTCGGGCAAAATGAAGGGATGAAATGAAAAAATCTGTACACCCGGCAAGTCGAAAACCTGAAAAGGCGGCTTGGGCAAAAAGGGGTATCCCGGTGGACTGAAAACCCGAAAGGGCGGTCCAGGAAAAAGTTAGGGATCAAAGCGTACGACTATGTCCTGTCATCTTGTCACTTGTCTACCAGAATATTTGTCAATTACCCTCACAGGTCTTCCTCTCCCACCACTGAAACAGGGGCAATAAAGAGTTGTCTAAGCAATCTAATTGTTCTGTCCTCCAAGGTACCAAGGTAGGTTCAGCTAAAGAACATAACCAGCACATCTTAATTCCCCAGAGAGTGAGCCAGCAAGTCAGTGCACTCTCCCCAAGCTATATTATCAAACCTTAAGGAAATTGGGTATCCCCCGCAGATCTCAACATTCCCCAGCACAGTATACGGATATTCTTAACGAGCATCCCCGGCAGTCTTGGTCTAAAGATTGTTCCCCGGCGGCATATCAAATATTCAGTGGAGTCCCTTCCAATACAATTCAAAAACTTCCCCCAAGAGAGTCCAATCTAGTTCCCCAGGAAAGTTGGAATCCATCTCCCCAAGCAGTAAGCTTATCCCTAATAGATTCTGGAAGCTTATCCCTCGCAGAGCACGAATGCGTCGCCCGACTTTATTCAAAGAGTTATTTCCTTACCAGGATATAACTGGGTTATCCTCATCCAGAAGCCACAGAAAGAGCGTCCTCGACGAAGTCTTCTTATCCCCAGCAAGTTATTATCAACACTCAGCAAAGTATCTCTCTCCCCACAGAGTATTGCTTCCCAGCAAGATCGTTAGAGTACTTTTCTCCCTGCAGAGTAACCAATTCGCCAAGTTCATTCCCCAACGGAGCCATCTTCTCCTACCGGTATACTTACAACTATCATCCAGCGGAAGCAAAATCTGTTCTCCAACATCAGCCCAGGATATGACTTCCCGACACCCGTCAAGGATTTATTTTCCTAAGACAAAAAACATACATTCATAAACATCGCACTTCCATACATTATAGCATGCATATACGCATCGTATCTTACAAATCTCATTTATGTTGAGAACATCATTGCTTGACCCATATCATGCATTGCATATGACTGACCTTTACCTTTCAGGAAAGATCCAGTTAAGTTCTCAAGCTACATTCCAAGACCTTGTCTGGTTCAGTTAAATCGACTCCCAAAGATTTTCCTGGTTATTATCCAGTCAAAGGCCTTCTCTGGTCTAGTTAAACCGACTCCTAAAGGTTTTTCTTTTGAAGACTCAGTTGAAGACTCCAAGACCTTGTCTGGTTCAGTTAAATCGACTCCCAAAGATTTTCCTGGTTATTATCCAGTCAAAGGCCTTCTCTGGTCTAGTTAAACCGACTCTTAAAGGTTTTCCTTTTGAAGACTCAGTTGAAGACTCCAAGACCTTGTCTGGTTCAGTTAAATCGACTCCCAAAGATTTTCCTGGTTATTATCCAGTCAAAGGCTTTCTCTGGTCTAGTTAAACCGACTCCTAAAGGTTTTTCTTTTGAAGACTCAGTAGAAGTTATCCAAGATTCTCTCAATGATTGCTGTTGAGGTTGTAGTCGCCTATGGTTCTCTCCCCGATACTGCGGAGGTGGTAATCCCAGATTTCGCTCAATGATTGCTATTGAGGTTGAAATTATCCAAGATTCTCTCAATGTTTGTTGTTGAGGTTGTAGTCGCCTATGGTTCTCTCCCCGATACTGCGGAGGTGGTAATCCCAGATTTCGCTCAATGATTGCTGTTGAAGTTGAAATTATCCAAGATTCTCTCAACGATTGCTATTGAGGTTGTAGTCGCCTATGGTTCTCTCCCCGATACTGCGGAGGTGGTAATCCCAGATTTCGCTCAATGATTGCTGTTGAGGTTGAAATTATCCAAGATTCTCTCAATGTTTGCTGTTGAGGTTGTAGTCGCCTATGGTTCTCTCCCCGATACTGCGGAGATGATAATTCCCACCAAGATTCTCTCAATGTTTGCTATTGAGGTTGTAGTCGCCTATGGTTCTCTCCCCGATACTGCGGAGGTGGTAATCCCAAGATTCGCTCAATGATTGCTGTTGAAGTTGAAGTTATCCAAGATTCTCTCAATAATTGCTGTTGAGGTTGTAGTCGCCTGTGGTTCTCTCCCCGATACTGCGGAGGTAGTAATCATCCCCAGATTCGCTCAATGATACTGTTGAAGTCAAAGTCGCCCAAGATTCTCTCAATGATTGCTGTTGAGGTTGTAGTCGCCTGTGGTTCTCTCCCCGATACTGCGGAGGTAGTAATCATCCCCAAATTCGCTCAACGATACTGTTGAAGTTGAAGTCGTCCAAGATTATCTCAATGATTGTTGTTGAGGTTGTAGTCGCCTATGGTTCTCTCCCCGATACTGCGGAGGTAGTAATCATCCCCAGATTCGCTCAGCGTTACTGTTGAAGTCGAAGTCGCCCAAGATTCTCTCAATGATTGCTGTTGAGGTTGTAGTCGCCTATGGTTCTCTCCCCGATACTGTGGAGGTAGTAATCATCCCCAGATTCGCTCAGCGTTACTGTTGAAGTCGAAGTCGTCCAAGATTCTCTCAATGATTGCTGTTGAGGTTGTAGTCGCCTGTGGTTCTCTCCCCGATACTGCGGAGGTAGTAATCATCCCAAGATTCGCTCAATGATTACTGTTGAGGTTGAAGTCGCCCAAGATTCTCTCAATGATTACTGTTGAGGTCGTAATCATCCCCAAATTCTCTCAATGATACTGTTGAGGTAGTAATCGTCCAAGGTTCTCTCACCGTTCCTGTTGAGGTAGTAACCATCCCTGGTTCATTCATCACCTTTTGAAGCTCCAGATCCAGCTCCTGTAACCGGTCAGGACATATCTATACAAAGAATTTGAAGGCCAGCTCCTGTAACAGGTCAGGTAATCATTTTTCTTTTGCAGGTACGCAAGTTCTCGCTAAGGAATCTCTTACGCGATCTACATCCAGATGGCATTTATAAGCCCATCCACCTATCCATCATCTCCAAATGGCATCTATAAGCCCATTCCCCACATCACACTGCTACTATATGAGCGCAAATTTCTGGGTACTCTAGTGTTCAATCATCTTCCACCTTCGGATTACGAAAGGCACATCAGCCAATCTGCATCCTCAGGTCTAAGAAGATTGAACAGGGGCAACTGTTGTACCCCAAAATTTGCCCTCCCATATTTCTCAAAACATTTCAAGAAAAATTCACAAGTCCAACCTGGCGCGTCATATTCAGGTATTCTTTCGCCAAGATATCTCTGATAACGTATTCTCAAATTCAGGTTCTGCTCAAGAGTCAATTCTTTAAAGAAGGTATCCGAATGTGTGAGTTTTCTCGAAGAAATATGGTGAAAAAGTGTGCTGAAAGTGCAGTTTTTACACGCTAAAAAATTCATAACTTGAAGATCGTGGCTCGTTTTGAACCCGTTCCGGTGGCCAAAATTTCGTCTTGACATTATCTACGTTTTCATCTCTCACGGCTGGAAGCCAATTTCGATCATAAGGTCTTCAAAAATGTGGATTTATCAAGTATTTTCATACAGAAAATTTGTGACAGAAGTTTATTTGCGTCATGTTCAGAAAAATCATAACTTGGTCGATTTTCATCGTATCGAGCTGGTTCCGGTGCCGAAATTTCACAAATTGAGTTGGCTACATTTTCACAGAAGGTATTGAGTTCAAACAGTATTCAAAAGGCCTTCGTTTTTTGCTCAGAGTGCGTGACACGCTGAAAATCCTGAATGCTGAATATTATTTCATCTGAGTCGAAACTTCGAAAATTCATAACTCGGTCAATTTTTATCGGATTGGACTCATATTTTTACACAAGGTCACTGACTCATAGATCTACAACTTTACTTCAAAAGTAGAGACCAAATTATGCACCGATCAATACCAGTTTTTTATTGAAGAACGTGTCAGAGTCGACACTGGAGCCCAAAATAAGTTTGTCTGAGCTGAAACTTCAAAAATTCATAACTAATTCACTGTTTATCCGATTGAGCCGATTTTCGGACAAGAGTTAGTTCTCGATGCCGGCTACATTTTGTTTTCATATTTCAACTTCAAAAATTGCACTTAAGTCCCTGCGATTTAGCCTGGAAAGTGACGAACTCAAGTGAACATGGGAGGCCCAATTGCACATTTAAAGCTCATTTTCTTTACCCTAATTTCCATTATATAATCACCTTCTTTTCACACAAACCAAAGAAGGGGAGGAAAAGAGAGAAAAAAACCTTGCCACAACACTGTTAGCATATCAAATTCTTTCAAGAACCCTAAAACCTTGAAATCCTTATTACAAATCCCTCTCTCACTACAAACAAGCCATCTCAGTTACAAACCAACATCTTATTACTTCTTCAGTAAGGGTAAGGCCGGCTTGATCTCCATGATCCAAAGGGCATAAAAGCATTCATGTCACTACTTTTCCAGTAAGGGTAAGGTTGATTTGATCTCCATGATCAAAAGGGTATAATCATTCATACATGCCATATTGTGCCTAAACATTAAATTTCTTCATATATTGGCTTTATTTGCATTTTATGATTTTATTTAATGTGTTCGTGAGATTCAACACTGCAGATTTAGATAGGATCCCATGCAGGTTCATTAAGGAACGTTGAGGCCAAAAGACAAATGGCCAAAAGCCAAAAGCCAAATGGCCAAAACAGAACATTTTACACATGACACCAATACATGGCGAGACAGACATCCTGAGAAGATTAAGGAACGTTGAGGCCAGAACACAAATGGCCATGAAACCCAATCCAATGGCCAAAGAATGCAGACCATGGTACTCAGGAGTCAATGAACACGCACGTGATGCCAGAAAGCCAAACAAGGCTTTTTGTCTAATGGGCCAGATTTCTCACAAAAAACCTCCCTTTGGGTCTGAATACCCCCAATGGTTTGCACATTTTTATTTTTTTATTTGATTTTCCTTTTTATTCTTTTAATTGTTTTTAATTGTTTTCTTTAATTTCATAAATTAATTTTCATAAAATATAAAAACAATGCAAAAATCAGAAAAAGACAAAAATAAATATTTTTATTTAAATGTTATTTTTTTTGTAAATAAATATCATTAATTGATTTAGCTTTTTAAAATTAGGTTTAATTCAAATATTTTTCATAATAAACTTAAAAAGTGTAGAATTAGGGTTTTAAGTACTTTTCATTCTTTTTCTTTTAATTATTAATTATTAATTATTATTTTTGTAAATACTTGCAATTAATTAATTAGGGTTAATTTTAGGTTAAAGTTTAATGCTTTTCTTAATAAATGAAAAAAAACTAGAATTAGGGTTAATTAATATTTTAATTTCATTTAATTCTCATAAAAAACCATAAATACAAAAAACCTCAAAAATAATTTCTTTTTTTTATTTTAATTTAATTAGTTTGCTCAATATAATTTAATTTCATTAAAAAGGGTCCAACGCCCTCGTTTCCAATCTTAATTCAGTTCGCACATTTATCTCGTTTCTTTTAATTATTTATGTACCTCTCCCAAAGCCGTGTAAATTTAATCTTTCGCACTTTACTTTATTACGTTCTTTATTTTCTGTCAAATCGGGTCCTGAAAATTTTGGCGATGTGGACCCGCGCCCTTTGTAATAGTTTAGAACTTTACTTTTTTCGCACTTTTTAACTATTAAATAAATGCATGCAAGAATGAATGACAATAAATAAAAACAAACGCGTAGATCACTTTGACATGACAAGACAAAAATAAATGAACATGACACACAAATCACACACCACCCTTAGGGTACGCCTCACTGTTGCCTTGCCTCGAAAGGTGATCGTCGAGTAGAGGATGTCTTAGTAAGTCCTCATGATCCGGGAACCTGGCATGAGGGTAGCTTCTAAGGTGTCTTCCCATTGCTCTGGTGATCACCATGTCCCGAACCTCGAATTGACCCGAACACCTCCAACGGTGGTGCTACCTACCTCTCAATGGTGGGATGGCACTACTTTAAAGGACATTTACACAGACGAATTCCTTAGGGTAGGTAGGTTCTCGTAGATACTTGCTCTAATTTCAAAACAAATCAAAAAAATACTTTTCACACCAACACATTTTCAAAAAGCTTTCGAAAGCAATTTTTCAAACACTCTTGAGGACCGATACAAGAGTCGAACTGAAATTTTCAAAGAAACTTTTTAAAACCCACAGTTGAAAAGCAAACAAACCATTTTTGAAAACACAAGTGAGCAAGTATCTAAGAGCCCATGGATAACCATGGATAGAAAGGGTGCTAACACCTTCCCTTTCTATAATCTACCTCCCGAACCGAGAGCAATCTCTATAAGGAATTTTTCTGTGCTTTTGTCCTTTCCATTTGGAGAAAATAAAAGACGGTGGCGACTCTTGCTTCCGCGACATTTCGCGAACCAGCTTTAAAACAGTCAGTTCCAGATCCACCGATCACAAAATTATTTTTTGAAAATGCATGGACATAAGTCCAAGTTTATTATGAAAGTGGTTCAATTTTTAAAACAAGAAGAGTTTTCAAAAGAAGTGAGAATATTTTTGAAATTAAAGAAGATGAAAGGAGATGAAGAGACTATCCTAAAGTATAAGGTAAAAGCTAGGGAAAAAGAACCATCTAACCAACAAGAATCCAACATTGGACACAATGAGTCAATCTAGAATTCCCATCCTTTAGATTTGAAACCAAATAAGCTAAGATGATAAACCTCTTAAGAAAACCAAGCTCCAATTGCATTAAGTCTTCACAAAAATTGAGTAGAGTAACAAATGTATACAGGTGAATTCCAGATCACAAACTAAGCATGTAATCATAATAACCTGCACACAAAATAAACAAACAACCCAATGTCTTGGGGATAAACCCCAAGAACTCCATACAAAATAACAATCAAGGTCACAAGGTCTTAAGTTATAACACAACTTCTAATCCTAAGTCCAAGAAGTCCACCACTCCATAATGCCAAGGATAGTAAATAAGTATTACAAGTAACATTAAAGCTTTTTAGGGTTCAAGTTGATTATTAGGTATCTTCAAAAAGAAATGAAAAGCTCAAGTGAGCAAAATAAAAATGACATGAAGATAGAGGCTCAAGTGAGCAAAGATAAAAAATAGCATGACATGTAAATGCTAAAGTAAATGGTACATAAAGTAAAAGCATAAAATAAATTAAATTGTTAAGAATAAGTAGTTAGTTGGATGACCATCTTGAAACTTGCATTTTGAACTCATTAGAGGATTGGTAGAACCAAATCCTCTCAACAATAAGTTTCATTTGCTTTTTGTCAAGTATATCATCCATTTAAGAATTCTCAATATAACACTTAATGATCAATGATGTTTAAGTGATCCACTTTGAACAAAATTGATGAAGTTCCATTAGAGCATTGGTAGAACCAAAGCCTCCTAACAATGGATCTCAAGGTTATTGGATCAAAGAGTTCAAATTAACATACTTGGGCTTGCAAACATAGATTTGGGCCACGAATGGTCATTTTCTCAAATCGGGACAAAATTTAGTCTATGTTAAGCAATCGTAAGTGGACTTATATAGAAGTCTCACCTATTTTAAGGCCGGTCAATAGCACTCTATGCACCTCATGTTTTGAGACATGTTATGTAAATCATGCTCCAATAATATTTGGCACAATAAAAAGGGGATAAGATGAAGAGGGAAGGGGAAATGAATAAACCATATTTGAACCAAAATTTAATCAAACTATTGTTAAAATTATTCATCCATTTTTATAGAGTTAGACTCAACACCATGGATCCAATGATGTTAATAAAGTTCATGATCAAAATTTTAATCCAAGATCAGCCAAATTATATTTAAAAAATAAGATTGTATTAAAAATAAGAAAATAAGATTTTAAAAATGATTTAAAAAATAAATAAAGAATAAAAATAGCAATTATATTCAAAATAATCAAGAAAAATTAAATAAGACCATAGAAAAAAAACATAAATGAGCTCAAATATTTATATAAAATTTTTGGTAATTTTTAAAGTCAGAAACTAATTTTAAAATTAAAAGAAATAGACAAAATAAACTAAAAATGAAGAAAAATAGTAAATTCTGAAATAGAAAATAAATGAGGCCACCAATATTTGTCAAAAGATCATTGGACCCTTCCCTAAATTTTCCAGAATTTAAAAATGAGGAAAAGTATTTTTTAACGATTAAACCAATTCAAATAAAGTGAAAAATTACAAAAAAATATTAAAACACAAATAAAATTGAAAAAAAATAAAAATCAGAAAGAGAAAAATCAAAAGTATTTTCTAGAATTTTTTCAGATTTTTTAGAGTTAAAATGAATTTTCTTTGCATTTTTTAAGTTTAAAACAATTAAATATAAAAAATAAGAAATTAAATAATAAACCAAAAAAATATGGGCCATCTGATCATTGTCAAAACGCGTTAGTAAACAGATCCAGCGGGTCTGGCGCGCTGTGCATGTCATGGACTTTATTGGATATCACACCTGATCATTTATTTTTTAAAATAAAACAACTTCAAATGTGGCACGTTGGATGGAGTCTGACTCACTAAAGTAATCAGATCCAAGGGCTCCTGAGGCACGCGCATGGTAAGGCAAGCATACTACACCTGTTTCAAAAAAATAACGTGGCTACATATCATTGATTGAAGACGGACATGTCATCGTCTTCAACCTACAGCCAACCCCAAATAGTATCCCACAAAGTGTAAAATTAGTAAACCAGACCGGTACTATTAGATGCGTCTCCTCAAGATGATTCTAATGGTACCATCGCACCAAATTTATATAAACTGTGCAAGGATGTGTTTGAAGAAAACCAGAAAAAATAGCGAGTACGAAAATCTGGGATATCTCACTCAAATCTCAATGAAATTGCAAACTATAAAGAGCACGAGGATCAGAGGGATACAAAGAATATATTAGTCTTTTATTTGGATCAATTTGACCAAGAAATCTACCTGAACAAAGTAATGAGAAGTTGCTCTGAAACTGGACTTCTGTAGCTCAATATAGGTAACGATTCTTGGTGTTTGAAGGTGAGAACGTAAGAAATCAGAAATTCAAATTCAAAGTTTGTGTGGGATCTGAACAGGGGTCAATTGGCTATCAAAAGTTTCTGAGAATAGGTGGGATATGCATCTTATTTATAGGAGAGGATAAAGCAATGCTTAAGCATGCGAATGAGGGTGTAATTGAGTGAATTCGTGTGGACCTGCAACATGTGGAATGTGTTACTTGTTTTGCACAAACACTCAGCCAAATCATGCATTTTATGATGCTAAACGCTTTTGGAAATTTTCTAAACATGATGAGTAGTAAAAACGCGTGCAAACTTGGTGATTAGAAGCCATATTGTGAATTTCCAATTCTGACTTGGGAGGAACCTTAGGTTTCAAGATACCATTTTTGAACCAATGAAATTTTTAATTCAAGGGGTCTAAAAGCATGATTCTTGAAACTTTAGAAAGAGGAAGTTACAAGATTTACAATGTTCAAAGAATGGAACCAAATGGATTCTTGAGCAAGAACTTGTGCTGAGTCAAAGTTGGAAAAAAGAGGCTGACTTTTTGTACTTAGAAAAATTTCAAATTTTTCTTCAAAAGTGACCTATAATGTTTTGAGCTCAAACAAGAATTTCCTCCAAATCTTTTCCCTAATCAACGAGGCTAGCTTGAAATAGACTTCTTAAAGAGAATTGTGTAACTTGGATCACTAAAAAATACCAAGTATTGGAGAAGTTATGGTCTTGCAAAATTTGTGAAAAATCATGAGATGACCTATAATCTTTTACATCCTTGAGGAATCTTCCATCCATTTTCAAGATTTGCAAACAAAAGATAAGTTGAAGTTCAAGGGGATAAAAATTGATCAAGTTATGATCTTTTGAAGTCACACAAGGGAATTTTAGGGTTCATCTTGAGGATTTGTGATCTTTCTTCATCATTAAGTTTCTTCCACACAAAATTTCCTTGAAAATTTTGAAGTGATTTGTTAAAACCCCTTTGAAGAGAAGGATGTATTTATAATCACTCAAAAATACCAAAATATGAGCAAGGTATATCCCTGTGAAGTTCAAAACCCTAGTTCCTAGAGCAAGAAAATGCATTGGGAAACGTTTGCAATTTTGACCAAACTTCTTGCACAAATACCTTTGTCATGTGAATATAAGTTTTTTAGGATGACAAGGAGAAACCATAACAACCAAAACCACTTCCAAATCTTGATAATTGAAGGAGATATGACCTTGTGACCATTGAAATCCAAGACTTATCCATTTGAGTCAAACTTCTTCAATCAACCCTTGTACTTTTGAACTAATTTTGACAACTTGAGGCATGATGAATCATAAAAGAATTTGTCATGATATTATTTCAAAACATCTTCAATGACGAGGCTTAAATCTCAATTAAGCTTTGTTGAGGAAGGCACATAAATGAACTAATGAATCCATAGATCAATCTTGATGGAATGTATTGTGCTTTCACATACAAGATCAACAATTGGGGGAAAACATTAATTGTATTTATCAGTTGAAGGATAATCAATACAAAGGATAGATAATCATAAAATACAAGTCAAGGTGCATGGTGATTCCTCCTAGAACAAAATCTAGAGATAGCGAGAAGAACCAAACCCTAATGTAATCTTGTTGTGGTTGAATTGAGATGATATGATGAAGGGATCTTAGGGGGAAAATTGCGGTACAACAGCTGCCCTTATTTAAGTGTCTTTCATCCGGAGATATGAAGGATAAAATCTTCGTGTCAACACGATTGAAGATACTTAAATATAAAACACACCCTATTTTTTGCCCTAATATGCAATGCTTGGGATTATGAATGAAAATGAACAAATCTAAGGGGACGCAAGACACCACTAAGGATGTAAAAAGTAAAAGAGAAAACAAAACGAAAACTAAACCAGGGAAATAAATCACTGGTGAAGAAAAGACGAGACTCTATTGGGGTAATGCCCAAGAGAGGATCTAAATCATTGTCAACTTAAAAATTGAGGAGAGAAGTTGGAGGATAATGGTGACCGACAGATAACTGTGAACTACCAACTCATTGAGGGGATAGAAAAAAAGTAACATCGACCCACCGGGGAAAGGAATGGTAAGATAATACCAGAAAATTTCAAGATGTACTCAACACTCATGACTGTGAACAAATGAACTTCTACTGAGCAACATAATCTGAACGAAAAACTATCTTCCAAAATGCCAAGGCTACCATTCATCGGAAAAATATCTCAACAATGAACTACCTTCCATAATGACAAGGGTACCATTCATTGGAGTACCAAAATCTCAACAACGAACTACCTTCCATAATGACAAGGCTACCATCCATTGGACTAAAAAAATCTCAACAACGAACTACCTTCCATAATGACAAGGCTACCATCCATTGGAGTAACAAAATTTCAACAACGAACTACCTTCCATAATGACAAGGCTACCATTCATTGGAGTTCCAAATCTCAACAACGAACTACTTTTCATAATGACAAGGCTACCATCCATTGGAGTAACAAAATCTCAACAACAAACTACCTTCCATAATGACAAGGCTACCATTCATTGGAGTACCAAAATATCAACAACGAACTACCTTCCATAATGACAAGGCAACCATTCAGTAGAGTACCAAAATCTCAACAATGAACTATCTTCCATAATGACAAGGCTACCATCCATTGGAGTAACAAAATCTCAATAATGAACTACCTTCCATAATGACAAGGCTACCATCCATTGGAGTAACAAAATCTCAACAATGAACTACCTTCCATAATGACAAAGCTACCATTCATTGGAGTACCAAAATCTCAACAACAAACTACCTTCCATAATGACAAGGCTACCATCCATTGGAGTAGCAAAATCTCAACAACAAACTACCTTCCACAATGACAAGGCTACCATCCATTGGAGTAACAAAATCTGAATCTTCTCGGGGAGCTATCAGATTCACTGGGAAAGTACAAGTTGCTCAAATAAAGAGACTTACCATTTGCTGCTACGAGGAGGAATTGCAATAAAGACTTCCTGAAGAAAGAAATATGGCTTCCCGGGGAAAGAGATGGAACTCTTGGAGAAATGCCAATAAATTCCAACTGAGGAGATAAAATCTTCTTGTGCAAAATAAATGCACATTCTCAAACTAAAGCTCAGAGCTTTCCAAAATCCAAATAAGATTATTACTGAGGGTACCCACTCCAAACATAAATAAATCGGAATGAAGCAGTGAATCAAAATACATCTCATGAGAAATAAACTCAAGAGGGAGAAACCCATTCCATCCAGACAAATAGCTGAAAAAGAAGGATGAAACAAAGTTCTTCACGAGGGATAACTCAGTGGGGAAGTTGAAAGAATATACACTTTCTGCTTAAGATTGACACTCTATTGGAGAGAGGGTAACATAATTATGCCAAAATAGGGTAATATACCAACAAGATATATATTAAAAAAATGCAAATGAATAATGATTATGCATGATGCGTGTATGAAAGTTTGAATGTTATCATGTATATGTTGACAAAACAGACATATAACACTGAGGGGTACACATAAGACCAAAAATGGGTACAATCAATACCAGACTAAGATCACAAACAAGATGTAAATTTTATAAAATAATAAGCACCAACTGAGGAAACACAATCCTATTTCAAAGCTTAAATTCACCAGGAAGGACCAAGATCAAAAATAGTCAATTAACACAAACATGGTGATATAACGTCTTCCTCAAATTTTCACCGAGGAAACCACACAGACTTCAGTGGGGGAAACAAAATGTTCGAAGTTCATACTTCTGCTAGGGTTGATTTCACTAGAGAAAACATACCCACACCATTGAGACATCAGTTGGGGATAACATGCTGACTTCATTGGGGAGGGTAATACCATATCATCGAAGGAGACATCGAGATACATTCTCTAGTACTGAGAGTTATAATTGCACCAACTTCTCTGGGGAGAAAGAATGAAAATTCATGGGGACATCAATTTCAGAGAAGTATATCATCTCAATTTCACCTAGGGAATTCAAGAAATCAACATTACATTAGGAAAAATTATGGGGATTTTAAATCCAATCCAGCACTTGGCCGGGGGGGGGGGAGCCCAAAAAGTTAATAACCATTTCAACACTTTCTTGAATAAGACAATGCCCTTGCCTGACTGCCGGGAAAACAAACAATATGCCAATACTTCTGAAATGAGATGCTTCGCAAATGAGTCCAACTCAGCAGGTACGAGGAGAAAATATGTTAATTATATGAGTGAAGCTTTTACTGGGGAATCTTGGACGGAGTCTTCATATCACGCAAACTTTTGAGTTTGTCCGTCTCTGAAGCCACTAATTATGTTCTCTTTGTATCACAAATCTAAAGAAATAGGTAATTTGTAAATTCTTTTAAAAAAAATAATTTTCTTATTTAATCTGTTTGCTTTGATCATTACTATCAATAATAAATGAAGTCTTTAAGCTGAATAAAAATAAGAATTTCAAGGAATTGGATAGAAGGCTCAAACTTTATTAATAGAATGGTATCCTACAAATGGCAAGACTCCATAGATAATTACAAAGTTTGGAACATGGTAATATATATTAGAAATTATAAATTGAATTACAATGACCACTATTCTCGTTAATAACTTTGAATTCCTGAGCCGAAACTTCGGTCGAACAATAGTAAGATCCAAATAAATTGTTGCTCCATTGATCAAGTCTTGTCTGATGTAGTTACTTGGCAGAAAAACCCTAACTTTTTCCTAGGTTTCCCTTGTGGGTTTTCTACCTACCGATAAAATTTATTATGTTTATGTCTCTAATTTTTGCCTAGACCGCCCTTTCGGGTTTTCAGCCTACCGAGACGCTCCTTTTTGCCTAAGCCGCCCTTTCAGGTTTTCGTCTTAGCGAGCCGTTCTTTTATTTTTTTCTAGGACAAGTATTTCTTGACTACATCAGCATTCACAGGACGTGGGAACTCCTCTCCGTCCATTGCTTCAAGAATTAGTGCACCTCCAGAGAAGGCTTTCTTGACAACATATGGGCCTTCAAAATTGGGAGTCCACTTGCCCCTAGAATCAACATTAAAAAACATAATCTTCCCGAGTACGAGGTCACCTTCTATGAATTCAAGAGGTTTGACATTCTTATCAAAAGCTTTCTTCTTTATCTTTTGGTATAATTGACCATGACACAGGTCCGTCATTCTCTTCTCTTCTATTAAGTTCATCTGGTCGAACCTGTTCTGGACCCATTCAGCCTTTGATAACTTAGCTTCCATGATTACACACAAAGAGGGAATTTCAACTTCAATAGGGAGAAATGCTTTAATTATATATACAAGAGAGAATTGGGTTGCCCCCGTTGAAGTGCATACAAATGTTTGATACCCATGCAGAGAAAAAAGGAGCATTTCATGCCAATCTTTATAAGTAACAATCATTTTCCAGATGATCTTCTTGATGTTCTTATTGGCTGCTTCAACAGCCCCATTCATCTTTGGTATGTAGGGAGATGAATTATGATAGACAATCTTAAATTCTTTTCAAATTTCAGACATCATTTTGTTATTCAGATTTGAGCCATTGTCGGTGATAATCCTGTTTGGTACACCATACCGACATATGAGGTTGTTCTTGATTAAGTGCACTACCACCTGTTTAGTGACATTAGCATATGAAGCTGCCTCCACCCATTTGGTAAAATAATCAATTGCCACCAAGACAAAACGATGCCCATTTGAAGCCTTTGGTTCAATCATTCTGATCATGTTAATACCCCACATAGAGAAAGGCCATGGGGAAGAAATAACATTGAGAAGTGTTGGAAGTACATGATTTTATCAGCATAAATATAGAATTTATGGCACTTAACAAATTTGTAATAGTCATATTCCATTGTCAGCCAATAGTAACCTTCCCTAAGAATCTTTTTCGCCATTGAATGTCCATTGGCATGGGTACCAAATGAACCTAATGAACCTCATGCATCAACATGTATGCTTCGTGTCTATCCACGCATCTAGCAAGATCATATCATAATTTCTTTTATACAGTACATCTTCATTAAGGAAAAATGTGCCTGCTAACCTTCTCAATGTCTTTCTATCTTTATTTGATGCACCAATTGGGTATTCTTGGGTTCAGAGAAAATTCTTGATATCAGAATACCAAGGTTTTTCATCTACCACATCCTCTGTTGTAAACACGTGAGTTGGTCTATCCAAGCATCGTACCATAATACGAGGAACATCATTCCAAGTATTAACTTGATACATAGAAGCCAGAGTTTCCAAAGCATCTGCCATCTGATTTTCATCTCTTGGAATATGATGGAATTCTACTTTGTTAAATAAGGGTAATAATCTTCTAGCATAATCTTTGTAAGGGATCAATCCAGGGTGACGAGTATCCCATTCTCCTTTAATATTATTAACAACCAAAGCCGAATCACCATACAGATCTAGAACCTTGATTCTAAGATCAATGGCCTCTTCGAGACCCATAATGCAAGCCTCATATTCCACCATATTATTAGTACAATCAAACATCAGCATTGCAACAAAAGGAATTTGTGATCCATGTGGAGTGATGATCACATCACTAATTCCTTTTCTATAATCCTTCACTGCTCCATCAAATACCATGCCCAAGCGAGATTCAGGATCTAGAGCTTCCCCAGGTAAAGGCTCATCACAATCTTTTGCTTTCAAGAACATCACATCTTCACCAGGAAAATCAAACTTGACAGATTGATAGTCATCTACTGGTTGGTGAGCAAGATAATCCACCAACACACTGCTTTTTATGGCCTTTTGAGTGTGGTACTCAATGTTGTATACGGACAATGACATTTTCCAGCGGGAAATCCTTCCCGTGAGAGCATGCTTTTCAAAAATATAGTTAATTGGATCCATTTTGGAAATCAACCAAGTAGTATTGTTCAACATATATTGTCGCAACCGCTTGGCCGCCTAGGCCAGAGTGCAACATGTCTTCTCCAACATAGAATATCGTGACTCATAATTAGTAAATTTCTTACCGAGGTAGTATATGGCATTTTTTTCTTTCCTGTTTCATCTTGTTGTCCCAAAATACAACTCATAGAACTATCCAACACTATTAGATACATGATCAATGGTCTTCCTTCAATGGGAGGGAGCAAGATAGGAGGTTCAAGGAGATATTCTTGGATACTTTCAAATTCCCTCTGGCAATCCTCTGTCCACACACAACCTTGATCTTTCTTTAGCAACTTAAAGATTGGTTCACATGTTGTAGTCATGTGGGAGATAAATCTGGAAATATAATTCAGACGCCCAAGGAAGCCTCTAACTTACTTCTCAGTCCTTGGCACAGGAATTTCTTGGATCGCTTTGACCTTATCTGGGTCAACTTCAATCCCTTTATGGCTGACAATAAAACCCAACAACTTCCCTGATCAGACACCAAAGGTGCATTTATTTGGATTCAAGCGGAGACGGTACTTCCTCAAACACTGAAACAACTTCAACAAATCTTTCATATGCCCTTATTAGGCCTGTGATTTGGCAATCATGTCATTAACATAAACCTCAATTTCTTTGTGCATCAGATCATTGAATAGGGTTGTCATAGCCCTCTGGTACGTTGCACCAACGTTCTTCAACCCGAAGGGCATCACTCTGTAATAGAATGTTCCCCAGGGTATGATAAATTTTTTTTTATCCATGTCCTCAGAAGTCATTCTTATTGATTATATCCAGAAAATCCGTCCATGAACGAGAATACTATAAATTTTGTTGTGCTATCAACCAGCATATCAATATGCGGTAATGGGAAATCATCTTTCAGACTAGCTTTATTTAGATCTCTATAATCTACGCACATGCAGAATTTTCTGTCTTTCTTTGGTAATGGGACAATATTGGCAATCCATTGAGGATACACTGATGTCACAAGAAAACCTGCATTTATCTACTTTAATACTTCTTCTTTGATTTTTACTGCCATATCAGAGTGAGTTCTTCTCAACTTCTGCTTAACGAGCGGGCACTCTGGCTTCAAAGGCAAATGATGCTCCACAATATCAGTATCTAGACCCAGCATATCTTGGTAAGACCAAGCAAATATGTCCACGTACTCTTTCAATAGCTCAATCAACTTGCTCTTCACATCAGGATGCAATGATGCTCCAATCTTGACTTCCATTGGCTCTTCTTCTGAAACTAAATTGATTGTTTCCAATGACTCTTTATATGGCTGAATGGAATTTTCCTCGTGCTCGAGCAACTCTGAAACCTCTTCTGGAATATCATCATATTCTTCTTCTTCTGTCCCAAACACAAGATATTCAAAGTTTCGAGAGCGTGCAGGGTCATTGTATTCAACATGTTTATTAATTAATATGCACATATGATTTATGATTGTTTTTAGAAACTGACACATATATCAAGTGATCATGCATGTTTATTTTCAATTATTATTTTACTCAAAAAAGGTTCTTTTTATTGTTACCATTTTCCATGAAAAAGCAGAAAAATAAAAGACACAATTTTGAGAATCAAAGACAACCTTTATTTATGATTTTAATGATCAAAGCAAACAGATAAGCCCATATAATATTAACTTCCATCTTGGGCAGAATGAAAGCTTTTTGAAAAGATAAACAAAAACAAATTAGTTTGAGACATGGATGCAAGAGGGAACATCATAAGGGACCCCATTTTGGATTCTGACTCCAGGCGTCACATAATTTGGCATCTCCTGTTCTTCTCCATCCTCCTCAATAACATTAACTCCAGAAATAGTTGGATGGAGGTAGCCTCTGCTGTGGAAAACGTCATGATAGCTGCTCATAGTAGACTTTGGCTTTAAACCCTATCCTTTGCCATTCTTTGCAGAGAATCCTAAACCATCCATGTTCTTGTTCACTGGAGGATCAACGACTTGTCCCCATACCTTACTCGGACCATTGCGCATAACTTATTGAGCATCTTTGAATGAAGCCATAGAATTCTCATTCCCTCTTAAGTTATCAATAGATAGAGCCTAAAAATGCGTCCCAATAGCAACTTCATCTGCCTCCACAACACTGAAAGATGATAGATGAGATATCAGCAATGGTTGCTCTCCATTTATAATAGCCACTTTGCCTTCACGCACGAATTTCAACTTTTGGTTTAGAGTGGAGGTAACAGCCCCTGCTTCATGTATCCATGGTCTTCCTAGTAGACAACTATATGCGGGTATAATATCCATGAATTGGAAAGTGATCTGGAACAGATGCAGACCTATATGAATAGGTTGATTGACCTCCCTAATAACCATCTTCCTTGACCCATTGAAAGCTTTGACAATAATACCACTTGGGCGCATAGGAGCCCATTGATATTTCAACTTCATCAGCGTACTTCTCGATATCACATTTAAGGCGGATCCATTATCAATCATCACATTTGATAATGAATCATTTTTACAGTTCATGGATATGTGGAGAGCTAGATTATGATTCCTCCCCTCGTTAGGAAATTCACCATCGCAAAAGGTTAGGTTATTACATGATGTAATATTACCTACCACACTGTTAAATTGGTCTAATGGCATGTCATACTCCACGAAGGCCTGGTCCAACACCCTTATTAAAGATTCTCTATGAGCAGCGGAATTCATCAACAATGCCAAGATAGATATCTTTGAAGGAATATGCAATAACTGATCCACAATTCGATAGTCACTCCTTTTGATTATCTTCAAAGTATCATCTACGTCCTTCTCCAGGGTAGTACCACTGGATTCCCCTGCATCTTTCTTATCTTTAACACTTTCCACAACCTTCTTACCAGTATTATTGTTTTCTCAAACAAATGGTGCAAATACACGACCACTGCGGGTAACTCTACTAGTCTCAGCAATATTTACAACACTAGAAAAAGGCTGGATGGGAACTTCCACACCACCCTTTAAAATTGTAGCATTGTATTTGTACGGTACAAACTTGTCTGATTTATAAGGAACGGTCCCTGGAAAGAAAATCACCATAGGGAAACAACTGGCTTGCTATAATATTCAATTTCAATAGGGGAAGAATGACTGAAACACGACACAATCACATTCACACCTTATTCGGAAAACTTGGTCATCAAAGAATCATCGCCAGAGAACATACCCTCATCTGAGGAAAAGAATTCATCCACAGAAGCATATTTATCATCTGATTCTTCCTCAGCCAAACAAACCTCAATCTCATTGAACTCATGGTAATCATCTCTTTGGCATGAAACCTTGATAGATCCATCATCCAACAACAACTGAAAACCTTTTCTTACAATTGAACATCCTCGGGCATCTCTGGAGCAAACCCGACAAGATCCATAGTGATGTTCTACCTGACCTGCCATGTGGTAGAAAGTAGCATACAATTGTATGAGATCATCATTCATATGTTCTACATCAAAGATCCTGAATTCTCCAGGACATCCAAAGACCATGTTCACTTCCTCCCCATACTCTTCCCTAGGCCGGATTATATGAATGAGGCCCTCATCTATCATCTCCTGTAAATAAACCTTTATCTTATCGCAACCTTGTATATTAGTACTACAGACACCACAACCAGCATGGTCATGAGTATATTAACTAAACTCGCAAAGGTATGCATGCATCTTTACCAAGTCTCCTCTGACCAAGTTGATATCATAAATGTAGAAGTCCCCTAGACAACCAACAACCATGTTAATAGCATTCGCTCCTCCATGTTTTGGGAGAGGATTATCTTTTATATTAGAACTCACATATTTGAAGGACAAAAGGCCAGATCTAACCATTTTCTATACCTCGAACTTTAGAGGATAAAAATTTTCTGTATTATGCCCTAGTGCACCCTGATGAAAAGCGCACGCCTAATCTGTCTTGTAGTACCAAGGTAAAGGAGATGGTATATCAGGAGGTGTCCTAGTTTGGACCAACTTTTTCTAGATCATTGCTGGGAGTAGCTCTGCATAACTCATAAGGATAGAGTGAAAAGGCTCTCTCCTCTGATTCTGCCCTTGACCTCCCTAATGGGCTGGTCTTTGATAAGCAACTATAGTCGGAGCCGCATTTACAACTAGAGTTACCGAGGCAACCTGTTGATGGCGCTGATGATTTCTTCTAGAGGTATTAACCCTTCTCTATTGAATAACAACATTTGTTTCCCCCTATTTTTTCTTAACAAATCCGTATGATGGCTTCTTCACATTGCTGGAACTTTCAGTTTTTGTCAGACGACCTTCTCTTACAGCCTCTTCTAAAAGGACACACATTCCCACCATTTCAGTAAATTCACTGGGCGCACTCGCCACCATTCTCTCATAGTAGAATGCACCTAGTGTTTTCAGAAAAATCTTTGTCATTTCTTTTTCTTAAATTGGAGGAATCACTTGGGCGACTAACTCACGCCATCTCTGTGCATATTCCTTAAATGATTCCTTGTCCTTCTGGACCATGGCTCTAAGTTGATCCTGGTCAGGCGCCATGTCCACACTGTATTTATACTGTCTAATAAATTCTTCACCCAAATCATTAAAAGAATGAATACTGGCACTGTCCAGGCTCATGTACCATTTCAATACTGCATCGGTTAAACTGTCTTGAAAGAAATGAATCAATAGGCGTTGATCATATGTATGAGTAGACATTCTTCTTATATACATCACCAAGTGAGCACGAGGACAAGTGTTGCCCTTGTACTTTTTGAAATCTGGTACTTTAAACTTTGCAGGTATTTTCACATTTGGCACCAAACACATATCATTCACATTCTGCCCAAACTGCTCTTTTCCTCTGAGGGCCTTCAACTCTTTCCGCATCTTATCAAACTGATCTTGAAAATCGTCCATTCGGTCATAGAAATCCAAGCTTTCACTTGGTAGAGGAATGGGGCGATACATTTCAGCATTAGCAAACGGGGCCCTAATCACCGAGGGAGGTGCAACATAGTGAATCTCATTTCTAGCAGTAGGGATAACGTGCACCACAGAAGGGGAGGGAGCATCAGCGGTCTGAGTAAGTGGAGCAATATGAGGATCCTGATTAAAACCTTCTAGCATAAAGTTCTCTGGAATTCCCCAAGGATATCCTGTAGGCATACGATTCTGAACAACAACTAGAGTAGCAGAAACAGGAATCGTCAGAGCTTTATTAGTAACCATTGTCTATTGAGGCTGAACAATCGGTGGCTGATTCTGAGCAGCCACCAAATATTCCATCAGAGCAGTGAGATTAGCCATACTGGCCTTCAGAGCAGAAACTTCCTCGTGCAGCTCGCGATTCTCTTATTCTAAGTTATCCATCTTCCTTCTGAAATTAGCTCGAATATTGTACTGGTGAGACATCTTGCTGAACAAAGTAGTGAGAAGTTCAATAAGACACATGGATATGCACAAAAAATGTAAGAAGTATGTACAATATGATGCATGATGTGCAATGCACATGATTTTATTTTATTAATATTTCAAGGGACTTAAAGATTTAGAGACAATTTTGCAAATATCAAAGTAATAATACATTTGAGATACTGAAATTTTTTATTATAATAACTTCAAAATGGATTACAAGTTTCAATAATCCCAAGTACAAGATGAAAATAAAGTCTAAAACCATAAAAAACAAAGCTGATGGAGATCACTCTATACGCTGACGCTTCCCTGTAAATCTGGCAATATGAGCCTTCAACCTCTGGTTTTCTTCCGCATATATGGTGGCGACCTCTTTCCAATCATCTGTATCAGGAAGTGGGAAACTAGGGCCTGATTGACGCTTAGGAGAAAATAAATCCCCTTACCTCTCCATCGTCTCTACAGGCCGACTCTTAAGAATCTCAATCAAGTCGTCTTTCTCCTTCAGGTCTGCTCGGTAGGAAACCTCTAGAGTCTGACACTTGTTCTTCCAAGCTTCTTTTTCCTGCTGCATCCTAACTAAAGCAAGTTGGATCTCTTTCACCTCATCCAATAGTGGAGGAGTGGTCTTCATAAACATATAAGGCATAGGTGCTTCTCGAGAATATGTCATCTTCAACTGAATAGCTCTTGCTTGTACCCACTAAAGATAAGGCTCCAAAGAAACAACCCCCTTAGGTCCCAAATCCTTCCTACTCTTCCTGTGAATGTGACACCAAGCCTTCCTAATATTCTCCCTAGCTTCATTATGGTATTATCCTTCTTTCAGGAAGAAACTACTCAAATGAATACTATTTGGCTTATCCCTCATTAGATATCGTGGCTGTCGTCGTGCAAGAACAGGGTTGTAGTTAATTCCTCCCTTTGTACCGAGGAGAGGTACATTGAGGAAACTCCCAAAACTATCGACAATCGATACATCACGATAAGTCTGATGATACTAATTAATATATGAATGAGTAAGTTCCATGGTCTTAGGAGCCCAACGAGGTTCCTTCCCGACATCCCAAAAAGCATCAGATCAAGGGAAATGAGAAGTAAACCAATTATACAACAAAGGTGTGCAGCAAATGATCATCCCTCCATAATAAGAATCCTGAAGATGAATAGAGTAATAAGCATCACCCAACAATCTAGGAACTGGGTTCCCTATCATAAAGATCCTGATGGCATTGATATCAACAAATTTTTCTACATTGGGAAACAAGAATAACCCATAAGCAAGTAGAGAAAAAATGGCTTCAAAAGCAACCATACTCTTCATCCTAGCAAGGTAGCGAGCTTTTTCCAATAAGAACTGAGCCGGTAATCCTCTAATCCCTCCTTTGATAGTCATATGGGCTTCAACCTCAGACTTTCCCAAATTGATCAAAGCAGCAATCTCATGTGATTTTGGCTCACCCTCCAAACCAGTAAAAGGAACACGATCAATAATAGGCAAACCCAACAGATAAGAATACTCCTCCAATGTAGGCATCAACTGATAATCAGGGAAAGTAAAGCATCGATACATCAGATCATAGAATTGGACTAAAGTCGAAAGAACACACTCCTTCATCCTGAGCTTCATGAGAGAAATGATGGACCCATACTTCCTTCGGAAATTTGCAGGACACTAAATGTCAAGAATCATACTCATTAACTCATCTATCTTGGGATCTTTGAAACTGTAGCGGTAGAAATGTTGAGACTAAGCCATTGGATTGACTCGACTCGCACAGATCAAAATAAAAATCACCACCACTCTTTATTGTTTCCAAAGGAATGGGAAAAGAGAGAATAACCCAAAAAGAGGGGGAGATAATCTAAGTTTGGGGGTTGGTTATACAAAGGGAAGGTATTAGCACCCTAAACATCTACGGTACTCCGCATGAACTGTTAGAACAATGTTTGAATCTACTACCCTATATTTAAGTTTTGATGATAACAAAGTGAAAAGATATAGTATTTAAATGTTTCATGTTTGAACTATCTGCTGCCTAAAATTATTATGCTCTGACTTGCAGATACTCTGATTGATATAAGCAAGATCACGTTTATTCAGCATCAGAATTTGATTTCATACACCAGCATCAGAAGTTGCTACATCAGAACGTCAAGATCAGATGATCAACTCCGTACATGCTGAAGCTTGATGAACAAGACTGCGCTCAAACACTCTGATACAGAAACACAATAGTTCATCAGCAGCGAAGCAGAATCAGAATGAGCCAAGCCAGAACGTGCATTGAAGAAGCAACGGTACTGTGCATTAAACGCTAATTAATTCCAACGGCCTCATTCCAGACAAGATCTGCTCAATAAGGAAAGCTTGTTATTAGCATTGAATCAAGAATATTGCATTCAACGTTCATCTTCTCAAGTGCTATATAAACAAGGCTTCGAAGATTATAATGGCTAATGCTCTCCAAATCTCTACACGCACAAAGCTGAACCATAATCTTCGTTCTACCAGTTTTGCTAAACCACAAACTCTGATACTCCATTACAGTTTAGCAATCTAGTTTCTAAGCTTCATTTGTGTATACATCACAGTTGTGATAAAGTTTTGTAGAAAACATCCACACACATTGTTTTATACCTTTGTAAGAAAGTGTTGCCTTGACAAACCGGGTTGTGGTTTGAATCAAGAAGGCTTTAGCAGTTGTTAAAGCAGTATGTAATATTCAGTTGAATATAGTGAATTAAGACCTCGTTGGAGAGAGGCGAAATCACCTTGACGGGTGGACTGGAGTAGTTTGAGATCAAACGAACCAGGATAAAAATATCTTGTCAATTGCTTTAGATTTCAGTTTTACAATTCAACCCCCCCTTCTTGTGTTTTTCACCCCTTCAATTGGCATCAGAGCGCCTGGTTCTGAGCTAAAACACTTAACCGTGTCAGTACAAGATCCAGCGTCAGAAAAACACAATGGCAGGAAACAATTCTCACTTCAGCAATGACAATAATGAGGACAGAGACAGATTCAGCGGCAAACCTCCAGTCTTTGATGGAGAAAACTTTGATTACTGGAAAGACAGAATTGAAAGCTTCTTTCTAGCACATGATGCTGATCTGTGGGATATGGTGACAGATGGATACACGCACCCTGTGAATGCAAGTGGTCAGAAGATTGATAGAAAATCAATGACTGATCAACAAAAGCGTGACTTCAAGAATCACCATAAGGCAAGAACCATCCTCCTCAGTGCCATCTCCTATACTGAGTATGAAAAGATCTCCAACAGAGACACAACAAAGAACATCTTTGATTCTCTCAGAATGACGCATGAGGGCAACGTTCAAGTCAAAGAAACAAAAGCTCTGGCGCTCATTCAGAAGTATGAGGCGTTCAAAATGGAAGAATCTGAATCCATTGAAGCTATGTTCTCTAGATTCCAGATTCTGGTAGCTGGTCTCAAAGTTCTGGACAAAGGATACTCTACTGCTGACCATGTCAAGAAAATAATCAGAAGTTTACCCAAGCAGTGGAGGCCTATGGTTACTGCTCTGAAGCTAGCTAAAGATCTCAACAAAATCACTCTGGAGGAACTTATAAGCTCCCTCAGAAGTCATGAGATAGAGCTAGAAGCTGATGAGCCTCAGAAGCAAGGTAAGCCTTTAGCATTAAAATCTAACAGAAAATCTAAGTCTAAAGTTTTGCAGGCAGTTGAAGAAACATCTGATGGATCCTCATCAGAAGAAGACGAACTTTCCCTTCTCTCCAGAAGAGTAAATCAACTGTGGAAGCAAAGACAAAGGAAGTTCAGGAATCCCAGAAGATCTGATCAGAACGAGTCTTCTTCCAGATATAGAAGGACAGATTCTTCCTCTGGATACAGAAGATCTGAAGGCTCCTCCAGTAGCAAGAAGCCAAACACAAAAGACATCATCTGCTATGAGTGCAATGAGCAAGGACACTACAAGAGTGACTTCCCAAAGCTTCAGAGGGAAAAGCCCAAAAAGAAGTTTGGAAGAGAGAAAAAGAAAAGTCTCATGGCTACATGGGATGACTCTGACTCGTCTGAAGCTGACTCAGAATCAGATGATGAAAGGGCAAACATAGCTCTCATGGCAAACATTTCAGAAGATAGTGAAGCTTCTGAATCAGACTCAGAATCAGACACAGAAGAGGTATTTCCTAACTTCGCTGTTAACTTTACAAAGGTTGAACTTGCTGAAAGCCTTAATGAGATTCTGGAACGTTATCAGCAGATTAGAGCTAAATTCAGAGACCTGAAAAGGAATCTTGAATCTGACTCTAATAAGTCTGAGAGTCTCAAATTGGAAAATTCTGAGTTGAGAGATAAAATTTCAAAATTAGAAAACACTTTACAAAACTCTCAGAAGGAACCAATTTCTGAAACTCCCAGCAACGCTGATGAGATCATCAAGGAGTATGATCACAGTTTCCAGAAGTTCCTAGCTAAAAGCATAGATAGAAGCAGAATGGCTTCAATGATCTATGGAGTTAGCAGAAACGGCAGGAAAGGAATAGGATACCAAGGTAAGGTTCCTACACCTAAGAATGTCATGGACTTAACCATTAAACACACTCCTCTAAATTCACACTTTGTGTATGGTCACACACATGACATCAAATATACTAGCAGTAAGCACTCTGTGAAACCAAAATTCAACCAGAGTTTTGGTAAAACTAACAAATCAGGACCCAAGAAAATCTGGGTACCTAAGGATAAAATAATACATGTTGCAGATATCTTTAGCAGCAAGTCAGAAACACCAGTCATGGTACCTGGACTCTGGCTGCTCACGACACATGACGGGAAGAAGGCATATGTTCCAAAGCCTGGAACTTAAGCCTGGAGGCCACGTTGGCTTTGGAGGCAATCAGAGGGGAAAGATAATTGGCTCTGGAACTGTAGGTAATGGAAATCTTCCCTCTATTAATAATGTTCTGCTAGTAGATGGATTGATGCATAATCTGTTATCCATAAGTCAATTAAGTGATAACGGTTATGATATAATCTTTAATCAAAAATCATGTAAAGCTGTTAGTCAGAAAGATGGGACTATCCTGTTTAATGGTAAGAGGAAAAACAACATTTACAAAATCAAACTTTCTGAACTAAAGAGTCAGAATGTAAAATGTCTTCTGTCTGTTAACAACGAGCAGTGGATCTGGCACAGAAGATTGGGGCATGTTAGTATGAGAAGAATATCTCAGATTAACAAACTCAATCTGGTCAGAGGACTTCCTAATTTGAAGTTCAATTCAGATGCTCTGTGTGAAGCATGTCAGAAAGGCAAGTTTGCAAAACCTTCTTTTAAATCCAAAAATGTTGTTTCCACCTCTAAACCATTAGAACTTCTGCACATTGACTTATTTGGACCAGTTAAAACTGCTTAAGTCAGTGGTAAGAAGTATGGGTTAGTAATCGTAGATGACTATAGCAGATGGACATGGGTAAAGTTCTTAAGACACAAGGACGAGTCACACTCTGTGTTTGTTACCTTCTGTAACCAAGTTCAGAATGAAAAAGATCTTAGAATCGTTAAAGTCAGAAGTGATCATGGTGGAGAATTTGAAAATAAAGATTTTGAGTCATTCTTTAATGACAAAGGCATTCTGCATGATTTCTCTTGTCCTAGAACTCCCCAACAAAATGGAGTTGTAGAACGAAAGAACAGAAAATTTTAAGAAATGGCCAGAACCATGATCAATGAGACAAACGTTGCTAAGACTTTCTGGGCAGAGGCAATAAACACAGCGTGTTACATTCAGAATAGAATCTCAATAAGACCTATTCTGGAAAAGACTCCATATGAATTGTGGAAGAACAGAAAGCCCAACATTTCATATTTTCATCCATTTGGATGTACTTGCTTTATATTGAATACAAAGAATTATTTGAACAAGTTTGACTCTAAGGCACAAAAGTGTATTATGTTAGGATACTCTGAACGCTCAAGAGGGTACAGAGTATACAATACAGAAACACAAATTGTGGAAGAATCAATCAGTGTTCGTTTTGATGACAAGCTTGACTCTGAAAAGTCAAAGCAGAATGAAACTTTTGCAGGTATAGAAATTGAATTTGCAGGTTCTGAAGACAAGTCATCAGAAGCTCTCAACACAGACATTCTTTCAACGTCTGAAAGGAGCACTGCTAGAAATCCTACAACAGCTGCTGATCAACCTCAGAAGAGAGTGCCCAGAAGCAGCTTGGATCACCCAGAAGAGACTATCCTAGGAAGAAAGGAAGATCCAATCAGAACAAGAGCAAGCTTCAGAAACTCTGAAGAAACTCTTATGGGACTTGTGTCTCTGATTGAACCTTCTTCTATTGATGAAGCACTTCTGGACAATGACTGGATTCTGGCAATGCAAGAAGAGCTGAATCAATTCACCAGAAACGACGTATGGGATCTCGTTCCCAGACCAAAAGGATTCAACGTCATTGGAACAAGATGGGTGTTCAGAAACAAGCTAAATGAACAAGGTGAAGTCATCAGAAACAAGGCACGACTGGTTGCACAAGGTTATAGTCAACAAGAGGGGATAGACTATACAGAAACCTTTGCCCCAGTCACCAGGTTAGAATCTATCAGACTTTTAATTTCATTTGCTGTTAATAGAGGCATCACTCTGTATCAGATGGATGTCAAAAGTGAATTCTTAAATGGTTATATAGAAGAAGAAGTTTATGTTCACCAACCCCCAGGTTTTGAAAATACAAAACATCCAGAACATGTTTTCAAACTAAAGAAGTCATTGTATGGTCTGAAACAAGCTCCCAGAGCTTGGTATGAAAGGCTAAGTAACTTTCTGCTTGAAAATGAATTCACCAGAGGGAAAGTGGACACTACTCTATTCTGTAAAACAGTTAAGAGTGACATCTTAGTCTGTCAAATTTATGTTGATGATATCATTTTTGGTTCTACTAATCCTTCTCTTGGAAGAAAATTTGCTAAGTGTATGCAGGCAGAATTTGAGATGAGCCTCATGGGGGAACTGAAATTCTTTCTAGGAATTCAGATCAATCAAACTCCAGAAGGAACTTACATTTATCAGAGCAAATACATAAGAGATCTTCTGAAGAAATTTGACCTCTCAGAATGTAAGCCATCAAAGATTCCAATGCATCCCACGTGCATTCTGGAAAGAGAAGAGGTAAGCAAAAGTGTAGAACAGAAAGTCTACAGAGGTATGATTGGTTCTCTCCTCTATCTGACTGCTTCAAGACCTGACATATTATTCAGTGTTTGCATCTGTGCTAGATTCCAATCAGATCCTAGAGAATCTCACTTAACAGCTGTTAAGCGAATTTTCAAGTATCTGAAAGGTACTACTAATCTGGGTTTGTTTTATAGAAAATCTAGTGATTACAGCTTAGTAGGCTACTGCGATGCTGATTTTGCTGGAGACAGAGTGGAACGTAAAAGTACTTCTGGAAGCTGCCAGTTTCTGGGAGAAAATCTGATCTCTTGGTCCAGCAAAAGGCAATCAACAATTGCTCTGTCAACAGCAGAAGCTGAGTACATAGCAGCAGCAGGATGTAGCACACAAATGCTCTGGATGAAAAGTCAGCTTGAAGACTTCCAGATTTTTGAGAGTAACATTCCTATACTTTGTGATAATACTTCTGCTATTTGCTTAAGTAAGAATCCTATTTTACATTCTAGAGCTAAGCATATAGAAATAAAGCATAATTTCATTAGGGACTATATTCAGAAAGGTATTTTGAACTTAAAATTTATAGATACAGACCATCAATGGGCTGATATCTTTACTAAACCCCTTTCAGAAGATAGGTTTAATTTCATTCTGAAACATCTCAGCATGAAAGTATGCCCAGAATGAAAATGTTTTAATTCCATATATTTATCTTCAGAATGTAATTATTCTACTGTGAACTTCTGATCAATCTTCTTTCAGAAAGATAGAACATGCAGATTGTATCAGATGCAAGTCTAAAGATCTGAGAGTCTAATCTCAAAGACAGACGTGCTGATCACTACATCAAACAAGTGTCATCCAATCATCAGCATATCTCTGAAGCAGAACGTGTGCACGCTTCTGAGAAGGCAAAGCGCTGATTGGGTGCATTGAGACACATGTCTGGTAACCGTTTTTAAGTATCTTTCTCAAATCCCCCAAAATCAGCAAGCATTTAATGAAAAGTAATCATTCTTTTAAATGGCAATCATGATTTTTTTTTCTCTCTTAAAAACGTTTAACTTTTCAAAATAACTTTGAAAAATCTATTTAAGCACATTAATCTCTCATTTATTCTTTACGCTTTCTCACAATCACTCAAGCATTTTCTGCATATTTCTGAGTTCATCCCTTGCAAACCTTTTTCTCTCAATTCATTCTCAAAGCTTTTTTAGTGTGAACAATGGCATCCTCCAGCATTTCTGCAGGCAATCAGAAGAAAGCAACTTCTGAGCAATATCAGGTGCCACTCAGAACTCTCCTTACTCCGGTAAAGAACCTTGAAGTGCTCTCTGAGTTAATCATTGACTTTGAAAGCTTGAAGGAAAATGGTTTTGACCTAACTGAAGAAATTAGGGCTCAAAAGTGGGAAAGGTACTTCGATAGGTTGGTTGGACCAACATTCCCAGCGCTAGTCAAGGAATTTTGGATTCACGCCAAGGTTTCAAAACATCTAGTCATTTCTTCTGTTATGGGAAAGAAGATTGTGATTTTTGAAGATCTCATTGCAAGGCTAATCGGTCAAAGTGGTGGTGGAGTCCGTTGTGTGGACATGGCCGAAAGATGCGCTGATGTAGGTGTGGTAGCCAACAGGATTTTCACTCTTGGAATGCCCAGCAGCAAGATTAAGGATATGAAGGATCACTGCAGAGTATGGGCTAAGATTGTTCTGGGATGCTTCAACCACAGGAAACCAACAAGTTCTCCTGATTATATAAATGTGGATCAGCAGTTTCTGATCTACTTTATTGATCAGAAGATAAAGATAAATCTGGCTTACTTCCTGTTCCATCATCTCAAAACCAGTGTGAAAGAGACAAGAGAAGAAGAAAGAACCAAGAGGGACTGGATACCGTTTGGAAGGCTTATATCAGATATTCTGACAGAGAATAGGCTGATTGAACATCTGATTGAAGCTCAGGAGCTGAGCACTATTGAACCCACCATTGGGAAGCCTCTGAACGCTAAGAATCTGAAAAAGATGAAGCTGATAGAAAATATTCAGAAGGAACCCAGAGCTACTTCAACTGCTGATATCTCCAGCAGAAGAGTGCCTCTGAGTGATTTTCCGGTATTTTCTGAAATGGAATCCAAACCAGAGATGTTTCTCAGGTATCCAGATGCGTACAAGGCAGAAGATACAGGTTCAAAGCTGAAGATCAAATATCTGAGTCAATCCCAACCAGAAGTGACTCTGAAGAAGACAAAGAAGAGGAAAGCGCCATCAGAAGGATCGTCTCAGCAGACTCCAAAGAAAAGAGGTATTTCATCTGCTGCCCCTATTTCAAAATCTTTTACTATTCCAGCATCTGCTGCTCCTCAAACCTCCCATAGAATATCAATCCCAATCCCTACCATTGATGAAACCATACCAGAAGACCCTTCTGAGGCCTTACTACTCAGAAGACCCAGAACCAAACTCCCCAAACAACCAACAGTTTCAACAACACCAGCACTTGACCGAGTGTTAGCTGATATTGAGCGTGAACATGCTTCTGCTCAACCACACTCTGAACCACAAAATGTTCCTCCTCCACAACCAGAATAACAACAACAACCAGAACCACAACAACAACCACTCTCAGAAGAACCTCTGATCCCTGAGCAATCAGAGATTCCACCTCCCTCTCCCCAACCAGAAATAAATCCACCTTCACCACAAACAGAGTTTCACCACTATGAAACCCCTTCTCCTCATCATTCTGACCCTCACTCACCTCAACCATCACCGTTGGCAATCCAGTTGCCATGTGGAACCACTGTTTTCAGGCCCCAGTTACCATCCTCATTAGAATCGACACCTCCAAAAACTCCCAGAACACCACCCACTCCAATCGAAATATCTGACTCTGATACCCCTCCTCCAAAACAAACAGCCTCTCAGAAATCCGCTGAAAACCCCAGCAGAACTTTCATTGACTTAACCAGTCTTGAACGTCTTGCTGATTTAAGACACAAAATTGCCATCCCAAAACCAAAGCAACCAGATGTTGGCTCTGGTATTTTGAATTTTGAAACAGGTGTGCTGCAATGGATTGCTTCTTTGAAGCAAGTTTGCCCTGGGATGATTGACCCAGCTGCCTCTGATCAGCTCTGGTCACAGTTCAGACTATGGGTACGTGCTGAAGCCCTCAAGTTGCAGGATGTCAACTATGAGCAGGCACAACAGAACTTCAGCAAGCTTCTGAAGGAAGTTGAAAGTCAGCTACCTCAGGAAGTTGTGCTCCCTCTGGACTCTGAACCTTGGTCTGAGAAACAGCAAGCTGCAAAGGTGCAACCATCAGAAGAAGACAAGACCATTCAGGCTGAAGAAAATCAAGCAGAGGATGTCGCTGAAAGTTCTGAGAAGCCTCCTCCTTCTGATGCTTCTCAAGCTGCCTTGGACAGGCAGACTCTGGAAGAATTAAGGCTGAATGACTTGCGTCTACAGCAGCGGATGGAAGAAAATGATCAGAAGATGAAAGCAAGAATGGATGTGCAGGACAGCAAGATTGACTCTGTTGTCAGCATGGTGCAGAAGCAAAATGAAACTTCTAAAAAGATTCAAGCAATGCTGGAAAGCCTGTTCACACGCATGCCTCCTCAACCTTAAATCTTTTTCATGCATGACCTTTTTTTTCATGTTTTCTTCATTTTCTGATGTACTGTTCTGATTAAGTTTTTGTAATATTTTCTTGCTCTGATTCTGAACTATCTTAATATGATTAGTTTTTCTGATCAAATTGTTTTAGCACATCACCAACACTTTTTGATTGCTGACAAAAAGGGGGAGAACAAGAATGATATTTAAATCAATAACGGGCTAACTAGACAGAAACTCTCAAACATTCTAACTCTATTACTTGAAATGTTTTTCTGTTTTGTTTAAAGTCTACAGGCACAAGGAAGCTCCTGGACACTCTGAAGACTAGAAGCTCTGATCAAAATGTAGAAGCTCTGATCAATGTTGCTCTGATCAATATGAAGTTCTGATCGTCCTAATACTCTGATCCAAAGCAAAGCTCTGACAAGAAAAGCTCTGAAGCTCTGCTCTCTGATAAGTCAAAGACTCTGATAATCTGATGTTCAAAGAAAGAAAAAGATCTGATCCTGAAGAACACGTATATCAAAGGGAAGTAATAAACTCAGGGGGAGTATCTCTTAACTCTGACTTCTCCGTACTTCTTTACCTCTGATACATTTTTCAAGATACCTTTTCACGTTATTTTTCATTTAAAATATCTAGTTTTTGTCATCATCAAAAAGGGGGAGATTGTTAGAACAATGTTTGAATCTACTACCCTATATTTAAGTTTTGATGATAACAAAGTGAAAAGATATAGTATTTAAATGTTTCATGTTTGAACTATCTGCTGCCTAAAATTATTATGCTCTGACTTGCAGATACTCTGATTGATATAAGCAAGATCACGTTTATTCAGCATCAGAATTTGATTTCATACACCAGCATCAGAAGTTGCTACATCAGAACGTCAAGATCAGATGATCAACTCCGTACATGCTGAAGCTTGATGAACAAGACTGCGCTCAAACACTCTGATACAGAAACACAATAGTTCATCAGCAGCGAAGCAGAATCAGAATGAGCCAAGCCAGAACGTGCATTGAAGAAGCAACGGTACTGTGCATTAAACGCTAATTAATTCCAACGGCCTCATTCCAGACAAGATCTGCTCAATAAGGAAAGCTTGTTATTAGCATTGAATCAAGAATATTGCATTCAACGTTCATCTTATCAAGTGCTATATAAACAAGGCTTCGAAGATTATAATGGCTAATGCTCTCCAAATCTCTACACGCACAAAGCTGAACCATAATCTTCGTTCTACCAGTTTTGCTAAACCACAAACTCTGATACTCCATTACAGTTTAGCAATCTAGTTTCTAAGCTTCATTTGTGTATACATCACAGTTGTGATAAAGTTTTGTAGAAAACATCCACACACATTGTTTTATACCTTTGTAAGAAAGTGTTGCCTTGACAAACCGGGTTGTGGTTTGAATCAAGAAGGCTTTAGCAGTTGTTAAAGCAGTCTGTAATATTCAGTTGAATATAGTGAATTAAGACCTCGTTGGAGAGAGGCGAAATCACCTTGACGGGTGGACTGGAGTAGTTTGAGATCAAAAGAACCAGGATAAAAATATCTTGTCAATTGCTTTAGATTTCAGTTTTACAATTCAACCCCCCCTTCTTGTGTTTTTCACCCCTTCATGAACCTCTTTGTAAAATCTGTATGTTTTGGCTATAAAATGTTGTATGAAAATAGTTTGTGGTGGTGAGGAAAGAAGTATACTTTTTTATGATTTTTGCATCGGTCGCTGTTGTGAATCTTTAGTGCCTACATACCACCTTCCGTGCAATAGAGGATCAGGGTACACGTAGTTCCTCTTTTAAAAATTCTAAAACACAAGTGTGTTGGTTAATTTTAAGAGACAAAACATCATTATCTTTGTCCGTATTGAAAACATACTTACTACCCACAATTATGAGAAAGGAGAATTTGTTTCATCTCAAAGTAGAGGATATGGCTTAGATTTTAACAATCAACAATGCCTCACTCAACATCCAAGTTGAAAATATCTCACTTCACTATATATTGTAGAGGTATAGTTGTTTGCATCACTACAAGGATTAACAACAGTCCAATCTTTTGAGAAAAGTTTTTAAAGATAAGAGCCAGAATGGAAAAATAGTTTGAATTAGATTTATTGACTTTTAGTATTCTCACAAAAATGTCAAAGTATTGTTAAGTTGATTGAAATTTAATTAAGAAATGAATTTTTGAAAATGTATGGGCATAAGTCCAAGTTTATTATGAAAGTGGTTCAATTTTTAAAACAAGAAGAGCTTTCAAAAGGAGGGAGAAATTTTTTGAAATTAAAGAAGATGGGAGGAGATGAAGAGACTATCCTAAAGCATAAGGTAGAAGCTAGGGAAAAAGAACCATCTAACCAACAAGAAGCCAACATTTGACACAATGAGTCAATTTAGAATTCCCATCCTTTGGATTTGAAACCAAACAAGCTAAGATGATAAACCTCTTAAGAAAACAAGCTCTAATTACATTAAGTCTTCACAAAAATTGGGCTGAGTAACAAATGTATACAGGTGAATTCGAGATCACAGACTAAGCATGTAACCACAATAACCTGCACATAAAATAAACAAACAACCCAATGTCTTCGGGAAAACCCCTAGAACTCCAGACAAAATAACAATCAAGGTCAAAAGGTCTTAAGGTAGGCCACAACTTCTAATCTTAAGTCCAAGAAGTCCACCACTCTATAATGCCAAGGATAGTAACCAAGTAGTCCAAGTAACATTAAAGCTTTTTAGGGTTCAAGTTGATTATTAGGTATCTTCAAAAAGAAATAAAAAGTTCAAGTGAGCAAAATAAAAATGACATGAAGATAAAGGCTCAAGCCGGCAAAGATAAAAAATAGCCTGAAATGTAAATGCTAAAGTAAATGGTACATAAAGTACAAGTATAAAATAAAGTCAATTGTTAGGAATTAGTAGTTAGTTGGATGACCATATTAAAACTTGCATTTGGAACTCATTAGATGATTGGTAGAACCAAAGCCTCTCAACAACAAGTTGCATTTTCTTTTTGTCAAGTATATCATCCATTTAAGAATTCTCAATATAACACTTAATGATCAATGATGTTTAAGTGATCCACTTTGACCAAAATTGATGAAGTTCCATTAGAGAATTGGTAGAACCAAAGCCTCCTTATAAAGTGATTTGTTAAATACACTTTTAAGAGAAGGGTGTATTTGGAATCACTAAAAAATACCAAAAGATGAGCAAGATATACCCTTTGAAGTTTAAAACCCTAGTTCCTAGAGCAAGAAAATTCCTTGGGAAACCTTTGCAATTTTGACCAAACTTCTTGCACAAATACCTTTGTCATGTAAGTTTTTGAGGATGAAAAAGAAACCAAAACCAGTTCCAAATCTTGAGAATTGAAGGAGATATGCACTTGTGATCATTGAAATCCAAGACTTGTCCAATTGAGTCAAACTTCTTCAATCAACCCTTGTACTTTTGAACTAATTTTGACAACTTGAGGCATGATGAATCATAAAAGAATTTGTCATGATATTATTTCAAAACATCTTCAATGATGAGGCTTAAATCTCAATGAAGCTTTGTTGAGGAAGTCACAGAAATGAAATCATGAATCCATAGATCAATCTTGATGGAATGTATTGTGCTTTCACCTACAAAATCAACAATTGGGGGGCAAACACTCATTGTATTTATTAGTTGAAGGATAATCAATACAAAGCATTAATAATCTTAAAATACAAGTCAAGGTGTTTGGTGATTCCTCCTAGAGCAAAAGATAGAGATAGGGAGAAGAACCAAATCCTAATGTAATCTTGTTGTGGTTGAATTGAGATGATATGATAAAGGGATCTTAGGGGCAAAAATTGGGGTACAGCAGATAATTCATAGCCATGTTAATAACGATTTAAGCTATTTTCGTTGTAGCTCTCAAACTAGCGCAATTCTGTCCAAGATAAGGGTCCATTGAATTCGTAGGCCTTGATTTAGGGGGGTTGGGTCCCTATGGACTTCTAATATTTGTTATTTTTTGCAGGGACAAAATAGACTCACTGGAGGAGACGACCAAAGCTAGGGCTTCGACGCCTCTCCAGTTCATGCAATTTGTTAATGTTATGTTTAATTTGTTTCACTTATAAAACTGGAAGTATCACCACCCCAGTGGTTAAAACATGCACGGTAGGTCACTACTGTCCCAAGGCACGGGTTCGATCCCTGCTTTTGGCATTTAGAGTTTTTTTCTCATATTTTTCATGTTTTGCAGGAATAGCAAAACACGCTGGTTCTATCCTTTCAACACCAACATCAACGTGGCGTAGTGTTGAAGGTGTTGGCTGAAAGAGCTAAGGGCGTGGGTTCAACACCCACCCCTGGCAGTATTTTTTAAACCTTGTATTTTTTTTCTTCAAATTTTCCTTATTTTTCACTTACAAATCCTAAATTCATAAACTATAAACCTTTTTAAACAAACTTAATTTTTCAATACCTTTTTACAAACCCTAATCAAATTATATTTTAGGTTTTTTGTTAATTTAATTAATCAATTTTTTAATTAAAAATTAATTAGACTTTTTTGGTTTATTTGATTAATCGAGAAAAAACCTTTTTCATCAAAAATCACCAAATTTTTTTTTCGTTTTCCTTTCTTATTCTTACATTCATTTTTGCGTAGTTTATTATTCTCGCATTTTTTTTGTTATTGTAACTGTTTCCCGGGATGTAATAGTAATTAGGGTTTACTTTCCTGCATTCTCTTACTTATGTACCTCTCCCAAAGCATTGTAATAGTCTAGGGTTTACCTTTCTGCATTTATTTTCTGCACTTTACAGCTTTTCATTATTTTTATGTTTACTGCTTAGTAATTAGACTTGTATGGAAAGACTAATAATGAAACAATAGCTAACCTTAATTTCAAAGATAAATATAACTGAAACAACACACCTCGAACACTCTCACCTCTAGGGTAACCTCCCTTGTTGCTTCGAAAAAAAACAGTCATGTCCCTCGAAAGTGGGGACGCTTTAGCAAAGTTCCTCAAAAACAAAGATCATAGTCCCTCGATGACCCCTTTGACGTTGCCTTTGGTAAATGATCTAGTCCCTTAAACGATAATTACTAAAGCATCCTTAGCAGTTGCCTTCGATGATTGTACAATGACCCACGCCTGTCCCTTTACATCCAACGATAGGGCTCCCTACCAACTAATGGTAGCGCAACACTATCTAAAGGAGGAGGAAAATACAAGAATGAACTTAAGTAGGTAGAACGCTATTAATCGCTTGCTCACAAAGCTTTTCAAAACAAAAAAACATTTCACATAGACACTTTCAAAATATTTTCAAAACACTTTGTACGCATTCTCGAGATTAAGAGAATCATTACAAAGTTCGCCTTATAGTTGGCATTTTTAAAAATATTTTCAAACACACAACACAAAGCAATTTTCAAAGAAAGTGAGCTAGATATTAAGAGCCCATAGATAATTGTGGATGAAAAGAGTGATAACACCTTCCCTTTTCATAATCTACTCCCCAAACTCAAAATCAAAAAAAGGTCTTTCGTGTTCTTTTCACCCTTTCCTTATTGGATAAAAGAAAAGTCGGTGGCGACTCTTGCTATCTGCAAAATTTTCAATAAAATTTAAAAACAAGTTAGTTATCTCAATGTATTACACTACCATTCATCAGAGTAACAAATCTCAATAATAAACTATCTCTCATAATGACGAGACTACCATTCATCGGAGTAACAAATCTCAAAAACGAACTACCTCCCATAATAAGGAGACTACAATTCATCGGAGTAACAAATCTCAACAACGAACTATCTCCCATAATGAAGAGACTACCATTCATTGGAGTAACAATGCTAATCTTCTCTGGGAACTAACAGACTTACCGGGGTAGTAAATATTGCTCAAATAAAGAGACCTGCCACTTTCTATTGTAAGAAAACTGTTAGGAAAAGAAATATGGCTTCTCCGAGGAAATGCCAATATAATCTTGCTGAGGAGGTAAAGTCTTCTCGTGCAAAATAAATGCATATTCTCAATCCAGGGCTCAAAGCCTACAAAAATAAAAATAATAATGTTGCCGGTGTTGCACGTACCGTCGGTAAAGACGACAAAGATGAACGAGATTGTGATAGTAATGATATGAAAAGAAATGTAGCGGTAAAGATTTGAGATTAAGCCATCAATAGACTTATCTCAACTCAATGAAGTCGCCACCGCACTTTATTGTTTCCAAGGGGAAATGGAAAAAAAAAACAAAATCCATAATGAAGTAAAAGATCAGAGTTCAAGGTACTGGAGTCGGTTATGCAAAGGGAAGGTGTTAGCACCCTAAGCATCTACGATACTCCGTAGGATCCACTTTGTTTGATTTCTTTTAAAAGGAGTGTTATGTAAAGGTTTACTTGCTAAAGGAATAGAATAAATGAGTATTTGCAAACAAAAGAAAATGTTTTTTATTATTTTTAGTTGCTCACCTTGGGTCGTAAGACTTAGTGCCTATGTACTCCCTCGTGCAATGGGAATGTTATAGCATCGTAGTTCGGCTAGAAAAGACTTGTCTGTTGATTGATTTAAAACTAAGAGACAAGTCGTCATTGTTAGGGGAGAAATCTTAACTAACGCCCACAAGGTGTGGGAAAGATGGACCCTGCGTCAGCAAGAATGAGGGTTTGAGAACGCCTCTAGCACTCAAGTGGAAAAGTCGACACCTTTATAACCATGACGATATGAGAATGTTGCTCGATTATCAATGAATCATGTCTCATCTTGAAAAAGTTTTGAAGGGTAAAGGGTGCTCGAGTGCACAAAAGAGTTTGAATGAGTTGAAGTGTTTTTGTTATTTTTGAAAAGAAATGTCAAAGTATGATTAAGTTGACTGAAACTTATTTATGAAAATGTTTTGAAAATGCATGGACCTAAGTCCAAGTTTATTATGAAAGTCCTTCAAGGTTTAAAAACGAGAAGTATTTTCAAAAGGAGGGAGAAGATTTTTGAAATTAAATAAGATGAGAGGAGATGAAGGGACTATCCTAAAGCATAAGGTAAACGCAAATGAGGAGAACCATCTAACTAACAAGAAGCCAACACTTGACATTATGAGTCAAGATAGAATTCCCATTCTTTGGATTGAAACCAAGCAAGGATACTAAACCTCTTGAGAAAACCAAGCTTTAATTGCATTAAGTCTTCACAAAAGTTGGACAGAGTAACGGCTGTATATAGATGAATTTCAGATTGCAGACAAAGTATGTAATCACAATAACCTGCACACAAAACAAACAAACAACCCAATTTCTTGGGGTGAACCCCAAGAACTCCAGACAAAATATCAATTAAGGTCACAAGGTCTCCACATAAGCCAATGTTTCTATTCCTAAGTCCAAGAAGTCCAATACTCCATAATACCAAGGATAGTAACCAAGTATTCCAAGTATCCTTAATGTTTTTTATGGTTCATGTTGATTATTAAGTATCTTCAAAAGGAAAAGAAAAGCTCAAGTGAGCAAAATAAAAATGGCATAAAAGTAAATGCGCAAGTGAGCAAAGATGAGAATAGCATGAAATATAATTGCTAAAGTAAATGGGGGCATAAAGTAAAAGCATAAAATAAAATCATGAAGTAAAGTAAATTGTTAGAAGTTAATGGTTAGTTGGATGATCATCTCGGAACTTGCATTTGGAACTCATTAGAGGATTGGTAGAACCAAAGCCTCTCAAAAATAAGTTGCATTTACTTTTTGTCAAGTATATCATCCATTTAAGAATCCTCAAGGTAACATTTAATGATCAATGATGTTTAAGTGATCCATATAGACCAAAATTGATGAAGATCCATTGGAGGATTGGTAGAACCAAAGCCTCCTAACAATGAATCTCAAGGTTATTGAATAAAAGAGGTCAAATTAACATAATTGGGTTTTGAAACATATGTTTGGGCCACGAATGATCATTTTCGCAAATCAGGACAAAATTTAGCGCTATGTTTAGCAATCACAAGTGTACTTATGTAGAAGTCGCACCTATTTTGAGGCTGGTCAATAGAACTCTATGCAATTCATGTTTGGATAAATGATATAGATATCATCATCCCTTAACATGTAGTTCAATAAGAAAGGGGAATAAGATAAAGAGGGAGGGGAATGATAAGCTAATTTAGATCACTACCTTAAATTTCTTTCATCTTTAAATTCAATCACTCATCTCGATGGATTAAAGTACTAAACGTATCATTAATCTAAAGCACCAAAAATGAATTAAATAATTCACTCTTAGGTAGATTTGAATTAATGAACATTTATCCAACTTAATCTACACCCAAAGTCCATTGAATTTAAAGAGAAATTAGACATTTAAAATTGCAATCCAAATCAACAATAAAAAGGAGTTAATAGAAAAAGAGAGATGGATCAAAACAACCCAAAAACATGGCAGGAAATACATTTTGGCTCTGTTACAATCGATTGCACTCTGGAAGCAATCGATTGCATCAGTATTTTTTTCCAAAAATTATGTAAAATCATTCTGCGATAATCGATTGCGCTCTGGGAGCAATCGATTGAACTCTATGAAAAATAGCAAATAAGCATTTCAAAAGGCCAAATTATTGTTTAAACTTTCCATCAAACACCTTATGATCATGGATTTAATTGAGCATGAAAATTCATTCAAATTATGAGAAAATAGCACCAATGGAATCACAAAAAAATGCTCAATGAATCAAATCCAAAGATCAACAAGAGATCATATTGTAAAAGATGAAGAATCCAACTTACCAAAGGTAGATCTAGAGAATTATCAAAAAAACTTCAAGAATTTTCTTCAATTCAACCCCAAGAATCAATTTCCCAAGCTTGGATGTAGAGAATTGATAAAAACAAGTGTTTGGATGAAGGTTTAGCTCAAAGATTAGTAAGCTTCAATACAAAGCTTACTATCTATTTTTTAAAATGGAGCTTTGATTGAATTTGGTAGATGGAAGGAATTGAGATTTTTTAGCAAAGTGAATTTGGATATCAAAAGCTTGAGATTTGAATGAAATGAGGGCTATAACTATAGAGTTTAGGCTTGGGATTAGTGGTGGTTTGGAGTTTGGTTTGGGAAATTAAATTAGGCTTGGTAATTAATTCTTGGAGCCAAAATTTGAATTAATGATATATCTTTCAAAAAATGAAGAAAAATTGGAGCCAAAAGAATGACAAGCTTGAAATTACTAATTTTTTTCTCAAAATCTCACTACGTGCAATCGATTGCACTCTGGGAGAAATCGATTGTACAATGGCTTTTTTTTTTCAAATATTACGCAAAACGCACTCTGTGTAATTGATTGCACTGTAGGTGCAATCGATTCTACAGTGAAAAAAATGATTTTTTATTATTATTTTCCTTTGCAAATAAAGATTTTAGGGAAATAATACTAGAAAACCTTATTTGTCAGATGCTTTGACTCGGTACCTACAAAACACAAATATACAAAGACAAGGTCAAATATTTTTTGGTATTTTGATTAGAAGTTAGTCAACAACACATATACAAAATATACAACTAAGGTGCTTGGAGATCCCTCAAGAGAAAACTCAAAGATATGATGCAAATGTGATGAATGAAGTTATTTATTAGTGATTGTGATCAAATTACAAAATATGATATGAAAGTGCGACTGAAAAAGTTAGGGGCGAAATTTAGGGTACAACTATCTTTTTGCCAGATAGGCAGAAAATAATTAAATACAAACATACCTGAATTTCGTCCATGATGCGATGAGATGATAACATATATTATCAATGAATGCATGAACTATTTTTTTACATATATATATTTTTGAATTATGTATGAGATGAGACATACTCTGGGAATATGGAAAGACTTGAAACTGGAAACTTATGGTAGTTCAGATGAAATGATGTGGAAAGACACACTAGGGAAACAACAAGATAATTTTGGATATCTGTCAGGGTGACAATGAGTAACCATCAATACTTGGAAAAAAGAGATAAAACCCAAGAAGGCAAGGAGTGAAATCTAAGAATGGCATTGAATGAGGCGAGCAACTCTCTGGAAAGAACAATCAGAAACATCTAGAAGAACAATAGATGTGGGATGAGACTAAATCTGAAGTTACGTCAGAGTCGTCTAGGAAAGACGTGGGATGGAAAAGAAACACGACATCCAATATTGGCTTTGAATGAAGGGAAAGCTCAACGTCCAACAATGGCTTTAGACAGGGGAAAAGATCACAACATCCAATATTGGCTTTGGATGAATGGAAAACTAAACGTCTAAGAATGGCTTTAGACGAGAGAAAAAATCACAACATCCAATATTGGCTTTGAATGAAGCGAGGAAAATCATGGCATCCAATAATGGCTTTGGACAACAACAAAGATAACAACATCAAATATTGGCTTTGGACGGAAACAAAAGATCATGACACCCAATATTAGCTTTGGATGGAAACAAAAGATAGCAACATCCAATGTTAGCTTTGGATGGAAGAAAAGATTACGAAATCCAATATTGGCTTTGGATGGAAACAAAAGATGGTGGCATCCAGAATTGGCTTTGGATGGAAGCAAAATATAACGGCATCCAATATTGGCTTTAGATGGAAGCAAAAGAGCACGACATCCAATATTGGCTTTAGAAGGCATGAAGAAACATGATATCCAAGATTAGCATTGGACGAAAGAGAAGAAATAGCTCATCCAAGATTAGCATTGGACAAAATAGAGAAACAACTTATTGTACCCCAAATTTTCCCTCCCATCTCTCAAAGATTTTTCTCACAAAAATTCCACTAAGCCAAGGCTGCACAAAATTTGCTTCGATTGAGCACCTAACCTCCTTCAAGCTTGCTTCAAATTTCCAAGCTTCGATTGAAGCCTTGGCCTTTTTCTTGTTTGCTGTATACAAGCTTCAACTGGGCATTTGTTTCCTTTGAAACAACCTCCTTCGATTCAAAAGGGAAGGTCCTCCCGTTGGTGCTCCTACAATTCAGAAGTTAGTGGCTTCCTACTGGCTTTTTTCGGTTAAGAGGGAGTTGGCTTCTTACTGGTTTCTTTCGATTTAGAAGGTGTTATAAATGGCCTTCTGCAGCTTTCCTTCAATTCAGAAGACAAGTGCCTTCTCTACGCTTGCCTTTGATTCACAAGGCAGGAACTTCCTTTATACTAGAAGGAACAAGGCAAGGGCCTCCTGTATATATCCTTCAATTGCATCATTGGCTTAACAGACTTGCTTGATTCATAATGCAATGGTTACCTACATGCCTGCTTTGATTGAGCAATGGCCTATGCAGGTTTGTCTTGATGACTACCTGCATGCAAGCTTGATTCCTGCTTCGATTGGGTATTTTTTATCTTTGGAGCAAGCTTGATTCCTGCTTCGACTGGGCAATATCTCCCTTGGAAAGTTTGTTTCAACATGCATAGGATTTACTTTGTTGGCACATTCGAAGGAATGGCAAGTGATGCATAGAAGTGATGCATGTGGTCCCTTCAAAAGAGCATACACATTGGTTCAAAACGAAGGATACACATATTGTTGGCCATTCGAAAGAGACACATGATGCAAGTTTATCTTATGATGAGTCTTGGTCCTACATGTGGCCAGGCCCAGGCTTCCTGTGCAAATGGCATTCGAAGGAAGTGACGAAGGAGGTTTGGATTGATAGAATGAAATTGTCACTTGAGGGTATCTGAATTAAACAACTAAGGCAAATAGATGGGTCTAATCTAAAGCCATTCGAAGGACACATAAATGATCCATTCGAAGATGCTGGCTGGACCAAAATACCACATATTGTTATATTCAAGTTTCCTGCACAAGCATTCATACTGAAGGAAGCTTTGATTATCCTGGAAAGAGTTTTCGTTAAGGCTAGCTGAGTAGGGGCTCAATTGAAGAGGCCCCAATGATGAGACTTGGGCCATTCGAAGGACACACCTTGGTGGCCCATTCAAAGAGGACACAAGGCATACATATGGACTATTCGAAAGACACTCAAAAAATCCATTCGAAGGAGACATTCAAAAGGCCCATTCGAAGGGTGCATAAGAGGTCCAATCGAAGGATAGGGACTGAAGGTATTCGAAATTCAAAGGTGTCCACATACATTTGGATTTAAAAAGAGACAAGAATCCCATGTATTTTTCCAAAATTCAAATGTTTATTCATGGCCTTAAAAAACATGTTTATGGATGTTTACTACCTTGCCACCCCGTCTCCTCCTTCCCCTCTGTAAAATAAAGCTTCTCAAATAAGATTTTGTTTTGATGAAGACAAATCATGGCTAACAAAGAAGGCAAAGACTTTGGTCAAGCATCTAAGCATCTAAGGATAATATCTTCAATCAAAGATCTCAACAACTTTAAAGGTATAATAATATTATCTACTTTGATCTTAAGAGATAGATGCTCAAAAATGAAAAAGAAATGTTTAAGAATCATTACTCAAGCTTTTCAAAGATAAAATTTCACTTTTCTTATGCATGCAATCGATTTACATCTTAGTGCAATCGATTGCACTCTTCAAAATTCCAAATCTTTTGCTTCTGTTTCTTTATGCAATCGATTACATTGTTAGTGCAATCGATTTCACTCTTAAATTTTTCAATATTTTTGCTACTGACTTTGCATGCAATCGATTACATTGTTAATTCAATCGATTGCACGCTTAAAATTTTGAAAAAAAATAGCTGTTGAAAACCTTGTGCAATCGATTACACCAAGGGTGCAATCGATTACGCACTGCACGAATTTGAAAAATAACAGCTTTGTTTATGCCTTTTGATCATGCCTTTTCATTACATCTTTTCACTCAAACTTGGCATTTGTTCATGATACATTTCCAGATCTTCATAATGTTTCAAAAGGGTGTTATGAACATATAAATATTCAATTTCAAATCCAGATCTAACACCTTCTTTCATAAATATTTTCTGAACTTTCAAAATACAAACTCAAGCATTCTTCATTTTCATGCATAAGTTTTCTGCACATTTTCATACTTCAAACATAAAACTTTGAGCAAATATATCTTGAGTTTTTGTAAAATATTATTATTGAAAGAAGAATATTACACATTGTCAAATCACTCTTAGTGATCAATATTACTCTACTCACTCAAACTCACAAATTGATATTTACTTACTTATTTTCCAGGATTGTTGGAATTAAGTTTAAGTGTTTTTGTTGAAATCTTGTCTTTCCAAGTTGTTGGATACAAGTGTAGTTACATTGAGAGGATTGTTCTCATAGGTAACTTAGTGAAAATCCAAGAGGATTGTTCTTGGTCCAAGAGGATTGATCTTGGTGGTTTTATTGGTTAGAGTCTTGTATAGAAGGACTAGGGTGTCTTGTCTAGAGATCTAACAATAAGGAAATCTATTTCATGTTGAAAGGGGACTGGAGTACTCTCGGACTGTAAGGGGAACCAGGACACATCTCTGTGTTCTTTACTTTTCCGTATTTACCGCTTTCATCACTAGTCATAAACCAAAAAAGAAAGAAACACAATTGTAAACTCATGTACTAAACCAGAAAAATAACATCCATCTCACTAAAACGGCAAAAAATTTAAAGTACCTAATTCACCCCCCCCCCCCCTCTTAGGCGCACTCTCATACTTACACCCTCTATATAAGGAGCACACTAGCAAGCTCAAAAGGGGGACGAAAAAAGAGAGAGGAGACCATATACATAAACACACACACACAAGCTTCCCCATAAGAGCTCCATAAAACTTCCAAAATTCTAACAAGGTTGCCAGAATCGAAGCACCCCATTGGTAATGAACCTTCGATCTCAATTTTATTTCCCATGTAACTTAATTTCGACTGCATATTTATGCTGCATGATTGTTAATATGTTACATGTAAAGTATGAAGTAACAGGATACCATCACTAAGACATGTGAGGTGGATTCCTTCGAATCTCAAATCTAGCTCAGATGGTGAAGGAATGTGGGCAATCGAAAGGGCCTTGGTTTGATACCTAGGCCTCACAATTTTATTTTTCTTAACATTCTCTTGCAGATTCCATACAGCCATGCCACACACATATAACATGGGTCATATAATCTACACCCTCCAATGACAACGTAGCCAGATCCAAGTACAACAAGCATGCGCCTCCTCCATGGACATCCAAAGGATCCTCTCACTGGATCCATACAGCCTTTGGACTCCTTAACTTGTGACTAAGCGTTTTTTATTCTTCTCACCCCCTAATTCATTTTGCAGCGCCTGGGCTTGTCTCTCCTTAGGCCAAACGAATTACAAGTACACCCATTATTTACTAATTATCTCCTGGCCCAATTTGCTTTTCTTTATTTTTATTTGTCTTATTATTTATTTCTTTATTCATTTTTAAAAAAAATCATAAAATAAAAAAACATTAAATAGACTTAGACTTTCTTAAATTAACCTTAATTTTGTAAACTAATTAATTTAATTATTTTGACATTATTTTTATTAATTAAAAATCAATTAGACTTAGATTTATTTAATTCAAATATTTTCTTAATGAAAACCCAAAAAATAGTAGAATTATTTTTATAAATTAACAATCATATTTCGCTTATTTAGTTAATTAGGATCATATTTTTCTAACTTAAATTTTAAGTATTTTATTAATAAACACAAAAACAAAAAAAAGATTTCTTTAGGTTTATTTAGCTTAATTCTTAGGATTTCTTAGACGTTTATTTATTCCGCGCGCATTATTTTACTTTCGCATTTTTTATAATAATGTATTTGCTGATAGTATGTAATAGATTAAAGTAGGATTTTATCGCTTTCTTTATTTCCCCCCATTTGAACATGTAAATACCCCCTCCTCAAAACATTGTAATAGTGTAGGATTTACATTCCCGCACTTTACATTTCTGCACTTTAAATTACTGTATATACCACTGCTAGTAATTAGGATTGCATGGAAAGACTGAAAATTAAAACGCTAGAAAACCTAAATATGCAAGACTAAAATAACTGAACATAACACACCATGCACATATACACCTCTAGGGTACCCCATTTCGGCTGCCTTCGGAAAACAGTCACAATTCTCGAAACGTGAGAAGTTTTAGTCGCTATCCTCTAGTTTGAAAGATTACAAGTCCCTCGATGACCATCTCGATGTTGCCTCGGTTAAAAGTGATCTTAGAACTTTAGGATAGTTACTAAAATTCCTTGCCAAGTTGCCTTCATGACCATGACGTCCCTTCGAAAGTCCCTCTTACATCCAACGACTAGGGATACCTACTCATTAATAGTAGGATAACACTGTCTAAAGGATAGGAGGAAAAGAGAAACCTTTTTTCGAGTCCAAGTAGATAACTGTTAGATGCTTGCTCAAAATAAAACAAAATTTTTACACTTAAACATTTCAAAACACTTTCAAAAACATTCGCTTTGTCAACACTCTTGAGGACTGATATAAGAGTTATCACAAAGAGAATCGCCGCACTAAGGAATTTTCAAACTACTTTTTTCAAAACACAAAGCACAAGTAAATTTCAAAACATGAGCTAGCATCTAAGAGCCCGTAGATAACTACGAATGGAGAGGGTGCTAACACCTTCCCTTTCCATAATCTACCCCCCTTACTCAGAAAATTCTCAAAAAGGTATTTTTCTGTTCTTTTCACCCTTTCCTTAATTTGGATAAAAGAAAAGTCGATGGAGACTCTTGCTTACCGCAACATTTGCAAACACAAATGCAAAACCAATATTAACAGTTGGTTCTGCCACCGTATCACACAGCTGAACTGACATCTATTTTGGTAGGTGCCAAGTAAGTCGTACTTTGATCTCAAGGTGACATGTCAACTGCAACAAGACCTCGGGAAATGAAAACGAGGATGAAGCACTCTTGTTATGCATTATGTATGAATTTTGTTATGAATGATCTATGCATGTGATGCTGATGTTTATCACAACAGAGTTTGACTCTTTTGTGGAGGTAAGATTGGATGTTTGATTCCTCAACATGGAGAACTCTGCCAAATTTTCTTGGAAATAAAATGTCTTGAACCCAAATTTGTCACACTTGTAAACTGTATTAAACTGATGATCTTCTAAGGAAAGACATGGAGATCTGCTTGGGGATTTGTCCCAGATTAGCTGAATGTTGAGGATAAACTGATCATGGCTTCATTCGAAAGTTGCTAGAAATAAGATGATCATGGCTTCATCTGAAAGTTGCTAGAAATGAGCTGATCATGGCTTCAGCTCTGAATTGACTGTTAGAGATAAACTGATCATTGCTTCAGTCCCTGAGATATTTGTTGGAATAAACTGATCATGGCTTCAGTTCTTGAAATATTTGTTGGAATAAACTGATCATGGCTTCAGTTCTTGAAATCACTATTGGAGGTAAACTGATCATGACTTCGGTTCTTGAAATGTATGTTGGAAAGGAATGCTCCAGTATGAGTCTAGAAAATTATCTTCTGGCTAACCAATTCTGAGAAAACTCGCACTGAGCAACAAATCTTGAACTGATTCACACATGGACCTGGAAGATACTTGCCCCTGATAAGATCACTGACCAAGTTTCTCAGCTGTTTGAAATTCCTTGACTAGGAAAGCTTGTTTGCAAGCAAAATTATTTATTCAAACATGGTAATTTTAATGAAAAGTTCATGCAAAAGTTTTGAATTCAAAATCATTTTTGAAATTATGTTATTCGTGTATAGAAAATGATTTATAAAAGGCATGAACATACCAAGACAAATGATTTGCAAAAGATCTTAGGAGACAATTTACACAACCTTGCTGTAGTATGCTTTCAAAAGAAACCTGGCTTCAATTAGGTCTTTTGAGGGTTGTAACATGGTCTAGTTTATGGTTTAAGAAATAAAGGATAAAGGCTAAGAGTTTATTTGTACCCAACCCAATCTTTGTGATGTTCTTTAGTCCTGCGTTCAGTTACTTCAGAACATGCATTCAGGTTCCTAGAGATTTTGGAATTGCACTGATGGTAACAATGACGATGTCTTAGAAGCTAAGGGATTCTTGAGAATGAAAATCACTTCTTCTTACAACATTTTGCTGTGTTAAGGACTTTTGTCAACTCTGGTGGAGAATTTTGAGGATTTGGAAGACCTCTTCCGATTGAATTTATTATTCCCAACTTTTTCCTGAACTATTTCATTTGAGATTACAATCAGCGAGATGCCCCGGTTTTTTGCCTGAGTCTCCTTCATAGGTTTTGACTTAGCGGGATTTTTCTATTGATTTTTCTTTTCATTTCATTTTTCTTTTTTGAAAAGATAATGACTGCCTTGCTCAATGATTACGGGGAACCATCTTTGTCATTTTTTTTTGTTTAAGAGCATCTTCAACACTTCTTGTTGTGTGCGAAGGAAAGCTTGATCGCGACCTTTATTGAAAGGTGTCTTGCACGATTTCTCTTGTAATTGAATGCACAACAAAATTAACTGAGAACTACCCATCCACAGGTTAAGATTGCGGGCTTTTTCGTATAGAAAGAAACTCTAACTTCTAAGCTTAAAAGGGTGAATGAGGGATTAACTTCCTTATTGCTCTGGTGTTTGGAAGTTGAAACAATGCCTGTATATCCTCAACAAAGTTTTATTCAAAAGCATACCAACAATAAATATGGGTATTTTGTTTTCATCATCCTCCCTCCAATCTTTGCATAAACAAAAGCTTGATAAAGAAAGTGAACAAGAGAAATATATTTGAAAGCAGCAAATGAAAATGATTTGAATCAAAACATTGCAATGCTCATTTCATTAAACTTAACATGAAAGTATAAACAAAATTTGAAAGTAACAATTTTAACATAAAAAAGGAAAGATGTAAACAGAAAGAAAAATGGCCTAGTGACTAATCGGTAACAAGGATGAGTTGTCCTGTCTGAAACACTGGCTTTAGGAAGTGACTTGAGGGTACCCCGACTCAATCTTCAGCCACTTTTGTTTTGGAAAAGGATTGTTGATAACATTAGGACCCGCCACTTTGTTTGGAATGAGCAAGTATCTAAGAACTAATCTACCTACTCTAAAAAAGAATCGTTCTATGCTTGTTTCCTTTAGACAACGCTATCCCACTATTAGTGAGTAGGTAGCATCATTGTTGGAGTTTCTAGGGTCAATTCAAAAGGGATGCACGGTCACTAAAGCAATGTTAGGACGTCTTAGTAATAACCCTAATGTCTTAGATCAATTATTCGAGGCAACAATTCCGAGGAAAATTTTCCGAATCGGGACTTTGATCTTTATTTAGACAAAAGGACGACCACTAAAGCATCCTATACTCAATGACCATTTATCGAAGGCAACCAAGTGGGAGTGTACCCTAGGAGTGCGCATGTGCGAATGATTTAATTTCAGTTTATTTATCTTTGCACATTTAGGGTGATCTAACTGTTTTAAAATTAATCATACATTCTTGTCATGCATCCCTATATCATACATCTAACAGTTAATAATTTGCGGAATTTAACGTGCGGAATTTAAACTACGCTATTACAAGGCTTCGGGTATTTACATAGCCAAAAACAAACCCTTTGAAAATAAAGCGATAAATGTAAATAAACGTCCTAATTAAACTATTACAAACTGTAGGCAGTTATATCAATATAGTAAATAATAAAAATAAAGCGCGCGAGAAGAATTAAGATCGACGAGAATTTAAGGTTTTGACCCTTCTAACCTAATTAAAAGAAAAATTGTTTTTTTGTTGTTTTTAATAAAAGAAATAAATTTTCTAAATTAAATATACATTTAATTAGTTAATTAAATTAATTAATAAAAATAATTACATGACCTATTTTGGTTTCTTTGGTTATTTTAGGAAAAAATAAAATATAATTAAGTTAGTAATAAAACCTATTTATTCTAATTATTTTTAAGTTATTTACAAAAAGAAATTAAAGTTTTACCTAAAAATAAAATTTAATTAAGAAAAAATCCTAAATATATTTTTATGTGATTTTTATATTTGTTTATTGATAAAAAAGGATTAAAAGAAATAAATAAAATGAATAAAACATGAAAATAAAGATGGGCCTAGTAGCAAAAGTAAACAGGGGGTGCAATCATCAGAAATCCCTAGGCCCGAATCTTCAAAAGCTTCATGCTCTAACTATGGTGTTTTTTTTATTCTTGCGTGGAACATATGATTTAACCATCCATAACTGTTCTATATAAACTCAAACAAACGTTAGCATACCATAAAATGTGATTAAAATTAGAGATTCAAAGTTTAAAATTTTACCAAACCGGTGTTGTCAAATGGGGGGCGTGCTAGGCGTGTGATGGATTTCTCTTGGGCCTTGTAATACTCTTGAGGATTTCAAGAGATTGATTTGAGGCTTGATGTCAATTGAGAGAGACCGGAACCTCGAGATATGACTTGCACCAATTCTTTGATTTCTGGAGAGCTTTTTGATGAGCTTTTAGAGAGCTTTTTGAAGAGCTTTTTGAGAGCTTTTTAGAGAGGATTTTCGTCCCTTTCAAGCTTGTATGGATCTATATTTATAGAGGAGAATGATGAGACAATAAAGCATGGAAAGAATCTCCCTCATAATGTTGTGTTTTAAGACCATGATCAAAATTTGAAAAAAATGGCATATTTGATGATTTTATGCCATTTGCACATGTGGATGAACCTGGACATATTTGAAGAGTTATTGCACGAAATCAATTGACATAAACTAGCATAAAACTTTCCCAAAATGGATTCACATCAAAATTTATATTATTTCTATTATTTATTTATTTAATTCTGAATTTTAATGAATAAAATATCAAAATAAATAGCATAAATAGTAGAAAAATGTATGGGTGGGCTTAGAGGTCGTGGACCATGTTAGGAATGAGTTTCAAACTTGAAAAGATAGGCCCATTTGGAAAAAATCCAAGTTTGGTCAATATTTGCTTCATGCATTTTTTCAAAAATTGTCCAACTTTGACAATGCATATCTCTCTCAATTTTAACCTTATGAGGGTGTTCTTGGACTTTTTAGAAAGCTTAGGATGTCCCCTAAGAGACCTATGTTATGTAATCTCAATTGGATCTTCCATGTTCATGTAAGAATCTTTGACCCAAAAGGTGTTTTTTGTTGACTTTCCAAAATGACCTAAAATGTCCAAATTCATAACTTCTTGTGAGTGCATATTTTGAACTTGGGAGCTGAATATGGATTATATGGAATTGCATCCTATTCAAAATGAGATTTGGATGGGTCATTTCTCATAAAGTATGAGAAAGTTATGCTTGGTCAAAGTTGAGTTGACTTTTCCTGCAAAACCCTAATTTAGCAATTTTTTGTTTTTGATGAATTATGAGCATTCCTTAATGAATCATCAACCCTTGATCAAATGATGAAATATACTTCAAAATGAGGATGTCGACCAAAAATCTTGAATTTTGACTGTATGTAAGGCACAATTGACTTTTGCCCTAGCATAGTCGATTTTCAGGCCTTTGAGCAATTGACTGAGCAAACATCCTCTGGAAGGCTTGAAACTTGACATGGATGATCTTGAGAATATATTAGGACATTGTTTAGAATTTGGGGTCCCTTGGACTCAAGTATCTTGATGCAACATGAAACCCTAATTTGAGGTAGACTGCCTTAGGAGAGAGCTTGTATGGCCAACCCTTGGACTACCTTGAGCAACTTAGGGATGTTTCTTGAAATGTTTTGAGAAATATGGGAGGGAAAATTTTGGGGTACAACAGCTTCCCCTGTTCAATCTTATTAAACATGAGGATATAGATTGGCTTTCGCGCCTTTCGTGAACCGAAGGTGGAAGAAGATTGAACACTAGAGTGCCCAGAAACTTACACTCGTATGAAGTGGTAATTGTCTTGTGATGTCGGGAATGGGCTTACAGATGCCATTTGGAAATTGATGACGAGGGGATGGGCTTAAAGATGCCATCTGAAGGAGTGTCGATCGCATAAGATATTCCTTAGCGAGAGCTTGTATACCTGTTGTTGAGGAAGATTCCGCTGGGGATGGCTGATCTTTGTTGAGAGAAGTAGAATTTTAGGAGATTCGGTCGTCCATATTCTATTGAGGAATCACCTCTGTTGAAATTTAGGAACTCGTCCGTTTATTCTACTGAGGAAACATCTCTGTCTAAATTTAGGAACTCGTTCGTTTATTCTACTGAGGAATCATCTCTATCGAAATTTAGGAGCTCGTCTGTTTATTCTACTGAGGAATCATCTCTGTCGAAATTTAGCAACTTCAGTCATCCGTTATTCAACTGAGGAATTAACTCCGGCTTGAGGAAGCGGAAGTGAACTGCGTATCTAGTTATGTACAGGCTGCACTACAACCTACTAGGGAAAGGTGAAACCGATCATGTTTGATAGGTCTGGGGATTACAGTGTTGTGGATTGTTGTCTGGAGATAAGAGAAAAGAAACCTTAATAGTTGTTATGAGAAGGAACCTGGGTAAGGTTGCTTCGTGAGGAGTTTGGATAACACTGCGTCTGAACCGAGAAGGAACCTGGGTAAGGTTGCTTTGTGAGGAGTTTGGGTAAAACTGCGTCTGAACCGTAAAGGAACCTGGGTAAGGTTACTTTGTGAGGAGTTTGGGTAAAACTGCGTCTGAACCGAGAAGGAACCTGGGTAAGGTTGCTTTGTGAAGAGTTTGGGTAGAACTGCATCGGGACTGAGGAGGAACCTAGGTAAGGTTGTTTCAAGATGAGTCTAGGTGAAACTACATCAGGAAAGAGAAGGAACCTAAGTAAGGTTGCTCCAGGATGAGTTTAGGTGAAACTACACCAGGAAAGAGAAGGAACCTAGGTAAGGTTGCTCCATGATGGGTTTAGGTTAAACTACATCTGAACTGAGAAGGAACCTAGGTAAGGTTGCTCCATGATGGGTTTAGGTAAAACTACATATGAACTGAGAAGGAACCTAGGTAAGGTTGCTCCTTGATGGGTTTAGGTAAAACTGCATCTGAACCGGGAAGAAACCTAGGTAAGGCTGCTTCATGAGGAGTTTGGGTGAAACTACATCGGGACCGAGAAGGAACTTGGGTAAGGTTGCTTCGGGATAAGTTTGTGTAAAACTTCAGGAGGAACATGGGTAAGGTCACCTTGTGATAAGTTAAGTTCGTGTAAAACTTCAGGAGGAACCTGGGTAAGGTTACTTTGTGATAAGTTTTTGTAAAACATCAGGAGGAACCTGGGTAAGGTTACTTTGTGACGAACCCGTGTAAAGCTGTATTTAGGAGAAACCCGTGTAAGATTGCTTCGTGACGAACCCGTGTAAAGTCTGTTTAGTTTCCAGAGTTAATCTTGAACTTGCAGGAAGTTGTTGATGATAACCATCTTTCCTGAAAATGTACATGATTAATTGTATATGATGCATGACATGCATTGTATGATGATGTTCTCAAAATAAATGAAATTATGATGTATGCAATATGTATGCGCACGTCATGATATATGAACATGAAATGCTATTGTGGTACGTCCGAGTTTGGGAAAATAAATCCCTGACTGTTGTTGGAGAATAAAGTGTTTCGCTCGCTGGAGATAACGACTGAAGATGATTGGGAGAATAATCCTGCAGGAGAGAATAACTCCGCTGGGGAATGGACTGATGAGGAAATGACTCTGTGGGGAGTATATACTCTGCTAGAAGATCTGCTGATTTGGAGAAATAAAACTCAGCTGGGGATGAATTACTGTTGTTGGTGACAGTGAACCCTGTTGGGGATTAAATTTCTGTCTATGAAAGGAATGAACTCTGCTGGGGATGATTTTCCAATGGCGACTTCACTGGGGATAATCTTTTAGACTCCACTGGGGATAATCTTCCAGACTCCACCGGGGATAATCTTCCAGTGCTGGTGATAGATAAACTTTGCTTGGGGAGAATCTTACCGACCCATTCGTGGTTGCGAGCCTCAGTTGGGGAAATTAACACCACTGTCCTTTTCTTACTCTGAGGGGAGTGTAGATGTTACTGGGACGCGGGCTGAGGATATGATAATGACTTTGCATCGAGACTTTTCTTCCCCTGTATCTGCGGGAGAATGTTCCTACGGAGGCCTTGTGGATCGAGTATTATTCCAACCTATGAGGTGCTTGGTAATTGCCGATTGAAATGACAAATCTCCTTCTGGTAGGCAAGTGATGAGATGATGGGACATAGTCGTATGCTTTAATCCCTAACTTTTGCCTGGACTGTCTTTTCAGATTTTCAGTCCACCGGGATACCCTTTCTTGCCCAAGCCGCCTTTTCAGGTTTTCGACTTGCCGGGTGTACAAATCTTTTTTTGTTTTTATCCCTAATTTTTTCCCAAATCCTTTTGGTTCGTCAGGATGCTCTTATTTTTAGCTAGGCCTATCAATCTAGCGGGTCTTTGTTCATGCACAGTATTCTCTGACTATGTCCACACTCTCAGGGTGTAGGGAGTTGTCATTGTCGGTAGTGTTGTGTTGCCATACTACCAGAAGATGTTCATTTAATCATACAAGATTCGTTGTTGGAATTCATGTCCAATGCCCCAAGTGATTCAGATGGAGATCTGCCCCTGGCTATTTGGCATCTTTGAGAGACTCCTTGAATCTTGACTTGACTGCCCCAGATGATAGACAATGCTCATGCCGTGCCCCTTGGTTGGAAGTGTTTTTTCCACTTGAGGTGACCCTTTTTATTGAAAAGGTTTTTGTTCACTAGATATTCGTCGTGTAAATTTCTCAGTTGTTGAACAAATAGTCATATGCAAACAATGTTATTTTAAGAATACAAAGCTTATGTCTGTTTTGAAGTTCTTTGAAAATGCAGTTTTCAAGAAAACAAGCGAATTTTTGTAAAATGTGATGTCAACTCAGGATTTACAGCAAGCCCTACAGGAGTCAGGATACCCTTTGTAACAATATGCTTTCAAACTAACCCATGCCTCAGCTAGGACTTTTAAGGGTTATAACGTGGTCTGGTTCACGGTTCAAGAAACAAAGGATAAAGGCTCAAATTTTATTTGTACCCACTCGTTCTTCGTGATGTTCTTTGATCCTAAACTCAACTAATTGTGCATTTAGACCCTGTTTTGAGTCTTTGCTCTGATATTCCAGTGATGGTTCGGATACTGACAATTTATTTTGAACCGACAGTCATTTTTGTTGAGAGTTTGTAGGATCTCTTTTTTTAATATTTTATTATCCCTGTCTTTTGCCTGAACTGTTTCTTTTGAGATTACAGTCAGCGGGATGCCCCAGTTTTTTCTTAAGCCTTCTTCATAGGTTTTGACTTAATGGACTTTTATTTTGAAAGATAATGACTGCCTGTCCTTACGATTATACAGAACCATCATTGTCTCTTATTTTGGAAGGACTTCTTTGATGTCATTCATTGTGCACCCGAATTAACTGAGAAAACTACCCTGCCCCAGGTTGTGATTAAGGGTTTTAATTTGTTTGAAAAGAAAAACTCCTACTTCTTTGGCTCAAAGGGGTTGACAAGGGATTATCTTCCTTATAACTCCACTGTTTAGGATTTGAAACAATGCATGTACGTCGTCAGCGGGGTATGTTCAAAAGCATACTGTAGAGATTTTGGGTATCATTTTCATCATCCTCCCTCTAAAGGCTTAGAATTTTTTAGTCAAGAGTTGAACATCACAAAAATGAAAGCAATTTGAATATAGTGAATACGAATGGACTGATTCAAAATAGACATATGTAATGCATTGATAAAGTAACAAAGTTTAACACGAATAAATGTCTGAAGAATCAAAAGAAAATTACAAATTGAAAATTCTAATGAACAAACAGTATTCTCGTCTCAGGACTTGTCACTTCAAATGGTGAGCGTTGGAGAGATGGTAGAAGAACTCAGCCTGACCATCTTGTGTGAATTCCAATGCTTCTTCATCAATCAGGTTTTGAATTTTGTACTTCAACTTCCAACAGTCGTCAGTATCATGCCCGGACTGTTAGAATGGTATGTACACCTTGCATCAGGGTTGTAGTTAGGTGATGAAGTCTTGGGATTCGGATGAGGCCCTACCAACGTCACCAGATTCAATCTCAACAGGTGTTGTAAAGCTTGATACATCGGCATGTTGAGCTTGGTAAACTGCCTCCGATTAACCCGTTGTTTATGGCACGGCTGTTGTTGGACCCGTGAGGTAGTAGCAACTTGGAGAGGTCCATTCTTCACCAAACCAAACTCTTGTCTTTTTGGAGGCTGATCAATGACTTGGTCCCCGGCCTCGACTATTTGCTTCATACCGTTGTATCGGTTTTGATGAAGTTGGTTAATAATGGTTCTTAGCTCTTCTTGTTCCCGAGCTAAGCCTTGGATAAGAGCCATCTGCCCCAACATTTGGGTTTTCATGGCACCTAACTCAACTTGCAGTTGTTCCAGCCATTCGTCCTTATTGTCTTTAGGACTTTTCTTGACCAAGTTCCCAACGAGGAGTGTTTTCAACTCTTACTGCCCCTTGTATAGGTTTAGGAAAATGTCCCTGAACTGAGTTTCTTGAAGCTCTCTGTTGTCTTGTTGGAGGGCCATTGCTGAAATAAATAGCGAGAACATGAGATACCTGTACTGAGAGACATGTTATGCAATGATATGTATGATATATGTATGCAATGTTTTCAAGGATCTCGCGGGGTAAACAAGAAACTGTTAGAATTTGTTTGAAGAAACTTCGTGTCGTTGAGAGTCCTTCTTCAAGAGTCAAGCTCACCATATCGAGTGGGTCATAGCCACCGACTCAAATTATCGTGTTTTGATCTCTAGATGACATTGGCTAGAGGAAAATAAATCCTCTTTGCCCCCTGCTAGATGTTTGATTTACCATAACCTGCATCACAAACCTTTGAGATCCTTGAAATGGTTAAGGAAATGTTAAGGCATGATGTTATGATGTGTATGTTATGCGTTTAAGAAAAAGTACGAGGTAATGTAAACAAGTAAATCCGGCAAGAAATCCAAGGTATTGGATAAGGACTGTAAACAAAACCTACAAGGAACTCAAGTTTTTAGATAACAAACATGTGCAAGTACTTCAAGTTGAAAGCACACAAGTCACACAATAGCCCTTAAATTTCAGGCTGACATGGATTTTAGGTATTACCCTCTTTCAGTTTAGTTGGTTCAACCTGTCCTAGTAATAGTAATCGGGTTCTAGAGGATCTCAATATCACTGACCATCCTCGATCGGTCATAATTCCAGTTTAGCAACCTTTTCTTGCGGCCGAAATCATCGCGAGAGTATGGTCTTAATGAGTGTAGCATACTGCTACTTTTCTATGGCCAAGTTGGTCAATTATAGGTTCTAATATCAGTTGATGCTTAATGACCCCTTAGCAGCCCCATACTCTCCTTGTTCCTTCACAAGGGATATCGGTACAAACTAAAGTGTCACACCAACGTAGCTACTGCTTCAACCGTATCGGTCTATGCCGTAAAGTTCCCTCACAATCTATTGCTACTTACCTAAAAGGTGTTCCCCAGATCCGAGTTAGGATCTATAGTAACTCCGATTCAGACCCACAAAAATAAAGCAAACCGATCAAACAATTGAAAACAATATGAACTAATCCTAAGGTACACCCCACTTATATCTTCCCCAGCAGAGTCGCCAGTTCTGTGATACGGTGGCCAGAACCGGGACGTGTTTCCCTATTTGTTTAAGGAATTTGCTGGTTTGCGTTTTGCTTTTGTGTTTGCAAAATGTCGCGGTAAGCAAGAGTCGCCACCGTCTTTTATTTTATCCAACAAGGAAAGGAAAAAAGCACAAAAAAATTCTTTTTTCGAGATATTTCTAAGTACGGGGGATAGATTATAGAAAGGGAAGGTATTAACACCCTTTCTATCCGTAGTTATCTACGGGCTCTTAGGTACTTGCTCATCATTTTCAAAATTGTTTTCTTTGTGTTTGTGGGCTTTGAAAAGTTTTTGTTTTGACTTCGATTTAACTCTTGCTTCTGTCTTCAAGAGTGTAATGAAGTGTTTTTGAAAACATTGTTTGTAAAGGAGTGTAAGTGTGAAAAATTTGTTTGGAATGAGCAAGTATCTAAGAACTAATCTACCTACTCGAAAAAAGAATCGTTTTATGCTTGTTTCCTTTAGACAACGCTATCCCACTATTAGTGAGTAGGTAGCATCATCGTTGGAGTTTTGAGGGTCAATTCGAAAGGGACGCATGGTCACTAAAGTAATGTTAGGACATCTTAGTAATAACCCTAATGCCTTAGATCAATTATTCGAGGCAACAATTCTGAGGCAACCATTCCGAGGCAACTTTTCCGAATTGGGACTTTGATCTTTGTTTAGACAAAAGGAAGACCACTAAAGAATCCTATACTCAATGACCATTTACCGAAGGCAACCAAGTGGGAGTGTACCCTAGGATTGCGCATGTGCAAATGATTCAATTTCAGTTTATTTATCTTTGCACATTTAGGGTGATCTAACTGTTTTAAAATTAATCATACATTCTTGTCATGCATCCCTATATCATACATCTAACAATTAATAATTTGCAGAATTTAAAGTGCGGAATTTAAACTACACTATTACAAGGCTTCGGGTATTTACATAGCCAAAAACAAACCCTTTGAAAATAAAGCGATAAATGTAAATAAACGTCTTAATTAAACTATTACAAACTGTAGGCAGTTACATCAATATGGTAAATAATAAAAATAAAGCGCGCGAGAAAAATCAAGATCGACGAGAATTTAAGGTTTTGACCCTTCTAACCTAATTAAAAGAAAAATTGTTTTTTTTGTTGTTTTAAATAAAAGAAATAAGTTTTCTAAATTAAATATGCAATTAATTAGTTAATTAAATAAATTAATAAAAATAATTACATGACCTATTTTGGTTTCTTTGGTTATTTTAGGAAAAAATAAAATATAATTAAGTTAGTAATAAAACCTATTTATTCTAATTATTTTTAAGTTATTTACAAAAAGAAATTAAAGTTTTACCTAAAATTAAAATTTAATTAAGAAAAAAATCCTAAATATATTTTTATGTGATTTTTATATTTGTTTATTGATAAAAAAAGGATTAAAATAAATAAATAAAACGAATAAAACATGAAAATAAAGATGGGCCTAGTAGCAAAAGTAAACAGGGGGTACAATCATCAGAAATCCCTAGGCCTGAATCTTCGAAATCTTCATGCTCTAACTATGGTGTTTTTTTGATTCTTTCTTGGAACCTATGATTCAACCATCCATAACTGTTCTATATAAACTTAAACAAACGTTAGCATACCATAAAATGTGATTAAAATTAGAGATTCAAAGTTTAAAATTTTACCAAACCGGTGTTGTCAAATGAGGGGTGTGCTAGGCGTGTGATGGGTTGCTCTTGGGCCTTGTAATAATCTTGACGACTTCAAGAGATTGGTTTGAGGCTTGATGTCAATTGAGAGAGACCGGAACCTCGAGATATGACTTGCACCAATTCTTTGATTTCTGGAGAGCTTTTTGAAGAGCTTTTAGAGAGCTTTTTGAAGAGCTTTTTGAGAGCTTTTTAGAGAGGATTTTCGTCCCTTTCAAGCTTGTATGGCTCTATAATTATAGAAGAGAATGAGGAGACAAGAAATCATGGAAAGAATCTCCCTCATAATGTTGTGTTTTAAGACCATGATCAAAATTTGAAAAAAATGCCATATTTGATGATTTTATGTCATTTTCACATGTGGATGAACCTGGACATATTTGAAGAGTTATTGCACAAAATCAATTGACATAAACTAGCATAAAACTTTCCAAAATGGATTTAAATCAAATTTTATATTATTTCTATTATTTATTTATTTAATTCTGAATTTTAATGAATAAAATACTAAAATAAATAGCATAAATAGTAGAAAAATGTATGGGTGGGCTTAGAGGCCGTGGACCATGTTAGGAATGAGTTTCAAACATGAAAAGATAGGCCCATTTGGAAAAAATCCAAGTTTGGTCAATATTTGCTTCATGCATTTGTTCAAAAATTGTCCAACTTTGACAATGCATATCTCTCTCAATTTTAACCTTATGAGGGTGTTCTTGGACTTTTTAGAAAGCTTAGGATGTCCCCTAAGAAACCTATTTTGTTTCATCTCAATTGGATCTTCCATGTTCATGTAAGAAGCTTTTACCCAAAAGGTGTTTTTTGTTGACTTTCCAAAATGACCTATAATGTCCAAATTCATAACTTCTTGTGAGTTCATATTTTGAACTTGGGATATGAATATGGATTGTAGGGAATTGCATCCTATTAAAAATGAGATTTGGATGGGTCATTTCTCATAAAGTATGAGAAAGTTATGCTTGGTCAAAGTTGAGTTGACTTTTCCTATAAAACCCTAATTTATCAATTTTTGGTTTTTGATGAATTATGAGCATTCCTTGATGAATCAGGATCAAACCTTGATAAAATGATGAAATATACTTCAAAATGAGGATGTTGACCAAAAATCTTGAATTTTGACTGTATGTAAGCCACAGTTGACTTTTGCCCTAGCATAGTCGATTTTCAGGCCTTTGAGCAATTGACTGAGCAAACTTTCTCTGCAAGGCTTGAAACTTGACATGGATGATCTTGAGAACATATTAGGACAATGTTGATAATTTGGGGTCCCTTGGACTCAAATATCTTGATGCAACATGAAACCCTAATTTGAGGTAGACTACCTTAGGAGAGAGCTTGTCTGGCCAACCCTTGGACTACCTTGAGCAACTTGGGGATCTTTCTTGAAATGTTTTGAGAAATATGAGAGGGAAAATTTTGGGGTACAACAGTTATGTAAAGGTTTACTTGCTAAAGGAAAAGAATGAATGAGTATTTGCAAACAAAATAAAAAGTTTTTTATTTTTTTTGTTGCTCGCCTTGGGTCATAAGACTTAGTGCCTACATACTCCCTCGTGCAATGGGAAAGTCAGAGCATCGTAGTTCGGATAGAAAAGACTTGTATGTTAATTAATTTTAAATGAAGAGATAATTCTTCATTTTTAGGAGAAAAATCTCGACTAACGCCTACAATGTGTGGGAAAGATGGACCCTGTGTCAGCATGAGTGAGGGTTTGAGAACGCCTCTAGCACTCAAGTGGAAAATTCGACACCTTTATAACCACGAGGACAGGAGAATGTTGCTCGACTATCAATGAATCATGTCTCATCTTGAAAAAAATTTGAAGGGTAAAGGGTGCTCGAGCGCACAAAAGAGTTTGAATGAGTTGAAGTGTTTTTGTTATTTTTGAAAAGAAATGTCAAAGTATGATTATGTTGATTGAAGCTTATTTATGAAAATGTTTTGAAAATGCATGGACCTAAGTCCAAGTTTATTATGAAAGTAATTCAAGCTTTAAAAATGAGAAGTATTTTCAAAAGGAGGGAGAAGATTTTTGAAATTAAAGAAGATGGGAGGAGATGAAGGGACTATCTTAAAGCAAAAGGTAAAAGCTAAGGAAGGGAACCATCTAACCAACAAGAAGAAAGCACTTGATATTATGAGTCAAGATAGAATTTCCATTCTATGTATTGAAACCAAGCAAGGATACTAAACCTCTTGAGAAAACCAAGCTTTAATTGCATTGAGTCTGCACAAAAATTGGACAGAGTAACGGCTGTATACAGATGAATTCCAGATTACAAACAAAGTATGTAATCACAATAACCTGCACACAAAACAAACAAACAACCCAATGTCTTGGGGTGAACCCCAAGAACTCCAGACAAAATATCAATTAAGGTCACAAGGTCTCCAACATAAGCCAAGGTTTATATTCCTAAGTCCAAGAAGTCCAATACTCCATAATGCCAAGGATAGTAACCAAGTAGTCCCAATATCATTAATGTTTTTTATGGTTCATGTTGATTATTATGTATCTTCAAAAGGAAAAGAAAAGCTCAAGTGAGGAAAATAAAAATGGCATAAAAGTAAATGCTCAAGTGAGCAAAGATGAAAATAGTATGAAATGTAAATGCTAAAGTAAATGGGGCATAAAGTAAAAGTATAAAATAAAAGCATGAAGTAAAGTCAATTGTTAGAAGTTAATGGTTAGTTGGATGACCATCTTGAAACTTGCATTTGGAACTCATTAGAGGATTGGTAGAACAAAAGCATCTCAATAACAAGTTACATTTTCTTTTTGTCAAGTATATCATCTATTTAAGAATCCTCAAGGTAACATTTAATGATCAATGATGTTTAAGTGATCCGCATTGACAAAAATTGATGAAGATCCATTGGAGGATTGGTAGAACCAAAGCCTCCTAACAATGAATCTCAATGTTATTGAATCAAAGGGTTCAAATTAACATACTTGGGCTTGCAAACATAGGTTTGGGCCACGAATGATCATTTTCTCAAATCGGGACAAAATTTAGCGATATATTAAGCAATCATAAGTGGATTTATGTAGAAGCCACACCTATTTTGAGGGCGGTCAATAGCAATCTATGCACTTTTTGTTTAGACAAATGATATAGAGATCATCATCCCTTAACATGTAGTACAATAAGAAATGGGAATAAGATGAAGAGGGAGGGGAATATTAAGCTAATTTGGATCACTATCTTAAATTTCTTTCATCTTTAAATTCAACCACTTATCTCGATGGATTAAAGTACTAAACGTATCATTAATCCAAAGCACCAAAAATGAATTAAATAATTCACTCTTACGTAGATTTGAATTAAGGAACATTTATCCAACTTCATCTACACCCAAATTCCATTGAATTTAAAGAGAAATTGGACATTTAAAATTAAAATCTAAATCAACAATCAAAAGGAGTGAGTAGAATAAGAGAGATGGATCAAAACAGCCCCAAAACAAGGCAGAAAATACATTTTGGCTCTGTTACAATCGATTGCACTCTGGAAGAAATCAATTGCATTAGTGTTTTTTCCAAAAAATTTGTAAAATCATTTTGTGACAATCGATTATGCTCTGGGAGCAATCGATTGCACTCTGTGAAAAATAGCAAATCAACATTTCAAAAGGCCAAATTATTGTTCAAACTTTCCATCAAACACCTTATGATCTTGGATTTAATTGAGCACAGAAATTCCTTCAAATTATGAGAAAATAGCACCAATAGAATCACAAAACAATGCTCAATGAATCAAATCTAAAGATAAACAAGAGATCACATTGTAAAAGATGAAGAATCCAACTTACCAAAAGTAGATCTAAAGAATTATCAAAACACCTTTAAGAATTTGCTTCAATTCAACCCCAAGAATCAATTTCCCAAGCTTGGATGTAGAGAATTTATAAAGAAAAATTGTTTGGATGAATGTTTAGCTCAAAGATTAGTAAGCTTCAATGCAAAGCTTACTATATTTTTTTGAAAATGGAGCTTTGAGTGAATATGGTAGATTGAGGGAATTGAGAGATTTTTTAGCAAAGTGAATTTGGATATCAAAAGCTTGAGATTTTAATGAAATGAGGGCTCTATTTATAGAGTTTAGGATTGGGATTAGTGGTGGTTTGGAGTTTAGTTTGGAAAATGAAATTAGGCTTGGTAATTGATTCTTGGAGCCAAAATTTGAATTAATGATATATTTTTCAAAAAATGAAGAAAAATTGGAGCCAAAAGAATGACAAGCTTGAAATTGCTGATTTTTAATATAATTTCACTCTTTGCAATCGATTGCACTCTGGCAGCAATCGATTATACAATGAGTTTTTTTTCCTTCCAAATATTACATAAAATGCACTTTGTGCAATCGATTGCACTCTAGGAGCAATCAATTGTATAGTGAAAGAAAATGCATTTTTTTGATTATTTTCCTTTGCAAAAAAATATTTTAGGGAAATAATATCGGAAAACCTTATTTGTCAGATGCTTTGACTCGGTACCTACAAAACACATATATACAAAGACAAATATTTTTTTTGTGTTTTGATTAGAAGTTAGTCAACAACACATATACAAAATATACAACTAAGGTGCTTGGAGATCCTTCAAGAGTAAAATTAAAGATAGGAAGCAAATGTGATGAATGAAGATATTTATTATTGATTGTAACCAAATGAAAAAATATGATATGAAAGTGCGACTGAAAAAGTTAGGGGCAAAATTTAGGGGACAACAACCAGGACCACATATTCAAACCAGAAATGAACCAGAGTGAAACAAGTCAATCAAGACAGCACCCAATGAGGAATAAGCTCAAATGGGGATCACGTTCCATCCAGATACCAAGCTGAATAGGAAGGCTAAAATAAAATTATTCCACGAGGGATAACTTAGTGGGGAAATTGAAAGGATATACACTTTCTTCTTAAGGTCGACAATCTATTGGAGACAGGGTAACGTAACTCTTCAAAATAAGGAAATATGCAAACAAAAATAATATTAAATGCAAATGAGCAATGAATTTTAAATTCAACTATGCATGATGTATGTATGAATTTATGAATTTGTCATGTATATGCTGACGAAACAGACACACTGCAATGGGGACAACCTGACAAAACAACCTTGGGCAAAAATAACACTCGACTAAATGAAATCCAAGATGAAGATTCCATAAGAGAGTAAGCACCAACTGAGGAAACAAATTCCTATTTCACGGCTTAGCTCCACTGGGAAGAAAAGTGGTTTGAAAAATAATCAAAAGCATAATCTGATAGTAATACACCAATGCAGTTGCAGGGATATAAAATCCTCCTCCAGATTTCACCGGGGAATACCATGTAGACTTTGATTGGGGAACACAGTACATCATCGTCTAGTCTTCAACTGGAGATTCCAATACTGACTTTACTAGGGAACGTGAAAACCACATCACCGGGGCTTTCAACATGGGAATGTCGTGATGTCTTCATTGGGGAAAAGGAAATGACACACTGACGAGAGCCCAAGTACATTATTAAAAATCAAGAATAATAGTCTGTGCAAATTTCTCTGGGGAGAAAGTATGAGATTTCATGGGATAACAACTTTAGAGGGAAGCAAAATCCTTAACTCATCTGGAGATTAAAGAAGTTAACATCACAACAATAGGTCAAAATTATGAGGATTTTAAATCAAACTCAATACTTGGCGAGAGAAAACCCAAAAAGTTGACATCCGTCTCAAAACTTCTTAGAAAAAATACTGCCCTTGTCTGGCTACTTGGGGAGCAAACAAAAACAATACTGTCATCACTAAAAAGAATGATGCTTCAGAAATGGTTCTATCTCAATCACACCAAGGGAGAAAGAAAATTATGTCACATGAGCGAAGACCTTACTGGGGAATCTGGGATAGAGGTTTCCAATCACTCAAACCCGAAACCAAATAATTAACCTGGATAAGATCTGAACCAAGACTTAACTGGAGAAAAATGGGATCACAAACCCAACACCATCATATATCAATTGGTACGAAATCCAACTATCCAAAACAAAGATGGATCATGCGCATATCAGAAGGAGTAATCCCGAGATATCTCTTAGGGAAAATTTTCAAAACTCCAGGGTTCATCCATCCTTGGAATCACTACTTTTTTCCACTTGAATCACAAAATGTGAAGTAAAAAGTAATTTGCAAATTCTTTTCAAATTTTTTTTTTATTATTATGTCATTTTCTTTTAAAAATTACTAATAATAATAAATGAAAATTTTGTAAACAGAATAAAATAAGAACTAAATATGATTGGATAAAGGCTTAAACTTTATTAATAGAATGGTAGTCCACAAATGGCGTGACTCCTCAAATGATTACAAAGTTTGGAAAAAGGTAAATATATGGAAAAGATAAATTTAAATACAATGACATCTATTCTCCCTAAAAACATTAACCTCCTAAGCAGAGGCTTTAGCTGAAGTGTGATGAGAATTTGAGAAGATTGTTACTTTAATTATCAAGTCTTATGTGACGCGGTTACTTGCCAAGAAATCCCTAACTTTTTCCTAGGTTGCCCTTGCGGGTTTTCAACCAACTGGGAAGATTTATTCTGTTTATGTGTCTAACTTTTTTCTAGACCACCCTTCAAATTTTCAGCCTACCGAGACACTCTTTTTTTCCTAAGTCGCCCTTTAAAATTTTCAACTTAGCAAGTTGTTCTTTTATTTCTTTAGGCGAAGTATTTCTTGATTGCGTCAGCTTTTATGGGACGTTGGAACTCCTCGTCATCCATAGTTTCTAGAATCAATGCACCGCCAGAGAAGGGTTTATTGACAACATATCAGCATTCATAATTGGGAGTCCACTTGCCCCTAAACTCAATATTAAAAGACATGATCTTTCTGAGCACGAGGTCGTCTTATCTAAATTCACGAGGCTTGACCTTCTTATAAAAAGATTTCTTCATTCTCTTCTGGTATAACTGTCCATGACACAAGGCTATCATTCTCTTTTCTTTAATAAAATTCAACTGGTCAGACCCATTCAGCCTCTCACAACTTTGTTTCCATTATTACACGCAAAGAGAGAATCTCAACCTCGACGGGGAGCACTTCTTCCATACCATACACAAGAGAGAACGAGATTTACCCTGTTGAAGTACGGACGAATATACGATACCCATGCAAAGAGAAAGGAAGCATTTCATGCCAATCTTTATAGGTAACAACCATTTTCTGGATGATCTTCTTAATGTTTTTTTAGCAGCTTCAACAACCCCATTCATATTAGGCCTATAAGGAGATGAATTGTGATGGACAATATTGAATTCTTCACAAAGTTATGTTATCATCTTGTTATTCAGATTTGAGCCATTGTCAGTGATAATCCCACTTGGCACACCATACTTGTTAGAACATAGTTTGATTCTACAACCCTTTGTTAGAGTTTTTATGATAACAAATACAAAGAATAAATAAATACAAAGAACAAATATGCTCCTTAAAATTATATTTTATGTATGCAGAAGTTCTGATCTGATCAGCATCAGAAGATAAGCCATAAAGTATTACAAGCTGAAGCAATCAGATTATACACTGAAGATTGGTGACCAGAACATGCGCTTAATTACAATAAACTCTGATTCTGAACAAAGTGATATCAAACCAAGTCATCAATATTCTGAAGTGTCATCAGCAGTTAAGGGAAAAGACTCTGAAGAGTTACTGAACATTCAAGACAAAATTAATTATAACGACTTTCTTCAGACAAGATCTTCTCCAAAAGGAAAGTGTGTTAATGACATTAAACTTGCTTTATGGACAACGTCATTACATTGCCTATATAAACAAGTCTGCTTGCAAAAAGAAGCACACACACGTACACACAACAATTTGCTAAGATCACCAACCATGCATACTGAAGCTCTAGCAAATTCATTATTTATTCTAAGCTAAACCTGTGTAATTTATCACAGTTGTGATAAACTATTTTTGTTAGAAAACAACAACACATTTTGTTTAATCATTTGTAAAAGATTTCCTTGAGATTAACCGGATTGTGGATGTACTTAACAAGACTTTAACAGTTGTTAAAGTAGCTTTGTAATCTTGTTGAGATTAGTGGATTAAGACCTCGTTGGAGAAAGGCGAAATCACCTTGACGGGTGTACTGGAGTAGTTTGAGATTAAACGAACCAGGATAAAAATACAGTGTTATTAAGCTGTTTTAGATCCAAGTTTTCAATTCAACCCCCCTTCTTGTGTTTTTCACATCTTCAATTGGCATCAGAGCGCCTGGTTCTGAGCTTAAACACTTAACCATGTCAGTACAAGATCCAAGCATAAAAAAAACACTATGGTGGGACCGAGTCAAAACATCAGAATTGACAACAATGAAGACAGAGATAAATTCAGTGGTGAACCTCCAGTCTTTGATGGAGAAAACTTTGACTATTGGAAAGACAGAATTGAGAGTTTATTTCTGGCCCATGATGCTGATCTGTGGGACATGGTGACTGATGGATACACGCATCCAGTGGATGGACGTGGTCAGAAGATAGACAGGAAAATGATGTCTGATCAGCAAAAGCGTGAATTCAGAAACCACCACAAGGCCAGAACAATTATCCTCAGTGCCATCTTATTTTCAGAATATGAGAAAATATCAAACAGAGAAACTGCCAAGAATATGTTTGACTCTCTGAGAATGACGCATGAAGGTAACATTCAAGTCAAAGAAACCAAGGCCCTTGCGCTTATTCAGAAGTATGAAGCATTCAAGATAGAAGATAGTGAATATATAGAAACTATGTTTTCAAGATTTCAAATTCTTGTTGCTGGACCAAAAGTTATTGACAAAGGGTATTCTACTGCTGATCACGTTAAGAAGATCATCAGAAGCTTGCTAAAACAATGAAGGCCAATGGTCACAACACTTAAGCTAGCCAAAGATCTCAACAATATCTCTCTGGAGGAACTTGTTAGCTCCCTCAGAAGTCACGAGATAGAGCTATAAGAAGATGAACCTCAAAAGCAAGGTAAGCCATTAGCTTTAAAATCTAACAAAGACTCTAAAGTTTTGCAGGTTGTGGAGGAAACCTCTGATGGTGTCTCTCCTCTCTAGAAGGGTGAACCAATTGGGGAAGCAGAGACAAAGGAAGTTCATAAAGGAATTTTTCTGTGGTTTTGTCCTTTCCTTGTTGGATAAAATAAAAGACTGTGGCGACTCTTGCTTACCGCGACATTTTGCAAAAACAAACGCAAAACACGAACCAGCATTCCAAAACAGTCAGTTCTCATTCCCACCGATCACAGAACTGGCGACTCTGCTGGGGACGTAATAAGTGAGGTCTACCATAGGATTAGATCATTTTGTTTTCAATTGTATGCTTTGTATGCTTTAAATTTGTGGGCTTGTATCGGAGTTTCTATAGATCCTAACCCGGATCTGGGGGTACCCTTTAGGTAAGTAGCAATAAACTGTGAGGGAACTGTCCGGCGTAGACCGACACGGTTGAAGCAGTAGCTACGTTGGTGTGACACTTTAGTCTGTACCGATATCCCTTCTATTGGAACAAGGAGAATATGGGTCTTCTAAGGGGTCATTAAGCACCAACTGACCATAGAACCTTAAATTGACCAACTTGGCCATAGAACAGTAGCAGTATGCTACACTCAATGAGACTAAACTCCCAGATGATTCCGGCCGCAAGAAAAGGTTGCTAAACTGGAATTATGACCGATTGAGGGTAGTCAGTGATATTGAGATCCTCTAGAACCCGGTTACTATTTTTAGGACAGGTTTAAACCAACTGAACTGAAAGAGGGTAGTACCTAAGCTCCTTGCCAGCCTGAAATCTAAGGGCTCATTTGTGTGACTTGTGTGCCTTTACCATGTTTGCTGTTTGTGGATACTTGTGGTGTGCTTACTATCATGACATCATGACATCATAACATTGCATACATCTTGCATAACGACTAACCTATTTTAAAGGCAAGAGAGATTCATCTTTGTTCTGTTTTGTAGGTCATCATGATGCCCATGCGTAAGAATACCATCCGGATCAACTTTGTCCAAGTTCCTACCTTGCTTAAGGAGTTGGTTACCAAGATGCTTGACATTACTTCCTTCATCAGGAGGCATGGTTCCCTTCTCAGTTTGGTCACCTCTAAATTGGACGAGAAGATGATGAGTGTCCTAGTCCAGTTCTATGATCCGCTGTACCATTGTTTTACTTTTCAAGACTATCAGCTAGTTCCTACCCTAGAGGAGTTCTCTAAGCTGCTCGGTATCTCTGTGCTGGAGCAGACCCCGTTTACTGGTTGGGAAAAGACTCTTAAGCCCGAAGAGATTGCTGCAGCCCTTCATTTGACCAAAGAGGAGGTAATGGCTAATTGGGAGACTAGAAGTGGAGCTAAGGTCTTTCTGACTAAGTTCTTGGCTGGCAAGGCTAACTACTTCTGGGATAGCCTAGACTTTAAGGCGTTCGAGGATATCCTGGCTCTTCTGATCTATGGCTTGGTACTGTTTTCGAATCCTGACACTTTTGTTGATGTGAATGCGATAAAGATCTTCATATCTCATAACCCTGTACCCACTCTCTTGGGTGACATTCTTCACCAGCTCTATGCTCGTACTGCCCAAAAGCGGGGAACCTTGATGTGCTGTGCTCCTTTATTGTCGAGGTGGTTTATTTCTCACCTCCCTAAGTCAGTACTGAAGAACAAAGAAGGAATGGGCTGGGCTTATAGGGTGATGTCTCTATCTCATAATGACATCATTTGGACTCTCAAAGGTATGGATGTGGTGAATGTTATTGATCGATGTGGAGAGTGTCCTAATGTTCCATTGATAGGAACCCATGGAGGAACTTCTTACAACCCATGCTTAGCTCTCCGTCAATTTGGAAGAGCCAGAAGAGAAGGACCTCATGAGATGCTAATGCCTCATATCATCTTTGATTTCCAAGGGGATAACGACGAGCAACGTCGTAGATTCATAAGGACTTGGGACAGAGTTCACCAATCTGATCCACATGAGTTGGGTCCAAAGACTTCACTCCCAATGGAGCCATATCTAAGATGGGTCCGTATCCGCGCCCAAAAGCTAGGTATGCCATATGAAGCTGTCCGGCCTGTCACTCTTGAAGTTACTAATGAAGAAGGGGTTCTTCCAACCATTCTCCATCCTTATATGCCCATTGACATTGGGGCACTGAAGAGGTCTTGGATGCAGTTGAGGGATGAACGGGATTCTTACCGAGAGAAGTTCAACGAGCAAAAGCAAAAGATCCAGAAGCTGACTAGGCAACTGGAGAACGAGCGGATTCTCAACGACTATGTCCGCACTGATAAGAAGAGACCATGGGAGCATTGATGGACCTTTGATGATTTCCTTTCCAGTTTTATTTTTACTTTTCAGTATTTCCATTCTTGTAACCCCTTAAGGGCAATTTGTTGAACAATTTGAATTAGGAAGTTATCTGATAAAGTGTGTTTCCTTTCTTGTTTGCAAATTTGAATCTCAATTGTCTTTGAAATCATAATCATACGCATTTCATCACATGCACTTCATAAACAGGTCTCTTATCTTCTTCGCCGTTTATTTCAGCAATCATCATGTCTGCTGAACCTTCAACTGAGAAAGCTATCAAGGCCCTCCAGGCCCAGAATGCCCAATTTCAAGAGTTGTTCATGAGCCTAGCTAAGGGTCAGCAGGACCTGAAGACCTTGATTCTGAAAGAGAAGAAGAAGAAGAAAAAGAGGACAGTCCTGTTCAACAATGGTCCTAGGTTTGGAAACAGGCTATGAGATGAAGTTGATTTGACTACCTCTCTGGAGGGAAAGATAGTCCACAAGAAAGGAGGGTTCCTAGCCCCATGGTCTCCGACAATGAGACAGACTACGATGAAGAACAGTATCCTCCTACTGAGGATATAAACAAACAGTTGGAACACAGGTTGAGTGCTATGGAAATTCAAAAAGGGCCTGGTCTGGACTTCAGTGATCTAGGTCTATCATCTGGCGTAGTCATTCCCCATAAATTCAAGGCACCAACCTTTGCTAAGTATGACATAGTTTCTTGTCCGAAGCTACACCTTCAGTCATATGTGAGGAAGATCTAGTCTTACACTGCTGATAAGAACCTATGGATCCGCTTCTTCCAAGACAGTCTCTCAGGGACTCGGCTTGAGTGGTTCTATCAGTTGGACGGAGCCAGTATCCGCAGTTGGGAAGATTTGGCTACTGCATTCTACAGGAAATACCAGTACCACTCCGACCTCGCTCCTACGCGTACCCAACTCCAGGGTATGTCAATGGGAACGGGTGAAGGATTCAAAGATTATGCTCAAAAGTTGAGAGACCTCGCCGGAAGAGTACAACCACCCTTAGCTGATCGGGAACTTGTTGACATGTTTTTGGGGACCCTGTCTGGTCCATTTTTCAACCACTTGATTGGAAGCTCTTCATCTGGGTTTACAGATCTTATTTTGACTGGTGAGAGGATTGAGGCTGGTATTAAAGCTGGGAAGATACAGAAGGGTGCCTCATCAAGCACCGAGAAGAAGCCGTTTAAGAAAGAGTCCAGTGCTGTCTATAGTTCGAGAAGACAGAATAGACCCGGACACCGCCAAGATGTTAATGCGGTTGTTATTTCAAAACCCGCTGGTACTCCTCAGTACAACAATCAACACAAGGACGAGATACCTAAGAGGCAATTCACTCGTCTCAGCATGACCTTATCTCAGATTCTGCCATAGTTGCTGAAGACTAATCAGGTGACTCTAAGGGAAGCCCCAAAGAATTCAAATACATCGTCACCAAGGTACAACCCTAACGCCTGCTATGCTTATCACTCCGATAGCCTGGGGCATAATACAGATGATTGTTGGAGTCTGAAAAATAAGATACAAGACTTAATTGACGTGAAGGAGATTGAGTTTGAGGCGCCCGAGAGGCCTAATGTTGTGACTGCTCCCATGCCCAAACATGGAGTGAATACTGTAGAAGAAGACTTGTTCGTGGTTTCTGTGGATGATATTGTTACCCCTCTTTTGACTGTGAAGAAGAACCTTTTGTTAGCCGGTTTATTTCCGGGTTGTGACGAAGGTTGCCACACATGTTCTGTTCTACCTACCGGTTGTCTGCTTCTGAAATCAGGTATCCAACGCCTGATGGATAGTAGAGAAATTCTATTTGAGAAGACTGTTATTCCCGTAGTTCATTCTGAAGAAGTTGCCATCATTACCATTTTCGATAATTCTTCCAAGGCTCCCTTGAGGAAGCCTGTTAGGATTACCTCTGTTCCAAGAATCGCACCTGTGGTCATCACTATTTCGGGGCCCATCCCCTATACCTCTGATAAAGCTGTCCCTTGGCACTATGAGGCTGATGTTTATTTCCATGGAGTCAAGCAAGAGTTAGATGCTGATACTGACGTCAGCAACATTGTTGGACCTGCTAAATTCACCCGCAGCGGGAGACTTTTCTCACCTGATATTTCTCCACCAACAGCCCGAAGACCTGTTGTTATTACACCTGCCCGTGTACCCGCCACTATTCCTGATCAAGTTCCTATTCTTACTCCTGTCGCCGAGTTATCTGACACTCAGGGCAAAGGGATCAGCATTGATGCGCCTGCCCAGACGGAGGCACCAAAGACAATTACTGTTGAAGCTTCCAAACGGGAGATGGAAGAGATTCTGAAGATTATTAAGAAGAGTGATTATAATGTAGTTGAGCAGCTGGGGAAAACCCCGTCTAAGATTTCTATGTTGTCACTATTGCTGTGATCAGAGGCCCATGTCAAGGCTCTGATTACCTTTTTGAAAAATGCCCACGTGCCGCAAGAGACATCAGCTGATCAGTTTACGGATTGTGTGGCCAATTTGACTACTGATAATGGGTTGGGTTTCTCTGACGCCGACTTGACTACTAAAGGGAAGAATCACAATGATGCCCTGCATGTCTCCATTGAATGCAGGGGCACTACTCTTGCACATGTATTGGTGGACACTGGTTCTTCGCTGAACGTCTTTCCTAAAAAAGCTCTCGACCGGTTGGATTGTGAAGGGTTAGAGCTGAAACCAAGTAGCATTGTTGTCAGGGCCTTTGATGGGTCTAAAAGGATGGTGCATGGAGAGGTTGATATCCCGATCAAAGTTGGTTCTCAGGTCTTCAATTCTACATTCTATGTGATGGACATTCGGTCATTGTATTCTTGTTTGTTGGGTCGTCCATGGATCTACAAAGTCGGGGCTGTAACCTCAACGCTCCACCAGAAGCTGAAGTACCCGGTCAAAAGGAAGATTGTGATAGTACAAGGGGAGGAAGAGTATATGGTTAGCCACCTCAACTCGTTCTGATACGTAGAGATGGATGGGGAGTTCATTGAGACCCCATTTCAGCATTTTGAAGAGGTTCCCCAGACACTGGCGTCAGCTGAAACTGTTGTTGAAGATTCTCCTATGAAGATGGCTTCCTTAAAAGATGCTCAGGCTGTTATTGAGAAGGGTGAGTGTGCAAATTGGGGCTGACTTCCTGATTTTACACAGAAGACTAACAAGTTTGGTTTGGGTTTCACTGCAGAAGCTCAAGGGGCTGTTCGGAATGCACGGATCGGAAGACCTCCCGTGTTCATCAGCAACTCGGGAGTGAATTCCATTGAAGAGGATGTGGAAGAGTCTGAATTCGACAGCTGAATCTATCCTACGACCGACGGTGGATCGAGCAACTGGACAGCGAAGGACTTCATCCCTATTACTTTTGTTACCCAGTAATGAAACTTTTGTTTTTGTAATAGACAATGTTTTAAACTTTACGGCGCGGTGTCTAATCCAGGGCATTGTGGCTTCATTTGTGAGGGCTTTTGTGTGTCATTTTCATATATCATTAATAAAAGCATTGGACGTCTCTTGCATTTCAAATTTTGCGCTCCTTGTTTTTCTTTATTATATATTGCAAAACAGCTATTTTACACACACTCACATATACAGGTCCACATCCACTTTGGATCCTACTGGTAACGACTCTGCTACTGTCGGTTATGACTTCGAAAATCCGATCAACTTGGCCGAAGACGAAGGTGAAGATGATTGCGAAGTGCTTGGTGAACTTGCAAGACTGCTACTCCAAGAAGAGAGGGCTATTCAGCCGCATGAAGAGCCGGTGGAATTAGTGAATCTGGGTACCAAGACAGATAAGAAAGAAGTCAAGATCGGTGCAAACCTGGAAGCTAGTGTGAAACAACGGTTGATTCAGATGTTGCGTGACTATGTTGAGATCTTTGCCTGGTCTTACAAAGATATGCCGGGGTTAGATACTGATATTGTGGTTCATCGCCTGTCTACCAAGGAAGACTGTCCTCCAGAAAAATAGAAGGTTCGCCGTATGCGCCCAGAAATGTCTGAGAAAATCAAGGCTGAAGTTTTGAAACAATTTGATGCCGGTTTTCTAGCAGTTACTTCTTACCCTCAGTGGGTGGCCAATGTGGTTCCAGTGCCGAAGAAAGATGGTAAGGTCCGAATGTGTGTTGACTACATGGATTTGAACAGGGCAAGCCCCAAGGATGACTTCCCTTTACCTCACATCGATGTTCTGGTTGACAATACTGCTCAACACAAGGTATTCTCCTTTATGGATGGTTTCTCCGGTTATAATCAGATAAAAATGGCTCCCGAAGACATGGAAAAGACAACTTTTGTTACTCAGTGGGGTACCTTTTGCTACAAGGTCATCCCTTTTGGACTGAAGAATGCTGGGGCAACATATCAGCGTGCCATGGTTTCTTTGTTTCATGACATGATCCATCATGAGATTTAAGTATACGTCGACGATATGATTGCAAGGTCCCAAACTAAGGAGGAACACCTTGACCATCTGCAGAAACTGTTTGACAGGTTGAAGTTGTACAAGCTGAGGTTAAACCCGAACAAGTGCACCTTCAGGGTAAGATCTGGTAAACTACTAGGTTTCATTGTAAGTGACAGAGGTATTCAAGTGGACCCTGCCAAGGTGAAAGCTATACAGGAAATGTCAGCTCCCAGAACAGAGAAAGAAGTCAGAGGATTTCTGGGACGACTGAATTACATTGCCCGATTCATCTCGCACCTGACTGCTACTTGTGATCCAATCTTCAAGCTGCTGAAGAAAGATCAAGTGGTACGTTGGAACGATGAATGTCAGGCCACTTTCAAAAGGATCAAAGAGTATCTCCAAGAGCCACCCATTCTGATGCCACCAGTTGAAGGGAGACCTCTGATCTTATACTTGATAGTACTCGACATCTCAATGGGGTATGTGCTGGGTCAGCATGACGAGTCTGGCCGAAAAGAGCATGCTATTTATTACCTTAGCAAAAAGTTTACCGACTATGAGACCCGATACTCAGTGCTCGAGAAAACTTGCTGCACTTTGGCATGGGCTGCTCGCCGGCTGAGACAGTATATGCTGACTCACACTACTTTGTTGATATCAAAGATGGATCCAATCAAGTATATCTTCAAAAAGCCAGCCTTGTCCGGAAGAATAGCGAGATGGCAGATGATCTTGACTGAGCATGACATCCAGTATACGACCCAAAAAGCAATCAAGGGAAGTGTGTTGGCAGACCATTTGGAACATCAGGCAGTAGATGATTACCAGTCCATGAACTTTGAATTCCCGGACGAGAATATCATGTTGGTAACTGATTGTGAGACACTTGGACCAGATGAAGGACCTGAGGAAGGATCCCGATGGTCTATGTACTTTGATGGAGCTTCAAACGCTTTGGGTAATGGCATTGGCAACATGATCATATCTCCTAAAGGCTCTCATACTCTGTTTACCGCCCGACTATGTTTCAACTGCACCAACAACATGGCGGAGTATGAAGCGTGCATTATGGGTCTTCGAGCAACAATTGACCTAAGGATTAAGTTTCTAAGTGTCTTCGGAGATTCCGCTCTCGTGATCAGTCAGATCAAAGGCGAGTGGGATAAGAAGCACCCAAATCTTATTCCTTACAAGGAATATGTATTGACGTTACTTCCCCATTTTGAGGAGATAACCTTTGAACACTTCCCTAGAGAGGAGAATCAGTTGGCGGACGCGTTGGCTACGATGTCTTCTATGTTCAAAGTCAATTGGGACAACGAAGCTCCCAGGATCGTCATTGAAAGATTGAACGAACCTGCGCATTGCTGTGACGTTGAGACCTAAGAGGTGACAGAAAAGCCCTGGTTTCATGAAGTAAAGAAGTATCTTGAGGTTCAGGAATACCCCGAGGGTGCATCTGTTAATGACAAGAAGTTTCTGAGGAGGTTTGCAGCAAAGTTCTTCATCAGCAATGGCATTCTTTACAAGCGTAACCATGATTCGACCTTACTGCGTTGTGTGGATAAGAATGAAGCAGAAATGATCATGGCGGAGTTACATGAAGGTACTTTCGGAACTCATTCCAGTGGACACACCATGGCAAAGAAGATCCTACGGGCAGGATATTATTGGTCCACAATGGAAGCCGACTGTTATCAACATTCTCGGACATGTCACAAGTGCCAAGTCTATGCTGATAAGGTGCACATACCTCCAGTTCCTCTGAATTTCTTAACGGCTCCTTGGCCCTTTTCTATGTGGGGCATTGATATGATCGGCGGGATCAGACCTACGGCATCCAACGGGCATCGTTTCATCCTGGTAGAGATCGATTACTTTACAAAGTGGGTCGAAGCGGCTTCCTTTACTGCTGTAACCAAGAACGTCGTGGCATGGTTTATTCGTCACAATTTGATATGTCGATACGGTGTACCAGATAGGATCATTATGGACAATGGTACCAATCTCGACAACAAGATGATCACTGAGCTCTGCGAGTAATTCAAGATACAGCATCACAACTCTTCTCCCTACCGGCCGAAGATGAATGGGGTTGTAGAAGCGGCTAATAAGAACATTAAGAAGATTGTGCAGAAGATGATAGTAACATACAAAGACTTCCACGAGATGTTACCGTTTTCTCTTCATGGGTACCGTACCTCAGCGCGGACGTCAATAGGGGCAACACCTTATTCTTTGGTATATGGAATGAAGGCAGTCCTGCCCATTGAAGTTATGATACCCTCTCTTCGAATCATGAAGGATGCAGGTTTGAGCGAAGATGACTGGATTCAGACCCGGCTTGATCAACTAAACCTAATCGACGAAAAGAGACTTACTGCTATTTGTCATGGTCAGACGTACGAAAAACAGATGATCAAGGCATTTAACAAGAAAGTTAGACGACAAGAGTATCAAGTGGGGGATCTGGTTATCAAGCGCATCATATTACCTCAAGGTGATCCCCGGGGCAAATAGACCCCTACTTACGAAGGGCCATTTGTGGTTAAGAACATTTTCTCAGGAGGAGCTATGATTCTAACCACCATGGACAGTGACGACCTTCCTCACCCCGTCAATGCAGACATAGTAAAAAGATACTACGCATAATCAAAGACCCGCTGGGTTGACTGGCCTAGGCAAAAATAAGGGCTTCCCGGCGAACTAAAAGGGTTCGGGCAAAAATAAGGGATGAAAATGAAAAAATCTGTACACCCGGTAAGTCGAAAACCTGAAAAGGCGGCTTGGGCAAAAAAGGGTATCCCGGTAGACTAAAAACCCGAAAGGCCGGTCCAGGCAAAAATTAGGGATCAAAGCGTAACATTATGTCTCATTGGATCACCTTGCATCCAGACTTCGGTATCGACCATCAAGCTCGGACGACACTAATCAATCTGATTCATCTTCAACCAGTAGCAAAATGATGAGATGCTAGAGGATATAAGGGCAATAGCAGAGTTGGAACCCAGTAGGATTATTCACATAGCTGTTTTGTTTTCTTTTCACAAATTTTATAAATTTTATTTGTTCGGCGGCGTTCTCTTACTAGGACGTCAACCTCTTGTACAAAAAACGCCTATTTATAGGCTAAACTTCAAAATCAATACAAATTCATTTTCAGACAAATTTCAAACTGTTTTTCCTTTATCTATTTTGTTTTGCAAAGAACGTACAATGTTCATTTTTGATATATGCATTTGACATTAATTGCTGCTCATAAATATTTACAGGCGAAACAAAAGATGAATAACGGGTAATAGCAGAAACAGGGGCATAGGAATTGTCTGAACTGTGTAGTTTCTCTGTCCACCAGGTACCCAGGGTAAGTTCAACTGAAGAATGTGGCTAAGATACCTTCACTCCCCGCAAAGTAAGGTAGTAATAGTAGCTCTCCCAGCTGGGACTTACAACTATGAGCAAATCAGCAATACTCTCCCCAAGCAGAGTTCATCCATCATCAGTGCTAAAAAGGTTTGGCATCCCTAGAAGGTACTAATATTCCTCAGTGGAGTATAAAGATATTCCCCAGCAAGCATAAGAGTATCCCCGGCAGTCTTAGTATTCCTCAAAGGAGTATAAGAATGTTCCCCGGTGGAATACGAGATACCCCAGTGGAGCCATTTCCCCAGCAGTCTAAAAGGGCTTCCCCAACGGAATTGAATCATCATCCCTAGTAGATTCCGGAAGCTTATCCCCTGTAGAGCGCAAATAAATCTCCCTAGCCAAATTCAGAGGGTTATCCCCACAAGAGTCTAACTGGGTTATCCCCAGCAAGTTGCAATTGAAAGATCATCCTCCAGCAAAGTTCTTCCTTCCCCCCCAACAGGAATTCAATCCTCAACAGATTCAATATCACCAGCAACGATAATCCATCCCCAACGGAGTTCATCGTTGAAATCCCCAACAGAGTTTATCAGCGGAATCCCCAACGGAATTTATCGTTAAAATCCTCAGCAGAGCATCTCTTCCCCACAGAGTAATTCCCCTCGGAGTAATCTCCTCATCAGTTTATTCTCCAATGGAGTTTTTCTCTCCTACAGGTTTATCACTTTCGTTCATCATCCCCAGCGGAAACGAAGAACTCAACTCTATTCTCCAGCAGCTCCGGGATTTATTTTCCCCAGCTAAAACATTACATGTTCATACATCATGATAAATGCATATACACATCATACCATACAATCTCATTTATGTTGAGAACATCATTGCTTGATCCATATCATGCATTGCATATGACTGACCTTTACCTTTCAGGAAGGATGCAGTTAAACTCTCAACCATGTCAATGGAGACAAATTCAGTTAAATCGATTCCTAAAGATTTTTCTGAAGCGAAGCCAGTCAATGGAGACAAAATCAGTTAAATCGATTCCTAAAGATTTTTCTGAGGCGAAGCCATTCAATGGAGACAAATTCAGTTAAATCGATTCCTAAATATTTTTCTGAGGCGAAGCCAGTCAATGGAGACAAATTCAGTTAAATCGATTCCTAAAGATTTTTCTGAGGCGAAACCTGTCAATAGAGACAACTCGTCAATGGAGACAACCTGTCAATGGAGATTACCTGTCAATGGAGACAACCTGTCAATAGAGACAACCCGTCAATAGAGACAACCTGTCAATGGAGATAACCCGTCAATGGAGACAACCTGTCAATAGAGACAACCCGTCAATGGATACAACCTATCAATAGAGACAACCCGTCAATGGAGACAACCTGTCAATAGAGACAACCCGTCAATGGAAACAACCTGTCAATGGAGACAACCCGTCAATGGAGACAACCCGTCAATAGAGACATCCTGTCAATAGAGATAACCTGTCAATGGAGACAACCCGTCAATGGAGACAACCTGTCAATAGAGACAACTCGTCAAAGGAGGCACCCATCAATAGAGACAACCCGTCAACGAAGACAAAACCACCTACAAACAATCTCCAAATGGCATCTGTAAGCCCATTCCCGACATCACAATGCTGATACTACTTCATGCGAGTGCAAATTTCTGGGCACTCTAGTGTTTAATCACCTTCCACCTTCAGATCACGAAAGGCCCGAACGCCAATCTATATCCTCAGGTTTAAGAAGATTGAACAGGGGCAACTGTTGTACCCTAAAATTTTCCCTCCCATATTTCTCAATACATGTCAAGAATAATCTCCAAGTGTTCAAGATGGCTCAAGAGTTGGACAGTCAAATCATCTCCTAAGGCAGTCAATTCAAAATTAGGGTTTTGTGTTGCATCAAGTTACTTACATCCAAATGGCCTAAAATTCTCCCCAATGTCCTAATATGTTCTTAAGATCATCCATGTCAAATTTCAAGCCTTGCAGAGAAAGTTTGGTCAGTCAATTGCTCAAGAAGTCCAAAAATCGACTGTGCTAGGGCAAAAGTCAACTGTGACCTACAAATAGTCAAACCTCAAGATTTTTTTCCAACATTCATTCATCATTTGATCAAGGTTTTATCATGATTCATCAAGGATTGCTCAAGATTCATCAAGATTCAAAAGTTGCTAAATTAGGGTTTTGAAGGAAAAGTCAACTCAACTTTGACCAAACATAACTTTCTCATACTTTATGAGAAATGACCCATCCAAAGCTCATTTGGAAGAGGATGCAATTTCCTACAACCCATCTTCACACCCTAAGATCAATAAATGCACTCACAAAAAGTTACAAATTTGGACATTACAGGTTATTTTTGAAAGTAAACAAAAACACCTTTTTTGCCAAAGCTTATAACTTGAGTATGGAATATCAAAATGAGATAAGACCAAAAGGGTTGGTTAGAGGAAATCGCAAGGTTTCTAAAAAGTCCAAGAACACTTCCAAAAGTTCAAAATTGAAGGAGTTATGCATTGTTGAAGTTGGGCATTTTTCCAAATTAGCCAAAAGTCAACTATCCTCAAAACTCCAATTTTTGACAAAAGGGCCCATTTTTTTCCACTTGATATGATCTTGTCACACCACGCACGTGTCCCATCTTCAATTTCATGACCAATCATTTATTTTTCTATTTTATTTGATTTTTATTGATTTAATTCATTTTAAATCAATATTAATTCAAATAAAATCCAAAAATTAATGGAATGAGATTTTTTTGATCATTACAGGTCTTCATTATCATGATACACCCAATCAAATTCGTATCAAGCCTTATTGTGAACAAAATCTTGGATTTGGTACAATTTTGGAAACTTTATCAATGGTGATCAAATCTTATCTCAAAATCTTCAATGCACATGGATTAAAGCCCAATTCTTGACCTAATGCAATCCCTTATACACACACAAGCCAGACATATCAAGAACACGACCTAAGAACTGCAAAAACGGCCAAACCAAAAACTGAAAAAACTAGAAAAAAGTGTGAGATCAAAGTCTTGTTTAGAGCTCGATTCAATCCAAAAACTCAAAACTATCTCATTGCCTGACGTTCACTGAAGCGATTGCCATCAAAAGCAAGTCCTGACACCACCTAAAAAGCGCTGTAAGTGTCCACGAACATAGCCCTGTACATGGAATCGTAAATCTGTTTTCTTGCATCCTTTTGGAATTTTTTTTGTATAATCATGCTTGCCATTCAATTTCTAAGCATTCTGTATTATTTGATTTCGTTTTCAAGGCCTCTAACGTGATACCCGAACCTAGGGTTTCCATTCTTTGTTTTTAGGCATTTTTGATACAGGCAAAATCAAGACAAACCATAGACATGGTTGTCTTCAGGGAGGGGAGACGAACACAGTGATGTCCTCCATTTGCATTTATATGGCCTATAACTCATGTTAGGATGGCCCTAGGGATTTTGCTACAGACTCAAATCCGCAGGAAATAAACCAGGGTTTCGTTGGAGAAGACGACTAGGTGTCTTCCCCTGATTGGTCCATTTAAATCTCGCGCCACTTTTTTTTTATTTCCAGAATATTAATTGAGTTTCAAATATAATATTCATTGCTTATTCTATTAACAAAAAGAACAGACAACTCAGTTGGTGGAGGCGCTAGTGGATTGTCTCATGGGACCTGTGTTCGAATCCCAGGTCCCCCAATATTTGTTGCATTTTATTTCCAGGCTATCCAGTACATGCCAAGGCTTAAGGTCCACCATGTATCATCACCTGATCAGGCGCTAGATGGCCAGGAATGAAGGACCATCATGTTCTCTGGTCAAAGGCACGCGCTAGATTAGGAAAGTCAAACAAGGCTGAATGAAAGTGGGCCAAACAATTGCAAATCATACCTCCATCTGGGGCCCAAACCCCCCTGAGTTTGCTTCTTTTTTTAATTTTCTTTCATTATTTTCTTATTTTATTTATTGTTATTTGTTTTGTTAATTTTAATTACTAACCAAATAATTTATTTTTCTCATAAAATCAGAAAACCAAAAAATATTATTTTTATTAAATTCATCACTTTTTATTTTTTGTAAATAAATACTAATATAATTAATTTAGTTTTAAATAGTTGTAACATTTAATATTTTTTGCAATAAATTAAAATTAATTTAGAATATTAGGTTTTAATAATTTTAATCAATTTTATTTTTATTTCCTTAAATATTCAAAAAACCAAAAAACCAAAAAACATTTTCATTATATAATTTAATTAAATTATTAACTTAGTTTATTTCCATAAATTCAAAAGTAATAAAAATATTTTCCTTAATAATAAAAAAGGGTCAAAACCCTAAAAAATGCGCCGATTTAATTTTCTCGCACGCGATCCATATTTCGATATTGTAATTGCTTCCAGTATGTAATAGCTTTTAAATTAGGACTTTAATTTATTTATCGCTTTATTTTACTTTCCGCAATTTAAATTAAAGGGTTTGTTTTTGGCGATGTAAATACCCGACGCCTTGTAATAGTTTAGATTTAATTTCCGCAAATTCAAATTCCGCAACAATTAACTTTTAGATGTTTTATAAATAGGGAATGCATGACAAGATCAAATCTTTAACCTAAAATCAACATAGCTCACCCATGACATGTACAGATAAAATTAACCGAAATAACACACTCGCACATGCTCACTCTTAGGGTACACCTCACTTGGTTGCCTCGAACGCGGTCATTGAGTATAGGAAGTTTTAGAGATCGCCCTCTTGTCCAAAGATCATAAATTGCCTCGAAACGGTTGCCTCGTAAAAAATGATCTAAGACATTAGGGTTACCGCTAAGGCGTCCTAACATTGCTTTAGTGACCACACGTCCCTTAATCGAATTGACCCTTAAACTCCAACGACTGTGCTACCTACTCCTCAATAGTGGGATATCATTGTCTAAAGGACATTTGTACAGATTAATTCCTTTTTCGAGTAGGTACATGGTTCTTAAGTACTTGCTCCTTTTAAAACAAATCAAAAACTTTTCGCACTTACACTCCTTTCACACAAAAACTCTTTTCAAACCCACAAACACGAAGAAAAGTAAACTTTTGAAAACACAATGAGCAAGTACCTAAGAGCCCGTGGATAACCACAGATAGAAAGGGTGCTAACACCTTCCCTTTCTATAATCTACCTCCCGAACCCGAGAAATATCTCAAAAAGGAATTTTTCGGTGCTTTTGTCCTTTCCTTGTTGGATAAAATAAAAGACGGTGGCGACTCTTGCTTACCGCGACATTTTGCGAAAACAAACGCAAAACGCGAACCAACATTCCAAAATAGTGATTTCTCATTCCCACCGATCACAACATCATATTTCGATCCACTAAATCCTCTCTGGGAAGAGAGTTTGCTAAATGTATGCAGGCAGAGTTTGAGATGAGTCTAATGGGGGAACTCAAATTCTTTCTGGGCATTCAGATAAATTAAACTCCAGAAGGAACTTACATTCATCAGAGAAAATATGTCAGAGAACTTCTAAAGAAATTTGATCTCTCAGAATGTAAGCCCTCAAGGATTCCAATGGATCCCACGTGCATTCTGGAAAAAGAAGAGGTAAGTAAAAAGGTAGAACAAAAGGTCTACAGAGTTATGATTGGTTCTCTTCTTTATTTGACGCCTGCCATTCTATTCAGTGTTTGCATTTGTGCTAGATTCCAATCAGATCCTAGAGAATCTCACTTAACAACAGTTAAGCGAATTTTCAAGTATCTGAAAGGTACTATTAATCTGGGTTTGTTTTATAGAAAATCAAGTGATTACAGCTTAGTAGGATACTGTGATGCTCACTTTGCTGGAGACAGAGTAGAACATAAAAGCACTTCTGGAAGCTTCCAGTTTCTGGGAGAAAATATGATCTCATGGTCCAACAAAAGACAATCCATAATAGCACTTTCAACAGCAGAAGTTGAATACATAGCAGCAGCTGGATGTAGTACACAAATGCTCTGGATGAAAAGTTAACTTGAGGACTTCAATATATTTGAGAGTAACATCCCTATCCTCTATGACAATACTTCTGCTATTTGTCTCAGTAAAAATCCTATTTTGCATTCTAGGGCTAAGCATATAGAAATAAAACATCATTTTATTAGGGAATATATTCAAAAAGGGATTCTTAACTTAAAATTCATTGACACGGACCATCAATGGGCTGATGTCTTTATAAAACCTCTATCTGAAGATAGGTTTAACTTCATTCTGAAACATCTCAGCATGAAGCTTTGCCCAGAATAAATTATTTTATTTACATATCTTAACCTTCAGAATTTTAGTTAATTTCTGTGAACTACTGATCAACCTGCCTTCAGAATTTTAGAAGTACAGATTGTATCAGAATCTATCCATAAAGATCTGAGTGTTTCGTTTCAAGGATAGAAGTGTGTTGTTCACATAAGTAAACAATTATCATCCATTCATCAGCTACCTTCTGAGCCTAAACACACGTTCACTTTTCTGAAAGGTCAAAAGCGCTGATTGGGTGCATTGAGACACATATCATGGGTAACCGTTCCGATATCTTTCTGAATCCCCTAAAATCAGCTGTCATTAATGCTTATAATCATTACTAATTGTTTCTCTCTCTTACAATTTATTCTTTCAAAAATATATTTAAACTCAAGTTTCACTCTTTACATTCTTTCACTTTTACTCTCTCAATACATTCTAATTGTTTTTAGTACGTACTTTCAAAAACCCTTTCATCTTTCTCAAATTTCTTGTGTGAACATGGCTTCTTCAAGCGTCCAAAACACCAGTACTCAGGGAACTGATTCTATGGAATAGTACAAAGAACCATACAAAACTCTACTCACGCCCATTGACAACCTGGAAGTTCTTTCAGAACTGATTGTTGATTTTGAAAGTCTTCAAGAAAATGGCTTCAATCTCTCTGAAGAGGTCAATACTCAAGGATGGAAGAGATATTTTGATCGTCTTCTAGGGCCAACGTTTCCAATTCTTGTAAAAGAATTCTGGATTCATGCTTGCTCCTCAAACCATCAAGTTACTTCGTATGTCATGGGGAAGAAGATAGTCATTACTGAAGACCTAATTTCAAGACTTATAGGTTACAATGGTGGAGGTGTCAGGTGTATAGACATGGCTGAAAGATGTTCTGATGTTGCTTCAATTGCAAGGGAAATATTCACTCTGGGTCCACCCTCCATCAAGATTAGGGATCTGAAGGATCATCACATAATCTGGGCTAAGATGATTATGGGATGCATCAACCACAGGAAGCGAACCAACTCTCTTGATTACATAAATATTTATTAGCAGTTTCTGATCTACTTTATCTCCAAGAAGACTAAGGTAAATCTCCCTCACTTGCTTTTTAATCATCTGAGGACCAGTGTAAAAGAGACAAGAGAAGATAAGCGTACCAAAAGGGACTGGATACCCCTAGGAAGACTCATATCAGATATTCTGACAGAGAATAGGCTGATAGAGCATCTAACTGAAGCACAAGAAATTAGCTCTCTAGAAGCAACTGCTGGGAAGCCTCTGAATGCAAAGAATCTGAAAAAGATGAAAATTATTGAGAACATCAAGAAGGAACCCAATGTTACTTCTTTTGCAACCATCACCTCCAGAAGAATTCCTCTGGATGATTTTCCTATTTTCTCTGAGATTGACTCCAAGCCTGAGATAATTGTCAGATATATGGATGCGTGTAAGGCAGATGGCACTGCACCAGGAATAAATATCCAGGACTTGCATCAGGCGGCGCCAGACGTTGTTTTGAAGAAGACCAAGAAAAGAAAGGCAACAGCAGAAGGATCATCCCAAAGGACTCCAAACGCTGCTAAAAAGAAAGGTAATCCTTCTTTCGTTACTGTTTTAGAATCAATAACTATATTAACATCTGAACCCTTAACTACCCAATCAGAACTTCCAACCCCACAAACTTTTGATGACTTTGACATAGGGTTTGATCCATCAGAAACTCTAAGTCTAAGAGAAACTCACTCCCTTCCTATAAATCTAAATCTTGAACCAACTCAACCAGAACTTGCCAAAGTTCTATCTGACATTGACTCTTTTGACCAAGATATTTCTGCTCCCACACCATAAAATCCAAATCCTCTAATCCCTAATAATCCAAATTACGAAACTACAACAGATGTTCCACAACCAGATATTCCACTACCTCTCTCTCCACAACCAGATATTCCTCATCCACCATCTCTTCAACCTGAACAATCACAACCAGAAACTCAAACTTCTGAGAACCAACCATCTGAGACCTATGAACCAGAACCTCACAATCTTTCAACCAACCAATCTGAAGAACCTACTTCAGATTCAGATACAATCCCTATTCCAGGAATCACTGAACCACTTGCCATCCGCATGCCTCTCACCATCCTGGACATTCCATAAATTCCTTCTTCTCTAGAATCCACACCACCAAATTCCCCAACTAGTCCAATCATCATACCCGACTCTCCCTCTCCTTCACCCAATAGCAATCCAGATGAAAACGTTAGAATTGTCATTGATCCATCTGTACTGGAACGTTTAGCTGCTATATCTCACAAAACCAAAAATGCCATTCCCAAATTAAAACCAACTGAAACTACACCAGATGTTGGTACTAGTTTGTTGATGTTTGAAACAGGAATAGAGGAGTGGATAACCTCCTTGAAGCAAGCTAGTCTAGAGATGACTAATCCTGCTGCTTCTGATTATCTTTGGACAAGTTTCAGAAACTGGCTAAGTTCTGAAACATTGAAGCTAAAAGACCAGAGCTATGAACATGTTCAACAGAATTTCATTGATATGCTAAAGGTTTTTGAAGACCAAGTTCTGAGCCATCTGCTCAAGGAAGAGATTCTCCCTTTGGATAATGCTCCCTGGTTAGAACGTCGTCCCTCAGATGAAGTTCAACCAGAATGAGAAGGCCTCACTCTGACTGCTGCTCTAGAAGATATGATCTCAGCAGAGGAAATGGTTCAATGTGATCAAGCTGCAGAGTGCTCTGAGAAGCGTCCAAATACTGAAGATTCTCCAGCTTCTTCCTATGACAGGAAAACTCTGGAAGAATTGAAGAGAGAAAATGTTGTTATCCCGGAAAGGTTGGATAAACAGGAGGATACAAACAAAGAAATCAAGATCATTTTGAGCAAACAAGAGGAAACTAACACCCAGATAAAAGGCTTGCTGGAAGCTTTATTCACAAACCTTCCTCCTCCCTCTTAGATTCTATTATGTTTTAAATCTGTTTATCTGTAACGTTTGTTTTACATTGCTTCTGTTCTGAACTACTTATCATTGCTTCTTGCTTTTTAATATAAATAAACTTTTTAGCTCTGATTATATTGTCTTTTTGATAACTGACAAAAAGGGGGAGAAAGTAAGATATTTTCAATAACGGTTTAATGAGACAGAAGTCTCAAACATTCTAAACTACTTAACCTCTATCTTCTGAAAAGCTTGAACAGGTACAAAACTCTGATAAAAGACGCAGTTAAACTCTGATGCTCAAAGACTCAAGGAACTTAAGGGAAGTAATCAACTCAGGGGGAGTTTTTCTTCTCTATTCTAAACTGTTTATTCTTTATTTTTTAATGGAAAAATCTGGTTTTTGTCATCATCAAAAAGGGGGAGATTGTTAGAACATAGTTTGATTCTACAACCCTTGGTTAGAGTTTTGATGATATCAAATACAAAGAATAAATAAATACAAAGAAAAAATATGCTCTGTAAAATTATATTTTATGTATGCAGAAGTTCTGATCTGATCAGCATCAGAAGATAAGCCATAAAGTATTACAAGCTGAAGCAATCAGATTATACGCTGAAGATTGGTGACCAGAACCTGCGCTTAATTACAATAAACTCTGATTCTGAACAAAGTGATATCAAACCAAGTCATCAATATTCTAAAGCGTCATCAGCAGTTAAGGGAAAAGACTCTGAAGCGTTACTGAACATTCAAGACAGAATTAATTATAACGGCTTTCTTCAGACAAGATCCTCTCCAAAAGGAAAGTGTGTTAATGACATTAAACTTGCTTTATAGACAACGTCATTACATTACCTATATAAACAATCCTGCTTGCAAAAAGAAGCACGCACGTACACACAACAATTTGCTAAGATCACCAACCACGCATACTCAAGCTCTAGAAAATTCATTCTTTATTCTAAGCTAAACCTGTGTAATTTATCACAATTGTGATAAACTGTTTTTGTTAGAAAACAACAACACATTTTGTTTAATCATTTGTAAAATATTTCCTTAAGATTAACCAGATTGTGGTTGTACTCAAGAAGACTTTAACAGTTGTTTAAGTAGCTTTGTAATCTTGTTGAGATTAGTGGATTAAGACCTCGTTGGAGAGAGGAGAAATCACCTTGACGGGTGGACTGGAGTAGTTTGAGATCAAACGAACCAGGATAAAAATACTGTATCATTAAGCTGTTTTAGATCCAAGTTTTCAATTCAACCCCCCCTTCTTGTGTTTTTCACATCTTCAATACTGACATATAAGATTGCTCTTGATAAATCGTACTACCACCTTCTTGGTGACATTAGCATAAGAAGCTTCTTCCACCCATTTGGTGAAGTAGTCAATTGCCACCAAGATGAAATGATGTCCATTTGACGCTTTGGGTTCAATCATTCCAATTATATCAATACCCCACATAGAAAAGGGCTACATGGAATAAATAACATTGAGAAGTGTTGGAGGCACATGAATCTTGTCAGCATAAATATAACACTTATGGAACTTCTTCGCAAATTTGTAACAGTCAGATTCCATTGTCAGGAAATAGTAACTTGCCCTAAGCATCTTTTTTGCCATTGAATGTCCATTGGCATGGGTACCAAAGGAACCTTAATGGATCTCATGCATCAACATGTCTGCTTCGTGTCTATCCATGCATCTGAGCAAGACCATGTTGTAATTTATTTGTATATCACATCTTTATTGAGGAAAAAGCTACCTGTCAACCTTCTCAATGTCTTTCTATCTTTATTTGACGCACCTAGCATATATTTTTGAGTATGGAGGAAGTGCTTGATATAATAATACCAAGGTTTTTCAACTGACGTACCCTCTGTAGCAAAGACATGAGCGGGTCTATCAAGACATCAAACAGTGATCCGAGGTGCATCATTCCAAGCATTAACTTGATACATGGAAGCCAAGGTGGCTAAGGCATCTGCCATCTGATTTTCATCTCTGGGAATATGATGGAATTCAACTTTATTGATGAAAGGTAATAATCTCATTACATAATCCTTTTATGGAATCAAGCCAATGTGACGAGTATCCTATTCTCCTTTAATCTGATTTATTACCAAATCTGAATCACTATATACATCAAAAATTTTAATTATGATATCTATAGCCTCTTCAAGACCCATGATACAAGCTTCATATTCTGCCATATTATTGGTAGAAACAAATGCCAACCTTACAACAAAAGGGATATGTGACCCATGGGTAGTGATAATTACGACACAAATTCCTTTCTCATAAGCATTTACATCTCTATCAAACACCATACCCCATCGGGATTCAGGATCAGGACCTTCCTCTAGTAAAGGTTCATCATAATCTTTTACTTTCAAATACATCACACCCTCATCAGGGAAATCATATTTAACATACTGATAATCATCAATTGGCTGGTGAGAAAGATAATCTACCAACATGTTTATTTTTATAGCCTTACGAGTATGATATTCAATATCATATTTAGACAATAGCATCTGCCAATGGGGAATTCTTCCAGTAAGAGCAAGCTTTTCAAAAATATACTTAATTGGATCCATTTTGGAAATCAACTAAGTACTATGATTCAACATATATTGCCGCAATCGCTTTGCTGTCCAGGCCAAAACACAACATGTTTTTCTAGCATTGAATATGATGACTCATAATTAGTAAAATTATTGCTGAGATAATAAATGGCATATTCTTTTCTTCCCATTTTATTTTGTTGTCCCAAAATACAGCCCATGGAATTATCCAACACCGTCAGATACATAATCAATGGTCTTCCTTCAACCGGAGGGAGCAAGATAGGAGGTTCAAGAAAATATTATTTTCTTTAATACTTTCAAATTCCCTATGGCAATCATCTGCCCATACACATGTCGTACCCCAAATGTTTCCTACCTCGATGATTTTTTCTTTCGAGATTAAAGTTGAAGAAATATTTAATTAAAGATGGTATATCAATATCTGATAGTCCGTCTTTATCCGACTAGGGGGTGTACCTTAAATTTAGGAAAGCGAGGATTTCTAAATTAGAAAGACTTGTGTATCCATAAACCCATTCGCAAAACATGTTGGCCAATGACCCATGGAATTCGAAAATAGAAAATTATTTTAAAGAAAAAGGGGATAATAATTACTAGGTTATTAAATTGTTAAGTCCACTTATGCTTAATTTTCTAGTAATTAATAATTAAGTTTTAACCCATTTCAGTGTTATTGGTAAAAAAAAAGGGGTGAAAACTTCAAGTCCATTAGAATCCAGGGCCCATTTTTGTTTTGATTGAGTAGCAAAGGGGGGTGTGATTACAAATTTATTGACCCATTAAGATTTGTTATGAAACATTATATTGAGTTTAAGAGAATTGATTATTAAAATATTCTGTTATTAAACATTTTTATAATTAAGTTATTAAGAGATTTATTATAATTATTTTTAAACTATTTTATTAAATTTCTTTTATATAATTTAATAAAGAGTTTTTTTGTATGAGAAAAAGATTTGTTTCATAAGGCCATTTAGGCCTAATTGAAAAAAACTTTGTTGCTGTAATTAAAACATATATTTAAAAGATTGATTTTTTTGCTGTAAATAAAAAATATAATTGTTGCTGGACAGTAAGCAAAATTAGTGCATGCCCAGTACAGTTAAACAACGTCAGAAAGCAATAACAAATACTGTACAAATCATCCCAAAAATGCGTTTGTTTTCCAATTAACATCTACTGTAAAAATTAAAAAAAAACATATCAAATCTTATAATTAAAGAATCCAGATAATCAGCAATTAACAAAATCAACCTTTATCCAAAACCAAATCTCTAAAACATTCAAATAATATAAATTAGTGAAATCTAGAAATTACAGTATCAATCACAAAATCAAATCAACAAATCTCTACAAATCTCAATCCATTACAAAATCAATTAACCAAAATCAAATAACTTTGTATCAATTACAGCAAAATCAGTATATTTCAATCCCTAAATTCCTAAAAAATGCTAACGATTATAAACAGCAACTCTAAAAACCCTAAAATGATCCTATAAGTATTAATAAAAACTAACAGTACAAGGGGGGGGGGGGGGGGGGAGGATTGAAGATAGAATGAAGAGAATTAACAGAAAGAGGGAAGTTACAGAAAGAACAGGGCGAGGCTTGAAAAATAGAGGAGACGGAAAAACCATTTTTAAAGTCGCCGAGAGGACGGTTGGGGTTTCAATTTCTAAAACCCTAACCGTGAGCTGCCACCGCCGCTAGCCACCGTCTTCACCATCATCGGACACCACCATAGAACCTGTAAATCAAAAGAAGAAGAGAGGTTAGCATCGCGATACGGAAGCCCGATGGTTAGAAAATGGAACAATGAAGGGGTAAAAATTCTCAGCTCTTTCTTTATTGTTCTTGTGTTTGGGTGGTTGTTACAGAAGGGTTTAGGTTGTAGTAGCCACCGCCGCGATCTTGTTTTAAGGTTAGGGATGAAGGGTTTGCGAAGGTTAAGGGTGATGTTAGCGTAGAGAGAGAAGAAGAAGATATGCTACTATAAAACAAAAAAGAGAAAATGAATTGTATAAGAAAATGAAAAATAAACTAAATTCTGTTTCATTCCAGTGCACGCGCCTACACAGTAATGATCATGCACGTTTAGTTTTACCCATGTGATCTTGATCAGACGGCTGTAGGCCAAGTCTGCATCATAAGCTTCATGCACCACGCCACACACAACCACATGGACCCTCTCCCAAACGCAATGGGCCTAACCACAGTTACTATATGCACCCCCATTCCTAAATTACTAAAGCTTCAAAACAAACGCACCCCCCTTCCTGAACTAATTTGGGCCCAGCCATATTCCTAATAACCACACCCCCTATTTTTACTTGTTAATTAGAAATTGCACCCCCCTGAATTTAATTTATTTATTTTCTTTTATAATTCATATATTATTTCTAATTTTGTATATACACATATATATTATTTATTTACAATAATAATAATAATAATAATTATTATTATTATTATCAAATATTAATTGTTTTATTATTATTATATCATAATTATTATATTTGCTATTATTATTATTATTATTATCAATATTTATTTTCTATTTACTATTCTTATATTTTATTTGCTATGTAAATATTGCTTATTGCTTATAAATAATTACATTATTATTCATATACTAACAAATAAATTATTTTTTATATCAAAATTGCATATATTATTTTCTATATTATTTGCATTAAAATATTTCTAATCATCCATTAATCAAGATCTTCGCAATTAACACAATAAAAAACACTAACAAATATCAAACTTATTTTTCGCGAACAAATTAAGCTAATCAACTGTTTTTGCAAAAGGATTTCAAACTGATTTTTGACTTACCGTGCATTTATAATCAAAATCTTCGCAATTACAACTCCTGACCAAAGTGCGAGGTGATTCAAAATATGTTTGCAAACCCCTAAAAAACATCAACCCATATGAACTACGAATTGGGACTCTGATTCCTCATAAGAGGATACGTAGGCATACGATCAAAAATCGTAGCGAGTTCCCCTATTAAAAAATCAAGACACCTTTCCTCTTAATTAAAGCTTAAAACCCTGTTTACCCCAAACCTAAACCTAAAACCTAATATCCTTGTGAACAAGGTAGATGAAAGGTGCCTAACACCTTCCTTTCGTCTAATCGAGTCTGAAACCTAGAATCTCTATCTGCGAATTAGGGTTTTCTGTTAGATTCCCTTCACTAGGATAAAAACTAATAGTGGTGGCTCTGATTAAAAAACCAGTCCCAACAACACAACCTTGATCTTTCTTCATCAGCTTGAAGATTGGCTCACATGTTACAGTCATGTGGGAAATAAATATGGAAATGTAATTCAAACGTCCGAGGAAGCCTTTAACTTGTTTTTCAGTTCTTGGTGTACGCATTCTTGAATCGCCTTAACTTTATCAGGATCAAATTCAATTCCTTTCTGGCTGACAATGAAACCTAGCAATTTTCCTGACCGTACACCAAAATTACATTTATTTGGATTCAACCGGAGACGATACTTCCTCAAACGCTGAAACAATTTCAACAAATCTTCTATATGCCCTTCCTCGGCCTGAGATTTGGCGATTATATCCTTAACATATACTTCAATTTCCTCATGCATCAGATCATGGAATAGGGTTGCCATAGCCGTCTGGTACGTTGCACCAGCATTCTTCAACCCGAAGGGAATCACTCTGTAACAGAATGTTCCCCAGGGTGTAATATACATTGTTTTTTCCATGTCCTCGGGAGCTATTCTAATTTGATTGTATCCGTAAAATTCATCCATAAATAAGAGCACTTTGAATTTTGTTGTACTATCCACCAACATATCAATATGCGACAATGGAAATTCATCTTTTGGACTCGCTTTATTTAAATATCTATAATCAACGCACATGCGGACTTTTCCGTCTTTCTTTGGTATTGGAACAATATTGGAAATCCACTAAGGGTACACTGATGTCACAAGAAAACAGGCATCAATCTTCTTTAAAACCTCTTCTTTAATTTTCACTGCCATGTCAGGATGAGTTCTTCGCAGCTTCTGCTTGATTAACGGATATTCAGGTTTTAGCAGAAAATAATGCTCTACAATATTGGTATCCAAACCAGGCATATCTTGATAAGACCAAGCAAAGATATCTACATACTCTCTCAGTAATTCAACCAACATGCTCTTCACATCGGGATGAAGTAGTACCCCAATCTTGACTTTTTTTGGATCTTTATTTGATCCCACATTAATTGTCTCCAACAACTCTTTATATAGCTGAATGGTGTTTTCCTCGCGCTCAAGCAACCTCAAAATCTCTTATGGGATTTCATCATATTCTTCTTCCTCAGCCACTTACATAGGATATTCAAAGTTGGGAGAGGATGCAGGGTCATTGCACTCAACGGGTTTTTTAATTAATCCGCACATATGATTTATGATTAATTTTAGAAACTGACACATGTAACAAGTGTTTATGCATATTTATTTATAGTTATCATTTATTTTGAAAGGTTTTTTTTCTTCTCTGATTACCACTTTCCAAGAAAAAGCAGAAAATAAAAACACAATTTAGAAGTAAAAAATAACTTTTATTAATGGTCTTAAAAATAAAAACAAAAGATACACTCATACACTCATAACTTTCACCTTGGGCAGAGTGAAAGGCTTTTGAAAAGATAAACAAAAACAAATTACTTTGAAATATGAATGAAAGAAGGAACATCGACAGTGACCCAATTCTCGATTCTGACTCCATGTGTCACGAAGTTCGACATCTCTTGCCCTGATTCATCTTCGAGAATAGAATTGATCTTTGGAGTAGTTGGTTGAAGATATACTACATTATGAAAGATGTCTTGATACTTACTTAAAGTTGACTTCGGCTTCACAACTTCTTTCTTCATGGAGAAAGCCAAACCAGTGCCATTCTTGTTAATAGGTGGATTAATAACTTGCCCCCACACCTTGCTAGGGCCTTTCTGAACTACATCATATGCATCCTTAAACAGGAGATATGATCTTTATTCTTCCTTATATTGTCTATAGATAAAGCTTGGAACTGAGTTCCAACAGCAGCTTCATCAACTTCCACAATGCTGAAGGAGGACAAATGAGGTATTAACAGAGCTTTCTTAACATTCACAATGACCACCTTTCCTTCACAAACAAATTTCAGCTTCTGGTGCAAGGTTGTAGTAACAACTCCTGCTTCATGGATCCATGGTCGTCCCAATAAACAGCTATAGTCGAAGACCATATCCATAACCTGGAAAGTAATATGGAATAAGTGCAGTCCTATATGAATAGGAAAATCTACCTCTCAGATGACAAACTACCCCGAACTATCAAATGCTTTCACTATGAATCCACTTGGGCGCATAGGAGCTCCTTGGTACTTAAGCTTCATGAGTGTACTTCTTGGTATGACATTCAAAGCAGACCCATTGTAAATCAAAACATTAGACAAAGAGTCATTCTTACAATTCATGGAAATATAGAGAGCTAGGTTATGGTTTCTTCCTTCATCAGGATACTTATCATCACAAAAGCTCAGATTATTACAAGATGTAATATTCCCCACAACACTACTGAACTGATCCAGAGACATGTCACTCTCAACAAAAGCTTGATCTAACACTCTCATAAGAGATTCTCAATGAGAAGAAGAGTTCATAAGCAAGGCTAGAATAGAAATCTTAGATGAAGTTTACAACAACTGATCTACAATCTTGTAATCACTCATCCTGATAATTTTCAATAAGTCATCCACATCCTTTTCCAAAGCGGTGCCACTAGATTCTCCCACCATATTCTTAGGTCCAACATTCTCAAACATCTTCTTTCCAGAATCAACATCTCCTTGAAAAGTAGGGGAAAAGACTCGGCCACTGCGAGTTACCCGACTGGCTTCAGCAATATTCTTAACACAAGACAACGGTTGGATGGGAATTTCCACACCATCTTCTAGGATAGTTACATTGTATTTATAAGGCACAACTTTATCTAATTTATATGGAACAGGACCAGGAAGACAAATAACTACAGGAGAGACAACATGCTTACTGTGGTATTCAATCTCTACAGGAGCGGGAACATCAAAACATGGCACAATGACATTCAATCCTACTTCCTCAAGAGACTTGGAATCATTGTCAAACAAAACATCCTCACTTACCGACTCTGACTCATCAGAAGAAAAGAACTCATCAGCAAAAATGTACTCATTATCAGACACGCCCTTAACAGGGTAATTTTCAATCATATTAACTCCATAATCATCATTGTTTCTTGTGATTCTAATGGTACCATTGTCTAGTAATAATTGAATACCTCTCCTTACCCCAGAACAACCACGAGAATCCCTACATCAAACCCAACAAGATCCATAATGATGCACCTCCTGACACTCCATGTGTTAAAATGTGGCATACAACTACACAAAATCATCATTCATGTAATTCACATAAAAAATCCAGAATTCTCTGGGGAAACCATAAACCATCTTCACTTCTTCTTCATATTTAACTCCTTCATATTCAACTCTTGGTCTGATTATATGGATAAGACCTTCATCCACCATTTCTAGAAGATCAGTTCTCACTTTATCACATCCATGGATATCTGAACTGCAAATATTATAACCAACATGGTCATGTATATAATAACTGAACTTACAGAGATTAACATGCATCTTAACCAAACCACCTCTGACCAGGTTGATGTCAAAAATCCGGAAATCCCCAGGAAAACCAACAACCATGTTTACAACACTTCTGTTATACCCTAAATTTTGCCCTCCCATTTTTGAAGTCAATTGATTCAATAGGTATTCTCATGCTCCTAGGGTTCTCAGTTACTCAAGACTACTCAAGGAATTGGTCAGACAAACCCTCCTCCTAAGTAGTGGCCTACAGGTAGGGTTTTGGTTTTCTCAAAGGAAATTCAGGTTCTAATGCCTTAAGTGAGTTTCATGGGTCCTCATATGCTTGAAAGAATCTTCATGTCAAGTTTCAAGCCTTATATCATAAGTTTGCTCAGTCAATTAGCCAAATGGTTGAAAATCAACTATATTGGATAAAAAGTCAAATGTGGTCAACATACAGTCAAAACTCAAGATTTTTGGTCAAAGATTTTGAAGTCACAATTATAATTTGATCAAGGTTTGATCATGATTCATCAAGAAAACTCAAGATTCATCAAAAGTAAAAAATTACTAATTAAATTTTTCTTAAGGAGAAGTCAACTAAAATTTGACCAAACATAACTTATACATGGTTCATCAGAAATTTCACAATCAAATCCCACTTTGAAGTAAATTCATTTCTCTACAACTTTGCCTCTCCAATATCAAGGCCAAAAACACTTCATTTGAGAGATATGGATCAAAACATTACAGATCATTTTAAAAGTCAACAAAAAGTCTTTTTTTCTCAAGGAAATTTACATCAAGTTAAAGACTTCAAATTAAAAAATGACCAACATGAAAGTTGTAGGAGACATCTTGAGGTTTCCAAAAAGCCCAAGATCACCTTAATATGACAAAAATTGTGAGAGTTATGGTTGGCACAAGTTGGACAATATTTGAGAAATGCATGAAACCTCAATTGAGCAATTTTGAATTTTTGGACTAATGGGCCTAACTTTTGAGGATCAGTCATTTTTATGACATGATAGAAGACTTCTAAGTTCATTGGTACATGGTCATATTTTTTATATTATTATTTAAATTTTTATTTGTAAAAGAATTAAATTAAAAATAACAAATAGTTAAATTAATGTTGGACTATGATCATTTAGACATCTTCTAGAAGACCCAAGACCTTATAAAAGCTTGTCAAAACCGTGAGAGACATGTTTGAGACAAGGATCTTCAAAAATGGAAAGTTAGAAAACATGTTTAATTTATTTTTGGTAACACCATATGTTGTACCCCAAAATTTTCCCTCTCATTTATCAAGAATCTGCTCACAAGATCTCCTTTGGCTCAAAACTGCACTAGGGTTGATCAACTCAAGACACCTCCTTAAGCACTGATGACCAAAATTAGGGTTTGAGTCTGCACAAGGATATTTGAACTTCCAATGCCCCATGTGACTTTCATAGATCATTATGGACCCTCATGATTACTCATGTCAAGTTTCAAGCTTTGGATCACACTTTTGCTTAGTCAATTGAGCAGTTGACATAAAAATCAGCTGTATTGGTGAAAAAGTCAACTGTGGCCAATTTACAGTCAAACTTCATAATTTTTTATCCAGATAAACATTTTAAACTCATATGTATCATTTGATCAAGTTTGGACTACAATTCCTCAAGAAATTTGACAAAATCTTGAAAAGGGCAAAATGGTCAAAATTAGGGTTTTGATTGGGAAAGGGCAATTTCTGATTTTTGACCTAGAAAATGATCAATTGGTTTAAGGCATGATCTCAAGGGTCCAATTGAATCATTTTAACCTAATGACATGGCTCAAAACATTGCTCAAAGTCCAATGGATTGACAAATGAGTTTTCAGTCAACTGATCAAAAGTCAACTGTATACTGAAAAGTCAAACTTTGACTTTTTGGTCAAAATCAAATGTCAAAAATCACAATTCATCTAAACATGTCAAAACATTACACTTATTCATCAAGAAATCAAAAATTCAAGATTTCATTTTGAAAAGTTAAAATTTCTAAACTTAGAAATTTTTCTAAGTGTTAGAAATTTCTTATTTTTTTTCACAACTATGAGCAAAATTTTCAAAATGATGCAAGATGATTCAAAAGAAACTTTCAACATGAAATTTGTAGATCTCCATGAAATATACAAAATTTCTTTACACAACTCCTTCCAAAAGTGCTTGGATTCCAAGTTATAATTTTAAGAACACATGGTCATGAAATAAAACACAGTGAAATTTTGCCCTAATTTGGTCAGGATTTTGACCTAACTTCATGGCACTTTTTCATATAGTTTCAAGGGGGATTTTCAAAAGTGATTCAAATAGGGGTTGTAGATCACATTACAAGCTTTCCAAAATGTCACGGAACTCCTTGATATCATTTTTGAGTAGGGAGAATCAAAGAGATAATGTTAGGGGTTTCACACTTGAATTACAAGTCATTTTGTGATGAACAAGATTCAAAATTAAAACTTATGCTGCATAACCTCTACTTTGCAGGCCTAAAACTTGTAAATCACTCCATAATTAATTTCTTGCACAACTGTTAGAGGTCTCAATTCAAGCATTCAATGCAAGGCCATGCTTTATATCCATTTTGGGAAGAAAGTGCACAATGCCATTTTGATAAAGTAGCTTTTTGCACAAAACTTGTTCTTGAGCCTTGCAATTTCTTTCTTCTGATCATACAAGTCCCATAACTCAAGAGAAACTTGTCTAGACACTTAAAATCACTCAACCCATGCTTGTACTTCCTCTTGAAACCTGTTTTCCCACTTTTCTTGAAAATCAAGTAAAATAACAATTAGCTTGTAACTTGTACTTCTGACTCTCCAAAGCACTTGAGACCTCTCGCTTATACATATACAAGTTATTTTCCACATATCTCACGCATGCTTAAGCCCTGAAAACACCAAGAACACATAATCACCAAAAACACCTTAAAACTTGCCATTTATGAGTTTTGAATCCAATCTCCAAATTTGCTCGTGCGTTTCTTGGCCTTTTACTTTCAAAAGCTTCTAAATAACATACACAAACAATTCCAACACCTTCAACACCACTGTAACACCTCCTTCATCATCCACCATTTTCAAAAACAGCACCTTGCACCTTGACTTTTCTAGAACTCCTCAGGCACTTTTAGCTCAGGCTAAGCATCACATTAGTTTCCTGGGAATTTGAGGAAGCTAATCCAATCATTGGAACTCACTAAAAGCTACTCAAACTCCAAACAAGATACCCTCTTGCAAGGTAAGTTTTCTGAATTTTGAACTCTTCATACATGCATCATTAATGGTTTATTTGTGAATGAAAAATGTAGATATAATTGCCCTAAAGCTAACCATGTCCATAGTTTTCATTTATATTGCTTGAGCTTAGAGAATTTTAAGATTGAAGTTTATGAAATTTTTAGGGTTTGGATTAGGGCCATTAAAATTCATGCTTATCTTTGATCTATAATTTTATTGCTTTGCATTGCTGAAATCGTGAGGAAATTTGCTACAAGTTTACTGTTTACATTTTTTTTATTTTTGTTGAGAATTGAATAAGATACAGAGGTTCTGGATGGGCGTGAGGTTGAAGATGAAGTTGGCCTCAGGAACTTATTTAACATATATATTTATGGTTTGATTTATATAAACGAATGTATAGCCACCCCAGTGGTAGAAGCGCGCGGCTGTGACCATAGGGACCTGGGTTCGAGCCCCAGTGGTACCCTTTTGGATTTTTTTTCATATTTTTCATATTTTGACTCTTTTTTTTTGTAGTGCTGGGCCTCATCCTTTGGGCCTTATGTTTTTTTTCACTTCTAACCCCCTTGCTGGCTATTCACACCCTGGCCCATTTTTATTTTCTTTTTCTTTTTTTTATTTATTTGTTTTCTTAAATATTTTATCTAATACAAAAAAAAATCAGAAAAAATATAAAAATATTAGATTTCTATTTTGATATAGCTTATTTATTTTTTTTACACAAAAAATATTTTATTTAATCATACTTTATTTATTTTACTAATTGATTTGTAAATTTAATTAGAAATTAGGTTTCTTTATTATTCTCTTTTACACAATTTAAATATATTATTTTAAAATATAAAAAGACCAAAAATATTTTATAATACTATAAGTTATTTTTAAGATAAAAAATACCAAAAATATTCTTCTTATAAACTTAATTTCTTTTTTAATCAATTAATAGATTAGGATTTTATTTAAATTATTTTCCTAGTAAATTTAGGTTTTACTTTTTACTTATTTACTTAATTATTTTTCTTTTAATTAATTAGGTTAAAATAAAATCCCTTTCCCCTAAAAATCCAAATAAACATTCATTTTCTTTACATTTACATTCTTGTATATTTATTCATTTTGTACATTATTTATTCAATTCTTGTACAAATTCAATATAGTTGTAATAGCTAATTAGGTTTATTTTCTTGAAATCCCCATTTGTAATTTTTACACCCCCTCCCACAAGTATCGTAATAGCGTAGTAATTTTAAATTCTGCAATTTATTGTTTTTTATACAAATGCTAGTAATTAGGGTTTGTATGGAAAGACTAAAACCAATCAATTAGAAAACCCTAATTAAAGACAAATCCAAGCATGAAAAACAATACACTTGCACACAAGCACCCCTAGGGTAAAATCCACTTGGTTGCCTTATAAAATGACCATATTATGCATGTGGGGTATCTTAGCAAAAACAAGCAAAATATAAGAGCATAGTCCCTCGATGACGCTATCAATGTTGCCTTTCAAATGATCTTAGTCCCTAAAAGATAATGCTAAGATACCTTGAAAATATTGCTAATCATGGTTATACAATGACCCACACCCGTCCCGTTTACATCCAAATATAGGGTTACTTACCAAATCACTGGTAAGATAACAATGTCAAAGGAAAAAGGAAATGAACATGAAAGACGTTTGAGTAGGTAGAATGTTCCTAGTTACTTGCTCCATTTAAAAACAAAATCATCCTTACTATTTTGAAAACAAACACCTACACTTTCAAAACACCTTTCAAACTTGAAAACATTTTCAAAAGATCAACATCTTTGTATACATTCTTACGAACAAGAATCATTACAAAGTTTGCCTAAAAAATGGCCTTTTTACAAAATACTTCCAAAAACTACACAAAAGCACAATTTGAAACAAAATTATGTGATCTAGCAAGTAACTAAAAGCCCATGGAAAACCATGGATGAAAAGGGTGATAATACCTTCCCTTTTCATAATCTACCCCCCGAACTCAAGAAACAATCTCAAAGGTCTTTCCTGTGCTTTGTCACCTTTCCTTTTGGATAAAATAAAATTCGGTGGCGACTCTTGCTAACCGCAATATTTGTGATCAAACACAAAACACCCAAGTCAATTCTCACATCGTATCACAGAACTGGAGACTCTGCTAGGGAAAATTCTAAAAGTGGGGTTACCTTAGGGTTAGATCATATTTACTTGCTTTCATTATTTGACTTGTATTCTTTACATTATGGTTCTTTATTTGGGTTTGAATCCTCTACCCAGATTTGGGATACATTATAGGTAAGTAACAATACGTTGTGGAAACTGTGCAGGGTATACCGACATGGTCTAAGCAATAGCTACGTTAGTGTGACATATTTGTGGGTACCGGTAGCCCTTGAGTTAATCAAGGAGAATATGGGGCCGCTAAGTGATGTCATAAAGCACTAATGAACTTTTAGAACCTTTACTTGACCAAGTTGGCCATTAGGATGTAGTGAGATGACCGACTTTGGTGTAGCCCAAAGTTGGTAGATACTCGATACTACACTCATTGAGGTTTGATTTTTTGGGATATTTTGGTCTCCATTAAAGAGGCTTGTGCTGAAACAATAACCAAGGAAACAAACCAGTGATATTGAGCTCCTTAGAACCTGGTTACTATTGCTAGGACAGGTTGAGCCAACTAAACTTCAAGAGGGTACTTACCTATGAGAATCCATGCAAGCCAAAACCTAAGGACTTGTTTGCTTTGTTTGTATATACATACTTGTGCATAACATCATGAACATCATAACATCATACTCATATTCACAAACCATTTCAAGGATCTTAGAATTTATCTTTGTTCTGTTTTATAGGACATGGATTCTATTCGCAGGAAAACCATTCAAGTCAATTTTTTAAGGATCCCTCCATAACTTAAAGATATAGCTTCAAGGATTCCTGAAAATTCACCATTCACCGAAAGACATGGTCGTCTCCTAAACTTGGTTACCTCCAACACTGAATAAGACATGATGAAGGTTCTCTTTCAGTTCTTTGATCCTTTACACCATTGCTTCATATTTTCCGATTATCAACTTGTGCCAACTTTAGAAGAATTCTCCCAACTCTTGAGGATTCCCATTCTCAATCAACTACATTTCAATAGTACGGAAAGAGATCCAAATCTATAAGAGATTGCTCAAGCTCTACACTTGCAACCATCTGATATCACAACTAATTGGGAAACAAGGAGTGGTGTCAAGAGTTTCCTAGCAAAGTTCTTGTTTGAGAAAGCCCAAAACTGTTGGAATTCTTTGGATTTGAAAGCTTTTGAAGAAATTATAGCTCTCCTAATCTATGGGATGGTTTTGTTTCCTAATCCTGACTAACTCACAAATTTGAACACTGTCAAAATATTCATATCCGGCAACCCGGTGCCTACTTTACTAGGGGACATCCTACATTCTTTTCACACTCGCACTGTGAGAAAAAGAGGTATACTTATATTTTGTACTCCTCTCTTGGCAAGATGGTTTATTTCGCATCTTCCCCAATCTGTATTGAAGAACGAGCAAGGTTCAAGGTGGTCACAAAGGTTGATGACGCTCAAACATGCAGACATTCACTGGTGTTCTCGATCCATAGAGAATGTTACTATTATCGACCGTTGTGGAGAATTTCCTAATTTCCCTTTACTTGGCATTAGGGGAGGTATCACCTACAATCCTTTCTTAGCCTTAAGACAGTTTGGTTATGCCCGAAGGGATGGTCCACATGAGATGTTAATTCAAGGTTTGGTATTTGACTACGAGAACAACAATCAAGGTCATCGCCAGAGGTTTATCCGAGCTTGGAGGATGTTGAACAAGGTAGATAGTAAGACATTAGGGCATAATAATTCCACCCTGTGATACGGTGGGAGAGAACTGACTGTTTTTGGAATGCTGGTTCGTGTTTTGCGTTTGTTTTTGCAAAATGTCGCGGTAAGCAAGAGTCGCCACCGTCTTTTATTTTATCCAACAAGGAAAGGAAAAAAGCACAGAAAAATTCCTTTTTTGAGATGTTTTTCGGGTCTGGGGGGTAGATTATAGAAAGGGAAGGTGTTAGCACCCTTTCTATCTGTGGTTATCCACGGGCTCTTAGGTACTTGCTCAAAGTGTTTTCAAAATTTTGCTTTTCTTTGTGTTTGTGAGTTTGAAAGAAGTTTTTGTTTTGAAAAGGAGTGTAAGTGCGAAAAGTTGTTTCGTTTTTTGAAAGAGCAAGTACTTTAAGAACCATCTACCTACTCGAAAAAGGAATCAATCTGTGCTAATGTCCTTAGACAATGCTATCCCACTATTAGTGAGTAGGTAGCACCGTCGTTGGAGTTTTAAGGGTCAATTCGATTAAGGGACGTGCGATCACTAAAGCAATGTTAGGGCGCCTTAGCGGTAACCCTAATGTCTTAGATCGTTTTTCTGAGGCAACTGTTTCGGGGCAACTATGATCTTTGGACAAGAGGGCGACCTCTAAAACTTCCTATACTCAATGACCACGTTCGAAGGCAACCAAATGAGGTGTACCCTAAGAGTGCGCATGTGCGAGTGTGTTGTTTTCAGTTATTTTGTCTTTGTACATGTCAATGGTTATCTATGTTGATTTTAGGTTTAAACATTTGATCTTGTCATGCATTCCCTATTATCAAACATCTAACAGTTTATAAGTTGCGGAAATTAAATTGCGGAAATTAAAACTAACTATTAAAAGGCGTCGGGTATTTACATAGCCAAAAGCAACCCTTGAAATTAAAGTGCGGAAAATAAATAAAGCGATAAAAAAGTTTAAAGTCCTATTAAACTATTACATTCCAGGAAACAGATACAATATTGAATAAAAAATGGAACGCGTGCGGGAAATTAAATCGGTCGCATTCTAGGGTTTTGACCCTTTGTTTATTGAAGAAAAGATTATTTTTGAATTTATGGAAGAAATTAAATTAAGTTAAACATTAAATTAATAAATTAATTAATTAATTAATGAAAATGATATTTTTGGATTTTTGATATTTAAAATAAAAAATAAATTAATCAAAGTTAATAAAACCTAATTATCTAAATTAATTTTAATTATTGAAAAAGATATTGAAGTTATTTCCTAATTAAACTAAATTAATTGAATTAATAATTGTTTAAAAAATAAAATATTAAAATTAAATTTATGAACAAAATATTTTTGGTTTTTAATTTTATGAAGAAGAAAAGGTTTAATTGGTTAGTGAAATAATAATGAGAATAATTAAATAAAAAAAAACAAGAATAAAGATAAATAGAGAAAAGAGTGTTTGGGCCTGATTTTTGGAGGTTGGGATAGCAATTTGATGGCCCAATAACATGCAGGCCTGGCTGACTTTCTGGAATTCCATGTGGCACGTTGACTAGAGCATATGGTGGACATCACATCTGGACCACCAGATCTGGCCTGGGGCCATCTGGCGCTTTGAGATTTGAGGGAGTATGATGCATCACATGCTTGAGTTGTACCTGATTACATGTTAAAAAATAATACAAAGCAATATAGTGGACCTAGGATGCGAACCCAGGTCCTGTGAGTCACATCATACACTCCACTACCACTCAACCAACGCGCTTTATCTGTTATTATATTGGAAACTAATAATAATATGGGAAAAACAAATTAATGGGTCAGAAAAAAAATAAAAGCGCGCTGTATTTGAACCATCCAATGGGGGAGGGCCACGTCTTCATCTTCTTCGTTTGGCCCTGGATATTTACCTACGGATTTATATCCGCAGCTAAATTCGTATGTCCATCCTAAAATTAGTTCTAGGCCATGAAAACACAATCCAAGACCATGGTTATGTTCGTCTAGGCTTCCTTAACAAATCTATACCATTCTTGGACCTTGATTTCACCTGTACAAGAAATGCCCAAAAACACAAACCAAGAACCCTAGATTCGGCTAGGGGGTTATAGGCCAGATAAATGCAATCAAATAATGCAGAAAGCTTCTAAATTGACCAAGGATCATGAATATGCAAAGATTTTGTAAGAAAAGTGCAAGAACAATGATCTACGAATTCAACTGAAACGCACATTTTTGAGACACTTACAAAGCTTTAGGGTGCGTATGAGGGCTTGTTTGGGATTGGTTTCGCTTTAATGATTGCCCAGCAATTGATTAGCATTGAGATTTGCTTCTGAATTGGCCTCTATGCACGATTTCAATTTCACACTTTTTGGTCAATTTTCAAGTTTTGTTCTTGGTGATTTTGCAGCCTCTAACCTCTTGTCTTGTGTCCTTTGCCTTGTATATGTATAATGCAATGTATTAGGTCAAGTTTTATGGACTGAATCCTTGTACATTATGGCTATAGGATTTGATTTGATCCTCCATTGATAACCTTCCAATTTTTACCAAAAATCCAATATTTTTGCACATGTAATGGTTGATACGAATTTGATTCACTTGATGATGATGATTAGATCCTGAAATAGCCAAAAAGAGATCAAATAATCAATGTTTGGATTTTATTTGATTTAAATTGATTAAAAATGAAATAATTCATTAAAAAATCAAATTAAATAATAAAATTGACAAATGGTCACAAGGATGAAGCTAGGACACGTGTGTAGTGTGACAAGATCAAATCAAGTGGAAGGGAATGGGCCCATTTGACAAAATTTGAAGTTTTTGGGATAGTTGACTTTTGGCAATTTTGCAAAAATGCCCAACTTCAATAATGCATAACTTCTTCAATTTTGAACTTTTGGAAGTATTATTTGACTTTTTAGAAAGCTTGAGATGTCTTCTAACCAACCCTTTTGGTCTCATCTAATTTATATATTCCATGCTCGATTTATAAGCTTTGGGAAAAAAGGTGTTTTTGTTGACTTTCAAAAATGACCTATAATGTCCAAATTTGTAACTTTTTGTGAGTGCATTTCTTGATATTGGGGTATGAATATGGATTGTAGGAATTGGCATACTCTTCAAAATGAGCTTTGGATGGGTAATTTCTCATAAAGTATGAGAAAGTTATGCTTGATCAAAGTTGAGTTGACTTTTCCTACAAAACCCTAATTTAGCAACTTTTGAGTCTTGATGAATTTTGAGCAATCCTTGATGAATCACGATCAACCCTTGATAAAATGATGAAATATACTTCGAAATGAGAATGTTGACAAAAATCTTGAAGTTTGACTGTTTATAGGTCACAGTTGACTTTTTCCCTAGCACATTCGATTTTTGGACCTTTTGAGCCTTTGACTGAGGAAACTTCCTCTGCAAGGCTTGAAATTTGACATGGATGATCTTGAGAAAATATTAGGACATTGGGGAGCACTTGAGGTCATTTGGATGCAAGGACCTTGATGAAACACAAAACCCTAATTTGAGATTGACTGCCTTAGGAGATAACTTGACTGTCCAACTCTTAAGCAATCTTGAGCCACTTGGAGATTATTCTTGAAATGTCTTGGGAAATATGAGAGGGAAAATTTTGGGGTACAACAACTGCCCCTGTTCAATTTTCTTAAACCTGAGGATATAGATTGGCTTTCGGGCCTTTCGTGATCCGAAGGTGGAAGATGATTGAACACTAGAGTGCCCAGAAATTTGCACTCGCATGAAGTGGTATCAGCCTGATGATGTCGGGAATGGGCTTACAGATGCCATTTGGAGACTTCTGATAGGTGGTCTGAAATTCAGCTGGAATAGGAATCAGGGAGATCTTATCGGTGATCTGACTGAACCAGAGGAGGTCTTGGATTAACTTTGACTGGATCGGCATCAGAAAAATCTTCGAATCGATTTAACTGGACCAGACAAGAGTCTTGGAATAACTTCAACTGGAATACGAATCAGGGAGATCTTATTGGTGATCTGACTGAACCAGAGGAGGTCTTGGATTACCTTTTACTAGATCGGCATCAGAAAAATCTTCGAATCGATTTAACTGGACCAGACAAGAGTCTTGGAATAACTTCAACTGGAATACGAATTAGGGAGATCTTATCGGCGATCTGACTGAACCAGAGGAGGTATTGGATTAACTTTGACTAGATCGAGATCAGAAAAATCTTCGAATCAATTTAACTGGACCAGACAAAAGTCTTGGAATAACTTCAACTGGAATTCAAATCAGAGAGATCTTATCAGCTATCTGACTGAACCAGAGGAGGTCTTGGATTAACTTTGACGTGATCGGCATCAGAAAAATATTCAAATCGATTTAACTGGACCAGACAAAAGTCTTGGAATAACTTCAACTAGAATACGAATCAGAGAGATCTTATCGGCGATCTGACTGAACCAGAGAAGGTCTTGGATTAACTTTGACTGGATCGACATCAGAAAAATCTTCGAATCGATTTAACTGGACCAGACAAAAGTCTTGGAATAACTTCAACTAGAATACGAATCAGAGAGATCTTATCGGCGATCTGAATGAACTAGAGGAGGTCTTGGATTAACTTTGACTGGATCGGCATCAGAAAAATCTTCGAATCGATTTAACTGGACCAAACAAAAGTCTTGGAATAACTTCAACTGGAATACGAATCAGAGAGATCTTATCAGCGATCTGATTGAACCATAGGAGGTCTTGGATTAACTTTGACTGGATCGGCATCAGAAAAATCTTCGAATCGATTTAACTGGACCAGACAAAAGTCTTGGAATAACTTCAACTGGAATACGAATCAGAGAGATCTTATCGGCGATCTGACTGAACCAGAGGAGGTCTTTGACATAGCTGAGAATTTAACTGCATCTTTCCTGAAGGTAAAGGTCAGTCATATGAAATGCATGATATGGATCAAGCAATGATGTTCTCAACATAAATGAGATTGTATGGTATGATGCGTATATGCATGTATCATGATGTATGGAAATGTAATGTTTCTAGCTGGGGGAAATAAATCTCGGACAACTGCTGGAGAATAGAGTTGAATTCTTCGTTTCTGCTGGGGATGACAAATGAAGAGAATAAACCTGTAGGAGAGGATGACTCCGTTGGGGAATAAACTGATGAGGAGATTACTTTGTGGGGAAGAGATGCTCCGCTGAGGATTCCATTGATAAGCTCCGCTGGGGATGGATTACCGTTGCTGGTGACATTGAATCTATTGAGGATTAAATTCCTGTTTGTGAAAGGAAAGGACTCCGCTGGGGATGATCTTCAGTTGCAACTTGCTGGGGATAACCCTGTTAGACTCTTGTGGGGATAATCCTCTGCGTTCTGCTGGGAATGATCTTTTGAACTTGGCTGGGGAGATTTATTTTGTACTCCGCTGGGGATAAACTTCTAAAGTCTACTGGGGATGATTCTTCAATTCTGTTAGGGAACTTTTTTCAGACTGCGCTGGGCAAATTTTAACTCCACTGGGGGTATCTTGTATTCTGCCGGGAAACATTCTTATACTCTGCCATGGAATATTAAGACTGCCGGGGATATCAAGCCTTTTTAGTGCTGATGGTATATCAACTCTGCTTGGGGAGAGTATTGCTGATTTGTTCATAGTTGCAAGTCTCAGTTGGGAGAGCTAATGCTACTGTCTTACTCTGCGGGGAGTGAAGGCATCTTAGCCATATTCTTCAGCTGAATATACCTTTGTACCTGGTGAACAGAGCAACTGTACAGTTCGGGCCATTCTTATTGCCCCTGTTTCTGATGTTACCCATAATCGCCTTTTGTTTCGTATGTAAATATTCATGAGCAGCAATTAATGTCAAATGCATATATCAAAAATGAACATTGGACGTTCTTTGCAAATCAAAACAGATAAAGGAAAACAGTTTGAAATTTATTTGAAAATGAATTGTATTGATTTTGAAGTTTGGCCTTAAATAGGCGTTTTTGTACAAGAGGCTGACGTCCTAGTAAGAGAACACCGACGAATAATAGAATTTACATAATTTGTGAAAAACTAAACAAAACAGCTATGTGAATGATCCCACAGGGTTCCAACTCTATTATTGCCTTTATATCCTTGAGCATCTCATCACTTTGCTACTGGTTGAAGGTAGATCAGATTGATTAGCGCCGTCCGAGCTTGATAGTTGATACCAAAGTCTGGATGCAAGGTGATCTAATGAGACATATTGTTACGCTTTGATCCCTAATTTTTCCTGGACCGCCCTTTCGGGTTTTCAGTCCACCGGGATACCCTTTTTTGCCCAAGCCGCCTTTTCAGGTTTTCGACTTGCCGGGTGTACAAATTTTTTCATTTTCATCCCATATTTTTTCCCGAACCCTTTTGGTTCGCCGAGAAGCCCTTATTTTTGCCTAGACCAGTCAACCTAGCGGGTCATTGATTATGCGTAGTATCTTTTCACTATGTCTGCATTGACGGGGTGAGGAAGGTCGTCACCATCCATGGTGGTTAGAATCATAGCTCCTCCTTAGAAAATGTTCTTAACCACAAATGGCCCTTCGTAAGGAGGGGTCCATTTGCCCCTGGGATCACCTTGAGGTAATATGATGCGCTTGATAACCAGGTCCCCAACTTGATACTCTTGTCGTCTGACTTTCTTGTTGAATGCCTTGACCATCCGTTTTTGATACGTCTGACCATGACAAATAGCAGTAAGTCTCTTTTCGTCGATTAATTTTAGCTGATCAAGCCGGGTCTGAATCCAGTCATCTTCACTCAAACCTGCATCCTTCATGATCCGAAGAGAGGGTATCTGAATTTCAATGGGTAAGACTGCCTCCATACCATATACTAAGGAGTAGGGTGTTACCCCTGTTGACGTCCGCGCTGAGGTACGAAACCTATGAAGAGAAAATGGTAACATCTCGTGCCAGTCTTTGTATGTTACTATCATCTTCTGCACAATCTTCTTAATGTTCTTATTAGCCGCTTCGACAGCCCCATTCATCTTCGACCGGTAAGGAGAAGAGTTGTGATGTTGTATCTTGAACTGCTTGCAGAGCTTAGTGATCATCTTGTTGTTGAGATTCGTACCATTTTCCATAATGATCCTTTCTGGTACACCGTATCGACAGATCAGATTGTGCCTAATGAACCGTGCCACGACGTTCTTGGTTACGGTAGCAAAGGAAGCTGCTTCAACCCATTTTGTAAAGTAATCAATTGTTACCAGGATGAAACGATGCCCGTTGGATGCCGTAGGTCTGATCTTGCCGATCATATCAATGCCCCACATTGCAAAAGGCCAAGGTGTTGTCAAGACGTTCAGAGGAACTAGAGGTATGTGAACCTTATCAGCATAGACTTGGCACTCGTGACATGTCCGAGAATGCTGATAACAGTCGGCTTCCATAGTGGACCAGAAATATCCTGCCCGTAGGATCTTCTTTGCCATGGTGTGTCCACTGGAATGGGTTCCGAAAATACCTTCATGTAATTCTGTCATAATCCTTTCTGCCTCGGTCTTATCCACACAACGCAGTAAGGTCGAATCATGGTTACGCTTGTAAAGAATGCCATTGTTGATGAAGGACTTTGCTGCGAACCTCCTCAGAAACTTCTTGTCATTAACAGATGCACCCTCGGGGTATTCCTGAGCTTCAAGATACCTCTTCACCTCATGATACCAGGGTTTATCTGCTACCTCTTCAGTCTCAATGTCGCAATAATGTGCAGGTTCGTCCAATTTTTCAATGATAATCCGGGGAGCTTCGTTGTCCCAATTGACTTTGAACATTGAAGACATCGTAGCCAGTGCGTCCGCCAACTGATTCTCCTCTCTAGGGAAGTGTTCAAAGGTTATCTCCTCGAAATGGGGAAGCAAAGTCTACACATACTCCTTGTAAGGAATAAGATTAGGGTGTTTCGTATCCCACTCGCCTTTGATCCGACTGATCACAAGAGCGAAATCTCTGAAAACACTCAAGAACTTAATCCTTAGGTCAATTGCTGCTCGAAGACCTATGATGCACGCTTCATACTCCGCCATGTTGTTGGTGCAGTTGAAACATAGTCGGGCGGTAAACGGAGTATGAGAGACTTTAGGAGATATGATTACGGTGCAAATGCCATTACCCAAAGCGTTCGAAGCTCCATCAAAGTACATAGACCATCGGGATCCCTCCCCAGGTCCTTCATTCGGTCCAGGTGTCTGACAATCAATTACCAACATGATACTCTCGTCCGGGAATTCGAAGTTCATAGACTGGTAATCATCCACTTCTTGATGTGCCAAATGGTCTGCCAACCCACTTCCCTTGATTGCCTTTTGGGTTGTGTACTGGATGTCATACTCAGTCAAGATCATCTGCCATCTCGCTATTCTTCCGGACAAAGCAGGTTTTTCGAAGATATACTTGATTGGATCCGTCTTTGATATCAATAGAGTAGTGTGAGTCAACATATACTGTCTCAGCCGGCGAGCAGCCCATGCCAAAACGCAGCAAGTTTTCTCGAGCAACGAGTATCGGGTCTCGCAGTCGGTAAACTTTTTGCTAAGGTAATAAATAGCATGCTCTTTTCGGCCAGACTCGTCATGCTGACCCAACACACACCCCATTGAGATGTTGAGTACTGTCAAGTATAAGATCAAAGGTCTCCTTTCGACTGGTGGCATAAGAATAGGTGGCTCTTGGAGATACTCTTTGATTCTTTCGAAAGCGGCCTGACATTCATCGTTCCAACGTACTACTTGATCTTTCTTCAGCAGCTCGAAGATTGGTTCACAAATAGCAGTGAGGTGTGAGATGAATCGGGCAATGTAGTTCAGTCGTCCTAGAAAGCCTCTGACTTCTTTCTCTGTTCTGGGAGCTGGCATTTCCTGTATAGCTTTCACCTTTGCAAGATCCACTTGAATACCTTTGTCGCTTACGACGAAACCCAGCAGCTTACCAGATCTCACCCCGAAAGTGCAGTTGTTCGGGTTTAACCTCAGCTTGTACAACTTCAACCTATCAAACAGCTTCTGAAGGTGGTCAATATGTTCCTCCTCCGTCTGAGATCTTACAATCATGTCGTCGACGTATACTTCAATCTCATAATGGATCATGTCATGAAACAAAGCAACCATGGCACGCTGATACGTTGCCCCAGCGTTCTTCAATCCAAAATGCATGACCTTGTAGCAAAAGGTACCTCACTGAGTAACAAAGGTTGTCTTCTCCATGTCTTCGGGAGCCATTTTAATCTGATTATAACCGGAGAAACCGTCCATAAAGGAGAATACCTTGTGCTGAGCGGTGTTGTCAACCAAAACGTTGATATGAGGTAGAGGGAAATCATCCTTGGGGCTTTCCCTGTTCAGATCCCTATAGTTGACACACATTCGGACCTTACCATCCTTCTTCGGCACAGGAACCACGTTGGCCACCCACTGAGGGTAAGAAGTAACTGCTAGAAAACCGGCGTCAAACTGTTTCATAACTTCATCCTTGATTTTCTCAGACATCTCTGGACCCATTCAGCGAACCTTCTGTTTCACGGGAGGATAGTCTTCCTTGGTAGGCAGGCGGTGAACCACAATATCGGTATCCAAACCAGGCATATCTTCGTAAGACCAGGAAAAGATATCAACATAGTCACGCAGCATCTGAATCAACCATTGCTTTACACTAACCTCTAGATTTGCATCGATCTTAACTTCCTTCTTGTTTATCTCAGTACCCAGATTCACTGATTCCACCGGCTCTTCGTGCGGCTGAATAGCCCTCTCTTCTTGGAGTAGCAGTCTTGCAAGTTCACCAGGAACTTCGCAATCATCTTCACCTTCGTCTTCGGCTAAGTTGATCGGATTTTCAAAGTCATAACTGGCAGTAGCAGAGCCGTTACTAGTGAGATCCATAGTGGATGTGGACCTGTATATGTGAGTGTGTGTAAAATAGCTGTTTTGCAATATATAATAAAGAAAAACAAGGAGCGCAAGATTTGAAATGCAAGAAACGTCCAATGCTTTTATTAATGATATATGAAAATGACACACATAAAGCCCTCACAAATGAAACCACAGTGCCCCGGGTAAGACACCGGGCCGTAAAGTTTAAAACATTGTCTGTTACAAATTCAAAACAAAAAGTTTCTTTACTGGGTGATAACAGAAACGGGCATAAAACCCTTCGTTGTCTAGTTGCTTAGTCCACCATCGATAGTAGGATAGATCCAACTGTCAATGTCAAACTCTTCATCATCGTCATCTCCGATAGCATTCACCCCTGCGTCTTGTTTAGGCCTTTCTGGTGCTTCGAACTCAATCTCCTTGGCATCAATCAAGTCCTGTATCTTATTCTTAAAAGACCAACAATCATTTGTATTATGCCCCGGGCTATCAGAGTGAAAAGCACAGCGGGCATTAGGGTTGTATTTTGGTGATGTAGTGTTGGGATTCTTTGGGGCCTCCCTTGGAATCACTAGATTGGTCTTCAACAATTGTGGCAGAATCTGAGATAAAGTCATGCTGAGACGGGTGAATTTCCTTTGAGGTCTCTTGTCCTTTTGTTAATTATTGTGTTGAGGAGCACCAGCAGGTTTTGAAATGACAACCGCATTAACAGCTTGGCGGCGTTCATGTATATTCTGGCTTTTCAAACTGTAGACATAGCTGGACTCTTTCTTAAAAAGGCTTCTTCTCGGTGCTTGATGAGGCACCCTTCTGTATCTTACCAGCCTTAATACCAGCCTCAATCCTCTCACCGATCATAATTAGCTCTGTAAACCCAGACGAAGAGCTTCCAATCAGATGGTTGAAAAATGGACCAGACAGGGTCCCTAGAAACATATCCACAAGCTCCCGATCAGCCAAGGGTGGCTTCACTCTTCCGGCGAGGTCCCTCCACTTCTGAGCATAATCTTTGAAACCTTCACCCATTCCCATTGACATACCCTGGAGTTGGGTACGCGTGGGAGCAAGGTCGTAATTGTATTGGTACTGCCTGTAGAAAGCAGTAGCCAAATCTTCCCAACTGCGGATACTGGCTCCGTCCAACTGGTAAAACCATTCAAGCTGAGTCCCTGAGAGACTGTCTTGAAAGAAGTGGATCCATAGGTTCTTATCAGTGGTGTACGGCTGAATCTTCCTTACATATGACCGAAGGTGCAGCTTCGGACAAGAAACTCCGTCATACTTAGAAAAGGCTGGTGCCTTGAACTTGTGGGGAATTACCACCCCAGATGATAGACCCAGATCACCAAAGTCCAGACCAGGCACTTTCTGAACTTCCATAGCACTCAACCGGTCTTCCAGTTGTTTGTATCTATCCTCAGCTGGAGGATACTGGTCTTCGTCGAAGTCCGTCTCATTGTATGAGACCACAGGGCTAAGAGCCCTCCTTTCTTTCTGACTATCTTTCCCTCCAGATGAGGTGGTCAAATCAACTTCATCCCATAGCCTGTTTCCAAACCTGTGACCTGTGTTAAACATGATTGTCCTCTTCTTCTTCTTCTCTTTCAGAATCAGGGTCTTCAGATCTTGCTGACCCTTAGCTAGATTCATGAACAGCTCTTGGAATTGGTCATTCTGGGCCTGTAGGGCCTTGATGGCTTGCTCGGTTGATGGTTCAACAGACATGATAAGTGCTGAAATAAACAGCGAAGAAGATAAGAGATCTGTAATGGGTACCTGTTATGAAGTGTATGGGATGAAATGCATATGATATGATTTCAAAGACAACCGAGAGATTCAAATTTGTAAACAAGAAAGGAAACACACTTTTATTAGATAAACTTTGAAATTCAAATTGTTCAACAAATTTCCCTTAAGGCGTTACAAGAAAGGAAATATTGAAAAGTAAATAGAACTGGAAAGGAAATAATCAAAGGACAATCAGTGCTCCCATGGTCTCTTCTTGTCGGTGTGGACATAGTCATTGAGGATCCGCTCGTTCTCCGGCTGTCTAGTCAACTTCTGGATCTTCTGCTCTTGCTCGTTAAACCTTTCTCGGTAAGCATCCCGCTCTTCTCTCAGTTGCATCCAAGACCTTTTTAGTGCCTTAATGTCAGTGGGCATATGAGGATGGAGGATGGTCGGAAGAACCCCTTCTTCATTAGCAACTTCAACAATGATAGGAAGGACGGCTTCATACGGCATACCCAGCTTTTGGGAACGGATACAGTCCCATCTGAGATATGGCTCCATCAGAAGAGAAGTCTTTGGACCCAATTCATGTGGATCAGATCTGTGAACTCTATCCCAAGCCCTTATGAATCTGCGGCGTTGCTCGTTGCTATCCCCTTGAAAATCAAAGATGATACTAGGCATTAACAGCTCATGAGGTCCTTCTCTTCTGGAACACCCAAACTGACGTAAGGTCAAGCATGGGTTGTAAGAAATTCCTCCATTGGTTCCTATCAGTGGAACATTGGGGTACTCCCCACAGGGATCAATGATAGCCACCTCGCCCATACCCTTGATAGTCCAGATGATGTCATTATGGGAGAGAGACATAACTCTATAGACCCAGCCCATGCCTTCTTTGTTCTTCAAAACTGATTTGGGGAGGTGCGAAATAAACCACCTCGCCAATAATGGAGCACAACACATCAAGGTTCCCCGCTTTCGAGCAGTACGAGCATATAGCTGATGAAGGATGTCACCCAAGAGAGTGGGTACATGATTACGAGAGATGAAGATTTTCACCATATTCACATCAACAAAGGAGTCAGGATTCAGAAACAATACCAAGCCATATATCAGAAGAGCCAGAATATCCTCGAATGCCTTGAAGTCTAGACTATCCTAGAAATAATTAGCCTTACCAACCAAAAATTTAGTCAAAAAGCCCTTTGCTCCACTTCTAGTCTCCCGATTAACCATTACCTCATCCTTAGTCATATAGAGGGCTGAAGCGATCTCTTCTGGCCTAAGTATCTTCTCCCAACCAGTAAACGAGGTCTGCTCCAGAATAGAGATACCGAGCAAATTAGAGAATTCTTCTAAGGTGGGAACCAACTGGTAGTTCTGAAAAGTAAAACAATGATACAATGGATCATAGAACTGGACTAGGACACTCATCATCTGCTCGTCCAATTTGGAGGTGACCAAACTGAGAAAATACCCATGTCTTCTGATGAAGGAAGTAGTATCAGGCATCTTTGCAACCAACTCTTTAAGCATGGTGGGAACTTGGACAAAGTTGATCCGGATGGTATTCTTACGCATAGGCATCATGACCTACAAAACAGAACAAAGATGAATCCCTCCTGTCTTTGAAATAGGTTAGTCCAATGCAAGATGTATGCAATGTTATGATGTCATGATAGAAAGCACACCACAAGTATCCACAAATAGCAAACATGGTAAAGGCACACAAGTCACACAGAGAGCCCTTAGATTTCAGGCTGGCAAGGAGCTTAGGTACTACCCTCTTTCAGTTCAGTTGGTTTAAACCTGTCCTAAAAATAGTAACCGGGTTCTAGAGGATCTCAATATCACTGACTACCCTCGATCGGTCATAATTCCAATTTAGCAACCTTTTCTTGCAGCCGGAATCATCGCGAGAGTTTAGTCTCAATGAGTGTAGCATACTGCTACTGTTCTATGGCCAAGTTGGTCAATTTAAAGGTACTAAGGTCAGTTGGTGCTTAATTACCCTTTAGATGACCCATATTCTCCTCGTTCCAACACAAGGGATATCGGTACAATCTAAAGTGCCACACCAACATAGCTACTGCTTCAACCATATCGGTCTACGCTGTACAGTTCCCTCACAGTTTATTGCTACTTACCTAAAGGGTATCCCCCAGATCCGGGTTAGGATATATAGTAACTCCGATACAAGCTGTTGTACCCCAAAATTTGCCCTCCCATATTCTTCAAAATTTGCAAAGAACAGGCTTCAAAATCTCCCCAAGGGTTGCACAGTTCAACGGCCTTCTAACAGTCAAAAAACTAGGGTTTTGGGTCTGGAAAAGTAATTGAAGTTTCCAAGGGTCCAATCAAGTCCCACATGCCTACAAACATGGTCAAGCATCCATATGCCAAGTTTCAAGACTTACAACACAAAATTGCACAGTCAAAAACCCTAATTGCTCAACAGTCAATTGTAGGGGTAAAATGGTCATTTGACAGTTAAAAGTTCAAATTTTTGGTCAACATCTTATTTTGAAGCCACAAACATCATGGGACCAATTCTTGATCATGATTCTCAAGGCATGGCTCAAAAAGTCTCAAGATGCAAAAGTTTCCATATTTGGACAGTTGAAAAAGTCAACTGTAACTTGACCAAGGCATAACTTCCACATGGTTTATCAGAAAAATTCCATCCAAATCTCATTTTGAAGAGAATGACATTTCCTACAACTCCTCTTCACACTTCAAGTCCAAGAAATGCTCTCACAAAAAGTTATCAATTTCAACATTATAGGTCATTTTTAAAAGTCAACAAAAAGGCACTTTAAGTCAAAGACCATAACTTGGAATTGGTAAATCAAAATGACATGGGACCAAAGGAATTGGTTAGAGGACTTCAAGACCTTTCCAAAATGTCCAAGAACATGATCAAAGCTTAAAAATTGAGCAAGATATGCCTTGTGGAAGTTGGGAAATTTTTGGGACTTTTGAAAAGTCAACTTTGCTTCAAATGCTTCAAAATTGCTAATGGGCCACATTTTCTTCCAAGAATCATCATCCAAAGGTTATGCACGACCATTTGGCCCAAAGGGGAATTAATTCATCATTTTTTATTATTTATTTGAATTTTTAATCACTATCAATTCATTTAATGAAATAAAATATGAAAAAATAGAAAACCATGTTTTTTAATCCCTTTTTGCAGCATATTCTCTCCAATAAAACCTCAAGATTCGTGCACATCAAAAAAAGAAAGATTTGGTGCAAATTGGCATGTTCTTCATGAAGAAAATATTGAAAAAGATTCCATGGAAATCAAATATTGGATTCATCAATGCAAAGGGTTATGGACTCAAATTCTTACCCTAATTCGTCCCATACATATACAGGATGCTAACCCTAGTGCAAACGACCTTGAAGCTGCGCCTAAAAACTCATACACACTTTGCATTTTTTGTCAATTTTTTCAAAACTGATTTCACACATAGAGCGTGATTCAAAGCTTCTAACCAATTCCAAAAGCTTTCTGAGGCATCACTGAACCTAACTGAATCCTTTTCCACGCTTCTAACGCAAAGAATTGGTAACATGATGTCGTCCTATTCTTAACATTTGTCAAATTCGTGTTTCAATTTATACGCATCCTCATTTCATTTTTTCTGTTGATTTGTACTAATCCAATCATTCTAAAGCTAACAGCATCGTTTAATTGAGTTTTTGTACCTTATACGTGAATCCACCATTGGAGCTCGCTAGGTTTTCTAAACTGTGAAATTAGGGCTTTCCTCTTCAGGAAAAATTGGCCAACAAGACCTGGACCACTGAACTCACGACCTTCATACGAATTCAGTGCACATATCGCGCTCAATTTATGAGCAACGATGGCCTAATCGCTATTATCCTGTTCTTCATTTAGTGGGGATTTACAACCCCCGCTATCCATTTGTTTTTTTTCATGCTAAAGCAAACGAGTGGAGAAGAAGATCATGTGGCGAGATATGGTTGGATAGTTTGAATCCCAGCGCGCGTTTTTTTATTTCTATGTCATTAACGTCAATTTTCTTTTATATTATTTGTTCTTTATTCTATGTACAACGCGTTCAAATGGCACAGTTGGTGGAGAAGAGCATTGGTAAGCCTTGGGACCTGGGTTCGATTCCCAGGTCCCCCATATTTCTTTCTATTTTTCCTTACAATGTGATTAGGTGCCTAACATGTCCTGAAGACCACCATGCATCCCACGCTGACGCTGGCCACATGGCCACTAAGATCAATCCAAGAGCCAAAAATCAAGGTCCAGGGAACACCCCAGTCAACGCATATGCACGTGGCCAGAAAAGTCAAAAGAGGCCTCCAATAATTGGGCCTAACTGCTCACAACATAACCTCCAAATTGGGGTCAACACCCCCCATTTGTTTGCTTTTTTCATTCTCTTTATTTTTTCTATTTTATTTGTTTTATTTAGTTTTAGTTTAATTCTTTAAATTAATTTTTTTTCTTTAACATAAAAAATAATAAAAAATCAGAAAGGAAAAAAATATAAATATATTTTATTTAAATGTTTTGTAAATAAACTTTATTAATTAATTTAGTTTTTTAATTCTAGGTTTAATTCTAATATTTTTCTTAATAAACTAAAAAAATGTAGAATTAGGATTTTAAATACTTTTATCCTTTTTCTTTTCTTTTCACCATGTTTAATAATTAATTATTTATTTTGTAAATAAATTTGCCATTAAATAATTAGGTTAAAACTAGGTTAAATTTAAACATTTTTTTTAACAAATTAAAAATAGTTTAGAATTAGGGTTTTAATTTCATTTAATTTTCTTACTAAATTCCATAAATACAAAAAACTCAAAAATAATTTCCTTTTCTCATTTAACTTAATTAATTTATTAATTGTAATTTAATTTCCTTAAAAGGGTCCAACGCCCTCGCATTCGATCATAATTCTATTTCGCGCGCTTATTTTATTTCCTTTTTATAAATTTCATGTAATTATCCCAAAGCCATGTAATAGATTAATTAGGATATTTATCTTTCCGCATTTTATTTTATTTCAAATCGGGTCTTGGATTAATTTGGCGATGTAGACCCGCGTCTTTGTAATAGCGTAGGACTTTTTTAATTCCGCATCTTTTAACTATTAATAATTTGCATGAAAGAATGAATGCCAAGATAAAAGCAACGCGTAGATCACCAATGCATGAACAAGATAAACATAAATGAATATGACACACAAATCACACACCACCCCTAGGGTACGCCTCACTGTTGCCTTGCCCCTCGAAAGGTGATCGTCGAGTAGAGGATGTTTTAGTAAGTCCTCATGTCCATGAACATGGCATGGGGGTAGCTTCTAAGGTGTCTTCCTATTGCTCCGGTGATCACCACGTCCCGAACTCTCGAATTGACCCGAACACCTCCAACGGTGGTGCTACCTACCTCTCCATGGTGGGATGGCACTACTTTAATGACATTTACACAGACGAATTCCTTAGGGTTGGTAGACAACTCGTAGATACTTGCTCTAATTTCAAAACAAAATCAAAAACTCTTTTCGCACCTACACTTTCAAAAAGCTTTCAAAAGCAACTTTTCAAACACTCTTGAGGACTGATGCAAGAGTCGAATTGAAATTTTCAAAGAAACTTTTTTTAAAACCCACAGTTGAAAAGAAAACAAACCATTTTGAAAACACAAATGAGCAAGTATCTAAGAGCCCATGGATAACCATGGATAGAAAGGGTGCTAACACCTTCCCTTTCTATAAATCTACCTCCCGAACCGAGAGCAATCTCTATAAGGAATTTTTCTGTGCTTTTGTCCTTTCCATTTGGAGAAAATAAAAGACGGTGGCGACTCTTGCTTCCGCGACATTTCGCGAACCAGCGTTAAACAGTCAGTTCCAGATCCACCGATCACACAAGCCCACAAATATAAAGCATACAAAGCAAACAATTAAAAACACAATGATCTAATCCTAAGGTACACCCCATTTATTAAGCGTCCCCAGCAGGGTCGCCAGTTCTGTGATACGGTGGGAGAGAACTGACTGTTTTTGGAATGTTGGTTCGCGTTTTGCATTTGTTTTCGCAAAATGTCGCGGTAATCAAGAGTCGCCACCGTCTTTTATTTTATCCAACAAGGAAAGGAAAAAAGCACAGAAAAATTCCTTTTTCGAGATGTTTCTCGGGTCCGGGGGGTAGATTATAGAATGGGAAGGTGTTAACACCCTTTCTATCCGTGGTTATCCACGGGCTCTTAGGTACTTGCTCAAAGTGTTTTCAAAATTTTGCTTTTCTTTGTGTTTGTGGGTTTGAAAGAAGTTTTTGTTTTGAAAAGGAGTGTAAGTGCGAAAAGTTGTTTCATTTTTTGAAAGAGCAAGTACTTTAAGAACCATCTACCTACTCGAAAAAGGAATCAATCTATGCTAATGTCCTTTAGACAATGCTATCCCACTATTAGTGAGTAGGTAGCACCGTCGTTGGAGTTTTAAGGGTCAATTCGATTAAGGGACGTGCAATCACTAAAGCAATGTTAGGGCTCCTTAGCGGTAACCCTAATGTCTTAGATCATTTTTCCGAGGCAACCATTTCGAGGCAACTATGATCTTTGGACAAGAGGGCGACCTCTAAAACTTCCTATACTCAATGACCACGTTCGAAGGAAACCAAGTGAGGTGTACCCTAAGAGTACGCATGTGCGAGTCTGTTGTTTTCAGTTATTTTGTCTTTGTACATGTCAATGGTTATCTATGTTGATTTTAGGTTTAAACATTTGATCTTGTCATGCATTCTCTATTATCAAACATCTAATAATTTATAAGTTGCAGAAATTAAATTGCAGAAATTAAAACTAACTATTACAAGGCGTCGGGTATTTCCATCGCCAAAAGCAACCCTTGAAATTAAAGTGCGGAAAATAAATAAAGTGATAAAAAAGTTTAAAGTCCTATTAAACTATTACATTCCAGGAAACAGATACAATATTGAACAAAAAATGGAACGCGTGCGGGAAATTAAATCGGTCGCATTCTAGGGTTTTGACCCTTTGTTTATTAAAGAAAAGATTTTTTTCGAATTTATGGAAGAAATTAAATTAAGTTAAACATTAAATTAATAAATTAATTAATTAATTAATGAAAATGATATTTTTGGATTTTTGATATTTAAAGAAAAAATAAATTAATCACAGTTAATAAAATCTAATTATCTAAATTAGTTTTAATTATTGCAAAATATATTGAAGTTATTTCCTAATTAAACTAAATTAATTGAATTAATAATTGTTTAAAAAATAAAATATTGAAATTAAATTTATGAACAAAATATTTTTGGTTTTTAATTTTACGAAGAAGAAAAGGTTTAATTGGTTAGTGAAATAATAATGAGAATAATTAAATAAAAAAAACAAGAATAAAGATAAATAGAGAAAAGAGTGTTTGGGCCTGATTTTTGGAGGTTGGGATAGCAATTTGATGGCCCAATAACATGCAGGCCTGGCTGACTTTCTGGAATTCCATGTGGCACGTTGACTAGAGCATATGGTGGATATCACATCTGGACCACCAGATCTGGCCTGGGGCCATCTGGCGCTTTGAGATTTGAGTGAGTATGATGCATCACATGCTTGAGTTGTACCTGATTACATGTTAAAAAATAATACAAAGCAATATGGTGGACCTGGTGTTGTACCCCAAAATTTGCCCTCCCATATTCTTCAAAGTTTTGACAAGCATCATCTCAATTTGCTCAAGTCTACTCAAGGGTTGCACAGTCAACCATCCTCCTAAGCCAGCTAAAATTAGGGTTTTGGTTCTTGCAAGGAAGTTGAGGTTTTCAAGGGCTCAATCAAGTCCCACATGCCTATAAACATTGTCAAGCATCTACATGCCAAGTTTCAAAGCTCACAAGGTCAAGTTGCACAGTCAAAAACCCTAATTGCTTCACAATCAACTACAGGGGCAAAATGGTCATTTGGGAGTCAAAAGTCAAATTTTTTTGTCAACATCTTATTTTGAGCTCATAATCATCATTTGATCAAGTCTTGATCATGATTCCACAAGCATGGCTCAAAAATCATCAAGATGCAAAAGTTTCCATTTTTGGACAGCTGAAAAGTCAACTGTAAATTGACCAAGGCATAACTTTTTTATGGTTCATCAGAAAAATCCCATCCAATGCTCATCTTGAATGGGAGGACATTTCCTACAACTCATCTTCACATTCCAAGTCCAAGAAATTCTCTCACAAAAAGTTATCAATTTCAACATTATAGGTCATTTTCAAAAGTCAACAAAAAGGCATTTTAAGTCAAAGACCATAACTTGAGATTGGTAAACTCAAAATGACATGGGACCAAAGGCATTGGTTAGAGGATTTCAAGACCTTTCCAAAATGTCCAAGAACATGTTCATATGATCAAAATTGAGCAAGATATGCATTGGAGAAGTTGGGAAATTTTTGTGAAATGGCAAAAGTCAACTATCCTTAAAACTTCAATTTTTGACAAAAGGGCCCACTTTCTTCCACTTGATTCAGCCTTGTCATGCCATACACGTGTCCCATGATTAATTTCAAGATTAAACATTTATTTTTCCATTTTATTTAATTTTTATTGATTAAATTCATTTTAAATCCATAAAAATTCAAATAAAATCTAAAAGTTAATGGAATGGCATATTTTTGGTTTGAATAGCTTTTATGTATGATGAGCCAGCTACCAAATTCGTGTAAGGTTATTTTGTGCACAAAATCATGATTTTGAACCAAGTTTGGAAAGTCCTTTAATGGTGATAAACCAAAATCTCAAGACATCAATACAATGGATCATTGGCTCAACTGCTGACCTAAATGCATTCCCATACATATGCTGAACCAAAACCTAATACATTTGACGTGAAAAAGCTGCTGCAAACCCTTATGCCATTTTGAAAAAAGTCAAGAAAAGTCAAAACTGAATTCAACCTTCTAGGCCAATTCAAACCCTTTTCTTGATTCAAACACGTTGCTAGCACACTCAGGAATGCATTGCAATCAAATTCAAGTGTCAACACCCAAGAAAACACTCTACACAGTCATACGGTTTACATATTTGTCTCATAATCATAATTCATTATTCCTGCATCATTGATGAAATTTTTTGTGTGCTTTACATTGCTAACACTCTTCTGAAGCTAATGGTATAAGACAATTGCATTATAGAGCCCTGAATCACAAACCACCATGGATGATTTTTAAGGTTTCAAAGCTTTCTAATTAGGGCTTTTCAGTATAGGAAAAATCAAGCCTTCTAAGACCCATGGTTGAATTCGTCACATCCAGACGAACATGAATCTGTGCTCGCGAAATATTTATATGGCCTAGGATCCTATTCGCTATTATTGACAGTTTCATTGTGTGGGGGTTAAAAACCCCCGCTAATTGCTTTTGTTTTGCAGGTTACAGGATGAAGACGAAGGGCGTGTCAGTTTGCTAATGGATGATTTAAATGGCGCGCGTTTTTTTCATAATTGTTAGCACATGTGTTGGTTTCCTATAATATATTTATTGTTTACCATTATAACAAATGCGTTCAGTTGGTTCAGTGGTACAGGTGCTGGCAAATGATCATTGGGACCTGGGTTCGATTCCCAGGTCCCCCAAATGCTTATTTCTATTTTTGCATAACGTGTTCCTGTGCAGGTTTCACAAAGCTTTCCAGCATGTGCATCAAACGGTCATGCGCCAAGTGGCCTCAAAGATCAATCCAGGGGCTATGAGATGTTGGATACCATGCTCCAAGTCAAAGCGCACGCAGCCAATTGCAGGAAGTCAAACAAGGCTTGAGATAATGGGCCTCACAATTCCAGAATCCACCCCCCCATGCTGGCCCAACACCCTTGGTTTACTATTTTTTTCATTTTTCTTTTTTCCTTTTTATTTTCTTTAGTAATTATCCTTAGTATTATTTAATTAATCAATTAATTAACATCTTCACAATAAAATTCAGAAAAACCAAAAAAAACCATTTTTATTATTTATTAACTTATTTTGTAAATAAATGTAAATTAAATTAAATTAGTTTAATTAGTTAACTTTAATACCTTTTTTACAATAAATAAAAACAAATTTAGACTTAGGCTTTTCTTTTGACATTTTTAATTCCTTTTTTATTTTATTTCATTAAAACATAAAAAACACAAAAAATATTTTTCTTTTAATCAAATTAATTAATTAGTAATTAGGCTTAATTTTTTTAATTAATTGCAAAAAGGGTCAAAACCCTCAGGACATCCTGATTCATTCTTTCGCGCGCATTTTAGTTTCAATTCGTTATTTTGATTATTTATGTAACTGCTTCCGGAAATGTAATAGTTAATTAGGTTTATATCTTTATTTACTATTTCCCGCATTCTTATTTTCAAAACGGGTTTTTGTTTTTTGGCGATGTATAGACCTGCGCCTTGTAATAGTTAGATTTACCTTTCCGCAATTTATTTTCCGCACTCCTAACTGTTAAAAAAATGCATGAAAGAATGTATGAAAAATAAAACCAATCCGTAGCTCACAAATAACATGCAAAGACAATTTAACTGAAAAACAACACACATGCACATGCCACTCCTAGGGTACGCCTCACTGGTTGCCTCGAACGTGGTCATCAAGTATAGGGTGTCTTAGAGGTCGCCCTCCTGTCTAAAGATCCAGTCGCCTCGAAACGGTTGCCTCGGATACAAAGGATCTAGGATATTAGGGTTACTTCTAAGGTGTCCTACTATTGCTTTGGTGACCACACATGTCCCTTAATCGAATTGACCCGAATAACTCCGACAATGGTGCTACCTACCTCTCAATGGTGGGATAGCACTATCTAGAGGACTCTTACACAGCCTAATTCCTTAGGGTAGGTAGATTTCTCTTAAGTACTTGCTCTTTTCAAAACAAACAAAAATACTTTTCGCACCCACACTTTCAAAAAGTTTTCAAACAAATTTTTCATACACTCTTGAGGACAGATACAAGAGTTACTTAGAAATTTTTCAAACGAAAATTTTTCAAAACCCACTCACACTTGAAAAGCAAACATATTTTGAAAACATAAGAACAAGTACCTAAGAGCCCGTGGATAACCACGGATAGAAAGGGTGCTAACACCTTCCCTTTCTATAAATCTACCTCCCGAACCGAGAAACATTCTCGAAAAAGGAATTTTGCTGTGCTTTTGTCCTTTCCATATTGGAGAACGTAAAAGACGATGGTGACTCTTGCTTACCGCGACATTTCGTGAACCAACTTAAAAAACAGTCAGTTCTATTTCCACCGATCACAGAACTGGCGAATCTGCTGGGGACTTTAATAAGTGGGGTGTACCTTAGGAATAGTTCATCATCATGTTTTCAATTGCTTGATCTGTTTGCTTTAATATTGTGGTCCTGTTTTGGGAGTTTCATAGATCCTAACCCGGATCTGGGGGATACCTTCTTAGAAAGTAGCAACAAACTGTGAGGGAACTGTGTGGGGTATACCGACACGGTTGAAGCAGTTTGCTATGTTGATGTGGCACTTTGGTGAGTACCGGTAACCCTTGAGTCAAGTCAAGGAGAGTACGGGGATGCCGCGTGGTGTCGTGAAGCATCAACTGACCTTAGGAACCTTACTTGACCATCCTGGCCTCTTTAGGGTAGTGAGACGACCGACTTTGGTGCAGTCCGAAGTTGGTAGATACTCGATACTACACTCATTGAGGGTTGTTTTCTTGGAATATTTTGATCGCCAGTTCAGTGGCTAAATCGAAAAAATGAACATAGAAAACAACCCAATGATATTGAGCTCCTTAGAACCCGGTTACTTTTGATAGGACAGGTTTTGAGCCCACCAACTTCAAGAGGGTAGTACCTAGACCTCCTGCTGGCCTAAACCCTAAGGGCTGTCTGGTGTGACTTGTGTGCCTTATCATGTTTGCTTTTTGTGAATACTTGTGATGTGTTTTATCATAGCATCATAACATCATACAACATCATATGCATTTACTAACCACTTCAAGGGTTCGAATCTTCATCTTTGTTCTTGTTTTGTAGGACATGGAATCCCTCCGTAGAAAGACAATTTAGATCAACCTTGTAAGGATCCCTCCTCAGCTTAAGGAGCTTACATCCAGGATTTCCGAGAGCTCTTCCTTCAATGAAAGGCATGGTAGACTCATCAGCTTGGTCAATACCAACATTGAAGAGGATATGGTGAAAGTGTTGTTCCAGTTCTTTGACCCTTTGCACCACTGTTTTACTTTCCCGGATTATCAATTGGTGCCTACCTTGGAAGAGTTTTCTCAGCTTCTGAGGATCCCCATTCTCAGTCAACTACCCTACAACGGTACGGAAAGGGAACCAAAACTTGAAGAGGTTGCTAAAGCATTATGCCTACAACCATCCGACATCAAGGGGCCTTGGGAAATCAGAAGTGGTATAAAAGGATTCTTGGCAAGGTTCCTGTTTGAGAAAGCACAAGAATGTTGGAATTCCCTTGACCTACAAGCCTTTGAAGAAGTTGTGGCACTCCTTGTCTATGGGTTGGTGTTGTTCTCGAATCCGAATCAACTTATAAACATCAATGCTGTCAAGATTTTCATGTCCAGGAATCCCATACCTACGTTGCTTGGGGACATCCTCCACTCATGTTACACTAGAACCATGAGAAAAAGAGGTGTTCTCATATGCTGCACTCCTCTCCTGGCAAGGTGGTTTATTTCGCACCTTCCACAATCAGTTTTGAAGAACGAGCGGGGTTTGAGATGGTCACAACGATTGATGACTCTTACACATGCTGATATACATTGGTGTTCTTGGTCAAGAGAAAATGTCATTATCATTGATCGTTGAAGAGAGTTTCCCAATGTTCCTTTACTTGGAGTTAGAGGGGGCATTACTTACAACCCATGTCTGGTTTTGAGACAGTTTGGTTATGCTCGGAGGGATGGCCCTCATGACATGTTGATTCCTGACATAGTTTTTGACTTCGACAACGATGTACAAGGACTTCGCCAGAGATTTATCAGAGCTTGGAGGATGCCCAACAGGGTAGATAGCAAGACACTGGGGCACAGGAACTCCATCCACCTGGAGCCTTATCTTAAGTGGGTACGGGCCCGCTCCCAGAAGCTGGTGATGCCATATCCTCATGTTCTCCCTGTGATCAAAGAGCCAGTTTTGGAAGGAGAGGTGCCCTACACCATTCAACATCCTTACATGCCAACGTCTTGGGAAGAAATGCAAAAGAGCTGCATCCAACTCAAGGAAGAACGAAATTCTCTTGAAACCAGTCTACATGCCAGTGAGAAGAAGGTCTTGGAGCTCACCCGTCTACTTCACGAGGAAAAGACTCTCAACACCTACATCGATCCAAAGAGGATGCGTAGTGTCTTTTGGGATTAATTATTTTGTAATGTTTTGCCCATGAGGCCCTGATGTACTGAACGAATTATTTCTTAATACACTGTGTGTTCCTTTTTTTGTGTGCAACGAATTTGAACTTTCGAACCCTTGAATGCATTGCATAAATAGCATATCATGCATCATGTGCATAACAGGTACCCTTTTTCTACAAGTTGCTTAATCTTCTTCGCTGTTTATTTCAGCAATCATCATGAATCCTGAACCTACTACTGAACAAGCTATCAAGGCCCTCCAGGCCTAGAACGCCCAGTTCCAAGAGCTGGTCATGAGCTTAGCCCAGGGACAACAGGAGTTGAAGGCTTTGCTCCTGAAGAAGAAGAAGAAGAAGAGGACTGTGTTGTTCAACACTGGACGCAGACTCGGGAATACACTGCAGAATGAAGCTGAGCTGACTACTCCATCTATTGGGGAAGGCAGTCACCAAGAGGGAAGGGTTCCTAGTCCCGTGGTCTCTGACACCGAGACAAATTTCAATGATGAACAGTATCCTCCTGCTGAGGATAGGTACAAACAGCTGGAGGACAGGTTAAATGCTATGGAGATTCAACGTGTGCCTGGGTTGTATTTTAGAGACTTAGGTTTATCTTCTGGGGTGGTGATCCCACACAAGTTCAAGGCGCCTGCCTTTGTGAAGTACGACGGGGCTTCCTGTCCTAAGCTGCACCTCCGTTCTTATGTAAGGAAGATCCAACCTTACACTATAGACAAGAACCTATGGATCCATTTCTTCCAGGAGAGTCTTTCAGGGACTCACCTCGAATGGTTCTATCAGCTGGATGGAACAAATATTCGTAACTGGGAGGACTTGGATATTGCTTTTTATAAGCAGTATCAGTACAATTCCGACCTGGCTCCCACGCGTACCCAACTCCAGGGTATGTCACTTGGGACGAGTAAAGGTTTTAAGGAGTACGCGCAGAAGTGGAGAGACCTGGCTGGCAGGGTGCAGCCACTGTTGACTGACCGTGAACTCGTGGACATGTTCTTGGGGACCCTGTCTGGTCCATTCTTCAACCACCTGATTGGTAATTCTTCTGCTGGGTTTACAGACCTGATCCTCACTGGTGAGAGGATCGAAGCTGGTATCAAATCGGGGAAGATACAGAAAGGTGCCTCCTCTAGTACTGAAAAGAAGCCCTTCAAGAAGGAAGCTAGTGTTGTTTATGGTCCCAGAAGACAGAGTAAACCGGAACGCCTCCAAGATGTCAACGCAGTGGTAATTTCAAAGCCTGTTGCTGCTCCTCAGCAATACAACCAGCCAAGAGGTGAGAGGCCCAAAAGGCAGTACACTTGGCTCAGCATGACTCTCTCTCAGATATTGCTGCAACTGCTGTCAACCAATCTGGTAACTGTCAAGGAAGCTCCGAAGGTAGTGAACACAACATCTCCGAAGTACAACCCCAACGCCCGCTATGCTTATCACTATGACAGCCCGGGGCATTCTACCGACGATTGTTGGGCTCTGAGGAATAAGGTTCAGGACCTTATTGATGCTAAAGAGGTACAGTTTGAGGCACCCGAGAGGCCTAATGTGGTGACAGCTCCCATGCCCAACCATGGAGTAAATGCTATCAGGATGGATGATGAAGTGGAAGAATCCGAATTCGACAGCTGGATCTACCCAACGACCGAAGATGGACCAAGCAACTGGACTGCCAAAGACTCCATACCTGTTACTTTTGTCACTTAGTAATGAACTCCTTTGTTTTAAAGTTGTAACGAACAATAATTTGAAACTTTATGGCCCGGTGTCTTACCCAGGGCACCGTGGCTTCATTTGTGAGGGCTTTTGTGTGTCACTTTCATATATTATGAATAAAAGCATTGGACGTTTTTTACATTTCAAATCTTGTGCTCCTTGCCTTTCTTATTTATATTGCAAAACAGCTATATTTACACACACTCACCCATACAGGTTCCAATCCACTCTGGATCTCACTGGTAACGACTCTGCTACTGCCAGTTATGACTTCGAAAATCCGATCAAATTAGCCGAAGACAGAGGTGAGGATGATTGTAAAGTGCCTGGTGAGCTTGCAAGACTGCTACTCCAGGAAGAGAGGGCCATTCAGCCACATGAAGAGCCAGTGGAAACGGTAAATCTGGGTACTGAGACAGACAGAAAGGAAGTCAAGATTGGTGCCAATATGGAGCTCAGTGTGAAACAACGGTTGGTTCAGATGTTGCATGATTATGTGGAAATATTTTCCTGGTCTTACGAAGACATGCTTGGGTTGGATACCGACATTATGGTCCATCATTTGCCTACTAAGGAAGACTGTCCTCCGGTTAAACAGAAGGTCCGCCGTATGCGTCCAGAGATGTCCGAGAAAATCAAAGCTGAGGTTATGAAACAATTTGACGCCGGTTTTCTAGCAGTGACTTCTTACCCTCAGTGGGTTTCCAACGTGGTTCCAGTGCCGAAGAAAGATGGTAAGGTCAGAATGTGTGTTGATTACATGGATTTGAACAGGGCGAGCCCCAAGGATGACTTTCCTCTACCTCACATCGACGTTCTGGTTGACAATACTGCTCAGCATAAAGTATTCTCCTTCATGGACGGCTTCTCCGGTTATAATCAGATCAAGATGGCTCCTGAAGACATGGAGAAGACCACTTTTGTTACTCAGTGGGGCACCTTTTGCTACAAGGTCATGCCTTTTGGGTTGAAAAATGCTGGGGCAACCTACCAACGTGCCATGGTTGCTTTGTTTCATGACATGATCCATCATGAGATAGAAGTGTATGTCAACGATATGATTGCAAGGTCCCAAACTGAGGAGGAACACCTTGACCATCTACAGAAGCTGTTTGACCGTCTGAAGTTTTACAAGCTGAGGTTGAACCCGAACAAGTGCACCTTTGGGGTGAGATCTGGAAAAATGCTAGGCTTCGTCGTGAGCGACAAGGGTATTCAAGTGGACCCTGCCAAAGTGAAAGCCATACAAGATATGCCAACTCCCAAGACAGAGAAAGAAGTCAGAGGCTTTCTAGGACGGCTGAACTACATTGCCCGATTCATCTCGCACCTGACTGCTACTTGTGAGCCAATCTTCAAGCTACTGAAGAAAGATCAAGTAGTACGTTGGAACGATGAATGTCAGGCCTCTTTCGACAGAATCAAAGAGTATCTCCAAGAACCACCCATTCTTATGCCACCAGTTGAAGGGAGACCTCTAATATTATACTTGACAGTACTTGACAGCTCAATGGGGTGTGTGCTGGGGCAGCATGACGAGTCTGGCCGAAAAGAGCACGCTATTTATTACCTTAGCAAAAAGTTTACCGACTGTGAGACGTGATACTCACTGCTCGAGAAAACTTGCTGCGCTTTGGTATGGGCTGCTCGCCGGCTGAGACAGTATATGTTGACTCACACTACTCTGTTGATTTCAAAAATGGATCCAATCAAGTATATCTTCGAAAAACCCGCCTTGTCCGGAAGAATAGCAAGATGGCAGATGATCTTGACTGAATATGATATGCAGTACACGACTCAGAAAGCAATCAAGGGAAGTGTATTGGCAGACCATTTGGCACACCAGGCAGTGGACGATTACCAATCTATGAACTTTGAATTCCCAGACGAGGATATCATGGTAGTGACTGATTGTGAAGTACCTGGACCGGATGAAGGACCTGAGGAAGGATCCCGATGGTCTATGCACTTTGACGGAGCCTCGAACGCTTTGGGTAACGGTATCAGCGTTGTGATCATATCCCCTAAAGGCACTCATACTCCACTCACTGCCCGTCTATGTTTCAACTGCACCAACAACATGGCGGAGTATGAGGCATGCATCATGGGTCTTCAAGCTACAATCGACCTAAGGATTAAGTTTCTGAGTGTCTTCGGAGATTCCTCTCTCGTGATCAATCAGATCAAAGGCGAGTGGGATACGAAACACCCAAATCTTATTCCTTACAAAGAGTATGTACTGACGTTGATCCCCCATTTCGAAGAGATAACTTTTGAACACTTCCCAAGAGAGGAGAATCAGTTGGCGGATGCACTAGCTACGATGTCTTCCATGTTCAAAGTCAAATGGGACAACGAGGCTCCCCAGATCATTATCTGGAAATTGGACGAACCTGCACATTGCTGTGACCTTGAGGCTAAAGAGGTAACTGAAAAACCTTGGTATCACGAAGTGAAGAGGTACCTTGAAGCTCAAGAATACCCTGAAGGCGCATCTGTTAATGACAAGATGTTTCTGAGAAGGTTCGCAGCAAAGTTCTTCCTCAGCAATGGCATTCTCTACAAACGAAACCATGATTCAACCTTAATACGTTGTGTGGATAAGACTTAAGCAGAAAAGATCATGGCAGAACTACATGAAGGTGCCTTCGGAACACATTCCAGTGGACATACCATGGCAAGCAAAATCCTTCGGGCAGGATATTTCTAGTCCACAATGGAAGCTGACTGTTACCAACATTCTCGGACGCGTCACAAATGCCAGATCTATGCTGATAAGGTGCACGTTCCCCCAGTTCCTCTGAATGTTTTGACAGCACCTTGCCTTTTGCAATGTGGGGCATTGATATGATCGGAGAGATCAGACCTACGACATCTAACGGGCATCGCTTCATCCTTGTGGCGATTGAGTATTTTACAAAGTGAGTTAAAGCAGCTTCCTACGCTACCGTAACCAAGAATGTCGTGGCACGGTTCATTAGGCATAACCTGATCTGTCGATACGGTGTACCTGAGAGGATCATTACGGATAATGGTACCAATCTTAATAACAAGATGATCACTGAGCTCTGCGAGCAATTCAAGATACAGCACCACAACTCTTCTCCCTACCGGCCGAAGATGAATGGGGCTGTAGAAGCAGCAAATAAGAATATCAAGAAGATTGTGCAGAAGATGACATTAACCTACAAAGATTGGCACGAGATGTTACTGTTTGCTCTTCATGGGTACCGTACCTTAGCGCGAACGTCAACAGGGGCAACTCCCTTTTCCTTGGTCTATGGCATGGAGGAAGTCTTGCCTATTGAAGTCCAGATACCCTCTCTTCGAATAATGAAGGATGCAAGTTTGAGCGAAGATGACTGGATCCAGACTCGACTTGATCAATTAAACCTAATTGACGAAAAGAGACTCACTGCTATTTGTCATGGTCAAACGTACCAAAAATGGATGATCAGGGCATTTAACAAGAAAGTCAGACGACAAGAGTATCAAGTCGGAGACCTGGTAATCAAGCGCATAATTCTTCCTCAAAGTGATCCCAGGGGCAAATGGACCCCTACGTACGAAGGGCCATTTGTGGTTAAACATATCTTCTCAGGAGGAGCTATGATTCTAACCACCATGGATGGTGACGACCTTCCTCACCCCGCCAATGCAGACATAGTAAAAAGATACTACGCATGAATAAAGACCCGCTAGGTTGACACACCTAGGCAAAAATAAGGGCTTCCCGGCGAACCAAAAGGGTTCGGGCAAAAATAAGGGATGAAATGAAAAAAATCTGTACACCCGACAAGTCGAAAACCTGAAAAGGCGGCTTGGGAAAAAATGGGTATCCCGGTGGACTGAAAACCCGAAAGGGCGGTCCAGGAAAAAGTTAGGGATAAGCGTAATACTATGTCTCATTGGATCACCCTGCATCCAGAATTTGGCCTCAACTATCAGGTTCAAACGGCATCGATCAATCAGCTTCATCTTCAACCGAGCAGCAAAGTGATGAGACGCTTGAAGACATAAAGGCGATAGCAGAGTTGGAACCCAGTGGGATTATTTTTCACATAGCAGTTTTGTTTTCCTTTTCCTTTTGTATAAACTCTATTTTGTTCGGCGGTGTTCTCTTACTAGCATGTCAGCCTCTTGTACATAAATGCCTATTTACAGGCAAATTCAAAAATCAATACAAATTCACTTTTCCAGACAAATTGCCAACTATTTTTTCTTTTTCTGTTTTGTTTTGCAAAGAACGTCCAATGTTCATTTTTGATATATGCATTTGACATTAATTGCTAACTCATAAATATTTGCATGCGAAACAAAGGACTAATTACAGGTGACATCAGAAATAGGGGCAATAATGAGTTGTCTAAGCGGTCTAGTTGCTCCGTCCACCAAGGTACCAAGGTAAGTTCGGCTGAAGAATGTAACCAGGATACCTTCACTCCCCCCAGAGTAAGACCAATCATCAATACTCTCCCCGAGCAGAGTTGGTCTCCCATCAGCCCCGATAAGGCACAGTGTCTCCAGCAAGTTAGCAACACTCTCCCCAAGCAGAGTTAGTCTACTGTCAGCCTTAAGGAAGTTGGGAACCCCCAAGAAATCTCAATATTCCCCGGCGGAGTATACAGATGTTCCTAAGCAAGCATCCCCGGCAGTCTTAATATAAGATTGTTCCCCGGCGGAATACAGACACCCCAGTGGAGCCACTTCCCCAGTGCAGGTCAAAAGTTTCCCCAGGAGAGTTGAATTATCCTCCCCAATAGATTCTGGAAGCTTATCCCCAGTAGATTCTGGAAGCTTATCTCCTGCAGAGTACGAACGCATCTCCCCGGCTTTATTTAAAGGTTATTCCCCACCAGAGCTTATAAATGGGTTATCCTCAGTTAATTACCACGGAAAGATCGTCCTCGGCGAAGTTCTTCCTATCCCCCAGCGGAGTTCATCAAATTCCCCAACATAACTTATCAACGGAATCCCCAGCGGAGTCCTCATTAAAATCTCAGCGAAGTATTTCTTCCCACAGAGTAATTCCCCGCGGAGTAATCTCTCCAACAAGTTTATTCCCCAACGGAGTCATCTTCTCCTACCGGTTTATTCTTGCAACCATCATCACCAGCGGAAATGAAGAACTTCACTCTTCAACATCAGCCAAGGATTTAACTTCCCGGCATGCGTCAAGGATTTATTTTCCTAGACGAACATTCATAAACATTTCACATTTTATACATCCTGCTTACATACATAACAAAGTGCATACGACACAATCTCATTTATTCTTGAGAACATCATGACGTCATGCATTTCATACATCATGACATTGCATACAACTGATGTTTTGCCTTTTCAGGAAAAAGATCAATCCAAAGATGATTACTATCAACTGTCGCAGTTCCAGATTCGATACCTGTATCTAGCCAGGGCATATCTGTAGACGACAAATTCCAAATTCGATTCCTGTATCTAGCTAGGGCATATCTGTGAGTAACTGATTGTAGATTCGACACCTGTATCTAGCCAGGGCATATCTGCATGAAGAGTTTAGAGATTCGATACCTGTATCCAGCCAGGGCATATCTGTGAGTAATTGATTGTAGATTCGATACCTGTATCCAGCCAGGGCATGTCTGCATGAAGAGTTTAGAGATTTGATTCCTGTATCCAGCCAGGGCACGTCTGTAAGCAACCTTTTGAAGTTCCGGATTTGATTTCTGTATCTAGCCAGGGCATATCTGTGAGTAACTGATTATAGATTCGATACCTGTATCCAGCCAGGGCATGTCTGCATGAAGAGTTTAGAGATTCGATTCCTGTATCCAGCCAGCGCACGTCTGTAAGCAACCTTTTGAAGTTCCGGATTCGATTCCTGTATCTAGCCAGGGCATATCTGTGAGTAACTGATTGTAGATTCGATACCTGTAACCAGCCAGGGCACGTCTGCATGAAGAGTTTAAAGATTCGATACCTGTATCCAGCCAGGGCATATCTGTAGATGACTAATTCCAGATTCGACACCTGTATCCAGCCAGGGCATATCTATGAGTAACTGTTTGTAGATTCGATACCTGTATCCAGCCAGGGCATGTCTGCATGAAGAGTTTAGAGATTCGATTCCTGTATCCAGCCAGGGCATATTTGTAGACGACTAATTCCATATTCGATACCTGTATCTAGCCAGGGCATATCTGTGAGCAATTGATCATGGATTCGACACCTGTATCTAGCCAGGGCATATCTGCATGAAGAGTTTGAAGATCAACCCCTGAAACAGGCCAGGAAATTATCTTTCTTTCTCAGGTACGCAAGTTCTCGCTAAGGAATCTCTTACGCGATCGACCCCCCGATGGCATCTTTAAGCCCATCTCCACAACAATCCATTACAGTTCCAAATGGCATCTATAAGCCCATTCTCGATAAGGTTCTGTCACGTCTCCAGATGGCATCTATAAGCCCATCCTCTTATCCACCATCTCTCCAAATGGCATCTGTAAGCCCATTCCCGCCATCACCTTGCTGACATTCTACTATGCGAGTGCAAATTTCTGGGCACTCTAGTGTTCAATCATCTTCCACCCTCGGATCACGAAAGGCACACAAGCCAATCTACATCCTCAGGTCTAAGAAGATTGAACAGGGGCAACTGTTGTACCCCAAGATTTTCCCTCCCATATTCTTCAAAGTTTTGACAAGCATCATCTCAATTTGCTCAAGTCTACTCAAGGGTTGCACAATCAACCATCCTCCTAAGCCAGCTAAAATTAGGTTTTTGGTTCTTGCAAGGAAGTTGAGGTTTTCAAGGGCTCAATCAAGTCCCACATGCCTATAAACATTGTCAAGCATCTACATGCCAAGTTTCAAAGCTCACAAGGTCAAGTTGCACAGTCAAAAACCCTAATTGCTTCACAATCAACTGCAGGGGCAAAATTGTCATTTGGCTATCAAAAGTCAAACTTTTTGGTCAACATCTTATTTTGAGCTCACAATCATCATTTGAGCTGGTCTTGATCATGATTCCACAAGCATGGCTCAAAAATCATCAAGATGCAAAAGTTTCCATTTTTTGACAGCTGAAAAGTCAACTGTAACTTGACCAAGTCATAACTTTTTCATGGTTCATCAGAAAAATCCCATCCAATGCTCATCTTGAAGGGGAGGACATTTCCTACAACTCATCTCACATTCCAAGTTCAAGAAATGCTCTCACAAAAAGTTATCAATTTCAACATTATAGGTCATTTTCAAAAGTCAACAAAAAGGAATTTTAAGTCAAAGACCATAACTGGAGATTGGTAAAATCAAAATGACATGGGACCAAAGGCATTGGTTAGAGGACTTCAAGATCTTTCCAAAATGTCCAAGAACATGTTCATATGATCAAAATTGAGCAAGATATGCATTGGAGAAGTTGGGAAATTTTTGTGAAATGGCAAAAGTCAACTATCCTTAAAACTTCAATTTTTGACAAAAGGGCCCACTTTCTTCCACTTGATTCAGCCTTGTCATGCGATACACGTGTACCATGATTAATTTCAAGATTAAACATTTTTTTTTCCATTTTATTTAATTTTTATTGATTTAATTCATTTTAAATCCATAAAAATTCAAATAAAATCTAAAAGTTAATGGAATGGCATATTTTTGGTTTGAATAGCTTTTATGTATGATGAGCCAGCTACCAAATTCGTGTAAGGCTATTTTGTGCACAAAATCATGGTTTTGAACCAAGTTTGGAAAGTCCTTTAATGGTGATAAACCAAAATCTCAAGACATCAATACAATGGATCATTGGCTCAGTTGCTGACTTAAATGCATTCCCATACATATGCTGAACCAAAACCTAATACATTTGACGTGAAAAAGCTGCTGCAAACCCTTATGCCATTTTGAAAAAAAGTCAAGAAAAGTCAAAACTGAATTCAACCTTCCAGGCCAATTCAAACCCTTTTGTTGATTCAAACACGTTGCTAGCACACTCAGGAACACATTGCAATCAAATTCAAGTGTCAACACCCAAGAAAACGCTCTACACAGTCATACGGTTTGCATATTTGTCTCACAATCATAATTCATTATTCCTGCATCATTGATGAAATTTTTTGTGTGCTTTACATTGCTAACTCTTCTGAAGCTAATGGTATAAGACAATTGCATTATGGAGCCCTGAATCACAAATCACCATGGATGATTTTTAGGGTTTCAAAGCTTTCCAATTAGGGCTTTTCAGTATAGGCAAAATCAAGCCTTCTAAGACCCATGGTTGAATTCGTCACATCCAGACGAACATGAATTTGTGCTCGCGAAATATTTATATGGCCTAGGATCCTATTCGCTATTATTGGCAGTTTCATTTTATGGGGGTTAAAAACCCCCGCTAATTGCTTTTGTTTTGCAGGTTACAGGATGAAGACGAAGGGCGTGTCAGCTTGCTACTGGATGATTTAAATGGCGCGCGTTTTTTTCATAATTGTTAGCACATGTGTTGGTTTCCTATAATATATTTATTGTTTACCATTATAACAAATGCGTTCAGTTGGTTCAGTGGTACAGGTGCTGGCAAATGATCATTGGGACCTGGGTTCGATTCCCAGGTCCCCCAAATGCTTATTTCTATTTTTGCATAACGTGTTCCTGTGCAGGTTTCACAAAGCTTTCCACCATGTGCATCAAACGGTCATGCGCCAAGTGGCCTCAAAGATCAATCCAGGGGCTATGAGATGCTGGATACCATGCTCCAAGTCAAAGCGCACGCAACCAATTGCAGGAAGTCAAACAAGGCTTGAGATAATGGGCCTCACAATTCCAGAATCCACCCCCCCATGCTGGCCCAACACCCTTGGTTTACTATTTTTTTCATTTTTCTTTTTTCCTTTTTATTTTCTTTAGTAATTATTCTTAGTATTATTTAATTAATCAATTAATTAACATCTTCACAATAAAATTCAGAAAAACAAAAAAAAAACATTTTTATTATTTATTAACTTATTTTGTAAATAAATGTAAATTAAATTAAATTAGTTTAATTAGTTAACTTTAATACCTTTTTTACAATAAATAAAAACAAATTTAGACTTAAGCTTTTCTTTTGACATTTTTAATTCCTTTTTTATTTTATTTCATTAAAACATAAAAAACACAAAAAATATTTTTCTTTTAATCAAATTAATTAATTAGTAATTAGGCTTAATTTTTTTAATTAATTGCAAAAAGGGTCAAAACCCTCAGGACATCCCGATTCATTCTTTCGCGCGCATTTTAGTTTCAATTCGTTATTTTGAATATTTATGTAACTGCTTCCGGAAATGTAATAGTTAATTAGGTTTATATCTTTATTTACTATTTCCCACATTCTTATTTTTAAAACGGGTTTTTGTTTTTTGGCGATGTATAGACCCGCGCCTTGTAATAGTTAGATTTACCTTTCCGCAATTTATTTTCCGCACTCCTAACTGTTAAAAAAATGCATGAAAGAATGTATGAAAAATAAAACCAATCCGTAGCTCACAAATAACATGAAAAGACAATTTAACTAAAAAACAACACACATGCACATGTCACTCCTAGGGTACGCCTCACTGGTTGCCTCGAACGTGGTCATCAAGTATAGGGTGTCTTAGAGGTCGCCCTCCTGTCTAAAGATCCAGTCGCCTCGAAACGATTGCCTCGGATACAAAGGATCTAGGACATTAGGGTTACTTCTAAGGTGTCCTACTATTGCTTTGGTGACCACACATGTCCCTTAATCGAATTGACCCGAATAACTCCGACAATGGTGCTACCTACCTCTCAATGGTGGGATAGCACTATCTAAAGGACTCTTACACAGCCTAATTCCTTAGGGTAGGTAGATTTCTCTTAAGTACTTGCTCTTTTCAAAACAAACAAAAATACTTTTCGCACCCACACTTTCAAAAAGTTTTCAAACAAATTTTTCATACACTCTTGAGGACAGATACAAGAGTTACTTAGAAATTTTTCAAACGAAACTTTTTCAAAACCCACTTACACTTGAAAAGCAAACATATTGTGAAAACATAAGAGCAAGTACCTAAGAGCCCGTGGATAACCACGGATAGAAAGGGTTCTAACACCTTTCCTTTCTATAAATCTACCTCCCGAACCGAGAAACATTCTCGAAAAAGGAATTTTGTTGTGCTTTTGTCCTTTCCATGTTGGAGAACATAAAAGACGGTGGCGACTCTTGCTTACCGCGACATTTCGTGAACCAGCTTAAAAAACAGTAAGTTCTATTTCCACTGATCACACTTGGGATTCGAACCCAGGTCCTGTGAGTCACATCATACACTCTACTACCACTCAACCAACGCGCTTTATCTGTTATTATATTGGAAACTAATAATAATATGGGAAAAACAAATTAATGGATCAGAAAAAAAATAAAAGCGCGCTATATTTGAACCATCCAATGGGGGAGGGCCATGTCTTCATCTTCTTCGTTTGGCCCTGGATATTTACCTACAGATTTATATCCGCGGCTAAATCCGTATGTCCATCCTAAAATTAGTTCTAGGCCACGAAAACACAATCCAAGACCATGGTTATGTTCGTCTAAGCTTCCTGAACAAATCTATACCATTCTTGGACCTTGATTTCACCTGTACAAGAAATGCCCAAAAACACAAACCAAGAACCCTAGATTTGGCTAGGGGGTTATAGGGCAGACAAATGCAATCAAATAATGCAGAAAGCTTCTAAATTGACCAAGGATCATGAATATGCAAAGATTTTGTAAGAAAAGTGCAAGAACAATGATCTACGAATTCAACTGAAATGCACTTTTTTGAGACACTTACAGAGCTTTAGGGTGCGTATGAGGACTTGTTAGGGATTGGTTTCGCTTCAATGATTTCCCAACAATTGATTAGCGTTGATATTTGCTTCTGAATTGGCCTCTATGCATGATTTCAGTTTCACACTTTTTGGTCAATTTTCAAGTTTTGTTCTTGGTGATTCTGCAGCCTCTAACCTCTTGTCTCGTGTCCTTTGCCTTGTATATGTATAATGCAATGTATTAGGTCAAGTTTTATAGACCGAATCCTTATACATTATGGCTATAGGATTTGATTTGATCCTCCATTGATAACCTTCCAATTTTGCCAAAAATCCAATCTTTTTTCACATGTAATGGTTCATACGAATTTGATTCACTTGATGATGATGATGATTAGGTCCTGAAATAGCCAAAAAGAGATCAAATAATCAATGTTTGGATTTTATTTGATTTAAATTGATTAAAAATGAAATAATTCATTAAAAAATCAAATTAAATAATAAAATTGACAAATGGTCACAAGGATGAAGCTAGGACACGTGTGTAGTGTGACAAGATCAAATCAAGTGGAAAGGAATGGGCCCATTTGACAAAATTTGAAGTTTTTGGGATAGTTGACTTTTGGCAATTTTGCAAAAATGCCCAACTTCAACAATGCATAACTTCTTCAATTTTGAACTTTTGGAAGTGTTATTTGACTTTTTAGAAAGCTTGAGATGTCCTATAACCAACCCTTTTGGTATCATCTCATTTTGATATTCCATGCTCAAGTTATAACCTTTGGAAAAAAAGGTGTTTTTGTTGACTTTCAAAAATGACCTATAATGTCCAAATTTGTAACTTTTTGTGAGTGCATTTCTTGATCTTGGGGTATGAATATGGATTGTAGGAAATTGCATGCTCTTCAAAATGAGCTTTTGATGGGTCATTTCTCATAAAGTATGAGAAAGTTATGCTTGATCAAAGTTGAGTTGACTTTTCCTACAAAACCCTAATTTAGCAACTTTTGAGTCTTGATGAATTTTGAGAAATCCTTGATGAATCATGATCAACCCTTGATAAAATGATGAAATATACTTCAAAATGAGAATGTTGACAAAAAATCTTGAAGTTTGACTGTTTATAGGTCACAGTTGACTTTTGCCCTAACACAGTCGATTTTTGGACCTTTTGAGCCTTTGACTGAGCAAACTTCCTCTACAAGGCTTGAAATTTGACATGGATGATCTTGAGAACATATTAGGACATTTGGGAGAACTTGAGGTCATTTGTATGCAAGGACCTTGATGCAACACAAAACCCTAATTTGAGATTGACTGCCTTAGGAGATAACTTGACTGTCCAACTCTTGAGCAATCTTGAGCCACTTGGAGATTATTCTTGAAATGTTTTGGGAAATATGAGAGGGCAAATTTTGGGGTACAACACACCCCTCTTGAGCCTTTCCTAAAATGGGTACGAATTCATGCTCAGAGTCTTATGATGCCTTATCCCTCCATTCTCCCGGTAATCATTGAGCCTGTTATAGAAGGAGATGTTCCATACATTATCCAGCATCCTGACATGCCCACCTCTCTTGAAGACTTACAAAGAGATTGGATACAACTATAGGGGGAGAGAGATACTTTCGAGACTCAATTCTACACTAGTGAGAAGAAGGTTTTGGAACTCACTAAACAACTTCATGAGGAGCAGACTCTGAATGCCTACATTGCACCAAACAGGATGCGTGCAACTTTTTTATCTTAGAGTTTTTGTATTTATGTGTAAGCCTAAAGAGGCATTGATGTACTCAAGCTTTAAATTATTAATATAACGTGTGTTTCCTTTTTGTCTAAAACAAATTTGAATCTCTAAAAATCCTTGAAATCATTGATATGCATTTATCATTCATCATAACATAAGCAGGTTTCTTGCAACAAGTCTCCTCATCTTTCTATTGTTTATTTCAGTAAGATGGATCTCGAGAAAATGGTGAAGGACCTCCAAGCACATAATGCTCAATTTCAACAGATGTTCTTAACTCTAGCCAAAGGACAAGAAGAGTTGAAGACCTTGCTGGTTGAAGAGAAAAAGAAGAAGACAAATAAAATAACCGGAGTTCTAAATATGGGAAGAAGGTTTCACGGACAAGCTAGACGGACCTTAGACTATGCAACGTCATCTGGTGAGAAAGATAATCAAGATGGGAAAGGCAAGGAAGCAGTTGTCTATCCATATTCAGAAGAGGAAGAGGAAGAAGAAGATTATTCTGAAGAACAAAATCCTTCGGCCGACGACAAGTATAAGCATCTGGAAGAAATGTTAAGTGCAATGGAAATTCAAAAAGTGCCTGGATTGGACTTTGAGGAGTTGGGGTTAGTATCTGGGATTGTCATTCCTCCAAAATACAAGGCACTGGTGTTCGCCAAATACGATGGTGTTTCATGTCCCAAAATGCATCTTCGGTCCTATGTAAGGAAACTACAGCCTCATACTGCTGACAAGGATTTATGGGTACACTTCTTTCAAGAAAGTCTGTCCGGAACTCAACTTGATTGGTTTTATCAGCTAGAAAGAGCCAATGTTCATAATTGGGAAGATCTTGCCGCTGCCTTTTACAAACAATACCAATACAATGCAGACCTTGCTCCCACCCGTACTCAACTCCAGAGTATGGCCATGGTTTCAAGTGAAGGCTTCAAAGACTATGCACAAAAATGGAGGGAATTAGAAGGAGGAGTCCAGCCTCCCCTATCTGAAAGAGAGTTAGTAGACATGTTTTTGGGCACCTTGTCCGGTCCTTTCTTTAATCACTTGATTGGGAGTTCCTCGACAGGTTTTACCAAACTGATATTGACCGAAGAAAGAGTGGAAGGCGGGATAAAGGATGGGAAAATTCAAAAATACGCATCCTCTGCTGCTGTAAGGAAACCATTTATTGGAAAAAAATAAGTTATTGTTGTATATCCTCAGAGAAATCAAGATAGGACTGAACACCTTCCAATGGTGGGGGCTGTCATGATTCCTAAAACTGCATCTGCTCAGCAAAGAAGCAACTATCCAAGAACGGAAAGACCAGCTAGACAGTTCACTCTAATTAATATGACACTATCTCAAGTATTGCCATATTTGTTAAGATCCATCCTAGTGACTTTGAAATAAGCTCCAAAGAATCCTAACACAACCTCTCCTCACCTAATGCCCGCTGTGCATACCATTCTGAGAGTCCCGGCCATGACACTAACAACTGTTAGACTCCGAAAAACAAAGTACAAGACCTTCTTGAAGCCAAAGAGATTGAATTCAACGCACCAGAAATTCCCAATGTTATCACTTCCCCTATGCCCAAGCAAGACCGTAATGTCAACACCGTTGAGGAAGGTATGTTTATTACTTTGGTTGATGAACTTGTGAGTCCACTCCTGACTATAAAAAAGAACTTGTTAAATTCCGGTGTATTCCCAGGCTGTGATGAAAGATGTCATTTCTGTTTTTCCTCACCAACCAGCTGTCATTTTTTAAAAGCAGGCGTTCAATGCCTAATAGATGACAAGGAGATTTTGTTCGAGAAGACTTCTATTCCAACTGTTTCTTATATTGATGTTTCCATAGTGACCATTTCCGCCAATTCTTCCAGGGTCTCCACCAAAAGACCCGTTAGAATTACATCAGTTCCTAAAGTAGCTCCGTTGATAATTACAATGCATGGACTAATCCCGTATCCGTCATACAAAACCGTCCTATGGAAATATGGAGGTGATGTCTACTATCACGGTATCAAGCAAGATTAGCCAACTGCTAAAGATTCAAGTTCTGAGAAAGTTGACTCTGATATTAGTAACATCGCGAGGACTAGCAAGATAACCCTAAGTGGAAGGGTATTCTCTCCAGAAATTGCTCCTCCAAAAGTTATTTTCGGACCTGTAATTATTCCTGTTGTTGTTGCTCCTCCAAAGGCTATTCCCAGTCCTGCAATCATTTCTGCTAATACTCCTGTTGACAAAACTGTTGCAGTCCCTGTTATCACCCCTACTGACATTCCTATTGCCGAGTCAACTGAGACTCGAGGCAAAGGTGTTCTCGTTGAGCTTGTCCGGATGAAATCACAATCAGTAGCTATCCCTGAGACCTCCCGAAAGGAGATGGAGGAAATTCTAAAGATTATAAAAAGAAGCGACTACAATGTAGTCGAGCAACTAGGGCAGACTCCATCAAAAATTTCCATGTTGGCTTTATTGTTATGTTCCGAGGTTCATGCAAAGGCCTTGGTAAAATTCCTTAAAACTGCCCATGTACCCCAAGAAACATATGCCGATCAGTTCCAAGACTGCGTAGCCAACTTGACGGCAGATAATGGTTTAGGTTTTTCGGATGCTGATTTAACGCCAAGGGGGAGGAAGCCTAACGAGGCATTGCATGTCTCAGTCGAATGCAGGGGCACGACTTTGGCTCAAGTCTTGGTTGATACCGATTCGTCTCTGAATGTGTTGCCTAAAAAGGCTCTTGATTGGCTTGATTGTGAAGGATTGACCTTGAAACCTAGCAACATAGTAGTGAGGGCCTTCGACGGATCAAAAGGGATGGTGCATGGGGAAGTGGACATCCTCATAAAAGTTGGAACCCAAACATTTGATTCAACTTTTTATGTAATGGATATTCGCCATTCATATTCCTGCTTATTAGGCCGACCGTGGATCCACAATGGTGGTGCCGTTACCTCTATGTTGCATCAAATGCTGAAATATCCAATTTAGGGGAAAATCATCATTGTTCATGGAGAAGAAGAATATATGGTCAGTCATCTAAATTCATTCCGATATGTGGAATTAGATGGTGAATTTATTGAAACTCCATTCCAAAACTTTGAAGAAGTCCCGAAAACTGTGGCGGTAACCAAGGATATTTCCCAAGTCCCAAAGATTACAAGGCCTCCACTCAAGATGTCGTCTTTAAAAGATGCCAAGGCAGTGATCGAAGAAGGTGGGTACACTATTTGAGGCCAATGACCAGATATCCCATACAAATCTGACAAATTTGGTTTGGGTTTAACTTCAGGAGCCCATAAAGTTGTACGCCGTGCTCGTTCCGGAGGACTACCCTTGAAGATTAGCAACCACAAAGTCAACGTGGTGGAGGATGATGAAGACATCTATGACCTGGAGGATTTGATTTTCCCAACTATCAGTGGAGGGCTCAAGAACTGGGAAGCTAGAGATTTTGTCCCGATCACTTTTATCTAACAGTAATTTGTCTTTAAATTTTGTCGGACCTGTAATATTAAACAATTCAGACTCTTAAAAGCTTGTGCCTTACCCGAGGCACAATGGTCCATTTGTAAGGGTTATCATCTCATTTCCATATGACAGCAATGAATCATGGACGTTTTTGCATACAAACTTTGTGCTCATTTTTTTTCTTTTTACATTTTCATTTATTTTAAAGATAGCTATACTCTTACATACACTCACACTCAAAATGCAGATCTACATCCATTCGGGATCCCATGGGTAACAATTCTGCTATGTCCTTCTGTGATTATGAAAATCTAATCTACCAAACCGAAGACGAAGGTGAGGAAGATTGTGAAGTACCAGGGGAACTCTCCAGGTTACTACAACAAGAAGAGAGGACCATACACCCCCACAAAGGACCAATTGACACAATTAACCTAGGTACCGAAGAAGACAAAAGAGAAGTCAAGGTGGGTGCCAATCTGGAACCTAGTGTCAAAGAGCGCCTGATTAAATTGTTACATGATTATGTTTAGGTCTTTGCCTGGTCGTACAAAGACATGCCAGGACTTGATGCTGATATCGTGGTACATCGTCAACCAACAAAAGAAGACTGCCCACCGGTAAAACAAAAGGTCCGTCCCATGCGACCATACATGTTAGAGAAGATCAAAGGGGAAGTCATGAAATAATTCAACACCAGATTCTTGGTCATTACTTCCTATCCGTAATGGGTCACCAATGTTGTTCCCGTGCCTAAAAAGGACGGCAAAGTACGAATGTGCATGGACTATAGAGATTTGAATAGGGCACGCCCTAAGGATGATTTCCCATTTCCCCATATTGACATTCTAGTTAACAATACGACACAACTTAAGGTGTTTTCCTTCATGGATGGTTTCTCAGGCTACAACCAAATGAAAATGGCGCCTGAGGACATGGAGAAAATAACCTTTGTCACACAGTGAGGGACATTCTGCTACAAGGTTATGCCATTTGGGTTGAAAACGCTGGGGAAACATATCAACGTGCCATGGTAGCTCTATTTCACGACATGATACATCACTAAATAAAGGTCTATGTGGACGACATGATAGCCAGATCTCAAACAGAAGAAGAGCATCTTGGTCAATTGCAGAAATTATTTGAGCGGCTAAAGAAATATAAGCTGAGGTTGAACCCAAATAAATGCACGTTTGGAGTGAGGTCTGGTAAAATCTAAGGCTTTATCGTCAGCGGTAAGGGTATTGAAGTGGATCCCGCCAAGGTGAAAGCGATACAAGAGATGGCTGCTTCCCGTACTGAGAAGGAAGTCAGAGGATTCTTGTGACAGTTAAACTACATTGCCAGATTCATTTCTCACTTGACAGCTACTTGTGAACTAATCTTCAAATTACTAAAGAAAGATCAAGTAGTCAAATGGGATGATGAGTGCCAAACTGCCTTCGACAATATCAAAGAGTACCTGCAAGAGCCTCCTGTTTTGATTCCACCTGTTGGGGGAAGACCATTGATCATGTATCTAACCGTTTCGGAAAATTCAATGGGGTGTGTGCTGGGGCAGCATGACGAGTCTGTCCGAAAAGAGCATGTTATTTATTACCTGAGCAAAAAGTTTACCGATTGTGAAACAAGATATTCATTGCTCGAGAAAAATTACTGCACTCTGGCATGGGCTGCTCGCTGGCTAAGACAGTATATGCTGACCCATACTACCTTATTGATATCTAAAATGGGTCCAATAAAATACATCTTCGAGAAACCTGCCCTCTCTGGGAGAATAGCGAGATGGCAGATGATCCTGACAGAATATGACATATAACATACTACCTAGAAAGCAATAAAGGGTTGTGTACTAGCTGATCCCTTGGCTCACCAAGCAGTGGAGGACTACCAGTCCATGAAGTTCGAATTCCCAGATGAAGACATCATGATGGTAAACAACTGTGAAGAATTCAGACCATATGACGGACCTGAACAAGGATCTCGATGGACCCTGGTTTTTGATGGGGAATCCAACGCACTCGGCAATGCTATAGGTGTTGTACTCATATCTCCTGAAGGATGTCACACTCCCTTTACGACAAGACTTTGCTTCAATTGTACAAATAACATGGCAGAATACGAAGCGTGCATTTTTGGTCTCAAAGCTGCCATAGATTTGGGGATCAAATCCTTAAGTGTATTCGGAGATTCAACCTTGGTCATCAGCCATATCAAAGAGGAATGTGACACCAAACACCCTAACCTTATCCCCTACAAATAACATGTGTTAACATTGATCCCACATTTTGAGAAGATTACCTTCGAGCATTTCCCGCGAGAAGAAAATTAGCTAGGAGACGCAATAGCCACAATGTCATCCATGTTTAAACTTAAATGGGATAACGAGGCTCCCCAGATCACCATTGAACGAATGGATGAACCAGCTCACTGTCACGAGATTAATACTGAAGAAGTAGTGGACCGGCCATGGTTTCACAAAGTCAAGAGGTATCTCGAGGTTCAAGAATATCCAGAAGGAGCTTCAGTCAATGATAAGAAGATCTTAAGGAGATTCTCTGCGAAGTTCTTCCTTAGTAACAACATTCTCTACAAACGCAACCATGACTCTGTTTTGCTCCGTTGCATAGACAAGGTGGAGGCAGAAAAGATCACGGCTGATCTACATGAGGGCACTTTTGGTACCCATTCAAGTGGGCATACGATGGCAAAGAAAATCCTATGGGCAGGTTATTACTGGTCTACCATGGAAATAGATTGCTATCAACATTCTCAAACCTGCCACAAGTGTCAGATCTATGCTAACAAGGTGCACGTACCTTCGGTTCCTCTGAATGTCTTGACGCCTCCTTGGCCTTTTGCTATGTGGGGGTATCGACATGATTGGTGAAATCAAACCAACAGCCTCTAATGGACACCGCTTCATTTTAGTGGCCATTGACTATTTTACAAAGTGGGTTGAGGCAGCCTCTTTCACTTCCATTACTAAGAATATTGTAGCCAGGTTCATTAAACAAAATCTCATCTGTCGGTATGGTATTCTGGAGAGGATCATCACAGACAATGGTACGAATCTAAACAATACTATGATCACCGCCCTATGCGAGCAATTCAAGATCCAGCATCACAATTCTTCCCCTTACCGGTCAAAGATGAATGGTGTTGTCGAAGCCGCGAATAAGAACATCAAAAAGATCATACAGAAAATGACAGTCACGTACAAAGACTAGCATGAGATACTACCATTCACTCTCCACGGGTATCGTACCACAGCGCGCACATCAACCAGGGCAACACCCTACTCTCTGGTATACGGCATGGAGACCGTCTTGCCTATTTAGGTCCAGATCCCATCTCTGAGAATTATGAAGGATGCAGATCTGAACAAAGACGATTGGATCCATACTCGACTTGATCAACTGAACTTGATTGATGAGAAAAGACCTACTGTTGTCTGTCATGGTCAAATGTATCAAAAATATATGATCAAGGCTTTCAACAAAAAGGTCAGACGCCAAGTGTATCAAGTCGTTGATTTGGTGATCAAACGTATCATACTACCACAGGGTGATCCCAGGGGAAGATGGACTCCTACATACGAAGGACCGTTTATGATCAAAAGCATATTCTCTGGTGGAGCAATGATCTTGACCACCATGGATGGCGACGACCTTCCGCACCCTGTGAACACGAACATAGTCAAAAGATACTATGCATAAGAGGCCCGTTAGATTGACACACCTAGGCAAAACAAGGGCATCCTGGCGAACCAAAAAGTTACGGGCAAAAATTAGGGATAAAACAAAAAATATGTACACCCGGCAAGCTGAAAACCCGAAAGGGCAGCTTGGGCAAAAAAGGGTATCCCGGTGGACTGAAAACCCGTAAGGGCGGTCCAGGAAAAAGTTAGGGAATTAAAGAGTATGACTATGTCCTGTTGGATCACCTTACGGATAACCTTTGGCTTCAACTGACAAACTCAGCGGTTCTGATCAATTCAATCAGCTTTGGACAAGGCAACATATAGATAAGATGCTAAGAGACACGAAGGCTATAGCAGAATAGGAACCCCATGGGATTATTTCACATAGCTATCTTTTCTTTGTATCAAATTTCCATTTTTTTACGATGGCATTATCTTACTAGAATGTTTGTCTCATTGTACAAAAACACTTACTCAAAGTCAATACAAAGATATCCCTTTGAAAGTGCAAAACTATCTGTTTTTCTTTACTCTTGTTTTTTGTTTACGAAAACGTCCATTGATTTATTTTTGAACATATGCATTTGAATGTAACTACCGTTCACAAATAAACAAAATAGAAAGACAATCACTAATGGCTTTAAGAAATAGGGAAATCTCTCTGAGCTATTTCTGTAAAATTCCCCGCAGTGTGCAGTTTAATCCCCAGCGGAACAAAACTTCCAATTATCACTCCCCGGTAGAAGTCGCCAAAATTCTTAGGATTTCCCAACAGGATTATACAAGCAGCACATGGCATTTCCTTTACAACAAAGTTTATTTCTCTAAGTGGAAATTCATCAACACTTCAAAGCATGAAGACATGCACTCCATATCCTTAGCAGCAGTCGGGGATTTATTTCCCCCAAATCCAACAAGTAGTGCAGTAGATTAGCTCACATACGCATACATCGCATCCATATATCATAAACATTGATAACACTGTCAGAACATAGTTTGATTCTACAACCCTTAGTTAGAGTTTTGATGATAACAAATACAAAGAACAAATATGCACCCTAAAAATTATATTTTTATGTATGCAGAAGTTCTGACCAAAGCAGTATCAAAAGATATGCCATAAGAGCTACACGCTGAAGCAATTAGAACATGCGTTGAAGATTGATGACCAGAACCTGCGCTTAAGCAAAGTAAACTCTGATTATGAATAAGAACATGTTAATCCAAGTCATCAATATTCTGAAGCGTCAGCAACAGGCAAGGATGTAAGACTCTGAAGTGTTACTGATCATTTAATTCAACATCAATTACAACGGCTTCTTTCAGACAGGATCTTCTCCAAATGGAAACTGAGTTAATGTCATTTAACACGTTTGATGATCAACATAAATCCATTGCCTATATAAACAAGCTCAGTGTTCAAATCGTTAACGATTTTCTACATACCACTTACGCATATTCAAAAAGATGCAAGCAAATTTCATCATCTTTCCACGCTATAATCTTGTGTAAATTATCACAGTTGTGATAACAATTTTTGTAACGAAAAACAAAAACACATATTCTTGTATAATTGTTTTGAAACAGTGTTCGTTGAGATTAACCGGATTGTGGTTGTACTCAAGAAGACTTTAACAGTTGTTAAAGTAGTGATTGTAATCCTTTTGTGATTAGTGAATTAAGACCTCGTTGGAGAGAGGCGAAATCACCTTGACGGGTGGACTGAAGTAGTTTGAGATCAAACGAACCAGGATAAAAATACTGTGTCATTGCGCTTTTGATTTCAAGTTTTCAATTCAACCCCCCCTTCTTGTGTTTTTCACATCTTCAATTGGCATCAGAGCGTCTGGTTCTGAGCTTAAACACTTAACCATGTAAGTACAAGATCCAAGCTTCAAAAAAACACTATGGTGGGACCAAGCCAAAACATCAGCAATGACTACCATGAAGACAAGGATAGATTTAGTGGAAAACCTCCAGTCTTTGATGGAGAAAACTTTAACTACTGGAAAGACATAATTGAGAGTTTCTTTCTGGCCCATGATGCTGATCTGTGGGACATAGTGACTGATGGATACACGCACCCAGTGGATGGACGTGATCAGAAGATAGACAGAAAATTGATGTCTGACCAACAGAAACGTGACTTTAAAAATTACCATAAGGCCAGAACAATACTACTCAGGGCTATCTCATACTCAGAATATGAGAAAATATCAAACAGAGAGACTGCCAAGAACATGTTTGACTCTCTGAGAATGACGCATGAAGGCAACATTCAAGTCAAAGAAACCAAGGCCCTTGCACTCATTCAGAAGTATGAGGCATTCAAGATGGAAGATAGTGAATCAATAGAAACTATGTTTTCAAGATTCCAAATCCTTGTTGTTGGACTGAAGGTTCTTGACAAAGGGTATTCTACTGCTGATCACGTTAAGAAGATCATCTCTAGCTTACCTAAGCAATGGATGCCAATGGTCACAGCACTCAAGCTAGCCAAAGATCTCAACAAAATATCTCTAGAGGAACTTGTCAGCTCCCTCAGAAGTCAAGAGATAGAGCTAGAAGAAGATGGGCCTCAAAAGCAAGGTAAGCCACTAGCTTTAAAATCTAACAAAAAATCTGACTATATGGTTTTACAGGCTGTGGAAGAAACTTCTGATGGATCCTCATCAGAAGAAGATGAACTGTCTCTCCTCTCTAGAAGGGAGAAACAACTGTGGAAGCAGAGACAAAGGAAATTCAGAAATCCTAGAAGATCAGAGAATCAGAATGAATCCTCCTCCAGATATAGAAAGTCTGAGTCTTCCTATGGACACAGAAGATCTGAAGGTTCTTCAGGATACAGAAAGCCAAATAACAAGAACATCATCTGCTATGAGTGTAACAAGCAAGGGCACTACAAAAGTGACTGCCCAAGGCTTCATAAGGAAAAGCCCAACAAGAAGTCCTTCAAGGAAAAGAAGAAAATTCTCATGGCAACATGGGATTATTCGGACACCTCTGAAGCTGACTCAAAGTCAGATGATGAAAGAGAAAACATAGCTCTCATGACAAACGTGTCAGAAGAAAGTGAATCTTCTGGTTCAGACTCAGAATCAGACACTAAAGAGGTATTCCATGACTTTACCATTAATTTTACTAAGGCTGAACTTGCAGAAAGTCTAAATGAAATTCTGGAAAGGTATCAGCATATCAGAGTCAAATTCAAGAACCTGAAAAGGGATCTTGCCTCTGACTCTGAAAAGTCTGAGAGACTCAGATTAGAGAATTCTGAGTTAAAAGAAAAAATTTCAAAATTAGAAAATGATTTTCAAAATTCTAAGAAGGAAACAATATTAGAGACTCCCAATAATGCTGATGATATTATCAAAGAGTATCATCACAACTTTCCGAAGTTTCTAGCTAGAAACATAGATAGATGCAAGATGGCTTCAATGATCTATGGAGTTAGCAGAAATGGTAGAAAAGGGATAGGATATCAAGGAAAGGTATCTACACCTAAACAAGCCATGGACTTAGTCATAAAACGCACACCACTCAATTCACATTTTATATATGGGCACACACATGACATAAAATACACAAGTAGTGATTATTCTATCAAACCAAAATTCAATCAGAATTTTGGTAAAACTAACAAATCAAGACCCAAGAAAATGTGGGTACCTAAGGATAAAATTATACATGTAGCAGATATAGTTAGCATCAAGGCTAAGACACCAGTCATGGTACCTGGACTCTGGCTACTCGCGACACATGACAGGAAGAAGGCATATGTTCCAAAGCCTGGAACTTAAGCCTGGAGGCTACGTGGGATTTGGAGGCAATCAGAGAGGAAAGATCATTGGCTCTAGAATAGTAGGTAATGGAAATCTTCCCTCTATAAATAATGTCTTATTAGTTGATGGATTAATGCATAACCTGTTATCCATAAGTCAATTACGTGATAACAGTTATGATATAATCTTTAATCAAAATTCATGCAAAGCTGTTAGTCAGAAAGATGGGACTATCCTATTTAATGGAAAGAGGAAAAACAACATTTATAAAATAAAACTTTCTGAAATAAAGAGTCAGATTGTAAAATGCCTACTTTCTGTTAACAACGAGCAATGGGTCTGGCACAGAAGATTGGGGCATGTTAGTATGAGAAGAATATCTCAGATTAACAAACTCAATCTGGTCAGAGGACTTCCTAATTTGAAGTTCAGCTCAGATGCTCTGTGTGAAGCATGTCAGAAAGGAAAATTTGCAAAACCTGCTTTCAAATCCAAAAATGTTTTTTCCACCTCTAAGCCATTAGAACTTCTGCACATTGACTTATTTGGACCAGTAAAAACTGCGTCTGTCAGTGGCAAGAAGTATGAGTTAGTAATCGTAGATGACTATAGCAGATGGACATGGGTAAAGTTCTTAAGACACAAGGATGAGTCACACTCTGTGTTTGTTACCTTCTGCAACCAAGTTCAGAATGAAAAGGATCTTAGAATTGTCAAAGTCAGAAGTGATCATGGTGGGGAATTTGAAAATAAAAATTTTGAATTATTTTTTATTGAAAAAGGCATCTTGCATGACTTCTATTGTCCTAGAACTCCCCAACAAAATGGAGTTGTAGAACGAAAGAACAGAACATTGTAAGAAATGGCCAGAACCATGATCAATCAGACTAACATTGCTAAGATCTTCTGGGCAGAGGCAATCAACACAGCGTGTTACATTCAGAATAGAATCTCCATAAGACCTATTATGGAAAAGACTCCATATGAATTGTGGAAGAACAGAAAGCCCAACATTTCTTATTTTCATTCATTTGGATGCACTTGCTTTCTTCTGAATACAAAAAATTATCTGAACAAGTTTGACTCTAAAGCACAAAAGTGTATTATGTTAGGATACTCTGAACGCTCAAGAGGGTACAAAGTATACAATACAGAAACACATATTGTTGAAGAGTCAATCAGTGTTAGGTTTGATGATAAGCTTGGCTCTCAAAAGTCAAAGCATAATGAAATCCTTGTAGGTATGGAATTTGAACTCATAGGTACTGAAGATAACTCCTCAGAAGTTCTCAACAGAGACGCTCCCTCATCATCATAAAGAGTTACTGCAAGCAATCCAGCACCTTCAGCTGACCAACTTCAGAAAAGACTATCCAAAAGCAGCATAGCTCACCTAGAAGATAAAATACTGGGAAAGAAGGATGATCCAATCAGAACAAGATCAACATTCAGAAACTCTGAAGAATCCCTTTATGAGTCTGGTCTCTCTGATTGAACCAACAACAATTGATGAAGCACTTCTGGACAATGATTGGATTCTGTAAATGCAGGAGGAATAGAATCAATTCACCAGAAATGACGTATGGGATATGGTTCCCAGACCAAAAGGATTCAACGTCATTGGAACAAAGTGGGTGTTAAGAAACAAACTGAACGAGCAAGGAGAAGTCATCAGAAACAAAGCACGACTGGTAGCATAAGGTTATAGTCAGCAAGAAGGGATAGACTATACAGAAACTTTTGCTCCAGCTGCCAGGTTAAGAATCTATCAGACTTTTAATATCATTTGCTGTAAACAATGGCATCACTCTGTATCAGATGGATGTCAAAAGTGCATTCTTAAATGGCTATATAGATGAGGAGGTATATGTGCACCAACCCCCTAGGTTTGAGAATTCCAAAAATCCAGAATATGTTTTCAAACTAAATAAGTCACTCTATGGTCTGAAACAAGCTCCCAGAGCTTGGTATGAAAGACTAAGTAACTTCCTGTTAGAAAAGGAATTCACCAGAGGGAAAGTGGACACAACCTTATTCTGTAAGATAGTTAAGAATGACATGTTAGTATGTCAAATTTATGATGATGACATCATCTTTGGATCTACTAAACCCTCTATGGGAAGAGAGTTTGCTAAAGGTATGCAGGAAGAGTTTGAGATGAGCTTAATGGGGGAACTCAAATTCTTCCTGGGAATTCAGATAAACCAAACTCCAGAAGGAACTTACATTCATCAGAGCAAATACGTCAGAGAACTTCTGAAGAAATTTGATCTCTCAGAATGTAAGCCCTCAAAGATTCCAATGCATCCCACGTGCATTCTGGAAAAGGAAGAGGTAAGTAAAAAGGTAGAACAGAAGATCTACAGAGGTATGATTAGTTCTCTTCTCTATCTGATGGCTTCAAGGCCTGACATTTTATTTAGTGTTTGCTTATGTGCTAGATTCCAATCAGATCCTAGAGAATCTCACTTAACAGCGGTTAAGTGAATTTTCAAGTATCTGAAAGGTACTACTAATATGGGTTTGTTTTATAGAAAATCAAATGATTACAACTTAGTAGGATATTGTGACGCTGACTTTGCTGGAGACAGAGTAGAGCGTAAAAGCACTTATGGAAGCTTCCAGTTTCTGGGAGAAAATCTGATCTCATGGACCAGCAAGAGACAGTCCACAATAGCACTATCAACAACAAAAGTTGAATACATAGCAGCTGCTGGATGTAGCATGCAAATGCTCTGGATGAATAGTCAACTTGAAGACTTCAACATATTTGAGAGTAACATTCCTATCATCTGTGACAATACTTATGCTATTTGTCTCAGTAAGAATCCAATTTTGCATTATAGGGTTAAGCATATAGAAATAAACATCATTTTATTAGGGACTATATTTAGAAAGGGATTCTTAGCTTAAAATTTATTGACACAAACCATCAATGGGCTGATGTCTTTACAAAACCTCTTTCTGAAGATAGGTTTAACTTCATTCTGAAACATCTCAGCATGAAGCTATACCCAGAATAAAATATTTTATTTACATATCTTAACCTTCAGAAATTTATTATTTTCTGTGAACTATTGATCAACCTGTCTTCAGAGTTTAGAAGTACAGATTGCATCAGAATTTATCCATGAAGATCTGAATGTTTCATTTCAAGGATAGTTTAGAAATTGAACGTGTGTTCAGCCTCAGAAAGTGGCTGATGAATGGATGCATTGAGACACTTGTCAAGGGTAACCGTTCAAGTATCTTTCTGAATCCCCTAATTTCAGGTGTCATTAATGCTTATAATCATGACTAATTATTTCTTTTTCCTATTGTTTACGTTTTCAAAGAAACCTATTTAAACCCAAATTTTACTTTTTACATTCACTTCTTTTTACTCTCATCAATATTTTCTTTCGTCTCAAGTTCCTGCTTTCAAAAACCCCTTTCATCTTCCTCAAAATCTCGTGTGAACAATGGCTTCTTCAAGTGTCAAAAATGTAAATGCTCATGAATCTTCTTCAATGGAACAATATGAAGAACCCTACAGAACGCTCCTTACTCCTATTGATAATCTGGAAGTTCTCTCAGAACTGATTATTGATTTTGAAATCTTGCAAGAAAATGGCTTCAATCTGTATGAAGACGTTACTGCTCAAGGATGGAACAGGTACTTTAACCGTCTATTGGGGCCAACCTTTCCCATTCTTGTCAAAGAATTCGAGATACATGCTTCTTCTTCAAATCATCAGGTTACTTCTTATGTCATGGGCAAGAAAATTGTTATTACAGAAGACCTAATTGCAAAGCTTCTTGGATACAATGGTGGAGGTGTCAGATGCATTGACATGGCTGAGAGATGCTCTGACGTAAGTTCAATTGCAAAGGAAATTTTCACTCATGGACTACCCTTTAGTAAAATTAGAGATTTGAAAGATCACCATAGAATTTGTGCCATAATTATTCTAGGGTGTATCAACCACATGAAGCCCACAAGTTCTCCTGATTATATCAACATTGATCAGCAATTTCTGATCTATTTCATTGCTAAGAGGACAAAGGTAAATCTTCCACACTTGCTGTTTAATCATCTCAGAACTAGTGTGAAGGAAACAAGAGAAGATGAAAGGACCAAAAGGGATTGGATTCCCTTAGGAAGGCTCATATCAGATATTCTGACAGAGAATAGGCTGATAGAACATCTGACGGAGGCCCAGGAAATCAGCACATTGGAAGCAACCGCTGGGAAGCCCCTGAACGCTAAAAATCTGAAGAAGATGAAAATCATTGAGAATATCAAGAAGGTACCTACTGTTACTTCTCATTCAACCATCACTTCAAGACGGATACCTCTGGATTATTTTCCTCTATTTTCTGAGATTGACTCCAAACCAGAAATAATAGTCAGATATCTGGACACTTGCAAGGAAGATGGTACTGCACCAGAAATCAATATCCAAGACTTACACAAGGCTTCTCCAGAAGTTGTTTTAAATAAGACCAAGAAGAGGAAAGCAGCAGGAGAAGGACCCTCTCAGAGGACACCAAAAGCTGCCAAAAAGAAAGGTAATCCCTCCTTTGTTTCTGTTATAGAATCAATAAATGTATCAACATCTGAAGCCATGCCTTCTCAACCAGCGAACTCATCACCCCAAACATTTGAATACTTTGACATAGGGTTTGATCCATCAGAAACTCTAGGTCTGAATGAATATCACTCCCTTTCTCAAAATCCAAATCCTGAACAAAACCAACCAGAACTTGCCAAAGTTCTATCTGATATTGATTTATTTGACCAAGACTTTTCCTCTCCTTTACCATAAAATCCAAATTCTCAACTCCTAGAAAATCTAAACTCTGATACCACACCAGAAATTCTGCAACCACACTCTCCACAAACAGAAATTCCTCAACAAGAAATTCCTCACCCACAATCACCTCAACAAGAAATTCCTCAACCAGAAATACCACAACCAGAAGATCTGAAATCCATCTCACAACAACCAGAAACTCAACCTTCTGAAAATCAATCTTCTGATATCCATGAACCAGAACCCGACCATGCTACAAAAAACCAATCTGAAGAATCTCCTTCAGATTCTGATACAATCCCAATACCTGGAATCACAGAACCTCTTGCGGTTCACATGCCTCTCACCATTCATGACATTCCAGAAATCCCTTCATCTCTGGAATCCACTCCTCCAAACACCCCTACTAGACCAATCATCATTCCTGACTTTCCCACTCCTTCACCCATTAACAATCCAGCTGACAACATAAGACTTGTCGTTGATCCAACTGTGCTGGAAAAACTAGCTTCCATTTCACACAAAACTGCCATTCCCAAACCTAAACCAACTGAAACCACATCAGATGTTGGTACAAGTTTGTTTATTTTTGAAACAGGAATGCAGGAATGGATAAATTCTTTGAAGCATGCTACTCTAGAGATGACTAATCCTGATGCTTCTGATTATATATGGATAAGATTCAGAAACTGGCTTAGTTCTAAAACGCTGAAGCTGAAGGAACAAAGTTATGAACAGTTTCAACAAAACATTAGTGCTAAGCTGAAATCTTTTCAAGACCAAGTTCTGAGCCAACTGCTTAAGAAAGACATCCTCTTGTTGGATAATGCTCCTTGGAAAGAGCATCATCCCTCAGATGAAGTTCAACCAGAATCAGAAAGTCTCTCCCTGACTGCTGCTCCAGAAGACATGATTACAGCAGAAGAAATGGTTCACTCTAAACAAGCTGCAGAATGCTCTGAGCAACGTCCAACTCCTGAAGAAACTCCATCACCCTCCTTAGTTATGCAAACTCTGGAAGAGTTGAAGAAAGAAAATGCTCTAATCCATGCAAGGTTAGATAAGCAGGAGGACACGAACAAAGAGATTAAAAGTATTCTGGGTAAACAAGAAGACGCCACAAAGGAAATCAGAGGAATTTTGGGCAAGTAAGAAGAGTCTAATACTCAGATCAAGAGCTTGCTGGAAGCGTTGTTCACACGTCTTCCTCCTCCTTCTTATATTTATTTTTGAAAATTTTTTATCTATAACTCTTAATTTTTACCTCTTCTATTCTAGAACTTATCACTGCTTCATGTTTTGTTTTTTTTAATATAATTCATCTCTTTTGGCTCTGATTATATTTTATTTTTGATACATGACAAAAAGGGGGAGAAAGTAAGATAGTTTCAATAATGGTATACCGAGACAAAAGTCCCAAACATTCTGAATTACTTAACCTCTACTTTCTGAAAAGTTTGAATAGGTACAAATTCCGATAGGAGATGCAGCTAAAACTATGACGAGAAGGAACTTAAGGGAAGTAATCAACTCAAGGGGAGTTTCTCTTAACCTTTTGTTCTTTATTTTTAATTGAAAAATCTAGGTTTTGTCATCATCAAAAAGGGGGAGATTGTTAGAACATAGTTTGATTCTACAACCCTTAGTTAGAGTTTTGATGATAACAAATAGAAAAAACAAATATGCACCCTAAAAATTATGTTTTTATGTATGCAGAAGTTCTGACCAAAGCAGCATCAGAAGATTTAGACATAAGAGCTACACGCTGAAGCAATCAGAACATGTGCTGAAGATTGATGACTAGAACCTGCGCTTATGCAAAGTAAACTCTGATTCTGAACAAGAACATGTTAATCCAAGTCATCAATATTCTGAAGCGTCAGTAGAAAGAAAGGATGTAAGACTCTGAAGTGTTACTGATCATTCAATTAAGCATCAATTACAATGGCTTCTTTCACACAGGATCTTCTCCAAATGGAAACCGAGTTAATGTCATTTAACACGCTTGATGATCAACGTAAATCCATTGCCTACATAAACAAGCTCAGTGTTCAAATCATTAACGATTTGCTACATACCACTTACGCATATTCAAAAAGCTGCAAGAAAATTTCATCATCTTTCCACGCTATAATCTTGTGTAAATTATCACAATTGTGATAACAGTTTTTGTAATGAAAAACAACAGCACACATTCTTGTATAATTGTTTTGAAACAGTGTTCCTTGAGATTAACCGGATTATGGTTGTACTCAAGAAGACTTTAACAGTTGTTAAAGTAGTGATTGTAATCCTTTTGTGATTAGTGAATTTAGACCTCGTTGGAGAGAGGCGAAATCATCTTGAAGGGTGGATTGGAGTAGTTTGAGATCAAACGAACCAGGATAAAAATACTGTGTCATTGCGCTTTTGATTTCAAGTTTTCAATTCAACCCCCCCCCCCCCCCCCCCCCCCCCCTCTTGTGTTTTTCACATCTTCAAACACGAATGCATGTATCAAAATCTCATTACACCATGCATTTCATACAACATGACATTGCATATTAGCTAACATTTTACCCTTTTCAGGATAAGGTTAATCAATAGCTACCATTAACAAAGTTCAAAGACTTTTTCAGATACAGTTCAGATATGCTCCAGACACGAATGCCATCCTGACACTCATTCAGATTCAGCTCTCAGATACAGTTTAGATACGCTCCAGACACGGATGCCATCCTGATACTCATTCAGTTTCAGACTTCAGATACAGTTCAGATACGCTCCAGACACGGATGCCATCCTGATACTCATTCAGATTCAGCTCTCAGATACAGTTCAGATACGCTTCAGACACGGATGCCATCCTGATACTCATTCAGTTTCATCCTTCAGATACGCTCCAGACACGGATGCCATCCTGATACTCATTCAGATTCAGCTCTCAGATACAGTTCAGATGCGCTCCAGACACGAATTCCATCCTAATACTCATTTATTTCAGCCTTCAGATACAGTTCAGATACGCTCTAGACACGGATGCCATTCTGATACTCATTCAGATTCAGCTCTCAGATACAGTTCAGATACGCTCCAGATACGGATGCCATCCTGATACTCATTCAAATTCAAATTTCAGATACAATTCAGATACGCTCTTGACACGGATTCCATCTTGATACTCATTCAGATACAATTCAGATACGCTTCAGACACGGACACCATTCTGATTCTCATTCAGTTTCAGCTTATAGATACATTTCAGTAATCATTTATGGATGACATCTACAAGCCCATCTCCAATAACTTTCAACAATCCCTCCAAATGTAATATTTAATCCCATTCCTTATACCATCAACCATCACATCACCAAGTGAAAATTTTTGGGCACTCTAGTGTCCATTCATCTTCCACCTTTGAGTCACGAATGGCAAAACTCACCAATCTAATTCTACAGGGTTAAGAATATTGAATAGGGGAAGCTGTACTACCCCAAAATTATCCCTCTCATTTATCAAGAATCTTCTCACAAGATCTCCTTTGGCTCAAGACTGCACTAGGGTGGATCAACTCAAGACACCTCCTTAAGCGCTGATGACCAAAATTAGGGTTTGAGTTTGCACAAGGATATTTGAACTTCCAATTCCCCATATGACTTTCATGTATCATTATGGACCCTCAATATTACTCATGTCAAGTTTCAATCTTTGGATCACCCTTTTGCTCAGTCAATTGAGCAGTTGACCTAAACATCAACTGTATTGGGGAAAAAGTCAACTGTGGCCAATTTACAGTCAAACTTCATAATTTTTGAACCACATCAACATTTTAAACTCATATGTATCATTTGATCAAGTTTGGACCATAATTCCTCAAGAAATTTGATCAAATCTTCAAAAGGGCAAAATGGTCAAAATTAGGGTTTTGACTAGGAAAGGGCAATTTCTGATTTTTGACCTAGAAAATGATCAATTGGTTTAAGGCATGATATCAAGGGTACAATTGCATCATTTTTATCTAATGACATGGCCCAAAACATTGCTCAAAGTCCAATGGATTGACAGATGAGTTTTCAGTCAACTGATCAAAAGTCTACTGTATACTAAAAAGTCAAACTTTAACTTTTTGGTCAAAATCAAATGTCAAAAATCACAATTCATCAAAACATGTCAAAACATGAAACTTATTCATCAGTAAATCAAAAATTCAAGATTTCATTTTGAAAAGTTAAAATTTCTAAACTTAGAAATTTTTTTAAGTGTTGGAAATTTCTTATTTTTTTCACTACTTTGAGCAAAATTTTCACCATGATGCAAGATGATTCAAAAGAAACTTTCAACATGAAATTTGTATATATCCATGAAATATACAACATTTATTTACACAACTCCTTCCAAAAGTGCTTGGATTCCATGTTATAATTTTAAGAACACATGGTCATGAAACAAAACACTTAGTGAAATTTTGCCCTAATTTGATTAGGATTTTGACCTAACTTCATGGAACTTTTTCATATAGTTCCAATGGGAATTTTCAAAACTGATTCAAAGAGGGGTTGTAGAGAACATTACAAGATTTCCAAAATGTCCTAGAACTCCTTGAGATCATTTTTGAGTAGGGAGAATCGAAGAGATGAAGTTAGGGTTTTCACACTTGAATTACAAGTCATTTTGTGATGAACAAGATTCAAAATTCAAACTTATGCTGCATAACTTCTACTTTGCAGGCCTCAAACTTGTTAGGCACTCCATAATTAATTTATTGCACAGCTGTTAGAGGTCTCAATTAAAGCATTCAATGCAAGGCCATGCTTTATATCCATTTTGGGAAGAAAGTGCACAATGCCATTTTGATAAAGTAGCTTTTTGTACAAAACTTGTTCTTGAGCCTTGCAATTGCTTTCTTCTCATCATACAAGTCCCATAAATCAAGAGAAACTTTTTTAGACACTTACAATCACTCATCCCATGCTTGTACTTCCTCTTGAAACTTGTTTTCCCACTTTTCTTTAAAATCAAGTAACACAACAATTAGCTTGTAACTTGTACTCCTGACTCTCTAAAGCACTCGAGACCTCTTTATTATACATACACAAGTTATTTTCCATAAATCCCATGCATGCTTAAGCCCTGAACACACCAAGAACACAGAATCACCAAAAACACCTAAAACATGCCATTTCTGAGTTTTGAATCCAATCTCCAAATTTGCTCGTGCGTTTCTTGGCTTTTTACTTTCAAAAGCTTCTAAATAACATACACAAACAATTCCAACACCTGCAACACCACTGTAACACCTCCTTCATCATCCACCATTTTCAAAAACAACACCTTGCACCTTGACTTCTCCAGAACTCCTCAGGCACTTTCAGCTCAGGCTAAGCATCACATTAGTTTCCTGGGAAATTGAGGAAGCTAATCCAATCATTGGAACTCACTAAAAGCTACTCAAACTCCAAACACGATATCCTCTTGCAAGGTAAGTTTTTTGACTTTTGAACTCTTCATACAAGCATTATTAATGGTTTATTTGTGAATGAAAAATGTAGATATCATTGCCCTAAATCTAACTATGTCCATAGTTTTCATTTATATTCCTTGAGCTTAGAGAATTTTAAGATTGAATTATCTGAAATTTTTAGGTTCAAATTAGGGCCATTAAAATTCATGCTTATCTTCGATCTATAATTTTATTGCTTTGCATTTCTGAAATCGTGAGGAAATTTACTACAAGTTTCCTGTTTACATTTTTTTTATTTTTAGAATTGAATAAGATACAGAGGTTCTGGCTGGGCGTGAGGTTGAAGATGAAGTTGGCCTCAGGAACATGTTTACCATATATATTTATGGTTTGATTTATATAAACGGATGTATAGCCACCTCCGTGGTAGAAGTGCGCGCCTGTGACTATAGGGACCTGGGTTCGAGCCCCAGTGGTACCCTTTTGGATTATTTTTCTTCATATTTTTCATATTCTGACTCTTTTTTTTGCAGCGCTGGGCCTCATCCTTTGGGCCTTATGTTTTTTTTTCACTTCTAACCCCCTTGCTGGCTATTCACACCCTGGCCCATTTTTATTTTCTTTTTCTTATTTTTATTTATTTGTTTTCTTAAATATTTCATCTAATACTAAAAAAAATCAGAAAAAATATAAAAATATTAGATTTCTATTTTGTTATAGTTTTTTTTACACAAAAGATATTTTATTTAATCATACTTTATTTATTTTACTAATTGATTTGTAAATTTAATTAGAAACTAGGTTTCTTTATTATTCTCTTTTACACAATTTAAATATATTATTTTAAAATATAAAAAGACCAAAAAGATTTTATAATACTATAAATTATTTTTAAGACAAAAAATACCAAAAATATTCTTCTTATAAATTTAATTTCTTTTTTAATCAATTAATAGATTAGGGTTTTATTTAAATTCTTTGCATAGTAAATTTAGGTTTTACTTAACTATTTTTCTTTTAAAAAATTAGGTTAAAACAAAATCCCTTTCCCCATAAAAATCCAAATAAACATCCATTTTCTTTACATTTACATTCTTGTATATTTATTCATTTTGTACATTATTTATTCAATTCTTGTACAAATTCAATATGGTTGTAATAGATAATTAGGTTTATTTTCTTGCAATCCCCATTTGTAATTTGTACACCCCCTCCCACAATTATTGTAATAGCGTAGTAATTTTAAATTCCGCAATTTATCGCTTTATATACAAATGCTAGTAATTAGGGTTTGTATGGAAATACTAAAACCAATCAATTAGAAAACCCTAATCAAAGACAAAACCAAGCATGAAAAACAATACACTTGCACACAAGCACCCATAGGGTAAAATCCACTTGGTTGCCTTATAAAATGGCCATATTATACACGTGAGGTATCTTAGCAAAAACAAGCAAAATATAAGATCATAGTCCATCGATGATGCTATCAATGTTATCTTTCAAATGATCTTAGTCCCTAAAAGAGAATGCTAAGATACCTTACAAATATTGCTATTCATGGTTATACGATGACCCACGCCCGTCCCGTTTACATCCAAAGATAGAGTTACTTACCAAATCATTGGTAAGATAACAATGTCAAAGGAAAAAGGAAATGAACATGAAATAATTTTGAGTAGGTAGAATGTTCCTAGTTACTTGCTCCATTTCAAAACAAAATCATCCTTGCTATTTTCAAAACAAACACCTACACTTTCAAAACACCTTTCAAACTTGAAAACATTTTTAAAAGATCAAAATCTTTGTATACATTCTTATGAACAAGAATCATTACAAAGTTTGCCTATACAATGGCCTCTTTACAAAATACTTCAAAAAACTACACAAAAGCATAATTTCAAACAAAAGCAAGTGATCTAGCAAGTAACTAAGAGCCCATGGAAAACCATGGATGAAAAGGGTGCTAATACCTCCCCTTTTCATAATCTACCCTCCTAATTCAAGAAACAATCTCAAAGGTCTTTCCTGTGCTTTTTCACCTTTCCTTTTGGATAAAAGAAAAGTCGGTGACGACTCTTGCTAACAGCAATATTTGCGATCAAACGCAAAACACCCAAGTCAGTTCTCCCACCGTATCACACCATGATCAATTGATTCTTTCTTTCTTTGGTGACTTAAATATCCTCCTCTATAAATACTCAAGCCCTCACACTACAAGAGAAAAACAAATTTTTTTGCCTCAAGAGAAGTCTCAAAAATAACAAATTTTCAAAGAAAGTGCACCAATGAATCTCAAGTTCCAGTTTGATTCATTCCAAACCACCACCTAAAATTACTTCCAGAACATCTCCAAGGTAAGAATAGGTAACTTTCCATGCCTATTTTTACCTAAAACTTGCATACATGTCATGTCTAAATTGCATTATTTTTTATTATTTGTATTACAAATTATACGCATTGTTAACTGACTCTAACAATTCAGATCGCTTAGCATGATTGTTTAGAACAGGTTTGAAACCTTACATGCAAGTTTTAACATGAGGAATACGGGATGCCATTGTTAGGGCATACAATTCTGTTTGTTTCATGGTGCATTGGTAGTGTTCTTGCTTGGCAAAAGAGAGGGCGTGGGTTCGAGCCTGGGCGCTTGCAACCAATTTTATTTGTTTTCTAATCTTTTCCACTCTCCATTATTTTTTTCTTATTTTCTTATTTAATTTTCTACTAATCATTTTAATCCAATGAAAAATCAGAAAAAACCTTATAAAATAAAAAATTAGGTTTAGTCTTTTTTATCAATTAATTTAATTAATTTAGAATTAGGTTTTTTTGCAATTAAATTAATTAATTTGTAATTAAAATTAGACATTAGGTTTTTTTGAATTATTATTAACATATAAATCGAACCAAAAATACACAAAAAATTGTTTTTTTTATATTTTAGATTTTAGGACTTTAAAATAATCTTTCTAACTCTTTTATTTATCTTTTGCATTTAAATTTCTAAAAACAATTATATAGGTCGCACAGGTTTTTTGCAATAGTTTAGTTTTAATTTCTCGCAAAGTTTTTTATTAAATATTGTAACTGCCCCGATGCCATGTAGTAGTTCTAGGGCTTTACTCTTAGCACTTATATTTTATATACTTGTATATATAACAGTTAGATGTATGATAATATGGTTTGTATAGAAATATAAAATCAATAAATAGAAAACCCTAATTCTCAAGATAAATATAACTGAACTGAGCAAACTTTGCACACATACACCTCTAGGGTAATTCCCTCAGTTGCCTTCGAAAAACTTGGTCATGTCCCTCGAAATTAAAGGCACTTTAGCAAATACCCTTGGTTAAATCATCATATTCTCTTCAAATAAAGATCATGGTCCCCACGATTTCCCTCGAGTTACCTACGAAAAATGAACTAGTCTCTTGTTGCCTACGAATAATATGATGACAGTCCCTTCGAATTGCTAAAGTACCCTTACAAGTTACTTTCTATGACCATCGACAAACCTTTGCATGTCCCTTCATATCCAATAGATAGTGCTACCTACCAACTAATGGTACGAATAACACTATATCTAAAGGAGAAGGAAAAGAATAAGAACGACCTTAAGTGGGTAAGAAACTTTTAATCGTTTACTCACAACTTTTCTCACAAACAAAACATTTCTTACACATCAATTTCAAAATAAATATTTTCAAACACTTTGTACACATTATTAAGGACTGATACAAGAATCATTACAAAGTTAGCCATACTTTGGATTTTCAAAATATTTTCAAACAAACACACACACACACACAAAGAAACATTTAAAGTGAGCTAACGATTAAGAGCCCGTAGATAACTATAGATGAAAAGGATGCTAACACCTCCCCTTTTAATAACTTACCCCCCGAACTCAAAATCTATAAAGGTTTTTCCTGTTCTTTTCACCCTTTCCTTGTTGGATAAAATAAAAGTCGGTGGCGACTCTTGCTAATCGCAACATTTGCGATAAAATGCTAAAAAAGTCTGTTCTCCCACCATATTAGAGAACTGGAGACTCTGTTGGGGACGAGTTTAAAAGAGGGGTTACCTTATGAGTTTAGATCACTTTACTTGCCTAAATTGTGTGCTTTGCCTGCTTTAAACTTTAATGGTTGCTTGGGTTTTTATTACTTGTAAGATCCTACACCCAGATCTTGGGATACCTTAGGTAAGTAGAAATTGATCATGAAAACTGTACGACGTAGATCGATATGGTTGAAGTTATGGATACGGTTAGTGCGACACTTTAGTTTGTACTAATGTTCCTTGAGTCGGTCAAGGATAACATTAGGCAGCTGCATGGTGTCATTAACACTAACTTACTTTTAGAACCTTAATTGACCCATCTTGGCCATTAGAAGGTGGTGAAATGGACGGTTTTGGTGCAGTCCAAGGTTGGTTGATACTCGATTCTACGCTCATTGAGATTCGACTCTCAGGATTTTTTGGCAGCAAGCCAGTTGCTGTGCTAAAATAAAACATGTGAGAAAGATCGGTGATATGAGATTCCTAGAACCCAATTACTATTTTTAGGACAGGTTGAGCTAACTTGACTTTAATGAGGAAGGGTACTTACCTGTGGACTCCATGCAATCCTTTAAACCTAAATCTCTTTTATGACTTGTTTGTATTTGATTATTTAAACATGACATCATAACATCATATCAGCATGATATGGCATTTTTACTAACCATTTCAAGGATTTTTGGGACCTTTGGTGCAGAATTATCATAAGCCAGATTGCTAGCAAGTGGCAAGAGGATTTAATTTCCTTTAACCGGATGCCGTCGAAGATCAAAGTCTATTCTCTTGAGTCAAAATCTAGGACCCACTTGATATGACGAACTTGATTCTTATAGAAGGATGTTCAAGAATAAAGACTCAAAGTTCTTCAAGACAAAGCTGCAACCAGATTCAAATACATGTCATGCATATCATTACATTACAGGTATTCTCAAGACAAGTTTTCTCATCTTCTTGCTGTTTATTTCAATAGAAATGGCTCTCGAATAAACCGTCAAAGATCTTCAAGCTCAAAATTCCCAGTTCCAATAGATGTTCTTAAACTTAGCCAAGGGGCAAGAAGAGTTGAAGGAACTCATCACCAAAGAGAAGAAGAAAAAGACAAAGAAGCCAACCGGCATCCTTAACATGGGAAGAACGTTCAGGGGTCCATTCAAGCGAGTTCATGATCCCGATAATCCATTAGACGAAGACGACGAAGACGACGAACAGGTTAAAGATGATAACAGTGGTGAAACTGAAAAAAGCAATCATAGTACTATTAAATAATCTGATGAAGAGGAAGAAGAGTATTTGAATGAACAATATCCCCCTGCTGATGAAAAATACAAGCAACTGGAAGATCGTCTAAATGCTATGGAGAACCAGAAAGTGCCTGGGGTTAGATTTTAAGGATTTGGGTTTAGTCTCAAGAGTTGTCATTCCTCATAAGTTCAAAGTTCCCACTTTTACAAAGTATGACGGTGTTTTTTGCCCAAAGCTTCATTTGAGGTCGTATGTCTAGAAGATTCAACAACACACTGCTGACAGGAAGTTATGGGTGCATTTATTTCAAGAGAGCCTATCTGGAACACATTTGGAATGGTTCTATCAACTAGAAAGGACCAATATTAATACCTGGGAAGATTTTGATGCTATTTTTCTATAAGTAATACTAGTATAATGTTGATCTTGCACCAACCCATATGCATCTACAAGGTATGACTATGGGCTCTAATGAAGGCTTTAAAGAGTATGCACAGAAATGAAGAGATATTGCGGGCATAGTTCAACCTCCTTTGGATGATAGAGAGTCGGTTGACATGTTCATGAGTTCATTGATAGGTCTTTTCCATAATCACCTACTTGGAAGTTCTTTGGCTAGTTTCACTGAACTAATATTGACAGGAGAATGAGTTGAGAATGGAATCAAAAGCGGAAACATTTAGGTGGCTACATTTTCAAATACTGTGAATAAGCCTTATAATGGTAAGGGAGAATCCAATGTTATGTACGACCAGAAGGGTCGTAATAAGAGCGACCACAACCAATTTGTGGGGGTAGTAATGATTTCCAATCTCGCACCAACACAACATCAGCAACAAGGCAATCAACATTGGCATGGTACACCCATAAGATAGTTCACAAAAATCAACATGCCGTTGGCTCAAGAATTGAAACACATGTTTAAGTCAGGATTGATTACATTGAGAGAACCTCCTCGGAATCCCAACACTTCCTCTCCCTGCTACAATCCCAACGCAAGGTATGCATATCACTCTAACAACCCCCGAGCATGACACTAGCAATTATTGGGCTCTGAAGAATAAGTTCCAAGACATGATTAACTCCAAGGAAATTGAATTTGATCCTCCTGAGATTCCTAATGTGATCACTGCACCTATGCCTAATCATGACAAGGGCAATAATGTTATTAATAATGTGGAAGATGCTGATTGCGACTGCGACATCGACAGTTGGATCTTTCTTACTAATGTCAGTGGGCTCAATAATTGTAAGACTGGAGACTTTATACCAATCTCCTTCATTCAGGAGTAAATGCTATTTTCTATTTTCTTGCTTTCAAGTTTTTGGTAATGTAATTTAAACAATGACTTTAAGCCTTGTGCCTTACCCGGGGCACAATGGTCCATTTGTTAAGGGTTATCATCATTCATCCACATATTTTCATTTAATAAATCATTGGACGTTTGCATTCAAATTTTGCACTCTTTGTCCTTCTTTTACTTTATTACTTTCAAAATAGCTATGTGTTCTTACACACACCCCAAAAACAAATTGCAGATCCATATCCACCCTGGATCCCCTTGATAACAATTCTGATATTGCCAATTATAACTTCGAAAATCCGATCTACCAAGCCAAGGACGAAAGTGAGGAAGATTGTGAAGTTCCTGGAGAACTTTCTAGACTATTAGAGCAAGAAGAAAGAGCTATACAACCAAATGAAGAACCAGTTGAGGTTGTGAACTTGGGTACTGAAGAGGACAGAAAAGAAATCAAGATAAGTGCCAACCTAGAAGACAACGTCAAAAGAGGTTAATTCAAATGTTGCGTGACTATGTTGAGATATTTTCTTGGTCGTACAAAGACATGCCAGGGCTTGATAATGATATTGTGTTTCATCGTCTGCCGATGAAGGAAGTTGTCCCCCTATAAAATAGAAGGTTCGTCGTATGCGTCCCGAGATGTCTGAAAAGATCAAGTTGGAGGTTATGAAGCAATTCAATGCAGGTTTCCTGGATGTTACGTCCTATCTGCAGTGGGTTTCAAATGTGGTTCCAGTACCTAAGAAAGATGGTAAGGTGCATATGTGTCTAGACTACATGCATTTGAATAGGGAAAGCCCCAAATATGACTTTCTTCTTCCACATATTGACGTCCTGGTTGACAACACCACTCAACACAAGGTATTTTACTTCATGGATGGTTTCTCCGGATATAATCAAATCAAGATGGTGTTTACCGTGGAAATTGGTAAACAACCGCTGATCTTCCAAAAGGTTACTTATTTGGTGACTCGCAGGATCGATCAGATTGATCCTAAGACATGGTTGATTTTCTGGAGTTTGACTAATCCTAATGGTGATTAATGCCGGTAAAGTAAAGACACTTTAAGTAAATTGCATGAAGAAAAGCTTGATAGAATAAATAAAAGCGTTAAATAAAAGGCTTCGACGGAGATGAGTAAATGAAAAGCAATAAAGTGCTTGAATATAAAAGACTTTGATTAATTTAAATGGTGTTTCACACATACATTCTCAACTATTCTTTCGCTCACACTGGGTACTTGAATCTAGTTGAGTGACTTGTATATAATGATGAACACACTCGAAAACTACGTGAACAACTAGTATTTATACTAAAACAAATCCTAAGTAATCGTTGGGCAGTTACGTCGCTTCGAGATGACTCCACATGGCACGCTCACATCATTCGACGCTCCTGATATAGGCACGTTGCACTTGGTAACTGCTGGGAACCGTTTTCCCTCCAAGCATTCAAATCTCAAACCGTTCGACCCTGGGCATCAGGTACCTTTGTCTAGAGGTTCCTTCGACGTCGAAGACAACAAGATTCCCACTTAAAGGAAATTCTCTAAGTACCTTGTCATTCTCTGACGAGCCTTCGACAGGATCAGCTGGTCGAAGCCTTCTTATGTAGGAAACTCTTCTGACTCATAATTAATGGTCTATATTGATAACAAACAAGGGTGTCGAATTTAGGAGCCAACAAATTGCCCCCCAAGAATGTCTTATTTCGACGCTGAAAAGAAAAAAGGCATTCTTTGAGATTCCACTCGACACCTGTCCTTCACTCTTAGCCACAGATTAGTTTGTGCGCTTTTCGCCTCCTACCAACCAACTGACAATCTCAAAAATCCATCATTCCACCTGTTCCTAAGACGTCACTTCAGTAAGGCGTTTGGCACGTCCAATGTCCTTTCACAGATTGTCATCATGACGATTCCTCGAAATCAAGGACGCACGCTGCACCGCTTTCGTTCTGCAGAACAGCTACATCACCAAATGAGCACCACGTGCCCCACTCTTGTCTGAGACATTAAATGACCTCGAGTCTTGTGATTTTCCAATCACTATAAATAGTACTAAGTGCCCCTCGTGGGACTCTTTACGCTTTCCATCATCCAAGCCTTAAGTCGAACAAAAATTTCTGCAAGAACCTTTGTTCTTCATCCATCTTCATCTCAAACCAAAATATGGCTTCAGGTTCTCGTTCTTCCAATGTCCCCAGTTCTAACACTCCCTCTAAAACTGCTCAACCGACAATCTTTTCAACTGCTCCAACAGTTAACTCCATGGGAATGCGAAGGGTTCCCGAACCCATGGGAGATGCTGAGCGTGAGACTTACTCTTCTCAACTGCTGATTCCTGTTGGATATTCCAACCAGGTTTTCTCCATGTCTGGTCCTCTATCTGCATGCATCGCTGACCCAACGAAGATCAAGGGTTTCTTCGTCGTGCATGAGGCACTCAAGCCCATTGGGTGCTCCAAGAAGGCGACAAACGATAACGAAGATCCTGCAAAAGAAAAGATAGATCTTCGTTTCTTCAACAGAGGGGTTAGGGATTTTAGGTCTAGCCCTAGCCTTACACCAGAATACAACGCTTGGCTCGACAAGATGGAGAAAAGCAAGGCTTCGATTTGGAAGAACATAGGGATTTATGACCTAGTCATGCTGTCAAAGACTAGTCTCAACTATTCTCCTCAAATGCTGGTAGCTTCTTTGCTATTTTGGGACTATACTCACTTCACCTTCCACCTGCCTTGTGGAATGGTAACACCCACTCTCTTCGACGTGGCTGCCATTACTGGTCTTCGACCAACTGGGGATTACTTTGACCCATAGGAAATGTCTGAAGACCAGATTGGGTTTTCAGCCACCAAACCCACTTACACCACCTACACCAACCACTATCATGACAAATCGACGGCTGTGGTGATGGACGTGAAGCACATTGCGTTTCTAGCCCTTTGGCTGTCACGCTTCGTGTTCTGCACGAAATCTCTACAGGTGACGAAGAAAATGGTCACCCTTGCTACTCAGCTTCATCACGGTCAAAACATCTGTTTGGCCGAATTAATACTGGCGAACCTATATGAGTTGATAAGCAGTGGGGCGACTCTATTAAAGGTAATAGAAAATAGAGCCATCTTGCTGCTCGCTAGACCCTTCTGGCTACTACAACTATGGCTAAACGCCACTTTTGAGTCTTTTCTACCCCAGAAGGCTCACATAAACGAACAGGCTCCTGAGATAGCCAGAAGGCGTATCGAAGGTACCAGGCTGGCTTTACTGACTCCCACTGAGGATGGGATGGAACTCCAAAAGACCTTTGCAAACTTTGTTCAGATGTTTGCAGGGAGGAAGGAATTTACCTCGACCATGGCTCCTTTCGCCCGTCGAAAGTTTGGTCCAGGGTGGTTCACCAGGCCCCATCCCAAGTCATCAGAGGATCCTCACCTCAAAGAGCACACAACATTGTGGGAAGCATTTCTCACTCCCAGGATAATGCCATTGCGCTTCAAGAGTTCAAAGAATCATCTGAGTCTTATTGCTTATCAGCCAAATCTTGTCTCTCGACAGTTTGGCATTATCCAATCGCTTCCTTCTCCCATTTACCCTAGGGAGAAATCAGTGTTGTACTTTTGTAATGATTACACTGAGGATGCTGCTACCAAGCACATTGGTAGGTACGCTGGTCGGACTGTACTTTCATTGTTCGACTACCAACTCAACTTCCTCTGTTCACCATCTTTTGAAGACTGGTGGAAGAGTTTTTATGTCGAAGAATTCTTCGATGAAAAGGATTTTGCGGACGAACTCCAGAAGTCCTTCGTTTTGGTTCTCGACAAAATAAAGAAATGTACGTTCACTCTTCAAATTATATTTGTCTTTCCATTTCGACCTATAACTTGTCAATTATAACTTGTGAACGTGTCTTCTTTCAGTTGTTCGAAAACCTGTGGCAAAGAAAGCCACAGACAGCCATCAGGGTGGAGGTCCCTCTACAAAACCTCCAGCACAGGTAACCAAAATTTTCTCATTTCCTGTTGGTTTTAACATCCTGGTTTTCAATGTTGCGCTTTAAATCAACTCCATTTGGGGGTTTCAGGAACCTGCGCCTAAGAAACGACCTGCATTAATGGTCGAATCTGCGAGTGGCGATGAGGATGAATCTCCCCCTGTTCCTCTCAAACGGAGAAAGGTGAAGAAGGCTTCCCCTGCTCCTGAGCCTCGACCTATGACCAAAATCAAGGTCGCAGGGAAAAAATCTAGGCCACCTCCTGTGATCATCGAAGAGCCCATGGAGGAGGAGCTGAACGTCTTGCTCAGCAAACCCGTTAAGAGTGATAACTCTAGCCCTGGGGCTGAAGTTCCTCTACAGGTAGTGCCTCCGACCACTTTTAACTTAGGTGTCGACGATCACGTTCGATTGTGTATCTCTCTAAACCAGAATATTTTTCCTCTTCTATTTTCAGGAGACCGCTGGAACTTCAGCACCAACTGGGCATCCTGGAGAGGGTTCCGGTTCCTTTGTAAACAGCGCGGGGGAACCCATTCACCATCCTTCCTCCTTCGTCAGTTCTGCTAACGAAACAAATCAAACTTCAGAGCCACAAGACTCTGCTGACCATAGTAGACAACGAGAGGAGGAACTGGTGGATGATAAAGTCCTTGCTGAAATAGAGGAACACCAGCAAGAGGAAGCTCAAGTGGTCAATGAGACAGAGGAGCAACATGATGAAGAGGGTCATGTTGATGCTGAAGCTACTGAACAAACTCAGCCCCAAGCCACCACTGCTATAGGAACGACCACCTCGACAAAGCCCAGATCTAAAGAAGACTTGGCCCTTTTGAAGCAAACTGATCCAATTAGCTACCTGAATGCCATCATTGAGAGTAGGGAGAATTCATCTGACCCTAGTCATGATGCTTCTACTGCATCAGGGAAGTCCACTTCGACTTCTCCTCTTGATGAGGTTTTGAAGAAGGTCAAGGCTCAGTTCTTCAAAAAGGATCTAATGAAGGCTTTGGAGGGGGATCCTACTGCCCCGTCTTGTCTGGGAGTTGTTCTGGGTGCAGTTGATTTGCTTGTTGTTTCTCCAGAAGTTTCCAGCTTCATCTTGGAGTTATACTCCATCATTGACCAAGTCTCTGTGGACTATAGACGTCGAAGGGGGTTCAAAAGCCAACTCGAAACACTACATGGCAAGAGTTCTTCTTCTTGGACCGAAGTAGCTGAATCAACTTCTCGAATTGCAGAATTGTCGAAACAGAAGACATCCAAGCAGCAGGAAATCGACGCCATAGATCAAGATAACGCCTCTATAAGGGCGCAGATCGAGGAATTGGAGGCCAAGTTAAATGCTAACACCAAGCGCAAAGAGGAACTCCTTTTGACTATTTCGGATGCAGAGAGACAAGATGAAGTAACCCGAGGCTTAGAGTTTGCTGAAAGGGCCCAAGCCCTTGACGACCATATTTCCAAACTTTCGCAGGCGACTGCCTTGTGTAACAATCGGCTGGAGTTGCAGCAAGCCAAATATCTTCGACTTAAAGCTTCCATCCCTTTCTAATTTTCTCAGTACCTCATTGACCATGTACTGTAATATTTGTAATACAATGCAACCATTTTGGTTAATCAATATATAATTTTCCATTTTGGCTCTTTATGGTTAACTTGTTCATTAACTGTTATTTATTTTGATCTCTTGGAGCATAGGTTTATATTTTTTCAAATATTTGCCGTTTACTCTCAAGAGTCTTTTATCTTCGCCTAACTCTTCAACCTCATAAGCTCCACCAGAAAAAATTTGGATAATTCTGAACGGTCCTTCCCACTTGGGTGACCATTTTCCCATGCTTCGATCTCTTCGATCCATGGGGAGAATCACCTTCCAAACTAATTCTCCAGGCGAGAATGCCTTAGGTTTTACTTTTTTATTGTAAGAGTCTTCCACTCTTTTCTTCTGAATTCTCAGTAGGTCGAGAGCGCGTAGTCTTTCCTCATCTAAATCTACTAGTTCGTCTAACATCATATCCCAATAAACCTCAGAGGGAATATCTTGATGTCTCTGAACCCTTGCTGATTGAAGACAAATTTCTGCTGGCAGTACTGCGTCATGACCAAAAGTTAGTCGATATGGTGTTGTACCTGTGGCTTCTTTTGGGGACGTTCGACAGGCCCACAAGATCTGGTCTAACGTCTTATGCCAATTTTTTGGCTTCTTCCCTAGATGCTTTTTTATCAGGCCGATCACTATTTTATTCGCTGCTTCGACTTGACCATTTGCCTGTGCATAATAAGGTGTTGATGTTAGGAGTCTAAAGCCTGTTTCTTGAGCGAATTCCATCATCTTTCGACCAGTAAACACTGATCCTTGATCAGTTGTTACAGTCTCAGGGATTCCAAATCTGTAGATAATGTTCTTTTGAATAAATTCAATGACATTTTCTTGGTCTGCATTGACTAAAGGGATAGCTTCGATCCATTTAGTGAAATAATCAATGGCTACCAGTATATACTTCTGGCTCTTTGATGATGCTGGTCGAATCTCTCCAATAAGATCCAACGCCCATCTTCTAAAAGGCCAAGGTTTCACTATTGAGTGAAGTTCGCTTGCTGGTACATGTTGGATTCCCGTATGGGCTTGACATTCCTGGAAACCCTTCGCAAACTCAACACAATCTTTCAAGATAGTGGGCCAGTATAGTCCTTGTCGAAACAACAACCATTTCATCTTATGGCCTACTTGGTGAGCCCCACATGCTCCAGCGTGCGTAGTCGAAAGGGCTATGTATGCTTCAGTTTCGCTTAAGCACTTTAGCAATACCCCTTCAGGCGTCTTTTTAAATAACTCATTACCCATGAGTACGTAACTCAACGCCCTATATTTTATTTTTCGTTATGTCAAAGCTACTGGATTTTGTAGATAATCTACAATGGGTTTCCTCCAATCTTGCTCTGACAAATTGTCTATGAATAATATTTCAAAGTTCCTTTGATCAGCATACCCTAGTCTTGTCGATTTCAAATCCGTTGGAGACAGGCTAGTTGCTTTTATTTTTTCTCGAACTTTGATTGCTCTTTGTAATCTCGTTTTTGAAATTTTGTACCCAGATGCAATCTGTGCCAAATCATTGGCTACTTGATTTTCCAATCTAGGTATGTGTCGAATGTTAACCACTTCGAATTTTTTCAATAAACGATTTGCTATCACAAAGTACATAATAAGATTTTCTCTTATGCATTTATACTCTTTTGTGACTTGCTTAATGACTAACTCTGAGTCTCCCATTATTTCGACTCGAGTTGCCCCCAATTCCAACAATATCTCAAGGCCAGTAATTAGAGCTTCGTACTCAGCCTCATTGTTCGAACAAGTACCTGTTATCTTGTACTTGAATGTTGTTGGAATTTTTTCTAGAGAAATAATCAAGACCCCTACTCCTGTTCCATCTTTATGGCTGGAACCATCGAAGTAGAATTTCCAAGGCTCTATCTCTACGTAATTTATATTTTCAACCTGAATTGAGTGGTCGACTATAAAGTCTGCTACCACTTTCCCTTTTACTGCCCTAAGAGGCATAAAGGTCAATGAATACTCAGTTAATGCTAGCGCCCACTTGCCAATTCAGCTGTGCAAGATGGGTTTCGACAACATGTATTTGAAAACATCAAAATGAGACGAAACATACACATCAACTGGTTTTATATATTGTTTGAGCTTTGTACAAGAGAAATAAAGACATAGACATAATTTTTCAACTTCGCTATATCTAGTTTCTGCATCATTCAAAACTCTGCTAAGATAGTAAATGGGTCTTTCGACTCCATTTTCATCTTCTTGGGCTAACATGCTTCCCAAAGTTCTGTCGGATGCAGCTATGTACAATCTCATACTCCTGTTGCTGCAAGGAGGCACCAAAATAGGTGGCTTGGTGAGATACCCTTTGATCTTGTTGAAGGCTTCTTGTTGCTCTTGCCCCCACTCGAATCTTTCCTTATTCAATCAAAGTAAGGGTGAGAAGGCTTGAGCTTTTCCACTTAGGTTAGATATGAATCTCCTTAAGAAATTTATCTTGCCCAACAGAGATTGCAGTTCCTTCTTGTTCGTTGGCGCTTTCGCTTCCAAGATTGCCTTCGTCTTGTTCTGGTGGATTTCGATTCCTTTCTTGTGGACAACGAAGCCCAAGAAATCTCCAGCTTTTACACAGAACGCACACTTCAAAGGGTTCATTTTCAGACCATGTTCTCTCATTCTTTCAAATGATTGTCGAAGGTGGTCTATATGGTTCTTCCTGGAAACAGATTTTACAACAATATCATCAATATACACTTGCATAAAAGTGTTAATAAAATCATGGAAGATAGAATTCATCGCTCGCTGATATGTTGCCCCAGTGTTTTTTAGGCCAAAAGGCATCACTACCCATACGTAAGTGCCTAAAGCCCCGGGGCATCGAAAAGCTGTTTTCGACACATCTTCTTCAGCAATGAAAATTTGATTATGTCCTGAGTAACCATCGAGCATGCTCAGGTACTCATGGCCAGCGACAGAATCGACTAGCATTTCCGCCACAGGCATAGGATATTCATCTTTTGGTGTGGCAGCATTCAAATCTCTGAAATCTATGCATACCCTCAACGTACCATTTTTCATAATTACTGGCACAATGTTTGCAATCCATTCGACATACCTCGTAGCTCGTATGAATTTGCACTTCAGCAGTCTTTCGACTTCTATTTTGATCTTCGACAGTATTTCTGGAGCGAAGCGTCTTGGACTTTGCTTGATTGGCTTCTTCCCAGGTTTGATTGGAAATTGAAGTTCTACCAATCCTCTGTCGAGACCAGGCATCTCGTTGTAATCCCATGCAAAGCAGTCCTTGAACTCCTTTAACAATTGAATCACTTCAAACCTGAGCTCTGGGTCTATTTTGGCGCTGATGTAAGTTGGCTTTTTCTCTAACCCTTCGCCCAAGTTGATTTCTTCTAAAGGATCCTGTGCTAACATTTTGATGTTGTTCGCCAGGGGGTCCTTTTCGAATCCCAAAGGCTCATCGTCATAGATGGCGTCGAGCCTTTGCTCCTGCATTTCTTCTAACATGATATCAGGAGGTTCTGGGTTGAAATCCTTTCCAGGACCTGCAGAAGATAGCTCTTGATCATTGGCCTGAGTGGCCATATATTTTACTTCGGCTTCGAGAGCCGCTATCATCCTTGTTTCGGCTACATAAGCCGAAATTCGCTGCAGTGATTTTGACTCAGTCATTATCACTGAATTCACTTCCCCAACCAGTTGGTTGGATGTCAATTAGCCCACTGAAATCAATGTGGGACAAGTCTTCTCTGTCCTATTGAAAACCATGCTCAGGGTGCAGGTACAAGGAACAAAAAGCATTTGGCGCTGGCGCCATGTCAAAGTCAGGTCCTGGGCATGGCCCAATGTGAGCCAAATTTTTGTCGAAGTCATCTCTCCCCAGGTGATTTACTTCGCCCAAGTAATAGCTCTGATCCGCTTCTATATTTTCGACCATTCCATCAGGACGCCATAGTATTAACCTTTGGTGCATTGATGATGGTACTGCTCCAACACCATGTATCCATTCTCGGCCCAACAAAAGATTATAATTTGGTTTGGCCGATATGACCATAAACATAGCTGGTCGAAGGATGGATCCTACTTTGAGGTCTAGTTGAATCACACCCATAGTGGTCCCTATTCCGCCTTCATAATTCGACAGGACCATGTTATGAGGCTTGATGTTTTCATCACTCTTGCCTATTTTTCTCAGCATGAAGTGAAGGATGATGTTGATGGTTGCCCCACAGTCCACCAAGATCTTATTTACGGTGGCTTCTTCGAGTTTTGCCCTTATGAATAAAGGCTTGAGGTGATATTTCATCGCCTCATTAGGTGGTTCGAAGAAACCATTTTGCTCTTCGGTACGGCCATTATCCATAACGAAGTAGCATACTGGCCTATGCTTTGCCATTTCTTGTTCGACTTCTCAGTCGTTCGATTCGACCTCCATCTGGCGGTTGAACTCTCTTGGCAAAACTGAGACTATGTTCACCATGATATCTAGGGTGTCATCAGACTCAGAGCCATCTTCGTCATCAACTTCGCCCTGGTTAGGCCATACCAGTCTATTGGTCACTGGTTGCCTCTCCAGAGGCTTTCTCTACTTTCACTGAGGGACATTTGAACTTGATTCTGGCTTTGGTTCGTTGATAGCTTCCCTCTCAGCCTTTCTCCGCCTCTGGTATCTTCTCCATTGGGATCGAGACACGGGATTCTTTCCCTTGTAGTTACTTGATACCTGGGTCACTTTGGAGGCAACAACCTGAGGTTCTTTCTTGTGTGTCAAAGATGAACCTCTTGGCACTTCGAAGAAGTGCCACCTTTCTTCGCTCGGTCTCTTTCGACCCGATGTTTTATGCCACGTATCAACTGGCACATTGGTTGGAGGCCTGAAAGTCAGTGGCCTCTTTTCTTGATTTGAACCCTTTTGGTAGGTTCATCTGGGGTCATGTCGAACATCAACACCTTCCCTTCTTCTGTTTGCTGCTCTTACACCTTGGATGTGTTCAGCAGCTTTCTTGTCGAAAATCGAGCTGCATCGAGGACACAACATCACTTCTGACTTCTTCTTCTGGCATCTTTGTAGGAAATCTGCCAGATTTTCGTTTTCCCAAGGGAAAGTCGTTTTGTTTGCTTGCTCTTGCCTAATGGCCTCCTCTGAAGCTTTCGATTCAGAGATTTCGACCATGTTGACATTCATGGTGTCTTTGGTAGCAAGAGTCATCTGCTTCATCTGGGCCTCCAGGTCTTCTGTCTGGCCTTGGACTGCAGCCAAGTAGGAACTGGGTTTAGCTCCAGATTTTGAGGCTCCACCTGTCTCCAGTTTTGGGCCTTCAGCAGCTTTTTGGACTGCTTCGATTGTTTTTCTAGAAAGATTCCCAGAAAAACTGCCAAAGATTGGCATGTTGATATGATCCTTGGTGACTTCAACCATAGTTATTCCTGGCCTTTTCACCTGACTTCTGGACGCCTCGATCACATTCACCTCTGAAGGTTCAACATAATGGGCTTCAACCTGCAAAGGGTTAGAGTCCACAGTCATGGGGGTCTTATCGGCGAATTTCAACCTCCTTTCTTCGATAGCATTTTGTACGAGATCCCTGAAAAGAAAACATTGAGATGTTTTATGGCCCAGAAAATTATGATATTTACAAAAGCCTCTTTTCCTTCTTTGATCAAGAGGAGGCACTTTTACTCCTGGGGGTATTATCATTTGGCCATCTTTTACAAGTAAGTCAAAAATTTCATCACATTTTGTAATATCAAAACTGTAAGTCTTTTTAGGGAACCTATCGTTGGCCCTTTCAGGACCAGTGGGGTTTTTTCCACTTGAGGGGACTAGTAGTTTGCAAGAGTATGGTGGCCCTTCTTTTAACTCCGCTAAATCGACCTCACTTTCTTTGACGGTTATAGGTTCGTCGAATGTTTCTGGATCTTCATCGTCCATTTCGACATATGTTATCCTTTCTCTTTTATGAGTTTTTGTCGCCCTGGTTTTTTCAGCATTAAGGCGTTCTACCTGTCGAACCCTATCGGCCAATTGGGCCATGTCTCTCAGGTATTGAGTGTCTAATTTCTTCCTAATGGAATAATCTAGACCTCCTGCGGCTATTTCGACTAACTCATGTTCTGGCACTTGCTCAAAGCATCTTGGTTTGAGCAACCTAAACCTATTTAGATATTCGTCTATAGGTTCAGTGAATCGCCTCTTTACACTGGCCAATTCTTTCAGGCTTATCTTGGTTTGTACCATGTAGAATTGCTCATGGAACAGTCTTTCCAACTGGGTCCAATGGTGGATCGAATCTGGGGGAAGAGTTGTGAACCAAGTGAACGCGTTCTTTGTTAGGGAACTTGGGAAATACTTAATCCTCAGGTTTTCATCGTTTGAAATCTCTCCTGCTTCGATCAAGTATCTCGCCACATGTTCGACAGTGGATTCTGTCGTGTCCCCTGAAAATTTAGTGAACTTAGTGACTTTGCATCTAGGAGGTAAGTCCGTTTGTAACACATATTCTGACAGTGGGGATGTAAAGTTGGGCCTACGGAAGCCCGTATTCATCCCATTTTGCATCATGATTCTTTCGATCATGGCTGTCAAGTTATTTTCCAAACCAATATTCTGGTATTGGATCTGCTGAACTACTTCGTCAGCATTTTGCTTTCTATTGACTATCCTTACTTCCGGGGCTATGACTCTAGGTTCTTCGACCCCGGGTTGTTCCATTCGCATCCTAAGGTTTTCTTCGACAGGCTGCTGGACTTGGTTAATAGTGGTTTCTTCCTCTAGAAGTATACCTTGGTTTCCCCTCATCTGTGCCCTTTGGGGCTGTCGAATAGGTTGGGGTACCCCAAAAAAGTCGGCCAGACACGCCATTTGCGCTGTCATTTGCTGATTCGACTGGGTGGTATTTTGTATTAGAGTATTTAGCACTGTGCTTAAAGTTTATGCCAACATTTGAACCATATCGTGGTTGCTTTCGTCCATTTGCTGCCTCAAGACTGCTGTCGAGGCATTCGTAAGGCCATGCATCACTTGGGACGTTCCTCCTAAGAGTTGGGTCCTACCTCTGTTCGCCATACAAACTCCAGAACCTTGGAGTGGCGAAGATGCGCTCACTAAAGGGTCTGAAAAAGTGGACGCAGCATTCGTCAGGCTAGCCAATTCAGAAGTTGGCATGCCATAGAGTGGTTCTCGATTTAGACCCACTTTCAAAAAACCTGGGGGAACGTAAGGCCTAGTTCATTGGTTTCCCCTTGGTGGGGGAGTTCCCAAAGGCATTCTGGGGCCAGTAAATGGAGGTAATGGCCCCGTTTGTGTGACCGTTACTGCTGGTGTTGAACCAGCAGTTACCATTTCACTTACGGTTGGGATGACCGTTGTTCCCACGTTTGTTTATGGGATTTCGCCATTGTTTGGCGGATTCTCCATCACTTCACTTCTTCTCCTAGTATTGGTATCGTTGGTGTATATTCTACCACTTCTCAATAACATGCAATACTCTCGAAAAAGGAGGATATTTTGTATAAAACGGTTAAACTTAAAAATCAACACAAGGTCCCACCGGGTGTGCCAATTTGTTTACCGTGGAAATTGGTAAACAACCGCTGATTATCCAAAAGGTTACTTATTTGGTGACTCGCAGGATCGATCAGATTGATCCTAAGACATGGTTGATTTTCTGGAGTTTGACTAATCCTAATGGTGATTAATGCCGGTAAAGTAAAGACACTTTAAGTAAATTGCATGAAGAAAAGGTTGATAGAATAAATAAAAGCGTTAAATAAAAGGCTTCGACGGAGATGAGTAAATAAAAATCAATAAAGTGCTTGAATATAAAAGACTTTGATTAATTTAAATGGTGTTTCACACATACATTCTCAACGATTCTTTCGCTCACACTGGGTACTTGAATCTAGATGAGTGACTTGTATATAATGATGAACACACTCGAAAACTACGTGAACAACTAGTATTTATACTAAAACAAATCCTAAGTAACTGTTGGGAAGTTACGTCGCTTCGAGATGACGCCACATGGCACACTCACAGCATTCGACGCTCCTGATCTCGGCATGTTGCACTTGGTAACTGTTGGGAACCGTTTGCCCTCCAAGCAGTCAAATCTCAAACCGTTCGACCCTGGGCATCAGGTACCTTTGTCGATAGGTTCCTTCGACGTCGAAGACGACAAGATTCCCACTTAAAGGAAATTCTCTAAGTACCTTGTCATTCTCTGATGAGCCTTCGACAAGATCAGCTGGTCGAAGCCTTCTTATGTAGGAAACTCTTCTGACTCATAATTAATGGTCTATATTGATAACAAACAAGGGTGTCAAATTTAGGAGCCAACAGATGGCACCTGAAGACATGGAGAATACTACTTTTGTCACACAGTGGGGCAATTTCTCTTACAAAGTTATGCCTTTCAGTTTGAAGAACACCGATGCAACATATCAACACACTATGGTAGCTTTTTCTTATGATATAATCCATCACGAGGTAAAGGTTTACATTGATGACATGATAGCCAGGCCCAAGACTGAAAAAGAACACCTTGACCACCTGCACAATTTGTTCGAGAGATTGAAGAAGTACAAATTGGGGTAAGATCCGGTAAACTCCTGGGTTTCGTCGTCAATGGTTAAGGTATTGAAGTTGATCATGCCAAGGTTAAAGCTATTCAAGAAATTCTAGCTCCCCGTACTGATAAGGAAGTCAGAGGTTTCTTGGGATGATTGAACTATATTTCCAGATTTATTTCCCATTTGAGGGCTACTAGTGAGCCAATCTTCAAGCTACTAAAGAAAGATTAAGTAGTAAAGTGGAACGACGATTATCGGATAGCCTTTCGACAAAAGAAAATAATATCTTCAGGAACCTCCAATTCTGATGCCACCGGTTGAAGGAAGACCTCTGATCATGTAACTTATAGTGTTAGAGAACTCAATGGGGTGTGTATTGGGGAAACATGATGAGTCTGGTCGAAAAGAGCATGCAATATACTACCTTAGCAAAAAATTTACCGACTGTGATACAAGATACTCACTGCTTGAGAAAACTTGTTACCCTTTGGCATGAGCTACTCGCTGACTAAGACAATATATTTTGACTCATAATACATATTCGAGAAAACCTCTCTCTCTAGAAGAATAGCAAGATGACAAATGGTCTTGATAGAATATGAAATTCAGTACACTACTCTGAAGGTAATCAAAGGAAGTGTACTTACATACCATTTGGCTCATCAGGCTGTAGATGACTATCAGTATATGAATTTTGAGTTCCCAGATGAGAATATTATGCTAGTTATTGATTATGAAGAACCTGGACCGTATAAATGACTTGAACCAGGATCCCGATGGACTATGGTTTTTGATGGAGCTTCCAATGTGCTTGGTAATGGAATTGGTGTTGTGGTTGTCTTTCCTAAGGGTTGCCACACGCCCTTCACCGCCGGATTATGTTTTGACTGTACCAACAACATGGCCGAATACGAAGCGTGCATCATGAGTATCAAGGCTTCTATCGATATGAGAATTAAATTATTGAATGTATATGGGGACTCATCCCTAGTAATCAGTCAGATTAAGGGAGAATCGAATACGAAACATCCAAATCTCATTCCTTATCGAGAGCATGTATTGACATTAATTCCGTACTTCGAAGAAATCACTTTTGAACACATTCCACGAGAAGAGAATCAATTGGCAGACGCATTGGCTACCATGTCATTTATGTCCAGAGTCAGAAAGGGACAATGAAGCTCCTCAAATTACTATTGAGATACTAGACGAACCGACACAATGCTATGAAGTTGATACTAATGGAGTATAGGAAAATCCTTGGTACCACGTGAAGCTACCGACAAAAAACACAGAGCTGCCACCGAACTTTATTTATCCCGAAGGAAGGGGTAATATCGAGAAAACCACAAGAGGATGGATAAGATGGTCTTGCGACCAAGAGAAAGGGTAAGGGAGTCAGTTATGCAAGGGGAAGGTATTAGAACCCCCTCACATCTTTTATACTCAACAGGATCCATTTTGGTTGTTTGTCTCTAAGGGTGTGTTTATCTATAACTATACTTGCTTAAGGGGAAAGAAATGGTTTTTTATTAGTGTGTTCGTGAGGGTTTCGTGACCCTTTTCCTATGTATCTAGTGAAGGAATCAGAACACCATAGTTCCGCTACAAAAAGTTGGTTTGTTGGTGTTTTTAGTGGGCGATGTTAACACATACATTTAAGCAATAGGCACGGTCAGTATTGAGGTAGAACGGGGATAACATGCTCTTTGGGGCGAGTTTTGATTAATTGAGTGTTTTGTGAGTTTTAGAATGAATTCAAGTAATGATTAAATGTTTTTGGATTTTGGATTTGTGAATGATGAGTTTTAATCTTAATTACAAAAGAAAAGTTAAAGGGGAAAGTCTACCCTAATGTTGTCATGCATGGGTTTCAACCTAATGTCTAATTAGATCACATCTTAAAGAAGAGGAAACTATTATCCTAAGGGAGCATTCTATAAGTAAAAGGAAACAGTGTTTGTTAAGAGTGACCGTGTATGGTGATCATAGCAAAAGTGACGACAAGATGCGTAGAATCATGGAAGGGGTAAATGGAATGCTTGGTGTATGGGGATTAAATTGGGTTATGATTAACCAAGGGGTGTACTTGATTAATCTCGTGAGAGTAGGTGCTCCTACCCTCAACCATGAGACCCTTTGTGCATGGAAATACTTGGTATATGGACCAAAGTGGTTGATTCAGGTTATGGTTAACCAAGGGAAAGACTTGATTAACCTCGTGAGAATGGCCATTCCCAAACTCAACTATGAGACCCTTTAAGAAGATGCTTAGTATGTAAACCAAGGAGAGAGAAGTTGTTTCAATGGATAAGATAAAAATCAAAAGCCCATACAAGGTGGCCACATGCATGCTCCTAGAAAGTGGGACTAGCATGGCGCCAGTATTCTAAATGACCAATTGGAACAATCATCGAATAGTTATCACCGTAAGAAATCTCAGGACCAAGCTATGAAATGTTTGCAAGTGTGAATTTGTAAGTGGATACCATTTCATTGAGGATGAGCCCAAGAGGAGGCCATGTGTTCTAATTGAATGACATATGCATAATTAAGCAACAATTAACAAATATAAAGTAGTAAACCCTAAGCTATTACAATCATATGGGATGGGGGTACAAATTTATAAATGGGGGGGTACTAATTTAATTATTAAAACCATATTTAATAAATGAACCGCAATTAAAAAAACATAAAACAAATATAAAGATAGTTCAAAAAGAAAGAAAAAAAAATGTTTTTTGCCTATTATGTATTGACACGTGCATTTATGCATCGTTACATAACAATTCTTGTTTCTGGAAATAAAAAATAACACAGTATGAGTCGATACATAATGGTATGTGTCGACTCATTTCTTGTTTGTGTCGATACATTCGTGCTTTGTGTCAGCTTGTTGTACCCCAAAATTTGCCCTCGCATTTTGCTACAAACAATCTCAGCTTCAGACATTTCCTGACTTTTCAAACTGGCGCAAGAATCGGACAAACGGACTTTTCTTGACAGTCAAGCGAAATTAGGGTTTGTACTGATGCTCAGAGCTCTGATTGGTCTCATACAGTTGGCTTAGGGTTGGGATGATTTTTGATTCAATTTTGATCAGGCGAGCGTTATCTAGCATTTAATCAGAAATTAAGGTTTTATGGGCATATTCTCAGAAGAATTTAAATTCCACCGCACTTTGCAGTTTGTTCCGAGATTCAGGTTAAAATTCGCGTTATCTTGATTTAATCAGTAAATGAGGAAGTTGGTTGGAATTCACCAGTCAAAAGGGATGTGTGCAGTGTGGAATTACAGTGCTTGGCAAAAGAATCGGTGAAAAAAGGATTGCATCTGATTAAGTCTTTGTGTTCGACTGTGCGTTGCTTTGAATAATGGATACGTCGAATTCATTTATTTTGATCATTGAAGGTTTAGTTGATTATTTACGGTTCTAAGAATTAAAATACTTGAAGTTTAAACCTTCATTTTATTTTATTTTAAGGAACTTTAAATAACAAATGAACAATTAAAGAAAAGGAATTGAAAGAAAATTAAATATCAAATGAATTTTTATTTCACATTTAATAATTGTTACAATTGTTATTATTTGGATACTAATATTTATTACAAAGTATTTAAATAATAATAATGTACAAGAATTAAACTAAAAATAAAAATTCTATCCTATCTCTAAATTCTTCATTCTCCACTTCATGCCGATGCTCCATATTTTTTTATCTGCAAAAAGAAAGAGGAAGTCAGAAGACAGTTAATTAAAAGAGACAGTTAATTTGCTCATCATTAGGGGCCACTGACTGGGATCAGTTGCCCTCTCTGCAAATCACGGGATTTCTCCCGGTTCACAGAGAGGGAAGATTTTTTGTTCATGAAATGCAAATGCATAATTTCTAAAAATTCAAGACTACATAAGAATCTCAATTTCCAATTCAAACTAAACTGAAAAAATCCAATTCCAACTTTCTATCCAAAGCAAAAAAGAAGTTGCTGTCAAAATGCCTAAGGATTACCCAAAAGTACACTTGCTGCAAAGTCAAAATGCCAAGATATCAAAGAAATGCAAAGCTGTCAAAAGCAGAATAAGAATGCAGAGAAGTATATGCAAACAAGGTGATCTGTTTCATCATTTCCCAGCATAAGAGGGGGCCCCTTCAGAACCATAGTACAAATAAAAATCATATAATAATTCTAAACTGTACTATGAGTGAGAAAAAGAGAGATAAAGAGCATAGGCAAAGTTCAGGTTAGGCATAGGCAGTAGGACAGCAGAAAAGATATACAAAAAAGAAGACACAATTCAGCATTGTTCAAAACTACACAGCATGGACAGTTACTAAAAATGGAAAAGATGCCAAGAAATTTTGTCAAACTACCCAGCAAGCGTGGATCAAAAAGAAAACCAAAGTTTGAAATAAGGTTAGGCGCCAAAGACCAATAGCAAAAGGACGAAATAATACAAGAAAAGAGACTGATTGAGCCAAGCACCAATATCACCCATATAACTCAGAACTGAACCAATAGAGGCCAATAAGCTCATACCTGTCTAAAATACACAAGTTATCAAAACACAATCAAACCTCATACCAGTACCATAACCTGAAATACAACCTCAAGCTTCAAAAACTGATAACCTGCTAATGCCTTAACCATACTGTCAAACACAAACCCATTAGCAAAAGTCTCATAAAAACCATAACCTGAAGCCTTGTTAAACCAGTTCAGAATGCAAAAAACACCAAAAACCAAAACTGAACCAGCATAACCCCACCTCCTGTCAAACATAAACCAAGTTCAAAAAACCTGATATCCTAAAAAACGATAACAGCAAAAAAGCCTACTGTTAAACTCCAACCTGTTGAAGCTTTATCAGTCCAAAAAGAAAACTTATTCAAACCAATGCAAAAAGCCTCATCCTCAAGAATATACAAACCCATAACCCGAAAATATCACAACCAACCAAAACTTCATACCAGCACCATGCCTATCCAACTCAAGGCCATAGCATCTCCAGCCTAAGCCCTCAGTAAAACATCATTGGGCAACGAAAACGAGCATACAGCATTCCAGAAGAAGAGAGAAATTTCATTCAGTTCAAGATAATACACAGCATCCAGAAAACAAAAATATCAAAGGCAACCAAGGCCCTCAGATCTCTGAGGTCATCACTGGGCATCTCAAAGCGTTATATCCAATCCACCAAGGCAATAACTGTTCCAAAATATTCAAGACAAACAGAAGCAAAGGCAACACGAAAGGAGAAGCATACAAATTCCCAAAGGCATCACAGTAGGAAAGAAGAAGATAAAGAGGTGAATTAAAGAAGGCTTCTCAGTATACATCATCATCAAAGCCCTAAAATATCAAAAGATAAAAGATACCAGGGTCCCCAAGAAGCGAAGAATTGCGCAAAACCCTTCTCCGTTCGCTCCGGCCTCCTCAGTGCCTCCACTCTTCTCTCCTCCATCTCCAAAGAACGAAGGTAGCCAACCTTCTCCCTCTTCTCTTCTCCTTTATCTCATAATGAAAAATAAGAATTAAGACTCAAATCAAAACAAAACATGCGAGTTGGTAAGAGAGATAAGAGTATAATACTGAAAACGAACCTTGTATCGAGGACGCGCAATTAACGCCATGGAGGGAAGAGAGATTCGAGAGTGACACCGGTGGCCGGAGGAAAGGCTTTTGCTCAGGAAGCTTGCAAGGACGAAGAAGAACGATGGAACTCAGTGAACGCCGCCGCTGCTTCGCCTAAACCCATTTCTTTCCTCAACTGAACAAACAAATGTGAAACCCTAATTTCGTTCAATGTCCAAATTTGGGCCTGACCCGTCCTCATTTTCCTCTGAAGCCCAAGTTAGCACTTAACCATTTTTAAACACTAACTCTCTCTTTATTTTCATAAACAAAATTTACTTCTTTTGTTTTTTTGTGTAAAATACTAACTTTTTATTTTATTTTATGTTATAAACAAATGTTTACTTTTTATTATTTCTTGTAAAATACTAACTTAAATAAAATATCATGTTTATCATATGGTTAAAACATCCTTTTTTTAAAAAATATATTTGTATATAATAACAAGATACTTTTTATACATAATTAATTTGAAAATATTTTTAATACACATTAAAATATATTTGTATATAAAATAATACATATCATTTTTATCATATAATTAACTTGGAAACTTGTTTTAATTAAAATACATTTGTACATATCATGTAACTAAAAATTGAAAATACTTTTTTTATTTATTTTATTCTTTTAATTAATTTACTTTTGTACATAACAATATATACATTTTTCTAATATTAAATATGTGATTAAAATACTTTCTTTATGCATAATACAATTTAATATTTGAACATACCGTTTAATTAAAACATCTTTTTTTCTTTTGTACATAATTAACACATAAATCAAAAATACAAGATTAAAACATGTATCTAGGTCAAAAACCCTAATACGTTTCAACTTCACAATTCGCACTTGTACGTAATTACACAATTCATATACATATACACTTGTACACTTACACAAATACATTCACATTGCCTTATATACATTTTTATCTTATATTTGTATATTGGATATTTACATTTTGATCGCACATTCGATTTGGTTGTAACTTGTTGGATACTATAAGTCACATCCCCTTGTACATTTATACCCCCACTCCCTGATACTATTTTGTAATAGCGTAGATTTACATTCCGCAATTTACAGTTTTTTCAATTATACCATGGTTAGACCTAGGGTTTGTATGAACATAAAATCAAACGCTAGATAACCTAATACAAGACAAACGCATGTAATCAACACACAATCACACTTGCACCCTCTAGGGTAATCCCACATGATGCCTTCCAAAATGGGCCATGCTTGCACGTCGAGTATCTTTGGCAAAAACAAAATCAAATGATCAAAAGTCCCTCAAGATGTTGCCTAAATGGAATGATCATAGTCCCTTCAAAATAATTGCCAAAGACACTTGGCATCATTGCATTCATGGTCCATACGATGACCCACGCCCGTCCCGAATAAACTTCCTAAATACAAGATTGCCTATCAATTTCAATGATAGAACAAAATTGTCAAAGGGGTTAAAACACGACGAAAATCTTTGAGAAAAGCTTTAGGGTAGATAAACTTTTAAGTACTTGTCAATTTGCAAAGAAAACACTTGCCTAATTTCAAAACCCACTTCACAAACACTTCAAACCCTTGAAACATCTTTTTAAAAGATAAAACACCTTTTGTAAAACATTCGAGTAAAGAATTATTACAAGGTTAGCCTAGCACAAGGCATCTTTTCAAAACATTTTCAAAACAACCCACAAAGCACCATTTCATACAATTGAAAACCAAGGCAAAATTGATCTAAGCAAGTACCTAAGAGCCCATGGATAACCATGGATGAAAAGGGTGCTAATACCTTCCCTTTTCATAATCTACCCCCCGAACCCACGAAATATCTTAAAAGGTTTTTGCTGTGCTTTTTTTAACCTTTCCTTTAGGATAAAATAAAAAGTCGGTGGCGACTCTTGCTCAACCGCACAAGTGCGAATACGAACGCAAAATACTAGTCAGTTCTCCCACCGTATCACAGAACTGGCGACTCTGCTGGGGAGTACTTTTAAGTGGGGTTACCTTAGGGCTTAGATCACCTTCTTGCATGACTAATTGGTTGATTTGCTTGCTTTATACCTTGGCTCTATTGTTTGGGTTTATAATCCTCCACCCGGATTTTGGGAAACATTCATAGATAGCAATACGTTGTGGAAACTGTGCGGGGTATACCGACACGATCTAAGCAATAGCTATATTAGTGCGACATATTTGTGGGTACCGGTAACCCTTGAGTTCAATCGAGGAGAGTACGGGGCCGCTGAGTGATGTCACTAAGCACTAATGACCTAGAACCTTACTTGACCATCTTGGCCTTTTATTAGGGGTAGTGAGATGACCGGCTTTGGTGCAGTCCGAAGTTGGTAGATACTCGATACTACACTCATTGAGGGTTGTTTTCTTGGAATATTTTGGTCGCCAGTTAAGTGGCTAAACCAAAACAATGAACAATGAAAGCGATCCAGTGATATTGAGCTCCTTAGAACCCGGTTACTATTTATAGGACAGGTTTTTAAGCCAACTACACTCAAGAGGGTACTTACCTATGAAACCCCATGCGAGCCTGAAACTAGGGTTTGGTGTGATTTGCTTGTACATATGTTTTATGCATACATCATAAACATCATGAAGCATCATATGCATTTACTAACCATTTCAAGGGTTTGGATCTTCATCATTGTTCTTGTTTTGTAGGTCATGGAAATACCTCGCCGAAATACCATTCAAGTCAACCTTGTGAGAATCTCTCCTCAACTCAAGGAGATCACTTCAAGAATTCCGGAAAATTCATCCTTCAGTGAAAGACATGGTAGACTGCTCAACCTAGTCAACACCCACATTGAAGAAGACATGATGAAAGTGCTATTCCAGTTCTTTGACCCCCTTCACCATTGCTTCACTTTCCCGGATTATCAGTTGGTGCCCACTTTGGAGGAGTTTTCTCAACTCCTAAGAATCCCTATCCTTAATCAACTACCCTTCAACGGTACGGAGAAGGAACCAAAGCCTGAAGATATTGCTCGAGCACTACATCTACAACCATCTGAAATCAAGGGGCATTGGGAAACCAGAAGCGGCGTCAAAGGATTCTTAGCAAAATTCTTGTTTGAGAAGGCACAAGAATGTTGGAACTCATTGGACCTACAAGCATTTGAAGAAATTGTGGCACTCCTTATCTATGGGTTGGTCCTGTTCCCAAATCCTGACCAATTGGTAGATGTCAACGCTGTCAAAATCTTCTTGTCCAGAAATCCAATACCAATATTGCTTGGAGACATCCTTCACTCATTTTACACACGAACAATGAGAAAGAGGGGTGTTCTCATGTGCTGTACTCCTATCCTCGCAAGGTGGTTTATTTCGCACCTTCCACAATCTGTCTTGAAGAATGATCAAGGTATAAGGTGGTCCCAGCGATTGATGACTCTCACTCATTCTGATGTACATTGGTGTTCTCGGTCCAGAGAAAATGTCATCATCGTCGATCGTTGCGGAGAATTTCCTAATGTCCCCTTACTTGGAATTAGGGGAGGTATCACCTACAACCCTTGCCTAGCTTTGAGGCAATTTGGGTATGCACGGAGGGATGGCCCTCATGACATGTTGATTCCTAGCCTAGTTTTTGACTTCGACAACGATGCGCAAGGACTTCGCCAAAGATTCATCAGAGCTTGGGGAAAACTCAACAAGGTTGATAGCAAGACTCTGGGACACAAGAACTCCATCCCTCTTGAGCCCTATCTCAAGTGGGTGCGAGCCCGAGCCCAAAGTCTGATGATGCCTTATCCCCATGTACTCCCAGTGATTAAGGAGCCCGTCAATGAAGGAGAGGTCCCCTACACCATCCTGCATCCAGACATGCCTACATCGTGGGAGGAAATGGAGAAGAGTTGGATTCAGCTCAAGGAGGAACGGAACACTTTTGAAGCTAGCTACTACGCCAGTGAAAAGAAGGTTCTAGAGCTTACCCGCCAACTCCATGAGCAAGAGGCCCTCAATACCTACATCGCGCCAAAGAGGATGCGCAATGTCTTTCTGCCTTGAGAAGTTTATGTTGTAACATTTGGCCCATGGGGCATTTATGTACTAACAGATTTCTTCTTATTAATATGACGTGCGTTCTTCTTTGTCTGAAACAATTTTGAATGTCCCAAATCCTTGAATGCATTGCATACATCAGCATACCATTCATCATGTGCATAAGCAGGTCTCGCTCCAGGTTTCCTTATCTATCTGCTGTTTATTTCAGTAGGATGGATCTCGAGCAAATGGTCAAAGACCTACAAGCCCAGAATGCACAGTTCCAGCAACTCTTGACGACCTTGGTCAAGAGTCAAGAGGATATCAAGGCTCATCTGGAGAGCAAGGACCCAGTGAAGAAGAAAAAGAGGGTCGGAGTGGCTACTTTAGGGAGAAGATTTGACAGAGAAGCTCGGAGGGTGCTTGAATTTCCTCCTACTTCTGATGAAGGGACTAGTAAAAGAGATCGGGTTGCGGTGCCTTCCGAGTCTGATGCAGAGGAGGAAGAGATTGAAGAGGACGAGGATTATTCTGACCAACAGTATCCTCCAGCTGATGACAAGTACAAGGGTTTAGAAGACAGATTGGCTACCATGGAATTGCAGAGGGTACCGGGTTTGGATTTTGAAGACATGGGCTTGGTCGCCGGAATTGTGATTCCCCCAAAATTCAAGGTGCCGGTGTTTGTAAGGTATGACGGGCTGTCCTGCCCCAAAATGCACCTCAGGTCCTATGTGAGAAAGATTCAGCCCTATACAGCAGATAAAAATCTCTGGATTCATTTCTTTCAAGACAGCCTGTCGGGAGCCCAGTTGGAATGGTTTTATCAGTTAGAAGGAACCAGTGTCAGGAATTGGGAAGATTTGGCCATCGCTTTTTATAAACAATACCAGTATAATTCCGATCTTGCTCCTACCCGTACCCAACTTCAGGGTATGTCGCTAGGAACAAGTGAGGGATTCAAGGAATACGCACAAAAATGGAGGGATTTGGCTGGCAGGGTGCAGCCTCCTTTAACCGATCGTGAGCTTGTTGATATGTTTCTTGGGACCCTATCTGGGCCATTTTTCAATCATTTAATTGGTAACTCTTCCGCGGGGTTTACTGATTTGATCTTAACGGGCGAAAGAATCGAGGCTGGCATCAAGTCAGGAAAAATTCAGAAGGGTGTCGCTGCAAGTGTGGAGAAGAAGTCGTTTAAGAAGGAGACAGCTATGGTATACTCTCAAAGAAGAGTGGGGAAGGTGGAGCGTCGGCCGACTGTGGGGGCCGTAATGATTCAAAACACTCCGAGTGAGCAGCCTCGCTACAACCAATCCAGACCAAATCAGCAACGGGTGGAAAGGCCACAACGGCAGTTCACTCGTATTAATATGACCCCAGCGCAGGTGCTTCCCCATCTGTTGAAATTGAATCTTGCCACTATCAAGGAGGCGCCAAAGAATGTAAATACATCCTCTCCACATTACCATGCCAATGCTAAGTGCGCCTATCATTCAGACAGTGTTGGGCATGACACCAACGATTGCTGGGCACTCAAGCATAAGATCCAGGACTTGATAGATGCCAAGGAGGTAGAGTTTGACGCTCCAGAAAAGCCCAATGTGATCTCTGCACCTATGCCGAAGCACGGTCGGAACGTCAACGCCATTGAGGAGGATCGGTATGTTGCTGACGTTAGTGATCTGACTACTCCACTGTTAACCATTAAGTTGAATTTGTTAAGGGTCGGGATCTTCCCGGGATGTAAAAGAGACTGTTACTGTTGCCACTCTCTGCCGTTGGATTGTCCGCTACTAAAGAAAGGCATCCAAGGCCTCATGGATAGCCGACAAATTTTGTTCGAAAAGGTTCCTGTTGTTCCAGTTCATGTTGAAAATATCTCAATCATAACCATTCACGCCAATCTTTCCGAGGCCGTCAAAAAGCCAGTTAAGATTACACCAGCTGCAAAGTCTATACCTTTGAAGATAACAATGCCGGGGCCTGTTCCCTATGTCTCCGAGAAGTCGATACCTTGGAACTATGGTGGTGACATCTACTACCATGGTATCAAGCAAGTTGAAATAATTGAAGAAGATTCAGATGATGATGAAGCCAGCATTAGTAACATTGCGGGCACCAGCAAAATCACCAGGAGTGGGAGGATATTTTCTCCAGAGATTGCTCCTCCAAAAGCAGTCTTTGGACCCTCATCAGTAAAAGAAGTCATCCCTGCACCAGCAAGGCTCTCTGCCAGAACTCCTTTGATCGAAGAAATTTTCGTTCCTAGTGCTGTCTCTCCTACCATTGCCGATAAAGGAAAAGGAATACAAGATGAGTCCGTCAGGACGAGGGCTCCACCCTTGGTGATTCCGGAGGCCTCCAAGAAAGAGATGGACGAAATTTTGAGGATAATCAAGAAAAGTGATTATGATGTGGTGGAACAGTTGGGGCAAAGCCCCTCCAAGATCTCCATGCTGGCACTGTTGCTTTGCTCAGAAGCGCACGCTCAAGCTTTGATTAAGTTTTTAAAGGCAGCTCATGTGCCCCAAGAAACCTCCGCAGATCAATTTCAACATTGCGTGGCTAGCCTGACTGCAGACAATGGATTAGGCTTTTCTGATGCCGACCTGACCCCTAAAGGCCGAAATCACAATGATGCGTTGCATATTTCAATCGAGTGTCGCGGAACCACCCTTGCGCATGTTTTGGTTGATACCGGTTCATCGCTGAATGTTTTGCCTAAGAAGGCCTTGGACCGGCTAGATTGCGAAGGGTTGGAATTGAAGCCGAGTGATATTGTCGTCAGAGCCTTCGATGGGTCGAAAAGAATGGTCCATGGAGAAGTTGAAATTCCTGTCAAGATAGGTACCGAGGTGTTCAAATCCACTTTCTATGTAATGGACATCCGTCCATCATACTCCTGCCTGCTGGGTAGACCTTGGATACACCATGCTGGGGCAGTCACCTCCTCCTTGCACCAAATGCTGAAATATCCTGTAAAGGGAAAGATCATTACTGTCCATGGCGAGGAAGAGTACATGATTAGCCATTTAAATTCTTTCCGGTATGTGGAGGTCGAAGGGGAGTTCATTGAGACACCGTTTCAACATTTCGAAGAAGTACTCCCTGAGATAGCAGTGGCGAAGTTGGCAGCTGAGACACCAAGACAGATGGCCAGGATGGCATCTCTGGAGGATGCAAGGGCTGCAGTTAAAGAAGGAAAGAATTCAGCGTGGGGGCAGCTACCCGATTTTCCGCATAAGGTTGATAAGCTTGGATTAGGTTTCACCACCGCTGGCCAGAAGGCCATGCGCCGGTCAAAGATTGAGAGAGCGCCAGTCAAGATTTCTCCTTACCAAATCAACGCCCTGGAAGATGAAGACAAAGAAAGCAACTTTGAAGAGTGGATTCATCCGACTGTCAGAGGAGGGTTGAGCAATTGGGAGGCTAAAGACTTTGTCCCCGTCACTTTTATTCCTCAGTACTCATCCACTCCGGATTCCATGGGTGACTATCCTGCTGTATCTTTCAATAACTCGGAAGACCTGGTCAATCTAGCCGAGTATGAGGATGACGAAGGTTGTGAAGTACCCGGGGAACTAGCCAGACTCCTGCAACAAGAGGAAAGGGTCATCTTACCGCATGAAGAGCCGTTGGAAACTATTAACTTGGGAACCGAGGAGAATCGGAAGGAGGTACAAATGGGTGCCAACCTGGAACCAGAAGTCAAGAAACGCTTGGTACAGTTACTGAATGAGTATGTTGAAATCTTTGCTTGGTCCTACGAAGACATGCCGGGCCTAGACACCGACATCGTGGTCCACCGTCTCCCCACAAGAGAAGACTGTCCACCGATCAAGCAAAAAGTTCTCCGAATGAGGCCTGACATGTCCGGAAAAATCAAAGCAGAAGTGATGAAGCAGTTCAATGCTGGCTTTCTGGCTGTTACGTCCTATCCTCAATGGGTCGCTAATATTGTGCCAGTACCTAAGAAGGATGGCAAAGTCAGAATGTGTGTGGACTACAGGGATTTGAATAGGGCCAGCCCTAAGGATGATTTTCCGCTACCTCATATTGACATCCTGATTGACAATACAGCTCAGCATAAGGTGTTTTCTTTCATGGACGGATTCTCGGGCTACAATAAAATCAAAATGGCCCCCGAGGACATGGAGAAAACAACTTTTGTCACGCAATGGGGCACTTTCTGTTACAAAGTAATGTCGTTCGGGCTGAAGAACGCAGGAGCAACTTATCAACGCGCCATGGTAGCTCTATTTCATGACATGATACATCATGAGATTGAAGTTTACGTAGACGATATGATAGCTCGGTCACAAACAGAGGAAGAGCACCTTGAACATCTGGAAAAGCTGTTTGCCAGATTGAAAGAATACAAGCTCAGGCTGAATCCAAGTAAATGCACTTTTGGAGTTAGGTCCGGTAAACTCCTGGGATTCATTGTAAGCAACAAAGGCATTGAGGTCGATCCGGAAAAAGTAAAAGCAATACAAGAGATGCCTGCTCCTCGTACTGAAAAGGAAGTTAGAGGTTTCTTGGGGCGCATAAACTATATTGCCAGATTCATTTCACATCTGACTTCTACCTGTGAGCCAATTTTCAAACTCTTGAAGAAAGATCAGGTAATTGAATGGAACGACGACTGCCAAGCTGCTTTTGATAGAATCAAGGAATATTTGCTAGAACCTCCTATTCTGATGCCACCCATCGAAGGAAGACCATTGATCATGTATTTGACCGTTTTGGACAATTCAATGGGGTGTGTTTTGGGCCAGCATGACGAGTCTGGTCGAAAAGAGCATGCTATTTATTACCTTAGCAAAAAGTTTACCGACTGTGAGACTCGCTACTCGCTGCTCGAGAAAACTTGCTGCGCTTTGGTATGGGCTGCTCGCCGACTAAGACAGTATATGTTGACTCATACTACCTTGTTGATATCCAAAATGGACCCTATCAAATATATCTTCGAAAAGCCCGCTTTATCTGGAAGGATAGCCAGATGGCAAATGATCTTGACCGAGTATGACATCCAGTACACCACCCAAAAAGCCATAAAAGGGAGTGTACTAGCTGACCATCTGGCTCATCAGGCTATCGAAGACTATCAACCCATGGGATTTGATTTCCCAGACGAGGACATCATGAGTTTGGACAACATTAAAAGTGACGGACCGTACGACGGACCCGAAAAGGGATCCCGATGGACCCTGTACTTTGATGGTGCTTCAAATGCACTCGGAAACGGAATTGGCGCGGTACTTATTTCGCCGGAAGGATGCCACACCCCTTTCACGGCCCGACTTTGTTTCAGCTGCACAAACAATATGGCGGAGTATGAAGCCTGCATCTTTGGTCTCAAGGCTGCTATAGACTTGGGGATCAAATTTCTGATCGTATTCGGGGACTCGACTTTGGTCATTATCCAAATCAAAGGAGACTGGGATACCAAGCATCCTAATCTTATTCCATACAAAGAACATGTTCTGACATTGTTGCCTCACTTCGAGCAAATTACCTTCGAGCACTTTCCGCGAGAAGAGAATCAGCTAGCAGATGCTCTAGCCACAATGTCCTCCATGTTTAAACTCAACTGGGATAACGAGGCTCCCCAAATCACCATCGAGCGAATGGATGAACCCGCGCATTGTCACGAGATTAACACCGAAGAAGTAGTGGAACAACCTTGGTTCTATGAAATCAAAAGGTATCTCGAGACCCAAGATTATCCTGAAGGAGCTTCCATGAATGACAAGAAGTTCTTAAGGAAATTCGCTGCTAAGTTCTTCCTGAGCAACGACATCCTTTACAAACGAAGCCATGATTGTGTATTACTCCGATGTGTTGATAAGGCTGAAGCAGAGTTAATCATGACTGATATACACAGCGGCACATTTGGCACTCACCTAAGCGGGCATACAATGGCTAAGAAGATCCTAAGGGCAGGCTATTATTGGTCTACCATGGAGGCTGATTGCCATCAACATTCCCTTACTTGTCACAAGTGTCAAGTCTATGCTGACAAAGTTCATGTCCCTCCGGTTCCTCTCAACGTCCTAACTGCTCCATGGCCCTTTGCAATGTGGGGCATTGATATGATTGGAGAGATCAAACCCACGGCTTCTAACGGACATCGCTTCATCCTGGTTGCCATTGACTACTTCACTAAATGGGTCGAAGCAGCTTCCTTCGCCTCCGTCACCAAAAATGTGGTTGCCCGCTTTATCAAGCAAAATCTCATATGTCGGTATGGTGTTCCCGACAGAATCATCACAGACAACGGTACAAATCTGAATAATACAATGATCACTGCATTATGCGAACAGTTCAAGATTTATCATCACAATTCATCTCCCTATAGACCGAAAATGAACGGTGCTGTTGAAGCTGCGAACAAAAATATCAAGAAGATTATTCAGAAAATGACAGTCACTTACAAAGACTGGCATGAGATGTTACCATTTGCGCTGCATGGATACCGTACGACGATACGTACCTCAACTGGGGCAACCCCATTTTCTTTGGTTTATGGCATGGAAGCTGTTTTGCCTATGGAAGTTCAGATCCCGTCTCTAAGGATTATGAAGGACGCAGGTTTGAATGAAGATGATTGGATTCAGACCCGACTCGATCAACTCAATCTGATCGACGAAAAGCGACTTGCTGCTATATGCCATTGTCAGACGTATCAAAAACGGATGATCAAGGCCTTCAATAAGAAAGTCAGACGTCAAGTGTATCAAGTCGGAGATCTAGTAGTCAAGCGGATTATCTTGCCGCAAAGTGATCCCAGGGGCAAATGGACTCCTACATACGAAGGGCCATTTGTAATCAAGAGCGTATTTTTTGGTGGTGCGATGATTCTGACCACCATGGATGGCGACGATTTGCCACACCCTGCGAACGCAGACATAGTCAAAAGATACTACACATAAAATAACCCGACAAGTCGAAAACCCGAAAGGGCGGCTTGGGCAAAAATGGGCATCCCGGTGGATCGAAAACCCGAAAGGGCGGTTCAGGCAAAAATTAGGGATAAAAACAAAAAATCCGTACACCCGGCAAGTCGAAAACCCGAAAGGGCGGCTTGGGCAAGAAGGGGTTTCTCGGTGGATTGAAAACCCGAAAGGGCGATTCAGGCAAAAATTAGGGAATTAAAGCGTATGACTATGTCTCGTCGGATCACTTCAAGGACAATCTCTTCATCAACCGGTTACAGGGTTCTGATCAATCCAGCCATCGTCAAACGAAGCATTGAATGGACAGAGGTTCAGAGTTGTGAAAGCTACAGCAGAATGGAATCCCATGGAATTATTTCACATAGCCATCTTTATTTTGTATAAATTTTTCAAATATTTACGACAAGATCCTCTTACTAGGACGATTGTCTCCTTTGTACAAGCATACTCAAAGAAAATCAATACGAATACTCTTCCCAAAATTTGTGTCATTTCCCTTTTTCTTTTTCTCTTGCACTATTTGTTTTATTTTGAGAAACGTCCAATGTTTTGTTAAATAGGCATATGCATTTGAAACATGATCACTTCCTAATTGAACCCAAGGAAAAGGATTACTGATAGGATAAAAGTACAAACGGATATTTTGACACCCTTTCAAAGGAAATCCCTCGGGATCTGTAATCCACGTCCCTGACAAACCTTGAGGTCTATCTCCAGCAGACCCTCGGAGCTTATCCCCGTAAGGTTCTGAAAGGTATCCCCCGCAGAGTACGGACGTCCCTTCCAAGTTTTATTCAAAGTTATTCTCACAAAGGCTTATAACTGGGTTATCCTCAACTAACCATCAGGGGAGGTCACACTCGCCAGAATTCTTCCCATCCCCAGCGGAGTTCCTCAGAATTCCCCCAACAATAACTTATCAATACTATCCCCGGAGGAGTTTACCTTTGCAAATCCCCAGCCAAAGAATCTTCCGGAAATCATTTTCCCTCAGATTCAAGCTTCAGTATCCCCAGCAGATCAAAAGCTTCAAATGGACAATCCCCAGCGAAGTCAGACTTTTAAATCTTCTCCCCATAGAGTTTTTAGAAGAAAAATCTTGCATTCCCCAGTAGAGTCTCCAGAGATACATCTCTCCCAGCTGAAGATTCTCAATCTGGCCTCCCCAACTTTAAGTCTACTAGTTTGGTACTCCCCAGTAGAAGACTTCAGGAATTCCCCAGAAGATTGGTATACAACCCAAGTTCCATGTTCCCCAGCAACAACCGAGGATTTATTTTCCCCGACAGCAATCAAGATTCCTTTATCTTCCGCTATCCCGGATTCATCTATCCTGTGCAAGACAGCTCTCCAACTTACATACGCATCCATTTACATTCATAACGCCATAATATACATTGTATCATGCATCACAGCATTGCATACAACTAACTCTCTTCCTTTTCAGGTAACATCAGTCGACAGACTAAAATCATTCAAATCTCAAGATTTCTGAAAACGGTTCACGGGTTCTCCAAGTAAACGGATGTTAACCTATTGCTTGTTCAGATTCTTCTCAAGACTTCTGAAAACAGTTCATGGATTCTTCCCAAGTAACGGATGTTAATCTATCAACTTGTTCAGATGCAACCTTCGAATTTAGTTTACGGACGCTTCCCAACAACGAATGCGGCTCTATTGCTAATTCAACTTCAAGATTTCTGAAAACAGTTCACGGGTTCTCCAAGTAAACGGATGTTAACCTATTGCTTGTTCAGATTCTTCTCAAGACTTCTGAAAACAGTTCATGGATTCTTCCCAAGTAACAGATGTTAATCTATCAGCTTGTTCAGATGCAACCTTCGAATTTAGTTTACGGACGCTTCCCAACAACGGATGCGGCTCTATTGCTAATTCAACTTCAAGATTTCTGAAAACAGTTCACGGGTTCTCCAAGTAAACGGATGTTAACCTATTGCTTGTTCAGATTCTTCTCAAGACTTCTGAAAACAGTTCATGGATTATTCCCAAGTAACGGATGTTAATCTATCAGCTTGTTCAGATGCAACCTTCGAATTTAGTTTACGGACGCTTCCCAACAACGGATGCGGCTCTATTGCTAATTCAACTTCAAGATTTCTGAAAACAGTTCACGGGTTCTCCAAGTAAACGGATGTTAACCTATTGCTTGTTCAGATTCTTCTCAAGACTTCTGAAAACAGTTCATGGATTCTTCCCAAATAACGGATGTTAATCTATCAACTTGTTCAGATGCAACCTTTTGAAGACAGTTTACGGAAGCTTCCCAACAACGGATGCTGCTCTATTACTGAGTCAACTTCAAGATTTCTGAAAACAGTTCACGGGTTCTCCAAGTAAACGGATGTTAACCTATCACTTGTTCAGATTCTTCCCAAGACTTCTGAAAACAGTTCATGGATTCTTCCCAGGTAACGGATGTTAATCTATCAGCTTGTTCAGATGCACCTTTGAATTCAGAAGCTTCCCAACAACGGATGCTGCTTTATTGACGATTCAACTTCAAGATTTCTGAAAACAGTTCACGGGTTCTCCAAGTAAATGGATGTTAACCTATCGCTTGTTCAGTTTCTTCTTCCAGACTTCTGAAAGCGGTTCGTGGATTCTTCCCAGGTAACGGATGTTAATCTATCAACTTATTTAGATGCGACTTCCTGAAAATGGCTTGCAGGTTCCTCCCAACCACGGATGTCAACCTATTGCCTGTTCAGACCCCCAGTTCAGAAATGGTCCAAAGCTCGTACACTTTCCTAACGGTCCCTTCCAGATGGCATCTTTAAGCCCATCCCCGACAAGTTTCTGTCACTCTCCTAGATGGCATCGTTAAGCCCATCTCCAAATGGCATCTCTAAGCCCATTCCCGCACCCAGTGCTTTGGTGAGTGCAAATTTCCGGGCACTCTAGTGTCCAATCTCCTTTTACCTTCAAGTCGCGAAAGGCAAACTTGCCAATCTAACTCTTCAGGTCCAAGAAGATTGAACAGGGGCAACTGTTGTACCCCAAAATTTGCCCTCGCATTTTGCTACAAACAATCTCAGCTTCAGACATTTCCTGACTTTTCAAACTGGCGCAAGAATCGGACAAACGGACTTTTCTTGACAGTCAAGCGAAATTAGGGTTTGTACTGATGCTCAGAGCTCTGATTGGTCTCATACAGCTGGCTTAGGGTTGGGATGATTTTTGATTCAATTTTGATCAGGCGAGCGTTATCTAGCATTTAATCAGAAATTAAGGTTTTATGGGCATATTCTCAGAAGAATTTAAATTCCACCGCACTTTGCAGTTTGTTCCGAGATTCGGGTTAAAATTCGCGTTATCTTGATTTAATCAGTAAATGAGGCAGTTGGTTGGAATTCACCAGTCAAAAGGGATGTGTGCAGTGTGGAATTACAGTGCTTGGCAAAAGAATCAGTGAAAAAGGATTGCATCTGATTAAGTCTTTGCGTTCGACTGTGCGTTGCTTTGAATAATGGATACGTCGAATTCATTTATTTTGATCATTGAAGGTTTAGTTGATTATTTACGGTTCTAAGAATTAAAATACTTGAAGTTTAAACCTTCATTTTATTTTATTTTAAGGAACTATAAATAACAAATGAACAATTAAAGAAAAGGAATTGAAAGAAAATTAAATATCAAATGAATTTTTATTTCACATTTAATAATTGTTACAATTGTTATTATTTGGATACTAATATTTATTACAAAGTATTTAAATAATAATAATGTACAAGAATTAAACTAAAAATAAAAATTCTATCCTATCTCTAAATTCTTCATTCTCCACTTCATGCCGATGCTCCATATTTTTTTATCTGCAAAAAGAAAGAGGAAGTCAGAAGACAGTTAATTAAAAGAGACAGTTAATTTGCTCATCATTAGGGGCCACTGACTGGGATCAGTTGCCCTCTCTGCAAATCACGGGATTTCTCCCGGTTCACAGAGAGGGAAGATTTTTTGTTCATGAAATGCAAATGCATAATTTCTAAAAATTCAAGACTGCATAAGAATCTCAATTTCCAATTCAAACTAAACTGAAAAAATCCAATTCCAACTTTCTATCCAAAGCAAAAAAGAAGTTGCTGTCAAAATGCCTAAGGATTACCCAAAAGTACACTTGCTGCAAAGTCAAAATGCCAAGATATCAAAGAAATGCAAAGCTGTCAAAAGCAGAATAAGAATGCAGAGAAGTATATGCAAACAAGGTGATCTGTTTCATCATTTCCCAGCATAAGAGGGGGCCCCTTCAGAACCATAGTACAAATAAAAATCATATAATAATTCTAAACTGTACTATGAGTGAGAAAAAGAGAGATAAAGAGCATAGGCAAAGTTCAGGTTAGGCATAGGCAGTAGGACAGCAGAAAAGATATACAAAAAAGAAGACACAATTCAGCATTGTTCAAAACTACACAGCATGGACAGTTACTAAAAATGGAAAAGATGCCAAGAAATTTTGTCAAACTACCCAGCAAGCGTGGATCAAAAAGAAAACCAAAGTTTGAAATAAGGTTAGGCGCCAAAGACCAATAGCAAAAGGACGAAATAATACAAGAAAAGAGACTGATTGAGCCAAGCACCAATATCACCCATATAACTCAGAACTGAACCAATAGAGGCCAATAAGCTCATACCTGTCTAAAATACACAAGTTATCAAAACACAATCAAACCTCATACCAGTACCATAACCTGAAATACAACCTCAAGCTTCAAAAACTGATAACCTGCTAATGCCTTAACCATACTGTCAAACACAAACCCATTAGCAAAAGTCTCATAAAAACCATAACCTGAAGCCTTGTTAAACCAGTTCAGAATGCAAAAAACACCAAAAACCAAAACTGAACCAGCATAACCCCACCTCCTGTCAAACATAAACCAAGTTCAAAAAACCTGATATCCTAAAAAACGATAACAGCAAAAAAGCCTACTGTTAAACTCCAACCTGTTGAAGCTTTATCAGTCCAAAAAGAAAACTTATTCAAACGAATGCAAAAAGCCTCATCCTCAAGAATATACAAACCCATAACCCGAAAATATCACAACCAACCAAAACTTCATACCAGCACCATGCCTATCCAACTCAAGGCCATAGCATCTCCAGCCTAAGCCCTCAGTAAAACATCATTGGGCAACGAAAACGAGCATACAGCATTCCAGAAGAAGAGAGAAATTTCATTCAGTTCAAGATAATACACAGCATCCAGAAAACAAAAATATCAAAGGCAACCAAGGCCCTCAGATCTCTGAGGTCATCACTGGGCATCTCAAAGCGTTATATCCAATCCACCAAGGCAATAACTGTTCCAAAATATTCAAGACAAACAGAAGCGAAGGCAACACGAAAGGAGAAGCATACAAATTCCCAAAGGCATCACAGTAGGAAAGAAGAAGATAAAGAGGTGAATTAAAGAAGGCTTCTCAGTATACATCATCATCAAAGCCCTAAAATATCAAAAGATAAAAGATACCAGGGTCCCCAAGAAGCGAAGAATTGCGCAAAACCCTCCTCCGTTCGCTCCGGCCTCCTCAGTGCCTCCACTCTTCTCTCCTCCATCTCCAAAGAACGAAGGTAGCCAACCTTCTCCCTCTTCTCTTCTCCTTTATCTCATAATGAAAAATAAGAATTAAGACTCAAATCAAAACAAAACATGCGAGTTCGTAAGAGAGATAAGAGTATAATACTGAAAACGAACCTTGTATCGAGGACGCGAAATTAACGCCATGGAGGGAAGAGAGATTCGAGAGTGACACCGGTGGCCGGAGGAAATGCTTTTGCTCAGGAAGCTTGCAAGGACGAAGAAGAACGATGGAACTCAGTGAACGCCGCCGCTGCTTCGCCTAAACCCATTTCTTTCCTCAACTGAACAAACAAATATGAAACCCTAATTTCGTTCAATGTCTAAATTTGGGCCTGACCCGTCCTCATTTTCCTCTGAAGCCCAAGTTAGCACTTAACCATTTTTAAACACTAACTCTCTCTTTATTTTCATAAACAAAATTTACTTCTTTTGTTTTTTTGTGTAAAATACTAACTTTTTATTTTATTTTATGTTATAAACAAATGTTTACTTTTTATTATTTCTTGTAAAATACTAACTTAAATAAAATATCATGTTTATCATATGGTTAAAACATCCTTTTTTTTTAAATATATTTGTATATAATAACAAGATACTTTTTATACATAATTAATTTGAAAATATTTTTAATACACATTAAAATATATTTGTATATAAAATAATACATATCATTTTTATCAAATAATTAACTTGGAAACTTGTTTTAATTAAAATACATTTGTACATATCATGTAACTAAAAATTGAAAATACTTTTTTTATTTATTTTATTCTTTTAATTAATTTACTTTTGTACATAACAATATATACATTTTTCTAATATTAAATATGTGATTAAAATACTTTCTTTATGCATAATACAATTTAATATTTGAACATACCGTTTAATTAAAACATCTTTTTTTCTTTTGTACATAATTAACACATAAATCAAAAATACAAGATTAAAACATGTATCTAGGTCAAAAACCCTAATACGTTTCAACTTCACAATTCGCACTTGTACGTAATTACACAATTCATATACATATACACTTGTACACTTACACAAATACATTCACATTGCCTTATATACATTTTTATCTTATATTTGTATATTGGATATTTATATTTTGATCGCACATTCGATTTGGTTGTAACTTGTTGGATACTATAAGTCACATCCCCTTGTACATTTATACCCCCACTCCCTGATACTATTTTGTAATAGCGTAGATTTACATTCCGCAGTTTACAGTTTTTTCAATTATACCATGGTTAGACCTAGGGTTTGTATGAACATAAAATCAAACGCTAGATAACCTAATACAAGACAAACGCATGTAATCAACACACAATCACACTTGAACCCTCTAGGGTAATCCCACATGATGCCTTCCAAAATGGGCCATGCTTGCACGTCGAGTATCTTTGGCAAAAACAAAATCAAATGATCAAAAGTCCCTCAAGATGTTGCCTAAATGGAATGATCATAGTCCCTTCAAAATAATTGCCAAAGACACTTGGCATCATTGCATTCATGGTCCATACGATGACCCACGCCCGTCCCGAATAAACTTCCTAAATACAAGATTGCCTATCAATTTCAGTGATAGAACAAAATTGTCAAAGGGGTTAAAACACGACGAAAATCTTTGAGAAAAGCTTTAGGGTAGATAAACTTTTAAGTACTTGTCAATTTGCAAAGAAAACACTTGCCTAATTTCAAAACCCACTTCACAAACACTTCAAACCCTTGAAACATCTTTTTAAAAGATAAAACACCTTTTGTAAAACATTCGAGTAAAGAATTATTACAAGGTTAGCCTAGCACAAGGCATCTTTTCAAAACATTTTCAAAACAACCCACAAAGCACCATTTCATACAATTGAAAACCAAGGCAAAATTGATCTAAGCAAGTACCTAAGAGCCCATGGATAACCATGGATGAAAAGGGTGCTAATACCTTCCCTTTTCATAATCTACCCCCCGAACCCACGAAATATCTTAAAAGGTTTTTGCTGTGCTTTTTTTAACCTTTCCTTTAGGATAAAATAAAAAGTCGGTGGCGACTCTTGCTCAACCGCACAAGTGCGAATACGAACGCAAAATACTAGTCAGTTCTCCCACCGTATCACACAGCTCATACAGCTTCCTTGCCCCTGGAAATAAAAAATAACACAACATGAGTCGACACATAAGGGTTTGTGTCGACTCATTTCCGTTTTGTGTCGACTCATTTCCGTTTTTTGTCAACACATACGCGTTTTGTGTCCACTCAAAACCTATTTTGTGCCAGATATGCGTCGACTCATAGAGGCATGTGTCGACTCATACTGCTATTTTTTGTTTCTTATACTGCTCTGCTACATGTGGAGGTCGGTTCTCAACATATAATGGATAAAAATGAAAACCAAGTATTTGGTTAACTTCAAGAGTATGACATCTACATTTATCTTCAAAAATGTATTACTAATGATGCTTGAAATGAAAATCTCAAAGTCAAGAAGACTTACCTTCAAATTGAGATTTACGTTTTGAGTTTGAACACCTTTCAAGAGGCTGTGGTGATCAGAATGGCTTCAGTGAACATCCAAAATGTTGCTCTAATCCTGGCTTTGAGTTGAGAGTTGCAAGGTTATACATGGGGATGGAGTTTTGTTTTTGTGTTTGGAAGGTGGTGAGGATGGTATAATAGAAATGGTTTTTGTATTTGAACAATCTCTCTGTGATGCATATTAAATGTTTGTATAGTTGGTTTAGGGGAAGGCATGCAAGATTGAACAGTGGGTTGAGGTTTAATTTTGTAAATGAAGATCCTTTTGGTTTCTACTGTTTTTTGTTGTTGTTGTTGTTTTTTATCTCTTTCTCACAATGTTTTTCTCTCTTTCTTTTCACAAAAACTCTCTTCCCTCAATATGGCTCTCCCCAATATTTCTCTTCTGTTTTTTCTCTTTATCTTCACAAAAAAACTCCTTTCTATTCTACCCACTCTATTGTTTATATATCAGCTGAGAGGTGGATATTGGGGGAAAAGGTTGGTGAGATTTGAACAATTTTGACATGCTGTTTCACTACTTTTTCATTACAGATTTGGGTGACTTCTATTTTGTGTAATATTTGGCATTTCTTGGCAGCAACTTTGACATTTATAGATGACTGTCTTTGCAGGTTTTTGGACTGTTTGCTTGGACTGTTTTGTTTCTTTTGCAATGTGATGCAGGTTTATGGAGATGTATTGCATAATGGACATCATGGTTGGGTTTTTACAGCAGAATGGACAACATTAGTTTAGACAATTTTATGGGGCTGGTTTGTACAAACTTTGGGACTATTACATTTGGGAAGTTTGGACTTATAATGGGAAATTCCTTTGTATGGTCTCAAATGGTCATGGCATGAATCCAAAAATAATTGCTAGATAATCAATAGTGGCTTGAATCTTGAATATAGTAACTTGTGATGTAAGGAATTGGTGATTTGTGAACCAAAGACATGGTACGAAATACCAATTTCCATTATTTCTAATTTGAAATCCAAATCCAAGTTTTCTCTCTCTTTCAATTTCGAATCTTCATGACAAATTCAAACCACTTTGAAAATGATAGATGCCATCTTAGTTCAAAAATTAGTCCCTCAAGAAATTCCTCAAATAAAAACTTTAACCAATATGAGAAGAGTTCCGTGGTTTCACACCTTAAACCTCTTGATAAGCAATTGACTTCTAGAAGGATATAAAGCTCAATGTGACCTTGAAGCAAAAAGCCTAGTTTCCTGAAAACACTGTAAAACTTTAATATTGTACAACCACTGAACTCTTGAACCTCAGGTGTCTTTATTCAATGAAATGCATGATATGTAAATGAACTAGTGTGATACGGTGGGGGAACTGACTTGGGTGTTTTGCGTTTGATCGCAAATGTTGCAGTTAGAAAGAGTCGCCACCGACTTTTATTTTATCCAAAAGGAAAGGTGAAAAGGCACAGGAAAGACCTTTGAGATTATTTCTTGAGTTCGGGGGGTAGATTATGAAAAGGGAAGGTATTAGCATCCTTTTCATACATGGTTTTCCATGGGCTCTTAGTTACTTGCTAGATCACTTGCTTTTGTTTGAAAATATGCTTTGTGTGGTTTTTGAAAGTATTTTGTAAAGAGGCCATTGTTTAGGCAAACTTTGTAATGATTCTCGTTTGTAAGAATGTATACAAAGATGTTAATCTTTTGAAAATGTTTTCAAGTTTTTGTAAGATGTGTTGAAAGTGTAGATGTTTGTTTTTAAAATAGTAAGGATGTTTTGTTTTTAAAATGGAGCAAGTAATTAGGAGCATACTACCTACTCAAAAGCATTTCATGTTCATTTCCTCTTTCCTTTGACATTGTCATCTTACCATTGATTTGGTAAGTAACCCCATGATTATCAATGTTGCAAGGTATCTTAGCATTCTCTTTTAGGGACTAAGATCATTTGAAAGGCAACATAGATAGCGTCATCGAGGGACTATGATCTTGTATTTTTGCTTGTTTTTGCTAAGATACCTCACATGCGTAATATGGCCATTTTATAAGGCAACCAAGTGGATTTACCCTAGGGGTGCTTGTGTGCAAGTGTATTATTTTTCATGCTTGGTTTTGCCTTTGATTAGGGTTTTCTAATTGATTGGTTTTAGTCTTTCCATACAAACCCTAATTACTAGAATTTGTATATAAAGCGATAAACTGTGGAATTTAAAATTACTACGCTATTACAATACTTGTGGGAGGGGGTGTACAAATTATAAATGGGGATTGCAAGAAAATAAAGCCTAATTATCTATTACAACTATATTGAATTTGTACAAAAATGAATAAATATACAAGAATGTAATGTAAAGTAAATGAATTTTTTGTTTGATTTTTTAGAGAAAGGGATTTGGTTTTAACCTAATTAATTAAAAGAAAATAATTAATAAAAATAATAAAAATTAAACCTAAATTTACTAGGAAAAGAAATTAAATAAAACCCTAATCTATTAATTGATTAAAAAAGAAATTAAGTTTAGAAGAAGAATATTTTTGGTATTTTTGTCTTAAGAATAATTTATAGTATTATAAAATGTTTTTTGTCTTTTTATATTTAAATCGTGTAAAAGAAAATAACTAAAACCATAGTTTTTAAATTAAATTTACAAAACAATTATTAAAATAAATAAAGTATGATTGAATAAATACATTTTTTTTGTGAAAAAAATAAATAAACTTTATCAAAATATAAACCTAATGTTTTTATATTTTTTTCTGATTTTTTTAGTATTAGATAAAATATTTAAGAGAACAAATAAATAAAAATAATAAAAAGAAAAATAAAAATGGGTCAGGGTGCAAATAGCCAGCAAGGGGGTCTGAAGTAAGAAAAAAAACATAAGGCCCAAGGGAGGCCCAGCGCTGCCAAAAAAAGAGTTTGAATATGAAAAATATGAAAATAATCCAAAAGGGTACCACTGGGAATCGAACCCAGGTCCCTCTAGTCAGAGGCGCGCGCTTCTACCATTGGGGTGGCCATACATCCGTTTATATAATCAAAACAACAAATATATGATAGTAAACAAGTCCATGGTCTGAACTTCATCCTCAACCTCACGCCCACCCAGAGCCTCTGTATCTTATTCAAATCTCAACAAAAATGAAAACTGTAAACAGGAAACTTGTAGCAAATTTCCTCACGATTTCATAAACGAAAAGCAATAAAATTAAAGATCAAAGATAAGCATGAATTTTAATGGCCCTAATCTGAACCCTAAAAATTTTAGAAACTTCAATCTTAAAATTCTCCAAGCTCAAACAAAATTAATGAAAACTATGGACACGGTTAGCTTTAGGGCAATGATATCTACATTTTTCATTCACAAATAAACCATTAATGATGCCTGTATGAGGAGTTCAAAAGTCAGAAAACTTACCTTGTAAGAGGGTATCGTGTTTGGAGTTTGAGTAGCTTTTAGTGAGTTCCAATGATTGGGTTAGCTTCCTCAAGTTCCCAGGAAGCTAATGGGATGCTTAATTTGAGCTGAAAGTGCCTGAGGAGTTCGGGAGAAGTCAAGGTGCAAGGTGCTATTTTTGAAAATGGTGGATGAGGATGGAGGTGTTACAGTGGTGTTGCATGTGTTGGGATTGTTTGTGTATGTTGTTTAGAAGCTTTTGAAAGTAAAAGGCCAAGAAATGCACGAGTAAATTTGGAGATTGGATTCAAAACTCAGAAATGACAAGTTTTGAGGTATTTTTGGTGATTCTGTGTTCTTGGTGTTTTCAGGGCTTAAGCATGTGTGGGATTTGTGGCAAATGAATTATGTATCTATAAGCAATATGTCTTGAGTGTTTTGGATAGTCAGAAGTACAAGTTACAAGCTAATTTCCAGGTTACTTGATTTTGAAGAAAAGTGGGAAAACAAGTTTCAAGAGGAGGTACAAGCATGGGATGAGTGATTGTAAGTGTATAACAAGTTTCTCTTGATTTATGGGACTTGTATGATCATAAGAAAACAATTTCAAGGCTCAAGAACAAGTTTTGTGCAAAAAGTCACTTTATCAAAATGGCAATGTGCAGTTTCTTCCCAAAATAGATATAAAGCATGACCTTGCATTGAATGCTTGAAATGAGACCTCTAATAGTTGTGAAAGCAATTAATTATGGAGTGCCTAACAAGTTTGAGGCCTGAAATGTATAGGTTATGCAGCATGATTCTGAATTTTGAATCTTGTTCATCACAAAATGACTTGTAATTCAAGTGATAAAACCCTAACTTCATCTCTTCGATTCTCCCTACTCAAAAATGATCTCAAGGAGTTCTTGGACATTTTGAAATGCTTGTAATGTTATCCAAACCCATATTTGAATCAATTTTGAAAATTCACCTTGGAACTATATGAAAAAGTGCCATGAAGTTGGGTCAAAATCCTGACCAAATTAGGGCAAAATTTCACTAAGTGTTTTGTTTCATGACCATGAGTTGTTAAAATTATAACTTGAGATCCAAGCAGTTTTGTAAGGAGTTGTGTAAAGAAATGTTGTAGATTTCATGGATATCTACAACTTTCATGTTGAAAGTTTCTTTTGAATCATCTTGCATCATGGTGAAATTTTTTCTCAAAGTTATGAGAAAATAAGAAATTTCCAACACTTAGAAAAATTTCCAAGTTTAGAAATTTTAACTTTTCAAAATGAAATCTTGAATTTTTAATTTCTTGATGAATAAGTTTCATATTTTGAGATGCTTTTAATGAATTGTGATCTTTGACATTTTATTTTGACCAAAAAGTCAAACTTTGACTTTTCAGTATACAATTGACTTTTGATCGGTTAACTGAAAATTCATTTGTCAATCTATTGGACTTGAGCAATGTTTTGAGCCATTATATTAGGTAAAAATGATGCAATTGGAATATTGAGATCATTCCTTAAACCAATTGATCATTTTCTAGGTCAAAAATCAGAAATTGCCCTTTCCTAGTCAAAACCCTAATTTTGACCCTTTTGAAGATTTGATCAAATTTCTTGAGGAATTGTGGTCCAAAATTGATCAAATGATACATATGAGTTTAAAATGTTGATGTGGATAAAAAATTATGAAGTTTGACTGTAAATTGGCAATAGTTGACTTTTTCCCCAATAAAGTTGATTTTTAGGTCAACTGCTCAATTGACTGAGCAAAAGTGTGATCCAAAGCTTGAAACTTGACATGACTAATCTTGAGGGTCCATAATGATCCATAAAAGTCATATGGTGCATTGGAATTTCAAATATCCTTGTGCAATCTCAAACCTTAATTTTGTTCATCAGTGCTTAAGGAGGTATCTTGAGCTGAATAACCATAATGCAGTCTTGAGCCAAAGGAGATCTTGTGAGCAAATTCTTGATAAGTGAGAGGGAAAATTTTGGGGTACAATAACTAGGACAAATTTAGGGTTTGACAGCTTCCCCTATTTAATCTTCTTAAACTTGAAGGTGAGATTGGCGTCAGCCTTTCGAAAGTTCAAGGTAGAAGATGATTAAATACCAAGATCTGAAATTTATCATGGAGAGATGGTGTGAAGGTTATTATTTGTGATGTCTGCTGGGGATGAAAAATGAACTTTCAGGTGAACTGATCATGATGGATGAATGGGGTTGAATAATGATAGCTCGTACTGGGATAATGGGGCCAATACAAGGTCCTCATGGAAGTGGGCGCTAAAGTGACTGAAAGGATATGGTTGACGATGCCATGGTGAATTAAAATAGGATTAGTAACAACATGATAACTCAAAGACAATGGGTAGAACTCGATGATAATAGAGAATCTATCGTGTGGGATTCACGACCCAAAAGAAAAGTAAAGACAACGGGTAAAGATTGACGTATGATTGATGACTCAAGAGAAATGAGGTCATGAGGATAAGATCGGCGAGCGACCTATGACCTAAGAAAAGATAGCGTGAGGATAAGATCTACAGACGACCTACGACCCTAAAAAAGATAGCGCAAGGGTAAGATCTACGGACGACTTACGACCCAAAATAGGATAAAACAAAGGTAAGATTTACGAACGATCTACGACCTTAACAGTGATAACGTGAGGGTAGGATCTACGGATGACCTACGACCTTAAGAATGATGGCGCGAAGGTAATATCCACAGACGACCTACTACCTTAGGAAAAGTAAAGTGAGGGTAATATCTATGGGCGACCTACGACTTTAAAAAGAGGACACGAGGGTAAGATCTATGGACAACCTACGACCCTAAAAAGATATCGTGAGGGTAAAGTCTATGAACGACCTACGACTATAGATAAGATAACGTGAGGGTAACGTCTAAGGACGACATATGACCCTAAAAATATAATGCAAAGGTAAGATCTATGGATGGCCTACGACCTAAGATAAGATGACACAAAGGTAAGTTCTACGGATGATCTACGACCTTAGAAATGATGACGCGGAGGTAAGATCTACGAAGAATCTTCCTTAAGACTAGGTCACCTGTGTGGAACTCTCGAGGTCGAATCTTTTTGGAAAATGCTCTCTTGAGATGTTGTTGATATAAATGACCGTGACAAATGGCTGCTAGGCGCTTCTCTTCAATGAGATTGAGTTGGTCGAGCCTTGTTCGAATCCATTCCGCTTCATCAAGTTTAGTATCCATCAGAACCATCAATGAAGGAGTCTCCACTTTGATTTGGAGCACCGCATCCATACCATAGACTAGTGAAAAAGGTGTTTCCCTAGTGGAAGTACGCATCGAAGTTTGATAGCCATGAATGGAAAAGGGAAACATCTCATTCCAATCTTTGTATGTTCTCACCATTTTCTGAACGGTCTTCTTTATGTTCTTGTTAGCGGCTTCGACTTCCCCATTCATCTTTGGCCAATAGGGTGATGAATTATGATGCTCAATCTTGAATTCTTCACACATTTCCTTCATCACTTTGTTGTTGATATTCAACCCGTTAGCAGTGATGATCTTGTTAGGAGTCCCATAATGACATATGATTTCTTTCTTGATGAAGCGGGTAATAACTTGCTTGGTCACATTCTTGTATGAAGCTGCTTCCACCCACTTGGTGAAGTAGTCAATAGCAAAGAGAATGAACCTATGTCCATTTGAAGCACTCGGCTCGATCCGTCCAATCATATCAATGCCCCACATTACAAAGGGGCATGGTGAAGTTATCACATTCAAAGGAGTGGGAGGAATATGTATCCTGTCTGCTTAAAATTGACATTTGTGGAACATCTTTGCATATACACAACAGTCACTCTCCATTGTCATCCAGAAATAACATGCTCGTTGGATTTTCTTGGCCATGGAATGTCCACTGGCATGAGTCCCAAAAGAGCCCTCGTGAATTTCTCGTATGATGGATTCTGCTTCGTGTCTATCTACATATGTGAGCAGAACCGAATCATAGTTTCTTTTGTACAGAACATCTTCTGCAGTAAAAACTTGGATGCTAACCTTCTAAGAGTCCGCTTATCACAAATTGTAGCACCCTCGATGTATTCTTGCTTCTCAAGATATCTTTTTATGTCGAAGTACCACGGATTTTCGCTCGACATGTCCTCAGTTGTGAGACAATGAGCATGGAAAACGTGTGATGGATCCTTGTAATGAAGGGTTTATATATTGGGTGCATGATTCAAATAACTGACATCATGAAAGTAATAAAAGCAATTTGAATATGGTGAAAACAATTGGATTAATTCAAAACAGACATATGCGATGCATTAATGAAAGTAATAAAGTTTGCTATGACAATAATTGTTTGAATAAGCAAAGAAAAGTACAACTTGAAAATTCAAAAAGCCTTCAATGATTTGGCATAGGAGCAGTGATTATGTTTGGAGTCTCTGGAGGGTCGAACTGGATTTCTTTGGCATCAATCATGTCTTGGACCTTGTTCTTCAGGGCCCAACAGTTGTTTGTGTCATGTCCCGGACTGTCAGAGTGGTACGCACACCTTTCATTGGGATGATAGGTAGGAGCAGAAGTGTTTGGATTCCGGAGAGGAGCCCTTAAGGTAATCAGCCATGCCTTCAACATTTGCTGTAGTGCTTGAGCCAGTGACATGTTGATCTTGGTGAATTGTCTTTTAGGTGCGACCTCCTTATGTTGATGCCCTTGTCTTTGTTGAGCAGGCATATGATTAGAGATCTGGGTTGCTCCTACATGTTGATCATGACGACTCTTTTTACCATACACAGCATTAGACTCCTTCTTCCCATGGTGGGGCTTTTTCTGAGCCTCGGAAGGTGTAGCTTCTTGAATCTTCCCGCTTTTGATGCCAGCTTCAATTCTCTCCCCAGTCAAGATAAGGTCTGTAAACCCGGCTGAAGAGTTTCCAATCAAATGATTAAAGAATGGACCAGACAGGGTCCCCAGAAACATATCAACAAGTTCACGATCAGTTAGAGGTGGCTGCACCCTTCCAGCAAGGTCTCTCCACTTTTGAGTACATTCTTTAAATCCTTCTCCCGTCCCTAGTGACATACCCTGGAGTTGGGTACGCGTAGGAGCAAGGTCGGAATTATACTGATACTGCTTATAGAACGCGGTAGCCAAATCCTCCCAGTTACAGATACTGGCTCCATCCAGCTGATAGAACCACTTGAGTGGAGTCCCTGAAAGACTATCCTGAAAGAAATGGATCCACAAATTTTTGTCAGCTGTATAAGGTTGGATTTTCCTTACATACGACCGGAGGTGTATCTTAGGACATGAAGCTCCGTCGTACTTTGCAAAGGCAGGTGCCTTGAACTTATGGGGAATCACCACCCTAGAGGACAGACCTAGATCTTCGAAGTCCAGACCGGGAACCTTCTGTATCTCCATAGCGCTTAACCGGTCCTCTAGCTGTTTGTACTTATCCTCAGCAGGAGGATACTGTTCTTCATCATAATCCGTCTCGTTGTCGGAGACTACGGGACTAGGAATCCTTCTCTCTTGGGGGCTGTCTTTTCCCACAAATGAGGTAGTCAGCTCAACCTCATTCTGTAATCCATTCCCAGATCTGCGTCCAGTGTTGAACAAAACAATCCTCTTCTTCTTCTTCTTCCTCTCTTTCAGAATCAGAGTCTTCAAATCCTGTTGACCCTGGGCTAGGCTCATAACCAACTCCTGGAACTGGGCATTCTGGGCCTGGAGGGCCTTGATAGCTTGTTCAGTGGTAGGTTTAGTAGACATGATGATTGCTGAAATAAACAGCGAAGAAGATAAGTGACCTGTAAAAGGGTACCTGTAATGCATGATATGTATGATATATGTATGCAATGTTTTCAAGGATCTCGCGGGGTAAACAAGAAAATTGTTAGAATTTGAATTGGGTAGCTTGATTGAAGGAACTTCATGTTGTTGAGAGTCCTTCTTCAAGAGTCAAGGCTCACCATATCGAGTGGGTCATAGCCCCTGACTCAAGTTATCGTGCTTGGATTTCTGGACAACCTGGGCTAGAGGAAAATAAATCCCCTTTGCCCCTTGCTAGACATTTGGTCCATCATGACCTGCATCACAAACCCTTGAGATCCTTGAAATGGTTAAGGAAATGCTATGGTATGATGTTATGATGCGTATGATGTTATGTACGTGGATGCAAAGGTGTGAGGTGTAAGTAAGCCATGTAATAAGTCCAGATTAAGGACTGTAGACAAAACCTGCAAGGAACCCATGTTGTCAGATAACAAGAATATGCAAGTAGTTCAAGTTTGAAGGCACACAAGTCACACAAGACAGCCGTTAGAGTTCAGGACAGCATGAAGCTTAGGTACTACCCTCTTTCAGTTTCAGTTGGTTTAGACCTGTCCTAGAAAATAGTAACCGGGTTCTAGAGGATCTCAATATCATTGACTACCCTCAATCGGTCATAACTCCAGCTTCGCAACCTTTTCTTGCGGCCGGAACCATCGCGAGAGTTTAGCCTCAATGAGTGTAGCATACTGCTACTGTTCTATGGCCAAGTTGGTCAATTTAAGGTTCTAAGGTCAGTTGGTGCTTAACGACTCCTCAGAAGACCCATATTCTCCTCGTTCCAACACAAGGGATATCGGTACAGACCAAGATGTCACACCAACGTAGCTACTGCTTCACCCGTGTCGGTCTATGCCGGACAGGTCCCTCACAGTTTATTGCTACCTATAGGGTATTCCCCAGATCCGGGTTAGGATCTATGAAACTCCAATACAAGCCCACAAATATAAAAGCAAACAAGGCATACAATTGAAAACATAGAATGATCTAATCCTAAGGTACACCTCACTTATAAAATATCCCCAGCAGAGTCGCTAGTTCTATGATCGGTGGAAATAGAACTGACTGTTTTGAAATGTTGGTTCGCGAAATGTCGCGGTAAGCAAGAGTCGCCACCGTCTTTTATGTTCTCCAACAAGGAAAGGACAAAAGCACAGCAAAATTCCTTTTCGAGATATTTCTCGGTTCGGGAGGTAGATTATAGAAAGGGAAGGTGTTAGCACCCTTTCTATCTGTGGTTATCCACGGGCTCTTAGGTACTTGGTCACTATGTTTTCAAAAATGTTTGCTTTTCTTGTGTTTGTGGGTTTTGAAAAAGTTTTGTTTGAAAACTTCGATTTAACTCTTGTATCTGTCCTCAAGAGTGTATGAAGTATTGTTTGAAAACTTTGTTTGAAAAGTGTAAGTGCGAAAAGTATTTTTGTTTTGATAGAGCAAGTACCTGAGAACCTCTACCTACTCAAAAGAAATAAAGCTGTGTAAATGTCCTTTAGACAGTACTATCCCACTATTGAGATGTAGGTAGCACCGTCGTTGGAGTTTTTCGGGTCAATTCGATTATAGGGACATGTGGTCACCAAAGCAATGGTAGGACGCCTTAGCGGTAACCCTAATGTCCTAGATCCTTTTTTATCCGAGGAAACCGTTTAGAGGCAACTTGGATCTTTAGACAGGAGGGCGACCTCTAAAACACCCTATACTTAATGACCACGTCGAGGCAACCATGTGAGGCGTACCCTAGGAGTGGCATGTGCGAGTGTGTCAGGATTCAATTTAATTATCTTTGCACATGTTATGGTGAGCTACGTTTTGATTTTATTTTGAGAACAAGTCTTGTCATGCATAGCAGTTAATAATTATGCGGAAAGTAAATTGCGGAAAGTAAAACTACGCTATTACAAGGCGTCAGGTATTTACATCACCAAAGGCAACCCTTGAAAAGTAAATGCGAGAAAATAAAGAAAGCGATAAAAATGTCCTAATTACGCTATTACATCCTCGGAGCAATTACATAAATATGATCAAAAATTAATATGCGCGAAAGAAAATTGCATCGGGAAAGTCCTTAGGGTTTTGACCCTTTGTTGTGAAAGAATGAGATTTTAGTCCTTTTTGCATTTAGTTAAATTAAACCTAAAACTAATTAATTAATTTAATTAAAAGAAATATTTTTTAAGTTTTTTATGTTTTAAAGAAATAAAAGAAAAGAAATTAAAATTGTCAAGAAAAACCCTAATTCTAATTTATTTTATTTGTTATGAAAATAATTAAAGTTAACCTAATTAAAACAACTAAATTAGTTAATTACATTTTATTTACAAAAATAATAATATTAAAGGTGAAATTAATAAATAATAATAAAAATATTATGGTTTATGTTTTCTGATTTTATTATGAAAATAATTAATTTTGTTAATTAAATAATAATAATAATAATAATAATAATAATAGTTAGTAAAACAATTAAATAGAAACTAAAATGTAAAAGAAAAAGAATAAAGAAACCATGGGGTGCTGGGCCATTAGGAGGTGTTGATTTCAATTCTGGCCCATTTGCACACAAGCCCTTGTTGACTTTCTTTGATTGTCCAGGCGTTGGTTGACTAGGGAGTATCATGATCAGCATCTCATGGCCATTGGATTTGTGACTGTGGCCACTTGGCGCTTGGATACCTGGAATGCATGGTGGAACGCTCTTGGAATGCCTGCATGTGAACATGTTAAACAAAATAATATAAGCGTTGGGGTGGACCTGGGATTCGAACCCAAGTCCCAATGATCACCAGCCAGCGCATTAACCACTATGCCATTTGCCTGCGTTTGTTATTATAACAATAAGTAAATATAATATTAAGAAATAACCCAATATGTTGTAACACAAATAAAACGCACGCCCTTTTTGAATTAGCCAACCACATACTAACACGTCATTCGTCTTCCTCGTTTTCCTGTAAAAAACAAAGTTAGATAGCGGGGTTTTTTAACCCCCACAAAACATGATGACGAAAAATAGCGATTAGCCCTACAGGCTACATAAATATTTCGCGATGGTCCAATTACGTTCGTTTGAGTCTCCTGAATTCAATCATGGGTCTTATAAGGCCTAATTTTTCCTGTACTGTAAATCCCCAATTTTAGAGTTCAAGAACCCTAGAATTCATCAATGGCGTTTTACGATTCTGTGCATTTTAATCCAATTAAACTATACCATCAGCTTCATATGAGTTCAAGCAATACAAAACAAACACAAAATCATGTTAATGATGCATGAAATAAGCAATTCGATTCTGAAAAAAAAAACGCAAACCGTTAAACTGTTCTTGATGATTCTTGTAGCTTTAAGGCTTGGTTTTGATTGCAATACGTCTCTGGGAACCCCTGCAATAGATTAGAATCAATAAAAGCCTTTGAATCGTGCTAAAATATAGAAATCAGTTTTCAAGTTTCTTGAGTTTTTTCAATATGCTTATGGCTTTGTTTGCAGCAATTTTCACGTACGCATGATCAGGGTTTGCTTGTGTACTTATAGGAGAATGGAATTAGGTCATAATCTTGCAAAGAAATCCATGGAATTGATGATTGCATATTTGATTGAAAATCAAATATTTTTGAATCTTTTTTATTGGAAAAACTTGCTAAATTTGGATATTTTGATATCCTTGATTTGTACACAAAATTTCCAGCCTTTTTAGGTCATTCTTGCTTCACCAAAAGATTGAAAAACCATATCTTTGTATTTTCCTACAATTTAAATTAATTAAATGAATTAAAATCAATTAAAAATCCAATTAATTAATAAAAAATAAGAAAATAATTCAATTAAGCATGATGGGTCGTGCATAAGTCATGGATAAAGTTTCAAGAAGAAATTTGAGGCCCATTAGCAAAAACAAAGTGTTTTGAGCAAAGTTGACTTTTGCAAATTCATAAACATTTCCCAACTTCTACAATTCATATCTTGCTCAATTTTGATCATATGAACATTTTCTTGGACATTTTGAAAAGGTCTTGAAGTCCTCTAACCAATGCCTTTGGTCCCATGTCATTTGGATTTACCAATCTCAAGTTATAGTCTTTGACTTAAAGTGCATTTTTGTTGACTTTTGAATTTGACCTATAATGTAGAAATTGATAACTTTTTGTGAGAGCATTTCTTGGACTTGGAATGTGAATATGGATTGTAGGAAATGTCATCCCCTTCAAAATGAGAATTGTATGGGATTTTTTTGATGAACCATGAAAAAGTTATGCCCTGGTCAAGATACAGTTGACTTTTCTGCTGTCCAAAAATAGTAACTTTTTGCATCTTGATGATTTTTGAGCCATGCTTGTGGAATCATGATCAAGACTTGATCAAATGATTATTATGAACTCAAAATAAGATGATGACCAAAAAATTCTGACTTTTGACTGTGAAATGACCATTTTGCCCTTGCAATTGACTGTGGATCAATTGGAGCTTTGACTGTGCAATTTGACATTGTGAGTCTTGAGACTTGGCATATAGATGCTTGAGGATGCATATAAGCCTATGAGACTTGATTGAGCCATTGAAAACCTCAAATTCCTTGAAAGAAACAAAACCCTAATTTTGACTGGCTTAGGAGGCATTTGGATTGTGCAACCCTTGAGAAATCTTGAACCATTTGAAGATGATTCTTGACAAACATTGAAGAATATGGGAGGGAAAATTTTGGGGTACAACACTAGGAATATGCTCGAAGGTGATTTCATCAAAAGCGGGCAACAACTCTAATATGTAATCCCGATATGTAACTAAATTAGGGTGTCGTGTATCCCAATTACCTCGTACTTGATGTATTACTAAGGCAGAATCCCCATAAACTTCAAGATTCTTGATCTTCAAATCAATGGCTGCTTCAAGACCCATTACACAAGCTTCTTATTCGGCGACATTATTCGTACAATCAAAACATAACTTGGCTATGAAAGGCATGTGAGTATTGCAAGGAGAAGTTAGAACTTCCCCAATACCATGGCCCATGGCATTTGATGCACCATTAAACGTGAGAGTCCATCGCTCCCCTGGTTCGGGTCCTTCTTTATCATCAAGTTTCATAACGTCCTTGCCTGGAAAATCGAACTTCATTAACTGATCTCTTCCAATGGCTGGTGGGTGAGATGATCGGCAAGAATGCTACCTTTGATAGCCTTTTGTGTGACGTGCTGGATGTCATACTTACACAAGAGCATTTTCCACCAAGCCAATCTCCCTGTAAGTGTTGATTTCTCAAAGATGTACTTTATCGAATCCATCTTAGATATCAGAAGTGTAGAATGCGTCAACATGTACTGCCTAAAACATCGAGCTGCCCACGTAATAGCGCAACAAGTATTCTCAAGTAATGAATACCTTGATTCGCAATCGGTAAACTTCTACCTCAGGTAGTAGATGGCGTGTTATTTTCGTCCAATATCACCATGTTGGCCGAGCACACAACCCATGGATCCTTCAAGCACAATCAAATACATGATAAGAGGTCTCCTTGGAAATGGAGGTATGACTATTGGTGGTTCCTGAAGGTATTGTTTAATCTTTTCGAAGGCCTCTTGACAACTTTCATCCCAATGGACATCTTGATTCTTGTGTAGAAGTTTAAATATGGGTTCACGGGAAGCAGTAAGATGAGAAATGAACCTAGCTATGTAATTCAACCTTCCAAGAAAAGATCAAGCTATGAAATGTGTGCACCGTATTCTAAAAGACCAATTGGAACAATCGATCAAATAGTTGTCACCGTAAGAAAGCGTATGACCAAGCTATGAAATGTGTGCAAGTGTGCATTTGCAAGTGGATACATTTTCATTGAGGATGAGACCAAGAGGAGGCCATGTGTTCTAATTGAATGACATATGCATAATTAAGCAACAATTAAATAATACAAAGTAGTAAACTCTAAGATATTACAATCATATGGGACGGAGGTACAAATTTATAAATGGGGGGGGGGGGGGGGGGGGGGTTTACTAATTTAATTATTACAACCATATTGAATAAATGAACCACAATGAAAAAAACATAAAACAAATATAAAGATAGTGCAAAAAGAAAGAAATAAATGTTTTTTCCTATTATGTATCGACACATGCATTTATACACCGGTACATAACAATTCTTGTTTTTAGAAATAAAAAATAACACAGTATGAGTCGATAAATAATGGTATGTGTCGACTCATTTCTTGTTTGTTTCGACACATTCTTGCTTTGTGTCAGCTCATACATATAATGGATAAAAATGAAAAGCAAGCATATGGTTAGCTTCAAGAGTATGACATCTACATTTATCTTCAAAAATGAATTACTAATGATGCTTGAAATGAAAAGCTCAAAGTTAAGAAGACTTACCTTCAAACTAAGATTTGCGTTTTGAGTTTGAACACCTTTCAAGAGGCTGTGGTGATCAGAATGGCTTCAGTGAACATCCAGAAAGTTGCTCCAATCCTGGCTTGGTGTTGAGAGCTGCGAGGTTGTACATGGGGATGAAGTTTTGTTTTTATGTTTGGAAGGTGGTGAGGATGGTATGACTGAAATGATTTTTGTATTTGAATGATATCTTTGTAATGCATATGAAATGTTTGTTTAGTGGGTTTAGGGGAAGGCATGCAAGATTGAACAGTGGGTTGAGGTTTTGTTTTTGTGAATGAAGATCCTTTTGGTTGCTACTGTTTTTTTGTTGCTGCTATTCTCTCTCTCTTTTTCATAGTGTTTTTCTCTCTTTCTTTTTACAAAAACTCCCTTCCCTCAATATGGATCTCCCCAATATGACTCATCTATTTTTTCTCTTTCTATTAAAAAAAACCTCCTTTCTATTCTACCTATTCTATTGTTTGTATATCAGCAAATAGGTGGAAATTATGGGGAAAGGTTGGTGAGATTTGAACAATTTTGACATGTTGTTTCACTACTTTTCTATTACAGATTTGGGTGACTTCTATTTTGTGTAATTTTTGGAATTTCTTGGCAGAAGCTTTGACAATTTTAGAAGACTGTCTTTGCAGGTTTTTGGACTGTTTGCTTGGACTATTTTGTTTCTTTTGCAATGTGATGTAGGTTTATGGAGTTGTATTGCATAATGGATAGCATGGTTGGGTTCTTGCAGCAGAATGGACAACATTAGTTTGAACAGTTTTATGGGGCTGGTCGGTGCAAACTTTAGGCCTGTTACATTTGGGAAGTCTCGACTTGTAATGGGAAATTCCTTTGTATGGTCTCAAATGGTCATGGCATGAATCCAAAAATAATTGAAAGATAATCAATAGTGGCTCGAATCTTGAATATAGTAACTTATGATGTAAGGAATTGGTGGTTTGTGAACCATAAACATTGTACGAATTACCAATTTCCATTATTTTCAATTTGCAATCCAATTCCAAGTTTTCTTTCTCTTCTAATTTTGATTCTTCATGACAAATTCATACCACTTTGAAAATGTTATATTCCATCTTATTTCAAAAATTAGTCCCTCAAGAAATTCCTCAAATAAAAACATTAACCGATATGAGAAGAATTCCTTGGTTCACCCCTTAAACCTCTTAATAAGAAATTGACCTGTAGAAAGAGATAAAGATCAATGTGACCTTGAAGCAAAAAGCGTAGTTTCCCGAAAACACTATAAAACTTTAATATTGAACAACCACTGAACTCTTGAACCTCAGGTGTCTTTATTCAATGAAATGCATGATATGCAAATGAACTAGTGAAGATGATGTAGATGAAATGTGAAGTCTAAGCCAAACAAAAGTAAAAGGCAAGACAAATTTGGGCTATGACACCACAAAGTAAAAAGATACCTCGAGACTCAAGAGTATCCTGAAGGAGAATATATTAATGATAATCAATTTCTACGGAGGTTCTCTCTGAAGTTCTTTTTGAGTAACAAAATCTTGTACAAGTGCAATCATGATTCGACTCTTCTTCGTTGTGTATATGTTGTACCCCAAAATTTTTCCTCTCATTTATCAAGACTTTTCTCACAAGATCTCTTTGACTCAAGACTGGATTAGGGTTTGGTCAGCTCAGGATATCTCATCTTGCACTGATAACCCAAAATTAAGGTTTGAGTTTGCACAAGGATTTTTGGACCATCAATTCTTCATGTGACTTTCAAACATCATTTTGGACCCCTAAGATTGCTCATGTCGAGTTTCAAGCCTTGGATCACACTTTTGCTCAGTCAATTGGGCAGTTGACCTAAAAATCAACTATATTGGGGAAAAAGTCAACCATGGCCAATTTACAGTCACACTTAATAATTTTTTATCCACGTCAACATTTTGAACTTACATGTGTCATTTGAACAAGTTTGGATCTCAATTCCTCATGAAATTTGGTCAAATCACAAAAAGGGCAAATTGGTCAAAATTAGGGTTTTGACTGAGGAAGGGCAATTTCTGATTTTTAACCTAACAAATTACCAATTGAGTTCAAGCATGATTTCAAGGATTCAATTAAATTATCTTGGCTTAGTTACATGGCTAAAAACATCTCAATTTCATTGGATTGACAAATGAAATTTACAGTCAACTAACCAAAGGTCAATTGTACACTGAAAAGTCAAACTTTGACTTTTTGGTTAAAATCAAGTGCCAAGAGTCATAGTTCATCAAAAAATTTCCATATTTGAAACTTGTTCATCAAGAAAACCAATTTTGAAAATTAGGGTTTTGAATTTGAAATTTTTCTAACTTAGAAATTTTCTAAGTATAAAAAATTTTCTTATTTTTTCTCAACTTTACACCACTTTTACACCATGATGCATAATGATTCAAGGAAAGTTCCCAACATGAAAGTTGTAGATCTCCATGAAATCTACAACTTTTCTTCACACACTTTTCCCTAAAGATGCTTGGATCTCAAGATATAAATTTGTGAATACATGGTCATGAACTTGTTAACTTAGTGAAAATTTTGCCCTAATTTAGGCAGGTTTTGAACCCAACTTCATGGCAACTTTTCAACTAGTTCCAAGAGGTATCTCAAAATTCATTTCAAAGATGAATTATAGAGCACATTGCAAGCTTTCCAAAATGTCCAAGAACTCTCAAAGATTATTTTTGAGTAGGGAGAATCGAAGAGAGGAAATTGGCATTTTCTCACTTTTTGTTCAAGCCATTTCATGAAGAACCAAGTTGCAAATCAATCCTATGCTGGATAATTCATGTTGTACAGGTCCTAAACTTGTTCCACACTCCTTAATTAAATTCTTACTCAGTTGACAAAGCTTTGATCCATGCTTTTGAACCTTTATCCAACTTGTAATTCCATTTATCGCAAAAAGGTTCCATTGCCATTTTGAAAAAGAGTAACTTTTGCAAACTTTGTTATCTTGAGCATTGGACCTGTCCCCTTGATACATGCAACTACCACAGACCAAAGGCAACTTGTAGGGAAGAAATACCAACCCTAAGAAAGCTGGTACAAGAATGTGAGCTTTGTCTTATTACTTTGCTTCAAGTACAAGAAAAGTTGCAAAAAGGCTAGGGCTTGCACAGCTGATAGAGGGTTGACACAAAACCATTTCAATACTAATATACAAACCATATGCAACAATATACGCGCTTGGCAGGGACCTGAAAGACTCTCAGCAAGAAAAACACCAAAAACTGTCCAAAACACACAGTTTCTACACAAGCATACCCATCTTCCATTTTGCTTGTGCGTTTTGAGTTTGGATCATTCAAACACCTTATATACTTGATACCTAGTCAATCCAAGCCATCATCCATGTTCTGTAACCACTCCTCCACCATCTGCCATTGTTGACTCCAGAGCTTGTAGTTGGACTTGGCCAAGGAGTTCTAGCTACTTTTAGAGCAAGGCAAGGGTTGGAACACATCACGGGAAGCTCAAGGAAGCTCAAGCAAGCATCAGGCCTCCCTTAAACTCATCCCAAATCAATTTTTACAGGCAACCTTAGGCTACGATCTGTGAATAAAAAATGCAGTCCTCATCATAACGAAGTTGTACATACAATTATCTTGCATTGATTTTACTTGTGCTAAGAGAATTTGAAACTTGAAATTTCTGGAAATATTAGGTCAAGATTTAGGGCTGATAAAATTGTCTTTATACTTTGATTAATAGTTCACATAATTTATATGGTTGGAATCGTGAGTTCAAGCACTATAATTTTCATGTTATATGTTTTTATTTTCATGGAAGTATGAGGAAGTTACAGGGTATTCGGCCAAGGCTTGAGGAAGAAGATGAAACAGGGCAAGAGCGCGTTTTGGGATATGTTGTTTTTGTTTCACTAAAGATAATGGAAGTATAGCCACCCCAGTGGCAAAGCAGCGCGCTGGTGAGACCCATGTCCTGGGTTCGAACCTGTGAACTACTTTTTTTATTTTTCACTCTTTTCTTTTCCATTTTTCACATTTTTTTGCAGGATGGGCTTGGCTATTGGGCCAGTGTTTTTTTTGCTAACCTTACCACCAATTCTGCTTCATCACCCCTCTTACTAACTTTCATATTTTTATTTTTATTTTATTTTATTTTAATATTTTACATATTAAATATTTTCTCTAATATATGAAAATCCCAAAAATATAAATTGATAATATTACACTTTTATTTTATTTTTTCTCACATAAAATATATTTTATTTTTATAGGATATAATTCATTTTCTTAATAAACTTGTAAATATAAAAATATATTTAGTATAATTTATTTTTTATTTTCATACTTGTAAATACCTATTTTTGCATGTATATAATTTTTTATTTATATACAATATTATCTATTATTTTTATACAAAAACTGCACAAAATAATACATATAAGAACTTTATTTTCTTTTAAATAAAAATTAGGGTTAAACCCCTTTCAAAAAAATTAAATCTTTTTCCTTATATTTTTAGGTTTAGATTAAAATTTATTTTACATAAAAACAAGACACAAAAATCTTTTCTTTACATGTACGTTGCATTACATTTTAAATATTGTATTATATTTATCTTAATTCGCACAAATTCGATTTGGTTGTAATAATTAATTTAGCTTTACATTCTTGCAAAATCCCCATTCAAACTTGTATTCCCCTCTCCCATAAATTGTTGTAATAGCTTAGAAATATTTACATTACGCAATTTATCGCTTTATATGCCATGATTAGTAATTAGGGTTTGTATGACAAGAACCAAACAAAGCAAAATAGAAGACCCTAAATACAAGACAAAATCAAGGAATGAAAAATGATACACTTGCACACAAGCACCCTTAGGGTTTCCCCATTTGATTGCCTAAAACAAAAATGGCCATGTTACGCATGCGAAGTATCTTGGCAAAACAAAACAAAAATAAGATCATAGTCCCTCGATGACGCTATTCAAAAGTTGCCTTACAAAAATGATCTTGGTCCCTTAAAAATGCTAAGATACTTTGTAAACATTGCTAATCATGGTTATACAATGACTCACGCCCGTCCCGTTTACATCCAAAGATAGGGTTGCTTACCAAATCAATGGTAAGACAACAATTTCAAAGGAATAGAAAATACATAGGAAAGAAATTTGGGTAGGTAGATAGCTTCTAGTTACTTGCTCCATTTCAAAACAAAAAACATCCTTGCTATTTTCAAAACACACACACATTTCAAAACATCTTACAAACATTGAAAACATTTTCAAAAGACAAACATATTTGTATACATTCTTACGAACGAGAATCATTACAAAGATTCCCTAAACGAAAGGCCTCTTTTACAAAATACTTTCAAAACCACACCAAACACAATTTCAAATAAACAAAAGCAAGTGATCTAAGCAAGTAACTAAGAGCCCATGGAAAACCATGGATGAAAAGGGTGTTAATACCTTCCCTTTTCATAATCTACCCCCTAAACTCAAAAAAAATACATCTCAAAGGTCTTTCCTGTACTTTTTCACCTTTCCTTTTGGATAAAAGAAAAGCCGGTGGCGACTCTTGCTAACCGCAACATTTGCGACAAAATGCAAAACCTCAAGTCAGTTCTCCCACTGTATCACAGAACTGGAAACTCTGTTGGGGATTTAAATAGAAGTGGGGTTACCTTAGGGTTTAGATCACACTTATTTGATTACATTTGTTTGACTTGTTTGCTTTACATTATGGTTCTTTATTTGGGTTTGAATCCTCCACCCGAATTTTTGGAAACATTATAGGTAAATAGCAATACATTGTGGAAACTGTGCGGGGTATACCGACATGGTCTAAGAAATAGCTATGTTAGTGTGACATATTTGTGGGTACCGGTAGCCTTTGAGTTAATCAAAGAGAATATGGGGCCGCTGAGTGATTTCATGAAGCACTAATGAACTTCTAGAACCCTTTACTTGACCAACTTGGCCTTTAGGATGTAGTGAGATGACCGACTTTGGTTCAGTCCGAAGTTGGTAGATACTTGATACTACACTCGTTGAGGGTTGTTTTCTTGGGATATTTCGGTCGCCATTAAAGAGGCTTGAGCTGAAACAATGACCAATGAAACAATCCAGTGATATTGAGCCCCTTAGAACCCGGTTACTTTTGTTAAGACAGGTTGAGCTAACTAAACTTCAAGAGGGTACTTACCTATAAAACCCCATACAAGCCTAAACTAAGAGCTTGTTTTATTTGCTTGTATATGCATATTTGTACATAACATCATGGACATCATGAACATCATATGCATTCACTAACCATTTCAAGGATTTTGGGAAATTCATCTTTGTTCTTATTTTGTAGGATATGGATTCACTTCGTAGGAAAACTATCCAAATCAACCTTGTAAGAATTCCTCCACAACTCAAGGAGCTAGCTTCAAGGATCCCTGAAAACTCTCCATTCACCGAGAGACATGGTCGTCTACTCAACTTGGTCACCTCCAACACAAAGGAGGATATGATGAAGGTTCTCTTCCAGTTCTTTGACCCTTTGTATCATTGCTTCACATTTCCTGACTATCAACTTGTGCCCACTTTGGAAGAATTCTCTCAACATTTGAGGATTCCTATTCTCAATCAACTAACTTTCAACGGTACGGAAAGATATCCAAAGCCAGAAGAGATTGATCAAGCCCTGCACTTGCACTCATCTGATGTCACAACTCATTGGGAAACTAGATGTGGTGTCAAAGGCTTCTTGGCAAAGTTTCTGTTTGAGAAAGCCCAAAGTTGTTCGAATTCCTTAGACTTGCAAGATTTTGAGGAGATTGTGGCTCTTCTTATCTATGGGATGGTCTTGTTCCCCAATCCTGACCAACTCATAGATGTGAGCACTGTCAAAATCTTCATGTCACGCAACCCGGTGCCCATATTGCTTGGGGATATCTTACACTCTTTTCACACTCATACAATGAGGAAAAGAGGTGTTCTTATGTGTTGCACTCCTCTCTTAGCAAGATGGTTTATTTCTCATCTTCCCCAATCAGTCTTAAAGAATGAGCAAGGTTTGAGGTGGTCACAAAGGTTAATGACGCTTAAACATTTAGATATTCATTGGTGCTCTCGATCCAATGAGAATGTTATCATTGTTGACCATTGTGGGGAATTCCCTAATGTCCCTCTACTTGGCATTAGGGGAGGCATCACCTACAACCCATGATTAGCTCTAAGACAGTTTGGTTATGCCCGAAGGGACGGCCCACATGATATGCTGATTCAAGAATTGGTATTCGACTACGACAACGAAAATCAAGGACTTCGCCAGAGATTCATCAGAGCTTGGAGGATGCTAAACAAGGTGGATAGTAAGACTTTGGGACACAATAATTCCATCCCTCTTGAGCCTTACCTCAAGTGGGTACGAACCCACGCTTAAATTATTATGATGCCTTATCCTTCCATTCTCCCGGTGATTATTGATCTTGTTAAGGAAGGAGGAGTTCCATACACTATCCTACATCCTGACATGCCCACATCACTCGAAGGTCTACAAAGGGATTGGATACAACTCAAAGGAGAGCGAGATACTTTCGAAGCCCAATTCTACACAAGCGAGAAGAAGGTTTTGGAACTCACTAGGCTACTTCATGAGGAGCAGACTCTAAATACCTACATAGCACCAAAGAGGATGCGCAACACTTTTATATCTTAGAATTTTGTATTATTTTGCCCAAGGGGAATTGATGTACTCAAATTCTATCTTATTAATATAACGTGTGTTTCTTTTTGTTTAAAACAAATTTGAATTTTTTAAATCCTTGAAAGCATTGCATGTATACATATCATTCATCATAACATAAACAGGTCTTTTGCAACAAGTTTCCTCATCTCTCTAATGTTTATTTCAGTAAGATGGATCTCGAACAGACGGTCAAAGATCTTAAAACTCAAAACACACAATTTCAACAGTTACTCATGACCCTAGCCAAGGGGCAAGAGGAGCTGAAGACTCTGCTGGCAAAAGAGAAAGAGAAAAAGAAGAAAGAGAAGAAACCAGCTGGTGTGGTAATCATGGGAAGAAGGTTTCAAGGATATGCTAGAATAACCTTGGATTTTCCAGCAATGTTTGATGAACGAGAAAGAAAAGGAAAAGAAACAGCAGTTCCGCCAGACTCTGAAGAGGAGGAGGAAGAGGAAGATTTCTCCGAGGAATAGTATTCTCCGGCTGATGATAAGTACAAACACCTGAAAAAGTGTTTAACCGCTATGGAAATACAGAAAGTACCAGGTCTAGACTTTGAGGAATTGGGGTTAGTGTCAGGAATTGTGATCCCGCCAAAGTTCAAAGTGCCACTATTTGCAACATATGATGGAGTGTCGTGTCCTAAAATGCACCTCCGATCATATGTCAGGAAGATTCAGCCGCACTCCGCCGACAAAGACTTGTGGGTCCATTTCTTCCAAGATAGTTTATCCGAAACACAGCTCGATTGGTTTTACCAATTGGAAAGGGCCAACGCCCACAACTTGGAAGAACTTGCCGCATCTTTCTATAAACAATACCAGTATAATGCATATTTGGCGCCTACCCGTACTCAACTTCAGAGTATGGCTATGGTTTCAAATATTACGCGCAAAAGTGGAGAGATCTAGCTGGAAGAGTGCAACCTCCTCTGTCTGAAAGGGAGTTGGTGGATATGTTCTTGGGCACTCTATCAGGCCCTTTCTTCAACCATTTAATTGGGAGCTCATCTTCCGGGTTTACTGAGTTAATTTTAACCGGGAAGAGGGTGGAAGCTGGTATAAAGAGCGGAAAAATTCAGAAGGATGCATCTGCCTCTATAGCTATGAGAAAAACTTTCACTGGGAAGAAGAAAGTATTTACTGTTTATTCACAAAGGAATCAAGGAAGAACTGAACACCGACCAGTGGCGGGGGCCGTTGTGATCCCAAAATCTACATCTGATCAACCAAGGAGTAACCAACCAAGGGTGGAAAGGACAGTCTGGCAACTCGCCAGGCTTAATATGACTCTAGCCCATATTTTACCACATTTGCTGAAATCTAATATAGCAACCTTAAAAGAACCTCCAAAGAATCCCAACATGGCGTCCCCCCATTATCACCCGAATGCCAGATACGCATACCATTCCGAGAGTCCGGGCCACGACACCAACAACTGTTGGGCTTTGAATAACAAAATTCAAGACCTCATAGATGCAAAGGAGATTGAGTTTGAGGTGCCAGAGAAACCAAATGTCATTTCCGCTCCCATGCCTAGACATGGTCACAACACCAATGCTATCGAGGAAGATTTGTTTGTTGCTACAGTAGATAAACTCTTGACTCCTCTCCCAATCATTAAGATGAACTTTCTGAAAGCTGGTATATTCCCAGGTTGTAATAAAGACTGCCATATTTGTTTATCCTCATCATTTGATTGCCCTCTGTTGAAGATAGGTGTCCAACGCCTGATTGACAACCAAGAAGTTTTGTTCAAAAATGCTCCTGTTTCACCACTTTCTATTAAAGACGTTTCAATCATAACCATCTACGCCAATCCTTCCAGGGTCCCCAAAAGACCCGTTAGGATTACATCAGTTCCAAAGGCTACTCCCCTCATAATTACAATGCCCGGGCCGGTCCCATACGAATCATACAAAATAGTACCGTGGAATTATGGTGGAGAAATGTACTACCATGGTATTAAACAAGATGGGTCGGCCGCCGAAGAAGAAATCTCCAAAGAAGAAATTACGACATTAGCAATATTGCTGGAACTAGTAAGATTACCCGTAGTGGTAGAATCTTCTCTCCAGAGATTGCCCCTCCAAAGGAAGTTTTTAGACCCGTGACCGTTCCGAAAATTACCTATGTACCCGTGATTAAACCTGCAAGTGTACCTACCGAAAAAAATGACACAATCCATGCTGTTGTGTCTACCAACACTTCTACTCCTGAAGATCGAGGGAAAAGCATTCAAGAAGAGCCTGTCCAGACGAAGGCTCAATCACTAGCTATCCCCGAAACATCCAAGAAGGAAATAGAAGAGATCATGAGGATAATAAAGAAGAGTGACTATGATGTGGTTGAATAGTCGGGGAAAACTCCCTCCAATATCTCCATGCTAGCCTTGCTGCTGTGTTCTGAGGCACATGCAAAAGCTCTGGTAAAATTTTTGAAGACAACCCATGTGCCACAAGAGACATCTGTTGACCTGTTCCACGATTGTGTGGCCAGTTTGATAGCTGATAATTGCCTAGGTTTCTCTGATGCTGATTTGACACCCAGAGGGAGAAAGCACAATGAGGCATTACATGTCTCTGTGGAGTGTAGAGGAATGACTCTGGCCCACGTCTTGTTAGACACAGGATCATCTTTGAACGTCTTGCCGAAGAAAGCCCTTGACAGATTGGATTGCAAAGGGATGACATTAAAACCCAGTAACATAGTTGTGAGAGCATTTGATTGTTCGAAGAGGATGGTCCGTGGGGAGGTGGACATCCCGATAAAGGTGGGAACTAAGATTTTCAACTCAACCTTCTATGTGATGGACACCCGTCCCTCTTACTCTTGTCTGTTAGGACTCCCCTGGATGCATAATGCCGGTGCTGTCACCTCCATGCTACATCAGATGCTGAAATACCCGGTCCAAGGAAAGATCATAACTGTCCATGGAGAGGAAGAGTACATGATTAGTCATCTAAATTCCTTCTGATATGGAGTTGGATGGCGAGTTCATTGAAACTCCTTTTTAACATTTCGATGAGGTCTCTCAAGAAGTAGCGGTAACCAAGGCGGTATCCCCGGTTCCCAAAGTCACAAGACCTCTACTTCGGATGTCATCTCTAAAGGACGCCAAGGCGGTAGTAGAAGAGAGTGGATGCACCATCTTGGGACAGCTTCCGGACATCCCGTATAAATCATACAAGTTTGGCTTAGGGTTTACTTCAACTTCTCAGAAGTTTGTGTGTCGTGCCCGTGCTGGAGGGCCACCTTTGAAGATTAGTAACCGAGAGGTCAACGCAGTGGAAGATGTTGAAGAAGATGGCAGCTTGGAAGATTGGTTATTTCCTACTGTCAACGGAGGACTTCGCAACTGGGAAGCCAAAGACTTTGTCCCAATAAATTTCATCTCTCAGTAATTTATCTTTTACATTTCTGCTGGACTTGTAATATTCACAAACAATTCTCACTTTAAAAACCTTGTGTATTACCCGAGGCACAATGGTCCATTTGTAAGGGTTTTTATTTCATCTTCATATGACATTCAATGAATCATGGACGCTTTTTCACATACAAACCGTTTATGCTCATTGTCTTTCTTTTACATTTTTATTTCTTAAAGATGGATATACCCATACACACATCCACACTCACAAATGCAGGTACCCCTCCATTCCGGATCCCATGGGTAACGATACTGCTATAGCCTTCAGTGACTCTGAAGATCTAATCTACCAAGCCGAATACGAAGGTGAGAAAGATTGTAAGGTGCCAGGGGAATTGGCCAGACTACTACAACAAGAGGAAAGAGCTATTCAACCTCATGAGGAACTGTTGGATACAATCAACTTGGGTACCGAGGAAGATAAAAAGGAAATCAAAGTGGGTGCCAATCTAGAGCTGAGTGTCAAGGAGTTCCTAATTCAGCTATTGCATGATTATGTTGAGATCTTTTCTTGGTCATACGAAGACATGCCAGGACTTAATACAGACATCGTGGTACATCGTGTACCCACAAGAGAAGATTGTCCACCAGTGAAACAGAAAGTCCACTGCATGAGACCCGACATATCAGAGAAGATCAAAGCGGAAGTCATGAAACAGTTTAATGCTGGATTTCTGGCTATCACTTTCTATCCTTAATGGGTTTCTAACATTGTTCCCGTGCCTAAAAAGGACGGCAAAGTACGAATGTGTGTGGATTATAGATATTTAAACAGGGCCAACCCTAAAGATGATTTTTCCACTTCCCCACATTGATATCCTGGTCGACAATACAGCCCAGCACAAAGTATTTTCCTTCATGGACGGTTTCTCAGGCTATAACCAAATCAAGATGGCACCTGAGGACATGGAGAAAACTACATTTGTCACACAGTGGGGCACGTTCTACTACAAAGTGATGCCGTTCGGACTAAAGAATGTCGGGGAAACCTATCAACGCGCCATGGTAGCTTTGTTTCATAATATGATACATCATGAGATAGAGGTCTATGTAGATGACCTGATAGCCCGATCACAAACTGAATAGAAGCACCTTGATCACTTGCAAAAGCTGTTTGTGAGATTGAAGGAGTACAAACTAAGGTTGAACCCAAACAAGTGCATATTCAGAGTCCGGTCCGGTAAACTCTTAGGTTTCATTGTCAGCAACAAAGGCATCGAGGTTCATCCAGTCAAGGTTAAAGAAATACAAGAAATGCCTGCTCCTCGTACTGAGAAGGAAGTCATAAGATTCTTGGGGCGCCTGAACTATATTGCCAGATTCATTTCTCACCTAACATCTACTTGTGAACCAATCTTCAAACTGTTGAAGAAAGATCAAGTAGTCAGATGGAATGATGAATGTCAGATTGCTTTTGACAAAATCAAAGTGAATTTACAAGAGCCTCATGTCTTGATGCCACAAGTCGAGGGAAGACCAATGTTCATGTATCTGACTGTTTTAGAGAACTCAATGGGGTGTGTATTGGGGCAGCATGACGAGTCTGGCCGAAAAGAGCATGCTATTTACTACCTGAGCAAAAAGTTTACCGACTATGAAACCAGACATTCACTGCTCGAGAAAACTTGCTGCGCTCTGGTATGGGCTGCTCGCCGGCTAAGACAGTATATGTTGACTCATACCACTTTGTTGATATCTAAGATGGATCTGATAAAGTACATCTTTGAGAAGCCTGCCCTGTCTGGGAGGATAGCTAGATGGCAGATGATCCTAACAGAATATGACATACAATACACTACCCAAAAGCTATAAAGGGCAGCGTGCTAGCTGATCATCTTGCTCATTAAGCTGTAGAAGATTATCAGTCCATGAAGTTTGAATTCCCGGACGAAGACATCATGACATTAGACAATTGTGAAGAAATCAGACCATATGAAGGACCTGGAGAAGGATTCCGATGGACCCTGTTCTTTGATAGGGCCTCCAATGCACTTGGTAATGGTATCGACGATGTACTCAAATCTCTGGAAGGGTTCCATACTCCTTTTACTTCCAGACTTTGCTTCAACTGTAAGAACAACATGGCGGAATACGAAGCATGCATCTTTGGTCTCAAGGCTGCCACAAAATTGGGAATCAAATCTTTAGAGGTGTTTGGAGATTCAGCTTTGGTCATCAGTCAGGACAAAGGAGAGTGGAAAACTAAACATCCAAACCTTATCCCTTACAAAGAACATGTCTTGACATTGCTACCACATTTTGAGCAGATTACCTTCGAGCATTTCCCGCGAGAAGCAAATCAGCTAGCAGATGCTCTAGCCACAATGTCATCCATGTTTAAACTTAATTGGGATAACGAGGCTCCCCAGATCACCATTGAACGAATGGATGAACCATCACACTGTCACGAGATTAATACTAAAGAAGTAGTGGACCAGCCTTGGTTTCATGAAGTCAAAAGGTATCTCGAGGCTCAAGAATATCCAGAAGGAGCTTCAATTAATGATAAAAAGTTCCTAAGGAGATTCTCCGCTAAGTTCTTCCTAAGTAATGGCATCCTGTACAAACGTAATCATGATTCTATTCTGCTCCGTTGTGTGGATAAGATTGAAGCTGAAAAGATCATGGCTGAATTACATGAAGGTACCTTTGGTACTTATTCTAGTGGGCATATGATGGCGAAGAAAATCCTACGGGAAGGCTATTATTGGTCTACCATGGAAGCAGACTTCTATCAACACTCCCGGACCTGTCATAAGTGTCAAATATATGCAGACAAGGTGCACGTGCCTCTGGTTCCTCTAAATGTCTTAACAGCTCCTTGGCCCTTCGCTATGTGGGGAATCAATATGATTGGGGAGATCAAGCCTACAGCCTCCAATGGACACCATTTCATTCTAGTGGCCATTGACTATTTCACAAAGTGGGTCGAAGCAGCTTCCTTCGCATCCGTTACTAAGAATGTTGTTGCCCGCTTCATCAAGCAGAATCTTATTTGCGGGTATGGTATCCCAGAAAGGATCATCACTGATAACGGTACGAACCTTAACAATACTATGATCACCGCCTTGTGAGAGCAGTTCAAGGTTCAACATCACAATTCATCCCCCTATCGACCAAAGATGAATGGTGCATTCGAAGCTGCTAATAAAAACATTAAGAAGATCATACAGAAAATGACAGTCACCTACAAGGACTGTCATGAAATGCTACCGTTTGCTCTCCACGGGTACTTTACCACAACTCGCACATCAACTAGGGCAACACCCTATTCTTTGGTTTATGGCATGGAGGATGTCTTGCCTATTGAGGTTAAGATCCCCTCTTTGAGAATTATGAAAGATGTAGGTTTGAGTGAGGACGATTGGATCCAAACCCGACTTGATCAATTGAACTTAATTGATGAAAAGAGACTTACTGCTGTTTGCCATGGTCAGATGTATCAAAAACGGATGATCAAGGCTTTCAACAAGAAAGTCAGATGCCAAGTATATCAAGTTGGAGATCTAGTGATCAAGCGCATCATCTTGCCACAAAGTGATCCCAGGGGCAAATAGACTTCTACCTATGAAGGACCATTTATAATCAAGAACATATTCTCCGGTGGGGCAATGATCTTAACCACCATGGACGGTGACGACCTGCCACACTCTGCGAACACGGACATAGTCAAAAGATACTACGCATAAGAGACCCGTTAGGTTGATACACCTAGGTAAAACAAGGGCATCCCGGCGAACCAAAAGGTTCGGGAAAAAATTAGGGATAAAATAAATAAAAATATGTACACCCGACAAGTTAAAAACACGAAAGGGCGACTTGGGAAAAAAGGGGTTCCTGGTGGATTGAAAACCCGAAAGGGAGGTCCAGGCAAAAGTTAGGGAATTAAAGCGTATGACTATGTCCCGTTGGATCAATTTGAGGACAATCTCTTCACTGACAAACTCGGAGTTTCTGATCAATTCAATCATCTTTGGACAAAGCAACAAATAGACAAGATATTCAGAGATACAGAGGCTATAGCAGAATAAGAAACCCATGGGATTATCACACATAGCTGTCTTTCTTTGTATAAAATTTTTCTCACTTTTACGGCACCATCCTCTTACTAGGATGTCTGTCTCCTTTGTACAAAATACTTATTCAAAGTAAATACAAAGATATCTCTTTAAAGTACAAAAAACTATTTGTCTTTTTTCCTTTACACTTATGTTTTATTTGCAAAAACGTCCAATGATTCATTAATGAACATATGCATTTGAACATAATTAATATTTACAAATAAACAAAATGAAAAGGACAATTAATGATAGGTTGAAGGAACAGGAAAACATTCCTAAACCACTCCATATTCCCCACAGAGTTTTCAATAATCCCCAGCGGAACAAAACTCCCAACTACCCAGCAGAACGAAGCTTCTAGTTTATTAATCCCCGGTGGAAACCATCCAGTTCCTCCAAATCCCCCAACAAGTTATTTGAAGCCTTAAATCCATTCGAATAGCAGCTGACTTCTGATATTCCCCAACGAAAAAAGACTCCCATTCATTAATCCCCAGTAGAAGTCATCAAAATTCTCGGGATTCCCCAAGCAAATTCCTCAAGCAGTATATTGCATTGCTCTCACAACAGAATTTTTGTCAATACTCCAACTTCAAGACATGAAGAGTCCACATATCCTCAGCAGCAATCAAGGATTTATTTTCCTCAATCATGCAGCAATACAGCAAATCAGCTCACATGCGCATACATTGCATCCACATATCATAAACATTGATAAAATACATATATTTCATCATACATTTCATGCAACATAATTTTATGTTCTAGCTAACATTTTACCCTTTCAGGATAAGATTAACAAGCTACCATTAACAATATGCAATCATGATACAGTATAGATGCGCTCCAGACATGGATGCCATTCTATTACTCATTCATATTACAGTCAGATACAATTCAGATACGCTCCAGACACGGTTTCTATTCTGTTACTCATTCAGATTCAGCTTTCAGATACAGTTCAGATACGCTCCAAACACAGATGCCAGTCTATTACTCATTCAGATTACAATCAGATACAATTCAGATACGCTCTAGACACGGTTGTTATTCTGTTACTCATTCAGATTCAGCTTTTAGATACGCTCTAGACATGGATGCCATTCTATTACTCATTCAGATTACAATCAGATACAGTTCAGATATGCTCCAGACACGGTTGCCATTCTTTTACTCATTCAGATTCAGCTTTCAGATACAGTTCAGATACACTCCAGACACGGTTGCTATTCTATTACTCATTCAGATTCAACTTTTAGATACAGTTCAGATACGCTCCATACACGGTTACCATTCTGTTACTTATTCAAATTCAGATTTCAGATATAGTTCAGATACGTTCCAGACAAGGACACCATTCTGATACTCGTTCTTTCAGCTTATAAGTTACAATTCAACAAACATTCTTGGATGGCATCTAAAAGCCCATCTCCAACAAAACTCTATCACACCTCCAAATGGCATCTTTAAGCCCATTCCCTCAACTACACATTGTCAAGTACAAATTTATGGGCACTCTAGTGTCCAATCATCTTTCACCTTCGAGTCACGAAGGGTAGAACTCGCTAATCTAACTCTTCAGGTTTAAGAAGATTGAACAGGGGAAGTTGTTGTACCCCAAAATTTTCCCTCTCATTTATCAAGACTTTTCTTACAAGATCTCTTTGACTCAAGACTGGATTAGGGTTTGGTCAGCTCAGGACATCTCATCTTGCACTGATAACCCAAAATTAGGGTTTGAGTTTGCACAAGAATTTTTGGACCATCAATGCTTCATGTGACTTTCAAACATCATTTTGGACCCCTAAGATTGCTCATGTCAAGTTTCAAGCCTTGGATCACACTTTTGCTCAGTCAATTGGACAGTTGACCTAAAAATCAGTTGTATTGGGGAAAAAGTCAACCATGGCCAATTTACAATCAAACTTCATAATTTTTTATCCAAGTCAACATTTTGAACTTACATGTGTCATTTTGTCAAGTTTGGATCTCAATTCCTCAAGAAATTTGGTCAAATCACAAAAAGGGCAAATTGATCAAAATTAGGGTTTTGACTGAGGAAAGGCAATTTCTGATTTTTAACCTAGCAAATGACCAATTGAGTTCAAGCATGATTTCAAGGATTCAATTACATCATATTGGCTTAATTACATGTCTCAAAACATCTCAATTTCATTGGATTAACAAATGAAATTTATAGTCAACTGATCAAAAGTCAAATGTACACTGAAAAGTCAAACTTTGACTTTTTGGTCAAAATCAAGTGCCAAGAGTCATAATTCATCAAAACCTTTCCAAATGTGAAACTTGTTCATCAAGAAAACTAATTTTGAAAATTAGAGTTTTGAATTTGAAATTTTTCTAACTTATAAATTTTCTAAGTATAGAAAATTTTCTTATTTTTTCTCAACTTTACACCACTTTTACACCAGGATGCATAATGATTCAAGGAAAGTTCCCAACATGAAAGTTGTATATCTCCATGAAATATACAACTTTTCTTCACACACTTTTCCCTAAAGATGCTTGGATCTCAAGATATAAATTTGTGAATACATGGTCATGAACTTGTTAACTTAGTAAAAATTTTGCCCTAATTTAGGCAGCTTTTGGACCCAACTTCATGGCAACGTTTCACCTAGTTCCAAGAGGTATATCAAAATTCATTTCAAAGATTAATTATAGAGCACATTGCAAGATTTCCAAAATGTCCAAGAACTCTCCAAGATCATTTTTTAGTAGGGAGAATTGAAGAGAAGAAATTGGCATTTTCTCACTTTTTGTTCAAGCCATTTCATGAAGAACCAAGTTGCAAATCAATCTTATGCTGGCTATTTCATGTTGTACAGGTCCTAAACTTGTTCCACACTACTTAATTAAATGCTTACTCAGTTGACAAAGCTTTGATCCATGATTTTGAACCTTTATCCAACTTGTAATTCCATTTATGGCAAAGAGGTTCCATTGCCATTTTGAAAAAGAGTAACTTTTGCAAACTTTGTAATCTTTAGCATTGGACCTGTCCCCTTGATACATGCAAGTACCACATACCAAAGGCAACTTGTAGGGAAGAAATACCAACCCTAAGCAAGCTGGTACAAGAATGTGAGCTTTGTCTTATCACTTTGCTTCAAGTACAAGAAAAGTTGTAAAAAGGCTAGGGCTTGCACAGCTGATAGAGGGTTGACACAAAACCATTTCAATACTAATATACAAACCATATGCAACAATATACACGCTTGGCAAGGACCTGAAAGACTCTCAGCAAGAAAAACACCAAAAACTGTCCAAAACACACAGTTTCTGCACAAGCATACCCATCTTCCATTTTGCTTGTGCGTTTTGAGTTTGGATCATTCAAACACCTTATATACTTGATACCTAGTCAATCCAAGCCATCATCCATGTTCTGTAACCACTCCTCCACCATCTGCCATTGTTGATTTTAGAGCTTGCAGTTGGACTTGGCCAAGGAGTTCTAGCTACTTTCAGAGCAAGGCAAGGGTTGGAACACATCCAAGGAAGCTCAAGGAAGCTCAAGCAAGCATCATGCCTCCCTCAAACTCATCCCAGCTCATTTCACGATTCCAACTGAAGGAGGTAAAATTTCAAACTCTATCTCCTTGTACAGGAAACCTTAGGCCACGATCTGCGAATAAAAAATGTAGTCCTCATCATAACGAAGTTGTACATACCATTATCTTGCATTGACTTTACTTGTGCTAAGAGAATTTGAAACTTGAAATTTCTGGAAATATTAGGTCAAGATTTACGGCTGATAAAATTCTGTTTATACTTTGATTAATAGTTCACATAATTTATATGGTTGGAATCGTGAGTTCAAGCACTACAATTTTCATGTTATAAGTTTTTATTTTCATGGAAGTATGAGGAAGTTACAAGGTATCCGGCCAAGGCTTGAGGAAGAAGATGAAACAGGGCAAGGGCGCGTTTTGGGATATGTTGTTTTTGTTTTACTAAAGATAATGGAAGTATAGCCACCCCAGTGGCAAAGCAGTGCGCTGGTGAGACCCATGTCCTGGGTTCGAACCTGCGCGCTACTTTTGTTATTTTTCACTCTTTTCTTTTCCATTTTTAAAATTTTTTTGCAGGATGGGCTTGGCTATTGGGTCAGTGTTTTTTTTTGCTAACCTTACCACCAAATCTGCTACATCACCCCTCTTACTAGCTTTCATATTTTTATTTTTATTTTGTTTTATTTTAATATTTTACATATTAAATAATTTCTCTAATATATGAAAATCTGAAAAATATAAATTGATAATATTACACTTTTATTTTATTTTTTCTCACATAAAATATATTTTATTTTTATAGGATATAATTCATTTTCTTAATAAACTTGTAAATATAAAAATTTATTTAGTATAATTTATTTTTTATTTTCATACTTGTAAATACCTATTTTTGCATGTATATAATTTTATATTTATATACAATATTATTTATTATTTTTATACAAAAAATGCACAAAATAATACATATAAGAAATTTATTTTCTTTTAAATAAAAATTAGGGTTAAACCCCTTTCAAAAATATTAAATCTTTTTCCTTATATTTTTAGGTTTAGATTAAAATTTCTTTTACATAAAAACAAGACAAAAAAATATTTTCTTTACATGTACATTGCATTACATTTTAAATATTGTATTATATTTATCTTAATTCGCACAAATTCGATTTGGTTGTAATAATTTATTTAGCTTTACATTCTTGCAAAATCCCCATTCAAACTTGTATTTCCCCCTCCCATAAATTGTTGTAATAGCTTAGAAATATTTACATTACGCAATTTATTGCTTTATATGTCATGATTAGTAATTAGGGTTTGTATGACAAGAACCAAACAAAGCAAAATAGAAGACCCTAAATACAAGACAAAATCAAGGCATGAAAAATGATACACTTGCACACAAGCACCCTTAGGGTTTCCCCATTTGGTTGCCTAAAACAAAAATGGCCATGTTACGCATGCGAAGTATCTTGGCAAAATAAAACAAAAATAAGATCATAGTCCCTCGATGACGCTATTCAAAAGTTGCCTTACAAAAATGATCATGGTCCCTTAAAAATGCTAATATACTTTGCAAACATTGCTAATCATGGTTATACGATGACTCACGCCCGTCCCGTTTACATCCAAAGATAGGGTTGCTTACCAAATCAATGGTAAGACAACAATGTCAAAGGAATAGAAAATACATAGGAAAGACATTTGGGTAGGTAGATAGCTTCTAGTTACTTGATCCATTTCAAAACAAAAAACATCCTTGTTATTTTCAAAACACACACACATTTCAAAACATCTTATAAACATTGAAAACATTTTCAAAAGACAAACATCTTTGTATACATTCTTACGAACGAGAATCATTTCAAAGATTGCCTAAACGAACGGCCTCTTTTACAAAATACTTTCAAAACCACACCAAACACAATTTCAAATAAACAAAAGCAAGTGATCTAAGCAAGTAACTAAGAGCCCATGGAAAACCATGGATGAAAAGGGTGCTAATACCTTCCTTTTTCATAATCTACCCCCCGAACTAAAAAAAAAAATCTCAAAGGTCTTTCCTGTGCTTTTTCACCTTTCCTTTTGGATAAAAGAAAAGTCGGTGGCGACTCTTGTTAACCGCAACATTTGCGATAAAACGCAAAACCTCAAGTCAGTTCTCCCACCGTATCACAGTATACAAGATGGAAGCTGAAAAGATTATGGAAGATATGCATGAAGGAGTATTTGGTACTCACTCCCGTGGGCATAAGATGGCTAAGAAAATTATGAGAGAAGGTTATTATTGGTTTACCATGGAAACCGATTGCCACCATCATTCCAGAACTTGTCATAAATGCCAGATTTATGCTGGAAAAGTACATGTGCCTCAGGTTCCCTTGAATGTCTTAACTGCTCCTTGGCCGTTTTTTATGTGGGGAATTGATATGATTGGAGAGATTAAGCCTACCGCTTCTAACGTGAATCGTTTTATCCTGGTCGTTATTGATTACTTCACGAAGTGGCTTGAAGCAGCCTCATTTGCCTCTGTTACCAAAAATGTTGTGGGCCGGTTCATTATGCATAACCTCATATGTCGGTATGATATAGCTAAAAGGATTATCATGGACAATGGTACTAATATTAACAATACTATGATCATAGAACTATGCACGCAATTCAAGACACAATTCTTCTCCGTATCGACCAAAGATGACTGGAACAGTGGAAGCTGCCAACAAGAATATTAAGAATATTTTGCAGAAGATGACGGTGACATACAAATATTGGCATGAGACATTACCATTTGCTCTTCATGGTTATCGCACTTCAGTATGTACATCAACTAGGGCAACCGCGTTCTCTCTAGTCTACAGTATGGAGGTTATCTTACCTATCGAAGTCTGAATTCTTTCTCTAATGATTGTGAAAGACACGAGTTTGGATGAAGACCAGTGGATTCAGACTATACTTTAGCAGATAAACTTGATTGATGAGAAAAGGCTCGTGGCTGTTTGTCATGGTCAGATGTATCAGAAGCGCATGATCAAGGCCTTCAACAAGAAAGTCAGACATCAGGTGTACCAGATTGGTGATTTGTTAATAAAGCACATCATCCTACCATGAGGTGAACCCAGGGGAAAATGGACTCCCACATACGAAGGGCCATTTATGATCAAGAAGATACTTTCTGGGGGTGCTATGATACTTACCACCATGGACGGTGAAGATTTTTTGCACCAAAAGGGTTTGGGAAAAAATTAGGGATATATATAAAAATTGTACACCCGGCAAATTCGAAAACCTGAAAAGGCTGCTTGGGAAAAAAGGGTATCCCGATGGACTGAAAACCCAAAAGGGCGGTCTAGGCAAAAGTTAGGGATTAAAACGTAAGACTATGTTCTGTTGGATAACCCATCTACTTACAGCCAACATAATTACCAACTTCAAGTTCAAATGTTACAGATCATTTCAATCAACATCTTCTGACAACAAGGGATTAGATGCTTGAAGACATATGGCCCATAATAGAGTTGAAACTCGATGGGATCATTTCCACATAGCTGTTTTTGTCTCCTTGTACAAAACTGCATGTTCGTAGGAAAACTTTCAAAATCAAGATAACTTAGTCTATTTCAAAATTTAAAACTATTTGTTTTTATTTCCTCTATTTTGTTTGTGAATACGTCCAATGGTTAATTTAAATGAACATATGCATTTGAATATGATCACCATTTACAAATATTTTCATAAAAAATAGGATTAGCATTTATCGAAGACTCTAGGAGTTGGAATAATGTTTAAGTCATTCATAAATCCTCATAGAGAAATCTCCATGAAACTATCTCTACAGAGCTATCTTTGCAAGCTCATCCCCAACAAAGATATATTCCCCATCAAGTCTAATATGCCCTCAGGTAGAAATTGGGGCATCTTCCAGCAGTTCACCTCCATATTCCTAATGGATAGCTTGACCTAATCATCATCCCTAATAGGTCCCCTAGAGGATACTGAAGCTTGATCATTTCCTCAACATGCAGTGGAGACTTCCTCAGTGTAGCCTATAAAATTCCATTCCCCATCAGAGTTTATTTCCTCGACATAATTTATAGGAATTTAATTCCCCAGCGGAGTTTATTACTCCAATGTCATAAGTCCCTAACAAAATTCTCTTCTCCAGCAAGGTTTAATCAAAGTTGTTATCCCCATAAGAGTTACTACGGTATCTGAAACCCGGACAAATAGCACACCAGAGGAATATACATCTCTTTTTATCCCTAGTCAGGGTATGTAAGAATCAAATCTTTCAATAAAAAGAACGGTGAATGATTGACTCTCCTTGAATGCCTCTATCCTCAAGAAGAAGTCTAAGATCTCCAACGTAGTATCCTCAAACAGAAAGCGGGAATCTCTAGCAAAATTATTCCAAGTAGAAATGGAAGAATCACTTTCTTCATCCCCAACAACAGTCCAGGATTTATTTTCCCCATCTAGACATTGTTACAAGGAGCTACCAATACACTTCAACAACATATTGAGTCTATACATCATTTCACAATACATCATAGCATATGCATACGAAAGCACATATAACATTATCATTTATTTTGAGAGCATCATTATGCAATGCATTACATACATCATGACATTACATAAATCTAATTTTGTCTTTTTAGGTAAAGTTCACAAACAGACGAATATCATCAACAATTTTTAAACAGGACAGGGAAACTATCTATATGACCAGGCCGTATGAATTCCTGAAACAGGACGAGTTGACCAACAGAAAAAAGGTCACAAATTAATTCCCGAAATAGGACAGAGCAACTATCTATACGACTAGGAAATATGAGTTCCCGAAACAGGACGAGTTTACCAACAAAAAACAGGTCGCGGATTAATTCTCGAAAAAGGACGAGGAAAATATCTATATGACCAGGCATTATGAATTCTCGAAATAGGACGAGTTTACCAACGAAAAACAGGTCACAAATTAATTCCCAAAATAGGACCGGGCAACTATCTATATAACCAGGCGATATGATTTCCCGAAATAGGACATGTTTACGAATAAAAAATATGTCACAGGTTAATTCCCAAAACATGATGGGGCAACTATCTATATGACCAGGCAGTACGAATTCCCGAAACAGGACGGGTTTGCCAATGAAAAAAAGATTGTAAATCAATTCCTGAAATAGGACGGGGAAAATATCTGCATGACCAAATGATTCTGCTTCAGAGACCGAATTCATAAAAGTATCTCCTTCAGGGCCTTCGTTCTGAAAAGCATTCCCCTTCGAAAGTTTTTTTCTGAAAAACACCCCCAAAGACAAAATTATAGCGAGAATTCCCCTTCCGAAATTTGTTTTGATAAGAATTTCCCTTTCAAAGACCGAATTCTGAAAAGCATCTCCTTCAGAGCCTTCTTTCTGAAAAGAATTACCCTTCAAAAGTCTATTCTGAAAGGCAATCCTCCCAGAGACTGAGTTCTAGCGAGCATTCCTTTTTAGAGACTGAATTCTGAAAAGAATCTCCTTCAGGGCCCTCATTTTCAAAAGCATCTTGTGATACGGTGGGAGAACTGACTTGAGGTTTTGCGTTTGTGTTCGCAAATGTTTCAGTTTAGCAAGAGTCGCCACCAACTTTTTATTCTATCCAAAGGAAAGGTCAAAAAGCACAGGAAAGACCTTTGAGATGTTTTCTTGGGTTCGGGGGTAGATTATGAAAAGGCAAGGTGCTAGCACCATTTTCATCCATGGTTTTCCATGGGCTCTTAGTTACTTGTTTAGATCACTTGCTTTTCTTTTTCAATTGTTAGAAATGGTGCTTTGTGTTTGGTTTTGAAAATATTTTGAAAAATAGGCCTTTGTTTAGGCAACCTTTGTAATGATTCTTGTTTGAATATATACAAAGGTGTTTGTCTTTTGAAAAATGTTTCAATGTTTGAATGTTTGTTTTGGGAAATTGTTTTGAAATTGTGTGTGTGTTTGAAATTAGCAAGGATGTTTGCAAATTGATCAAGTAACTAGGAGTTGTCTACCCTACTCAAAGATCTTTCCTACACATTTTTAACCCTTTGACATTGTTGTTTTACCATTGTATTTGGTAAACAACCTTGTATTTGGATGTTTAAACGAGACGGGTGTGGGTCATCGTATGACCATGATAACAATGTTGCTAAGTATCTTAGCAAGTTTTTTGAGGGACTAGATCATTTTTGTATAGGCAACCAAGATAGCGTCATCGAGGGACTATGATCTTTTGTTTTGATTTGTTTTGCCAAGATACCTAGCAAGCATACCATGGCCATTTTTAAGGAAACAAGTGGGTGAAACCCTAGAGGTGCTTGTGTGCATTGTGTTGTCATTTTTCATGCATTTTTGTCTTGCGTTTAGTCATGCTATTTGTTTTGATTTTGGTCTTTGCATACAAACCCTAGTTTTACTATCATGGCATTTGAAAGCGATAAAATGCGTAAAAGTAAATCTAAGACTATTACAACATTGATATGGGGAGGGGGGGTACAAGTTTGAATAAGGGGATATTGCACAAAATAAAGCCCTAAAACTATTATTACAACCAAATTGAAATATTGCATAAGATAAATAAATAGACAAATATTTAAATGTACTAACAAATATAAATATGCAAAGGATGTTTTTGTATTTATTTTTATGTATGTAAAATAAATTACTTTTGTCTAAAAATAAGAAAAATATTAATGATTATTTTGGAAAGGGTAGAAAACCCTAGTTTTTGTTTTAAGAAAATATACTCTATATTATTTATTTATGTACAAGAAAATAAATAAAAATATATATACAAAAGTATTAAAAAATTAAAATGTGTGAGAAAATATTATTTAAGTGTATAAATAATAAAAATAAAAATATATGTTATTTTAATATTATTTACAAGTTTTAATTAAGAAAATAAAGTAATATTAACCTAATAATTATTTATTATGCAAATAAAAATATAATAAAATGCTAAAAATAAAGAAAATATTTTTTATGATTTTAAATGTTTAAGAAAAAATAATAAAGTCAGAAAATAAAAATAGAAATGAAAAATATGCAAAAATAAAGAAATGGGCCAAGGGGGTGCAAAAAGCAGGATGGGGGGGTGTCAACAGCAAGGTCAGCCAGGCCCAGCCCATGTTCACTTCATCTCTAACCTCTGAACAAAAATATGCATGCCTGCAACTTCAAATATGTTCTCTCTTGTTCTTGCATGAAATTAAAAGCTCACAACATAAAAGTTATAGCATTTTTAATCACGATTTCAATGATATAAAAAACTTGATCTAACTCTCAAAGACCAGAGAGAATTTCCTTGGCCCTAAATTCTAACCTAGTTTTTTCAGAAACTTCAACATCTAATTTCTCCTAGCTCAGTTAACATAAATGGATTCTATGCATATGTACAGCTCAAGGACAGTGAGGACTACATTTTTGCTTCACAAACCTAAGCCTAATGATTCCTAAATAGGGAGATAGAAACTTAGAAAATACCTGTTTCAGCCAAGTTTGGATGTGGAAATGTAGGGGTTTTTTATGAAGCCTGAAGATCGTGTTAGCTTACCTGAAGTTTACTCAACCTTTCCCAATGCTTGGCTTGCTTTGAAATGGCCTGAATATGCTTATAGAACTCAACCTGCAAAGCTTCAAAGTAAACATGGGGAAGTGTGAAAATGGATTTACAGTGACTTGAGAATGGTCTAGACAGTTCAGGTGGGTTGTATACAATATGTTTGAAGTGGTTTGGGACAAAACGCACGAGGCAAATTTGTTTTGGAAGTGAATCTGCATTACTTGCCCTGTTTTTGCAAGAACTTGTGATTTCAATGTTTTTGGTGTTTGAGAGGCTTAGAGCTCGTTTTTTAGGCCTGGTATGTTATGCTGAAGTCGTTTGAAATGAGACTTAGACTTGCTCTTATCAGATTACAAAGTTATCTCACTTTTGCAAGCTTTCTTGTTTTTGAAGCAAAAGGTGAGTTAACAATGCCAAATGTTGTACTTGCTATCTCAAAGCCTGAACATGGTTGGTATACTTTTCCTGATATTTTTGGAGTTGGTTTGCTGTAAAATATTGGGTTCACAGCTCAAGAGAAACAAAATTGCATAAAGTGAACTTTATGGAAATGACATTGTTATCTTTTTGCCATTTTTGGATTAAATCTTTGTGTAATACTCTAAAGATCAGAACAATGCAATAATCCAATGTGTTTGCATTTAATTTATGAGTGTAGAAAGGATTAGAACCTGTAAACCAAGTACAAGCAAGGTTTGGACATATTTGCAAGTTGTATCAATGTGCAAAATGCCTTGGCCAAAAGTGATAATTTGCCATTTTCAAACTTTCGATTCTACCTAACCACAAATGATCTTGGAGAGTTCTTTGACATTTTGGAAAGCTTGTAACATGCTCTATAATCCATCTTTAAAATGCATTTTGATATTCCAATTGTAACTATGTGAAAAGTTTCCATGAAGATAGGTCAAAATCCTGCCTAAACTAGGGCAAAATTTCACTAAGTTAGAAAGTTTTTGGACCCCTATTCACAAAATCATAACTTGATATACAAGCATCTTTTGGGAAAAATTTGTGAATCAAATTTGTAGATTTCGTGGAGGACTACAACTTTCATGTTGTAAGTTTTGTTTGAATCCAATTGCATCATGGTGAAAATGTTGGGCAAAGTTGGGGAAAAATAAGAAATTTTCATAACTTAGAAAATTTCTAAGTTATGAAAATTTTCCATTTTAAACCCTAATTTCCAATATTAGGTTTCTTGGTGAACAAGTTTCAATTTTTGACACATCTTGATGATAAATGACCCTTGGCACTTGATTTTGACCAAAAAGTCAAAGTTTGACTTTTTAGTGTACAGTTGATTTTTGATCAGTTGACTGGAAAATTCATTTGTCAATCCAATGAAATTGAGATCTTTTGAACCTTGTGATTAGGTCAAGATGATTCCATTGAGTCCTTGAAACCATGCTTGGACCCAATTTTCCATTGGCTAAGTGAAAAAATTAGAAATTGCCCTGATACAGTTAAAACCCTAATTTTGACCATTTTGCCCTTTTGATGATCTGATCAAATTTCTTGAGGAGTTGTGGTCCAAACTTGATCAAATGGTTCATATGAGTCTATAATGTTAATGTGGATAAAAAATTATGAGGTTTGACTGTAAATTGGCCACAATTGACTTTTTCCCCAATACAGTTGATTTTTAGGTCAACTGTCCAATTGACTGGGCAAAAATTTGATTCAAAGCTTGAAACTTGGTATGAGCTATATTAGAAGTCCAACATGAAGTATGAAAGTCTTATGAGGCGTTGGGAGTCCAAAAGTCCTTGTGCAAACTCAAACCCTAATTTCAGGTCAACAGTGCAAGAGCAAACCCTAATTATGTCTTGAGTCCAAAGAGTCTTGTGAAGAAAATCGTGATAAAATGAGAGGGCAAATTTTGGGGTACAAAACATCCTCCTTTAGAGATTTTGTGAGAATCATTCTTCAGATATAGTAAAGCGTAGATTCCTTCTAATACTCATATCAATAGTTACTTTGGATGACATCTATAAGCCCATCTCCGGTGACACTTTATCACTTCTCTGAATAGCATCTTTAAGCCCATTCAAGAAGTATAATCAACCAACAAAGTCACTTCGTTCACTGGCGAGTGCAAATTTCTGAGCACTTAAGTGCTCAATCCTTTTCCACCTTCAGATCACGAATGGCGGACATGTCAATCTAACTCTTCAGGTTTAAGAAGATTGAACAGGGGCAGCAGTTATACCCCAAAATTTTCCCTCCCATTTTTAAATTCAATTTTTTCAAGAGGTCTTCTCATGCTCCTAGGGTTCTCGATTACTCAAAATTACTCAAGGAATGGTCAGACAAACCCTCCTCCTAAGCAGTGGCCTACAATTAGGATTTTGGTTTTCTTAAAGGAAATTGAGCTTCTAATGCCTAAAATGAGTTTCATGGGTCCTCATATGCTTCAAAGAATCCTCATGTCAATTTTCAAGCCTTATATCACAAGTTTCCTCAGTCAATTAGCCAGATGGTTTAAAATTAACTATATTGGATAAAACGTCAATTGTGGTCAACATACAGTCAAAACTCAAGATTTTTTGTCAACATCAATATTTTGAAGTCACATTCATCATTTTGTCAAGGGTTCATCATGATTCACCAAGAAAACTCAAGATTCATCAAAAGTCAAAAATTACTAATTAAGGTTTTCTTAAGGAGAAGTCAACTAAACTTTAACCAAGCATAAATTTCACATGTTTCATCAGAAATTTCTCAACCAAAGCCCATTTTAAAGGAAATTCAATTCTCCACATCTTTGTCGCTCCAAGATCAAGACCAAAAAGGCTTCATTTGAGATATATGGATCAAAACATTACATACCATTTTAAAAGTCAACAACAAGGCATTTTTTGTCAAGGAAATTTACATCAAGTTAAAACTTCAAATGAAAAAATGACCAACGTGAAAGGTGTAAGAGGCATCTTAAGGTTTCCAAAAAGTCAAAGATCACCTTCATATGACAAAAATTATGAGAGTTATGGTTGACACAAGTTGGACAATTTTTGAGAAATGCATGAAACCTCAATTGAGCAATTTTGAATATTTGGACTAATGGGCCTAACTTTTGAGGATCAAACATGCTTATGACATGATAGAAGACCTCTAAGTCCATTGGCACATGGTCATATTTTTTTTCCTATTTTTTAAAAAAATTATTTAATATTTGTAAAAGAATTAAATTAAAAATAACAAATAGTTGGATTAATGTTGGACTATGATCATTTGGACATCATCTAGAAGGCCCAATACCTCATAAAAGCTTACCAAAACCGTGAGAGACATGTTTGAGACAAGGATCTTCAAAAATGGCAAGTTAGAAAATATGTTTCATTGATTTTTGGTAACACCATGATCACTTGATTCTTTCCTTCTCTGGTGACTTAAATCTCCTCCTCTATAAATAATCAAGCCCTCACACTACAAGAGAAAAACCAAAATTTTTATCTCAAGAGAAGTCTCAAAAATCACAAATTTTCAAAGAAAATGCACCATTGAATCTCAAGTTCCAGTTTGATTCAGTCCAAACCACCACCTCAAATCACTTCCAAAACATCTCCAAGGTAAGAATAGGTAACTTTACATGCCTATCTGTACCTAAAACTTGCATACATGCCATGTCCGGTTTGCATTATTTTTTATTATTCGTATTATAAATTATACGCATTGTTAACTGATTCTAACTATTCAGATCACTTAGCATGATTTTTTAGAACAAGTTTGAAATCTTACATGCAATTTTTAACATGAGGAATACGAGATGCCATTGTCAGGGCATAAAATTATGTTTATTTCATGGTGCAGTGGTAGTGTTCTTGCTCGGAATAAGAGAGGGCGTGGGTTCGAGCATGGGCGCTTGCAACCATCTTTTATCTTTTTTCTAATATTTTCCACTTTCCATTATTTTTAGTTATTTTCTTATTTAATTTTCTACTAATCGTTTTAATCTAATAATAATCATAAAAAACCTCATAAAATCAAAAATTAGGTTTAGTCTTTTTTTATCAATTGATTTAATTAATTTATAATTAGAGTTTTTGCAATTAAATTAATTAATTTGTAAATAAAATTAGACATTAGGTTTTCTTTTAATTATTACAAACATATAAAATCGAACCAAAAATACACAAAAAATTGTTTTTTTTTATATTTTAGATTTTAGGACTTTAAAATAATCTTTATAACTCTTTTGTTTATCTTTTGCATTTAAATTCCTAGAAACTATTATTGTATAGGTTGCACGAGTTTTTTGTAATAGTTTAGTTTTAATTTCTCACAAAGTTTTTTTATTAAATATTGTAACTGCCCCGAAGCCATGTAATAGTCCTAGGGATTTTGTTTTCTCACTTATATTTTATATACCTGTATATATAACAGTTAGATGTATGCTAATAGGGTTTGTATGAAAAGATAAAATCAATCGATAGAAAACCCTAATTCTCAAGATAAATATAACTTAAATGAACACACTTTTCACACATGCACCTGTAGGATAATTACCTTTGTTGCCTTCAGAAAACTTGGCCATGTCCCTCAAAAGTAAAGGTACTTTAGCAAACACCCTCGATTAAATCATCATAGTCTCTTTGAATAAAGATCATCGTCCCGCGATGTCCCTCGAGTTGCCTACAAAAATGATCTAGTCCCTTGTTGCCTACGAATAATATGATGACAGTCCCTTCGAATTGATAAAGTATCCTTATAAGTTGCTTTTTATGACCATTCGACGACCCTTCTTCTGTTCCTTAACATCCAATAGATAGGGCTACCTACCAACTAATGGTACGGATAACACTATCTCTAAAGGAGAAGGAAAATAATAAGAACAACCTTGAGTGGGAAATAAACTTTTAATCGCTTGCTCACATTATTTCACATAAATAAAACATTTCTTACACATCACTTTCAAAACAAATATTTTCAAACACTTTGTACGCATTCTTGAGGACTGATACAAGAATGATTACAAAGTTATTTGTACTTTGGCTTTTCAAAATATTTTCAAACAAACACACACACAAAGCAATTTTTAAAGTGAGCTAGCGATTAAGAGCTCGTAGATAACTATGGATGAAAAGGGTTCTAACACCTTCCCTTTTCACAACTTACCCCCCCGAACTCAAAATCTATAAAGGTCTTTCCTGTTCTTTTCACCCTTTCCTCGTTGAATAAAAGAAAAGTCGGTGGTGACTCTTGCTAACCGCAACATTTGTGATAAAACGCTAAAAAAGTCAGTTCTTCCACCGTATTACAAATTCCACCTCCATGCTTGGGCACTGGATTATCTTTCACATTGGGACCAACATCTTTAAAAGACATGAGACCGATTCTTACCATCTTCTGTACTTCGGACTTCAATGGATAGCAGTTTTCGAGGTTGTGCTCTAGGGCTCCTTAACGAAAAGCACATGTCTGATCCACCTTATAATACCATGGTAAAGGTGAAGGTATTGCAGGGGGAGGCCTAGTTTGTACCAATTTCTTTAGAATCAGAGCCGAAAATAACTCTGCATAACTCATCAGAGTAGAGTAAAAAAACTTCTCTCTTTTGATCTTGCCCTTGATTTCCCTGAGGAGGTGGTCTCTGATAAGCAACGATAGTCGGAGCTGTATTTACAACTGGAGTCACGGGTGCAACTTTTCGTTGGTACTCATGATGTCTTCTTGGTAGTCTAAACTCTCTTTCCTCAACGACGACATTTGTTTCACTCTCTTTCTTCCTAGAAAACCCATATGATAATTTCTTTGTTCCTTCATCTTTTGTCAAGTGTCCTTCCCTGAAAGCTTCTTCTAGTCAAACACCCATGCTTACAATCTCATTGAAATCACTCGGTGCACTAGCAACCATCCTTTCATAGTAAAATGATCCAAGGGTTTTCAGAAAGACCTTGGTCATTTCATGCTATCCCATCGGGGGTACCACTTGGGAAGCAATCTTGTGCCAACCCTACACATATTCTTTGAATGATTCCTTATATTTCTGAGCCATCACTCCCAGTTGGTCACGGTCAAGTGCCATAAACATATTGTACTTGTACTTCTTGATAAAAGCTTCGCCCAAATCATTGAAGGTGCGAATATTGCTATTGTCCAAACCCATATACCATTTCAATGCAGCACCCGTTAAGCTATCCTGGAAGAAATGAATAAGCAAACATTGATCATAAGTATGAGTGGACATCTTTCTAATATGAATTACTAAGTGGTCACGTGGATAAGAGTTTCCCTTGTACTTCTCAAATTCTAGCACCTTAAACTTCATTGGCACTTTTATGTTAGGAACTAAATAAAGTTCACTCAAGTTCTTCTCAAATAATTCTTTCCCTCGAAGAGATTTCATTTCCTTTTGCATCTCATTGAATTGGTATTGAAAATCATCCAATCAGTCATAGAAGCCCACACTTTCACTTGGTAGAGAAACAGGACGATAAACTTCATCATTAAAAAACGGCACAACATTCACCGAAGGAGGCGCAGTATAATGAATCTCATTTATAGAAGCAGGAGTAGCATGCACCACAGGAGGCGCAATAACAGTAGCTGCTTGAGAAAACAGAGCAACTTGAGCATCAGGATTATAACTTTCTAGCATAAAGTTCTCAGGCATTCCCCATGGGTAGCATTGAGGCATACAATATTGAGTAGCAGTAATTCGAATGATAGAAACGGGAACTGATGGAACCTCAGAAGTAATAGTTGTTTGTTGTAGCTGATTAGCATGAGGAGAAGGAGGAGCAGGTGGTGGATGATTCTGAGTAACCACCAACGATTCCACTAAAGCAGTCAAATTGGCCTTACCAGCCCTTAACGCAGTAACTTCTTCGAGTAGCTCTTGATTGTCTTGTTCAAGATTCTCCATCTTCTTCTTGGAATTAGCCTGAGTATTGTATCGATGAGACAACTTGATGACTGAACGAAGTAGAGAAACATAGTAAGATGCCTAGGTAAGAACAGAAATGCAAAAAATATGTGGAAATCATGCACGATATGCAATGCATATGATTTATTTATCTTTATTAATATTTCAAGGAACTCGAAGAATTATAGACGGTTCGTGAATATTAAAGTACTAACGCATTTTGGAAATACTGAAAACTTAATTATAATAATAACTTTGAAATGGATTACAACTTTTTGTATGAGTTTCAACAATCCTATGTAAAAGAGAATAAAGATAGAACCTAAAATCCTAAGGATTCAAAGCTGATGAAGATCTCTCCACACACGAACGCTTTACAGAGAGTCTTACAATATGATCCTTTAACTGCTTATTCTCTTTCGCATACATGTTGGAGACTTCTTTCCAGCCACTGGAGTTAGAAAGTGAGCAACTAAGTCCTGGTTGAGCCTTAGAGGAAAATAATACTCTTTCTTCTCCATCATCTCCATAACACGACTCTCAATAATCTCGATCAAATCATCTTTATCTTTAAATTTTATTTGGTAGTACATCTCTAAAGTATGACACTTGTTCTTCCATTCTTCCTTATCTTGCTTCATCCTAACTAGGGAAAGCTTAAGCTCTTCCACATCATCTAAAAGGGGAGGAGTAGTCCTTACAAACATATCAGGTATAGGTTCTTCATGAAAATATGGAATCTTCAGCTGAATTGCTCTTGCTTATATCCAACAGAGATGAGGCTCCAAAGAAATAGCTCTTCTTAGTTCCAAATCTTTTCTACTCTTCTTGTGAATATGGTGCCAAGCCTTTGAAATCTCTTCCTTAGCTTCTTTATGATCCTCTCCTTCTTTGAGAAAGAAACCACTCAAATGAATACTATTTGGGTTGTATCTCATCGGATATCCAAGTTGATGACACGCAAGAACGCGATTGTAGTTAATTACTCCATTTGTACCAAGAAGAGGTACACCGGGGAAACTACCACAACTATCAATGATCTCCACATCATAATAAATCTGATGATACCAAACAATATCGGAATGTGTGATAGCCATAATCTTCGGAGCCCAACGAGGTTCATTCTTGCTATCCTAGAAAGCAACGGTCCTAGGTAAGTGAGAAATAAACCATTGATATAACAAAGGCGTGCAACAAATGATCATTCCTCCATGATAAAAATCTCGAAGATGGATGGAATAATAAGTATCTCCTAACAGTGTAAGGGTTGGATTCCCAATCAGAAAGATCGTAATGGCGTTAACATCCACAAATTTGTCGACATGAGGAAATAAGAATAACCCATAGGCCAACAAAGAAAAGATAGCCTCAAAAGCAACTGTATTATTCATCTTAGAAAAGTAGCGAGCTTTCTCCAACAAAAGCTGAGAAGGTAAACCTCTGATTCCTCCTTTGGTAGTCATGTTGGCCTCAATCTCAGGCTTCCATAAATGCGTCATGGTAGCAATCTCATAAGACTTAGGCTCTCCCTCTAAGCCGGTGAAAGGAACACGATCAGTAATAGGTAAAATTAATTAAGAATACTCTTCCAATGTGGGCATCAGCTGATAATCAGGGAAATTAGAACAACATATCGAATCGTAGAAATGGACCAATGTAGAAAGAATACCATCCTTCATCTTGAGTTTCACAAGAGACATGATAGATCCATACTTCTTCTGAAAATATGTAGAGCTCTTGATCTTGGGTTTTCCTATACCGCCCGTCCTATCTTAGGTTTGCCCAGGTCGGGGTAGAGGACTTATGAGAAATCACCAAGCACCATTGAAAACAAAGAAAATACAGGCAAACATATATACAACACATAATATACAACAAATAATAGCACATACACAAATAAACAAAGATAGGCTCAACCCACTTAGAGATGGACCAACATTTGGTCGATCTGTCCCCAGTGGAATCTCCATTTTTTGTTTAGTGGTAGAAATGTTGAGACTAAGCCATTGGATTGACTTTACTCACACAGATCAAATAAAAATCGGCACCGCGCTTTATTATTTCCAGAGGAAATGGGAAAAGAGCGAATAAACCAAAAAAGAGGGGGGAGGGAATCTATATATGGGGGTTGGTTATGCAAAGGGAATGTATTAGCACCCTAAGCATCTATGGTACTTCAAAGGAACCTCTTTTAAAATTTGTGTATTTTGTCGATAAAATTTGTATACAAAAATAGATGGTGGAGATGGGAAGAGAAGTATTTTTTACAATTTTTGCACGCGCCACAGTTGTGAACCTTTAGTGCATACGTATCACCTTCTGTGCAATATAGTATTAGGGTACTCATAGTTCACCTTTAAAAAATTTAAAACACATATGTGTTAGTTAATTTTAAGAGACGGGACATCATCGTCATATCCGAGTGGAAAACATACTCGCTACCCATGATTATGAGAAAGGATAATTTGCATCATCTCAAAGTGGAAGATATAGCTTGGATTTTAAAATAAATAAAAACCTCACTCAAGACCCAAGTGTAAAATATCTCGCTTCACTACATATCGTAGAAGTATAGTAGCTTGCATCACTATAAGAATTGACAAGAGTCTAATATTTTGAGAAACGTTTTAGAGGTAAAAAGCCAAAGTGGCAAATGGTTTAAATGAGGTTGATTGACTTTTAGTCTTCTCACAAAAAAAAATGTCAAAATATGATTAAGTTGGTTAAAGTTTGATTAAGAAAATATTTTTGAAAAATGCATGGACCTAAGTCCAAGTTTATTGTGAAAGAGATTCAAGTTTGAAAACAAGAAGAGTTTTGAAATGGAGGGAGAAGATTTTTGAAATTAAATAAGATGGGAGGAGATGAAGGGATTATTCTAAAGCATAAGGTAAAAGCAAGGGAAAAAACCGTATAACCAACAAGAAGCCAACACTTGACATAAAGAGTCAATGTAGAATTCCCATTCTTTGAATTGAAAACAAGCAAGCAAAGATACTAAACCTCTCAAGAATACCAAGCTTTAGATGCGTTAAGTATTCTAAAAAATTGGGCAGAGTAACAACTGTATACAGAGGAATTCCCAATCACAGACAAAGCATATAATAAGAATAACCTGCACACAAAGAAAATTAACCCAATGTCTTGGGGTAAATCCCAAGAACTCCAGACAAAATAACAACATAGTCACAGGGTCCCAAAGGGTCAAGGCTTCTAATCCTAAGTCCGAGAGATTCACAATCTTCATAATTCCAAGGATAGTAACCAAATAGTCCAAGTAACCTTATAGATTTTTATTGTTCAAGTTGATTATTAAGTGTCTTAAAAAGAAAATAAAAGCTCAAGTGAGTAAAGATAAAGAAAGACATAAAGATAAATGCTCAAATGAGCAAAGATAAAAATGACATAATAATGGTACATAAAAGTAAAGGCATAAAGTAAAAACTCAAAGTAAAAGTCAATTGTTAGTGAGTTAGAACTTTGAAGTTAGTTGAATGACCTTATTGAAACTAGCATTTGAAAACTCATTAGAACATTGGTAAAATCAAAGCTTCTCAATAATAAGTTTCATTTGCTTTTTGCCAAGTATATCATTTAAGTGTTCAAGGTAGTAACATATGATCAATGATGTTTAAATGATTCACTTAGTCCAAAGTTTATGACGATTAATTAGAGGCATGGTAATACCAAAGCCTTCTAACAATAAAAATCAAGGTTATTGGATTAAAGGTTTCAAATTAAACATACTTGGGCTTGCAAACATAGGTTTAGGCCACGAATGATCATTCCTCGAATCAGGATAAAATTTAGTGCTACGTTAAGCAATTGTAAGTGGACTTATGTAGAAGTCACACCTATTTTGAGGCTGGTCAATAGCAATATATGTACTATACAAGTTTTGAGATGTGATAGAAACCACACTCATGAAACTTATAGCACAAGAAAAGTAAAAAAAGGAATAAGATGGAGAATAAATATTTGAACCAAAGAATTTAATCAAACTATCATTAAAATCATTCATCCATTTTGGTGGAGTAAAACTCAACACCCAAGATCCAATGATGTTAAAGAAGCTCATGATTAAAAATCACATAGTTCAAGATCAACATAAATATATACAAAAATAAAATTGCATTTAATAAGAAAATGATTTTTAAAATGTTTTTTGAATGAAAAAAAAAGGAAAATTTTCAAACTATACTCAAAATATCAAATTAAAATTAAAAGAAACCATAGAAAAGTCAGAGATGATCTCTAGTATTTTTACAAAAAATTGGTAATGTTTTTCTTAAAACATAAAAGTATATTTAAATTATTTAAAACCACTCAAATGAGTGAAAAATTATTTTTAAAAAATAGTAAAAATCAGAATAAAATTCTAGAAAAATTCCAGAAAGTCAGAAATAAAGAAATGATTTTTATGAATTTTTTCAGAATTAAAAAATATCAAATAGTATTTTCAAAAAATTAAAAACAAGTAAAAAAATCATAAAAAATATCAAATTTGAAAAACAAATTGTGAAAAAATAAAAATTAGAAAGATGATATTCAAAAATATTTTTATAAATTTTTTCATAGTTTTTGGTTCAGAAATGAATTTTCTATGATTTTTTAAAGTTTAAAATAGTTATGTGTAAAAATCAGAAAATAAATATTAAGTAAAAAAATATGGATCATTGGATGAGAGTCAAAATATGTTAGTAAACAGATCCAAAGAATCTGGCACGCTGTGCATATCATGGTCATCTTTGGAAATCACACTAAATCATTTTTTAATAATTAAAAGTAACTAAATATCTGGCACGTTGGATGGAGTCTGACTAATGAAAGTAATCAGATCCAAGGGCTCTCAAAACACTTGTATGGTAAGGCAAGCACACTGGATAAAATTCAAACAAGTTACATGTCACACTATCATTGGTTGAAGCACGACACGAAGGTCATCTTCAACCTCCAGACGCCCTAGATTGGAGTTCCTCAAATTGTATAATTAGCAAACTAGACTGGTATCATTAGATTCGTCTCTTCAAGACGATTCTAATGGTACCCTCGCACTAAATTTATATGAACTGAGCAAGGCTTAATTTGGAAAAAAGATGAAAAAATAGCGAGCAATGAGTTTCCAAGTATCTCTCTCAATTCTCAGTGAAAATGAAAATCGTAAGAAGTATGAGAATCAGAAGGAAGAGTATAGTAGAATATGCCTTTATTTGGATTGATTTGGTTAAGGAATCTACCTGAACAAAGTATCAGAAAATTGCTCTAAACCTGAACCTTTGTAACTCGATTCTATGCATAATTCTTCTTGCTAAGGATCTGGTTAGCTTCAATGAATGTCAAGGAAGCTAACTCAATGGAAGTTTTGTGAATTAAGGTGACAATATGAAAAAACAGAAATCAAGCTCAAGAGTTCATGTGGGATCTTGGAAGAGTGGATTTGGATATCCAAGCTTTAGAAAATGAGAGGAGTGAGGTCCTCCATTTATAGGAAAGTGAATGGTGCAAAGAATTGAGAAAAAAAGTGAGGTTTGGAGGGAAAATTAGTGGAGCACAAAAATGGAAAAATCATGAATCTAATTCAACTAAAACTCATTAAATTCTTGTCTTTTGATGCTTAAACAAGTTTGTGAAAGTTTGTTAATCATGTCTAGATCAAAAACGCGTGCAAAATTGTAGATTAGAAGGCAAATAATGGATTTCAAACTCTGACTTTGGAGAAAAATCCAGTTTCAAGTAGCTGAATTTCAACTCATGGTGTGTACAACTTAGGAAGCTTTATGAGATGATTTTTGATGCCTTGGAAAGATCATTTAAAATTCTTCACAATGTTCCAAGAAATACCTCATTGGACGCTTGAGCTAGAAGTTATGTTTAGTCAAAATCAAGAAAAATATGTTGACTTTTATACCTAGAAAAATTATAAGTTTCTTTTTCAAAAATGACATATAATGTTTTGATTCTAAACAAGGACTTCCTCCAAAATTTTGCTTTGATCAATGATGCTATCATGAAGTAGACATCCTAAAAAGCATTTTGAAACTTGTGTCACTCAAAAACTCCAAGTATTGAAGAATTTATGGCCTTGTGAAATTGATGAAAATCCATGAGGTGACCTATAATCTTTTGAACTCAAAAAGTATCTTCATGTTAGAACATAGTTTGATTCTACAACCCCTGTAAGAATTTTGAAGATAACAAACACTCAAAGAACAATTATGCTCCCTAAATAATTATTTTGTTTTGCAAAGAAGTTCTGATGGAAGAAGCACAAAAGATGATTTAGATCATTGTTTAAACTCTGATTCAACATATCTTATATAGAAATAAATATGCATAACACGCTTATATAGAGAAGTTCTCAAGCTACAACTTCTGAGTGCACTAAATACTGCGAACAGGAACTCTGTTATTCTGATTCTTATAGTTCTGGAAAGAAGTAAAGGAGTCCCAACGGTAACATACATCTTCTGAAGTGTTTTGAAGCAAGCATGTTCTGAAGCGTTACATTTCATTTATGGATATTCAAAAGTAACGGCTGAAAGAGGAAAAGAATCTCTATGTTTTGAAAGATCTTTAATTACTACTTATCAACATTCCAAAAGCTCCTCGCATGCGTTGCCTATATATACATGACTTGAAGGAGAAATATTTTACGATTTTGCTGCGCACAACAAACAAAATATTTTTATCACCTTCATCTTACAAAAATTAATTTGTGTAAAACAGCACTTGTGTGATACTGTTTTATTAGAAAACACATATTGTACACTCTTTCAAATAGTATTATGTAATACCTTGAGAAAACCGGGTTGTGGTTTAAACTCAAGAAGACATTGACGATTGTCATTGTATCTGTGTAATCAAGTTTGACTAGTGGATTAAGACCTTGTTGAGAGAGGAGAAATCACCTTAGCGGGTGGACTGGAGTAGTTTGAGGTCAAACGAACCAGGATAACCAACGTGTCTTTTACTTTAAGTTTTAAAAAACCCAATTCAAACCCCCTTCTTGTGTTTTTCCAGTCTTCACTTCCCACCATTTTCAATCTTTGGAGCAAAAAGAGAGTTAAAGTTAACATTATTAACATCAATATGAAAAAGAATGAGTTCAAGATGATAAAATTTTACCAAGTTATGATCCTTTGAAGTCACATAAAAGAATTTTATGGCCTATCTAGAGGACTGGTGATCTTTCTCAATCATTAGTAATCTTCCATACAAAATTTACTTGAAACTCTTGAATTGATTTGCTAAAATCCCTTTAAAGAGAAACATATCTTTGGAATCACTCAAATATCTCAAAAGATGAACAACATATATCCCTTATAAGTTCAAAACCCTAGCTCCTAAAGCATCAAAATGACTTGGAAACCTTTTCAACTTTTGACAATATTTCTTGCACAATTGATTTTTCCATGTGAATAGAAGTTATTGTAAATGATAATATGAACCCATGGCAATAAAAATTACTTCCAAGTGTTGAGAATTTAGGGAGTTATGCACTTGTGGTCAAGGAATCAAGAACTTGTCTAATCAGGTCAAACTTCTTGAATCAATATTGCATCTCTTAACTTCATTTGTAAAATTTAAGCATGATGAATCCTAGTAGGCATTTTCATTGCTATACCCCAATTTTTTCCCCTAAGATTCCTCTATCATCTCATATCAACCCAATCATATCAAGATCACACTAGGGTTTGGTTCTTCTCCCTGTCTTTAGGTTTGCTTATGAGGGATCACCAATCACTTTGATTTGTATATTGTAGTCATATTTATCTGATGTTGATTAACTTTTAACTAACAAATACAATGAATGTTTGCTCTAAATGATGATACTTTAGTTGAGGGCATAACAAACATCATCAGATTGATTCATAGGTTCATGAGTTTATTTCCATGCCTTCTTCAACATATCTTCATTGAAATATAAGCTTCATCATTGAGAGCGCTTTAAAAGAAATGTCATGACAAGGTCTACTATGATTCATCATGCTTAAATTTCCAAAGGAAGTCAAACGATGCAAGATTTGATTAAGGAAATTTGACCTAATTAGACAAGTTCTTTATTCTTTGATCACAAGTGCATAACTCCATCAATTCTCAACATTTGGAGGTGGTTACTGTTACTATAGGTTCTTATTATCATCCAAAACAACATCTCTTCACATATAAAAAGTATTTTTACAAGAAAGATTGTCAAAATTGAAAGGGGTTCCCAAGCCATTTTGATGCTCTAGGAGTTAGGGTTTTGAACTTTTAAGGGCTATATCTTGTCCATATTTTGATACTTTTGAGTGATTCCAAATAAATGCTCCTCCTTAAAGGGTTATCAACAAATCACTTCAAATGTTTTAAGAAAATTTTATGTGAGAGATCACTGATGATTGAGAAATATTACAAGTCCTCTAGATAGGCCATCAAATTCCCTTATATGACTTCAAAAAAGTCATAACTTGATCAATTTTTATCCCCTTGAGCCCATTATTTTTCTAAAATGATCTTAAGTGTGTGAAATTCAACTCTTCTTTTATGTGCAAAACTTGAAAATGGTTAGAAGATGCCTTAAAAGCTTAAAAGAGTATAGGTCACCTTATGGATTTTCATAAAATTCAAAGGATCATAACTTGTCCAATATTTGAAATTTTTGAGTGATACAAGTTTCACAAAACTCTTTAAGAAGTCCACTTCAAGATAGCATCATTGGTAAAATAAAATGTTTGGAATAAGACCTTGTTTGGAGTCAAAACATTTTGGGTCATTTTTGAAGAAAAACGTAGAATTTTTTCTAAGTATAAAAGTCAGCACCTTTTCCTGATTTTGACCAAGCACAAATTCTAGCTCAAGCATCAAAATAATCCCTTTCTTGGCACATTATAAAGAATGTTACCTCATATTTCCAATCCATCAAGAATCAGGTCCTAAGGTTCCCTAAATCGTGCACACCATGAGTTCAAAGTCAGCTACTTGAAATTGAATTTTCTTTCCAAGTCAGAATTGGAAATCCATATTTTGCCTTCTAAACACAAAGTTTTCACGCGTTTTTGCTTAGAAACTTTCCATAAAATGTAGGTTTTGGTTGAGTTTTGATACTAAGCAAGTCACACATTGCTCATGTTTCAGATTCACACGAATTCATTCAATTACTCTCCCACTTGCATGCTTAAGCATTGCGTCATCCTCTCCTATAAATAAGATGCACAATCCACCTATTTCCACAAGCTTTTGGTAGCCAATCGACCCCTGCCAAGATCTCATTTGAACTCTTAAGGCTTGAATTAGTTCACTCATTTCCATCCTCCAAAACACCAAAAGCTCAATTCAGTTAGCTTCATTGAACTTCTCTGAAGCTAACCATACTCTTACCTTCAAGAATCGTGACCTATTTTGAGCTACAGAAGTCCAATTTTAGATTAACTTTCGGATATTTCATTCAGGTAGATTTCTTAGTCAAATCAATCCAAATAAAATACTAATCTACTCTCCTCATCCTTCTGATTCTCATGCTTCTTACAGTTTATGATTTCATTGAGATTTGAGCGAGATATTCAAGAATTTCGTGCTCGCTATTATTTATGCTTTTTTTCAAATCAAGCCTTGCTTAGTTTATATAAATTTAGCGTGAGGGTACCATTAGAATCATCTTGAAGAGACGAATCTAATGGTACCGATCTGGTTGGATAATTTTACAGTTTGTGGAACTCCAATCTAGGGCGTCCGGAGGTTGCAGACGACCTACGTGTCGTGCTTCAACCAATGATGGCGTGACATGTATTTTTTTGAATCCTATCCAATGTGTTTGCTTTATCATATGTGTGTTTTGAGATCCCTTGGATCTGATTACTTCCATTAGTCAGACTCCATCCAACGCGCCTGATTTTTTTAGTTATTTTTAATTATTAAAAGATGATCCAGTGTAATTTTCAAAGCTGACCATGATATGCATAGCATGCCTGATCCTTTGGATCTGTTTATTGGCACATTTTGACTCTCATCCAATGGTCCACATTTTTTGACTTTATTTGCATTTATTAATTTTTTATATTTAATTGTTTTAAACTTCAAAAAATCATAGAAAATTCATTTTTGACCCAAAAATTATGAAAAAATTCACAAAAATATTTCGAAATATTCTCTTTCTAATATTTATTTTTTCATGATTTTATTTTCAGATTTGATATTTTTTATGAGTTTTTCTTTGTTTTGACTTGTTATAACTGTTTAACAATACTTTTTGGTTTTTTTAAATTCTGAAAAAATTTATCAAGATCATTTTCTTTACTTCTGACTTTGAGATTTTTTCTAGAATTTTATTTTTATTTTTACTATTTTTGATCTTCTTCACTTACTTGAATGATTTTAAATAATTAAAAAAAATACTTTTCTGTTAAAAAAATATTACCGATAAATTTGTAAAAATATTTGAGATCACTTATGACTTTATTATGGTCTCTTTTAATTTTTCTTTGATGTTTTGAATATAGTTTACTTTTTGCCTTTTATTTCTTTTTTTGAAAACAATTTAAAAATATTTTTTCTCATTCTATTTTGTGTATTAAATGCAATATTATTTTTATATGTATTCTGTTTGATCTTGAATTATGGGATTTTAATAATGAGCTTCATTAACATCATTGGATCTTAGGTGTTGAGTTTAACTCCACCAAAATGGATGAATGATTTTAATGATAGCTTGATTAATTTCTTTGGTTCAAATGTGGAATTCAATTCTTATCCCCTCCCTCTCCATCTTATCCCCTTCTCACTTGTACTACATGTTGTTGGAGAATGAACTATACGTCATTTGTCTAAACATGTGGTACATAGATTTCTATTGACCAACCTCAAAATAGGTGCGACTTCTATATAAGTCCACTTACAATTGCTTAACATAACGCTAAATTTTGTCCCGATTCGAGAAATGATCATTCTTGGCCAAAACTTATGTTTGCAAGCCCAAGTATGTTTAATTTGAAACCTTTGAGCCAATAACCTTGAGGTTCATTGTTAGGAGGCTTTGGTCTTATCAATCCTCTAATGAACCATCACAAAGTTTGGTTTAAGAGAATCATTTAAACATCGTTGATCATATGTGTAGCAGTAGAAATGTTTAAGACTAAGCCATTGGGTTGACTAGACTTTATACAAATCAAAATAAAAATCGCCACCGCGCTTTATTGTTTCCAAAGGAATGGGAAAAGAGCGAATAACCCAAAAAGAAGGGGAAATATTCAAGGTAAGGGGGTTAGTTATGCAAAGGGAAGGTATTAGCACCCTAAACATCTACGGTACTCCGGAGGAACCTCTTTGTGAAATCTATATATTTTGGCTATGAAAAATGTTGTATAAAAATGGATGGTGGATGTGAGAAAAGAAATATATTTATTTTATAATTTTTGCATCCGCCGTGGTTGCGAACCTTTAGTGCCTACGTACCACCTTTTCATGCAATAGGGGATCAGGGTAGACATAATTCCTCTTTTAAAAATTTAAAACACAAATGTGTTGGTTAATTTTATGAGATAAAACATCATCGTCACTGTCTGTATGGAAAACATACCTACTACCCACAATTATGAGAAAGGAGAATTTGCATCATCTCAAAGTGGAGGACATGGTCTGGATCTAAAAATCAGCAATGCCTCACTCAACACCCAAGTGGAAAATATCTCTCTTCACTACATATTGTAGAAGTATAGTTGTTTGCACAACTACAAATTTTGATAAGAGTTCAATCTTTTGAGAAAAGTTTAAAGATAAAAGCCAAAGTCGCAAAATGGTTTCAAATGAGATTGATTGACTTTTAGTCTTCTCATAAAAAATGTCAAGTTATTATTAAGTTGATTGGAGTTTATTTATGAAAATGTTTTGATAATGCATGGACATAAGTCCAAGTTTATTATGAAAGTGGTTCAAGTTTAAAAAATAAGAAGAGTTTTCAAAAGGAGGAAGAAGATTTTTGAAATTAAAGAAGATGAGAGGAGAAGAAGGAACTATCCTAAGGCATAAGATAAAAGCTAGGGATAAGAACCATCTAACTAATAAGAAGCCAATACTTGACATTATGAGCCAAGATAGAATTCCCATTCCTTGGATTGAAACCAATCAAGAAAAAAAAAATTAGACCTCTTGAGAGAATCAAACTTCAAGTGTATTAAGTCTTCATAAAAATTGGGCAGAGTAACGGCAGTATACGGGTGAATTCCAGATTACAAACAAGGGTGTAATCATAAAAACCTGCACACAAAAACAAACAAGCAACCCAATGTCTTGAGGTAAACCTCAAGAACTCCAGACAAAATAATCAGATAAGATCACAAGGTCTCCAAGATAGGCCAAGGTTTCAAATCCCAAGTCCAAGAAAAAAAAGGTCCCATGCTCCATAATGCAAGGGATAGTAACCAAATAGTCCAAGTACCGTTAAAGATTTTTATGGTTTATGTTGATTATTAAGTATCTTAAAAAAAGGTAAAGAAAAGCTCAAGTGAGCAAAGTAAAAATGACAAGAAAGTAAATGCTCAAATGAGCAAAGATGAAAATGGAATGAAATATAAATGCTAAAAGTAAATGGTACATAAAGCATAAAAAAAAGCATAAAGTAAAACAAGTAAATAATTAGTGGTTAGTTGGATGACCATCTTGAAGCTTGCATTTGGAACTCATTAGAGGATTGGTAGAACCAAAGCCTCCACACAACAAGTTGCATTTGCTTTTTGTCAAGTATACCATCCATTTGGAATTCTCACTAGTTCCATTTAATGATCGATGATGTTTAAGTGATCCGCGTTGACCAAAGGTGTTGTAGATCCATTAGAGGATTGGTAGAACCAAAGCCTCCACCAAATGAATCTCAAGGTTATTGGATCAAAGAGATCAAATTAACATACTTGGGCTTGCAAATATAAGTTTACGCCACGAATGATCATTTATTTGAATCGGTAAAAAATTTAGCGTTATGTTAAGCAATCGTAAGTGGACTTATATAGAAGTCGCACCTATTTTGAGGCCGGTCAATAGCAATATATGCACCATTTGTTTTGAGACATGATATAAAGATCATGCTCCAATAACATTTAGTGCAATAAGAAGGGGATGACATGAAAAGGGATGAGAGAGAATATACAAACCACTTTTGAATTAAATTTAATCAAACTATTATTAAAATCATTCATCCATTTTTATGGAGTTAAACTCAACACCATGGATCCAATGATGTTAATAAAGTTCATGATCCAAAATTTAAACCAAGATCGGCCAGAAAATAGTCACAAAATAATATTACATTTTAATATATACAAAAAGGGTTTAAAAATCATGTTTAAAAATAGATAATAAAGAGAAAAATATCAGCTATGTTCAAATTAATCAAGAAATAAAAAGTAAGACCACCGAAAAATCACAAAAAGGCTCAAATAATTATACAAATTTTTTGGTGATTTTTTAAAGTCAGAAACTATTTTTAAAATTAAAATAAATGGGTATAAAAACCAAAAATGATAAAAAATAGTAAAGTTAGAAACAAAAATTAAATAAGGTCACAAATATTTGTCACAATATCATTGGATCACTCCGTAATTTTTTTCAGAATTTAAAAATGTATAAAAGTATTTTTAAACATTTAAAACAATTCAAATAAAGTGTAAATTTATAAAAAATACCAAAACACAAAATTAAACTGTGAAAAAATAAAAATCAGAAAGAGAATAATCAAAATATGTTTTCATAATTTTTTCATATTTTTTGGACTTAAAATGAATTTTCTATGATTTTTTGAAATTTAAAACAATTAAAATGTAAAAATCATAAAAGAAAATAAAAGTAAAAATATGTGGACCATTGGATAAGAGTCAAAACGTGTTAGTAATCAAATCCAAGGGATCTGGCGCATTGTGCATATCATGGTCATTAGTGAATAAAGTACAGAATCAAATATAAATCAAAGTTTTCAAAAATAACGAGTGGTGTGCCATCATTGGTTGGAAGATGACACGTGGGTCATCTTTAACCTCCAGCCAACATGATTTGCATGTCTCTCAAACTGTAAAATCAGAAGCTTAGATCTATGTCGTTCGCTTCGTCTCTTCAAGACGAAGACAACCACACCCTCGCGCCAAATTTATATAAACTGTAGCTCAAGCAATTTGGAAGGAAAGCTTTGAAAAGGGATTTGAAATTTCATGGTCAAAACGTGTTTCCAGTAAAAGATAAGTGTTGCGACTAGAACCAGGGCAATGAGAGCAACACAATGATATCAAAGTTTTGAAGAATTGATGAAGGAATCTACCTATTGAAGTTGAGTTGCAGAGCTCTGAAACTGGACTTCTATGGAGCAGTATAGGGCACGATTCTTGAATGTAATTATGTGGTTAGTTTCAGGGAATATCAAGGAAGGTGAATTGATGGAAAAATTGGATTAAAAGAGGCTTGAGAATGGATTTTGAAGTTACTGAATTCAGAGTTGTGGAACAAGTTTGGAAGGGTGATTCTGGATATCCAAGCTTGAGAAAAGGAATGGGGAATGACCCTCTATTTATAGGGAATCAAATGGAATTTTCAAGCATGTGAAATGATGAAGTTTGGAGGGAAATCGTGTGAAGTTGCAAACAAGAAAAGTGTGACTTCAAACTTGATCAAAACTCATCCAAAACGCGCGTTTTGTTGTGCTAATCCATTCTGGAAGTCACACATGGAAAAATGGGGGGTTCATCTGGAGGACTTGTAATCTTTCTTCCTCGTTAAGTCTCTTCCTCATGACAACTCCTTGAAACTTTTGAAGTGATTTGTTGATAACCATTTGAAGAGAAATATGTCTTTGGAATCACTAAAAAATACCAAGAGATGAGCAAGATATATTCCTTTGAAGTTCAAAACCCTAGCTCCTAGATCAAGAAAATGCTTTGAGGAACTTTGACAATTTTGAACAAACTTCTTGTACCAACACACATGATTTGTAAATAGAAGTTATTGAGGATGATAATGAGAACTCATAGCCACCAAAACCACTTCCATATCTTGAACATTGAGAGAAATATGCACTTGTGACCAAATGGAATAAAATCTTGTCCAACCCTGACAACTTCTCCAATCAATCCCTTGTGCTTTTCAACCAAATTTGATAACCTTGAAATGTTATGAACCAAAACAACCTTGCCATGCCAATTCTTCCAAAACCAATCCAATGGTAAGGTTTGAACTTCTCAAGCTTTATTGACTAGGGAATGGAAATTAACTCATGAACCCATGGGGTAACTTGTTAAATCCCATTGCCTTTACCTACATAAATAACAAGCAAGACAAACCAACATTGCATTTTATTTAGTTAAAAGAAGAAATTAAGACAACAACAATATTCATGATCACAAAAGAACATAAGTCAAGGTGCTTGGTGATTCCTCAAAAGGTCAAAACTAAATATAGGGAGGGGAACCAAGAATCCTAGTGTGATCTTGTTGTGAATGAATCAACATGGTATGATGAAGGGATCTTAGGGGAAAAATTGGGGTACAACAGCTGCCCTTATTTTCTATCCGGAGATACAAAGGTTAAAAATCTTCGTGTCGACGCGATCGAAGATACTTAAATATAAAACAAACCCTATTTTTGGCCCTAAGATGTCATGAAAATGTTTATGATCATGAATGCACATGGACAATTCCAAAGGGACGCAAATCACCGCTGGGGATGTAACAAAATAAAGAAACAAGGGAGTAACTGCACCAGGAAAATAAATCACTGGTAGATCAAAAGACCTGAATCAAAGAGGATGGTAGAATGGTCAAAGGATACACCAACTTCTACCGAAGGCGAAGCTCCCGACGTTCACTAAGGGTGGAAAAAAGATAACAAACATCAATGTTCACTTCCGATGTCTTACCAACTTCCACTGAAGGTAGGAAGAGAATATATCATTGCATCGCTGTTCATTGACGATGAACTACCAACATTCACTGAGGGTAGCAAAAAGATAACAAATATCGATGTTCACTGTCGATGTCCTACCAAAATTCACTGAAGGTAGAAAGAAAAAATATCATAGCATCGCCATTCACTGACGATGAACTACCAACATTCACTGAAGGTAGCAAAAAGATAACAAACACCAACTTTCACTGATGGTGATCTACCAAATTTCACTGAGGGTAGAAAGAGAATATATCATAGCATCACTGTTCACTAACGATGAACTACCAACGTTCACTGAGGGTAGCAAAAAGATAAGAAACACCAACTTTCACTGGTGGTGATCTACCAACTTTCACTAAAGGTAGAAAGATAATATATATCATAGCACCTCCGTTCACTGACGATGAACTACCAACGTTCACTGAGGGTAGAAAAAAGATAACAAATATCGACGTTCAATGCCGATGATCTACCAACTTTCACTGAAGGTAGAAAGAGAATATATAATTGAATCGTCGTTCACTGACGATGAACTACCAACATTCACTGAGGGTAGCAAAAAGATAACAAACATCAACGTTCACTGTCGATGACCTACCAACTTTCACTGAAGGTAGAAAGAGAAAATATCATAGCATCGTGGTTAACTGATGATGAACTACCAACATTCACTGAAGGTAGAAAAAAGATAACAAACATTGACATTCATTGCCGATGACCTACCAACTTTCACTGAAGGTAGAAAGAGAAAATATATCATTGCATCATCGTTCACTGATGATGAACTACCAACATTCACTGAAGGTAGTAAAAAGATAACAAGTTTCCCCAAGATTCTGGCGTTTCACCTAGAACGGGTCTCAACTTCTTCTTTAACCAAAGCACTCCTCCTGGAAAGGATAATATATAAGTTGTCTCAAATAAAGAGACTTCTACTTGCAAAGATTTCACAACGAGTTGTTTCTGTGATATTGAAAGTCATGCCATACGTTGGCGTAATCTGATGACAAACTGCGAACTATTCACTCATAGAGGAGATAGCAAAAAAATGTACGTCGACTTTTACAGGGAAGCGCAAGTTACTCAAATAAAGAGACCTGCTACTTGTTGTCATGGAGGATTGTAAAAAGAAATGACTTTCTGGGGAGAGAAATATGACTTCCTGGAGAAAGAAATATGACTTCCTGGAGAAAGAAATATGACTTCCTGGGGGAAGAAATATGACTTCCTGGAGAGATGCCACGATATTCCTGCTGAGGAGATAAGGTCTTCTCGTGCAAAATAAATGCACCAACCAAAACTTGAAGTTTTCAGAAACCCAAAGTAAATAATATTGTTGTGGAACCACAAATTCAAACCAGAAATAAAATGGAAGGAAACGGTCAACCAGAATACATCCTGTAAGAAATAAACTCAAGAGGGAAAACCAAATCCATCCAAATCAGGAGCTGTACAGGAAGGCTAAAGCAAAAATCTTCCACTAGGGACAACTCAGTGGGGAAATTGAAAGAATATACACTTTCTGCTTAAGTCCAACACTCTATTAAAGAGAGGACAACGTAACTTTGCAAAACAGGATGATATATCAAAAAAATATTAACAAATTTCAATGAATAATGATTTCCCAATTTTATCTATGCATGATGTATGTATGAATGTATGAGTGTTATCGTGTGTATGCTGACAAAACAGATATACATCATTGGGAATAACCAGGCAAAACCACCTCGAGAACTAACAATACTCGACTAAACTTCATCCAAGATGATCATTCCAAGAAAAAGTAAATGCCAACTGAGGAAGCAAAACCTATTGGTTGCTTTAGCTTTACTGGGGAGCGACATAATCGGGAAGTAAGCAAAACGAAGTGACAGAATAGCACGGATACAGGGATAGAACATCCTTCTTTAGGCTTCACCGGGAAAACAAGTGTTTTTAAAAGTAACATTCCTACTGGAGATTGAAAAACCAATCTCAAGTAAAGCAGAATGACACCAAAACATCAAAACATTCACTGGGGAATTCAGGCCTACTTCATTGGGGAGGTTAACACCACATCCACAAAGGGAAAACCACAATACGTCCTTCACTTAGAGAAACCAGGGGCCTGCGTTTTTCAAGAGTGGTTATGATACCAACTTCTCTGGAAAAAGAACTTCTATTAGGCCAAAGGAAAACTTCACTGGAGAAAATGCAAATTAAAACTTCACACCATGAAAACTCAGAAAAGAGGAGAAATGAATACAAACTTGACCGAGGATAGCAGAATCACTAAACCAAATACGGAGAAAACATCCCGAGTAAACCTTCCCGAGGGGAACAAAAACTTCTCAAAACAACTGGAGTTTATCCATTCCTGGGATCACCATTTTTGTTTTCATTGTTTCATCACAAATCTCAAAGTAAAAGCAGATTGTAAAATCTTTTTTTGAAAACTCAATTTTGTTATTTAATCTTTTTTGCTTTGAAAGTTATTATCAATAATAAATGGAGTCTTTGCAAGTTAAATAGAATAAGAAATACAAAGAATTGGGTAAAAGCTCAAATTTCATTAATAGAATGGTAGTGTGTGAATGGCGAGACTCCATAGATGATTACAAAGTTTGAAAAATGGTAATATATAATGGAAAAGATACATTGAGATACAATGACCACTATCTCCTCTAACAACTTTTGAAATCCTGAGAAGCAGCTTTTGTTGAAGTATGGTGAGGATCTGAGAAGATTGTTGCTTCAACGATCAAGTCTTGTCTGACGTAGTTACTTGCCAAGAAAGTCCCTAACTTTTGCCTAAGCTGCCCTTGCGGGTTTTCAACTTAGCGGGAAATTTATTCTGTTTAGGTCTCTAATTTTTTCCTAGACCGCCCTTTCGGGTTTTCGGCCTATCGAGACGCTCCTTTTTTTCCTAATCCACCCTTTCGGGTTTTCAACTTAGCAAGTTGTTCTTTTATTTCTTTAGGTGAACTATTTCTTGACTGCGTCAGCATTCATGGGACGTGGTAACTCCTCGCCATCCATAGTTTCAAGAATTAATGCACCGCCAGAGAAGGCTTTCTTGACAACATATGGGCCTTCAAAATTGGGAGTCCACTTGCCCCTAGAATCAGCGTTGAAAGAAATGATCTTCCTGAGCATGAGGTCGCCTTCTCTGAATTCACGAGGTTTGACCTTTTTATCAAAAGCTTTCTTCATTATTTTCTGATATAACTGTCCATGACATAAAGCTGTCATCCTCTTCTCCTCAATCAAATTCAATTGGTTAAACCTGTTCTGGACCCATTCAGCCTCTGTCAATTTGGTTTCCATTATCACACACAAAGAGGGAATCTCAACATCGACAGGGAGTACAGCTTCCATTCCATACACCAGAGAGAACGGGGTTGTTCCTGTTGAAGTACAGACATATGTTCAATATCCATGTAGAGCAAAAGGGAGCATTTCATGCCAATCCTTATAAGTAACAACCATTTTTTGGATAATTCTCTTGATATTCTTATTAACAGCTTCAACAACCCCATTCGTCTTTGGCCTGTATGCAGATGAATTGTGATGGACAATCTTGAATTCTTCGCACAGTTTTGTCATCATCTTGTTGTTCAAATTCGAGCCATTATCAGTGATGATTCTGCTCGACACACCATACCGACATATAAGGTTATTCTTAATGAAACACACAACCACCTGCTTAATAACATTGGCATATGAAGCAGCCTCCACCCACTTGGTGAAGTAATCAATTGCTACCAAGATAAAACGATGTTCATTTGAAGCTTTAGGTTCTATCATCTCAATCATGTCAATATCCCACATAGAGAAAGGCCACGGGGAGGAAATCACATTGAGAAGTGTCGGAGGCACATGGACCTTATCTGCATAAATCTGGCATTTATGGCACTTCTTTGCAAATTTATAACAGTCAGACTCCATTGTCAGCCAATAGTAACCTGCCCTTAGCATCTTTTAAGCCATCGAATGTCCATTGGCATGAGTGCCAAAGGAACCTTCATGAATCTCATCCATCAACATGTCAGCTTTGTATCTATCCACGCATCTGAGTAAGACCATGTCATGATTTCTCTTGTACAACACATTTTCACTGAGGAAGAAACTTCCTGCCAATCTTCTCAATGTCTTTCTATCTTTCTTCGACGCACCAATCGGGTATTCCTGAGTCTGAAGAAAATGCTTGATATCATAATACCAAGGTTTTTCATCTGCTACCTCCGCTGCTCTAAACACATGAGCAGGCCTATCCAATCTTCGAACCGTAATTAGGGGTATATCATTCCAAGTATTCACTTGGTACATAGAAGCCAGAGTTTCCAGAGCATCCGCCATTTGAATTTCATCTATTGGAATGTAATGGAATTCAAATTTATTGAAGAAGGGTAATAATCTTCTAGCATAATCTTTCTAAGGGATCAAGTCGGGGTGACGACTATCCCATTCTCCTTTAATCTGATTTATTACCAAAGCTAAATCACCATACACATCTAGAATTTTAATTCTAAGATCAATAGCTTCTTCGAGACCCATGATGCAAGCCTCGTATTCGGCCATATTATTAGTATAGTCAAATGTTAACCTTGCAGTAAAAGGAATGTGCGATCCATGAGGAGCTACAATCACAACACCAATTCCTTTACCATAAGTATTCACAGCTCCATCAAATATCATACTCCAACGAGATTCAGGGTCATGACCTTCCTCAGGTGATGGTTCATCACAATCTTTCACTTTCAGGAACATCACATCCTCATTGGGAAATTAATATTCTACAGACTAGTGATCCTCCACTGGTTGGTGAGCAAGATGATCTGCCAACACGCTGCTTTTAATAGATTTTTGAGTGCGGTATTCGATATCATATTCAGATAAGAACATCTGCCAGCGGGCAATTCTCCCAGTAAGAGCAGGCTTTCCAATAATGTACCTGATTGGATCCATTTTGAAGATCAACCAAGTAGTGTGATTCAACATATACTGCCGCAAACGCTTTGCCGCCCAGGCCAAAGCACAACATGCTTTTTCCAACATGGAATACCTCAACTCACAATCAGTGAATTTTTTACTGAGATAACAAATGGCTAACTCCTTCTTCCCTGTTTCATCCTGTTGTCCCAGAATACATCCCATGGATTTATCTAACACTGTCAGATAAATAATCAACAATCTTCCTTCTATAGGAGGGAGCAAGATATGAGGTTCAAGCAGATTTTCTTTAATACTTTCAAATGCCCTTTGGCAATCATCCGTCCACACACAACCTTGATATTTCTTTAACAACTTAAAGATCGGTTCACATGTTGCAGTCATGGGGGAGATGAATCTCGAAATATAATTCAAACGCCCGAGGAAACCTCTGACTTGCTTTTCAGTTCTTGGTGCTAGCATCTCTTGAATCGCCTTAACTTTATCAGGGTCAACTTTAATTCCTTTCTGGCTAACAATGAAACCCAACAATTTCCCTGATCGGACACTGAAGGTACACTTATTTGGATTCATGCGGAGACGATACTTCCTCAAACGTTGAAACAACTTCAACAAATCTTCTACATGCCCTTCTTCAATATGGGATTTGGAAATCATATCATCAACATATACTTTGATTTCCTTGTGCATCATATCATGGAATAGGGTTGTCATAGGCCTCTGGTAGGTTGCACCAGCGTTCTTCAACCCAAAGGGCATCACTCTGTAACAAAATGTTCCCCCGGGTGTGATAAACGTTGTTTTTTTCCATGTCCTCTAGAACCATTCTTATTTGATTATACCCGAAAAATCCGTCCATGAACGAGAATACCTTAAATTTTGTTATGCTATCCACTAACATATCAATGTGTGGCAATGGAAAATCATCTTTTGGACTAGATTTATTTAGATCTTTGTAATCTACGCACATGTGGACCTTTCCGTATTTTTTCGGTACTGGGACAATATTGGCAATCCATTGAGGATACACTGACGTCACAAGAAAACCAGCATTAATCTGCTTTAGAACCTCCTCTTTGATTTTTACTGCCATATCTGGGTGAGTTCTCCTCAACTTTTATTTAATTGGCGGACACTCTCGCTTCAACAGCAAACAGTGCTCTACAATATATGTATCTATACCAAGCATATCTTGATAGGACCAAGCAAAAATACCCACATACTCTTTCAACAGCTCAATCAACCTGCTCTTCACATCATGATGCAACAATGCTCCAATCTTGACTTCTTTCAGATCTTCTTCTGAACCCAAATTGATCACTTCCAATGGCTCTTTATATGGCTGAATGGTATTTTCCTCGTGCTCAAGAAATCGTGAGACCTCTTCTGGAATCTCATCATAATCTTCTTCTTTAGCCCCATACAGAGGGCATTCAAAGTTGGGAGAGGGTGCAGGGTCATTGTATTCAACGATTTTTTTAATTAATCTGCACATATGATTTATGATTGCATTTAGAAACTGACACATATAACAAGTAATCATGCATATTGTATTTCAGTTATTATTTATTTTGAAAGGTTTATTTCTGATTACCATTTTCCAAGAAAAAGTAGAAAATAAAGACACAATTTGGGAAATTAAGACAACTTTTATTATTGATTTTAAAAGTCACAACAAACAGATAAGCCCTACAACATTAATACTTCCACCTTGGGCAGAGTGAAAGCTTTTTCCAAAAGATTAACAAATCAAATTACCTTGAAACATGTATGCAAAAGGGAACATCAATGGTGATCCAGTTCTGAACTTTAACTTTGTGCATCACATAATTCGACATTTCCTGCTCTACTTCATCTTCCACAATGGCGTTAATCCTGGAAACAGTCGGATGAATATAACCTCCGCTACAGAAAATGTCTTGATACCTGCCTGCAGTAGACTTCGGCTTCATGCCCTTACCTTTGTCATTCTTCGAAGAGAACCCCAAGCCAGTTTTGTTCTTGTTCACAGGTGGATCCATAATTCGTCCCCAAACTTCATTATGACCATTACGCAGAACCTGATGCGCGTCCTTCAGTGAAACCATGGAATTCTCATTTCCTCTTATGTTGTCAATGGATAAGGCTTGGAACTGGGTTCCAAAAGCATCTTCATCCGCCTCTACAATGCTTAAAGAGGACAAATGAGATATCAACAATTCCTGCTCCTCATTTATGATCACTACTTTCCCTTCACGTACAAACTTCAGCTTCTGGTGTAAAGTTGAGGTGACAGCCCCTGCCTCATGTATCCACGGCCGTCCTAGCAAACAGCTATAAGCGGGAATAATGTCCATGACCTGGAAATTTATATGAAACAAATGTGGTCCTATATGAATAGGGAAGTCCACTTCACCAATAACAGATTTCCTTGACCCATCAAATGCTTTCACAATGATGCCACTCGGGCGCATAGGCGTTCCTTGATATTTTAACTTCATAAGCGTACTCCTTGATATAACATTCTACGCGGATCCAATATCAATCAGCACATTGGATAGTGAATCATTCTTGTAGTTCATAGAGATGTGGAGGGCCAAGTTGTGATTCCTTCCTTCATCTGGTAGTTCATCATCACAGAAACTCAAGTTATTACATGAAGTAATGTTTCCTATTACACTGCTGAATTGGTCTATTGGCATATGACTCTCCACAAAAGCTTGGTCCAGTACCCTCATGAAGGATTCTCTGTGAGCAGAGGAGTTCATCAATAAAGCTAAGATAGATGTTTTTGAAGGAGTCTGCAGTAGCTGATCTACAATTCTGTAGTCGCTTACCTTAATTATCTTCAAAATATCATCCACTTCTTTCTCTAACGTAGGTCCACTAGTCTCACCCGTGGCCTTCTTAGGTTCATCATTCTCAGCAATTTTCTTTCCAACAGCAACATCTCTTCGAACAACTGGTGCAAACACACGACCGTTGCGGGTCACCCTGCTATTTTCAGCTATATTTCCAACATCAGGCATTGGTTGGATGGGAACTTCCACACCATTCTCTAAGATTGTAGCGTTGTATTTGTAAGGAACAACCTTATCTGAATTGTAGGGGATATGACCTGGCAAACTAATCTCCAATAGCGTAACAGCTGGCTTGCTATGATACTCAACTTCAAAATAGGTGGGTGCACAAAAACAAGGCACAATGACTTTTACCCATTCTTCAACATAATCAGTCATTAATAATCATTTCTAGAAAACAAATCTTCGTCTGAAAAGAAATACTCATATGCGGAGGCATACTCTTCATCTGACTCTTCTTCAGTCAAACAAACCTCAACCATATCAACTTCATGGTAATCATCCCTCTGACTTGTGACCTTGATAGTTCCATTGTCTAACAACAACTGAACACCCTTCTTCATGATTGAACATCCTCGGGGGTCTCGACGGCAAACTCGGCAAGATCCATATAGGTGTTCCACCTGACCAGCCGTACGGTAGAAGGTAGCATGAAACTGTACGAGGTCTTCATTCATATACTCTACATCAAAAATTCTAAATTCTCAAGGACATCCAAAAACCATATTCACTTCCTCTTCATACTCTTCCCTAGGCCTGATTATATGGATTAGGCCCTCATCCATCATCTCCTGTAAATCAGCCTTTATCTTATCGCAACCCTGTATGTCTGTACTGCAAATAGCACAACCGGCATGGTCGTGCGTATAGTAGCTAAATTCATAGAGGTCTACATGAATTTTCACCAAATCTCCTCTAACCAGATTAATATCAAAAATCTGGAAGTCGCCTGGACAACCGGCTACCATATTCACAACATTTACTCCACCATGCTTGGGTAGAGGATTATCTTTCACATTAGGTCCCACGTCCTTGAAAGATAGAACACCAGACTTCACCAATTTATGTACCTCAGTATTCAAAGGATAACAATTCTCAACATTATACCCTGGTGCTCCCTGATGAAAAGCACATGTTTGGTCTGCCTTGTAATACCAAGGCAATGGTGATGGTACGACGGGAGGTGGTCGGGTCTGAACCAACTTCTTCTGAATCAATTCCGGTAGTAACTCTCTATAGCTCATGGGAATAGGATAATAACTCTCCCTTCTTTGATTATACCCTTGATTCCCCTGCTGGGATGATCTCTGATAAGCAATGGTAGTTGGAGCGGCATTCATAACAGAAGTAACTGAGGCGACTTGCTGATGACGTTGATAATTCCTTCTAGGAGTGTTTACCCTCCTCTCTTGTATAACAACATTTTCATCTCCTTCTTTCTTCTTGGTAAACCCATAAGATGGCTTCTTCGCACCTCCAGATCCTTCACTCTTCGTTAAACGGCCTTCTCTTATAGCCTCTTCTAAGCGGATACCCATTCCTACCATTTTAGTAAAGTCACTTGGCGTACTTGCTACCATCCTCTCATAGTAGAAAGCACCCAGCGTCTTCAAGAAAATATTAGTCATCTCCTTCTCTTCCAAGGGAGGAATCATCTGGGCGGCTACCTCACGCCATCTTTGTGCATATTCTTTGAACGATTCCCTATCTTTCTGAACCATGGCCCTGAGTTGATCACGGTTAGGCGCCATGTCCATGTTGTACTTGTATTGTTTGATGAGTGCTTCTCCCAAATCATTAAAAGTATGGATATTGGCACTGTCCAAACTCATATACCACTTCAGTGAAGCACCGGTCAAACTATCCTGAAAGAAGTGAATCAGCAGACGCTGATCATCAGTATGGGTAGACATTCTCCTCACGTACATCACCAAATAAGCACGAGGGCAAGTGTTGCCCTTATACTTCTCAAACTCTAGGACTTTAAACTTAGCAGGTATCTTAACATTCGGGACTAAGCATAACTCATTCACATTCTGCCCAAATAGCTCTTTTCCCGTGAGGGCCTTCATCTCTCTTTGCATCTTGTCAAACTGCTCTTGAAAATCATCCATTACGTCATAAAGACCCAAGTATTCACTCAGTGGAGGGAAAGGATGACACACATCATCATTAACAAGCAGAAGCATATTCACCGAAGGAGGTGCAGCAGGAACATGGACCACAGGAGGTGCAGGAGTAATAATAGTCTGAACAATTGGAGTCTCTTGAGGACCAAGATTGAAACCTTCAGGTTCAAAATTCTATGTCATTCCCCATGTATAACCTTGGGGAATGCGATTCTGAACAACAGCTGGAGTAGCAGATACGGGAACAGTTGGAGCTTCAGTAGTTGCCCTTGTTGGTTGAGGTTGAACACTCGGTGGCTGATTCTGAGCAGCCACCAGAGCTTCCATCAGAGTAGTCAGATTGGCCAGGCCGTCCTTCAAAGCAGAAACTTCCTCGCACAGCTCGCGATTCTCTTGTTCTAAGTTATCCATCTTCTTTCTGAAATTATCCCGAGTGTTGTAGTGATGAGTCAGCTTGCTGAACGAAGTAAAGAAGCTTGGTAAGACACCTGGATATGCATAACAAATGCAAGAAAAATGTGTAATATGATGCATGATATGTAATGCACATTATTATTTTTACTTTTTTATTTAATATTTCGAGTGATTTATAGATTTATAGACACGTTGCAAATATCAGAGTAATAACACGTTTGAAATACTGAAAATTTTATTATAATATCTTCAAAATGGATTACAAGTTTCAATGATCCCAAGTACAAGATGAAAATAAAATATGAAACCCTGAGAAATAGAACTGATGGAGATCACTCTATACGTTGGCGCTTCCCCGTGAGCCTGGCAATCTGAGCCTTCAACCTCTGGTTTTCTTCCGCATGTCTTATGGAAACCTCCTTCCAATCATCTGAATCAGGAAGTGAGTAATCAACACCTGATTGAGGCTTAGGAGAAAATAAATCCCCTTGCCTCTCCATAGACTCTACCGCTCGACTCTCAAGGATCTCAATCAAGTAGTCTTTCTCCTTCAAGTCTGCTTTATAGGAACTCTCTAAGGTTTGGAACTTGTTCTTCCAAGCATCCTTTTCCTGTTACATCCTAACCAAAGCAAGTTTCAGCTCTTCTAGATCATCTAATAAGGGAGGAGTGGTCTTCATAAATAGATCAGGCATGGGTGTCTCCCGGGTATACGGCATCTTTAACTGAATAGCTCTCAATCGAATCCACTGAAGATATGGCTCCAAAGAAATAGTACCCCTAGGTCCCAAATCCTTCATACTCTTCTTATGAATGTGACGCCAGGTCTTCATAATCTTCTCCCTAGCTTCCCTATGGTCTTCTCCTTCCTTCAGAAAGAAACTACTCAAATGAATACTATTCGGTTTATCCCTCATCGGATAACCAAGCTATCGCCGTGCAAGAATAGGGTTATAGTTAATTCCTCCCTTTGTACCAAGAAGAGGTACATTGGGGAAACTACCACAACTGTCAATAATCTCTATATCCTGGTAAGCTCGATGATACCAATCAATATATGAGTGAGTAAGTGCCATGATCTTAGGAGCCCAACGGGGTTCCTTCTTGACATCCCAAAAAGCATCAGACTGAGGCATATGAGAGATAAACCACTGGTACAACAGAGGCGTGCAACAGATAATCATCCCCCCATGATAAGAATTCCGAAGATGAATAGAGTAATAAGCATCACCCAACAATGTAGGAACTGGGTTTCCAACCATGAAGGTCCTGATAGCATTAATGTCAACAAACTTGTCCACATTAGGAAATAAAAATAAGCCGTAATCAAGTAGAGAAAAGATAGCCTCAAAAGCAATTGTACTCTTCATTCTGGCAAAGTAACGAGCTTTCTCCAATAAGAACTGATCTGGTAATCCTCTAATTCCTCCTTTAGTAGTCATATGGGCTTCCACCTTAGATTTCCCCAGATGAATCAATGCAGCAATCTCATGTGTTTTTGGCTTACCCTCCAAACCAGTAAAAGGAACATGATCGGTAACATGTAAATCCAATAGATAAGAATACTCCTCCAGTGTGGGCATCAACTGATAGTCGGGAAAAGTAAAGCAATGATACATCGGATCATAGAACTAGACCAAGTTCGATAGAATACCCTCCTTCATCTTCAGCTTCATGAGAGGAATAATGGATCCATACTTCTTCTGAAAGTCTGCAGAACACTCGATCTCGGGAATTAGACTGATCAACTCATCTATCTTGGGATCCTTGAAACTGTATTTCCCGATATTTCTCTTTCCAGAATCCATGGTTAGAAAGCACCTGAGATATTCACAAATGGTCAACCTTTAAATCCCTTGAAATATGGTTTCTTCAAAAGATGCTTATGAATGCATGGATGCATGACGCAACAATCACACACAAGATCACACATATAGGGTTCATAGGTTCAACGTCACGAGCATGAGGTCGAAGGTACTACCCATAAGGTGTCGGTCTAAAAGTTATCACTTGCCGAACAAAGTTCTAGAGGTTCCCAGAGTCTACATCCTTCCTTCGGATATTACCAACTTCCCGATTAACTCGGTAATTAGTAATATTCTCAAGAAAGAGTCGTATGGGCGTAGTATCGCGTGACAACTATTTCCGGATTACTTCGTCATAACTTTCGCACTACACCTAAAAGGACAAGATGGGTTTGGTATTCTACGGTCCTCAGTTTCAGCAGGCTCCCAGGTTGAAAGCAGTACGTCTTCCTGATTACTCGGTAAACGACACTACAGTCAAAGGGGCCTCCACTGAGTGGGGGATCTCATGCCTCCTTTTTTGGGATTACTCCCTCAAAGTTAACATGACAATACTTCATGTCCTATCTTAAAGTTTGCCCATGTCCGGGTATAGGACTTATGAGTAATCACCAAGCACCCTGAAAACCCGGAAAATCTAGACAGACATATATACAACATATAACACAAAAAATAGTAATAACACATATATAGATATAAACAAAGATAGGCTTAACCCACTTAGGGATGGACCAGTAAGAGGTCAATCTTTCCCTAGTGAAGTCACCATTTTTCTATAGCGGTATAAATATTTAAGACTAAGCCATTGGGTTGACTAAACTTTTTACAAATCAAAATAAAAATGGCAACCGCACTTTATTGTTTCCAAAGGAATGGTAAAAAAGAGAATAACCCAAAAAGAAGTGGAAAGATTCAAGGTAAGGGGATTAGTTATGCATAGGGAAGGTATTAGCACCCTAAACATCTATGGTACTCCGCAGGAACCTCTTTATGAAATCTGTATATTTTGGCTATGAAAAATGTTGTTTAAAAATGGATGGTAGAGGTGAGAAAAGAAATATATTTATTTTATAATTTTTTCACCCGCCGCGGTTGCGAACCTTTAGTGCCTACGTACCACCTTTTCGTGCAATAGGGGATCAGGGTACACATAGTTCATATTTTAAAAATTTAAAACAAAAATGTGTTGGTTAATTTTATGAGATAAAACATCATTGTCACTGTCCGTGTAGAAAACATACCTACTACCCACAATCATGAGAAAGGAGAATTTGCGTCATCTCAAAGTGGAGGATATGGCCTGGATCTAAAAATTAACAATGCCTCACTCAACATCCAAGTGGAAAATATATCTCTTCACTACATATTGTAGAGGTATAGTTGTTTGCATCACTACAAGGATTGACAAGAGTTTAATCTTTTGAGAAAAGTTTAAAGATAAAAGCCAAAGTCGCAAAATAGTTTGAAATGAGATTGATTGACTTTTAGTCTTCTCACAAAAAATGTCAAGGTATTATTAAGTTGATTGGAGTTTATTTATGAAAATGTTTTGAAAATGCATGGACATAAGTCCAAGTTTATTATGAAAGTGGTTCAAGTTTAAAAAACAAGAAGAGTTTTCAAAAGGAGGAAGACGATTTTTGAAATTAAAGAAGATGGGAGGAGAAGATGGGACTATCCTAAGGCATAAGGTAAAAGCTAGGGATAAGAGCCATCTAACCAACGAGAAGCCAATACTTGACATTATGAGCCAAGATAGAATTCCCATTCCTTGGATTGAAACCAATCAAGCAAAAAAAATACTAAACCTCTTGAGAGAACCAAACTTCAAGTGTATTAAGTCTTCATAAAAATTGGGCAGAGTAACGGCTGTATACGGGTGAATTCCAGATTACAAACAAGGGTGTAATCATAAAAACCTGCACACAAAAATATACAAGCAACCCAATGTCTTGAGGTAAACCTCAAGAACTCCAGACAAAATAATCAAATAACATCATAAGGTCTCCAAGATTGGCCAAGGTTTCTAATCCCAAGTCCAAGAAAAAAAAGGTCCCATGCTCCATAATGCCAAGGATAGTAACCAAATAGTCCAAGTACCATTAAATATTTTTATGGTTTATATTGATTATTAAGTATCTTAAAAAAAGGAAAAGAAAAGCTCAAGTGAGCAAAGTAAAAATGACAAGAAAGTAAATGCTCAAATGAACAAAGATGAAAATGGCATGAAATGTAAATGCTAAAAGTAAAGGGTACATAAAGCATAAAAAAGGAATAAAGTAAAACAAGTATATAATTAGTGGTTAGTTGGATGACCATCTTGAAGCTTGCATTTGGAACTCATTAGAGGATTGGTAGAGCCAAAGCCTCCACACAACAAGTTGCATTTGCTTTTTGTCAAGTATATCATCCATTTGGAATTCTCATAAGTGTCATTTAATGATCAACGATGTTTAAGTGATTCACGTTGAACAAAGATGTTGTAGATCCTTTATAGGATTGGTAGAACCAAAGCCTTCACGCAATGAATCTCAAGGTTATTGGATCAAAGAGATCAAATTAACATACTAGGGCTTGCAAACATATGTTTGGGCCACAAATGATCTTTATTCGAATCAGGACAAAATTTAGAGTTATGTTAAGCAATCGTAAGTGGACTTATATAGAAGTCGCACCTATTTTGAGGCCAGTCAATAGCAATCTATGCACCATTTATTATGAGACATGATATAGAGATCATGCTCCAATAAAATTTAATGCAATAAGAAGGGGATGAGATGAAGAGGGATGGGAGAGAATATACAAACCACTTTTGAATTAAATTTAATCAAACTATTATTAAAATTATTCATCCATTTTTGTGGAGTTAAACTCAACACCATGGATCCAATGATGTTAATAAAGTTCATAATCCAAAATTTAACCCAAGATCAGCCAGAAAATAGTCACAAAATAATATTACATTTTAATATATACAAAAGGGTTTTAAAATAATGTTTAAAAATAGAAAATAAATTGAAAAATATCGACTATATTCAAATTAATCAAGAAACAAAAAGTATGACCATAGAAAAATCAGAAAAAGGCACAAATAATTTTACAAATTTTTGGTGATTTTTTAAAGTTAGAAACTATTTTTAAAATTAAAAGAAATGGGTATAATAAACCAAAAATGATAAAAAATAGTAAAGTCAGAAACAAAAATAAAATAAGGTCACCAATATTTGTCACAATATCATTGGATCACTCCATAATTTTTTCAGAATTTAAAAATGTATAAAATTATTTTTAAACATTTAAAACAATTCAAATAAAGTGTAAATTTATAAAAAATATCAAAACACAAAATTAAATTGTGAAAAACTAAAAATCAGAAAGAGAATAATCAAAATATTTTTTCATAGTTTTTTCAGATTTTTTGGACTTAAAATGAATTTTCTATGAGTTTTTTAAATTTAAAACAATTAAAATATAAAAATCAGAAAAGAAAAGAAAAGTAAAAATATGTGGACCATTGGATGAGAGTCAAAACGCGTTAGTAATCAAATCCAAGGGATCTGCCGCGTTGTTCATATCATGGTCATTAGTGAATAAAGTACAGAATCAAATATAAATCAGATTTTCAAAAATAGCAAGTGGCATGCCATCGTTGGTTGGAAGATGACACGTAGGTCATCTTCAACCTCCAGCCAACGTGATTTGTAGGTCTCTCAAACTGTAAAATCAGAAGCTCAGACCTATCTCGTTCGCTTCGTCTCTTCAAGACGAAGACAACCACACCCTCGTGCCAAATTTATATAAATTGTAGCTCACACAATTTGGAAGGAAAGTTTTGAAAAGGGATTTGAAATTTCATGGTCAAAATATGTTTCCATTGAAAGCTAAGTGTTGCAACTAGAACCAGGGCAATGGGAGCAACACAATGATATCAGAGTTTTGAAGAATTGATGAAGGAATCTACCTATTGAAGTTGAGTTGCAAAGCTCTGAAACTGGACTTCTATGGAGCAGTATAGGGCACGATTCTGATAGTAATTATGTGGTTAGTTTCAAGTAAGATCAAGGAAGGTAAATTGATGGAAAAATTGGATTGAAAAAGGCTTGAGAATGGATTTTGAAGTTACTGAATTCTGAGTTGGGGAACAAGTTTGGCAGGGTGATTCTGGCTATCCAAGCTTGAGAAAATGAATGAGGAATGACCATATATTTATAGGGAATCAAATGGAATGTTCAAGCGTGTGAAATGATGAAGTTTGGAGGGAAATCGTGTGAAGTTGCAAACAAGAAAAGTGTGACTTCCAACTTGATCAAAACTCATCCAAAATGCACATTTTGTTGTGCTAATCCATTATGGAAGTTCATTAAACATGTCTAGAGGCAAAAACATGTGGAAAACTTGTTATTAGAAGCCAAAACAAAGATTTCAAAATCTAACTTGTGAGGAAACTTCAGTTCCAAGTTACCAATTTCAAAATCATGGCATTCTCAGCTCAAGGGGTCTTAAGGCATGATTCTTGATGCCTTATAAAGATGAGGTTACAAGCTTTGTAATGGAAAAATAATGGAATCAAGTGGATGCTTGAGCTGTAAGTTGTGTTGAGTCAAAGTTGGAGAAAAAGAGTTGACATTCCATACTTGAAAATATTTCAAGTTCTTCTTTAAAAATGACCTATAATGTCTTGCATCCAAACATAGCCTTCCACTTGGAATTTGCTCTTGACTAAAAAATATCGAATGAAGAAGATCTCTTGAATGACATTTTTAAACTTGAACCATTCAAAATCTCCAAAAATTGAGAGAGTTATGAATTGTTGAATTCGGCAAAAAATCATGAAATGACCTATAATCTTTTGCATCCTTAAGGAAACTTCCATCCATTTTATCACCTTGTACATAAAAGAAGGCATAAAGTTCATACCTTCAAGATCATTATGGAAAAATAATGGGCTCGAGGTGATAAAAATTTACCAAGTTATGATTATTTGAAGTGACACATGGAAAAATGGGGGGGGGGGGGGGGGGGGGTTCATCTGGAGGACTTGTAATCTTTCTTCCTCGTTAAGTCTGTTCCTCATGACAACTCCTTGAAACTTTTGAAGTGATTTGTTCATAACCCTTTGAAGAGAAATATGACTTTCGAATCACTCAAAAATGCCAAGAGATGAGCAAGATATATTCCTTTGAAGTTCAAAACCCTAGCTCCTAGATCAAGAAAATACTTTGAGGAACTTTGACAATTTTGAACAAAATTCTTGTACCAACACACATGATTTGTAAATAGAAGTTGTTGAGGATGATAATAAGAACTCATAGACACCAAAACCACTTCCATATCTTGAATATTGAGAGAAATATGCACTTGTGACCAAATGGAATAAAATCTTGTCCAACCCTGACAACTTCTTCAATCAATCCCTTGTGCTTTTCAACCAAATTTGATAACCTTGAAATGTGATGAACCAAAACAACCTTGCCATGCCAATTCTTCCAAAACCAATCCAATGGCGAGGTTTGAACTTCTCAAGCTTTATTGACTAGGGAATGGAAATAAACTCATGAACCCATGGGGTAACTTGTTAAATCCAATTGCCTTTACCTACATGGATAACAAGCAAGACAAACCAACATTGCATTTTATTTAGTTAAAATAAGAAATCAAGACAAAAATAATATTCATGATCACAAAAGAACATAAGTCAAGGTGCTTGGTGATTTCTCAAAAGGGCAAAGCTAAATATAGGGAGGGGAACCAAGAATCCTAGTGTGATCTTGTTGTGAATGAATCAACATGGTATGATGAAGGGATCTTAGGGGAAAAAATTGGGGTACAACAATATGTTATCAGCCCGAGAATTTGAAATGAATGATATACTTGACAAAAAGCAAATGAAACTTGTTGATGGGAAGCTTTGATTTTATCAATCTTCTAATGAGTTTTCAAATGCAAGTTTCAATATGATCATTCAACTAACCTCTAATTCCTAACTCATTAACAATTTACTTTTATTATGTATCTTTTTTACTTATGGATTTTATTTTATGTCTTTATTATTATGCTCCATTTACTCTAGCATTTACATTTCATGCTATTTTCATCTTTGCTCACTTGAGCATTTATCTTTATGTCATTTTGTCTTGCTCACTTGAGCTTTTCATTTTATTTTTGAAGAGACTTAATAACCAACTTGAACAATAAAAAAATTTAAGGTTACTTGAACTATTTGGTAACTATCCTTGCAATTATGGCGTTATGGACCTCTTGGACTTAGGATTAGAAACATTGACTACCCTTGAGACCTTGTGACTTCTATTGTTATTTTGTCTGGAGTTCTTGGGGTTTACCCCAATACATTGGGTTAATTTTCTTTGTGTGCAGGTTATTCTGAATTAATGCTTTTTCTATGATTAGAAATTCCTCTACATACACCCATTACTTTGCCTAGTTTTTGTGAAAACATAATACATCTGAACTTTGGTGTTCTTAAGAGGTTTAACATCTTTGCTTGTTTGGTTTCAATCCAAAGGATGGGAGTTCTAAATTGGCTCATTGTTTCAAGTGATGGATTCTTGTTGGTTAGACGGTTCTTTTCCCTAGCTTTTATCTTATGCTTTAGTATAGCCCCTTCATCTCCTCCCACCTTCTTTAATTTCAAAAACCATATCACTCCTTTTCAAATTCTTCTTGATTTCTAATTTAAATCGCTTTCATAATAAACTTGGACTTAGGTCCATACAATTTCAAAACATTTTATTAATTAAACTTTAAACAACTTAATCATACTTTGACATTTTTGTGAGAAGACTAAAAGTCAATCAATCTCATTCAAACCATTTTTCCATTTTGGCTTTTACTTAAACTTTTCTCAAAAGATTAGACTCTTGTCAATTCTTGTAGTGATGTGAGCTTCTATACTTCTATGATATATAGTGAAGTGAGATATTTTCCACTCGAGTGTTGAGTGAGGCTTTGTTTATTTTAAAATCCAAGCTATATCCTCCATTTTGAGATGATGCAAATTCTCCTTTCTCATGATTGTGTGTAGTAAGAATGTTTTTCACTCGGATACGACAATGATGTCTCGTCTCTTAAAATTAACCAACACATTTGTGTTTTAAAATTGTTAAAGATGAACTATGAGTACCCTTACCCCCTATTGCACGGAAGGTGGTACGTAGGCACTAAAGGTTCACAACCACGGCAAGTGAAAAAATTGTAAAAAATATATATTTCTTTTCCCATCTCCATCATCTATTTTTATACAACACTTATGGCCAAAATACACAAATTTTCAAAGAGGTTTCTATGGAGTACCGTAAATGTTTAGGGTGCTAATACCATCCCTTTGCATAACCAACCCCCGTACTTAGATTCTCTCCCCCTCTTTTTTGTGTTATTCTCTCTTTTCCCATTCTTTGGAAACAATAAAGCACGGTGGAGATTTTTATTTGATCTGTGCGAGTTAAGCCAACCCAATGGCTTAGTCTCAACATTTTTTCCACTCCATAAAAATGGCGACTTCACTGGGGATAGATCGACCAAATGTTCGTCCATCTCTAAGTGGGTTGAGCCTATCATTGTTTATTTGTGTATGTGCTATTATTCGTTGTATATTATATGTTATATATATATATATATATATATATATATATATATATATATATATATATATATATATATATATATATATATATGTGTGTGTGTGTGTTTTTCTATTTTTTCCTGGTTTTCAGGGTGCTTGGTGATTTCTCATAAGTCCTCTACCCGGACTTGGGCAAACTTAAGATAGGACGGGTGGTATAGTCATGTTAAATTTGAGGAAGTAATCCCAAAAAAGGAGACATTAAATGCCCCACTCAGTGGAGGCCCCTTTGACTGTAGTATCGTTTACCGAGTAATCCGGAAGACGCGCTGCTTTCGATCGGGAAGCCTGTTGAAATTGAGGACCATAGAACCCTTAACCCATCTTGGCATTTTAGGTGTAGTGCGAAAACTATGATGGAGTAATCTGGAAGTGGTTGTCACACGATACTACACTCATATGAGTTTTTCCTAAGAATATTAGTAATTACCGAGTTAATTGGGACGTTGGTAATATCCGAAGGAAGAATGTAGACTCTTGGAACCCTTTAGAACCTTGTTCTGCAGGTGATAAACTATTAATCCATACCTTGTGGGTAGTATCTTTGACTTCATGCTCCTGACGTCGAACCTATGAACCCCCATGTTTGTGATCTTGTATGTGATTGTTGTATCATGCATTCATGCATCCATGAGCATCTTGTAAAACAATTATTTCAAGGGACTTAAAGTTGACTTTTTGCAAACATCTCAGGTGTGCTTTGACCATGGATTCTGAAAAAAGAAAGATCCGGAAGTACAGTTTCAAGGATCCTAAAATAGATGAATTGATGAGTATGATTCCTGAGATCGAGATTTCTATAGATTTTTGGAAGAAGTATGGATCCATCGTGTCTCTTATGAAGCTCAGGATGAAGGATGGTATTCTTTCTACTTTAGTCCAATTCTAAGATCTGATGTATCAATGTTTTACTTTCCATGATTATCAGCTGATGCCTACATTAGAGGAGTATTCTTACCTACTGGGTTTACCTGTTACCAATCGTGTTCCTTTCACCGGTTTAGAGGGAGAGCCCAAGTCTCATGAGATTGCTGCCATGGTTCATTTGAGGAAGTATGAGATTGAGGCTAACATGACTATCAAAGGAGGAATCAGAGGCTTATCCGCTCAATTTTTATTGGATAAAGCTTTCTACTTTTCTAGGATGAAGAGTACGGTTGCTTTTGAGGCTATCTTTGCTTTGCTTGCCTATGGGTTGTTCTTATTTCCTAATCTCGACAAATTTTTGGATGTTAACGCCATCAGGATCTTTTTGATTGGGAATCGAGTTCCGACATTATTAGGAGATACTTATTATTCCATTCATCTTCGGAATTTTTATCATGGAGGGATGATCATTTATTGCACGCCTTTGTTATATCAGTGGTTTACTTCTCACTTGCCTTCTGATGCTTTCTGGGATATCAAGAAGGAACCTCATTGGGCGCCGAATATTATGGCTCTCACCCATTCCGACATTGTTTGGTATCATCAGGCTTATTATGATGTGGATATTGTTGATAGTTGTGGTAGTTTCCCCAATGTACCTCTTATTGGTACAAAGGGAGGAATTAACTATAATCTCGTTCTTGCACATTGTCAACTCGTATATCCGATGAGAGATAAGCCAAATAGTATTCATCTGAGTGGTTTCTTTCTCAAAGAAGGAGAGGATCATAAGGAAGCTACAAAGGAAATTGCAAAGGCTTGGCGCCATATTTACAAGAAGAGTAGAAAAGACTTGGGACCAAGAGGAGTTGTTTCCTTGGAGCCTCATCTCCCGTGGGTACAAGCACGGACAATTCAGTTGAAGATGTCATATTCCCGTGAATAACCTATACCTGATATGTTTGCGAAAACTACTCCTCCCCTTTTAGATGATATGTAAGAACTTCATCTTGCCCTAGTTAGGATGCAACAGGAGAAGGGAGCATGGAAGAACAAGTGTCAAACTTTAAAGATGTCCTACCAAATAGAACTTAAAGAGAAGGATGACTTGATCGAGATTCTCGAGAATCGTGTTGTGGAGATAATGGAGAGGCGAAAGGATTTATTTTCCTCTAGAGCTCGGTATGGACCTAGTTGCTCACTTCTTGACTCTGGTGATTAGAAAGAAGTCGTTGTCAGGTATGCAGAAGAGAACAAGCAGTTGAAGGCTCATATTGCAAGACTCAATGGAAAGCGTCAGTGTGTGAAGAGATCTTCATCAGCTTTTCCTCCTTAGAATTTTAGATTCTATCTTCTCTCGTACTTAGGATTATTGAAACTTGTACTAAAAGTTGTAATCCATTATGAAGTTATTATAATGAAATTTTCAGTATTTAAAAATATGTTAAATAAATGATAAATAAATCATATGCATTGCATATCATGCATCATCTTGCACATATTCCTTGCATTTCTGTTCATACCCAAGTTTCTTATTGTGTTTCTCTACTTCGTTCAGAAACAAGTTATCACATTGGTATAATACTCAGGCTAATTCCAGGAAGAAAATGGAGAATCTTGAACAAGAGAATCTTGAGCTGCATGAGGAAGTTACTGCTTTGATGGTTGGTATGGCTAATCTGACTACTTTGATGGAATCATTGGTGGCTGCTCAGAATCAGCCACCACTTACTCCTCCATTTTCTCAGCCACAATAAACAACGGTCGCTTCTGAAGCTCTGTCAATTCTCATTTCTGTTACTCCAATTACTGCTGCTCAAAACCGTAGGCCTCAGGGTTACCCATGGGGAATGTCAGAAAATTCCATACCAGAAGGTTAAAATCTTGATGCTCAAGTTGCTCTATTTACTCAAGCTGCTTCTATTCTCGTACCTCATATGGTGCATGTTACTTCTGCTGCTAAAAATGAGATCCAATATACTGCACCTCCTACGGTAAATGCTATGCCATTTGTTAATGATGATGTTTATCATCCTGTTCCTCCACCAAGTGAAGTGTGGGTTGTGATCGGTGGGAATAGAACTGATTGTTTTGGAATGTTGGTTCACGTTTGCGTTTGTTTTTGCAAAATGTCGCGGTAAGCAAGAGTCGCCACCGTCTTTTATTTTATCCAACAAGGAAAGGACAGAAGCACAGAAAAATTCTGTTTTGAGATGTTTCTCGGGTTCGGGAGGTAGATTATAGAAAGGGAAGGTGTTAGCACCCTTTCTATCCGTGGTTATCCACGGGCTCTTAGGTACTTGCTCACTATGTTTTCAAAAGTTTTCTTTTCTTTATGTTTGTGGGTTTTGAAAAGAGTTTTGTTTTTGAAGAGAGTGTAAGTGCGAAAAGTTTTGTTTTGTTTTTAAAAGGAGCAAGTACTTAAGAACATCTACCTACTCAAAAAGGAACTAAACTGTGCAAATGTCCTTTAGAGAGTGCTATCCCACTATTGAGGAGTAGGTAGCACCGTCGTTGGAGCTTTCGGGTCAATTCGATTTAAGGGACGTGTGGCCACTAAAGCAATGTTAGGACGCCTTAGCCGTAACCCTAATGTCTTAAATCATTTTATCCGAGGCAACCATTTCGAGGCAACTTATGATCTTTGTACAAGAGGGCGACCTCTAAAACATCCTATACTCAATGACCACGTTCGAGGCAACCAAGTGAGGCGTACCCTAAGAGTGGCATGTGCGAGTGTGTCAATTTTTAGTTTATATTATATTTACATGTCATGGTGAGCTACTGTTGGTTTTAAGTCAAGATAGATCTTGTCATTCAATCCTAGTTAGCATACATCTAAACAGTTAATATATGTACAGGAATTTAAAGTGCGGGAATTGTAAATCCTACGTTATTACAAGGCTTCGGGGAGGGGGATTATTTACATGTCCAAAATTTGGGGAATAAAGCAGTAAAGTGTAAAAGTCTTAGTTAAGCTATTACAAACCAGTAGGCAGTTACAATAAAATAAACGCGCGCGAATCTGAACATAACCTCTAAAAATCCTAAGAATAAAATCTTTTTGTTGTTTTTATTTTATTTTGGAAAAATTATCTAAATCTTCTTAATTTTAGTTTTGAGAAAATGTTAAGATAATTAAATGATTAATTAACAAAGTTAATTTAATAGAAAAAACTAGCCTAATGTTTTTGTGGTTTTTCTTTTTAATTGATTTTATGTTGATTAAAAAAAAGAAATAAAATAGTCAAAACAAAGATGAAATCGAAGGAACAGGCAGTAAATCAAAAAAGGTATAATTCTGGAGGCCTGGATCGAAAGAGGCGTGGGTTGTCTTTCGATCCAGTGAAGAGGCTTGATTGGAGGTGCCTGAGGGGCTGCACTTTGGGGGGTGTTAGATCTGGATATGTCATCCTTCGATCTGGGAACCCTGGATCTAGTTCGAAGCTAAGCTGCTAAGCTTCGAAGCTCTGAACAAAATTTTGAGAAGATATTTCCTGCAAAACGAGACAAATGTTAAAGATCCAGGGGGGACTTTACCCCCTGATTCGAATCTCCTCCCAATTCAAGTCCTTCCTCAATTTGAATCTGCTGAATCTGGGTTTGGGTTTGTTTTATCCTGAGATTCGAAGGAGAAACTTAGATCGTGCCCAAGCAATGGCACGATCTCTTCTTTGCGCTTTAGCTTACATGCAACATAATCAATAATAACAAGAATATATATGCAATGTGTATTTAAATGTCATGAAGGTGCAATTTTGGTTTTGCAAACCCTTACCAATTAAAGATGTATGATCTGTGGCTTTGGGTGTGGAGATGTTTGCTGAATGGCTGCTTTGGCTTGGATTACTTATGAAAATGTTGATAACCTTTGGTGAGTTTGTAGGCAGCGTATCTCCAAATCCTCATCTCTTTCTTTTTCTCCTTTTTTTCGTTTTTTGTTGCCCTGGCACTGTATGCTGGCCCTTGTATTTATAGGAGTATGATGGTCTAGTAACGGCAAGAGACAACCAATTAAACAGGCCTTTAAAGCCATAAGACAAGAATCAGACATATTAAAAGATTTCCTTTTTTGAAATATTCATGTCTCTTAGGAATCTTGAATGAACCTGGACACCTTTTACTTTCGAATGCCTCCAGGCCATGCTCTTCGATTGGTCTTGAGTTGCCTCCTTCGAATGGACTTCTTATGTGCCCTTCGAATGGGCCTTCTGAATGCTTCTTCAAATGGACCTTTTGAATGTTCTTCGAATTGACCCTTTGAATGCTTCTTCAAATGGACCTTTACATGTTCTTCGAATAAGTCATTTACATGTTCTTCGAATGAGCCTCTTGCCTAGTGTGCTGGCAAGTTGAGAGGCCTTTTCCTTTGTGAATCGAAACAAACTTGTAGGAGATTCTTGCCTCTTGAGTTGAAGGTAAGCCTGAAGTAGTTAATGCGTAGTCAAAGCATTGTGAAATTGACTTGATCGAAGGGGGTCCAGCGCTCAATCGAAGACTTGCAGACCAAAGCTTGATCGAAGGGTTCCAAACACCTAATCGAAGCTTACTAATCAAAGCCTGGTCGAAGAGTGCCAAATGCCCAATCGAAGACTGGTGAGTCAAGCCTGTATCGAAGGATTTTGGATACCCAATCGAAGGCTTTTCCCAGATGCCAATCGAAACACACTTTGTTCATCTTCAAAAAACTTCATTTTCGTTAGGCAAGTGTTTGTGACCAACCATGTAAGGGAAGACCTTTGAAAACATGAGAGGGCAAATTTTGGGGTACAACAGTTGCCCCTATTCAATTTTCTTAAACCTGAGGATATAGATTGGCTTTCGAGCCTTTCGCGATCCAAAGGTGGAAGATAATTGAACACTAGAGTGCCCAGAAATTTGCACTCACATGGTGTAGTATCAGCATTGTGACGTCGGGAATGGGCTTACAGATGCCATTTGGAGATTGTTAGTAGGAGGATGGTCTTATAGATGCCATTTGCAGGAGTGTCGATCGCATAAGAGATTCCTTAGCGAGAACTTGCATACCTGTTGTTTGTAGAAGATTCCGCTGGGGAAGTCTAACTTTTGTTGAGATTTAGGAACTGACTCGTGCTCATCGGGAGTATACCGTTGAGGTTATAGAACTTGTCCTATCTGGTTCCAAGTATTAATCGCTGACCTAAGAAAGAAAAATAGTTTTCCAGGCTTGTTACAGGTATTAATCTTCAATCTCTTCATGTAGATAGTTTTCCTGGCTTGTTACAGGTATTAATCTACAATCAGTCGTCCACAGATAGTTTTCCTGGCGTGCTACAGGTATTAAACTGGGACCTGAAAAGGTTGGTTGAGGAGATAGCTATCCTGGATGGTTTCAGGTATTAATCTCTGACCTGAGAAAGAAAGATAGTTTTCCTGGCTTGTTACAGGTATTAATCTTCAATCTCTTCATGTAGATAGTTTTCCTGGCTTGTTACAGGTATTAATCTACAATCAGTCGTCCACAGATAGTTTTCCTGGCTTGTTACAGGTATTAATCTGGAACTTGAAAAGGTTGGTCGAGGAGATAGTTGTCCTGGCTGGTTTCAGGTATTAATCTCTGACCTGAGAAAGAAAGATAGTTTTCCTGACTTGTTACAGGTATTAATCTTCAATCTCTTCATGTAGATAGTTTTCCTGGCTTGTTACAGGTATTAATCTACAATCAGTTGTCCACAGATATTTTTCCTGGCTTGCTACAGGTATTAAACTGGGACCTGAAAAGGTTGGTCGAGGAGATAGTTGTCCTGGCTGGTTTCAGGTATTAATCTATGACCTGAGAAAGAAAGATAGTTTTCCTGGCTTGCTACAGGTATTAACCTTCAATCTCTTTGTGTAGATAGTTTTCCTGGCTTGTTACAGGTATTAATCTACAATCAGTTGTCCATAGATAGTTTTCCTGGCTTGCTACAGGTATTAAACTGGGACTTGAAAAGGTTGATGGTAGCCATCTTTTGATTGACCTTTTCCTGAAAAAGGTAAAACGTTAGCTGTATGCAATGTCATGATGTATGAAATGCATGATGTCATGATGTTCTCAAAAATAAATGAGATCGTGTCGTATGCCCTTTATCATGTATGTAAATAGGAGGTATGAAATGTGAAATTTTTATGAATGTATTTTCGTCTGGGAAAATAAATCCTTGACAAATGTCGGGGAGTTTGCTAAATCCTAGAGTGATGTTGAAGAGTATGTGTGTCTTCAAACTTTGTTTAGAATGTTTCTGATGGGGATGACGAACGAAGATGGTTGTGAGAATAAACCTGTAGGAGAAAATAACTCCGTTGGGGAATAAACATGGTGAAGAGATTACTCTGCGGGGAATTACTCTGTGGGGAAGAGATACTTTGCTGAGATTTTAATGATAAACTCTGCTGGGGATTCCGTTGATAAGCTCTGTTGGGGATTTTTATGATAAACTTCGCTGAGGATTCCATTGATAAGCTCTGTTGGGGATTTTGATGATAAACTCCGCTGGGGATAGATTATCGTTACTGGTGATATTGAACCTGTTGAGGATAGAAGTCCTGCTGGGGGGAAAGAAAGAACTTTGCTGGGGATAATATTTCTGTTGCAACTTGCTGAGGATAACCTAGTTAGGTTCTTGTGAGGATAACCTTCTGAATTTGGTTGGGGAGATTTATTTGCGCTCGGCAGGGGATAAGCTTCCATAATCTGCTGGGGAAGACGATTCAACTCTGTTTGGGAAAGCTTTTTTTTTAGACTGCGCTGGGGGAATGGCTCCATTAGGGTATCTTGTATTCCTCCAGGAAACATTTTTATATTCCATTGAGGAATATTAAGACTGTCAGGGATACTCTTATGCTTGCTGGGGAATATCCTTATACTCCGCTGGGGAATATTAAGACCTTCTGGGGATACCCAACCTTTTTAGGGCTGATAGTAGACCAACTCTGCTTGGGGAGAGTATTTCTGATTCGTTCATAGTTGCAAGTCTCAGCTGAGAGAGCTATCATTACTGTCTTACTCTACGGGGAATGAAAGTATCTTAGCCATATTCTTCAGCTGAATATATACCTTGGTACCTGGTGGACAGAGCAACTTGTACAGTTCGTACAATTCTTATTTGCCCCTGTTTTTTGCGGGAGAAGGTGCCTGCGGAGGCCCTGTGGATCGAGTATTATCCACACCTATGAGGTGTTTGGTATCTTTCGGTCAAAATGACAAGTCTTCTTCTGGTAGGCCAGTGACGAGATGACGATACATAGTCGTACGCTTTGATCCCTAATTTTTGCCTGGACCGCCCTTTCGGGTTTTCAGTCCATCGGGATACCCTTTTTTGCCCAAGCCGCCTTTTCAGGTTTTCGACTTGCCCGGTGTACATACTTTTTCATTTTCATCCCTTATTTTTGCCCGAACCCTTTTGGTTCGCCGGGAAGCCCTTATTTTTTCCTAGGCCAGTCAACCTAGCGGGTCTTTGATTCACGTGCGATATTTTTTGACTATGTCCATTCCCTCAGGATGTAAAGAGGTCTCACTGTCAGAAGTGGTGTGTTGCCATACTACCAGAAGATCTTCGTTTGATCATGCAAGATTCGTTGCTGGAATTCATGTCTAATGCCACAATTGATTCATATGGAGATCTGCCCCTGGCTATTTGGCATTTTGAGAGATTCCTTGAATCTTGACTTGACTGCCCCAGGTGATGGAAAATGATCATGTCTGCCCCTTGATTGGAAGTGTTTTTCCACTTGAGGTGATCCTTTTTTATTGAAAAGGTTTTTCTTCACTAGATATTCGTCGTGCGAATTTCTCTACTATTTGAACAAATAGTCATATGCAAACAATGTTATTTTAAAAATGCAAAGCTTATGTCTGTCTTGAAGTTTATGAAAATTCATTTTTCAGTAAGATAGGAAAATTTTGTAAAATGTGACGTCAACCCAGGATTTACAGCAAGCCCTACAGGAGTCAGGATACCTTTTGTAACAGTATGCTTTCGGACTAACCCAAGCTTCAGCTAGGACTTTTTAAGGGTTATAACGTGGCCTGGTTCACGGTTTTAGAAACAAAGGATAAAGGCTCAAATTTTATTTGTACCCGCCCGTTCTTCGTGATGTTCTTCAATCCTAAACTCAGTTAATTGTACGTCAAACTCTATTCGAATTTGGAACGACGTTTTGGTGATGGTTCACACAAGTTGGTTTTTGGAAGGCAGTCATCATTTTTTTTGCAACATTTTTCATGTTGTCAAGGATTTGTAATGACCTCGTTCTTTTGATTTATTATCCCTAACTTTTGCCTGCCTGTTTCTGTTTTCGAGATTACAGTCAGCGGGATGCCCTAGCTTTCTTAAGCCTTTTTTATAGGTTTTGGCTCAGTGGGCTTTTCTCTTTTGAGAGATTGACTGCCTATGAAATAAGGAACCACCACTGTCTTTTGATTCCAGAGGAATGCTTTTGATGTCGTTCGTTGTATTATGAACTGAGAGTTTTGCGACTTCAATGCGCATCTTTTGAATTAACTGGGAGATTACCCTGCCCCAGGTTTAAATTAAAGGTTTCAATTTGTGTTTAAAAACAGAAACCTCCTACTTCTTTGGCTCGAAGGGGTTGACTAGGGATTATCTTCCTTATAACTCCAGTGTTTAGGATTTGAAAGAAATGCTTGTACATCGTCAGCAAGGTCTGTCCAAAAGCATAATGTATGAGATTATGGCATTGTTTCGTCATCCTCCCTCTAAAGGCTTGTAACTTTTAGAAAGAGTTGAATGTCATAAAGTGAGTAAAAAGCATAGTTTAAATGTAATGAAAATGATTGGATCAAATCAAGACAAACATATGCAATGCATTAATGAAACAAAGTTTGGCATTAATAATTGTTCGAATAACAAAGATATTACAACTTGAAAATTCAAATGAACAAAAGCTTTTAATGATTCGTCATAGGAGCAGTGATTATGTTTAGAGTCTCTGGAGGGTCAAACTTGATCTCCTTGGCATCAATCATGTCTTGGACCTTGTTCTTCAGATCCCAACAGTTGTTTGTGTCATGTCCCGAACTGTCAGAGTGGTATGCACACCTTTCATTGGGATGATAGGTAGGAGTGGAACTATTTGAGTTCCGGAGAGGAGCCTTTAATGTAATCAGCTCTTCCTTCAACATGTGTTGTAGCGCTTGACCCAGTGACATCTTGATCTTAGTGAATTGTCTTTTAGGCGCGACCTCCTTACACTGATGCCCCTGTCTTTGTTGAGCAAGCGTAGGATTAGAGATCAAGATTTCTCCTACGTGTTGGTCATGATGACTCTTTTGACCATACACAACATTGGACTCTTTCTTCCCATTGTAGGGCTTTTTCTGAGCATCAGAAGGTGTAGCTTCTTGAATCTTCCCACTTTTGATGCCAGCTTCGACCCTTTCGCTGGTCAGTATTAGCTCGGTGAACCCGGCTGAAGAGCTTCCGATCAAGTGGTTAAAGAATGGACCAGACAGGGTCCCCAAAAACATATCAACAAGTTCACGATCAGCTAAAGGTGGTTGCACCCTTCCGGCAAGGTCTCTCCATTTTTGAGCATACTCTTTAAATCCTTCACCCGTCCCTATTGACATACCGTGGAGTTGGGTACGCGTAGGAGCGAGGTCGGAGTTATACTGATACTGCCTATAGAACGCAGTAGCCAAATCCTCCCAGCTGCAGATACTGGCTCCGTCCAACTGATAGAACCACTCAAGCTGAGTCCCTGAAAGACTATCTTGAAAGAAATGGATCCATAAGTTCTTATCAGCAGTGTAAGGTTGGATCTTCCTCACATATGACCGGAGGTGCAACTTTGGACAGGAAGCTCTGTCATACTTGGCAAAGGCAGGTGCCTTGAACTTATGGGGAATCACCACCCCAGATGATAGACCCAGATCTCCGGAGTCCAGACCGGGCACCTTCTATATCTCCATAGCGCTCAAGCGGTCTTCCAGCTGTTTGTACTTATCCTCAGCAGGAGGATACTGTTCTTCATCATAGTCCGTCTCGTTGTCGGAGACCATAGAGTTAAGAGCCCTCCTTTCTTGTGGATTGTCTTTCCCTCCAGATGAGGTGGTCAGATCAACTTCATTCTGCAACCCGTTTCCAAACCTGCGTCCGGTGTTGAACAGGATGGTCCTCTTTTTCTTCTTCTTTTTCTCTTTTAGAATCAAGGTCTTCAGGTCCTGCTGACCCTTAGCCAGATTCATGAACAGCTCTTGAAACTGGGCATTCTGGGCCTGGAGGGCCTTGATAGCTTGCTCAGTGGAAGGTTCAGTAGACATGATGATTGCTGAAATAAACAGTGAAGAAGATGAGAAACTTGTAATGGTACCTGTAATGCAATGATATGTATGATATATGTATGCAATTTTTTTAAGGATCTTGAGGGGTAAACAAGAAACTGTTAGCGTTTGATTGAAGAAACTTCATGTCGTTAAGAGTCCTTCTTCAAGAGTCAAGCTCACCATATCGAGTGGGTCATAGCCCCTGACTCAAGTTATCATGTTTTGATCTCTAGACGACATTGGCTAGAGGAAAATAAATCCCCTTGCCCCTTGCTAGACATTTGATTTACCATAACCTGCATCACATACCCTTGATATCCTTGAAATGGTTACAAAAATGTTAAGGCATGATGTTATGATGTGTATGCTATGCGTTTAAGCAAAAGTGTGAGATGCTGTAAGTAAACCCTGCGATAAATCCAAATTATTAGATAAGGACTGTAAACAAAACCTGCAAGGAAATCATGTTGTCAGATAACAAGAATGTGCAAGTAGTTCAAGTTTGAAGGCACACAAGTCACCCAAACAGCCTTAAGTTTAGGCTGGCATGGATTTTAGGAATTACTCTCTTTCAATTTAGTTGGTTCAAACATGTCCTAAAAATAGTAACCGGGTTCTAAAGGATCTCAATATCACTGACTACCCTCAATCGGTCATAATTCCAGTTTAGTAACCTTTTCTTGCGGCCGGAATCATCGCGAGAGTTTAGTCTCAATGAGTGTAGCATACTGCTACTGTTCTATGGCCAAGTTGGTCAATTTAAGGTTCTAAGGTCAGTTGGTGCTTAATGACTCCTTAGAAGACCCATATTCTCCTCGTTCCAACACAAGGGATATCGGTACAGACTAAGGTGCCACACCAACGTAGCTACTGCTTCATCCGTGTTGGTCTACGCTGGACAGATCCCTCACAATTTATTGCTACTTACCTACAGGGTATCCCCAGATCCGGGTTAGGATCTATAAAACTCCGATACAAGCCCACGAAATTAAAGCATACAAAGCATACAATTGAAAACAACAGTGATCTAATCCTAAGGTACACCTCACTTATAAGTGTCCCCAGCAGAGTCGCCAGTTCTGTGATCGGTGGGAATAGAACTGACTGTTTTGGAATGCTGGTTCGCGTTTGCATTTTTTTCCGCAAAATGTCGCGGTAAGCAAGAGTCGCCACCATCTATTATTTTATCCAACAAGGAAAGGACAAAAGCACATAAAAATTCCCTTTTGAGATGTTTCTCGAGTTCGGGAGGTAGATTATAGAAAGGGAAGGTGTTAGCACCCTTTCTATCTGTGGTTATCCACGGGCTCTTAGGTACTTGCTCACTATGTTTTCAAAAGTTTGCTTTTCTTTGTGTTTGTGGGTTTTGAAAAGAGTTTTGTTTTTGAAGAGAGTGCAAGTACGAAAATTTTTGTTTTGTTTTTAAAAGTAGCAAGTACTTAAGAATATCTACCTACTCAAAAAGGAACTAAACTGTACAAATGTCCTTTAGACAGTGCTATCCCACTATTGAGGAGTAGGTAGCACCGTCGTTGGAGCTTTCAGGTCAATTAAATTTAAGGGACGTGTGGCCACTAAAGCGATGTTAGGACGCCTTAGCGGTAACCCTAATGTCTTAAATCATTTTATCCGAGGCAACTGTTTCGAGGCAACTTATGATCTTTGGACAAGAGGGCGACCTCTAAAACATCCTATACTCAATGACCACGTTCGAGGAAACCAAGTGAGGCGTACCCTAAGAGTGGCATGTGCGAGTGTGTCAATTTTCAGTTTATATTATCTTTACATATCATGGTGAGCTACTGTTGATTTTAAGTCAAGATAGATCTTGTCATGCAATCCTAGTTAGCATACATCTAAACAGTTAATATATGTACAGGAATTTAAAGTGCGGGAATTGTAAATCCTACACTATTACAAGGCTTCAGGGAGGGGGATTATTTACATGTCCAAAATTGGGGGAATAAAGCAGTAAAGTGTAAAAGTCTTAGTTAAGCTATTACAAACCAGTAGGCAGTTACAATAAAATAAATGCGCGCGAATCTGAACATAACCTCTAAAAATCCTAAGAATAAAATATTTTAGTTGTTTTTATTTTATTTTGGGAAAATGATCTAAATCTTCTTAATTTTAGTTTTGAGAAAATGTTAAGATAATTAAATGATTAATTAACAAAGTTAATTTAATAGAAAAAACTAGCCTAATGTTTTTGTGGTTTTTCTTTTTAATTGATTTTATGTTGATTAAAAAAAAAGAAATAAAATAGTCAAAACAAAGATGAAATCGAAGGAACAGGTAGTAAATCAAAAAAGGTATAATTCTGGAGGCCTGGATCGAAAGAGGCGTGGGCTGTCTTTCGATCCAGTGAAGAGGCGTTATCGAAGGTGCCTGAGGGGCTTCACTTTGGGGGGTGTTCGATCTGGATATGTCATCCTTCGATCTGGGAACCCTGGATCCAGTTTGAAGCTAAGCTGCTAAGCTTCGAAGCTCTGAACAAAATTCTGAGAAGATATTTCCTGCAAAACGAGACAAATGTTAAAGATCCAGGGGGGACTTTACCCCCCTTATTCGAATCTCCTCCCAATTCGAGTCCTTCCTCAATTTGAATCTATTGAATCTGGGTCTGGGTTTATTTTATCCCGAGATTCGAAGGAGAAACTTAGATCATGCCCAAGTAATGGCATGATCTCTTCTTTGCGCTTTAGCTTACATGCAACATAATCAGTAATAACAAGAATACATATGCAATGTGTATTTAAATGTCATGAAGGTGCAATTTTGGTTTTGCAAACCCTTACCAATTAAATATGTATGATATGTGGCTCTGGGTGTGGAGATGTTTGCTGAATGGCTGCTTTGGCTTGGATTACTTATGAAAATGTTGATAACCTTTGGTGAGTTTGTGGGCAGCGTATCTCCAAATCCTCCTCTCTTTCTTTTTCTCCTTTTTTCATTTTTTGTTGCCCTGGAACTGTATGCTGACCCTTGTATTTATAGGAGTATGATGGTCTAGTAACGGCAAGATACAACCAATTAAACAGGCCTTTAAAGCCATGAGACAAGAATCATACATATTAAAATATTTCCTTTTTTGAAATATTCATGTCTCTTTGGAATGTTGAATGAACCTGGACACCTTTGATTTTCGAATGCCTCCAGGCCATGCTCTTCGATTGGTCTTGAGTTGCCTCCTTCGAATGGACTTCTTATGTGCCCTTCGAATGGGCCTTCTGAATGCTTCTTCAAATGGACCTTTTGAATGTTCTTCGAATTGACCCTTTGAATGCTTCTTCAAATGGACCTTTACATGTTCTTCGAATGAGTCATTTACATGTTCTTCGAATGAGCCTCTTGCCTGGTGTGGTGGCCAGTTGAGAGGCCTTTTCCTTTGTGAATCGAAACAAACTTGTAGGAGATTCTTGCCTCTTGAGTCGAAGGTAAGCCTGAAGTAGTTAATGCGTAGTCGAAGCATTGTGAAATTGACTTGATCGAAGGGGTTCCAGCGCTCAATCGAAGACTTGCAGACCAAAGCTTGATCGAAGGGTTCCAAACACCTAATTGAAGCTTACTAATCAAAGCCTGATCGAAGAGTTCCAAATGCCCAATCGAAGACTGGTGAGTCAATCCTGTATCGAAGGATTTTGGATACCCAATCGAAGACTTTTCCCAAATACCAATCGAAAGACACTTTGTTCATCTTAAAAAAACTTCATTTTCATTAGGCAAGTGTTTGTGACCAACCATGTAAGGGAAGACCTTTGAAAACATGAGAGGGAAAATTTTGGGGTACAACATGGGTTTTTATGACCGATTGGATGACTTTCAAGACAAATTCAATGAGATGCCGAAGAAAATGAAGGCTCTTCGAGGAAAAGAATTATTTGGATAGAATTCCAGTGAACTCTTCTTAGTCCCTAATGTAAAGGTTCCAGCAAAGGTTAAAGTGCCAGAATTTGAGAGGTACAAGGGAAACTCTTGTCCTCGCGACCACCTAGTGATGTATATCAGAAAAATGTCCACCCATACTGATGATCAATGTTTGCTTATTCATTTCTTCTAAGATAGCTTAATCGGTGCTACTTTGAAGTGGTATATGGGTTTGGACAATAGAAATATACGCACCTCCAATGATCTAGGTGAAGCCTTCATCAAATAGTATAAGTACAATATGTTCATGGAGCCTGACTGTGACCAATTGAGAGTAATGGCTCGGAAAGACAAGAGTCGTTCAAAGAATATACGCAGCATTGGCGCGAGATAGCTTCCCAGGTAGTACCCCCGATGGGAGAATAAGAAATGACCAAGGTCTTCCTAAAAACCCTTGGATCACTTTATTATGAAAGGATAGTCGCCAGTGCACTGAGTGATTTCACTGAAATGGTAAGCATGGGCGTTCGTCTAGAAGAAGCTGTCAGGGAAGGACACTTGACAAAAGACGAAGGAACAAATAAGTTATCATACGGATTCTAGAAAGAAAGAAAGTGAAACGGATGTTGTCATTAAGGAAAGGAAGATTATACCACCTAGAAGACATCATCCGTACCAACAACAGGTTGCTTCTGTAACTCCAGTTGTCAATGTAGCTCTAACTATTGTTGCCTATCAAAGACCACCTCCTTGTGGAAATCAAGGGCAAGGTCAGAAGAGATAATCTTTGGAATCTATTCTAATAAGCTATGAATAGTTATTCCTAGCTTTGATTCAGAATAAGTTGGTTCATACTAGACCTCCCCCTGCTATACCTTCACCTTTACCCTGGTATTATAAGGCAGACCAAACTTGTGCTTTTCATCAAGGATCCCCAGGGCACAACATTGAAAATTGTTATCCCTTGAAATCTGAAGTACAGAAGATGGTGAGAGCTGGCCTCCTATCCTATAAAGATGTTGGTCCTAACATGAAAGATAATCATTTGCCTAAACATGAAGGTGCAAATGTTGTAAATATGGTTGTTGGTTGTCCTGGGGACTTCCAAATTTTCAATATCAACCTGTTTAGAGGGGATTTGGTGAAGATGCATGCTGATCTCTGTGAATTTAGCTATTATACGCACGACCATGCTTGTTGTAGTATTTGCAGTACAGATATCCAGGGATGTGATAAAATAAAAGCTAATCTTCAAGAAATGATGGATGAAGGTCTCATTCATATAATCAGGCCAATGGATAAGTACGAAGAAGATGTGAATATGTTCTATGGATGTCCCAGTGAATTCCGGATTTTTTTATGTGAATTATATGAATGATGATTTGGTACAGTTGCACGCTACATTCTGCCACATTGATGGCCAAAAAGAACACCATTATAGGTCTTGTCATATCTATTGTAGGGATTCTTGTGGTTGCTCTATCGTAAGAAGGGGAGTTTAGTTATTGTTAGATAATGGTACTATCAAGGTCTCAGGCAACAGAGATGATTACTATGGGGTTAATGTGATTGGATATTGCTCAGTCGAGACCATGTCAGATGATGAATATGTTTCTGCAGATGAGTTATTTTCTTCTGATGAAGATATGTTCACCAACAATGATTTTGTGATGTCTAAATATTCTGAAGAAGGGGTGAATGTTATTGTGCCATATTTTGGTGTTCCCGCTCCTATAGAGATTGAATACCATAGGAAGCCAGTTGTCGCTCTAGTGGTTATTTGTCTACCTGGTCCTGTCCCATATGAATCAGACAAAGTTGTGCCATATAAATACAATGTGATTATCCTGGAAGATAGTGTGGAAATTCCTATCTAAACTTTGTCTGATGTTAAGAATATTGCTGAAGCCATTCGAGTAACCTGTAGTGGCCGAGTCTTCACCCCTATCATTCGTGGGAATGTTAATTCTGATAAAATGGTTGAAAGTACTGAACCTAAGAACAGTGGGAGAATCTAGTGGCACTACTTTGGAAGAGGATGTGGATCATGTAACGCATGTTAATTTAATTAATTAGTTAATTAAATTATTTTTGGACTATTGGTTGAACTTGCGAGATGTTGAGAATTATTGGTAAAAGTTGTTGGATTATTATTGATTAATTAATTAGTTGATTAATAATAATTTTAATGTTGGACTTATGTTATTGGTTGAAAGTTGTAAAGTAGGGGTGTAGGTTAGGCCAAATTGGATTTATTTGGACTAATAGAATAATATTAAGTTATTATTATAAATAAGAGAGGAAGAGAAGTTAGTTATCAGTAAGAAGAGGGAGATAGGGTTTTTGGAGAAGAAGGGGGATACGTGAAATTAAACCAAGAGGCCAAGAGGAGATTCAATCGGAGACCCATAGAGTTGACTTCAAACCAAACTAGGTAAGAATGGGGTTCTGACTCTCTAATAAGTGGTATAATGGTAGGGATGTAATAATATGCATGTTAGGCTTTGGTGTAGATTGTATGATTTAATCTGTTAAAATTGACTATAATCGATGAATTGATGCTTTTAATTGTGTGGTAATTGATGTATGTTGATAGCAATGATAACTCGACGTTTGATTGTGTATTATTTCATGAAGTTTGTGTCTTTGGAATTGAAACAAATTGGTTTTCGTACTACACTTTACAAAATTTGTAAAACTGTTTTTCACAGGATGCAATCGATTGCAGCAGAAGAGCAATCGATTGCACTATTTAAAAATTAGGATTTTTGCTTCTGCTTCAGTAAGAAATCGATTGCAGCAGAAGAGAAATCGATTTCACTACTTAAAAACTTTATTTTTGGCCTCTGGAACAGGGTGCAATCGATTGCTCTGTTAGTGCAATTGATTACTCATTGTTTGAGTATTTTTGAAAACTTGAAAATTCCATAACTTTTGAACTGTAACTTCGTTTGATGCGCCGTTCGAAGTGTTAGAAAGCTAATTCAATAAACTATATTTATAAGGAGTAAAATGAAGGATAAGAAGGATAATTCTAGTACCCAAGTTAAGATATAGTTATCTTTCGTACGTTGAATCGCCATGCTGTTTTGTGGTGATGAAGTATGATGATGACATGACGATCTTATGATAATGCTTGGTTCATAATAATAATATAAATGATAATGATGATGTATTATTATAGTATAATAATTCGTAGAAGTTTTGTAATTATAAATAATAATTTAGATAAGTAATTAACCGGTATAGTCGAGAATTATCTGAATAATTATGGGCAATATCATGTTGTAGGCCTATGGCCAATGTCGAATGGTTGTTGACATGTTGTTATGTTATTGTTGTTGTGATGTACTAAGTTGTAGGCTTATGTCAACATTGCTCTAATTGTTGTTGTTGAAATATCAAGTTGTAGGCTTATGGCCATTGTTGAATTATTATTATGTTGTAGGCTTATGGCCAATGTTGAGATGTTATGTTATTGTGATTGTCTCTGAATTCTTTTTGATAATGTGAAGTTGCAGATATTTTAGATGATGATGAATTACCTCTATTTACTTGTAATAATGGTGATGTGGGCTCATGTCATGCGATGGATGATGATTGTTGTGAGTATGTGATGGTGCATTCATTGAGTCACATACATTTGCATACTCTGTGATGGCCTGGATTAGAAAACTGCAAAGAAGGCTTATGCCTTGTTGATGCCTCTATTAATTGACAATTTTTAACATGGGAGTTTTGCTCTATTTATAAGTTGGGAGCTCTGCTCTGTTTAGTTGGGAATTCTGCTCCGATGGTACCACATACATATGCATTGTGATTGAGTCGCATTTGATGTTGCATTATAGGTTGTGGTGAAGATAGATTCGTTGTTGCTTTATGTTGTTGACTTGTTGTGAAAAGTATTATCTAAAAGCTGTGAATGTAGTAGTTATGTTGTGTTGATGTTTTATTGTGATTAAAGTTGTTTGTAAGTTGTGAAGTGGTGATTTTATATGATCTGATTTAATATATTATCTATCATATGACTAATTATATAGTTTGATATCTCACCCCTTCTATTTGAATGTTGCCTTCTAAAGGTAACGTGCATGTAATCAAGAAGGATAGTTATCACCTCACTAGTTTAAGTCGGTGTTGTCGCTCTGATACGTAGCACTCGGGGGGGATGAACGCTTGATGTTTAGTTGTTGATTATTATTTCAGTTGCTGAATTTTTAAGTTGATTACATGAAATAATTGTTGTCTTGAGGTTGTTTTAGTTGAATAAAAGATGTTAAGTGAATTGAATTTGAGTATGTATATTTCGTTGCTTATCAATAAAAGTTGTTTGATTTTGAAGAATAAATCATATTGTTATCGGTTCATCCGAGTTAAGTGTTATGTATGTATGCGATTAAATGAAGATTGATTTTTAGTTGAAAATGTAGCATCTGATTTATGTTGAAATCTAATTTTCTTATTGTCCTTCGAGTAGAAATAGGGTGTTACATTAGTGGTATCAGAGCAGGTCCGTCCGTCCGACCAAGTTGTCTAATGTTGTTTGTTCCTTAGTACGCGACAAGTGTGTGGAACACTGTTAGTGTTTTGTTGCTTTTCTAATCACTTGTATGCAGGAGTTGGTTTGAATATAAGTGAGGAAGAAGCTTTGATTCTCGGATATGTTTCGGTTGTAAGATGTTGGTTCAGTATAGTGACAGTGCAAGTATTGCTGAAGTTTTGTTGTTTCCCGAATCCGAAAGTGACATGGATTAAAGACTTTGTTTGTTAATCAAGTTGGAACATCTTGAGGGAGGATGATCAGACATTGTTGATTTTTACTTCTTGAAGGATGAGGAGCAATGTAACAGTTGTTGATATACGAGTAGAGTGTAAATACCTGATGTTTCAGAAGGTGATTGCTAAGTAACCAGGATAATTTTTAGAATATGGAGTTTAGAAGGTTGCGATGTTTTAGCGCTGCTGGTGGACCGCGAAGTTGTCGGTTTGAGTAGCCCTTGTGTAAAATGTCGATGTTTGAATGGTGATAGAGTGACAGATTAATGTAGACCTTGTCGTGGGATCCTTATGAGTGATTTTAAAAGTTGTTGAATTTATTGGAATGTTTTGAATCACGAGTCAGAGTCGGAAATGCGAAGAGATGAGTATGATTTCAAGGATGGTAAATTTTGGTATAGGTATAAATAAATTTTGTTATGATGTTATCGTAAGATGTGTAATAGTACGTTGCTGCATGACGCTGGTGTTCGCATTTTCGGATAACTTTGGAAATTCATATCTTGTGTTTCGAGTATCAGATTAGTGTTCTGTTTGAACCAATGAGGAGATAGAAATATATTCTATCATATGAAAGTGTTTTCAAACATGGTTGATGCATTCCCATATGGAGGAACTCTGAAGTCGTTTACAGAACTAGAAGCTTTTTGGGCATAAATGATTATTATCGCAGTTGTTCGAGACGAGGTCAAGCATAATATGTTGTTGGCGAATAAGTTGAGAAATGAGATGTTCAACATTAAAAAGAATATTCGTTCATAATTTCAAGTATGGGATGTTGCATGTGAAGGATGTTTTGTAGAACTAAAGAAAAGATTGACGAATGCTCCGGTATTGGTTTTTCCTAATCCAGTGAGTCATTTGTAGTGTATTATGAATGCGTTTATGATGGGACTTAGTGGTGTTTATGTTGAAGATTTGGAGACATTGTCTTTTTGGTTCTAGATTTGAAATGTTTAGCGACCATAAGAGTTTAAAGTATTTATTTGATCAGAAGGAATTAAATAGGAGACAACGAAGATGATTGGAGTTATTGGAAGATTATGATTTCGGTTTGAATTATCATCTAAGGTAAACAAATGTGGTGGATGATGCGTTATGTCAAAAGACTTTACATATGTCGGCAATGATTGTTAAAGAATTGGAATTAATTAAACAGTTCCGAGATATGAGCTTAGTTTGCGAAGTGACACCGAAGAGTGTTATGTTGGGGGATGTTGAAGATTAACAATGATTTTTTGGACAGTATCAAAGAAGCTCAAAAGCTAGATATGAAATTGGTAGATTCGATGGTTGGAGATGAAGAAAGTAATTATTGAGTTGGCGGATGCCTAACCTTTGAGTGATACTAGATGAGTGTAATCTGGACCGTGTAATATGTTGAGCGTTGGTGTCTCATCGACAAAATTGAATGAGAGGGAAATTATGGAAGTATTTGTAAACCTCATTGGGAATTATTGGATTATGGCGTGTTAGGTGGCTTGAGTACAAGTTCTAAAGGAACACTATTATAGTTCGGTAATGATGGTTTATACTCCATTATGATTGTCGGCTATCTATTGACAAATTGAGGAACTGATCACCCTTAATCTCTTATTGATAGTAGACGAGATTGTGTTGGATTGTATAGACTTGTCTTGCTGTCTTAATGGTGAGTGAAGTGGTTAAGGTTATATCATGAGGTAGTCGCTCACACATTTGTGTGAAGTAATAGAGGAATTTCTAGGAAAGAGTTGTGACGTATTGAACCATTCAAAGTAGCGGGTTTATATGCGATCTAACATCGCAAAGTGAAAGATTGAGAATATCAATTGAAAAATGGTTTTATGGTGGATGTTGAGGAAAGTCTAAAACTGGAATGAGACTTGTAAAGTGTATAGTTGGCAGAAACTTTAATAAGGACGGGGACTTAAGATGGATTATCAAAGTTGCACAGCTGAAGCGTATGTGGTGCAGTTACTATGAGTATACGACTCTACATGCTTGATTTGGTAGATTATTGATGTAGGGATGATGTGCGAAGGTGTTGTGATATCTCAGAGATATTTGTTGATCTTATAAGGAAATTATTGTGGTTTTTCGTTGATGGTGAGTTGTGTGTATATTTGTTGAGTTATATTGTTAAGTTGATGTTATAATAATTTTGTTCCCGTTGTTGTGATGTTGTTGTTAGTTACTATAAATGATGGATAGTACTCCATAATATGACGAAGTTGACTATGTTGGATATGTTGATGTCACTATAAGGGTGATACGACGATATGAATGGAGTTGTTCATATTTTGTTGATAATTAACATACATATGTATATATGGGAATGAAATTGCGTATGTGTTTTGGTGTTTGGAATGTTGTTAGGATGATATTGCAATGATGTACATCCAAGTATAAGTGTGTTATAGTTGTTGCTACTTTAATTGTGGATATGTCAGATAATGGTTGAGTAGTTGGGATGCCAGTAATGATCATGTCGCGAAGTGTTGAATGATTAGCACGTATGAATTTAATTTAAATCGTGTTGAGTTATTTTATGTCGAGAAAGTAGTGGTCAAAGTGTTGCCAGACGTGACTTGGGGATTAGAGAGTGTGATGCAAAATTCGCGTTAAGAGTGGTAGTATTGAGTAGATTTTCGAGAACAAAAATATTCTAAGTGAGGGAGAGTTGTAACGCCCGTTAATTTAATTAATTATTTAATTAATTTATTTTTGGATTATTGGTTGAAGTTGCGAGATGTTGAGAATTATTGGTAAAAGTTGTTGGATTATTATTAATTAATTAATTAGTTGATTAATAATAATTTTAATGTTGGACTTATATTATTGGTTGGAAGTAGTAAAGTGGAGGTGTAGGTTAGGCCCAATTGGATTTATTTGGACTAATAGAATAATATTATGTTATTATTAGAAATAAGAGAGGAAGAGAAGTTAGTTATCAGTAAGAATAAGATGATAGGGTTTTTGGAGAAGAGAGATACGTGAAATTGAACCAAGAGGCCAAGAGAAGATTCAATCGGAGACCCATAGAGTTGCCTTCAAACCAAACCAAGTAAGGGTGGGGTTCTGAATCTCTAATAAGTGGTATAATGGTAGGGTGCTAGCAATGTGTGGGGGAAGGTCATCGATCCTCCTGTGAACAGGAATGGAATTGGTCTGGGTTTCTCCATGAAGAAGGAAATTGTGAAGCTGAAGTCTTCTTTGGGTAAATACCAAGACATATTTCACAGTGGAGGTTATCTTCATCCAACTACTCCAAGGATCAACGTTATTCTGGAAGGAAAATTAGAGTAAGAGGTGCCAAACTACATGACGTACGGAGTCAGAGTCCAAAATTGGATCACTGTTGATGTTCCTTCTTGCATTCACATTTCAAAGTAATTTGTTTTTTGTTAGACTTTTCAAAAATATTTCACTCTGCCCAAGGTGAAAGTATTGATATTGTATGGGCATATATTTTGATATTTAAAATCATTAATAAAAACTGTTTTGATTCCAAATTGTGTCCTTATTCTCTGTTTTTACTTGGAAAATGGTAATCAGAAAAATCCTTTTAAACTAAATAATGATTGTAAATAAATATGCATAATCACTTGCTATATGTGTCAATTTCTAAAAGCAATCATAAATCATATGTGCAAATTAATTAAAAACTCGTTGAGTACAATGACACCTGCACCCTCTCCCAAATTTGAAAATCTTGCGTATGTGGCCGAAGAAGAAGAATATGATGAAATCCCAAAAGAGGTTTCACGGTTGCTTGAGAGCGAGGAAGGTACCATTCAGCCGTATAAAGAGCCATTGGAGATGATCAATTTGGGTTCGGAGGAAGATCCAAAAGAAGTCAAGATTGGAGCATTGCTTTACCCCGATGTGAAGCGCGGGTTGATTGAATTGTTGAAAGATAATGTGGATATCTTTTCTTGGTCTTATCAAGACATGCCTGGGTTGGATACTGATATTGTAGAACATCATTTGCAGCTAAATCCATAATGCCCACCAATCAAGTAGAAGTTGCGAAGAACTCACCCTGATATGGCAGTGAAAATTAAAGAAGAAGTTTTAAAGCAGATTAATGCCAATTTTATTGTGACATCAGTGTACTCTCAGTGGATTTCCAATATTGTTCCAGTACCAAATAAAGACGGAAAAGTTTGCATGTGCGTTGATTATAGAGATTTAAATAAAGCTAGTCCAAAAGATGACTTTCTATTGCCACATATTGATATGTTGGTTCACAGTACAGCAAAATTGAAAGTATTCTCGTTCATGGATGGATTTTACGGATACAATCAAATCAAAGTGGCTCTTGAGGACATGGAAAAAACAACGTTTATCACACCCTGGGGAACATTCTTTTACAGAGTGATGCCCTTTAGGTTGAAGAACGCTGGTGCAATGTACCAGAGGGCTATGACAACCTTATTCCATGATCTGATGCATAAGGAAATTAAGGTATATGTTGATGATATAATCACCAAAGCTCAAACTGAAGAAGGGCATATAGAATATTTGTTGAAATTGTTTCAATGTTTGAGGAGGTATTGTGTTTGCTTGAATCCAAATAAATGCACCTTTGGTGTTCGATCAGGAAAATTGTTAGGTTTCATTGTCAGCCGTAAAGGAATTGAAGTTGATCTCGATAAAGTTAAGGCAATTCAAGAAATGCATGAACCAAGATTTGAAAAGAAAGTTAGAGGCTTCCTCTGACGATTGAATTACATTTCCTAATTTATTTCCCATATGACTGCAACGTGTGAACCAATCTTCAAGCTGCTCAAGAAAGATCAAGGTTGTGTGTGGACAAATGAGTGCCAAAAGGCATTTGAAAGCATTAAAGAGTATCTGCTTGAACCTCCTATCTTGCTCCCTCCTATTTTTATTTTTTCATGATTTTATTTTCATATTTGATATTTTTTATGATTTTTCTTTGTTTTGACTTGTTTTTAATTGTTTAAAAATACTTTTTGGTATTTTTAAATTCTGAAAAAATTTATCAAGATCATTTTCTTTATTTTTGACTTTCTGATATTTTTCTAGAACTTTATTTTGATTTTTACTATTTTTGAGCTTTTTCACTTACTTGAATGATTTTAAATAATTAAAAAAAATACTTTTCTGTTAAAAAAATTACCAAAAAATTCGTAAAAATATTTGAGACCACTATTGACTTTTCTATGGTCTCTTTTAATTTTTATTTGATGTTTTTAATATAGTTTACAATTTTTCCTTTTATTTCTTTTTTTGAAATCAATTTAAAAATAATTACTTTCATTCTATTTTGTTTATTAAATGCAATATTATTTTTTATATATATTCAATTTGATCTTGAATTATGGGATTTTAATCATGAGCTTCATTAACATCATTGGATCTTGGGTGTTGAGTTTAACTCCATCAAAATGGACGAATGATTTTAATGATAGCTTGATTAATTTCTTTGGTTCGAATGTGGAATTCAATTCTTATCCCCTCCCTCTTCATCTTATCCTCTCCTCACTTGTACTACATGTTGTTGGAGAATGATCTATATATCATTTCTCTTAACATATAGTACATAGATTGCTATTGACCGGCCTCAAAATAGGTGCGACTTATATATAAGTCCACTTAAAATTGCTCAACATAGCGCTAAATTTTATCCCGATTCAAGAAATGATCATTCTTGGCCCAAACCTATGTTTGCAAGCCCAAGTATGTTTAATTTGTAACCTTTGAGCCAATAACCTTGAGGTTCATTGTTAGGAGGCTTTGGTCTTATCAATCCTCTAATGAACCATCATAAATTTTGGTTTTAGCGAATCATTTAAACATCGTTGATCATAAGTTGTCACCTCAAGAATTTGAAATGAATGATATACTTGACAAAAAGTAAATAAAACTTGTTGTTGAGAAGCTTTGATTTTATCAATCTTCTAATGAGTTTTCAAATGCAAGTTTCAAGATGATCATTCAACTAACCTCTAATTCCTAACTCATTAAAAATTGACACTTAATATGTATCTTTTTTACTTATGTCCTTTATCTTATGTCTTTATTTTTATGCTCTATTTACTCTAGCATTTACATTTCATGCTATTTTCATCTTAGATCACTTGAGAATTTATATTTATGTGATTTTGTATTGCTCACTTGAGCTTTTCATTTTCTTTTCGAAGATACTTAATAACCAACTTAAACAATAAAAAAACTTTAAGGTTACTTGGACTATTTGGTTACTATCCTTGGAATTATGGAGTTATTAACCTCTTGGACTTAGGATTAGAAACCTTGACTATCCTTGAAACCTTGTGACTTGTGTTTCTGTTTTATCTGGAGTTCTTGGGGTTTACGCCAAGACATTAGGTTGATTTTCTTTGTGTCCAGGTTATTCTGATTATATGCTTTGTATGTGATTGGGAATTCCTCTGCATACACCCGTTACTCTGCCCAATTTTTGTGAAGACCTAATGCATCTGAAGTTTGGTATTATTAAGAGGTTTAATATATTTGCTTGTTTGGTTTCAATCCAAAGAATGGGAATTCTACATTAACTCATTGTGTCAAGTGTTGGCTTCTTGTTGGTTAGGCGGTTCTTTTCCCTAGCTTTTATCTTATGCTTTAGGATAGTCCCTTCATCTCCTCCCACCTTATTTAATTTCAAAAATCTTCTCCCACCTTTTCAAATTCTTCATATTTTCTAACTTGAACCGCTTTCATAATAAACTTGGACTTAGGTCCATGCATTTTCAAAACATTTTCTTAATCAAACTTTAAACAACTTAATCATACTTTGACATTTTTGTGAGAAGACTAAAAGTTAATCAATCTCATTCAAACCATTTTTCCATTTTGACTTTTTACTTAAACTTTTCTCAAAAGATTAAACTCTTATTAATCCTTGTAGTGATGCGAGCTACTATACTTCTACATTATGTAGTGAAGTGAGATATTTTCCACTTGGGTGTTGAGTGAGGCTTTGTTGATTTTAAAATCTAAACTATATCCTCCACTTTGAGATGACGCAAATTCTCCTTTCTCATGAACGTGGGTAGTAAGTATATTTTCCACTCAGATACGATGATGATGTCTCGTCTCTTAAAATTAACCAACACATTTTTGTTTTAAAATTTTAAAGGTGAACTACGAGTGCCATGATCCTTTATTGTACGGAAGGTGGTACGTAGGAACTAAGGTTCACAACCGCGGCGGGTGCAAAAATTGTAAAAAATATATATTTCTTTTCCCATCTCCACCATTTATTTTTATAAAACACTTATAGCCAAAATACATAAATTTCCAAAGAGGTTCCTACGGATTACCATAGATGTTTAGGGTGATAATACCTTCCCTTTGCATAACCAACCCCCGTACTTAGATTCTACCCCCCTCTTTTTTGGGTTATTCGCTCTTTTCCAATTCCTTTGGAAATAATAAAGCGTGTTGGTGATTTTTATTTGATCTGTGCGAGTTAAGTCAATCCAATGGAGTAGTCTCAACATTTCTATAGCTACAGTCATGATGTTGTCTTAAAGAACATTCAAAGATGAAGCTTAAATCTCAATGAAGCTTTGTCGAAGAAGGAATGGAAATAAACTCATGAACCTATAAGTCAACATGATAAAATGTGTTGTTCTATCACCTATAATCTCAACATCCATAGAGCAAATTTACATACATTGTATTTGTTAGTTAAAATTCAATCAATCATGAAACCACACATGTACAAAACCATACAAATCAAGGTACTTGGTGATCCCCTATGAACAAACCTAAAATAGGAAGAAGAAACAAACCCTAGTGTGTGATCTTAATATGATTGGTTGACATTGAAATGATGAGAGATCTTAGGGGGGGGGGGGGGGAATTGGGGTATAACACTATTGTCGTTGGCTATAATCCTAGATGTCATGGATAGGGAGCAAGGTGAATATAAGTATTCATGTTGTTGTTGTTGGCTTTAATCCTAGATGGAATGGATAGAGAGCGAGGTGAATATAAGTATTCACGTTGTTGTTGGCTTTGATCCTAGACGACGTGAATCAGGAGAGAAGTGAACCAAATTATTCACGATGTTGGTGGCTAAGGTACTAGATAACATGGATCTAGGAGAGGTATTGGTACCACATTGTGATCGGTGGAAATAGAACTGACTGTTTTTTAAGCTGGTTCACGAAATGTCGCGGTAAGCAAGAGTCGCCACCGTCTTTTATGTTCTCCAACAAGAAAAGGACAAAAGCACAGCAAAATTCCTTTTCGAGATGTTTCTCGGTTCGGGAGGTAGATTTATAGAAAGGGAAGGTGTTAGCACCCTTTCTATCAGTGGTTATCCACGGGCTCTTAGGTACTTGCTCACTATGTTTTCAAAAATTGTTTGCTTTTCAAGTGTTTGTGGTTTTGAAAAAAAGTTCATTTGAAAACTTCTAGGTAACTCTTGTATCTGTCCTCAAGTGTGTATGAAGTATTTGTTTGAAAAAACTTTTTGAAAGTGTAGGTGCGAAAAGATGTTTTTTGTTTTTTGAAAGAGCAAGTACCCAGAAGAAATCTACCTACTCTAAGGAATTAGGCTGTATAAGAGTCATTTAGACAGTACTATCCCACTATTGAGAAGTAGGTAGCACCGTCGTTGGAGTTATTTGGGTCAATTCGATTATTAGGGACATGTGTGGTCACCAAAGCAATGGTAGGACACCTTAGCGGTAACCCTAATGTCCTAGATCCTTTTTTATCTGAGGCAACCGTTTCGAGGCAACTGGATCTTTAGACAGGAGGGCGACCTCTAAAACACCCTATACTTGATGACCACGTCGAGGCAACCAAGTGAGGCGTACCCTAGGAGTGGTATGTGCACGTGTGTTAGGTTTCATGTTAAATTGTATTTGCATGCATCATTGTGAGCTACGGATTGATTTTATTTTTCATACAAGTCTTGTCATGCATAATTAACAGTTTAATAATTTGCGGGAAATAAAGTGCGGAAGGTAAATCTACGCTATTACAAGGCGCGGGTATATACATCGCCAAAAACAAACCCTTTGGAAAAAATAAACTGCGAGAAAATAAATAAAGCGATAAAAGAGGTCCTAATTATGCTATTACATTCCCGGAACAGTTACATAAATAATAATCAAAACTAAATATGCGCGAAGAAATTGAATCGGGACGTCCTTAGGGTTTTGACCTTTTTTGAGAAAAGAAAGAAATTTGTCCTTTTTTGCATTTAATTGAATATTAAACCTAATAACTAATTAATTCATTAATTATAAGAACAAGGTATTTTTGTGTTTTTTAATGTTTTATGTTTTAATGAAAATAAAATAAAGTCACAAAGTTAGTAAAACCCTAAGTCTAAATTAGTTTTATTTATTTTAAAGAAAGTTTAAAGTTAACCTAATTAACTAATTAATTTGTTAGAATTTAAAAATAAAGTGAAATTAATAAATATAATAATAATAAAAATATTTACATTTTTAATTTTCTAAATTTTTATTGGGAGAAATTAATTATGTTAATTTTAGTGATAATAATAATAATTAGAAGAAATAGCTAATAAATAAAATAGAAAATATAAAATAAAAGAAAAAGGAATGAACCAAGGGAGGTTTTGGGCCTAACAAGGAGGTTGATCTGGAAATTCCTGGCCCATTGGTTGGCTAGTCCGTTTGACCTTTGAAATCAGTTATGCAAGCGTTGACTGAGAATCATGATGAACATCATCTCCTGGCCATTGGATTGAGCCGTAAGGCCACCTGGCACGTTGATTTCTGGAGATATATGGTGGAGTGCTTTTGGGACGCTGCATGAGAACACGTTAAGAAAAACAATATCAAGTATTTGGGGGACCTGGGATTCGAATCCAGGTCCCAAAGGTCTATGCATGTTCGTCTCAGCCACTGAGCCAATCGCTTCCATTCGTTATAATAATAGACAGTTAATATTATATATAATAAAAAGCAATATCCTGGAAATAAAAAAAATGTGCGCGTTTTAGTTTGAACGGGCCAATCAGACGCGCACACGCCTTCATCTTCTCCAACAGACCCTGTACTTTTTCCTGCGGATTTGATTCCGCAACAAAATATGTTGCCTTCTCTTATAATGAGCTCCAGGCCACGAAAACGCCAACCAAAGCCATCATCATGTTCGTCTCGTCCTCCTAAATTCGTCCATGGCTATGGCTTGTACCAATTATTCCTGTAAAATAAAAACCCAAATGCAAACCTCCAAAACCCTAGGTTCGGGTAGGGAGATATAGGCTACAAGAATACAAATGAATAGTGCAGGATGCCTGGAAATTGGATGGTGAACACAAATATGCTAAAATATTAAAGAAAAGGCGCAAGAATTAGAGGTTGAGATTCCATGTTCAGGGGCGAGTTTGTGAGAACTTACAGCGCTGTATAGGGGGTCTTTGGACGTGGTATTGATCTCTTTAGGTTCATTGGACAGCAAGGAAGAAGGTCACGTTCTTATTTTTGTCTGAAAACGCCTCCTACCTTGTTCTTGATCTCACACTTTTTCAAGAAACTTTCAATTTTGCCTTGGCCGTTTTAGCAATGCTTCCGTCGTGAATTAGGTTTAGGTTACTTGTATATGTATAAGGCAAGCATTCTAGGTCAAAATATGGGCTTGTATCTTTGTGTATTGAAGTTTTGAGATTTTGTTGACCACCATTGAAGACCTTTCCATATTTGGTTCAAATCTAGGATTTTATGCACAAAAAAGGCTTAGCAAGAATTGGCTAGCTGGCATATGGCATATAAAAGCTATTCAAATCACAAAGATACTATTCCATTAATTTTTAGATTTTATTTGAATTATTATGGATTTAAAATGAATTAAATCAATAAAAATTAAATAAAATAGAAAAATAAATGTTTGATCTTGAAATTAAGCATGGGACACGTGTGTGGCATGACAAGGCTGAATCAAGTGGAAGAAAGTGGTCCCTTTTGTCAAAAATTGAAGTTTTAAGGATAGTTGACTTTTTCAAATTCATAAAAATTTCCCAACTTCTCCAATGCATATCTTGCTCAATTTTGATCATATGAACATGTTCGTGGACATTTTGGAAAGGTCTTGAAGTCCTCTAACCAATGCCTTTGGTCCCATGTCATTTGGATTTACCAATCTCACGTTATGGTCTTTGACTTAAAGTGCATTTTTGTTGACTTTTGAAATTGACCTATAATGTAGAAATTGGTAACTTTTTGTGAGATCATTTCTTGGACTTGGAATGTGAAGATGAGTTGTAGGAAATGTCATCCCCTTCAAAATGAGCATTGGATGGGATTTTTCTAATGAACCATGAAAAAGTTATGCCATTGTCAATATACAGTTGACTTTTCTATTGTCCAAAAATAGAAACTTTTGCATCTTTGATGATTTTTGAGCCATGCTTGAGGAATCATGATCAAGACTTGATAAAATGATGATTGTGTGCTCAAAATAAGATGTTGACCAAAAATTTTGACTTTTGACTGTAAAATGACCATTTTACCCCTATAGTTGACTGTAGAGCAACTAGGGCCTTTTGACTGTGCAATTTGACCCTGTGAGTCTTGGAACTTGCCATGTAGGTACTTGGCAATGTATGTATGCATATGGTACTTGTTTGAGCCCTTGAAAACCCCAAATTCATTGAAGGAACCAAAGCCCTAATTTTGACTGGCTTAGGAGGATGTTTGACTGTGCAACCCTTGAGTAGTCTTGAACCATTTGAAGGTGATTCTTGACATATCTTGAGGAATATGGGAGGGAAAATTTTGGGGTACAACAGTTGCCCCTGTTCAATCTTCTTAGACCTGAGGATGTAGATTGGCTTGCGTGCCTTTCGTGATCCGAAGGTGGAAGATGATTGAACACTAGAGTGCCCAGAAATTTGCACTCGCATAGTGGAGTATCAGCAATGTGATGACGGGAATGGGCTTACAGATGCCATTTGGAAAGATGGTGGATAGGAGGATGGGCTTATAGATGCCATCTGAAGGTTTCGATCGCGTAAGAGAGTCCTTAGTGAGAACTTGCGTACCTGAGAAAGAAAGATAATTTCCTGGCCTGTTACAGGTGTTGATCTTCAAACTCTTCGTGCAAATATGCCCTGGATAGATACAGGTATCGAATCTACAATCAATCGCTCACAGATATGCCCTGGCTAGATACAGGTATCGAATCTGGAATTAGTCGTCTACAGATATGCCCTGACTAGATACAGGTATCAAATCTGGAACTTCAAACTCTTCATGCAGATATGCCCTGGCTAGATACAGGTGTCGAATCTACAATCAATCGCTCACAGATATGCCCTGGCTAGATACAGGTATCGAATCTGGAATTAGTCGTCTACAGATATGCCCTGGCTGGATACAGGTATCGAATATCTAAACTCTTCATGCAGATATGCCCTGGCTAGATACAGGTATCGAATCTGGAACTGGTCGTCTACAGATATGCCCTGGCTGGATACAGGTATCGAATCTGGAATTGGTCGTCTACAGATATGCCCTGGATGGATACAGGTATTGAATCTCTAAACTCTTCATGCAGATATGCCCTGGCTAAATACAGGTATCAAATCTACAATCAATCGCTCACAGATATGCCCTGGCTAGATACAGGTATCGAATCTGGAACTACGAGAGTTGATGGTAATCGTCTTTTAATTGACCTTTTTCCTGAAAAGGCAAACATTATTCGTATGCAATGTCATGATGTGTGAAATGCATGATGTCATGATGAGATCGTGTCGTATGCACTTTATCATATATGTAAGCAGGATGTATGAAATGTGATATGTTTATGAATGTGTTTTCGTCTGGGAAAATAAATCCTTGACGAATGTCGGGAGCTTGTTGAATCCTGGGCTGATATTTGAAGAGTAGAGTTCTTTGTTTCAGCTGGGGATGATGATTGCAAGAATAAACCGATAGGAGAAGATGACTCCGTTGGGGGATAAACTTGGCGAAGATATTACTCTGCGGGGAATTACTCTGTGGGAAGAGATACTTCGCTGAAAATTTGATGATAACTCCGCTGGGGATACCGTTGATATGTTTTGTTGAGGGATTTTGATGAATTCCGCTGGGAGATAGGAAGAACTTCGCCGAGAACGATCTTTCCGTGGTAATTAGCTGAGGATAACCCAGTTATAGGCTCTGGTGGGGGATAACCTTCTGAATAAAGTCGGGGAGAGGCTTTTGCACTCTGCGGGGGACAAGCTTCCAGAATCTTCTGGGGATAAGCTTCCAGAATCTACTGGGGAGGATGATTCAACTCTCCTGGGGAAACTTTTTGGACTGTACTGGGGAGATTGATTCCACTGGGGTGTCTATATTCCGTCGGGGAACAATCTTATATTTCCGTCGAGGAATATTAAGACTGCCGGGGATGCTTGCTGAGGGGTATCTATACTCCGCTGGGGAATGATAAGATTTACTGGGGATACCCAACTTCCTTAAGGCTGACAGTAGACTAACTCTACTTGGGGAGAGTATCACTGACTTGTTGGAGATACTGTGCCTTTTCGGGGCTGATGGGAGACCAACTCTGCTTGGATGGAGTATTTGCTGAATCTTACCTTACTCTGCGGGGAGTGAAGGTATCTTGGTTACGTTCTTCAGCCGAACCTACCTTGGTACCTTGGTGGATAGAGCAACTAGATCGCTTAAACAACTCATTATTACCCCTGTTTCTAATGTCACTTGTAATTAGTCCTTTGTTTCGTATGCAAATATTTGTGATCAACAATTAATGTCAAATGCATATATCAAATGAACATTGGACGTTCTTTGCAAAACAAAACAGGTAAAGGAAAAACAATTGGCAATTTGGCTGGAAAAGTGAATTTGTATTGATTTTGAAATTTGCCTGTAAATAGGCGTTTTTGTACAAGAGGCTGACGTCCTAGTAAGAGAACGCCGCCGAACAACATAGAGTTTATACAATTTTGAATAGGAAAACAAAACAGCTATGTGAAAAATCCCACTGGGTTCCAACTCTGCTATCTCTTTTATGTCTTCAAGCGTCTCATCACTTGGCTGCTTAGTTGAAGATGAAGCTGGCTGATCGGTGTCGTCCGAGCCTGATGGTTGATACCGAAGTCTGGATGCAAGGTGATCCAATGAGACATAGTATTACGCTTTAATCCCTAACTTTTGCCTGGACCGCCCTTTCGGGTTTTCAGTCCACCGGGATACCCATTTTTGCCCAAGCCGCCTTTTCAGGTTTTCGACTTGCCGGGTGTACAGATTTTTTCCATTTCATCCCTTATTTTTGCCCGAACCCTTTTGGTTCGCCGGGAAGCCCTTATTTTTGCCTAGGGGTGTCAACCTAGCGGGTCTTTAATTCATGCGTAGTATCTTTTTACTATGTCTGCATTGGCGGGGTGAGGAAGGTCGTCACCATCCATGGTGGTTAGAATCATAGCTCCTCCTGAGAAGATATGTTTAACCATAAATGGCCCTTCGTACGTAGGGGTCCATTTGCCCCTGGGATCACTTTGAGGTAGAATGATGCGCTTGATTACCAGGTCCCCAACTTGATACTCTTGTCGTCTGACTTTCTTGTTAAATGCCTTGATCATCCGTTTTTGGTACGTCTGACCATGACAAATAGCAGTGAGTCTCTTTTCGTCTATTAGATTCAGCTGATCAAGCCGGGTCTGGATCTAGTCATCTTCGCTCAAACCTGCATCCTTCATTATCCGGATAGAGGGTATCTAGACTTCAATAGGCAAGACTGCCTCCATGCCATAGACCAAGGAAAAAGGTGTTGCCCCTGTTGACGTCCTTGCTGAGGTACGGTACCCATGAAGAGCAAACGGTAACATCTCGTGCCAATCTTTGTAGGTCACTGTCATCTTCTGCACAATCTTCTTAATATTCTTATTTTCCGCTTCGACAGCCCCATTCATCTTCGGCCGGTAGGGAGAAGAGTTGTGGTGTTGTATCTTGAATTGCTCGCAGAGCTCAGTGATCATCTTGTTGTTAAGATTGGTACCATTATCCGTAATGATCCTTTCAGGTACACCATATCGACAGATCAGGTTGTGCCGAATGAACCGTGCCACGACGTTCTTGGTTACGGTAGCGAAGGAAGCTGCTTCAACCCACTTTGTGAAGTAATCAATCGCTACTAGGATGAATCGATGCCCGTTGGATGCCGTAGGTCTGATCTCGCCGATCATATCAACGCCCCACATTGCAAAAGGCCAAGGTGCTGTCAAGACGTTCAGAGGAACTGGAGGAATGTGCACCTTATCAGCATATATCTGGCATTTGTGACACGTCCGAGAATGTTGGTAACCGTCGGCTTCCATTGTGGACCAGAAATATCCTGCCCGAAGGATTTTCTTTGCCATGGTATGTCCACTGGAATGAGTTCCGAAGGTACCTTCATGCAGCTCTGCCATGATTCTTTCTGCTTTCGTCTTATCCACACAACGCAGTAAAGTTGAATCATGGTTTCGTTTGTAGAGAATGCCGTTGCTGAGGAAGAACTTTGCCGCGAACCTTCTCAGAAACTTTTTGTCATTAACAGATGCACCCTCGGGGTATTCTTGAGCTTCCAAGTACCTCTTCACTTCATGATACCAAGGTTTTTCAGTTACCTCTTCAGCCTCAAGATCGCAGCAATGTGCAGGTTCGTCCATCTTCCAGATAATGATCTGGGGAGCCTCGTTGTCCCATTTGACTTTGAACATAGAAGACATCGTAGCTAGCGCGTCCGCCAACTGATTCTCCTCTCTTGGGAAGTGTTCAAAAGTTATCTCCTCGAAGTGAGGAATCAACGTCAACACATACTCTTTGTAAGGAATAAGATTTGGGTGTTTCGTATCCCACTCGCCTTTGATCTGATTGATCACGAGAGCGGAATCTCCGAAGACACTCAGAAACTTGATCCTTAAGTCAATTGCAGCTTGAAGAACCATGATACATGCTTCATACTCTGCCATGTTGTTGGTGCAGTTGAAACATAGTCGGGCGGTGAGTGGAGTATGAGTGCCTTTAGGGGATATGATCACGGAGCCAATACCGTTACCCAAAGTGTTTAAGGCTCCGTCAAAGTGCATAGACCATCGGGATCCTTCCTCAGGTCCTTCATCCGGTCCAGGTACTTCACAATCAGTCACTACCGTGATATTCTCGTCTGGAAATTCAAAGTTCATCGACTGGTAATCGTCCAATGCCTGGTGTGCCAAATGGTCTGCCAACACACTTCCCTTGATTGCTTTCTGAGTCGTGTACTGGATGTCGTATTCGGTCAAGATCATTTTCCATCTTGTTATTCTTCCGGACAAGGCGGGCTTTTCGAAGATATACTTTATTGGATCCATTTTTGAAATTAACAGAGTAGTGTGAGTCAACATATACTGTCTCAGCCGGCGAGCAGCCCATACCAAAGCGCAACAAGTTTTCTCGAGCAGTGAGTATCGGGTCTCACAGTCGGTAAACTTTTTGCTAAGGTAATAAATAGCATGCTCTTTTCGGCCAGACTCGTCATGCTGCCCCAGCACACACCCCATCGAGCTGTCAAGTACTGTCAAGTATAAGATTAGAGGTCTCCTTTCAACCGGTGGCATAAGGATGGGTGGCTCTTGGAGATACTCTTTGATTCTTTCGAAAGCGGCCTGACATTCATCGTTCCAACGTACCACTTGATCTTTCTTCAGTAGCTTGAAGATTGGTTCACAGGTAGCAGTTAGATGCGAGATGAATCGGGCAATGTAGTTCAGCCGTCTGTGATACGGTGGGAGAACTGACTATGGTTTTGCGTTTGTTTTCGCAAATGTTTCGGTTGAGCAAGAGTCTCCACCGACTTTTTATTTTATCCTAAGGAAAGGTTTAAAAAGCACAGCAAAAACCTTTGAGATATTTTCTTGGGTTCGGGGAGTAGATTATAGAAAGGGAAGGTATTAGCACCCTTTCTATCCATGGTTATCCATGGGCTCTTAGGTACTTGCTTAGATCAACTTGCTTTGGCTTTCAATTGTTTGAAATGGTGCTTTGTGTGTGGTTTTGAAAATGTTTTGTAAAAGATACCTTGTCTAGGCTACCCTTGTAACAATTCTTTACTCGAATGTTTTACAAAAGGTGTTTGTCTTTTTGAAAAGATGTTTCAAGGTTTTTTGAAAATTTGTTTTGAAAGTGTTTGTGAAGCGTGGTTTGAAAAATAGGCAAGTGTTTTTGTTTTGCAAGTTGACAAGTACTTAAGAGCTATCTACCCTAAAGTTCTCAAAGATTTTTGCTATGTTTTAACCCTTTTAACAATTTTGTTCCACCATTGCATTTGGTGGACAATCTTGTGTTAGGATGTGAAAGGGACGGGTGCGGGTCATCGTTTAGACCATAATTGCAATGGTGCCAAGTATCTTTGGGCAATTTTCCTTTAAGGGACTTGATCATTTTTAGGCAACTTTCGAAAGCGTCATCGAGGGACTATGATCATTTGATTGTGTTTGTTTTGCCCAAAGAGACCTAACATGCAATATGGCCCATTTATTTGAAGGCAACAAGTGGAATACCCTAGGGGTGCAAGTGTGATTAGTGTTGTCCATTTTCATGCTTGATTATCTTGAAATTAGGTCAAACTATTTTGTTGTTTTTATTTGCATACAAACTCTAATTCTAACATGGTATATTTAGAAAGCATTAAAGTGCGAAAATTAAAGTTCCTAAGCTATTACAACACAATATGGGAAGGAGGATACAAATGTTCAAATGGGGGGGGGGGGGGGGGGGGGGGGGGGGGTATTTGATAAGGAATTTAAACCTAGCTATTACATCAATTTGGAATTATTTACAAGATATTTAATTGCACAAATTAAATGGAAGTAAAATAAATATGCAAGATGCAAAAAGATGTTTTTATGTGTATGAAAAAAGAGTATTTTTATATGTCAAATAAACAAAAATAAAAAAGTATTATTTTTTGGAGTTTTTATGTATTTAGGGCAAAACCCTAATTTATTAAATAAAAGTATTAATTATTCAATATATACAATATTTAATAATCATGTACAAAAATAAAATAAAAATGAAGTATATTTATAAAAAAAAGGTATTTTTAACATTAAATATTAATAAAAATAAAAATGTATATATTTTTTGTATTTTAACCTAAATATTCTAATAAATATATATGTATTTGTATTATTTACTAAATATATGTTATACATACAAAATAATAATATTTAACATTTATAAAAAAAGGTATATTTCATATAAAATATTTTCAGAAGATAAAATAAAATAAAAATCAGAAAATAAATGAGTTTGCATTATTTTTGGTATTTTTAAATAAAAGTATGTTTATATATTTATTTATGTACAAAATAACCATCTAAACAAATAAATGCCTAATAAATTCAAAAATGGTTTAAAAAATTATTTTTATATTTTTAATATCATGAGTAAAAATAAATAAGTCAGAATAAAAAAAGAAAAGTCAAAAAATCATGAAAATAAACATAATGGGCCTAGGGGTGTCAATGTAACAAAAGGGTGTAAAAAGAAATAGGAAACAAAGCCCAGCCCACATGGAGCTTCTTCAACCTCCAGCCATTCTTGTTCAAAAACTCGCGCTTCTCAGGCTTGTTCAAACATCCTGATTCCTTGAGTTTTAGCAAAAACTTACAACACCAAAAATGTTAAGCATCCTCTCACGAGTTCACACATATAAAGAACATGATTTAACTCTCAGAAATGAGAGAGAATTTCTTCTCCCCCAATTCTTAACCTAATTTTTGTTCAATGTTCAGACTTAAAATTCTCTAAGCATACATAATATAAATGAAATCTAATTACATGGACATGTTCAGGGCTATGAATGTGACATGTTTTCTTCACAAACCTAAAGCTAACAATGCCTTGATAGAGAGATTCGAGTTCGTGAACTTACCTGTTCAGTTGAAGTTGTATCTGGTGATTGAGGTGTCTTCAATGCAAGGTGATGATTGGTACAGCTTCCTTGATGTCCAGGGATGCTATTCCAAGCTTTACTTTGTCTTGAAACCTTTTGAATCGTGCTATGGAACTTCAACTGCAAAACAAGAAAATGAAAATGGTGATGTTGCCTGGGAGTGTTACAGGTCGTGTTTGAGGTTTGGAATAGTTTCAAGGGATGATGTGGGATGTGTTTGAAGTGTTTTTAGCAAGAATGCATGGAAGGTTTGAGCTATGGAACTCAAACTGCATGGATGCCCTGTTTTGAGCAGTTCAAAGGTGATTCTGTGAATGGGAAGGCAATGGAGGTGGTTGACTCGTGTTCTAGCTCAGTTAGGATGTTTAGGATATGTTTGACAAGTTTGCTTAAGGCTTTGTTTACATGAATGATAGTTGTTGTACAAAATGCTATGTTTCTTCACCCTTAAGCAAAAGATGGCCACTTGGTGTTCTAGACTGATGCAGGCCCCCAAGCTATGCTGCTAACCTTCCCCTTGATCAGTGTGTTTTGTTCATAAACTTGTGCCTCAGAGATTTTCTTTGTACCTTCTTGATTTACCAATTGACATAAAGTGCAACTTTTCAAGAATGGCTAATTTGCTTTTTCTATAAATGGCTTAGTTCAACATGTAATGCTTAAACTCATAAAACAAGGCCTTGGCACAATGAGTTAGCATTAAATTATTGAGTGCAAATGGGATATAGGACCTGTAATCAAGGAAAGCATGCTGAATTCAAAATGGCACAAATGTATGAACAATAAACTTGGCCAAATCAAAAGTGAGTTTTTCCCATATTGCCAAATTCGATTCTCCCTAACCATGAGGTTGTTTGATGAGTTCTTGGACATTTTGGAAAACTTGGAATGTGTACTACAATCCATCTTTGAAATGAAAATTGAAATTCCAAGTGGAAGTATATGAAAAATGGTCTTGAAGTTAGGCAAAAATCCTGCCTAAAATAAGTCAAATTTTCTCTAAGTTAAGAATGGTTTGGTACCCTTGTTCCAAAAATTGTAACTTGAGCTACAAGCTTCTTTTGGGAAAACTTTGTGAATCAAAGTTGTAGATTATGCAATAGGATACAACTTTCATGTTTTGACTTTTGCTTGAATCCAAATGAATCTTGGTGAGAAAGTGGGGCAAAGTTAGGAAAAAATTAGGGTTTTTCATAACTTAGAAAAATTCTAAGTTATGAAAAATCTTCATTTTAAACCCTAATTTGCATTTCTTGATTTCTTGATGAATAAGTTTCATGATTTGGCATGTTTTGATGAAAAATGAATCTTGACACTTGATTTTGACCAAAAAGTCAAAGTTTGACTTTTCAGTATACAGTCAAAATTGATCAATTGACTGAGAAATTCAACTGTCAATCTTGTGTATTTGGGATCTTTTGAACTTGTTGAGCATGTCAAGATAATTCCATGGTGTCCTTAAGTCCATATGTGAGCTTGGTTTGCCATTGGCTAGGTTAAACAGTCAAAAATTGCCTTTGTGCAGTCAAAACCCTAAAAATGACCATTTTGCCCTTTTGGTGATCTGATCAAATTTCTTGTGGAATTGTGATCCAAACTTGATCAAATGGTCCATGTGAGTTAATAATGTTGATGTGGGTCAAATTTCATGAGGTTTGACTGTCAATTGGCCACAGTTGACTTTTTCCCCAACACAGTTGATTTCTAGGTCAACTGTCCAATTGACTGGGCAAAATTTGGAATCAAGACTTGAAACTTGATGTGGATAAACTTGGGGGTCCAATATGAAGCATGAAAGTCATCTTAGGAATTTTTGGTCAAAACATCTTTGTGCAAACACAAACCCTAATTTGGGTCAACAGTGCAAGGAGAAGTCTTGAGCAGATGAAACCCTAACTGGATCTTGAGTTCCAAAGGCTTTGTGATGAGAAATTATTGAGAAAATGGGAGGGCAAATTTTGGGGTACAACACCGTCCTAGAAAGCCTCTGACTTCTTTTTCTGTCTTGGGAGCTGGCATCTCTTGTATGGCTTTCACCTTGGCAGGGTCCACTTGAATACCTTTGTCACTTATGACAAAACCTAGCAATTTTCCAGATCTTACCCCAAAGGTGCATTTGTTCGGGTTCAACCTCAGCTTGTACAACTTCAGACGGTCAAACAGCTTTTGTAGATGGTCAAGGTGTTCCTCCTCAGTTTGGGACCTTGCAATCATATCATCGACATATACTTCAATCTCATGATGGATCATGTCATGAAATAAAGCAACCATGGCATGTTGGTAGGTTGCCCCAGCATTCTTCAACCCAAAAGGCATGACCTTGTAGCACAAGGTGCCCCACTTAGTAACAAAAGTGGTCTTCTCCATGTCTTCAGGAGCCATCTTGATTTGATTATAACCTGAGAACCCATCCATGAAGGAGAATACCTTATGCTGAGCAGTATTGTCCACTAGAACGTCGATGTGAGGCAGAGGGAAATCATCCTTAGGGTTGGCCCTATTCAAATCCCTATAATCAACACACATTCTGACCATACCATATTTCTTCGGCACTGGAACCAAATTAGCAACCCACTGAGGGTAAGAAGTCATTGCTAGAAACCCGACATCAAATTGTTTCATAACCTCAGCCTTGATTTTCTCGGACATCTCTGGACGCATACGTCGGACCTTCTGTTTTACTGGAGGGCATTCTTCCTTGGTAGGCAGGTGATGAACCACAATGTCGGTATCCAACCCAGGCATGTCTTCGTAAGACCAGGCAAAGATTTCCACATAATCATGCAACATCTGAATCAACCGTTGTTTCACACTGAGCTCTAGATTGGCACCAATCTTGACTTCCTTTCTGTGTGTCTCAGTACCCAGATTTACCGTTTCCACTGGCTCTTCATGTGGCTGAATGGCCCTCTCTTCCTGGAGTAGCAGTCTTGCAAGCTCACCAGGCACTTCGCAATCATCTTCACCTTCGTCTTTGGCTAAGTTGATCGGATTTTCGAAGTCATAACTGGCAGTAGCAGAGTCGTTACCAGTGGGATCCAGAGTGGATTGGAACCTGTATAGGTGAGTGTGTGTAAATATAGTTGTTTTGCAATATATATAATAAAGAAAGAAAAGGAGCGCAAGATTTGAAATGCGAAAACGTCCAATGCTTTTATTAATGATATATGAAAGTGACACACAAAAGCCCTCACAAATGAAGCCACGGTGCCCCGGGTAAGACATCGGGCCATAAAGTTTAGTAATATTGTTTGTTACAAATTCAAAACAAAGGAGTTCATTACTGAGTGACAAAAGTAATAGGTATGAAATCTTTTGCCGTCCAGTTGCTTGGTTCACCGTTGGTCGTTAGGTAGATCCAGCTGTCGAACTCAGATTCTTCCGCTTCGTCTTCAATAGCATTTACTCCCGGGTTGGTGATGAACATAAGAGGTCTTCCAATCGTTGCCTTACGAACAGCCCTCTGAGCTTCTGCAGAGAAACCCAAACCAAACTTGTCAGTCTTTGGAGTGAAATCAGGAAGTCGGCCCCAATTTGCGCACTCACCCTTCTCGATAACAGCCCGGGCATCCTTTAAGGAAGCCATCTTCAACGGAGAATCTTCTTCAGTCACAGTCTCTGCTGACGCCAGTGTCTGAGGCACCTCTTCAAAGTGTTGAAAGGGGGTCTCAATGAACTCCCCATCCATCTCTACATACCGGAACGAGTTGAGGTGGCTGACCATGTATTCTTCTTCCCCTTGAACTGTTACAATCTTCCCTCTGATCGGGTACTTAAGCTTCTGATGTAATGTGGAGGTCACAGCTCCAGCCTTGTGGATCTATGGACGACCCAGCAAACAAGAATAGGATGGTCGGATATCCATCACATAGAAAGTAGAATCAAAAACTTGGGAACCAACCCTGATTGGAATGTCAACTTCCCCATGTACCATCCTTTTCGACCCGTCAAAGGCCCGGACAACAATGTTACTAGGCTTGAGCTCTAAACCCTCACAATCCAACCTGTCTAGGGCCTTCTTGGGTAATACGTTCAACGAAGAACCGGTGTCTACCAACACATGGGCAAGAGTAGTGCCCCTGCATTCAATGGAGACATGCAGGGCGTCGTTATGGTTCTTTCCTTTGGCAGTCAGATCGGCGTCAGAGAAACCCAAACCATTATCAGCAATCAAGTTGGCCACACAATTGGTAAATTGATCAGCAGACGTTTCTTGTGGCACATGGGCCGTCTTCAGGAAGGAAATCAGGGCCTTGGCATGGGCCTCTGAACACAACAACAGTGATAGCATAGAAATTTTAGAGGGGGTGTGCCCCAGCTGCTCAACTACATTGAAATCACTCTTCTTGATAATTTTAAGAATCTCTTCCATCTCTTGCTTGGAAGCTTCAACATTGATGGTTTTTGGTGCCTCCGTCTGGGCAGGCACATCAGTAGCAATCCCTTTGCCCCGAGCGTCAGATGACTCGGCAGCAGGGGTAGAAATAGGAACTTGGTCAGGCAGGGAAGTGGGCACACTTGCAGGTGTAATGACAAGAGGTCTCTGAATAGCTAGTGGCGCAATATCAGGTGAGAAGAGCCTACCACTACGAGTGACTTTGGCAGGCCCAGTGATGTTGATGACGCCGGTACTAGTATCAAACTCTTGTTTTACTCCAAGCACATAAACATCCGCCCTATAGTGCCACGGGACAGCTTTGTCAGATTTATAGGGGATGGGCCCCGAAACAGTGATGATGATAGGAGCAATCTTCTGAGTAGACATGATTTTGACAGGCTTCTTTGAGGGAGCCTTAGGAGGGTTGTTAAAAATAGTAATAATGGACACTTATTCAGCAGGGATAGCAGGAACAGCAACCTTCTCAAACAAGATCTCTTTATTATCCATCAGGTTTTGGATGCCTGACTTCAACAAAGGACAACCAGCAGGTGAAACAGCACATAGATGGAAAACTTTACTACATCCCGGAAATAAACCGGCTAGCAACAGGTTCCTTTTGACGGCCAATAACGGAGTAACAATCTCATCCACAGAGGCTACATACCGGTCTTCTTCCACAGCATTCACTCCATGCTGGGGCATGGGAGCAGTCACAACATTGGGCCTTTCGGGCGCCTCGAACTGTATTTCTTTAGCATCAATAAGGTCTTGAACCTTATTCCTCAGAGCCCAACAATCATCCGTAGTATTCCCCGGGCTGTCAGAGTGATAAGCGCAGTGGGCGTTGGGATTGTACTTTGGAGATGTGGTGTTCACTACCTTCGGAGCTTCTTTGACAGTTACCAGATGTGTTGACAGCAGTTGCGGCAATATCTGAGACAGGGTCATGCTGAGCCGAGTGTACTGCCTTTTGGGTCTCTTACCCCTTGGTTGGTTATACTGCTGAGGAGCAGCAGCAGGCTTTGAAATTACCACCGCGTTGACAGCTTGGCGGCGTTCCGGTTTATTATGTCTCCTGGGACCATACACAGCACTAGATTCTTTCTTGAAGGGCTTCTTTTCAGTACTCGAGGAGGCACCTTTCTGTATCTTCCCTGACTTGATACCAGCGTCTATCCTCTCACCGGTTAAGATCAGACCTGTAAACCCAGCAGAAGAATTACCAATCAGATGGTTGAAGAACGGACCAGACAGGGTCCCCAAGAACATGTCAACGAGTTCACGGTCAGTCAATGGCGGTTGCACCCTTCCAGCCAGGTCTCTCCACTTTTGCGCATACTCCTTAAAACCTTCTCCCGTCCCTAGCGGCATACCCTGGAGTTGGGTGCGCGTAGGAGCGAGGTCGAAATTATACTGATACTGCTTATAAAATGCAGTAGCCAAGTCCTCCCAGTTTCGAATACTGGCCCCATCCAGCTGATAGAACCATTCGAGTTGAGTCCCTAAAAGACTATCCTGGAAGAAATGGATCCATAGATTCTTGTCTGCAGTGTAAGGTTGGATCTTCCTTACATATGATCTGAGATGCAGCTTAGGACAGGAAGCCCCGTCGTACTTCATAAAGGCAGGTGCCTTGAACTTGTGTGGGATCACCACCCCAGAAGATAAACCTAGATCTCCAAAATCCAATCCAGGCACGCGTTGGATCTCCATAGCACTTAATCGGTCCTCCAGCTGTTTGTACCTGTCCTCAGCAGGAGGGTACTGTTCATCATTGTAATCTGTCTCGTTGTCGGAGACCACGGGACTAGGAACCTCTCTCCCTTGGGGGTTGTCTTTCCCAACAGATGGGGTAGTCAGCTCAGCTTCATTCTGCAGTGTATTCCTGTATCTGCGCTCGGTATTGAACAGCACAGTCCTCTTCTTCTTCTTCTTCAAAAGCAGAGTCTTCAATTCCTGTTGACCCTTGGCTAAGCTCATGACCAGCTCTTGGAACTGGGAATTCTGGGCCTAGAGGGCCTTGATAGCTTGTTCAGTAGTAGGCTCAGAAGACATGATGATTGCTGAAATAAACAGCGAAGAAGATGAGTGACCTGTAAAAAAGAGTACCTGTTATGCACATGATGCATGATATGCTATTTATGCAATGCATTCAAGGGTTCGAAAATTCAAATTCGTTGTAGACAAAAAGGAAGACACGTTATATTAAGAAATAATTTGTTCAGTACATCAATGCCTCATGGGCGAAATATTACAAAATACTTAATCCCAAAAGACACTGCGCATCCTCTTTGGAGCGATGTAGGTATTGAGGGTCTTTTCCTCGTGAGGTAGGCGGGTGAGCTCCAAGACCTTCTTCTCACTGGCATGTAGACTGGTTTCAAGAGAATTTTGTTCTTCCTTGATTTGGATCCATCTTTTTTGCATTTCTTCCCAAGATGTTGGCATGTCAGGATGTTGAATGGTGTATGGCACCTCTCCTTCCAAAACTGGCTCTTTGATCACGGGGAGAACATGAGGATATGGCATCACCAGCTTCTGGGAGCGGGCTCGTACCCACTTGAGATAAGGCTCAAGGGGAATGGAGTTCTTGTTCCCCAGTGTCTTACTATCTACCTTGTTGGGCATCCTCCAAGCTCTGATGAATCTCTGGCGAAGTCCTTGCGTATCATTGTCGAAGTCAAAAACTATGTCAGGAATTAACATGTCATGAGGGCCATCCCTCCGAGCATATCCAAACTGTCTCAAAGCCAGACATGGGTTGTAACTAATGCCCCCTCTAATTCCAAGTAAAGGAACATTAGGAAACTCTCTGCAACGATCAATGATAGTGACATTTTCTCTGGACCGAACACCAATGTATATCAGCATGTGTAAGAGTCATTAATCATTGTGACCATCTCAAACCCCGCTCGTTCTTCAAAACTGATTGTGGAAGGTGCGAAATAAACCACCTTGCCAGGAGAGGAGTGAAGCACATGAGAACACCTCTTTTTCTCATGGTTCGAGTGTAACATGAGTGGAGGATGTCCCCAAGCAATGTAGGTATGGGATTCTTGGATATGAAGATCTTAACAGCATTGATATCTATAAGCTGATCTGGATTCGGGAACAACCCCAACCCATAGACAAGGAGTGCCACAACTTCTTCAAAGGCTTGTAGGTCAAGGGTATTCCAACATTCTTGTGCCTTCTCAAACAAGAACTTTGCCAAGAATCCTTTGATACCACTTCTAACTTCCCAATGTGCCTTGATGTCAGATGGTTGTAGACGTAATGCTTTAGCAACCTCTTCATGTTTTGGTTCCCTTTCCGTACTGTTGTAGGGTAGTTGACTGAGAATGGGAACCCTCAGAAGCTGAGAAAACTCTTCTAAAGTAGGCACCAATTGATAATCCGGGAAAGTAAAACAGTGGTGCAAGGGGTCAAAGAACTGGAACAACACTTTCACCATATCCTCTTCAATGTCGGTATTGACCAAGCTGATGAGTCTACCATGCCTTTCACTGAAGGAAGAGTTCTCGGGAATCCTGGATGTAAGCTCCTTAAGCTGAGGAGGGATGCTTACAAGGTTGACCTGAATTGTCTTTCTGCGGATAGTTTCCATGTCCTACAAAACAAGAGCAAAGATGAAGATTTGAACCCTTGAAGTGGTTAGTAAATGCATATGATGCTTTATGATGTTATGATAAAAGCACACCACAAGTATTCACAAAAGGCAAACATGATAAGGCACACAAGTCACACCAGACAGCCCTTAGAGTTTAGGCCAGCATGAGGTCTAGGTATTACCCTCTTGAAGTTGGTGGGCTCAAAACCTGTCCTATCAAAAGTAACCGGGTTCTAAGGATCTCAATATCATTGGGTTATTTTCTATGTTCATTGTTTTGATTTAGCCACTGAACTGGCGATCAAAATATTCCAAGAAAACAACCCTCAATGAGTGTAGTATCGAGTATCTACCAACTTCGGACTGCACCAAAGTCGGCCATCTCACTACCCCTAAAGAGGCCAGGATGGTCAAGTAAGGTTCCTAAGGTCAGTTGATGCTTCACGACACCACGCAGCGGCCCCGTACTCTCCTTGACTTGACTCAAGGGTTACCGGTACTCACCAAAGTGCCACATCAACGTAGCAACTGCTTCAACCGTGTCGGTATAACCCGCACAGTTCCCTCACAGTTTCTTGCTACTTCTAAAAGGTATCCCCCAGATCCGGGTTAGGATCTATGAAACTCCAAGACAGGCCTACAATATTAAAGCAAACAAAGCAAGCAATTGAAAACAAGAGTGGTCTAATCCTAAGGTACACCTCACTTATTAGAATCCCCAGCAGAGTCGCCAGTTCTGTGATCGGTGGAAATAGAACTGGCTGTTTTTTAAGCTGGTTCGTGAAATGTCGCGGTAAGCAATAGTTGCCACCGTCTTTTATGTTCTCTAACAAGGAAAGGACAAAAGCACAGCAAAATTCCTTTTCGAGATGTTTCTCGGTTCGGGAGGTGGATTTATAGAAAGGGAAGGTGTTAGCACCCTTTCTATATGTGGTTATCCACGGGCTCTTAGGTACTTGCTCACTATGTTTTCAAAAATTGTTTGCTTTTCAAGTGTTTGTGGGCTTTGAAAAAAAGTTCATTTGAAAACTTCTAGGTAACTCTTGTATCTATCCTCAAGAGTGTATGAAGTATTTGTTTGAAAAAACTTTTTGAAAGTGTAGGTGCGAAAAGATGTTTTTGTTTTTTGAAAGAGCAAGTACCCAGAAGAAATCTACCTACTCTAAGGAATTAGGCTGTATAAGAGTCCTTTAGACAGTACTATCCCACTATTGAGAAGCAGGTAGCACCGTCGTTGGAGTTATTCGGGTCAATTCAATTATTAGGGACATGTGTGGTCACCAAAGAAATGGTAGGATGCCTTAGCGGTAACCCTAATGTCCTAGATCCTTTTTTATCTGAGGCAACCGTTTCGAGGCAACTGGATCTTTAGACAGGAGGGCGACCTCTAAAACACCCTATACTTGATGACCACGTCGAGGGAACCAAGTGAGGCGTACCCTAGTAGTGGTATGTGAACGTGTGTTAGGTTTCATGTTAAATTGTCTTTGCATGCATCATTGTGAGCTACAGATTGATTTTATTTTTCATACAAGTCTTATCATGCATAATTAACAGTTTAATAATTTGTGGGAAATAAAGTGCGGAAGGTAAATCTACGCTATTACAAGGCGCGGGTATATACATCGCCAAAAACAAACCCTTTGGAAAAAATAAACTACGAGAAAATAAATAAAGCGATAAAAGAGGTCCTAATTATGCTATTACATTCCCGGAACAGTTACATAAATAATAATCAAAAATAAATATGCGCGAAGAAATTGAATCGGGACGTCCTTAGGGTTTTGACCCTTTTTGAGAAAAGAAAAAAATTTGTCCTTTTTTGCATTTAATTGAATATTAAACCTAATAACTAATTAATTAATTAATTACAAGAACAAGGTATTTTTGTGTTTTTTAATGTTTTATGTATTAATGAAAATAAAATAAAGTCACAAAGTTAGTAAAACCCTAAGTCTAAATTAGTTTTATTTATTGTAAAAGAAAGTTTAAAGTTAACCTAATTAACTAATTAATTTGTTAGAATTTAAAAATAAAGTGAAATTAATAAATATAATAATAATAAAAATATTTACATTTTTAATTTTCTAAATTTTTATTGGGAGAAATTAATTATGTTAATTTTAGTGATAATAATAATAATTAGAAGAAATAGTTAATAAATAAAATAGAAAATATAAAATAAAAGAAAAAGGAATGAACCAAGGGAGGTTCTGGGCCTAACAAGGAGGTTGATCTGGAAATTCCTGGCCCATTTGTTGGCCAGTCCGTTTGACCTTTGGAATCAGCTGTGCAAGCGTTGACTGAGAATCATGATGAACATCATCTCCTAGCCATTGGATTGAGGCGTAAGGCCACCTGGCGCGTTGATTTCTGGAGATACATGGTGGAGTGCTTTTGGGACGCTGCATGAGAACACGTTAAGAAAAACAATATCAAGTATTTTGGTGGACCTGGGATTCGAACCCAGGTCCCAAAGGTCTATGCATGTCCGTCCCAGCCACTGAGCCAATCGCTTCCATTCGTTATAATAATAGACAGTTAATATTATATATAATAAAAAGCAATATCCTGGAAATAAAAAAAATGCGCGCGTTTTAGTTTGAACGGGCCAATCAGACGCGCACACGCCTTCATCTTCTCCAACAGACCCTATACTTTTTCCTGCGGATTTGATTCCGCAACAAAATCCGTTGCCTTCTCTTATAATGAGCTCCAGGCCACGAAAACGCCAACCAAAGCCATCATCTTGTTCGTCTCGTCCTCCTAAATCCGTCCATGGCTATGGCTTGTATCAATTATTCCTGTAAAGTAAAAACCCAAATGCAAACCTCCAAAACCCTAGGTTCGGGTAGGGAGATCTAGGCTACAAGAATACAATTGAATAGTGCAGGATGCCTGGAAATTGGATGGTGAACACAAATATGCTAAAATATTAAAGAAAAGGCGCAAGAATTAGAGGTTGAGATTCCATGTTCATGGGCGAGTTTGTGAGAACTTACAGCATTGTATAGGGGGTCTTTGGACGTGGTATTGATCTCTTTAGGTTCAGTGGACAACAAGGAAGAAGGTCACGTTCTTATTTTTGTCTGAAAACGCCTCCTACCTTGTTCTTGATCTCACACTTTTTTCAAGAAACTTTCAGTTTTGCCTTGGCCATTTTAGCAATGCTTTCGTCGTGAATTAGGTTTAGGTTACTTGTATATGTATAAGGCAAGCAGTCTAGGTCAAAATATGGGCTTGTATCTTTGTGTATTGAAGTTTTGAGATTTTGTTGACCACCATTGAAGACCTTTCCATATTTGGTTTAAATCTAGGATTTTATGCAAAAAAAAGTCTTAGCACGAATTGGCTAGCTGGCATATGACATATAAAAGCTATTCAAATCACAAAGATGCTATTCCATTAATTTTTAGATTTTATTTGAATTATTATGGATTTAAAATGAATTAAATCAATAAAAATTAAATAAAATAGAAAAATAAATGTTTGATCTTGAAATTAAGCATGGGACACGTGTGTGGCATGACAAGGCTGAATCAAGTGGAAGAAAGTGGGCCCTTTTGTCAAAAATTGAAGTTTTAAGGATAGTTGACTTTTGCAAATTCATAAAAATTTCCCAATTTCTCCAATGCATATCTTGCTCAATTTTGATCATATGGACATGTTCGTGGACATTTTGGAAAGGTCTTGAAGTCCTATGACCAATGCCTTTGGTCCCATGTCATTTGGATTTACCAATCTCAAGTTATGGTCTTTGACTTAAAGTGCATTTTTGTTGACTTTTGAAATTGACCTATAATGTAGAAATTGGTAACTTTTTGTGAGAGCATTTCTTGGACTTGGAATGTGAAGATGAGTTGTAGGAAATGTCATCCCCTTCAAAATGATCATTGTATGGGATTTTTATGATGAACCATGAAAAAGTTATGCCTTGGTCAATATACAGTTGACTTTTCTACTGTCCAAAAATAGAAACTTTTGCATCTTTGATGATTTTTGAGCCATGCTTGAGGAATCATGATCAAGACTTGATCAAATGATGATTGTGTGCTCAAAATAAGATGTTGACCAAAAATTTTGACTTTTGACTGTAAAATGACCATTTTACCCCTACAGTTGACTGTAGAGCAACTAGGGCCTTTTGATTGTGCAATTTGACCCTGTGAGTCTTGGAACTTGCCATGTAGGTACTTGGCAATGTATGTATGCCTATGGGACTTGTTTGAGCCCTTGAAAACCCCAAATTCATTGAAGGAACCAAAACCCTAATTTTGACTGGCTTAGGAGGATGTTTGACTGTGCAACCCTTGAGTAGTCTTGAACCATTTGAAGGTGATTCTTGACATATCTTGAGGAATATGGGAGGGCAAATTTTGGGGTACAACACACATGCATAAATTCAGTGTCGTGTCTCATTGCATGCCTTGATGTTAGCATAAAAGATGTTGTGTGTGGTTGTTTATGCTTGTAAAATGTTGCTTATGACATGTAGGTGTGATATATGAATATAATAACTATGCATGATATATTTCTGTATACTTAATATTATACTTTCCTTTATAATTTTGTGATATCTCATCCATTCTGTTTGAATGTTTCCTCTATATGGGGAATGTTCATATAGTCGGGAGTACTTCATTGCAGTAGAGTTCGAAGAGGTTGCTCTTTAGTCTTGTTTTAGAGTTGGTGTTGTGCTTTGATACATAACATCGGGTTGGGGGATAAACACTTATTATATTTTGCATTATTTTCGTAATTTCTTGTGGAGTATTTTTAAACTCCTGGATAATTGATTTATGATTCATGTTGGATTAAAGTTATTTTGGATGACGAAATCAAATTATTTTTCACTGCTTAATAAAGTTAATTTTTAAGACTATGGTATTTGTTGTTTATCCGAAGGGTGTTATGTATCCCTTTTATTAATTTGAGCAAATTATGATTTTTTTTAGAAAGTGTAGCATGCTAAATGTTTTTTGAAGGAAACATTTACTCTGATTTTTATATTATTAATCGTTGGGGGATTTAGGGTGTTACAGGCATCAGGTTATAACAATGGGAAAATGTCACAGGCCTAATATGTTTATAGGAGAAGAGTATGTGATTATAAATGCTTATGTGTTAGACATGGGTGGTGCATATGGATATGTGTGCTTGAATGTACAATGATTGCAACAGATAGTAAATCTCAATGGTTTTAATGATGACAATACTATGATGTGAAGCCTTCATGTGAAGTTATGATCAAGATGATGAAGTTGAATCATATTATGAGATCAAGATGCTAAATCCAATCTCTCTAAGTACAATACCTAATGTCAAGTGGAGTTCAGTGAAATCCATGATGATATTTAGTCAAGAAACCTATGATGAAGACACCTATCAATAAGTGTTATCAAGCCTCATCAGATAGAAGAAGTCAAGTCTCATATGAAGTGTTGAATCAATGATGAATCAAGAAAGGTATCTTGAAGCTTCAAAGAGTGTGGAAGAAAGGAAGTGTGAAAGATTTCCCAGTCAGTGTCTAAGCCATTAGAGTAATGTAAAGATATTAGAGTAATTCTAAAATTATTAAGGCAATGAACATACTCACCTAAAATTGTTTTCAACCTCTTTAAATTATATATAAACACCTTCAAAAATTTAAAGGAACCATCAAGGTGCTTATGGGATTGTTCAAGGATGTTCCTAAATATTTAGGAATCTTGTGTACACATCTTAATCAATTAAGGTTCTTACCAATCAACTAGAGCAAGTCATAAAGCTTATTAATCAATTAAGAACATTCATTATTGATTAAGACAATATCCGTTGTAGGTTTTTATTTTTTGGATTAAGGTTTCCATTTTTTAAAATTTATAATCGGTTAACCCAATAGTATAATTGATTATGACATTTAAAGGCCCATGGATCATTTTCCTTTTTATCCATATTTTTCACCTATAAATAGAGGGCTTGCCCTCTCTTAAAAAATTCAACAGAAAAAATATTTTTATATACTTTTTCAATCCATACTCTCTCCTTTCTCACTTTTTATTTTTTACTAAATGCCCTTAGTGCTTTGAGAGTGAAAAATATCAGTAAAACATATTTTGTTTGTTCTGGTGTTGGCGTATTATTACAATTTATTCAATATAAATTTACCTCTTGTGTAATATCTCTTGTGAGAAAGTTGTTGTTTTGTGAGCTTAGCAAATAAAATCTCTCATTTGACTCGTGAGATTGTCCGATAAAATCATTGTTTATTTTGAGAGCTTTGCGCATTGTAAAAGCCCTCTCTTAGTTCTTGACATTGTTTGTCAAAATATCTTTTTGGTCCGTGAGTTTAGTATGGTGTAAAAGCTCTTGATTCCAAGATTAGCCTATTGTAAAATATAGTGTTTGATTTGGAGGATAGCTAGTGTAAAACTCCAGTTTGATTGTGTGAAAGTTCATGGGCGTAACCTATGAAAAATATCACATCTATTCTAGAAACTCTCAAGAATAAATTCTTATGGAGAGGAGTATGATAAGTGGTTAGGGAAAACCCTATAAATATCTAGTTCAATTCTCCCAACTTTTATCTATTTATGTTTTCGCTATTTATTTATTTTCGTTGTGTCTTAAACTTTACTTTTCTTGGATTTCCCTTTCTTTACTTATTCTTCTACCTATCTTTTGTTTGGTTTACAATATTATTTTAAACAATTTTTTTCTTTAAATATATTTTTAATTGGACATTGTTTTTCATACCAACACAACTCATCCCCCTTTAGTGTTTGAAGTCACTTGTCTAATAAGTACTATCAAACCCTAACTTTTGTTATAAGACTAATTGTCCCAAGAGGTAGAAAGATGAATGAAAATACATGTTTTTTAACAAAGGTCTTTTTATGAATATACCTCCACCATTTAATAGTGAAAGGTTTGATTCATGGAAAGCAAGAATGAAATTTTTTGTTGAAGCAAATTATTTTTATATGTGGTATATCATCATCAATGGTTAGTTTATTCCTACTTATTACACTATAAATAAAGTAGTGAATAAACTAGGTTTTCTATGGACCGAAGAAGATGAAAGAAAAGTAAAACTCGGTTTTAAACCTAAGTACTTAATAATGAATGCTCTAAGAAACAAAGACTAACTTTTTGTTATCAGTTGCTTTTCAGAAAAGGAAGTATGGGACACTCTTGATATGATCCATGGAGATTTTCCTAAGATCAAACAAGAGAGAAACAACATATACATACAACAAGATGATACACCAAATAAATATGAAGTAATATTCATATATGATGCTCAAACATTAGAATCCTTGAAGTTTGCATTAAAAGCTTTGTATTTAACAGATATCTCTAATTCAAGAATAGTGTCTAGAAATATTATTAAATCCTTGGTTCAAAATGTAGAAGTTGAAGGGTGAGAAAAACACAAGAAATGAGAGGGGGTTGAATTGGGTTTTCTAATAAACTTTTCATCTAAAAATATTTTGCAAACTAACTAGAAATAATAAAGCTATGTAAAGAATGAAATGACTTGTTTGGTTTATACAAGTTCACCTTAAAGAAGGCTACTTTTGTCCACCCGCCAAGGTGATTTTTCCTTCAACGAGGACTTAATCCAGTAATCTCAACAGATTACAAATGCACAGGATATCTTCCGGTTACTAACCACAACCCTCTAAGAGTCTAACTGACACCTTATCCCTCTAAAGTCCCAGATAACATAGTCACTTGAGGAAATCAACCAATTCTTAACATAATTTCAATCAATTGTGTTTACAATGTTTGATTCTAAAAAGAATATTAACGCAACAATGAAAAACAAAATCTCTAATACAAACAATGATCAACAAATCTTTTTATTGAGAAATCTAAGATAAAACACAAATGATGAGCAACAACTCTCTGTGTTTAATCCCTAATATCTTAACACAATAATGAACAACAACTCTTGTGTTCTTGATATATCTCTAGAAGAATATTTGTATAAATATTTGAATAATAATTCTTTTTCTTTTCTCTTGATGTGTTTCAGCATTTTGATTCAAGCTTGATAATGTTGTAGTGTAATTCGTCAATCTTCAAATGCTGATAAAGTCTCTTTATATATACATTGAGAAATAGACCGTTGGTAGTACAAAGACGTCCCTTTCATTTTCCAGCTACAGTAACAGTAGAAGTTTATCGTGGGAGACAACATAGTACAATATGTAAGCATGTAGTGAAATTTTAGACGTATTGATTGTACTATATACTTTGTGGCTAACTTTCTTAAGATCTTATCTTTTGATGATTTACTTCTGGCTTGAAGTAGTAAGCTTGGAAGATATCTTTTGATATTTTCTTTGTCTTCTTTTCTTCATGCTAGATTGATTCTGATATGATAATGAAAGTGATTCAGAAGATGCTTCATTATTGTTGAGTCAGAGTCTTTCAGATAGTCGAATATTATCTTCAGGTATATAAGTAACAACTTATCTAATGAACAATGTCTTCTTTGAGCGAAAGATTTTTTGATATTGACTTCTTGAATTTATCCTTGCTTCTTGATAATCAGATTTTCTAAGCTGCATATCTGATGTTTGATTTCTGAAGCAGAAACTTAAATCAGTACATTTGATTTTGACGTTGAGTTCTTCTTTTCCAATCTCTTGAATTATGATCTTTGGATTGAGCTGGAAGTAACAACTGATGTCAGCTACATCTTTATTTCTAATCATGGATTCTTTCTCTATGATATCTAATATTAGCGCTTTCCTGAGAACATAAATGATTCCCTTTCTTATGAACATTCAACATTCCTTAGAACTGCTGATTTTGCTTTTAGAAATGGGTCACAATAGTTCTTATGTTGAGTGGATTAATTTGAGATGATATCATCATTTGATCTTGTCTTCTGATGGACTTTGTGTTGTTGATTAAAAGTGAGTCTAGAAGATCTTTCTTTCTTCCATCCTTTCTTCTGATGGAATACTTCTGATGTTGAATCGAAGTGCGTATTTCATGAACTATCTAAGTCTTCAGATACTTGACTTTGTTTTCAGAGATATGAGCAAAAACCCTTCTGATGAACAAATATTGTCTTATGTCCGGAAGTAGAATCTTTCTCTTCATGTGTTCAGAGTCTTGACTTTGTCTTCAAAAATATAAACAACCGCTTTTCTGATGAGCAAATCATGACTTCTGATCTTTTGCATTGGAATCTTGTTTCTTGTACAATCTTGATTTTTATTTTGTAGAAGCAGCTTATCAAAAATTATTTCTTCTTTCATCTTGTGACTTCAAAAGAAGTAGCTTGTTGAGAATTACACGCATGATCTTCTTTCTGATGTGCTTAGCATATTTCTGATTCTCTAAACAACAGTCTCGAATTAATTAGACTTTCTTATCTGCACACTCAATGAAACCATTAGAACTGAAATTATTCTTTATCAAATATATATATGTTGTTATCATCAAAATATAGATATTTAAACACATATACAAATCTTGTTCTAACAATCTCACCCTTTTTGATGATGATAAAACCATGTATTTTGATAGAACAATTTTACAAGGTTAAATCATAAGCAAGATAATGTAAGAGTTTAAGAAAATCCCCATGGGATAAACAATCTCCCCCTGAATCATAAACTTATGATCTTTAGGAGCTTAAGAGCATTGTTATCTGTTGTACCCCGAAATTTTCCCTCTCATTTATCAAGAATTTGCTCACAAGATCTCCTTTGACTCAAGACTGCATTAGGGTTGATCAGCTCAAGACACCTCCTTAAGCACTGATGACCAAAATTAGGGTTTGAAATTGCATAAGGATATTTGGACTTTCATTGCTTCATATGACTTTCATGGATAATTATGGATTCCCAAGATTTCTCATGTCAAGTTTCAAGCCTTGGATCACACTTTTGCTCAGTCAATTGAGTTGTTGACCTAAAAATTAGCTGTATTGGGGAAAAAGTCAACTATGGCCAATTCACAGTCAAACTTCATAATTTTTTATCCATATCAACATTTTAAACTCATATGTATCATTTGATCAAGTTTGGACCACATTTTCTCAAGAAATTTGCTTAAATCTTCAAAAGGGCAAAATGGTCAAAATTAGGGTTTTGACTGGGAAAGGACGTTTTCTGATTTTTGACCTAGAAAATGGTTAATTGGTTTGAATCATGACTTTAAGAGTTCAATTGCATCATTTTGACCTAATGACATGGCTCAAAACATTGCTCAAGATCACTGAAAAGTCAAACTTTGACTTTTTGGTCAAAATTCAATATCAACGATCACAATTCATCAAAACATGTCAAAATATGAAACTTATTCATCAAGAAATCAAAAATTCAAGATTCCATTTTGAAAAGTCAAAGTTTTCTAACTTAGAAATTTTTCTAAGTGTTTAAACTTCATGTTTTTTCATAACTTTAAGCCAATTTTTCACCATGATGCAAGAGGATTCAAAAGAAACTTCCAACATGAAAGTTGTAGATCTCCATGAAATATACAACTTTGCTTCACACAACTCTTTCCAAAAGTTCTTGGATATAAAGTTATTATTTTAAGAATACATGTTCATGAAACAAAAACACTTAGTGAAATTTTGCCCTAATTTGGTCAGGATTTTGAGCTAACTTCATGGAACTTTTTCATATAGTTCCAAGGGGAATTTTCAAAAGTGATTCAAACATGGGTTGTAGATCATATTGAAAGCTTTCCAAAATGTCCAAGAACTTCTTGAGATCATTTTTGAGTAGGGAGAATCGAAGAGATGAAATTAGGGTTTTATCACTTGAATTACAAGTCATTTTTTGATGAACACATGAACTAAATCCATGCTAGGCTGCATAATCTTTGCTTTGTAGGCCTCAAACTTGTTTTTCACTCCATAATTAAATGTTTACACAGCTGTTAGGGCTTTGATCCAACCAATTGAGCTATTATCCAAGTTGCATTTCCATTAATGGCACAAAGTTAACATTGCCATTCTTGTAAAGCAAGCTTTTTGCATAAAGTCCACTCTTGAGCCTCTAACGTGTTCCCTCTGATCACACTCCATCCACAAAGTCAGAAGCAAGCTTGTTTAAAGCATAACCACTCTATGAACCAAGTACAAGGCATGGAAACTTATTTTGTCAAAAAAATCACATGTTGAACTTAAACATGTAAATTTGAATTCTGATCAACTAGAGCATTCCAAACTTGTTGCTTATAAATAGAGTCAATATTTGTGAGCTAAGGGATGAGTTTTAGCACCATGAAACACTCCCAAATTCCCTCGAGCCATAAATTGTACAAAAAACTCCATTGATACACAGTTCTGACCTTAAACTTGTATCTCTCATTTCCCTCGTGCTTTTTCCCTCAAATTCATTCCTAAAGCTTCCTTACATCAAATATAACTCATCCCCGACCTTATTCTAGAATGGTAACAGCATTTACCATAACCTCCATAACCAAAAAACAGAGTCTATAACTTGACTTCTCCAGGACATTTCAGCCACTCTCAACTCAAGCAAACCATTGCATTAGCTTCCCAGGGACTTGAGGAAGCTAGCCTGATCATCACCACAGCCTGAAACAAGCTCAAATCCATTTCACAATTTCCAGTTTTGAGGTATTTTTCTTGAACTTCTATCTTCATATTTAGGTATTGTTAGGTTTGCATTTGTGAAGATAAAATGTAGACATCATTTCCCTGAAACTATACATGTCCATAGATTTCATTTATTTTGATTGAGCTTGGAGAATTTTGAGTTTGAACTTTCTGAAATATTTAGGTCAGAATTTGGTACTTTTAGAAATTATCATTCATCTTTGATTTATAGCTTATGATTTTTATATGGTTGGATTCATATGCAAAAATGTAGAAACTTTCATGTTTGCATAAAAATTATAATTTATAATAGATTTATATTTTGACATAGTAAATTTATAAATTTACACAAAAAAAAATTATTTTATTTGATCATACTTTATCTATTTCACTAATTATTTTATAAATTTAATTAAAAAACTAGGGTTTTAATTATTTTCTTTTACACATTTTAAATATATTATTTTAATATTTAAAAAGACCAAAAATATTTTATCACACTATAAATTATTTTTAAGAAAAAAATACCAAAAATATACTTTTCTTATAAACTTAATTTCTTTTTAATCAATTAATAGATTAGGATTTTATTTAATTTCTTTTCCTAGTAAATTTAGGTTTCACTTTTAATTAATTATTTTTCTTTTAGTTAATTAGGTTAAAAAAAACCTCTTTTCCTAAAAAATCCAAACAAAATATCCATTTACTTTATATTCACATCCTTGTATATTTATTCATTTGGTACATTATTTATTTTAATTCTTATACAAATTCAATATGGTTGTAATAGATAATTAGGCTTTATTTTCTTGCAATCCCCATTTATAATTTGTACCCCCCTCCCATAAGTATTGTAATAGCGTAGTAATTTTAAATTCCGCAATTTATCACCTTTCGATTGGCATTCTGAAAGACCCTTCGATTGGTATTCTGAAGGAGCCTATCGATTGGCATGGATAATTCCCTTCGATTGGCATTATGGACAAACACTTCGATTGGCATTGTGTCAAGGCCTTCGATTGGAATTCTGAAAGACCTTTTCGTTTGGTACCCTGGGCCAAGCCTTTCAATTGGCATGACAAGGGATCCTTCGATTTAGCATTGTGTCAAGGCAGCTTCGACAGGCATGTTAATCATGCCCTTCTATTAGCATGAACAGCACCTTTTGATTGGCCTGTTAACAAAGCCTTTCGATTGAAATTTTAATTAGTACCCTTTGATTAGTATCTGAACAAGATCTTTCGATTGGTGTAGCAAAGGACTCTTCGATTGATATTTTAATAAATACCCTTCAATTGATATTTGGACAAGGGCCATTTGAAGAACTCCTTCTAGACCATTCGAAAGAGGCCATCAAGAGGGCACTCAAAAAACATGTCCAGGTACACTAAACATGAGAAAATGGCATGTTTTCCTTGCAAATATGGCAAGAATTCAATTGATTATGGATTCAATTCCTGAGTTAAAGGCCAGATTCTTGCCTTTTCTGTTCCTAACTCCACAAGAGCTGATTCGACCAGAGTGATTCTTTTCAAATCAAGACCAATCGAAGAGCAGGGCCTGAAGGCATTCGAAAATCAAAAGTGTCCAGGTTCATTCAAGATTCCAAAGAGACAAGAATATTTCAAAAAAGGAAATCTTTTAATATGTCTGATTCTTGTCTCATGGCTTTAAAGGCCTGGTTAAATGGATGTCCCTTTCCATTTTCGTGCACCCCCACACTCCTATAAATACGAGGCCAGTGACACATTACAGCGGACAACAAAAAAGGAGAAAAACAGAGGATTTGGAGATACGCTGCCCACCAAAGGTAGTCAATATTTTCAGAAGTGATCCAAGCTAAAGCAGCCATTCAGCAAACATCTCCACACCCATAGCCACAGATCATACATCTTTGATTGGTAAGGGTTTGTAAAACCAAAATTGCACCTTCATGACATTTAAATACACATTGCATATGTACTCTTGTTATTACTGATTATATTGCATGTAAGCTGAAGCGCAAAGAAGAGATCATGCCATTGCTGGGGCACGATCTAAGTTTCTCTATCAAATCTCAGGATAAAACAAACCCAGACCCAGATTCAGCAGATTCAAGTTGAGGAAGGATCCGAATTGGGGGGAGATTTGAATCAGGGGGGTAAAGTCCCCCCTGGATCTTTAACATTTGTCTCATTTTGTAGGAAATATCTTCTCAGAATCTTGTTCAGAGCTTCGAAGCTTAGCAGCTTAGCTTCGAACTGGATCTAGGGTTCCCAGATCGAAGGATGACATATCCAGATCGAACACCCCCAAAGTGCAGCCCCTCATGCACTTCGATTAAGCCTCTTCGCTGGATCGAAAGACAGCCCACACCTCTTTCGATCCAGGCCTCCAGGATCATACCTTTCTTGATTTACTGCCTGTTCCTTCGATTTCATCTTTGTTTTGACTATTTTATTTCTTTTTTTTAATCAACATAAAATCAATTAAAAAGAAAAACCACAAAAACATTAGACTAGTTTTTTCTATTAAATTAACTTTGTTAATTAATCATTTAATTATCTTAACATTTTCTCAAAAAAAAACTAAAATTAAGAAGATTTAGATCATTTTCCCAAAATAAAATAAAACAACAAAAAGATTTTATTCTTAGGATTTTTAGAGGTTATTTTCAGATTCGCGCGCGTTTATTTTATTGCAACTGCCTACTGGTTTGTAATAGCTTAACTAAGACTTTTACACTTTACTTCTTTATTCACCCAATTTTGGACATGTAAATAATCCCCCTCCCCGAAGCTTTGTAATAGCGTAGGATTTACAATTCCCGCACTTTAAATTCTTGTACATATATTAACTGTTTAGATGTATGCTAACTAGGATTGCATGACAAGATCTGAAAACAAACGGTAGAACACCTAAATGTACAAAGATAATATAAACTTAAAAACAATACACTCGCACATGCCACTCTTAGGGTACACCTCACTTGGTTGCCTCGAACGTGGTCATTGAGTATAGGATGTTTTAGAGGTCTCCCTCTTGTCCAAAGATCATAAGTTGCCTCGAAACGGTTACCTCGGATAAAATGATCTAAGACATTAGGGTTACCACTAAGGCGTCCTAACATTGCTTTAGTGACCTCACGTCCCTTAATCGAATTGACCCAAAAATCTCCAATGACGGTGCTACCTACTCCTCAATAGTGGGATAGCACTGTCTAAAGGACATTTGCACAGTTTAATTCCTTTTTGAGTAGGTAGATGCTCTTAAGTACTTGCTCTTTTGAAAACAAAAACAAAACTTTTCGCACTTACACTCTCTTCAAAAACAAAACTCTTTTCAAAACCCACAAACACAAATAAAAGCAAACTTTTGAAAACATAGTGAGCAAGTACCTAAGAGCCCGTGGATAACCACGGATAAAAAGGGTGCTAACACCTTCCCTTTCTATAATCTACCTCCCGAACCTGAGAAATATCTCAAAAGGGAATTTTTTCTGTGCTTTTGTCCTTACCTTGTTGGATAAAATAAAAGACGGTGGCGACTCTTGCTTACCGCGACATTTTGTGAAAACAAACGCAAACGCAAACCAGCATTCCAAAACAGTCAGTTTTATTCCCACCGATCACAGAACTGGCGACTCTGCTGGGGATAATCTTTAAAAGTGGGGTTACCTTAGGGTTTAGATCACCTTTACTTGCTTACCTTGATTTGCTTTACACTTGGTTCTATTGTTTGGGTTTGAAATCCTCCACCCGGATTTGGGAAACATTCATAGATAGTAATATGTTGTGGAAACTGTGTGGGGTATACCGACACGGTTGAAGCAATAGCTATATTAGTGCGACATATTTGTGAGTATCGGTAGCCTTTGAGTCAATCAAAGAGAATACGGGACCGTTGAGTGATGTCACTAAGCACTAATGAACTAGAACCTTACTTGACCATCTTGGCCTTTTTTAGGGGTAGTGAGATGACCGACTTTGGTGCAGTCCGAAGTTGGTAGATACTCGATACTACACTCATTGAGGATTGTTTTCTTGGAATATTTTGGTCGCTAGTTAAGTGGCTAAACCAAAACGATGAACATAGAAAACAATCCAATGATATTGAGCTCCTTAGAACCCGGTTACTATTTATAGGACAGGTTTTGAACCAACTGAAACTGAAAGAGGGTAATACCTAAACTCCATGCCAGCCTAAACTTAAGGCTGTTTGTGTGACTTGTGTGCCTTCAAACTTGAACTACTTGCACATTCTTGTTATCTGACAACATGAGTTCCTTGTAGGTTTTGTTTATAGTCCTTATCCGATAATTTGGATCTATTGCAGGGTTTACTTACATCACCTCACGCTTTTGTTTAAACGCATAGCATACATATCATAACATCATGCCTTAACATTTCCTTAACCATTTCAAGGACCTCAAGGGTCTGCGATGCAGGTTATGGTAAATCAGATGTACAGCAAGGGGCAAAGGGGATTTATTTTCCTCTAGCCAATGCCATCTAGAGATCAAAACACGATAACTTGAGTCAGGGGCTATGACGCACTCGATATGGTGAGCTTGACTCTTGAGGAAGGACTCTCAGCAACATGAAGTTCCTTCAATCAAGCTACCAGATTCAGATTCTATCAGTTTCTTGTTTACCCCGAGAGATCCTTGAAAACATTGCGTACATATATCATACATATCATTGCATAACAGGTATCCCAGTACAGGTCTCTTATCTTCTTCGTTGTTTATTTCAGCAATCATCATGTCTACTGAACCTTCAACCGAGCAAGCTATCAAGGCCCTCCAGGCCTAGAATGCCCAATTTCAAGAGTTGTTCATGAATCTAGCTAAGGGTCAGCAGGACCTAAAGACCTTGATTCTGAAGGAGAAAAAGAAGAAGAAAAAGAGGACCATCCTGTTCAACACTGGACGCAGGTTTGGAAACGGGCTGCAGAATGAAGTTGATCTGACCACCTCATCTGGAGGGAAAGATAGTCCACAAGAAAGGAGGGCTCCTAGCCCTATGGTCTCCGACAACGAGACAGACTATGATGAAGAACAGTATCCTCCTGCTGAGGATAAGTACAAACAGTTGGAAGACTGTTTGAGCGCTATAGAAATACAGAAGGTGCCCGGTCTGGACTTCGGAGATCTGGGTCTATCATCTTGGGTGGTGATTCCCCATAAATTCAAGGCACATGCCTTTGACAAGTATTACGGAGCTTCCTGTCCAAAGCTGCACCTCCGGTCATATGTGAGGAAGATCCAGCCTTACACCACTGATAAGAACTTATGGATCCATTTCTTTCAAGACAGTCTCTCAGGGACTCAGCTTGAGCGGTTCTATCAGTTAGACAGAGCCAGTATCCGTAGCTGGGAAGATTTGGCTACCGCATTCTATAGGCAGTATCACTATAACTCCGACCTCGCTCCTACGCGTACCCAACTCCAGGGTATGTCAATAGAAGCGGGTGAAGGATTTAAAGAGTATGCTCAAAAGTGGAGAGACCTTGCCGGAAGGGTGCAACCACCTTTGGCTGATCGTGAGCTTGTTGACATGTTTCTGGGGACCCTGTCAGGTCCGTTCTTTAACCATCTGATTGGAAGCTCTTCTGCTCGGTTTACAGATCTTATTTTGACTGGTGAAAGGATTGAAGTTAGTATTAAGGCTGGAAAGATACAAAAGGGTGCCTCATCTAGCACTGAGAAGAAGCCGTTTAAGAAAGAGTCCAGTGCTATCTACAGTTCGAGAAGACCGAATAGATTTGAACACCGCCAAGTGGTCAATGCGGTTGTTATTTCAAAACCTGCTGGTGCCCCTCAGCACAACAATCAACAGAAGGACGAGAGACCTCGAAGGCAATTTACTCGTCTCAGCATGACTTTATCTCAGATTCTTCCCCAGTTGCTGAAGACCAATCTTGTAATTCTAAAGGAAGCTTCGAAAAATCCAAATACCATATCACCGAGGTATAACCCTAATGCCCGCTGTGCTTTTCACTCTGATAGCCCGGGGTATAATACGGACGATTGTTGGGTTTTGAAGAACAAGGTGCAAGACTTGATTGATGCCAAGGAGATCAAGTTTGACCCTCCGGAGACTCCAAACATAATCACTGCTCCTATGACGAATCATTGAAAGCTTTTGTTCATTTGAATTTTCAAGTTGTAATCTCTTTGTTATTCAAACAATTATCTATTAATGCCAAACTTTGTTTCATTAATGCATTGCATATGTTTGTCTTGATTTGATCCAATCATTTTTCATTACATTTAAACTATTCTTTTTACTCACTTTATGACATTCAACTCTTGCTAAAAGTTACAAGCCTTTAGAGGGAGGATGACGAAACGATACCAAGATCTTTACAGTATGCTTTTGAATAGACCCCGCTGATGAGGTACAGGCATTGTTTCAAATCCTAAACAGTGGAGTTATAAGGAAGATAATCCCTAGTCAACCCCTTTGAGCCAAAGAAGTTGGAGTTTTTATTTTCATGAATTAAAACCCTTAATTATAACCTGGGGAAGGGTAGTTCTCTCAGTTGATCCAGGTGTACAATGAATGGCATCAAAGAAGTCCTTCTGAAACAAAAGACGGTGATGGTTCCGTATAATCATAAGGACAGACAGTCATTACCTTTCGAAATAAAAGCCCACTAAGTCAAAACCTATGAAGGAGACTTACACAAAACTGGGGCATCCCGCTGACTGTAATCACAAAAGAAACAGTTCAGGCAAAAGAAAGGGATAATAAAGTCAAAAGGAAAGAGGTCCTACAAACTCTCAACAAAATCACTTCCTGTTCAAAATATATTGTCAGTATCCGAACCATCACCGGAATATCAGAGCAAAGACTCAAACGGGATCTATATGCACGATTAGCTGAGTTTAGGATCGAAGAACATCACGAAGAACGGGAGGGTACAAATAAAATTTGAGCCTTTATCCTTTGTTTCTTAAACCGTGAACCAGGCCACGTTATAACCCTTAAAAAGTCCTAGCTGAAGCATGGGTTAGTCCGAAAGCATATTGTTACAAAAGGTATCCTGACTCCTGTAGGGCTTGCTGTAAATCCTGAGTTGACGTCACATTTTACAAAATTTTCCTATCTTACTAAAAAAATGCATTTTCAAAAATTTCAAAACAGACATAAGCTTTGCATTCTTAAAATAATATTGTTTGCATATGACTATTTGTTCAACAGCAGAGAAATTCGCACGACGAATATCTAGTGAACAAAAACCTTCTCAATAAAAAGGATCACCTCAAGTGGAAAAACACTTCCAACCAAGGGGCACGGCATGAGCGTTGTCCATCATCTGGAGCAGTTAAGTCAAGATTCAAGGAATCTCTCAAAATGCCAAAAAGTCAGGGGCAAATCTCCATCTGAATCACTTGGGGCATTGGACATGAATTCCAACAACGAATCTTGTATGATCAAACGAACATCTTCTGGTAGTATGGCAACACAACACTACCGACAGTGACACCTCCCTACGTCCTGAGAGCATCGACATAGTCAAAAAGTACTACGCATAATCAAATACCCGCTAGGTTGACAGGCCTAGGCAAAAATAAGGGCTTCCCGGCGAACCAATAGGGTTCGGGAAAAAATAAGGGATGAAAATGAAAAAAGTATGTACACCCGGTAAGTCGAAAACCTGAAAAGGAGGCTTGGGAAAAAAAGGGTATCCCGATGGACTGAAAACCCGAAAGGGCAGTCCAGGCAAAAATTAGGGATCAAAGCGTACGACTATGTCCCGTCATCTCGTCACTGGCCTACCAGAAGAAGACTTGTCATTTTGACCGAAAGATACCAAGAACCTCATAGGTGGGGATAATACTCGATCCACAGGGCCTCCGCAGGCACCTTCTCCCGCAAAAAACAGGGGCAAATAAGAATTGTCCGAACTGTACAAGTTGCTCTATCCACCAGGTACCAAGGTATATATTCAGTTGAAGAATATGGCTAAGATACTTTCACTCCCCGCAGAGTAAGACAGTAATAATAGCTCTCTCAACTGAGACTTGCAACTATGAACGAATCAGCAATACTATCCCCAAGCAGAGTTGGTCTACCATCAGCCCTAAAAAGGTTGGGTATCCCCAGAAGGTCTTAATATTCCCCAGCGGAGTATAAGGATATTCCCCAGCAAGCATAAGAGTATCCCTGGCAGTCTTAATATTCCTCAACGGAATATAAGAATGTTCCCCGGCAGAATGCAAGATACCCCCAGTGGAGCCATTTCCCCAGCGCAGTCTAAAAAAGTTTCCCCAATGGAGTTGAATCATCTTCCCCAGTAGATTCTGGAAGCTTATCCCCTGCGAAGCAGTCTCCCCAGCCAAATTCAGAGGTTATCCTCACAAGAGTCCAATCGGGTTATCCTCAGCAAGTTGCAACTGAAATATCATCCCCAGCGAAGTTCTTTCTTTCCCCCCAGCAGGACTTCTATCCTCAACAGGTTCAATATCACCATCAACGGTAATCTATCCCCAGCGGAGTTTATCATCAAAATCCCCAACAGAGCTTATCAATGGAATCCCCAGCGGAGTTTATCGTTAAAATCCTCAGCGGAACATCTCTTCCCCACAGAGTAATTCCCCTCAGAGTAATCTCTTCATCAAGTTTATTCCCCAACGAAGTTATTTTCTCCTGCAGGTTTATTCTCACAATCATCTTCGTTCATCATCCCCAGCGGAAACGGAGAACTCAACTCTATTCTCCAGCAGCTCCGGAATTTATTTTCCCCAGCTAAAACATCACATTCCCATACATCATGATACATGCATATACACATCATACGAATACAATCTCATTTATTTTGAGAACATCATTGCCTGATCCATATCATGCATTGCATATGACTGACCTTTACCTTTCAGGAAAGATACAGTTAAAGTTCTCAATTACGTCGAAGACCCAACCGGTTCTTAAATCTCAATTGAATTATCCTCGGTTGAATTTCAGATAAGGTTCTAAATCTCGACGGTTCCCCTACGTCATAGTGTGGACGAGTACTATAACCTCAACGGTATACTCCCGGTGAGCACGAGTAAGTTCCTAGATCTTGATGTTCTCCTCCGTCATAGTGTGGACAAGTTCTATAACCTCAACGGTATACTCCATTGAGCACGAGACAGTTCCTAGATCTTGATGAAGATGTTTCCCTATGTCATAGTGTGGACAATTACTATAACCTCAACGGTATACTCCCGGTGAGCACGAGTCAGTTCCTAGATCTTGATGTTCTCCTCCGTCATAGTGTGGACAAGTTTTATAACCTCAGCGGTATACTCCATTGAGCACGAGACAGTTCCTAGATCTTGATGAAGATGTTTCCCTACGTCATAGTGTGGACAAGTACTATAACCCCAACGATATACTCGCGGTGAGCACGAGTCAGTTCCTAGATCTTGATATTCTCCTCCGTCATAGTATGGACAAGTTCTTTAACCTCAACGGTATACTCCATTGAACACGAGACAATTCCTAGATCTTGATGAAGATGTTTCCCTACGTCATAGTGTGGACAAGTACTATAACCTCAACGGTATACTCCCGGTGAGCACGAGTCAGTTCCTAGATCTTGATGTTCTCCTCCGTCATAGTGTGGACAAGTTTTATAACCTCAGCGGTATACTCCATTGAACACGAGACAGTTCCTAGATCTTGATGAAGATGTTTCCCTACGTCATAGTGTGGACAAGAACTATAACCTCAAAGGTATACTCTCTGTGAGCACGAGTCAGTTCCTAGATCTTGATGTTCTCCTCTGTCATAGTGTGGACAAGTTTTATAACCTCAGCGGTATACTCCATTGAGCACGAGACAGTTCCTAGATCTTGATGAAGATGTTTCCCTACGTCATAGTGTGGACGAGTACTATAACCTCAACGGTATACTCCATTGAGCACGAGTTAGTTTCTAGATCATGATGTTCTCCTTCGTCATAGTGTGGACAAGTTCTATAACCTCAGCAGTATACTCCATTGAGCACGAGACTGTTCCTAGATCTTGATGAAGATGTTTCCCTACGTCATAGTGTGGAAAAGTACTATAACCTCAACGGTATACTCCCGGTGAGCACGAGTCAGTTCCTAGATCTTGATGTTCTCCTCCGTCATAGTATGGACAAGTTCTATAACCTCAGCGGTATACTCCCGGTGGGCACGAGACAGTTCCTAGATCTTGATGAAGATGTTTCCCTACGTCATAGTGTGGACAAGTACTATAACCTCAACGGTATACTCCATTGAGCACGAGTCAATTCCTAGATCTTGATGTTCTCCTCCGTCATAGTATGGACAAGTTCTATAACCTCAACGGTATACTCCCGGTGAGCACGAGACAGTTCCTAGATCTTGATGAAGATGTTTCCCTACGTCATAGTGTGGACAAGTACTATAACCTCAACGGTATACTCCATTGAGCACGAGTTAGTTTCTAGATCATGATGTTCTCCTTCGTCATAGTGTGGACAAGTTCTATAACCTCAGCAGTATACTCCATTGAGCACGAGACTGTTCCTAGATCTTGATGAAGATGTTTCCCTACGTCATAGTGTGGACAAGTACTATAACCTCAACGGTATACTCCCGGTGAGCACGAGTCAGTTCCTAGATCTTGATGTTCTCCTCCGTCATAGTATGGACAAGTTCTATAACCTCAGCGGTATACTCCCGGTGGGCACGAGACAGTTCCTAGATCTTGATGAAGATGTTTCCCTATGTCATAGTGTGGACAAGTACTATAAGCTCAACGGTATACTCCATTGAGCACGAGTCAATTCCTAGATCTTGATGTTCTCCTCCGTCATAGTATGGACAAGTTCTATAACCTCAACGGTATACTCCCGGTGAGCACGAGACAGTTCCTAGATCTTGATGAAGATGTTTCCCTACGTCATAGTGTGGACAAGTACTATAACCTCAACGGTATACTCCATTGAGCACGAGTCAGTTCCTAGTTCTTGATGTTCTCCTCCGTCATAGTGTGGACAAGTTCTATAACCTCAGCGGTATACTCCCGGTGGGCACGAGATAGTTCCTAGATCTTGATGAAGATGTTTCCCTATGTCATAGTGTGGAAAAGTACTATAACCTCAAAGGTATACTCCATTGAGCACGAGTCTGTTCCTAGATCTTGATGTTCTCCTCCGTCATAGTGTGGACAAGTTATATAACCTCAACGGTATACTCCTAGTGAGCACGAGACAGTTCCTAAACCTTGATGAAGATGTTTCCCTACGTCATAGTGTGGACAAGTACTATAACCTCAGCGGTATACTCCCAGTGGGCACGAGACAGTTCCTAGATCTTGATGTTCTCCTCTGTCATAGTGTGGACAAGTTCTATAACCTCAGCGGTATACTCCCGTTGGGCACGAGACAGTTCCTAGATCTTGATGAATATGTTTCCCTATGTCATAGTGTGGACAAGTACTATAACCTCAACGGTATACTCCCGGTGAGCACGAGTCAGTTCCTAGATCTTGATGTTCTCCTCTGTCATAGTGTGGACAAGTTCTATAACCTCAGTGGTATACTCCCGGTGGGCACGAGACAGTTCCTAGATCTTGATAAAGATGTTTCCCCCCAATTGAATTATGAACAGGTTCTTAAAACTCAGCTGAAGCATTCTCTCAGTTGAAGTACATGCAGGTTCCTAAATCTCAACAAAGTTAGACTTCCCCGGCGGAATCTTCTACAACAACAGGTATGCAAGTTCTCGCTAAGGAATCTCTTATGCGATCGACACTCCTGCAGATGGCATCTATAAGCCCATCCTCCTACCAACAATCTCCAAATGGCATCTGTAAGCACATTCCCGACGTCACAATGTTGATACTACACCATGCGAGTGCAAATTTCTGGGCACTCTAGTGTTCAATTATCTTCCACCTTCGGATCACGAAAGGCCCGAAAGCCAATCTATATCCTCAGGTTTAAGAAAATTGAACAGGGGCAACTGTTGCACCCCAAAATTTGCCCTCTCATGTTTTCCAAAGTCTTCCCCCTGCATGGTTGACCAGAAACCCTTGCCTAAGGAAAAAGAAAATTTTTGAGTGGTGCTTTAAGTACCTTTCGATTGGCATTCTGAAAGACCCTTCGATTGGTATTCTGAAGGAGCCTTTCGATTGGCATGGATAATTCCCTTCGATTGGCATTATGGACAAACACTTCGATTGGCATTGTGTCAAGGCCTTCGATTGGAATTCTGAAAGACCTTTTCGTTTGGCACCCCGGGCCAAGCCTTTCAATATGCATGCCAAGGGATCCTTCGATTTAGCATTATGTCAAGGCAGCTTCGACAGGCATGTTAATCATGTCCTTCGATTAGCATGAACATCACCTTTCGATTGGCCTGTTAACAAAGCCTTTCGATTAGAATTTTAATTAGTACCCTTTGATTAGTATCTGAACAAGATCTTTCGATTGGCGTAGCAAAGGACTCTTCGATTGATATTTCAATAAATACCCTTCGATTGATATTTGGACAAGGGCCATTTGAAGAACTCCTTCCAGGCCATTCAAAAGAGGCCATCAAGAGGGCACTCAAAAAACATGTCCAGGTACACTGAACATGAGAAAATGTCATGTTTTCCTTACAAATATGGCAAGAATTCAATTGATTGTGGATTCAATTCCTGAGTTAAAGGCCAGATTCTTGCCTTTTTTGTTCCTAACTCCACAAGAGTTGATTCGTCTAGAGTGATTCTTTTCAAATCAAGACCAATTGAAGAGCAGGGCCTGAAGGCGTTCGAAAATCAAAAGTGTTCAGGTTCATTCAAGATTCCAAAGAGACATGAATATTTCAAAAAAGGAAATCTTTTAATATGTCTGATTCTTGTCTCATGGCTTTAAAGGCCTGGTTAAATGGCTGCCCCTTGCCATTTTCGTGCACCCCCACACTCCTATAAATACGAGGCCAGTGACACATTACAGCGGATAACAAAAAAGGATAAAAACGAAGGATTTGGAGATACGCTGCCCACCAAAGGTTGTCAACATTTTCAGAAGTGATCCAAGCCAAAGCAGCCATTCAGCAAACATCTCCACACCCATAGCCACAGATCATACATCTTTGATTGGTAAGGGTTTGCAAAACCAAAATTGCACCTTCATGACATATAAATACACATTGCATATGTATTCTTGTTATTACTGATTATATTGCATGTAAGCTGAAGCGCAAAGAAGAGATCGTGCCATTGCTGAGGCACGATCTAAGTTTCTCCTTTGAATCTCAGGATAAAACAAACCCAGATCCAGATTCAGCAGATTCAAGTTGAGGAAGGATCCGAATTGGGCGGAGATTCGAATCAGGGGGTATAGTCCCCCCTGGATCTTTAACATTTGTCTCATTTTGCAGGAAATAACTTCTCAGAATCTTGTTCAGAGCTTTGAAGCTTAGCAGCTTAGCTTCGAACTGGATCCAGGGTTCCCAGATCGAAGGATGACATATCCAGATCGAACACCCCCAAAGTGCAGCCCCTCATGCACCTTCGATCAAGCCTCTTCGCTGGATCGAAAGACAACCCACACCTCTTTCGATCTAGGCCTCCAGGATCATACCTTTCTTGATTTACTGCCTGTTCCTTCGATTTCATCTTTGTTTTGACTATTTTATTTCTTTTTTTTAATCAACATAAAATCAATTAAAAAGAAAAACCACAAAAACATTAGGCTAGTTTTTTCTATTAAATTAACTTTGTTAATTAATCATTTAATTATCTTAAAATTTTCTCAAAAAAAACTAAAATTAAGAAGATTTAGATCATTTTCCCAAAATAAAATAAAATAACAAAAAGATTTTATTCTTAGGATTTTTAGAGGTTATTTTCAGATTCGCGCGCGTTTATTTTATTGTAACTGCCTACTGGTTTGTAATAGCTTAACCAAGACTTTTACACTTTACTGCTTTATTCCCCCAATTTTGGACATGTAAATAATCCCCCTCCCCAAAGCTTTGTAATAACGTAGGATTTACAATTCCCGCACTTTAAATTCTTGTACATATATTAACTGTTTAGATGTATGCTAACTAGGATTGCATGACAAGATCTGAAAACAAACGGTAGAACACCTAAATGTACAAAGATAATATAAACTGAAAAACAATACACTCGCACATGCCACTCTTAGGGTACACCTCACTTGGTTTCCTCGAACGTGGTCATTGAGTATAGGATGTTTTAGAGGTCGCCCTCTTGTCCAAAGATCATAAGTTGCCTCGAAACGGTTGCCTCAGATAAAATTATCTAAGACATTAGGGTTACCACTAAGGCGTCCTAACATTGCTTTAGTGACCACACGTCCCTTAATCAAATGGACCCGAAAAGCTCCAACGACGGTGCTACCTACTCCTCAATAGTGGGATAGCACTGTCTAAAGGACATTTGCACAGTTTAATTCCTTTTTGAGTAGGTAGATGCTCTTAAGTACTTGCTCTTTTGAAAACAAAAACAAACTTTTCGCACTTACACTCTCTTCAAAAACAAAACACTTTTCAAAACCCAAAAATACAAAGAAAAGCAAACTTTTGAAAACATAGTGAGCAAGTACCTAATAGCCCGTGGATAACCACTGATAGAAAGGGTGCTAACACCTTCCCTTTCTATAATCTACCTCCCGAACCCGAGAAACATCTCAAAAGGGAATTTTTTTGTGCTTTTGTCCTTTCCTTGTTGGATAAAATAAAAGACGGTGGCGACTCTTGCTTACCGCGACATTTTGCGAAAACAAACACAAACGCGAACCAGCATTCCAAAACAGTCAATTCTATTCCCACCGATCACATTAGGGTTTGTATGGAAAGATTAAAACCAATCAATTAGCAAACCCTAATCAAAGAAAAACCAAGCATGAAATAATAAACTTGCACACAAGCACCCCTAGGGTAAATCCACTTGGTTGCCTTACTAAATGGTCATATTACGCATGTGAGGTATCTTAGCAAAAACAAGCACAATACCAGATCATAGTCCCTCGATGACGCTATTCATGTTTCCTTTCAATTGATCTTAGTCCCTAAAAGATAATGCTAAGATACCTTGCAACATTGCTAATCATGGTTATACGATGACCCACGCCCATCCCGTTTACATCCAAAGATAGGGTTACTTACCAAATCAATGGTAAGATGACAATGTCAAAGGAAAGAGGAAATGAACATGAAATACTTTTGAGTAAGTAGAATGATCCTAATTACTTGCTCCATTTCAAAACAAAACATCCTTTCTATTTTCAAAAATAAACACCTACAATTTCAAAACATCTTACAAACTTGAAAACATTTTCAAAAGATCAACATCTTTGTATACATTCTTACGAACGAGAATCATTACAAAGTTTGCCTAAACAATGGCCTCTTTACAAAATACTTTCAAAAACCACACGAAGAACAATTTCAAACAAAAGTAAGTGATCTATCAAGTAACTAAGAGCCCATGGAAAACCATGGATGAAAAGGGTGCTGATACCTTCCCTTTTCATAATCTACCCCCCGAACTCAAGAAATAATCTCAAAGGTCTTTCCTGTGCTTTTTCACCTTTCCTTTTGGATAAAATAAAAGTCGGTGGCGACTCTTGCAAACTGCAACATTTGCAATCAAACGTAAAACCTTCAAGTCAGTTCTCTCACCGTATCACATTATCCTTTCTTAGAATTCTGATTTTAAGCATGTGGAAGCGATTTAATAGAGTTTGCTTTATCAGTAATTCTTTCCTCATTAAAACCTTCTAATCATCATAGAGGTTCATTATCATAGCTTTATCTATTATAATATTCTATATGTTTGAAGTTCGTTATCAACACTTGATCTCTCAACATTTTATACTCTAGAATTTATTTTTATTAGAGTTTGATCAACAAACCCTTTGAAACATTAGAAGTTCTTTTTATCACAACTTGATTAATTGAACCTTCTAAATTTTAGAAGTTCTTATTTCATTTATCTTGTACTTGAAACACATTTTTAAAAGCTTTTTCTCACACACACACACACACACACACACACACACACACACACACACACACACACACACACACACACACACACACACACACACACACACACACACACACACACACACACACACACACACACACACACACACACACACACACACACACACACACACACACACACACACACACACACACACACACACACACACACACACACACACACACACACACACACACACACACACACACACACACACACACACACACACACACACACACACATATATATATATATATATATATATATATATATATATATATATATATATATATATATATATATATATATATATATATATATATATATATATATATATATATATATATATATATATATATATATATTGATAAGAAAAAAAGTCCTAAAGTGCTTAAGAAGTAGAGGGGTTCTTAATCTTTTGGAGAAGTTTGTGAAGTGTTAAAATATTTGAAGGAGAGCTTGAGTTACTCTGTAGTGATGATTCTTTTTGTTCCCATTCTTGAGAGAATTTGTATATTCTAATTGTTGTGAATCCATGGATAAGCAACTTTTGGTGAAAGAAGGGGTTCTAGGGTTTTCAGACGAGAGATAAAACTAAATTGAGAGTAGTGATTTAAAATGTGTGTGACAGTGAGAGAAGTGGGTAAATTAATAAAACTTTGAAAAAATAAGAATCACTAGGTGATAGAAATGGTGATTCTAATTACCTATTCTCAATTTTTCCACTGCTTAAAGAGATACTCAATCGTTATAACATGACATGTGTATTTCAACAAGTCATAGTCATATCTTTTGATGTGACAACAATTAATGATCTTTAAGAAAAGAATATTTAAATATATTTTTTTAGAATATTTATTATATAGATATATTCTGACCAGCAGAAGTATCGAAAATAAAATAAAAAAGAATTTTATTGGATAAGAAAGTATTATTTAGGAGAAGGAGACAAGAACCTTTTTCAGCAGATACGAAACTTACAATATATTTACCCTTTTAATTTTCTGAAGGATAACGAATGCTTCTGGATAAATGTGTTGTTTATTCAATCTCCAGTGATTCTGATGACCTTTTTTGTGACCCACAAATTCCATTCCTTCGAGTTCCAAATTTTAGGAAATAAGCATTCTTTCCATTATGAGTTGTCAATATCCAAAATCCAGGTACCATGACTGGTGTCTTCACACTTCTATTTAATAGATCTATAACATATACAATTTTAACGTTTGGTACCCATATTCTTTTGGGTCCTTTTGGGTTAGTTTTACCATAATTCTTGATGAATTTTGGTTTTCATGCAACACTATATTTTTGTGTTTGTGCTGATGTATAGTGATAAGAAAATGGAAAATTAGGTTTGTTACCTTTATGATCATAATCAAAATTATTACTTACTTCTCTTCTTCCCTTCTGACTAATTCCATAGATCATGGAAGCCATCTTGCTTCTATCCAAACTTCTGTTCAAGAACTTTTGAAACTCCTTATCATATTTGTACAAGATAGTTTCGGAAGATGGTGGAGCTTTAGATAGAGCTTTCAAGTTTTAAATAGTTTTTATCTAGAAAAGAGTTTTCTTTTTCTAAAACAGAATTTTGTTGTTTTTGTTCAGAAACTTATTTTTAAAACCTACCACATTCTTCAATAGCATGTTCATGAAATTTTGTCAAGTTCTTGAATTTTTGTTTAAGTTCTTGGTACTTACTCAGAATATCAGATAGAGCTACTTCTAAATCAACACAAGGAATTTTAGAAAATACCTTTTCGGAGTCTGACTCTGTATCTGATGAACTTTCTTATGAAATGATAGTTGTGAGTGCTATGTTGGTATGCTCTTTATTAGAATCTAATCGTGATACTTCTTAATCATCTCATGTTGCCATTAGGCCTTTCTTTTTGTATTTGAAGTTATTGTTCTTGGAACCTTCATTTTTGGAACCTTCTTTCTTTAGCTTTGGACAATCATAATTACAATGTCCTGGCTCATTACATTTGTAGCATGTGACTCCTCTACTTTTCTTTGAGAAAGAGTTTGAACAGTCTCTTATGAATCTTCTAGAATTATTTTGTCTTTTCCAGAGCTGTTTCACTCTTCTGGAAAGTAGTGACAACTTATCATTATAATCAGAATCCTTATTTTCTGAATCTTCTTCCTCTTCAGATTTGAGAGCTTTGAGTCTTCCTGACTTGATCATTTCAGATTTGGACTTTAGAGCGGTAGACTTAACCCTTTTTTGAGGTTCATCTTCCTCCAATCTCTATTTTGTGACTTCTTAGGGAAATAATATACTCTTCAAGACTGATTTTTTTCAGGTCCTTAGAAAGTTTCAAAGGTGTTACCATAGGTCTCCCCTTCTTTGAAAGACTTATGACCATATTATTAACCCAATCGTTGTTGTATATCTTTTGTCCAGAAATTTGAGTCCGGCTATTAAGGTTTGAAACCTTGAGAACATGATCTCAACAGTTTCATCTTCTTCCATTTTGAATCCTTTATATTTATGAATTAAAGCTAACGCTTTAGTCTCCTTTACTTGAGCATTCCCTTCATGAGTCATCTTTAAAGAATAAAAAATATCCTTAGTTGTTTCTTTGGTGGTGATTTTCCCAAATTAAGTATAAGAGATATCACTGAGAATAATGGTTCTGGCTTTATAGTGATTCTTGCTTCGTCGTTTCTGATCTTCACACATTTGAATCCTGGGAATAAGAATACCTTCTTCACATACAGGTGCTGAAGCGGTAAAGCGGCAAGCAAAAATAAGTATTTATTTAGGGTGATATAGGTTATATTGTATCATCTCCATAGGGATTAGTGCTACTGAACTGTCGTTTGATAAATCTTTCGTTAATGACTTTGGGTTAAAATGCGTTTGAACTAAATGCATGAATTAAAGTTTATTAACAAGAAAATAATTCATTCTTCAGAGAGAAGAAACTTATCAAGAATGCATATAATCCACTCCTCACAAACTTAAACTTATCGACCAACTATACTCAACCTACAAGACTCATCAATGTCATCATGAATCAAACACAACACCCACTATATCATCTTGGCAGAGATCTCTCAACCAACTTCAACAACATAGAGGTCAACCGTGCTACTCGCATTGACAATCTCTCAGCATAACACAACCAGTACAGGGGCATTAATCACAGACACCCAAGTGAATAATAGCTCTAAATCTATCTCTAGAATTTAGACACTATTAGATAATCATCCTAGATAAGAATTCGAGAAGTATATGTCTATAGCAACCCAAACCACAAAGCACAAAGCAAAAATTCAGGATACCAATCGACAAAGATTTTTAAAGCAAGCTTTATACAACGCCATGGGAGATAAATATACATGAGTTCAAAGTAAATACATATACAAAATCAAATAAATAGATGATACACAAAAAAGAAGATAAATGAACCACAAATCTCCTAGTTTGTCAGTGTCGATTGATTAGAAATCCACCCTACATCATCTGTATGCAAGCTCCATAGTTGTTTTCTAAGCTAATCTACCAAAAAATGAGGTTGATAGAGTTGGGAGAACAAAAACCACCACCAAAACCATAACCCTAAAAAATGAAATGAAAAAAAGTAAACAAAATTCTGTCTTAGACACGCACCGCCCGATGCTTCCCTTATTCCAACAAATCAGACAGTGCCATGCAAGCAAGTATATGAAAATATCTTCCATCGCCCGACGCTCTAAAGTCACCGCCCAGCGACAACCTAAAAACTCGCATGACGACCAAAACGCGAGGACAAGACAAAAACATCAGAATTTTCTCATTTTTGCACCGCCTCTGCCTCGCCTGGAGACAGACCTGACGCTCACAATGCCCTGACAGCGCCCTACTACTGCTCGATGTTGATGACAAAACATCACTTCTTTATTTCTTTTCCTGGATTTCTTTCTTTTCCTTGTTCCTTTCATGCTCCAAAATTGCATCTTGGAGCTTTTATTCCTCATTGATCCAACCATGCTCAAATACCTACAAAATGAATGGAAAACTATCACTCATTACACTATGTACATAAAAACTCAATTATACATAAACTAAACAAATTTACAAACAAAGTCGGGAATTATTCACAAAATATTAACAAAAGCATTGATAAGTGCAACAAAAAGTATATACAAAAATAACTACACTTTCACTTATCAACAGGTTCCTTATATCCATCTGTAATCATATCCCAAAGATATGCATCATAACCTAGAAAGGAACTTTCTAGTCTATGTTTCCAGTACTCAAATCTTTCTCCATCAAAAATAGGAGGCTTAGTAAATTAGTTATATTTTTTGTTTGTGTTTGTAAGCACAACCATATGATGTTTTTATCAACTGGATCTCTCTACACGATTAAGTGTTTGATTTTCAAATTAATGAAGAGTCAGAGCTTTTGATACCAATTGAAGGGTGAGAAGAACACAAGAAGTGGAGGGTTTGAATTAGGTTTTCTAATAAACTTTTTTCTTTAAAAATATTTTGCAAACTAACTAGAAATAATAAAGCTAAGGAAAGAATAAAATGACTCGTTTGGTTTATACAAGGTCACCTTCAATAAGGCTACTCTTATCCACCTGCCAAGGTGATTTTGCCTTCAACAAGGACTTAATCCACTAATCTCAACAGATTACAAATGCACGGGCTACCTTCCGGTAACTAACCACAACTGTCTAAGAGTCTAACTGACACCTTAGCCTTCTCAAGTCTCAGACAAAAAACCTAGTCACTTGAGGAAATCAACCAATTCTTAACCGAATTACAACCAACTGTGTTTACAATGTTTACTTCTAAAAAGCATATTAACACAACAATGAAGAATAAAGTCTCTAATACAAATAATGAGAAACAACTATTTATATTGAGAACTCTAAGATAAAACACTAATGATGAGCAACAACTCTTTGTGTTTAATCCCTAATATCTTAACACAATAACAAGTAACGACTCTTGTGTTCTTGATATTTCTCTAGAAAAATATTTGTATAAATATTTGAATATTGATTCTTCTTCTTTTCTCTTGATGTGTTTCAGCAGTTTGATTCAAGCTTGATAATCTTGTAGTGTGATTCGTCAATATTCAAATGCTAATGAGGTCTCTTTATATAGACTTTGAAAAGTAGACCGCTTGTAGAACAAAGACGTCACTTTCATTTGCCAGCTACAGTAACGGTAGAATTTCATCATAGGAGACAACATAGTACAATACATAAGCATGTAGTGGAATTTTAAACGTATTGATTCTACTATAAACTTCATGGCTACATTTCTTAAGATCTTATCTCTTGATGGTTTACTTCTGGCTTAAAGTAGTAAGCTTGAAAGATATCTCTTGATCTTGTCTTTGTCTTCTTTTCTTCTTGCTGGATTAATTCTGATATGATAATGAAAGTGATCTAGAATATGCTTCATTGTTGTTTAGTTAGATTCTTTCAGATAGTTGAATATTGTCTTCACGCATATAACCAATAACTTATCTGATGAACAATGTCTTATTTGAGCGAAATCTTTTATGATTGTGACTTCTTGAATTTATCCTTCATTCTTGATAATCATATTTTATAAGCGGCATTAATGATGTTTGATTTCTGAAGAAGAAGCTTAAATCAGTACATTTTATTTTGATGTTGAGTTCTTCTTTTCTGATATCTTGAATTATGATCTTTGGATTGAGCTGGAAGCAACAACTTACGTCATCTACATCTTGATTTATGATCATGAACTCTTTCTCTATGATATCTAAGATTGGCGCTTTCCTGAGAACGTAAATGATTCCATTTCTTATGAACATTCAACATTCCTTAGAACTGTTGATGTTTCTTTTAGAAACAGACACAATAGTTCTTTTGTTGAGTGGATTGATTTGAGAGGATGTCATCCTTTAATCTTGTCTTCTGATGGACTTTGTGATGTTGATTAAAAGTGAGTCCAGGATATCTTTCTTTCTTTCATACTTTCTTCTGATGGAATACTTCTGATGTTGAATTGAAGTGTGTATTCCATGAACTATAAAAGTCTTTAAATGCTTGATTGTATTCAGAGATAAGAGCAACAACTCTTCTGATGAACAAATCTTGTCTTCTGATCCAAAAGTAGAAGCTTTCTCTTCATGTGTTCAGAGTCTTGAATTTGTCTTCATAATTATAAGCAACAACTTTTCTGATGAGTAAATCATAACTTTTGATCTTTTACGTTGGAAGCTTGTTTCTTACACAATATTAATTTTCAATCTTGTAGCAACAGCTTATCAGAAATTCATTCTTCTCTTGTCTTGTGACTTCAAAAGTGACATCTTATGGAGAAGTACACACATGATCTTATTTCTGATGTGCTTAGTGTATTTCTGATTCTCCAGACAATAGTCCCGAATCAATTAGACTTTCTTATTTGCACACTCAATGAAACCATTAGAACTGAAATCTTTGAGAGAAGAAATGATGAAGAAACTTCATCAAGTATAATCTTTGAAAGATCGGAAAGAACATTTGGAGTATCTTTACTTGAATATGATATAGCCTTAAGAAACTCATGCAAGAGGTCTTCAACAATATCTTTTAAAATACATTATAAGATTATCATGAAGTATCTTAAATATGATTAATAAGAACACATGTGCTTAAAAATCACAAGACAAGATGATCACACTGGTAACAACTATAGCGTATAAACAAATGTTTAAGTTTAGTGTTAATATCAACAAAGATAATGAGAAATTAGAAAAGATAATCGTTGAATTTAAAGAGTATATTGTACTTATTCAAAATAGAAATAAAATTCTTGGTGAAGAACTATGTAATATTATAAATAATATTTGAAATCAGATGAATTTGAAACCTGCGAGTATTTAAAGAATGTGTAACTTATTTGCATGAAACCTTGGGAAAATTTACTAAGGGTAAATATAAGCCATATGTTGTTACATGTGATTGACACATTTTTATAGCCAACATGTTATGCAAGCTGTCATGACACACTATTAAGACATTTGTTCTCTATGTGGTAAAAATAGGTCGTCGAGATGTGGTGCTAGTTGTTCCACACATGTTGGAACATTATACACAAGATAATGTTGTGCCTCGCTAGGATCTTACACCAGATTTGTTTCCTTATTTGTCTTAATGTATATATGCTTTTTGGAATTAGGAAAGAATTCCTAAAAATGATAACAGGTCAAGATCAAATCAGTGGTTAAGATTTTATTGAATGTAGATTGAAAATCAAATTGAATCACTAGTTGTTTATGCACATTTTATACATTACTCCTGTAACAAGTTTTTTAAAACCCTAAGAGAATACGCCACTATCGTTGTTGGCTATTTAAATGGTTTCTACCCTCTACAAAAGACTCAAACGTTTAAAGATTAAGAAGGTAATTTGTGTTTAGTGAATCTTTGTAGTTTTGGTGTTTTATATTGTAAAAATCTACTCGTTAGTCATTCCTATACTAAGGAATATATTTTATGGGACTTGAGTTACAATATTTCCATCATTCAAATTGTGTGAAATTATTCCAACACTAAGGTTGGTTTTTTAGAGAAAGTGATAGGGGTCTCTTATATAGGGGGGTCCTAAATAGAAATTCACAAGTAGAATTAAGAAGAAAAAAAACTCAATGAATTAGAAGTTTTCATATAAGACTGTTGTACCCCAAACTTTTCCCTCTCATTTCACTAAAAACATGCCTCTAGAGGTCCTCAAGGATGACTAAGGATTGACTAGACAAATCCTCCTCCTAAGGCAACAAGCTTCAAACTAGGGTTTCACTCCTCATCAAGATGGTTGAAGTCCAAGGGTCCCAAATTATTTCCATGGTCCCAATATTTTCTCAAGATCATCCATGTCAAGTTTCATGCCTTGCACAAGAAGTTTTCTCAGTCAATTGCCCAGATGCCTGAAAATCAACTATACTAGGTCAAAAGTCAATTGTGGCCCACATACAGTCAAACTTCAATATTTTTGGTCAAAATCAACATTTTTAAGAGATATCCATCATTTGATCAAGGGTTTATCATGATTCCTCAAGGAATGCCCCCAAATTCATAAAAACCCAAAAGATGCTAAATTAGGGTTTCTTAGGAAAAGTCAACCAAACTTTGACCAAGCATAACTTCTTCATACTTTATCAAATATTCTCCATCCAAGGCTCATTTTGAAGAGGATGCAATTCCCTATAATTAATCTTCATCCCACAAGTTCAAAATATGCACTCATCAAAAGATATGAATTTCTACATTATAGGTCATTTTGAAAAGTCAACAAAAACACCTTTTGGGTCAAACCTTCTTACATGAACATGGAAGACCCAATTGAGATGAAACAGAAAGGGTTGTTTAGGGGACATCCTAAGCTTTCTAAAAAGTCATAGAACACCTCTCTAGGGTTAAAATTAGAGGATATATGCCTTGTCAAAGTTGACCATTTTTGCAAAATTGCCAAAAGTCAAACATGCTCAAAAGTGCATTTTTTTGTCAAATGGGCCTAGCATTTCATGCTTTCATCTTGCTTGTGACATGGTCCACGACCCAAATCAGCATCCACACATTATTTGCTTCATTACTTATTTTATTTTGATTTTTTATTATTTAAAATTCAAATTAAATCAAATAAATGGCAAAAAAATATAAAAAAAGATTGGTTTTGATCTAATTTTTGTAGGAATCAAAATCTAATCAAGCTGACATAGCATATCAAATCGTGCAAGAGCAAATTGAATCAAAGATGGCATGATTAGGCCTATTTTGGAAACATATCATACAAGAGAAAAATTAAATCAAATTTTCATGATTCACAAAGATTTAAATTGTTTTTGTTGACCTAATATGCTCTACTATATATGCAGAACATAACCAACGCGCAAGAAGAAGAATTACAGGTCGTGAGAGCATCAAACAAAACTCAAAATTTTGCAAAAAAAGTGTTGGATCGGTTTATAACCTAGAGGTCAATTCAAGCCATTCTAAGACTACCAATAGACTCTTGGACATCTCCAGAACGTATCTCAATCAATTGCATGCCTTTTCACGTCCAGAATCGCGACTTACAGACCCACGGTTTGCATATCCAAACTTGATTTTGATTTTACAATTTATGCATAGTTGTTCACTTTTAAGCATAGCATTGTATTTGTATCATCATTTGGAATGTTTTGGTTTAATTAATTTTGCATTTTGAGACCTTTATGCGTAATTTCCATTGTTAGGGTTTGCCTTGTTGTTTTAGGGTTTTTCCATACAGGTTAAATTGGCCCAAGAAAAAGGTACCATGATGCTCGTGAGATCAAGACGAATTGACCTATGTATTCACATTTCATTTATCATGTGTTTTGATGATTTTTGAAATTCACATATGTATAGCTATGGGGAATTGTCTGTAGGTAAAGGTTTTATACCTAACACGACGGATGAGGAAGAAGATGATGATGTGTTCAATTATCATTGGGCCATTCAAATAGTTGGTGCGCGTTTTTTATAATTCATTAATCCACTTGTTTTTTATATTATCATTTGATATTATTATACTAACAACTAAGCATTGCAGCCCAGTTGGTCTAGCGCGCGTTTGTGAAGAGAGTGACCTGGGTTCGATCCCAGGTCCAAGCATTTTATTATTTTCTTAACATTTGAATGCAGATCATGTACTTTACACAGCCAAGCGCCTTCCATGCAGCCACGCAATCCAACCAATGGATCATCTCTAATCAGAATCAATGTCTCACACATCAAAGACCATGGTACACCATCAGAATGGGGCAGCATTGGATCTCACGCAAGGATTGGGCTCAGCAGCTCTTTGGGCCTTACAAATTCAACGTCACACCCCCCTTTTCAACAATACAGGCCCAAGTTTTTTCTTTTTCCTTTTTTATTTATTTTCTTTATTTTAATTATTTACTAATTATTTTCTTTTTACAAATAACATAAAAAATCATTTTTTATCATTAAATCAAAAAATCACAAAAAAACATAAAAATCATTTATTTTCATAAAAAATATTTTATTTCCTTAATTAATTAGATTATTTATTTAGGGTAATTTAATCCTTTTTTTCATAATTTAAATCAATTAGAAATTAGGGTTTAATTTGTACATAACCTAATTTTTTCTCAAAAATAACCTAAAAATTTTCTCAATTAGATTTTTTAGGTTTTCTAATTCATTCTCGCATTTAATTCGACGCGTGCATTTTTTAAAATTTCCTTTTTATTATTATTGTAACTGCTCCGAGCTTGTAATAGTAATTAGGGTTTCAATTCTGCATCTTTATTTTTTGGTCAAAATAATTATTTATCTACAAAATCCTTGTAATAGCTAGGACTTTTAACTTTCCCGCGTTTTATTTTCCGCAAACTATAAACTGCCTAGATGTTAATAGGATTGTATGGAAAGATAAACTGAAAATTAATACGGTAGAAAACCCTAAATGTGCAAAGATAAATTAACTAAAAATTACACTCGCACACGCTCACTCCTAGGGTTTACTCCACTCCGGTTGCCTTCGGTAAATGGTCATGAAGTATAGGGTTTGTTAGTGGTTGTACTCTAGCCCTGAAAGATCTAAAATGACCCATTTGAATGTTCCCTCGGAAAAAGATCTTTAAGGCTTTAGGATGATTACTAACATTTCCTAACATTGCTTTTGTGATCGTATTTGTCCCTTCGAATGTCCCTAAAAAACTCCAACGACGATGCTACCTATTTCTCAATAATGGGATAGCATTGTCTAAAAGGAAAATGAACAAACCTTTTTCGAGTAGGTAGATTAGTTCCTAGGTACTTGCTCAAACAAACAAACAAAATTTCACCCAAACACTTTTCAAACAAAGTTTTCAAAAACAACTTAGTAACACTCTTGAGGACAGAAGCAAGGGTTAAAACGAAGTAAAATAAAACTTTTCAAAGCAAGCACGCACAAGCAGTTTTCAAAATGAGCAAGTACCTAAGAGCCCGTGGAAAACCACAGATAGAAAGGGTGCTAACACCTTCCCTTTCTATAATCTACCCCCCGTACTCAGAAACATCTCGAAAAAGGTTTTTTTTTGTTCTTTTTCCTTTTCCTGATAGGATAAAATAAAAGTCTGTGACAACTCTTGCTTACCGCGACATTTGCAAACAAAAAATGCAAACCAGTATTAACAGTCGGTTCTGCCACTGTATCACAAAGACCATTTGTACTTTTACTATTAAGAATGGATTTGCTTTATTAGGTTAACGCTCTCCAGACGTAGGTGTTTTTACACCAAACTGGTCACCAATTCCTTATTTTCATTTTATAGTTTTTGTATTAGTTTTACTACTAATTTTATGTTGTCACACATTTTGTATGGAACATTGTGTTTGACATTTGTCGAGAAGAAGAAAAAAATTTCTAGTGGCATTAGAGCAGGCACCCTGTTGAGCTTGGGTGTGCTCTAAGGAACTTACAAAGTTTTGTTCAAATGGATAACGACAAAGAAGGAGAATATGTTCACCAACCATCTATTCTTGATGGAATTAACTATATTATTATTAGAAAGAATGCATGATAGTATTCCTTAAATTCATGTACAACAAAACATGGAAGGTTTTTATAAAAGGATGGACACATCTAGTGGTTACTATTGCAGATGGGACTCAATCCCTGAAATTCGAAGCAGAATGCTCTAAGGATGAAGATAATGAATCACATGGAAACTCTCGTGCTCTCAATGCCATATTTAATGGTGTTGTCAAGAATTTCTTCCATCTTACCATTACATGTATTCAAGCCAAAGAAGCATGGGATATACTCAAAATTTCTCATGAAGGAACCTCAAAAGTTTGAATGTCCAAATTTCAACTTCTCACCACCAAGTTTGAAAACTTAAGGATGAAAGAAGATGAAACCATAATTGACTTCTATGTTTGTATTTGTGAAATAGCAAATAATTCATTTGCTCTTTGTGAACAGATATGTTAAGAAAAATTGGATAGAAAAATCCTCATCACTTCCAAAGAAGTTTGACATGAAAATTACTTCTATAGAGGAAGCACAAGACATAAATTTGATCAAAGTAGACGAAATTATTGGTTCATTGTCGAATTTGAAGTGGCCATAAGTGACAAAACAGAAAAAAAAGAAGGGAGTCGCATTCAAAGTTGATGTGGTAGAAGACAGTGAACATGAAATAAAAGACACTGATGAAAACTTATCAAACTCTATTGATCTTCTTGCAAAAATGTTTGGTGAAGTCATGAGACGACTTGACAAGCGCTCGTGAAACAATATGGTGAAAAATATGAAGGGCAAAGTTTCTGACAACTCAAGAAACTTCAATCACAATTAAAGTTCAAAGATGGATACAATCAGAAAAAAAGACAAAAGAATACAATGTCATGAATGTGAATGTTTTGGGCACATCCAAGCTGAATATACCAACTTCCTCAAGAAACAAAAGAAGGGATACTTTGTTACCTTTTCAAATGATGAAACTGAAGATGAGAGTGAGGATGAAAAGGCTAATAATGTAATTTATTTCTCGGCTCGCCTAAGATATAAGACATATGATCAAAATATTTGTGAATCAAGTGATGAAGAACTTTCATATGAAGATGTGACAGCAGCATACAACCTGATTTATGATAAATGGAAATAAAAGTGCATGAAAAATGAGAAACATAAGTCTCAAATTAATACACTACTTCAAAAGAAAGCCAATATCACCAAAATTTATGCTATCCTAAGGGAAGAGGTCACTTTTTTGAATTCTAAGCTAGAAGGCATAACCAAGTATATATGTTTGCTCAAACATGGTTCTGATATCCTTGATGAAATCCTAGGTGTTTGAAAGATTGCAAGAGACATGAAGGGTGTTGGCAGGGCCAGATATTGGCTTATGCAACCTGATCAGTTGCACAGGGCCTCAAAATCATGAGAAGAGTTAAAAATTATTATATTGAATAATTAACATGAACAATATTTTCTACACTAAAAGTAGTTTGAAAGTTGAAGCCTAGCGGCTGAAGCGTTTATTAATATGCACAAGGGAATGGCTTCAACACCTTTTGTGTGCCTTTTTATATTTTCCTTTAAGAATTCTCTCTAATGCCCTTTTACACACTTACATGATTTATTCAAGAAATTATTGTTACAAAGTTTGGTTTACTTATTGTCAATTAGGTAGTTCCCAATAACATAAGACAAATGCATTTTATTATAATTTTTTTTTTATTTTACAAATTTTAAATGCATTAGTTATATTTTATAGTTTGATTGACAAATTATTTTTTATATAATATTTTGAAATTTATAATGGGCCTTTAAGTCAAATTTTGTTCTTGATAATTATTTATTGTAATCCTTAAATTTTATTTTAATTTTTAATTTACAAAAATTTTAGATGCTATTTATAGGTCTTAATTAAAATATTTAAAAATTTATCATACGGCCATCTCATTTATTATCAAATTTTTATGATAAAGTACATTTTTTTATTATTTGTGAAAGTGAATCTTCGACAACTACTTTTTATGCAATTTTCTCTAACTCAATACATTAAATACAGTGAAACAAAATAATTGAGGCATATTTTAAGGAAAAATTACAAGCGAGTTTGAATTAAATCAAATCTTCAATGTATTAATTAGAGAATGTTGTACAAAAAATAGTTGTCCAAAATCCGCTTCCATCATTTGTGGTTTGATCTATTGTTTTTCCTTTGATTAGATACATATATATTTTAAAATTTATTTTATAATAATTTATTAAAATGTGAGAAACATTAGTATTATTTTTAATTTATCATGATTCGATAGATGATAAAAAGACTCTTTTTGAATTAATAAAAAATATTTTTGTATAATCTTTGTATATATATATATATATATATATATATATATATATATATATATATATATATATATATATATATATATATATATATATATATATATATATATATATATATATATATATATATATATATATATATATATATATATATATATATATATATATATATATATATATATATATATATATATATATATATATATATATATATATATATATATATATATATATATATATATATATATATATATATATATATGAATTAATAAAAAAATGACTTTTTAAAATTGTTTGTATTTCTTTTTTTTAGGTGTCGATTTTTAAAGATTAAAGATTGCTTACAAATTGTTTCAGACGATCCTAAGTGTTGTGTTTGATTACAACATGATGAATGAGAAGAAAATGGATTTGTTCCTCCTGAATAGAAAACGAAGTTCAAGATGTTAGACAACTCATAACAACAACCTGCTTGAATGTATTACCATCACAACAATCATTTCCATCACAAAAGCACTTTTAAAAAACCCTACTAAAGATGTCACTATTGTGGCAAGTTTGGGCACATACAACCCTATTGATACAAATTGTACGATAGATCCTACTACACTCACAAACATCAACCAACTAAGCAATCTCCAATAAAAATCATGCTAGACAAGTTTGGAAGGCTAAGGAGGTGACTACAAACCATATTGCTCACAACTCTCCTAGAGCCACCTCTCGAGAAGGTTGCTACTTTGATAGTGGATATTCCAGACATATGACATGTGAGAAAAACCATCTCAAAGAAATAAAGCACTATACTAACAACTATGTCACTTTTGGAGATGGTGCTAAAGGAAAGATAGTGGGGATAGGTAAACTTGTGTACCCAGGCCTCCCAACTCTAGAATATGTTCTTCAGGTCAAATGATTGACTATTAATCTTATTAGTATTAGCCACATATGTGATCAAGATTTTTGTGTGAATTTCACTAGTTATGAACACATCATCACTAACCAAGACCAGAAGAAAGTCATGAAAGAGATGAGGTCCTTTGACAACTGGTACACATGGGAATTTCTATCAAATGATCAACTTACTACCTGTATGATGACTAAAGGAGATGAAACAAAGTTGTGACACAAAAAGCTTGGTCACCTAAATTTCAGAAGCATGAAAAAAGTTATTTTTGCAAAGGCTATCAAAGGCCTTCCTAACCTGAAGATTGAGGAAGGAAGAATTTTTGGAGACTTTCATATAGGAAAGAAAACAAAGATGTCATGCAAGAAGCTGCAACATCTCACCACATCAATTGTTCTTGAGTTACTATCTATGCAAGTTGAAAGATTATGAGGAAGGAGATACATGTTTATGTGTGTTGATGGCTACTCAAGATTCGCTTGGATGGAATTTCTTAGAGAAAAATCATATACTTTTGATACATTTAAAAGATTTTGCAAACAACTCCGGCGTGAAAAAGGAAATGAGATAGTAAAAATTGTTCGAATAAGAATTGATCACATAAGAGTATTCGAAAACTCTAGTTTTTCTAAGTATTGATCCTCATAAGGCATTGCTCATGAGTTCTATGCACTAATTAATCCCCAATAAAATGGAGTAGTTGAACGCAAGAATAGAACTCTTTAAGAAATAGAAAGTGTCATGCTTCATGTGAAAAAATTACCCCATTTATTTTGGGTTGAAGGAATAAACATCACATGTCATATTCATAATAGAGTAACCATCTGACCTGGCACAAATGTGACTCACTACAAACTATAGAGGTAAAGAAAACCTAATGTCAAATACTTCCATGTGTTTGGAACAAATGTTATATATTGATTGATTAAGAACAAAGGCATAAGATAGGTCAAAAAAGTGACCAATGAATCTTCTTAGGATATTCTCTAAATAGCAGGGCCTATTGTGTCTTCAAAAAATGCTTAAGGATTATCATGAAGTCAATAATGTGGCAATAAATGACATACCTCAAACTGTTACAAGTGATGATGAAGAAAAATACATATAAAAAATGATCAACATGTAGAGACTGAAGTGCCAAACAAAATTACTGGCATCCTACAGGGTTCTGAAGTTTAGGATTTAGATGAGGGAGATGAGACATCAAACAAAGGTCTTTCTATCAAAATTCAAATGGATCATCCTATTAAAAATATTATAGGGAATCTCAATGGCGAAATCATAGGTGTGACTGCTAACATGTGCTACATATCCAAAATTGAGCCTAAGAATGTCAGTGAAGCTTTAACTAGTGAATATTAGATAAATGATATGCAGGAACGATGTATGGGAACTGGTTCTAAGGTCTGACTCTATCAACATCATAGGAACATAATGGATCTACAATAATAAGTCATATAAAAATGGCAATGTAACTAGGAGCAAAGCTCAATTGGTTGCTCAAGGTTACACCCAAATATAGGGTATTGACTTTGATGAGACCTTTACTCTAGTTACTCATCTTGAATCCATTAGACTTCTGTTAGGAATCTCATGTCTCCTAAAATTTAAGCTTTATCAAATGTATGTCAAAAGTGCTTCCCTGAATGGATTCTTGAATGAATAAATTTATGTCGAAGAACCCAAAGGATTCGTTGATCCAAATGCTCCAATTCATGTCTACAATTTGAAGAAAACCTTATATGGGTTAAAACAAGCTCTGAGAACTTGGTATGAAAGGCTCACTGAATTCCTCCCCGCTTATGGTTACAACATAAAGGGTATTGATAATACACTATTTCTCAAGAAGGAAGAAGGGAAATTGATGAGGTCAGATCTATGTTGATGATATTATTTTTGATGAAATATTAAGCAAGATGGAGGAACATTTTTTTCAAAAAATGCAATATGAGATTAAAATGAGTTTTATAGGTGAACTCACCTACTTTCTTGGATTCCAAGTCAGACAAATGAAAGAGGAATATTTATATTCCAGAGTAAATATGCCAAAAACATTGTTAAAAAGTTTGGTCATGAAAGTTCAAGACACAAGTGTACTCCAGCTATAACTCATATCAAGATGACAATTGATGACCAATGAATTGATGTGGATCAAAGTCTCTGTAGAACCATGATTGGTAGCCTGTTGTATCTCACAACCACTCGGCCAGACATCATATTCTCAGTAGGAGTCTGTGCTAATTATCAAGCCAAGCCAAAATTCATTCATATCACTCAGGTTAAAAGAATCGTTAAGCACATAAATGGAACAAGTCACTATGGTATTATGCACTCCCAGAACATTAATTCCATAGTGGTTGGATATTGTGGAGTTGATTGGGCTGGAAATGCAGAAGATAGAAAGATCACCTCTGTTGTATGCTTCTTTCTAGGAAGCAACCTAATTTCATGGTTTAGAAAGAAGCAAAATCATGTATCTTTATCTACTATAGAGTTGGGTGCATTGCTGCTAGAAGCAACTGCACTCAATTATTATCGATGAAACGGATTCTAAAAGAGTACAATGTCAAACAAGATGTTATAACATTATAATGTGACAACATGAGTGCAATAAATATTTCCAAAAATCTTGTCCAACAAGTCAGATCAAGCATATAGATATACGTCACCATTTCATTATAGATCTGGTTAAAGACAAGGTTTTCTATCTTGATCATGTTGCTACTGAAAGCCAACTGGAAGTTATATTTACTAAGGCTTTGGATGCTTCTCAATTTGAAAAGTTGAGAAACACCTTAGGTACATGTATTATAGATAATTTCTAGCAATCGATGCTAAGATGTCATGAGAATCATTAGGAACCTGTTTTCTCCCATGGTCATCATTAGGTCGGCATATGCGCCTCTGAGAGCATCTCCAGTGGGGGTTTCTTAATGCACACTAGGATTTATAAGTTTAGGAACTTAGTATTTTTACCATTGGAGTAGATACACATGGTGTTTCTGTTGCTTAAATATTTGTGCAAGTTGCTTCATGAAGTAATCCAAAAAGTGTGTTACTTAGAATTAAATAATATCAATTTTGATGACTAGTGGGGCCAAATATAAATTGATTGGACCACATATAAATTGTTTATTATATCACCATTGAAGGAAAATTGATTTAGATTGCTTAGATGTTGCTTAAATGCAATATGGCAATTTGGTCTCACATAAATATCTTAAGCAAACAAAATTAGTTCTCCCTATTAGAGATGCTTTGATTGCTTTAACTTTCAGTATTCTATATTCATTTATTATTCAAAACACTATTAAATTTTTCTTTACGCGCCTCATTAATTAGATAAAACTCTTTTGCTTCTCTTAGTCTCTCTCCTTTCACTATTTTCTAACCCTCCTAAGATCGGTTCACATTCCCATCAAAACTTTCATCATCATGATTGGAATCTGACAAGGAACAAACACCTCTAGAAAGGAAAAGAAATCAATGAAAAAGACCAAGAAACCTATTATGGAACCCAAACCTGTTACCAATGTGCAAGGCGTCAAGATGAAGGAAGTTTTTCTTGGAGGGAAAACAGATGGTCCGTCTGAAGGTCCTCCCATGATGGAACCATCAGAGGAGGTTAAGAAGAAAAAGGTTAAGAAATCTAAAGATCATTCCTCAAGGATCCCTCTCTTCATGGATGATCTTACTGGAAAAGGTATTTCTAAAGGACATAATACAAGGTTAATAAAGTTGATAAGGTACATAAGGAACAATCGAGGAACATCGACCAACCAGAAACAAATGTTCTTGATGTTGTAGTGATTCAGATGATTATTCCAATCGATATTTCAGGTAATAATCAATCTACATCTAATGTTGATCATGTTTATAAAACAAATTCTAAGGCTTTAAAAAATCAAGATGTTAATTCAAAGCATTTTACCCAAACCCTATGCTCCCTTCATTCATGGTATGAACTTTCTAGTAAAGAGGAAGTTGGTAAGTTGTTTAATGATAGTCCTATTAGTGAACCTGTGAGTGAACTTGTACCTTACACCTTCATTGATAATGTCCTTCATCGCTATCATGAGGACACAAAAACACTACAAAATAAACTCTAATTTTCCAGTTGAATAGAACCCCACAAATTCAAATATCACACTGCAATGTAACAATTGCGGGGTGAACAAAACACTCCACAAAAATGTTAGTCGCAACTTTTTGCAAGGAGAAACACACCCTGCAACTTTGCCAGGTGAAAAGAACCTCACGACTTTTCCAGGTGAAAAGCACCTCGCAACTCTTTTTCCCCAGAGTTCAGACTGAAACACACATGTCCGAGCAGATAAAGCAAGTGGTTCAAAGCAGAGCGGAGCATAAAGAGGCAGAAACTTGCAGGGTGAAATTCACCTAACAAAGTGAATTTATATTATTAAAAAAATATGACATAATTATATTATTCTAAATATTAAAATAATATACATATAATAAATAATTTAAATTTAGAAATTAATAAATGCTAAATTTTATAATTAATTCTAAACATTTAAATTCATACTTAATTTAAAAAATCCATAATTATTTAGTTTTAAAAATATATTATACATATTTATATTTATTTCGGTTTTAATTTTTTTTTTATTTTAAACAATATATTATTAAACTGTTTTACAAAAATAATAAACTAAATCCATAATTTTATTTATTTACTTATTTATGAAAAAATGGAAAAAAATTATTAACACATTTATAAACAGATTATATAGTATTTTATTTTTCTTATATCAAACTTAAAAACATATTAACAAACTAAAAATCATGTTATATATATACTCTAAACAAATTGATGTACCCCAAAATTTTCCCTCTCACTTATCAAGAATTTTCTCATAAGATCTCCTTGGGTTCAAGACTGCACTAGGGTTTGATCAGGTCAAGACACCTCCTTATACACTGATGACCAAAATTAGGGTTTGAGATTGCACAAGGATTTTTGAAATTCCAATGCTTCATATTACCTTTCATGGATCATTATGGACCCCCAAGATTACTCATGTCATGTTTCAAACCTTGGATCACACTTTTGATCAGTCAATTAAGCAGTTGACCTAAAAATCAGTTGTGTTGGGGAAAAAGTCAACTATGGCCAATTTACAGTTAAACTTCATAATTTTTTATCCACATAAATATTTTAAATTCATATTTATCATTTGATCAAGTTTGGACCATAACTCCTCAATAACTTTGATCAAATCTCCAAAAGGGCAAAATTGTCAAAATTAGGGTTTTGACTGGGAAAGGGCAATTTCTGATTTTTGACCTAGAAAATGATCAATTGGTTTAAGGCATGATCTCAAGAGTCCAATTGCATAATTTTGACCTAATGACATGGTTCAAAACATTGCAAGTCCATTGAATCGACAGATGAATTTTGCAGTCAACTAATCAAAAGTCAACTGTATACTGAAAAGTTAAACTTTGACTTTTTGGTCAAAATCAAGTGCCAAAGATCATAATTTATCAAAACATGTCAAAATATGAAACTTATTCATCAAGAAATCAAAAAGTCAAGATTTCATTTTGAAAAGTCAAATTTCTAAACTTAGAAATTTTTCTAGGTGTTTGAAATTTCACGTTTTTTCATAACTTTGAGCAAAATTTTCACCATGATGCGAGATGATTCAAGAGAAACTTACAACATGAAAGTTGTAGATATCCATGAAATCTACAACTTTTCTTCACACAACTTCTTCCAAAAGTGCTTGTATCTCAAGTTATAATTTTAAGAACATAGGGTCATGAAACTAAATACTTTGTGAAATTTTGCCCTAATTTGGTCAGGATTTTGACCCAACTTCATGGAACTTTTTCATATAGATCCAAGAGGAATCTTCAAAATATATTTACAGATGGGTTTTAGAGAACATCACAAGCTTTCCAAAATGTCCCATAACTCCTTAAGATCATTCTTGAGTATGGAGAATCGAAGAGATGAAGTTAGGGTTTTGTCACTTGAATTACAAGTCATTTTTTATGAACACATGAACCAAATCCATGCTAGGCTGCATAATCCTTGCTTTGCAGGCATCAAACTTGTTTGTCACTCCATAATTAATAGTTTACACAACTTATTATGCCCTTATCAAAGTGTTTCAAGCTTTGTCTAAATCAATTTGACATTTTAGGGAGAAAGTAACATATACATTCTTGTAAAGCAAGCTTTATGCACAAAATCAGCTTCTTGAGCTCCCAACTTGTTTTCCTTGATTACACTCCATCCACAAAGTGAGAAGTATTGTACTTAAAGTGGTTAACAACTCTATGAACCAAGTACAAAGCATGGAAACTTGAATTTCTCAAAAAATCACATGTTATGCATAAACTTGTGATTTTGAATTTTGATCAAGAAGAAGTCTCCAAACTTATTGCTTATATATATAGTCACTATTTGTGAGTTAGAAAACGAGCTTGAACACCCTGAAACACACCAAAACTCTCTCAAATCAAAAATTGCTCAAAAACTCCATTGTTGCACAGTTTCTGACCTTGAACATCAAACTCACATTTCCCTCGTGCATTTCTTGGCCTTTTAGTTTCTAAAGCTTCCTTACATCAAGTGTAACCTATCCCTGTCCCTGTTTCATTACTGTAACATCATTTACCATATCCTCCATAACCAAAAACAGAGCATTTCACATTGACTTCTCCAAGTCATTTCAGCCACTCTCAACTCAAGCAAACCATTGCATTAGCTTCCTAGGACCTCAAGGAAGTTAACATGATCATCACCATCACTTGAAACAAGCTCAAACTCCAAACACGATTTCCAATTTTGAGGTAAGTTTTCCCAACTTGGAACTCTTCATACACACATCATCAATAGTTCATTTGTGAATAAAACATGTAGATATCATTGCCCTGAAGCTAACTATGTGCATAGTTTTCATTAATTTTGCTTGAGCTTAGAGAATTTTGAAACTGAAATTTCTAAAAATTTTAGGGTTCAGATTAGGGCCATTAAAATTCATGCTTATCTTTGATCTATAGTTTTAATACTTTACATTTCTGGAATCGTGAGAAAATTTGCTACAAGTTTCACGTTTGCAGTTTTTATTTTTGATGAGAAATAAGCAAGTTACAGTTGGTCTGACTGGAGGTTGAAGATGAAGTCTTCAGGGCGCGTTTTGCCTTACATATTTATTATTTTACTTGTATTAACGGATGTATAGACACCCCAATGGTAGAAGCGCGCGCCTATAACCTATGAGACCTGGGTTCGAACCCCAGTGGTACCCTTTTTGCATTTTTCACACATTTTTAGCATTTCTGACCTTTTTTGGAGCGCCTGGGCCTTTATTGGGCTTGCTTTGTTTCTTTATTTTTTTTACTGACTAACCCCCTTGCAGGCTTTTGGCACCCCTGGCCCAAGTTTGTTTATTTTTTTATGTTTTTATTTTTATTTTCTTAAATATATTTTCTAAATACTAAAAAATCATAAAATACAAAAAAATGATATATTTATATTTTGACTTAGTTTATTTTATTTTTCTCACAAAAAATATTTTTATTAATTAAACTTTATTTATTTTTTTACTTATTATCTTGTAAATATAAATAAAATTAGGTTATTAGTTATTTTCTTTCATACTAACTGAAATACATTATTTTTTATATAAAAAAAAACTAAAAATATTTTATAATGCTATAAATATTTTCAAGATAAAAATACCAAAAAATAATTTTCTTAAACTTATTTTCTTTTGATTAATTAATAGAACTAGTTTTTTTATTTAAAATATTTTCTTAATAAAATTCAATTTTAATTAATTATTTTCTTTATTTAATTAGGTTAAGACAAAATCCCTTTTTTTTATGAAAATCAAACAAAGATACACTTTCTTTACATTTTGCATTTTTTTGTACAATTCATTCATTTTGTACTTTGTATTTATTTAATTCCTTGTACATTAATATCAAATTTAATTTGGTTGTAATAGATTAATTATGTTTATATTCTTGCAATCCTCATTCAATATTGTAATAGCGTAGTAACTTTAAATTTCGCAATTTATCGTTTTTATATAACATGCTAGTAATTAGGGTTTGTATGGAAAGACTAAAACCAATAATTAGAAAACCCTAATTCAAGACAAAAACAAGCATGAAAACAATAGATTTGTACACAAGCACCCCTAGGGTTATTCCACTTGGTTGCCTTATACAAAATGGCCATATTACGCATGTAAGGTATCTTAGCAAAAATAAGCAAATACAAGATCATAGTCCCTCGCTGACGCTATCTAAGTTGCTTTACAAATGATCTTAGTCCCTCAAAAAGAATGCTAAGATACCTTACAACATTGCTAATCATGGTTATAGTATGACCCACGCCCGTCCCATTTACATCCAAAGATAGGGTTGCTTACCAAATCAATGGTAAGACAACAATGTCAAAGGAAAATAAAAAATGAACAAGAAAGACTTTTTGAGTAGGATGCTCCTAATTACTTGTTCAATTTCAAAACAAAACATCCTTGCTATTTTCAAAACAATCACCTACACTTTCAAACATCTTACAAACTTGAAAACATTTTCAAAAGATCAACATCTTTGTATACATTCTTACAAACAAGAATCATTACAAAGATTGCCTAAACAATAGCCTATTTACAAAATACTTTCAAAAAACACACAAATCACAATTTAAAACAAAAAGCAAGTGATCTAGAAAGTAACTAAGAGCCAATGGAAAACCATGGATGAAAAGGGTACTAATACCTTCCCTTTTCCTAATCTACCCCCCGAACTCAAGAAATAATCTCAAAGGTCTTTCCTGTGCTTTTTCACCTTTCCTTTTGGATAAAAGAAAAGTCAGTTCTTCCACCGTATCACACAAATATTCATATGTTTCTATCATACAAACCAATTTAACCCTAAGCAAATATTCATATCTTTCTATCATACAAACCAGACCAATCTAAACAAATATCATGCAAACGAATTCATATGTTTCTAAACAAAAAAATTTATTAATATGTGTACCTTTGTAAACGAATTTGATGAAAATATGGAAAGCAAATTCTAATTCAGCAAAAAATTTGAGTATTGAAGTCTTGATTTGGTGTTAAAATTGAGAGATTTGAGAGATTTAGAGGGGTTGGGAAATGGTTTGTGAAAGGTTTGTGAAGAAACAGAATGGAAAGAAACAAGGAAGATGAATCTGGAATGGAAAAAAAGGAAAGCGAAATGATTATATATATATATATATATATATATATATATATATATATATATATATATATATATATATATATATATATATATATATATATATATATATATATATATATATATATATATATATATATATATATATATACTCTAAACAAATATTCATATGTTTCTATCATACAAACCAATTTAACCATAAGAAAATATTCATATGTTTCTAAAAAAACAATTTGTTAATATGTGTACCTTTGTAAACGAATTTGATGAAAATATGGAAAGCAAAACCGAATTCAGCAAAAAATTTGAGTATTGAAGTCTTGATTTGGTGTTAAATTAAGAGATTTGAGAGATTTAGAGGGGTTGGGAAAGGGTTTGTGAAGAAACAGAATGGAAAGAAACAAGGAAGATGAATCTGGAATGGAAAAAAAGGAAAGTGAAATGGTCATATATAAAGGAAGCTTGCGAGGTGAAAATCACCTGGCAAATTTTTTTTCCGTTGAAAGTTGTGGGGTGTAACTCACCTGGAAAAATTTGTAATAATACAGCTCACCTGACACCACTGACGCAACAATAATTATACTAGTGGATTTCCCCCCAATTTTTTAAAAAAAAAAGTTGCAGGGTGTTTATCACTTCGCAACTTTCTTTTCAAAAATTTTAAATTTCCTCCCATATGATGCGAGATGGAAAACCTTACAATTAAAAAAAATAATATTACGAGGTGAATATCACCTCGCAAGTGTGTTATTTAGCGAGGTGAATAACACCTGGCTAATTTGATGTTTTCTTGTAGTGAAGATTCTAGTGTTGAAGAACCTGATGTTAGTTTGGCTGATGATCTGAATGATGTTGTCAACAATAATGTTGACATTCTAAATGATGTGATAGAAAAATCAATAGATCCAAACCCTACTGCAAATAATGATGAAGAACCTGCTAATGATGAAAATCGTGATGAAGTTGAAAAGCAAAATTGTGAAGAGGTATCGGGAGAAGATGGAGTTCAAAATAATATGGAAAATGAAACCGAGGAAACTAGCCTAGAAGAACAAAAAATGTTGAAAGATGTGAAGGACAATCAGTCCCACATTCTAGAGACAAAGTCACCAATGCATCAAGACAATGAAAATACTTTCTCTGAGAAAAATGCTACTCAAGATGATGAGAACATGGTTAACACCATCGTTGAGGATGACATTGGTAAGTTTGTGACTAACAATGTTGATGCAAATATTGAGAATGTTGATGTGGAGACCCTTAGTACTCCTACTAATAATAAAAAGAAGAAGTGTGAAAAGAAGAGTAAAAAGAAGGCCAACAAGAAGAACAATATCCTCAAACTCAAAAGACCCCCGTAAAAAGGGTGGCTACTCCAAAAAACCAAGAAAGAAAAGTGTAGTAGATAAAAATAAGAAGGATATTGCCGACACTAGCAAATTTGCGAGAAATAGGAAGGTTACCATTGTGGTTGAGGTTATTGAAGATGATGTAGAAGACATTGTGGAGGGAGATCTATCCAACTCTATTAAGTATTAAGGACGTTCTTCACCAACCTCAAATATCCATATGATGTTATTACATCTAAAGCTCGATAGCATCATATATCTCTATCACTTGAATATTTTGTCGAGATTTGCAAACTTCCCTGCCCTAATCCCCTTTATAGTGAAATAAATCAAGATGGAGATTTTATTTCCAGCACTTCCATTAATGCCTCATTAATCCTCCCTCGCATGATTCTTTCACAACTAACTTAGTTTCACTTATTTTGCAATATGTTTTTTTAGAAATTAAATTATTAATATTAAACATTTGAATAAAAAAATTTACAATATTATATTTTATCTTATTAATACATAACTTTTGTATCATTTATAATTTTTAACATATGAAAGTTATAATTATATAAGAAATAAATAATATTAACACATTGTTCCAACTAGTGACGTAATAAAACAATGTCTCAAATGAGTCAATCACCTGCCCGAATTTTAGAACACTAATAAAAAGTGTCACGTCCAAGCTTAAGATGGGTTTTGTACAAATACGTAAGATCTATTATAAATTTTTTTTAAATATAATATCAAGTTCTATATCAATTTAAACAAAAATTATTTATATTCACACGCACCAAATTCAATACTTCTGAATTATTTAAAATTTGAGAGGACATATTTTAAGAAACTAAATTTCTATAAAGATAAAAAAATCAAACTTAAAATTAGTTATAAAAAATAAAATTCATCGTTTTCTAAATCAATTTTATAAAAATAAGTTACAAACAAAATAAATTTTTTATAAAATTACTTGGTTCTTTGACAAAGACATGCTCCATGATATTGACCATGTGGTGGGGTAAGGTAACTAGTACTATAGATTTCTGATCTTTGTCTTGTATTATGTTTTCTTTATCTTTATTACTATGCACATGTTGACAGAGGCAAAAAGAAATGCAAGTTACCCCATATGCTTTAATGAGTAAGACAAGAGGATGAAGTGTGTATATATTGATATAATAATATTCTTTTAAACCTTGTTTGATTATATAAATATCATTGATTAGGAATATAATTGTTATGTTTTCTATATTTGAATGAAATATGGAAGATTTTATGAATAAAAATAATTTGCTGCGGCGTACATTCGATTGGATATTCGATCTACTTGTTTACTTTGTACTATAGGTTAACTTAAAGAAATGGGCCATAGGAACAATAATTCAATAGTTATGTAGTAATATTCAATCATAAAGCTAAGTAATGCAAAGACTTGGTAATGAATACTACTTGGATTTGACGATTACTCAATCAAAACTTGTTTAATGAAACCAAATAAATAAATTTTATTTTGAAAATCAGTGGTAGAGTCTGAAAAATTATGAAGATAGAACAAATTAAGGGTTTTATTTATTTATTTTGGTCTCTCACTAATTAAGTTTTAATTTTTGTCTTTTTTGTCATATAAATTATTGAGATTGTAATTTTTTATGTTGAAGTATGTTGCTCAACAGAAATAAGATAGTGTTGAATAATCTAGTGCGTCTGTCGATTTGTTTGGTTATCGAAAAGTTGAAGCATGTTGTTCGACGGAGATTTCGACTTAGATATATTTTTGTAGTTAATAGAATTATGTATTTTGCGCTTTTGGTTTTGGATTTTGGCTTAGAGAGCAAGCAAACATAAACCTATAAATAGGGAGTAACCCCTATTATTGTAATCACTTGAACATTGCAGTTGCAAAATAAAAAATATTCATAGTTTATGAGCAGAGAAAAACTCTGCAGAAAATTCTTTTCTTCTCTTATTTTGTTCAAACCCTAAATCATCTTTCTTCCTCAATTTTTCATCTTTCTTCTTACATTAATAATTGTGCAATGAGAATCATCTTGCAACCAAGATTGGTTAATTCACTTGAGTGAAGAGTTCATAACAAGAGGGAATGCAATCAGTGATTAAATCTTGTTCAATAAGATTGATTCATAATTCTCCATAGATTTGGTGCAATTCTAATATCTGGTATCTAGAGCACTGGCTGAGCGATTCGTGGGAAGCGAAACTCGATGGCAATGAATCATCCGAATGGGAATTTTCCGACGAGTCCCTCAATTTTGAAGGGTCGAAATTATGAGAATTGGTGTAAATGGATGAAGATTGTTTACTGTTATAAAAATCTTTAGGATCTTGTGAAAGAAGGAGTAACACCGATTGAAGATGACGCAACAAATGAAGAAAAGGTTGCACACAAAGAATTGAAGAAGAAGAATTATAAATCTCTCTTTATAATTCATCAATGTGTTGATCTAGATCATTTCAAAAAGCTGAGCGATGTTGAATCAACGAAAGAAGCATGTGATATTCTGGAAAAATCGTTTGGATATGCGGAAAAGGTGAAAGAGTTGAGGTTACAAACTAACAAAAGAACATATGAAATGCTTCAGATGGAAGAAAGTGAAAGCATAACTAATTTCTTCACTAGGGTTACGAAATTGGTAAATCAAATCAAGATATGTGGAGAAGTGATGACAACAAGATCAGTTATCGCAAAGATCTTGAGGCCATTGGATCCTAAGTTCGACCAGGTGGTATTAGTTGTAACACCCTAAATATCCCCCACGTGTTTTATAATAATCATCAGAGTAATATTAATATATAACATTTAGGATATCACAATTAACAAAAACCTACTCATGCAATCAGATATGTAACACATTATTTCAGAAATTATTAAAAATAATTATAACAACAAAACATGTCTGAAACTTCAACTTTTGATTTAAGCACCGGAAAAAAATCAACACATAACAATTTAATAATTTTAAAGCATAATTATGCTTCGAAGGAAAATAAACATATTTATAACAGTTCTAGAGATTCTAAATAATCTCTCACAAACATAAATAACATAAACATTTTGTTCCCCAGTGTTACACATCAGAGCAGTCACCGACTCTAACAAAAATAAAAGGAAGACTCCATTTTCCACTCACTTCAATGCTGAACTACTCCAAAGTATCTGCACGTTATCCATGTAGAGGCGACATTCAAACAGTAAGGATGAGATATCATAATTATATAATGGAATGCTTAATAACAAGTGAGCAGTAAATTATTACAAGTACAACATACATTCTAAGAACATATTCCATACCTACAAAACAACAACAACACACCAATGCAATGCAATGAGACTCAAATACATAGACTCAATGCATGTGGTACTAAGACGTGAACTCTCAGGTTCACCGTTCTGATCCCTACCTAGGATCAATGCTCTCCAAACGGATCTCCATCCAAAATCGTTACCAATATAATATTTCACTAATCTATCACCATAGGGGGCATCTACTCGCACCCAATTCGCATAATGGGATTGAGGCTCACCAAATATGAACCTCTGTCCAACGCTATGAATACATGCGACATATTATGCATACACAATAACATACACAAAGACCTTCACCATAGTAAATTTACCTCGCCACTATTGGCCACCATGCACCAAATACCTGCCAAAATATGCGGCAACAACAAACCAACGATATAGCAAACAATCACAATGCATTTGCACACGTTCCACAAAACAACATAACTCGTTACACACCAAACACATGTCCACACGTTGAATAATTGGAATTATGGTAGAAAAATTAATTTTAAGTCAAAGTACACTAAATCATCTTCCTAACGATTCGAACGACGTGTCAATCAGACACTCATAACTCAAGATATGAATTTATAAAGTTATTAGAAAATACAAACACCGACATCATACACTGACACCACAAAACCTTACACACCAATTAATTTTGATTCCAGAAACTTGAAACTATTTTTATAAGAAATTAAATTGTATTAGCTTTCCACATGTTCAAACGGCGTGTCAAACGGACACCCGAAGCTCAAGTTATGAATTTTTGAAGTTTTACAAAAAAATGCTGCCAGAACTGATAGAAATCGATTTCCCCCTTTTAGGAAATCAATTTCCTTCACTCTAGAAGCCTATTTTTCCCAATTTTCAAACTAGAAATCGATTTCCCAAAAAGTGGAAATCGATTTCCACTACCCAAAATCCAATTTTTGACAAAAATATACTAGGAAATCGATTTCCTCATATGTGGAAATCGATTTCCACTGCGACAGAAGCAGTTTTCTACTGTTTCAAAGTACAAAAATTAGTTTTTCTCCACATCCAAACACCCCCAACTCTCACACAATGCACAATTCAGATTCCAAGTTTCAATTCCTATTCATATGCCTCATTAGCAACATTCTAATCTACCAAAACACACATAAACACATGAAATCACACAGTTAAATCAAACCAATTTACATCAACACGAACATACAATTTCTCATTATCAATTATACCCAATATCATCGACAAGAAAAAATTTCCCCATTGAAGGTTTATCACATATGATAGAATTAAGTTCTAACAAGTAATTAACCCCTACCCACAAATCATTATACAATCCATTAGATAATCATAATCTCACCCTTACCTTAGATTTCTTGAAATTCTTCTACCTCTCAACAATGGTGGTTGTCTTCTTCCCTTGAGCCCTAGCTTCCCTTCTCATTTTTTCTTATTTCACGTTCTGACACTTTTCTATTCCCAAAAATCCTTTTATTATTTTATTATAACTATTATTTTATTACCCTTAATAATAATACTACTACTAATAATAATACCCTTTTATTTATCTAATTAAATTAAATAATACCTATATGTATTATTTAACCAATTAATAATTAACCAATATTACTAATTAGCTCCACTCACCACACCTCTTATCTCTACACTATTACTCACACACACCCAACTCCAAAGACTCTATTTTCTGAGGTTACCACCATACACTCAAGGGCCCTCTAATACACAAAAACACCAATCACACAACAAGTTCACTCATTATCACATAATTAAATCATAAATCTAATTTAAATTAAATCATAAAACTAATTTAAATTAAACTGGGGCATTACAGTAGTCATAGAATAGTCAAAAGATATGTCAACATTGACAAAGGAAGAGCTTTAAGGGACACTTGAATCTCATGAACAAAGAATGACTAAGAGAATTGCAAGCAAGTCAAAGAGTGATGTGGCTCTGCAAGCGCAATCGGTAAAAAAAGAAAGGCAAGAGAAATGGGTTTGACATTAAAGGTAGAGGAGGCTATAATAGTTCGAATGGTCGAGGAAACCAGCAAGAAGGAAATTAGTGGAATTGGAGAAGACGCTTGTACCAAAACAACCAAAGAGGTGGTGTTGCAGGTAAAGGAAGAAATAGTGGTCAAAAACTTGACAAAAGTAACATTCAGTGTTTCAATTGTCAGAAGCATGGTAACTACTCTAGTGATTATCCTGAAAAACAAAAGAATCAAGATAATGATGCAAAGTTGGCAAAACATGAAGAAGAGGATATGATGTTGATGGTCATAACAAGAGATGAAGAGAGATTCAAGGACCATTGGCACTTGGACTCAGGATGCTTATCACACATGTCTGAAAGGAAAGATTGGTTTGTCAAGATAAAACCCTCAATGAAAAACATGGTGAAATTTGCAAATGACAATAATCTAGCAGCTGAAGGTATTGGTGATGTTCTGATTATGAGGAAAGATGACAAGAGGTTAGCCATTTCCGATATATTAAATATACTAGGCATGAAAAGTAATGTTTTAAGTATTGGGAAGTTGGTCGAAAAGAACTACAAGGCGTCGGATGAAGACAAGTTAATGAGAGTTCTTGACTGAAGAGGGAAGGTTAATCTTGAAGGCTCATACGTCTCAAAATAGAACCTTTAAGATTGAACTTAATGTGATGGAGCACAAGTTCCTTGTGACTGCAGCTAACAAGAATGAATGGACATGGCACTATAGACTTGGTCATCTTGACATTAAAGACATCATAGATCTAAAGAGAATAAATATGGTTTTAGGGTTAACAGAAATTGACATTCCAAACAAATTGTGAGAGGAATGTGTGTAGGCGAAGCCACTGTTAAGTGTCAACTTTTGAATAAATTTCATATCATGTATTGACACTTTCAAACCCTTTATTTTACTTTTAATTAGGATAAGCACTTATTTTAAGTCATTTTGTTGTATACAAATAATTCTGAATGTTTTAATTTATTTGTTAGTGTTTCTGCAAATTTTGTGTAGATAAGATGGCCAAATGTAGAATTCCAGCTTTTTATGCAAGGAAGCAAATGTTGTGTTTCTACAAAGAATCGCCCGACGACAGGATGCATCGCCCGGCGAAAATTGTGAAGAAAGGGTGGATTTTTTGGTTCGCTTTTGTAATGTATCGCTGCTGGATCGCCTTGCGAAAAAAGGATCGCCCGACGAAGCATCCTTATCGCTCGTCGATGATAGATACTTTCTTGATTGTGTATCACACCTAGCTGATCATGTGTGGCATCTAGCTAGCATCGTCCGGTGATGCTTTATGGTATCCCGACGATGGTGTGCAGATGGCCATACTTTTTGGCTACTTTTTCCATATTTTGGGGGAACTTTTCACAAACTTTTGTACTTTGGAGGGAAGAAAAACCTCATTAAGGGAATATAAACCCTTGTTCTACATATCATAACATAGAAACCCTTGTTCTTATTTTTTGGAGGAGAAAAACATTCTTGCATCTTGAATCAAGGAGACTTGAAGAATGATGTTCATCAACATTCATTGTTTATTTATTGATCAAGGTATCATGACCATGAGTAGCTAAGCATATTTTGTATCAAGGTTAGAAGCAGTTAACCTAGACTTTATGTATTTCTTTTGACCATTTTGTATATGAACTTGGTTTATGATTAATACATGTTGAATATCTTTGTTATCATTGTTCTTTTTATGGTTTGCTTCATTATTGAGAAGTAAGTTCCAAGCTTGACCTAAGATATTCATCTACTAATAAACAAGCTCTAGACATAGATTTGTGAGTTAGTATTCACTTGTATCAAGCCATAAAGATTATCATGTTAATAGTTAGGTTCAAAGATCATTTAATGATTAACACGATAATACTCACAATATTGCTTAGACATAAGAAATGTTGAGAGGATATATGAATGTATCGATCATTAATTAGTTCATATGCATGATTAATCGAATATATTTGGAATAGGTTGATGAAAACTAACCTTGACATGCCTTTTATCAAAACAAGCCTTTTCAAACCAAAATCTCTCTTTTATCCAAATCACAATATAGTGCATGAAACTTAATCTTTTGTTACTAAAAGAAAATACCAAAACTTTGTTTATGATTCAAACACTTAAAGTCGCTGAAACTATATAACGACATTAATATCACACCAATCCCTGAGGAAAATGATAATATAAATACTTGTGTTGAAATTATTCTACAACAAAATGGCGTCGTTGTCGGGGATTGCCGTTTGACTATTGAAAGAATTGCAATAGTTTTAGTGTTTTAAGTTATTTTATATTAATAACATCTTTTATTTTTCACATGTTTTGTTAGTGTTTTCAGACTTTAGTTTATGCAAGGAAGTATTTCTAAATATCGACTCCTATTTGACACTAAAATCGAAAGGACTTGCATAAAACTTAATAGTAAGACTAGTCGAAGGAGGAAGCTAGCGAAAGAAAGAAGAGAAAGAGGAGAGGTGTCCACTTCTGCTATACCTTTTAACCAAGATATAGAAGAAGTTATGTCAACAACTCCACCAAGAGGTCCCTGTGCAAATAGTCCAAGGTTGAACGCTCAGTTTGCTAGAAATGCATACCAAAAGAACTCAAATGAAAACTAGAATTCTATAATTATTGTATCATAACCCTTTCACTGGGTTAGATCATGAAGACCCTTACACTCATCTTACAAAATTCTATGAGATAAAGAGTGTTATAGGAGCTCCGGAGGAGGATGAAGAACAAATGTTTAAAAGATTATCTCCACATTCGTTAATCGGTAAAGCTAAGGACTGGTATCTTGACCAACCTCATCAACTCATGACGGATTGGAATAGTCTTGAAGAAAAATTTCTTGAAAGGTTTTTCCCAGAATCACGTTTCTTGGAAGCCAAGACAGCTATATCGGTGTTCTCTCAAGGTGGAGTCGAGTCATTAAATAAAGCTTGGGAAAGGTACAAATCTATGTTGAGAAAATGTCCGAGTCATGGTTTTGATGCCATTACCCAAATGCATATTTTTCAAAATGGACTAAAACCATAACCAAAGCTTTTGTTATATGCTACGGCGGGAGGATCACTTATGGCAAATACAATGCAAGAGGAGGTTGGAATTATTGAAATAATGGCAAGGAACAACCACTAAGTCCAACATGATCGAAGTATGATTCAAAAGAGAGAGGAGGCAAGTGATTCAAGATCAAATGAATCTATTTTAGCCCAAAACAAATTGTTCGCTCAACAAGTGGAAGAATTAACAAAGCAAATGGCAAAGCTCCCTCAACAACTAAGAGAAATGCAAGAAATACCTAGCAATCAAATACAACAAATTACTTGTTGTGAGTTATGCAAGAGTGATCATCAAACCAGATTTTATCCCCCGCTTGAAGAAGAAGATAATTACATAGGAAATCAAGATCAAGGATTCCAACAAAGGAAGCCATATCAAAATAACCAAGGTTATCATCAAAGAAATAACCAAGGTTATCAACAAGGGTGGAGACGATATTCCAACAATCAAAATAGACAAAGTCCTTATCAAAAAACAAATCAAAATTCACAACATCAAGCTAGAATCTCAAACTTACAAGACACTCTTTCTCAATTCATGCAAGCATCTATGGTAAATCAAAATAGTAATGAAGTGACTATCAAAAATTTGGAGACTCAAGTGGGGAAACTAGCCAAGAAATTGGCCGATCAAAATGTCGGATCATCATTTTCGGAAAATACTCAATATAATCCTAAGGAGCATTGCAAGGAAATATTAACTAGGAGTGGTAGAGTAGTCATAAATTGGGTTGGTAAAGAAATTGAAATTAAGGAAGTTGTAGAAGAAAAAGAGCTTGAAGAAGAGATTGTAGTAGAAAATAATCATGAGGAGGAGTTAGGTAAAAAGGAGAAGTTGAAAAGAAACAAGAAGGAGAAGGTTGCTACTTTAACGGTTCAAATTTTACCATATCCCCATGCTCCTTCCAAGAAGGATAATGCTAGGCACAATACTAGATTCATGGATATCTTTCAGCAATTGCAAATAAACATTCCATTTTCCGAAGCTATGAAACAAATTCTAAAGTATGCAAAGTTCATGAAAGATATCCTTACAAAAAAAATAAGATCAACGGATCAAGAAGTTGTCATGGTTGATGCAAGTTGTAGTGATATCACTCAATAAACTCTACCGAAGAAGGAAAGTGATTCGGGAAGGGTTACTTTTCTGGTTACCATTGGTTATATTTATGTCAGTAAGGGATTTATCGATTTGGGTTCTAGAATTAATTTCATTCCTTTGTCTATTGTGAAAATATTAGGGAACATCAAGATGAAGTCAACAAAGATGACACTTTAACTAGACGACAAACCCATTACCCATCCTTATGGTGTAGCTCAAGATTTGATAGTGAAAATGGATAAATTTTTCTTCCCGGTTGATTTTTTTGTGATTGATATGGAGGAAGACCATGATGCACCTTTGATTCTTGGCCTACCATTCATGAAGACCGCAAGAATGATGATCGACATCGATGGTGGTTTAATGAAGGTCTGAATTCAAGATGAAGAAGTAAGTTTTAATCTCTTTGAAGCTATGAAACATTCTAATGATAAGGGATCTTGTTTTAAAGTTGATGCTATTGAAGAATCTATTTGGGATGTTTCTAGTGAAGTTCATCTTTCAACACCTCTTGAGAGAACATTGAATAATATTATTCAAGTTCTTGATGTTCATGAAGAAAAGGAATTGGAAGAATGTGTGAAGGAACTTGAAGCTTTAGAAGAAGTTCAATCTTGGGAGGAATAAGTTGAAATGTTGAAGAAGGAAGCTAAAGAATAAGAGTCCAAAATTGAATTGAAAATGTTTTTGTCTCACTTAAAGTATGCATTTCTTGAAGATGGTGGTAACAAACCGGTAACCATTAGTAATGCTTAATCGGAGAAGGAGGAGCATTGTTTAGTTCAAGTTTTTAAAAGAAAATCAAATTGAAATAGGTTGGGTTTTAGCGGATTTAAAAGGCATAAGCCCGGCTTATTGTATTCACAAGATTTTTATGGAAGAGAATTTCAAACTGTAGCTCAACCTCAACGACGCTTGAATCTGACAATGAAAGAGGTCGTGAGAAAGGAAGTTGTGAAACTATTGGATGCATGGATGATTTATCCTATTTCCGATAGTACTTGGGTGAGTTCAGTGCATGTGGTTCCAAAAAAGGGTGGAATGACTGTAATAAGAAATGAAAAGAATGAATTGATTCAGATAAGAACCGTAACGCGATGGCAGATGTGTATCGATTACCAGAGGCTTAATCAAGCAACTAGGAAAGATCACTTTACTCTTCCTTTTATGAATCAAATGCTAGAAAGGTTATCGGGAAAAGAGTTCTATTGTTTTTTGGATGGGTATTCCGGGTATAACCAAATTTCGGTAAATCCGGAATATCATGAGAAAACAGTTTTCACTTGTCCGTTTGGAGTTTTTGCATATAGGAGGATGCCCTTTGGTTTGCGCAATACACCGACAACTTTTCAAAGGTGTATGCAAGTCATATTTTCCGATCTTATTGAGAAGACTGTGGAAGTTTTCATGGATGACTTTTCCGGTTTTGGGGCATCTTTTGATCTTTGTTTGAAAATTTTGGATACCATTTTGAAGAGGTGTGTGGAATCCAACTTAGTGCTTAATTGGGAGAAATGTAACTTCATGGTTACCGAGGGAATTTTTCTTGGTCATAAAGTTTCATCCAAGGGGCTCGAAGTTGACAAGGCAAAAGTGGAGGTTATCGAGAAATTGCCACCACCATTGAACGTGAAAGGAATCCGAAGCTTTTTGGGTCATGCGGGCTTTTACCGAAGATTTGTCAAAGACTTTTCCAAAATTTCAAGACCATTGAGCAACTTGCTCAACAAAGTTAAGTCTTTTATTTTCGATGATGCTTGTTTAATAGCTTTTAACAATTTGAAACAAAATTTGACAACTGCACCCATAATCGTAGCACCAAATTGGAAAATGGATTTTGGACTAATGTGTGATGCTAGCGATTATGACATTGGTGCGATTCTTGATCAAAGAAAAGGAATTTTTTTCATGTTATACACTATGCTAGCAAAGTTCTTAATGAAGCATAAATTAACTATGCAACAACTGAAAAAGAATTGTTAGCTATAGTGTATGCATTGGAAAAATTTAGATCCTACCTCATTGGGTTAAAGGTTGTAGTCTACACCGGCTATGTGGCGATACGATATTTTCATACCAAACCAAATTCTAAGCAGAGACTTATTCGATGGATACTTTTGTTGAAAGAGTTTCATCTTGAAATTCGCGACAACAAAGGTTCAGAGAATTTGGTAGCGGATCATTTATCCCGTTTGGTTAATGTAGAGATTACTAAACAAGAAAGTGAGGTTAGAGAAGAATTTCCAGATGAAAATATTTTTATGATACAAGTTAGACCTTAGTTTGCCGATTTAGCGAATCACAAGGTATCCAGATTGATACCGGAAGATCTAACTTGGGACCAAAAGCGGAAATTCTTAGCGGAGGCAAAATTTTATGTGTGGGACGAGCCTTATCTGTTTAGGCTTGGAAGTGATAATTTGTTAAGGAAAAGCGTGACATTGGAGGAATCAAAAAAATATACTTTGGCATTGTCACAATTCTCTGTATGGAAGTCATTTTAATGGTTTGCGAACGACAGTGAAATTCCTTCAAACGGGCTTTTATTGGCCGTCTTTGTTTAAAGATGCACACTTGCATGCAAATAATTGTAACAAATGCTAAAGGAGTGGGGGAATTGGAAAAAAAGATGAAATTCCTTTGAATAATATGTTGGAAATAGAAGTTTTTGATTGTTGGGGCATAGACTTTGTTGGACCTTTTAACTCATCATTTTCTAATGAGTATATCCTTGTTGCGGTTGACTATGTGTCTAAGTGGGTAGAAGCGATGGCTTGTCCAAGGGCAGACGGAAAAACGATTATCAAATTTCTAAAGAAAAATATTTTCTCCCGTTTTGGCACTCCAAGCATTTTAATTAGCGATGGTGGGTCACACAATTGTAATGCACCTCTTAAAAAGTCTTGGAAAACTATGGTGTAAAGAATAAAGTGGCGACTCCATACCATCCGTAAACTAATGGACAAGCCTAAGTTTCAAATGGTGAGTTTAAGAGGATTTTAGAAAAGACTGTGTCAAGTTCACGGAAGGATTGGTCAATTAAACTGGATGATGCTTTGTGGGAATATCGCGCTGCTTACAAAGCTCTTATTGGTTTGACACCATTTCAAATGGTGTATGGCAAAACTTGTCACCTTCCTGTGGAAATTGAACACAAGGCTTTGTGGGTATTAAAATTCTTAAATTTTGATTCTAACTTGGCCGGAGAAAAGAGAAAAATTCAATTGCAGGGTCTTGATGAATTGTGCAATGATGTGTATCACTCCAACAAATTGTACAAAGAGAAAGTCAAATTTTATCACGTCAAGAAGATCTGTCACAAAGACTTCAAAGTTGGTCAAATGGTGCTTCTTTTTAATTCTCGGTTAAAACTTTTTCTGGGAAAATTGAAGTCCAAATGGTCGGGTCTGTTAGTGATCAAAGATGTGAAAGATTATGGAGAAATTGTGTTGGAGGACCCCATATCAAAGGAATTTGGACTATAAATAGCCAACAGTTGAAAGTCTACCTTGGAGGTGAGATAATTCGAGAAACAAGTGTGGTCCGTCTTGGTGGTTTATGAAATCACCGTAGACCTTCGAGCTCGAAACAACGTTAAACAAAGCGCTTGTTAGGAGGCACCCTAACATTGTAAGTATTTGTGTTTTATGTGTGTTATTTTCATTAATCTGCTGTAAAACGGAATTGTGGAACAAATTCTGCAGCAAAACTTTTTGTTCTATTTCTGCCTGGGATCGCCGGGAGATTGAAGTTGTCGTCGGGCGACGCTGATTTTATAGCGCCCTTCTGCTGCGTCTTTTCAATTAATTTTTTCATTGGGTCAAAAGGACTCACATGTTAAATTGTGTTGTAAAACAATGCTGACCTAATTTTTGGTCATTGCCTCCATTACTCTCCTATTCTCCAATTCACCTTGCACCTTCATTCCTCATTCCAAGAATCTAAGGTAAAATTTTCTCCTCTCTTCTTTGTGATTAGAAAGGGGTAGGTTTTATCATTGTTGAGAAAAACTAGGTTTAGGAATTTTTGATTTGATGAATATAATGATTATGCATGTGGTTAGAAATTGTTAACAATCATCATTCACTATGAGAATGCCTGAAAATTGCTTAGAATTGGTGATAGGGCATGACATATTGTTGTGAAATCTGCAGAATTTTGAAAAATTTGTAGGTTGTCTCCCGGCGATGCAAGTCAGTAGAAACACCTTTATTTTTTCATGTGAGTTCTGAAAATTGTATTATTTTTATCTTTAACAAGATAAAATGCTATGTTTTTTTTGTGTTGGTTTTGTGTCTTGCAGAAGGGTCCCAAAAGAGCTTTCCCCTTGAATATTGTGAGGAAGACCGAAGGCAATAGATCTAGCCAATCGCGGATCATTGATGAGCGCAGATTTGTAAGCGCGGATGCTGAAGCAAGATTCAACATGATTGTGGGAAGACAATTTGTTTTTGAGAAGAAGTTTGCTATTGACACCCATGAACCGTATAGGAAGCCTATGTAGATTTTTCTAAGGAAAAATGGGATGTGCTTATAGATTAAGTTGACAAGATTAGCTATGATTTGGTAAGACAATTTTATGTAAATGCTCTTCCGGCTGAGGGGCATAAATTTCTTTTCAGAACTATTGTAAGGGAAATCTTTGCAATTTAACAAGAACTCGATTAAAAACTTCTTGGGGAACCCTCTCCACTTGTGCATTCATGAAATGGATAATTTCAACAGAGAGCTGGGAAAATTGAGAAATCATGACTATAACGCTAGTGCAATTTTTCTTGAGGGGAAAATGTGGAATTAAATGCAGCAGGCATTCCTTTTAGATACAATCGGGAAGATGTGACCCCCGAAACTCAAATTGTGCTTCTGTTGATTATAAATGACATCAAACCAAAACTTCATCGGTCAACCATTCCCATTAATGTTACTTTAATTGTGCAGTGTATCCCGGACGACCGATCGGTGGATGTGGCAGGAATTATTTCAAAAGAAATGAGGCAATTTGTTGAAAGCACAAAGTTAGAAGAGGTAAATTCTCGTGTACCTCTTCCTTTCCCTTGTCTAATAACTGTTATGTGCCTAGACAAAGGCATTTTGATGCCTGAGGAGGTCAATGAAAAAGTAAGGGGGATTATAGATGATGACTATCTTGGTTGTTATTGCTTAGGAAAATTGGCCATGAAAAGGAAGAAGAAGAATGTTGTGGGTGAGTCATATGTTGCTCGAGAGGCATCTGAGGGTCTTGATTATACTAATTGGGATCCTAGGATGGAGGAGACTTACGATTACACTTGGGACATGTTGGAAGCTCATCGAAGGTCCAAGAGCTTCCTTTATGACTCCACGACGAGACTATTTCTGCATCAGTCAAATCCTCGAGAGACAGTTACTTTACCTACCCAAGCCGAGTACAATGCTTTTTGCAATTGGCCCGTGGACATGCGCCCTTTCTTTTCGGAAAGGGTGGCACATGTTGGAGAACATGATAGTGATGATGGTAATTATGGTAATGATTGTGATGATGGCAATGAAAATATAGAGCAATGATGGTTTGGCGACAAAGTGAAGAAGTTTATTTTAGTTTTTATATTTTTATATTTTTTAGTTTTTATGTTAGTGTGTTTAAAATTTTAATTGTTAAAACAATTGGTTGTGCTTTGAGGTTGTGTTTTGAAAACAAAAAATTATGGTTGTATTTTAGGATTTTCCCTTTGTAGTGGGTATTGGTACCTATTTTTGTTTATAACTTATTTTGATTAAAGTTTAATAGATTATGGTTCTTGGTGGTATTATATTATGGTATGAGCATTAGATATTGAGTTTAGTTTGTTTTTGAAAGAAAAAAAGGTTGAAGTTAAGTGCTCAAGGATCAAGTTTGATTCTTTGGGACTCGATCGATCTCGTGATTTGGGTAGTGATGATACAAATCTCAAAGAAATGCGCAAATAAGGTATTATTTTACCGTTTTGTATAATGTTAGCATAATCATGAAAATAGTGCTTTAAACAAGAGATAGTTATGCATTGTTATGTAAATATGCGTGCATGTTTGAATCATTAGGACATAACCACAAATGTGAGAGACTTACCATTGTTCACCAAATTGTTAAAGTTTTAGCAATTATTGTTTTAGCTCGAATGATTCATGTTAAATCTTGTTGTTGAGAAGAAATTTTGGAAACTTAGAAGTGATCAAGGCATTGTTTCTATATTATGAGAGTTACCACCATTTCTAAAAGGGCCTTCTCTAACCTTGTGAGTATGTGAATCTTCGCGAACCCTTTTGAGCCTTAAATAAAATTTATTTTTTGGAATGAATCTATCAAAAAGCCAACAAATTTCTAAGTATACCACTTAGTAGTTGTGTTGATGCTTAGAGAAGACCAAGGAAAAGTCAATGATGATTCATACTAAAACATTTCTTGTTTATAAACACTTTACCCAATTTTGAAATAGCCTTGTTTGAAGAGCATTCATTTGAAAGAAAAAAAAAGAAATAAATGTTTAAAGTTGGGGAGGTTGGTTATAAAGGAATAAATAATTGGTGGCACAATGCATCCTTTAATAAATTCTTAACAAAAAAAGAAAAGAAAAGAAAAGAAAAGAAGCATTATTAAAGAAAAAGGAAAAAGAGAAGGGTGCACTGTGAGAAAGAGAAATCAAAATTTGAGATGGAAAGAAGGATGAAGAAAGAATGAATGTTGTGAATATGTGAAATGCTCTTCATTATCTTTACCCATTTTTTTCAATGGCCTTACATATATAATCCCTTGTTTTTAACCCTAGCCCAGTTACAATCAAGAAAATTCCTTTTATGATCTATGTTTCTTTGATATTCTTTTCGACTTATTTGATGAATGCATGAATTGTTATGGATGTTAGCACAATTAATATTAAGTGTGATTTGTACCTTGTCTTGGGTACATAAGCCATATTTTGTTGATGGAGAGTAGTTGATTCAAGTATGAACATGTTGTTACTAATTTATGCATAGCTAGATGTTTGTGTTTAGAACTTATTTCATTATCACGCTTTGATTCTGAAAATAGTTGATTTGTGTTGTGACTGCATCTTGTGAGTTTGAACCATACAACTTAATCTTGTTAATTTTTTCCCCTCTAAATTCATCTTGTTATCTTAGTGTTTACCTTTGATTTGGGGACAATCAAAGATTTTAGTTGGGGAGAGTTGTTAAGTGTCAACTTTTGAATAAATTTCATATCATATATTGACACTTTCAAACCCTTTATTTTACTTTTAATTAGGATAAGCACTTATTTTAAGTCATTGTTTTGTATACAAATAATTTTGAATGTTTTAATTTGTTTGTTAGTGTTTCAGCAAATATTATGCAGATAAGATGGCCAAATGTGAACTTTCTGGTTTTTTTGCAAGGAAGCAAATGTTGTGTTTCTGCAAAGGATCACCCGACAACAGGATGCATGACTCGATAGAAATTGTGAAGAAATGGTGGATTTTTTGGTTCGCTTCTGTAATGTTTCACCCCTGGATTGCCTGGTGAAAGAAGGATCGCCCGACGAAGCATCCTTGTCGCCCGACAATGATAAATACTTTCTTGCTTGTGTATCACGCCTAGCTGGTCACGTGTGGCATCTAGCTAGCATCGCCCGACGATGCTTTATGGTCGCCCAGTGATGGTGTGCAGATGGCCATACTTTTTGGCTACTTTTGCCATATTTTGGGGGAACTTTTCACCAACTTTTGTACTTTGGAGGGAAGAAAAACCTCATTAAGGGAATATAAACCCTTGTTCTACATATCATAACATAGAAACCCTTGTTCTTATTTTTTGGAGGAGAAAAACATTCTTGGATCTTGAATCAAGGAGACTTGAAGATTGATGTTCATCAACATTCATTGTTTATTTATTGATCAAGGTATCGTGACCATGAATAGCTAAGCATCTTTTGTGTCAAGGTTAGAAGTAGTTAACCTAGACTTTATGTATTTATTTTGACCATTTTGTATATGAACTTGGTTGATGATTAATACATGTTGAATATATTTGTTATCATTGTTCTTTTTATGGTTTGCTTCATTATTGAGAAGTAAGTTCCAAGCTTGACCTAAGATATTCATCTACTAATAAACAAGCTCTAGACATAGATTTGTGAGTTAGTATTCACTAGGTTGAGAGATCATTTAATGATTAACATGATAATACTCACAATATTGCTTAGACATGGGAAATGTTGAGAGGATACATGAATGTATCGATCATTAATTAGTTCATATGCGCGATTAATAAGATATATTTGGAATACGTTGATGAAAACTAACCTTGACATGCCTTTTATCAAAACAAGCCTTTTCAAACAAAAATCTCTCTTTTATCCAAATCACAATATAGTGCATGAAACTTAATCTTTTGTTACTAAAAGCAAATACCAAAACTTTGTTTATGATTCAAAAACTTAAAGTCACTGAAACTATAGAACGACATTAATATCACACTAATCCCTGAGGAAAGCGATAATATAAATACTTTTGTTGAAATTATTCTACAACAGTAACACAAGAACAACTTCAGTAATGATGCAAGAAGCAAGTCAAAGGAAATTATTAAAGGCATATACTATGATGTAGTGGTCCTATCCAGGTGGATTCAATTGGAGGTAACAAGTACTTTGTCACATTCATAGATGATTTCATTCGAAAACTGTGGACTTACCTGATCAAGAAGAAAAGTGACGTGATTGAGGTATTTGCCAAGTTTAAATCTATAGTCAAAAGATAAAGTGGTAAAAAATTCAAGATTCTGAGGACTGGTGGTGGTGGAGAATATGTTTTGAAAGACTTCGATATATTATGTGAAAAAATGGGGTCGTGTATGAGGTGGTGCTACCCTACAATCCAAAACAAAATGGAACTATTGAAAGGAAGAATCAAACTATCATGAATATGGTGAGAAGTATATTGAAAGGAAAGCATTTGCCTAAAGAGTTTTGGGGTGAATTTGTGTCGATTGCAACATACATCCTGAACAGATGTTTGACGAAGAAGCTAGAAGGAATTATGCCATAAGAATTTTGGTCTGGTGTAAATCCTAACTTGAGTCATCTGAAGTTATTTGAATCTATAGCACATGGACATGTGCTTGATCAGTTGTGAAGAAAACTTGATGACAAGTTCAGTCAAATGATCCTAATATGATATCATTTGACTCGTGGTTACAAGTTGTTTGACCCAGTGAACAAGCAAGTAGTGATCAAAAGGGACGTGATCATAGATGAGCTTAAGGAATGGGATTGGACTTTAAATGTAAAGAAAGACTCGGTAAGAATCTTATGTGAAGAACCAACCATTAAAGTCGAAAGAGAAGAAGTTCGACAAGAAGAATTCAGAGGTGAACCAGGCCAAAGAAGACCTCAAAGAACAAGACGCATGCCTGCAAGGTTACAAGAATGTGTAATTACATTAGATGATATAGTCGATAATGAAGGTGAGCTGGTACACTATGCTTTCTATGTAGACGTCGGACCAGTCAATGCACCTAAGGCATTGAAATACTCAAAGTGGATGAAAGAAATGAATGAGGAACTGAAGTCCATCGAAGTCAATAACACTTGGTCTTTTGTCGAATTTCCTCAAGGCAAGAAGGAAATCAATGTGAAGTGGGTATACTAGGTGAAGTTGAATCCAAAGGGGAAGTAACTTAACACAAGGTAAGACTTGTGGCAAAAGGATTTCTTCAAAAAGAAGGAATCGACTTTGATAAAGTTTTTGCACCTGTTTCTAGGATCAAAACAATTAGGTTGGTTATTGGTCTAGCAAACATGAACAATTGGCACATATGCCAGATGGATGTGAAATTTTCATTCCTGGATGAACCCTTATATGAAGAAGTTTATGTTGCACAATAAGTTGGGTTTATGAAATAAAGGAAAGAGAGAAAGGTGTACAGGCTGCAAAAAGCCCTGTACGGAAACAAGCTCCAAGAGCTTGGAATAATACAATTGATAGTTTCCTAAGGAGAAGCAATTTGTAAAGTGAACAACTGAGAATGAAGTATATGTAAGAAGAAGAAATAATAAGCTGCTTATATTATGTCTCTATGTTGATGACTTGTTGATAACAGGTAGCTGCAAGAAAGAGATCGAAGACTTCAAAGGTGATCTTAGAAAGGAATTCAAAATGTATGACCTGGGCGACATTTCATATTTCATTGGCATCGAATTTCACAAGAATAGTATAGGCTTGATGATGCATCAAAGAAGATATACAAGTGAAATACTCAAGAGATTTGAGATGGAAGACTACAACTTGACTTCGACATCTGCTGAACCAAGACTACAATTATCGAAAGACTCAGATGAAGATAACGTCGACCCGACACAATATAAAATACTTATTAGGTCATTAAGATAACTTTGTCACACAAGGCCTGACTTAGCATACAGTGTAGGTATGATGAGTAGATTTATCAAAAAGACAAAGGTATCATATCTAGAAGTAACGAAGAGGATACTAAGGTATCTCAAAGGAACTCTCGACTATGAAATTCTGTTTCATGCAGCCGATGAAGGGAAAGAATGCAAGTTAGTGGATTACACCGACTTAAGTTGGCATAGTGATGTTGAGGATCGAAAATTCACAGTTGGTTATATGTTTATGCTATGTGGTGAACTAGTTGCTTGGAGTTCAAGAAAAGAACTATTAGTGACACTATCATCGTGTGAAGCAGAATACATAGCTTATTTTCTTCGTTCATGTCAAGCAACATGGATGGTGAATTTGGTCAAAGAGATAAAAAGGAAGGTTTATGGAGCAATTACTATGATGATCGACATCATGTCAGCTATCAATCTGGCGAAGAATCCGATAACACATGGACGAAGAAAGCACATCGAAATGAGGTTCCTTTATCTTCGTGAGAAAATAGAAAATGGGAAGTTGAGCTTGGAACACTGTAGAACCAAGAATTAGATTGCAGACATAATAAATAAAGGAGTGTAGATCGAAGTGTTCAAGAAATTAAGATCTATGATGAATGTAGATATCTTAGACACAATGAATTAGATGGTGTATTGAGATTGTAATTTCTTTCTTCGAAGCATGTTGCTCGATAGAAACAAGGTATTATCGAATAGTCTAGTGTGTGTGTGTCGATTTGTTTAATTGTCGAAAAGTCAAAGCAGGTTGCTCGACAGAGATTTTGACTTAGACCTATTTTTATAGTTAACAGAATTAGGTATTTTGGGCTTTTGGTTTTGGGTTTTACTTATGGAGCAAGAATACCTAAAACTATAAATAGGGAATAACCCCTATTGCTGTAATCACTTAAGCATTGCAATTTCAAAATAAAGAGTATTCATAATTTGTTAGAAGAGAGAAACTTTGCAGAAAATCCTCTTATTCCCCTATTTTTTTTAAACCCTAAATCATCTTTCTTCCTCAAATTTTCATCTTTCTTTTTCCATCAACAATTGTGCAGCGGGAATCATCTTGCAATCAATATTGGTTGATTCACTTGATTAAAGAGTGAAGAACAAGAGGGAATTTGATCGGTTGATCCCCCTGTAATGTGAGCGAGTTTTGGTTTACCATCTAGATTCGGTGTTCAAATTATACGTTTGGGGGGTAAAACAAAAGAATCTTTACATTACATGGGGAATTAAAAAAATGAAAGGAAGATAAAACGGAACTCGCCTACATTGGGTATTGTATATTTAATCCATTTTATAATTATTTTTTAAAGACAAACTTTTTTATTTGTAGGTTTGTTAACTTGTGCCCTTAAGGCATGTGTTAGCATGAGCAATAAAGATGTAAAGATGAGTGATAAGGAAGTATAGAGTTAAGTTATCACTGCTAATTTATTATTAACATTTTCTCTATTTTTTTAATTAAAAAATCAGTTTGATAAAAATATTTGTATTAAATTAATATAAACTGTTGAATTATTAATGCTATTTATATTTTTATATATTATTTTTTATATTATATTTTCATTATTGTTAATGAAAAACAACTTTTAATAATTTTTGTTTTTCATATAACAATTATCATAATTTTTAATACATGTGAAAATGTAAAAATAGTTTATAATAAAAACAAAAATATTATTAGTTGATAGTGAAGGTTAAAACTAAAAATTAATATTTCTCTAGTATGGTTCAACATTTAGTGATCTAAAATTGTATTGCTGAAAAAATGGAGAAAATAAAATAAAATAAATTTAATTTTAAAGTTAAATATGATTGTGGTTCTTATAAATATTTCAATATTTATTTTTAATTCCTCTAAAATTTTCTTTTAAATAATGATCTTCATAAAGTTTTCCATCCATAATTTTAATCAATATCGTCAATTTTCATTAACAGAAGTTGATGTGGCACGTCACATGTCATGCCACGTCACTTAAAGGCACCATTGTGGTTAAGTGAAAATAAACGTTGTAGATTGTGAGGGTTATAAAACCCCTCTAAACATGTTGAAATTTCATATTCTTCTTCTTCTTCAAACTCCCTCACCTTCCTCTTCCCTGCAACAACAATGTCTCCCCGCCTTGCTATTCTTCTTCTTTTTACAAACAATAACAATAAATAAACAAAAATCAAAAATAAAAGTTTTATGAAATCCATCTAATTATAAAGCTTAACCGGAATAATAAACCGCAAACATTGAATCAAGAGGAAACCCCTTAACCTAGTGGGGAAAAAACGCATACCTCCTCATCATTGTGAGCATTGAAATAAGCTCCTTTTTGGGAGGTAATATACTCTGATTTGTACTCTTGGTATCTAGAAATAATGGATTATACACATGATTCATCAATAATCAATAAACAAATCGAATTTTTTTTAGTACTAGGAGCTTAGAAAAATGTAAAGGGGTGTTATTTTTTCAAACTTACCTACGCTCCGCTTCAGATTGGAGTATATCATCCTCAAGCTACTGAATGAATTTCTTGTGGGACATTAATCCCTCTCTGAAATAATTCACAAGCTCTTCAAGTGAATAAACTTACCCCAAAACATCACATTGCCAAAAGCTGTAAACACATTGATAACCCGCTTTCTTTTTATTGAGCATGTGTGACTGCATGACTCACATCAGCAGATTTGGCATCTTCTTTTAAATCTTACATATCTTGGATGTATGGCATTCATCCAATGGATTCAAAACCCATAGTCAAAAACCAAAACGAGAAAAATAAACAATTACCCTCCTTCTCCCTTTCTACTTCACTTTCAATTTCAACTTCAATTTCTAACAATCCCTCTTCTTAATTCCTCAAATTGCAACAACATCATGATAGAGCAAAGAGAGGCATAGTTGTGATGGAAAATGCATAATCTGTAACTATGTGGTGTAGCCTTTGTGGCTGGAGCATCACCCTTTATTTGCTTAGTCACATTCCTCTCACAACATTTTTATCAAATAGTTGGTGTGCAATACTAATCAAGTTCCTCCTAACCATTATAGCCGAAAGTATATTCAAATTTGGAACCTAAGGAACCATAACATGATCTAACATAGTTCTAAAACACTAAAAATATATGTAATCTTTTTTGTTCTAGTTTTGGGAGAAACAAGAAGAAGAGTAAGATGAAAATGAAGATAATTCAATAAATTTACAGGGGGTTTATAACCCCTTCAATCTACTGCATTTTTTTCAGTCAAACAAATTGTTGCTTTAAATGATACAAATTGTTTCTTTAAGTGGTTTGACATGACACATGGCGTGCCACATCATATTCCGTTAATGAAAATTGATGGCAAGGACCAAAATTATGGATGAAATTTTTTAAAAGAACCATTGTTTGAAGGAAAATTTTAGATAAACTAAAAATAAATATTGAAATATTTATAGAGATTACAAACATATTTAACCCTTAATTTTATTGATATCTCAAATATGTCAAATATGCATTATATAATATGACTAATGAGTAATCAAACAAACCTAAACACTAAAAGTCCATCTAATCTAAATAATAATAGAGAAAATCTAATTAAGAGTATGTTTGGTAAGAATATAAAAAGAGCTTTTAGATTTACTTTTTCAGCTCAAATAAAAAAAAAATTGTTTGATAATTGTTTTTACCTTTTAGCTTTTAGTTTTTTTTATTAGTTTTTGACTTCTTTTTTTTAAAAGCTATTTGAAATAGATTTTAAACTTGTAGATTTTATCTTGTGATTTTTTCTTTCATTTATACTCTTACTATTTCAACAAAAACTTATTATTAATCTTCGATGCAGTACCTTTTATATATATATATATATATATATATATATATATATATATATATATATATATATATATATATATATATATATATATATATATATATATATATATATATATATATATATATATATATATCAACTTACAAGATGATGTAATATTTAATATTTTTAATAACATCTAAATTATATAATAAATTTTAAAATAGTATTGATAATTCTCAAGGTAGTAAAACATAATAAAATTTAAATTAATAATATAATAAGATAATCAAATCACCAATTTCTTAATATGAATGTCCTTTTATATCATTTTGTATTTCTCAGTTAATATAACAACTAATTTATCAAACACTCAAATGAATTTATCTACTATCAGTCATCAGTTATAAACTATTATTAACTATCAATTATAAATTAATTTTATCAAACAGAGCCTAAATTCATCTAATAATATTAATTCTCTATCACAACATCTCTTATAGTATCAATTGATGGAAGTAAATATTATGTATCAATTTTTTAAAATATTTTTATACAAATGATTTAAGAAACGGATCGTATATGGTGTTTTTCTTAAACTTTTATTTAGATGGCAGTGATGTAAGTTACCTTGGGCCCTTTTATCTACTATGTGAGTTTGGCCCTTGTTCAAAATTTAGCGAGCTTCTTTCCCCTTCTCAAACATCCTAAAAAGTTCTACTATTTATTAAAATGATTTTTAAATGTTTTGAATTCTAAAATCTTAATAAATTGATAAAACATTTTATTTTTTCCTTTCACTTTATGTGTTTGTGATTTAATATCATATTTTAAATTTGTGGTGGTTGATTTCAAACCCGACCACTATGATATTGTGATATTGTCTATTTTGAATTTGAAAATCTTCACAGTTTTGTTTGTTATAAAAATATTTTATTGAATTGAGATATATGTATGTTGTATATAAATTATCTTTAATTTTGATATATAAATAATATAATTATTTTTGATGAATAGAAAATAAAAAATAAAAAATAAAAGTGTATTAAAATCCATTAGTAAAATGAAACATTACAACACCTTATTTTCTCAAAAGAAAAGGAAAAAGAAACATTAACACAAAGAAAGAAGGAACATATTAACTGCCAAGAGAGAAGAGATAAATTTTTTATGAGCTTCAAGGTTATATAAATCGGGACAATCACATTAACTTATTATTGATGGGTTTCTCGTAAACCGGATTATAGCTATTATATAATGAGGATGACAATAGGAGAAAGGATATATAAAATTGACAAAAGAATTTGATTGTAACTTTATTATTCTATATTAATAGAGTTATTATTGATGTACTTTTACGAGTACATTTATTGTCAACGGTGGGTTCGATAAAACTAAGTTGAATTCACACACCTATTCTAATAGCAGTCTGATCCAATCTCATAATGACGAGAGGATGGCCATCAGTAGTCACAATAACAACAACAATTATAACAACAACAACAACAACCGAACTACTATAGTGGAAATGTTAACCGTTATAGATGAGTTGCATCGTTTGAACAAAGCATTGTAGGAGAGAGTCCATGACTTACAATAACATTAAATTATAAAGTCAAATGTGGTTAAGGAAGAGGGGCCCATAGATCCCTAACCATTCATAACAGGGGTTTGGGATGCTCTGGTCCCCATAAAATTCCAACCCACCAACTTTGGTGTCATTCTATGGAAAGAGCGATTTCTAGGAGAACATAATCGCTAACACCCAAATAAGTGTCATTGGGGGGTTAATGACTCACAGAAGTGCAAGTTAATGGCTGAAATATTAAGGAGGCCTCCCTTAGATGGTACATGAATCTGCCAAGGTTCTCAATTTCGAGCTACCAAGATATGTCAAAAAATATGGTTGACCATTATCGGCCAACAAGCACAAACAAGTTTTCAATACAAGCTTATTAAATGTTCAACAAGGCTATTCTGAGTCTTTACGTGAGTATTTGGCCAAATTTAATGAAGATGCAATCAAAATTGTCAATCAAATTTTAAAAAAAATTGAAACTTTTTAGAACGACTTCAAGATCATACACTTCAACTTTACCATAAATAATTTATATATAAAATATTTATCTAGGACTTTACCTTTATAACAGTAATTTATTTACGACCAAGTGAGCATTGAAAAATGGGATTTTCTCCATAGCAATTGAATGTCATGCGATCTTCAACACTGTGAAGCTTGTTAATGAGATAAAGGCCAAAGAAATCAAGATTAGGATGAATTGCAAAGTGTTGGATAACACGAATGAGGGAATAATTTGAATAAGGTTAGAGATTGAGACATTTTGGGCCAAGTGCCTGGACAAGTGCCCAACCTAACCGGGCCTTGGATCCGCCTATGTTGAAAATTGTGTATTAAATTTATTATAAACACATAATTAGTTTTTTAAGGGTTAAATATACGATACCCCCTGCAATGTTAACGAGATTTAGTCTACTCTCCTATAATTTTGTTTTGGATTTCCCCTTGAAATGTTACGATTCTATATCTTTTTCCCCTTTAGTGTACAAGTTATCCCCTTTGTAATGTGAGCGAGTTTTGGTTTAGTCCCCCAGATTCAGTGTTTAAATTGTACGCTTAGTGGGAAAAATAAAAGAATCTTTACATTACAGGAAAAAATGCAAAAAAAAAAAATTATTTCAGGGAAGTAAAGTGAAATTCGCCTACATTATAGGGAATATCGTATATTTAACCTATTTTTTAATTATTTTTTTTAAAAAATCTTTTTATTTGTAGGTTTCTTAACATATACCTTTAATGCATATATTAACATGAGTGATGAAGATGTAAAGATGAGTGATAAGAAAGTCTAGAGTTAAGTTATCACGGCTAATTTATTATTAATTTTTTTTCTATTTTTTTTTTATTATAAATGAGTTTGATAAACATATTTGTATTATATTAGTATAAATCGTTGAATTATTAATATTATTTATATATTATTTTTTATATTTATATTTTTATTATTATTAATGAAAACAATTTTATAAAATTTTATAAAATTTTTCTTTTTCTTATAACAATTATCATAATTTTTAATACACGTGAAAATGTCAAAATAGTTTATAATGAAAAACAAAAATATTATTAGTTAATAATGAAGGTTAAAACTAAAAATTGGTATTTATTTAGTATGGTTCAAAATGTTAGAGATCTAAAATTATATTGCTGAAAAAATAGAGAGAATTAAATAACACATAAATGGTGAGGTAGTTCAGATAACACACGTTGTTAGTGGTGAGCCTGGATAGATGTTATTAATTTCTTTATTTTTTAATGTTGTTGATATTATTTATATATTATTAACTTTGGGTCGGGTTGGCACTTAGCCCCCAGATAGGTAGGCTCAATGCAGCGCCTCTGCCTATAGTCCAATAGTTTCAGGCCCAAGTAAAATAGCCGTTGGGGATTTCCCCTACGTGCTCATTAAGGAACGTGGTCAACAGTCACATCAACAACCACTTGCCCTCTGAGAATAATGGATCCACCGCCTCTATATTTTCGGGGAGCTTTTTACCAGGGAGGAGCCCACGTGCAGAACCATATTATCCACATAACCCTGACAATCCTTGTTATTGGGTCCAAATCACTTGGCTCAATACATGGATCTTGACCCAGTGCTGAGGGCTATAAATACTCTCTCACATGAGAGAGTCAGGTATTCATTCATTCAATCCCACTTCTATTACTTGCACTCTGATTGTCTAGACTCTTACGTTGGCATTGGAGTACCTTGCAGATACCTCCTCCATTCACTTCAACAACTGTCTCATTCAAGCTTGTGGACCATCAACGATTCCTTCTAGTCAGGTACGGTCAGTGGCAACGTCTGTGGGCGCTCCATTCCCCATCTTTCACTAACTAAAGATCAAAGCAAACTTTCAAATTTCCGATCGTCATGGCCGCTCCAGTCAACAATGAAGATCCTAATGTTCACTTCTCCGAGTTTGACAATAACAACGACCTTGTCGTCCACGCGCTCAACATCAGGGATGGAAGAACCACTTCCTCCTCTACTCCAACCCATCCGCTCGACCAGCCTCACCAGCAAAACTATAAACCTGCAGCTTACAAGGAAATCCTCGTGCCTGAGAATGTTGACCGTACGACCAAGGCTTTGTTCTTGGCGATCAGCAAGATTAATTACATGATCTTCGCGCAAGGAGAATGCTTTGGAATACTGGAAACCCACAGGTCCCTGAGAAGGCACGGAAACCTCGACTCGCGTACCCCATCTCCTCGACGACAGGAACCCCGCTCGCACTCTCCTCCGTGGAGACATAAGCGGGTAGATTCTCGTAGTCCTTCTCCCCTTCATACTGGGCGACGCCCCCAATTGGAGAGGACCCAAGAGGAAACTATCAAGAATCATGACCATACCCCTCCGTACAAAGAACAACATTCCCTAGCTCCTAAAAGGGACAAGGGGAAAGAAGAAAAGAAAACTCAACTAAGGGGAAAGAAGATGATGAGTTGTTGTTTACCCACAACATATCAGAGAAGTTCCCCGCTGCCCTGGTCATCTCTAGCGGGGGATTTGACACTCCCTCTGTGAACTCAGTGAAGCGAAAATATGAAGAGCTAATAGATGCAACATCGGTCCAGACTGTGGCCCTCGACAGGTTTCGGGAAAAATATGAGCCCATCACGTTCTAACTTGAGGAGTTTCCAGGGGGAGCTCCCAACTCACATATCCCTTTTCTCATAAAGGCGAAGATGGCCAACTTTGACGTGCATTACATTCTGGTCGACGAAGGGAGTTTCGTCAATGTCATGTACACTCAACTGTTCAAGACCCTGCAGCTCAAAAAATCCCACCTGTGACCATATGTGGGGTGATCGCGACTTTAAGAGTCTATCGGGTATTATCCGCAAGTGTATAGTATAATCGCATAATTTTAAAATATATTGAACCCACAAGGACTGATAATCGAATTACTGTTATCTAAAGTTATTGTGTAAAGTTAAGGCTAATAATTAATCTTAGGGTTTGGGTTAGACGAAAATAAGCTTAGATTTAAATGAAATATTTGATAATGGGACACCGATACGTAATACGTATGACTTTGGGGATTCATTAAGTTATTGGTATACCTTGAGTATTCAAAATATTGTTTAAGTAGAAACTATCAGTTTAAAAACCTTTATCTCACACTCTCGTGATTATTGATTCAGCCTATATTATTAAACATAAATGCTTGCTCTTCCTGTCTCATTTAAAATCTCAAAATACTTATTAAAAACAAATAGAATCTAATTAATCCTAAACCGCTCTCATTGTATTTAAAACTAATGTTTGATTACTGTTGCACCCCAAAATTTACCCTCTTGATTTAGGATTATGTTTCATCATAAACATCATATTGCATTGCATTCATACATTGTGATGGGATCAAAGTATTTTGGTTATCAAGTCTTCCTCAAGATTTGGAAGATTGATTGTATTGAAAAGTTGCTCAAGGAGGGCCTTATTATCTAAACCTCTGGATCTTTCAAGCCCAAATGTATCATATATCTCAAGATATCTTATCCACCTCGTTAGGATCATCAGAAGATTGAGTATTATGTTGTTTATAAGGAGAATCACATCCTTTGGATTCATCAATCAAAATTAGGGTTTTGCCCAAATTAGAGTAATTAGGGTCTAGATGAGCCAAGTATTGAAGCATCATTCTCTTATCATCATTGGAATCAGTTTTGTTTAAGGAGACTCTCATAATGCCAAGTGAAATTAGGGTTTTGAAGCTTGATTAGCTATCTCCTAATCTAGAGTGCAAAACTAGGGTTTGAGTTTTAATCAGGGATTCTTTTAAATTTTGAGTGGAAACTATTTCCATAGCCTATATGTGTTTGGAATATCATATGTTTGAAGTTTTGTTCACCAATTTTAAAGAGAAGTGGTTCAATTGAATCAAAGGGGCAAAACAGTCATTTTACTCAAAAGTCGACAAAGTCAAAGTTGACCAAGTGAACTTTTGGTCAACATGCAGCATTTGACATGTATTTTCATGTGGGATGATCATTGATGATTGATTTTGATGAGAATTGCAAGTTTGAGAGGTTACTTAGATATGAAGTTATCTTGGTGATTGAAAATTTCATTAAGTATTCTTGATTTTGGCCTGACTTTGCAAGGGCATCAATTTCTCATTTTTCAGGGGAGTTTGGTGGTTATTTTTTCAAATTAAAGAGGGGAAAGAGATCTACAAGGGCCCATAGGGGACAAAAAACACACTTCTTACTCAAAATCAAAAGTTATGAGCCTTTGAAGTTTAGGGAAAGTTGGGCATTTTTTGAGGCATCTGGGGCATTTGGCCAGGCAAGGCAAGGCATTTGGCCAGGAAAGGCAAGGCATTTGGCCTAGGAAATTCATCAAACGGTTGGTGACATGCCTATAATTGTTTATTCAAGGAATAATTCAAAAATGTGCCTCGAGCATTATAAAGAGGGCTATGGAAGCTTCTCATTAAACTTGGAATCACTCTATTTGATTTAAAATCAAAGAAGTTGTGATTTGGGAAAGTTGGGTGTCAAAATCGGAAATTCGAAGGCATTTGGCCAAGCCAGCACGCACGGAGTCTTGGGAAAGATAACTTGAGTTGCCCAGAAATCCTAAGCCTCATATCTTTCTCATCTCTCCATCATTTTTTTCGAACCTTAGCTTGTTTTGAAGCTTAGTGTATGTTCTTTAATTGGCTCAAGAAAAATTTGAGAACACACGAGCCAATTTTTTGTGGCCTCCATTAGAAGTTAGCTGACTTTTGGTGCATGCATGGGCTATGCAAATTTCATATTTTGTGCACCCTTTGTTTCTGTTTGGTTTTAAGTATTGCTGCACATGCTTTGCACGAATTGCACCTCATGTGCTTGCAAAAAAAGGCCAAACCAAGTGCATACCTCATTCCTCTCTCATTTTCACATTTTTGCCAAAATGGGAAACTTTCATCACAAGTAAATAAGGCCCATGTGCAATCCTTGCCACCTCACCCCCTCACACTTTGTTTGCCTCACTCATACATATCTGTTGACTCTCAAAGTTTCGTCAATTTGAGGCAGTTACATCGAGATTCTACAAATCTCTCAAAGTGCCGAGTGATCAGGATCTCATGAAGTCCTCACGAGGCAATTTTTCTTCAAAGGTCCTACAGATTAGGGCATGACATTATACAGGGGAATTGCTCCACCTCAGAGTTGATCAGGTTAAGTCCAGTCGCAGGCTAAACAACTTGTGAATTTTAAGAGCATGACCAAAAGTCGAGATTGTTATCCTCAACTTTTTAGAATTTAAAGTATATGAATTGTTGTTCCTTCATCAGTAGTAGATATCTCCATCTCCAACTAAAGTCAGAAGTGATATTCTCAGCACGGATCTCGGGAAGTCCTCTCGAGGAGAATCTCTTCAAAGGGTAGTCAACCTGAAGCAGTTACGTTGAGATTCGATGAATCTCTCTGTGGACCTGTTGTGTCAGAGAATTATTCAGAGCTCGAATAATCTGGGGCAGATTATCTCAAGTCAAAAAGACCTTTTCCAGCAAAGTTATCATATTATGCTTGGAGCACGTTCATTGATCTGTTTTGCATAAGTTTTCATGTGCTTTTCTTATCTGCATGATTCTCCATTACCAGAGCAACATCTTTCAAGATAATTAAAGTTTCCCTAACTTGAGTCGTTTCCTCCAAGCAACATTGAAGTTTCTACTTCTCCCAAGTAAGTATTCCCAAATGAGAAATTTTAAGATCGACCAATTGGAATTCTACATTAAAAGAGTCTCGTTCTCAGGATGCATAAAGCTTTGTCTTCCGATATCACGTAGCAAAAAGTCTTTTGATTGAAGGTTGTGATACTTTGATATGGACTTTCCCTTTATCGGTAAATATAACATGTTTTTGTTCGTAAGAGAATGTCTATTCCTTGGAGAAGAGTATCTTTACCATGACTGAAGATTTGATTGAATAACTTCTTATGCCCCGGTGAAGTCACTTCATGAAGAAAAAAATTGATTTGAGATTAATCATGGGTTTCTACGAAGGTTTGAAGTTTCTATTGCTCCCCAGTGAATCTCCCAAAGTGAGGAATTTTAAAGATTGACTAATTGGAATATCAGATTAAGAGAATCTTATTCTCCAAGCGCTTGAATTTTTGTCTCCCTAGCGTCACCTAGTAAAAGAGAATGTCTATTCCCTAATGTAGAGTATTCTCATTCCCAGCTGAAGTCGAGAGTTCCTTTGGAAATTTCTCCTATTCCCCGACGAAGTCACTTCATAATGATTTCTTGTTCAAGAATTCTCTAATCTCCATAGCAAAAGCATGGTTTAAAGTTCGTTATGTTGAGAATATTTTATCATCCCCATTAAAGACTATTCAAGTATGTTCTGTTTCTTAGCGAAGTCATGTGAGCATCATCTCACTTCCTTAGAGGAGGCTGTTTATGAGGATCTCTTGTCCAAGATTTCTCATTCCCCAATGGAACTGCCTTATTGGAGATCTCGCTCTCAAGAATTTTCATCCCCGCGCTAATTTGTGTTGAGGTTTATTTCATCTCTCTAATAGAGACCATTGGTTGAGATCTCTTATGCAAAATTTATCCTCTCCCCAGCATAGTTGCCTTCAGAAATCTCCCCTGTGAAGTTGCCTTATCAAGAAATCTCCTGTTCAGGAATTCTCATTTATCCAATGGAGTCATTTCATCGAAATTTCTTATTGATAGAATTATTTATTTTCCTAGTAGATCTCAATCCTGGATATTGATAAGTTTTACTTTTCTAAAAGAGTGAGCTATTATAGTTGCTAGCCTCGGGATAGAGAATCATAACAAGATTTCGTTCTGGTTGAAGCACATTCTCATTCCCTAGTGGAGCTGAAGATTCTCGTATTTCTAACAGTAACATATTTTATTGAGTTTCTCATATGAAGAATGTCTCATTCCTGACAAGAATTCTTTTTGTAAGGTCGCTTACCCCAACATGGATCTTCATATCCTTGGCAGTATAAGGGCTCTTTATCCCTAGTAATAGAGTATGGCTGAAATATTTCCTCAGGCGAGTTCATAACCTCAAGCTTATGGTTCAAAGATACCCTCATTTTCCCCAGGTGAAGATTCTTACTCTCCAGCGGTAGTATCTCCGGTGTGGTCTGGTTATAATCCTTTTGTTTAATAATCTTCATGTTTACCCAGTCGAAATCGCTTTCATTAAGGACTTACATCAGAAGGTCCCAGCGCCTAGCAAGGTTCTCTTTATCCGCGGAAGGAGATATTGGATCTTTTCCCAGAAGTTTAAGAGTTGGAACATAGGTCAAGATTTCTTCTATACTGCAATTTATTTTTGCAGTATTCTCCCCAGGAAGTTATCCCTAGTGAGAAATTGACAAGTTATCAAACAAAAGTCAGGTGAATTTTGATTTCCCGCAGGCTCCACTTGGTCGATGTTCTCTCCAGCAACGTCAAGTATCCATTTGGCGTTTCCTCATGGATGTTACAGTTTTGATCTGATCTTCTCTAGAAGAATTTTTAATTAAGTTGTGCAAGTTTTATCAGGGTTTGGCTTGTGGTTATTGGTCTTTTCGTTTCTCCAATCTAGGGCAGTCAAGTTGAGGATCAATCTCTCAAAGTTCCGCTACTCTGGGGCATCATATCAATGATGGTACGTATCCCATGAAGTCCTCTCGAGGAATTTTTGTTCACTTTATAAGTTGCAGCTTGCCAGCACCTATGTGAGAGTCTTACCTCTAACTTTTGAACTCTGGAACATTGAATTCCCCGTAGAGTTAGTTCTCCTCAGTATTGTCATGTGAGGGATTCTCGAGGCTGATAAGGTTTTTTGGATACTTTCATTCCCCAACCAAGTATGGATGGGCATTATCTCGTTTCATAATAAAGACTATTCCCAGCGGAGTTTACATTTTGATCTGAATGTTCATTGAAGTTTGCGTTCAGAAATTATTATTTTCCCATCAAGGTTGTGACTTGGGGCATTTAATATCAAAAGAATCTTTTATCATCCTCAGTAGGATTGATGTTGACTGAGATTTCCGCTTCCCCAGTAAAGTCGATAATGTTTGACTATCTTCATGTTTTTTTTATGACTGCATATCCAAGGTTCCTTTAATCCCTGACAGTCAGGTTCTTTGTGAAGAAATCCATGGCAGAAGCATTCCCAATAGGGGTTGCCACTTTTAGAGTTTTGTATCTCTTATCCCCAGCAAAATACTCCCCGATAGAGTTTTGTATCCTCAGTGGAGTTTTGTTTCCTCAGCAGAGTTTTATTTCCCATAAATCTTTTTCAAGGGAAAGGCTTCGTCCTGAGACTTCAAGTTTGAAGACGTCTCATGTCCCCAGTGGAGTTGCTTAGATGAGAATTCAAAGTCTGAAGAAGTTTCAACGCCCTAGCAGAGTTACCAATCAGAGGTTCCTCGTCCTGATCTCTCATTTCCCAACTAATTTGTTGGTTGGGGCATCCTTATTTAAGGATCTTTCCTTATTCTCAGTGTAGTCATTGCTGGTCGATTAATTGAGATTTTGTTAATCTTCGGAGACAGGAGAGGACTTTTCGATGAAAGTTTCCCCAGCGAGGGTTTTGATTCCCACATCTGGTTTGTTATCTTGGTATCATCCTTAACACGGCTGCACGTCGTCTTTTCCAGAGATTACAGTCTTTCCCCGATCTTCTCCCACAATGCCCAATCTCCATTTGGCATTCCTTCTTGGAGTTGATCAGTTTCGACCCGATCTTCTCCAGCAAAGTTTGCAATTTATTTTTGCAACTCCTCTCAGTGTCTGTAATCCAGTTCTACCGGTTGCTCGGTTTGTTACTCCCCATAGAGTTTCATCTCCTCAAGGGTTTCTCTCCAGCGGCTCCTTGTATCTTCTCTTCTCCTTTGGATTTTGCAATTTATTTTTGCAAGTCTTGTCAGATTCTGACTTCTTGGTTGTTGGCTTCTCGATTAGCCATTCCCTAATGAAACATTTAAACATGCATCATTATATTGCATCTACCAAAATGTGTAGCATTTCCATTATATGGAGCATTAAGCTATACAAAATTCAAACATGCATCGAAACATAAGCCATTACTGTTTCTGTTTTCTCCAGTAAATTTTCTAAAACTTCGGATTATGTCCCAGCGAGGTCTTCATTCTCAATATCTCAAGTTCACCCCTAACAAATATCCTGTTGATGTTAATCATTTGATTGGTTGAGTGTTTTCTTTTGTTGTAGTTCAGTTTATCCTGACGTAATTTTCTCTTGTTTTCATTACCCTCGTCGGTTCATTCCAATGTCTATTGATTTACCTTTCGAATACCAGTTTCGTCCTGATATTTGCTTTCAGCAGGTTTTTAGTTGTACGCCCTAATCACCTTGCTTTGGGTCGAGCTTTGAGTTTCGTCTCCTCACCCGCGCATGAAATCCAGTTTCGTCCTGGTACTCATCTAGTTTAGTTTTGTCTAACTAGTTATAATGAGTCGAGTTTCGTCTCGTTTTTCTTTCATACCTTGGACATTCTTCAGTGTCTGTTTATTGAACCCTTTATCAGTTTTCGTGTACTGAGTCTCTTTGCAGTGTTCGTATTGCGTCCCTGGTTGAAATCAGTCTCTTTTGTATCTTGGATTCTTCTATTAGTTCTCGTTACTGGCTATCCATTAATTCGAGACCAACAAGTGCTCTGAGAAACATGTGCTCTCATCATTTTGCTCTGGGTCGGGTTTCGATCTCGTCGCCTGTGCATGAAATCCAGTTACGTCCTTGTACTCATTTAGTTTAGTTTCGTCTAACTAGTCATAATGAGTCAAGTTTCACCTCGCTCTGTTTCTTACTCCTGGGATTCTTTCAGTTCCTTCATACTGTCTATCTTGGGTTGAAACTTTGTCTCTCTTATAACTTTTGGGATCTTTCAGTTTCTTCTCACTGTCTTCCCTTGGTTAGAGACCAGCAGGTGCTCTGAGAAACATGCACTCTCATCACTTTTTCTATGGGTCGAGTTTTGCCTCGTTACCCGTGCTTGAAATCCAGTTTCGTCCTGGTACTCATCTAGTTTAGTTCCGTATAACTAGTTTTATGGGTCGAGTTTCATCTTGTTTTGTTCCTCACTCCTGAGATTCTTTCAGTTCTTTCATATTGTCTATCTTAGGTTGAGATTAGAAAGTGCTCCTAGAATCACGCACTCTAGCCACTCTGCCCCGCGTACTTTTCTAGAGTTTAGTTTTGCTTATTCTCTGGGGTTTGAGTTTTATCTCATCCATTTTGTGGTCCATTTTTATCCTGACACATTTATTCTGAAGTTTAGTTTCATCTATTCTTCTAAGTTTTAGTTTGTCTCAATTTTTTTAAAATCAGCGTTACAACTTCATTTTGAAGCATGTCTTGGGAGGTCCAATGTTCATTAAACCATATGCTTGCTAAATCCAATTTAGTTTGGTGTCTTCTTAATCCCGCGCCTACTGGCATTATTTGTCTTTGAGGGGGGGGGGGGGGGGTCTGCTTCTTTTTCAAGAGTGTAAATTTTTGGGTTCTTTCGTATTCGATCATCTTCAACTTTGAACGCTCGAAAGTTATCACTTTTCTCACTTATCATGCTAAAGATAATCTAATAGAGGAAGCTGTTGCACCATAAAATTTACCCTCTTGATTTAGGCTTATGTTTCATCATAAACATCATATTGCATTGCATTCATACATTATGATGGGATCAAAGTATTTTGGTTATCAAGGCTTCCTCAAGCTTTGGAAGATTGATTGTATTGACAAGTTGCTCGAGGTGGGCCTTATTATCTAAACCTCTGAATCTTTCAAGCCCAAAGGTATCACATATCTCAATATATTTTATCCACCTCATTAGGATCATCAGAAGATTGAGTATTGTGTTGTTTATAAGGAGAATCACATCCTTTGGATTCATTAGTCAAAATTAGGGTTTTTCCCAAATTGGAGTAATTTGGGTCTAGATGAGCCAAGTATTGAAGCATCATTCTGTTATCATAATTGGAATCAATTTTGTTTAAGGAGTCTCTCATGATACCCAGTGGAATTAGGGTTTTGAAGCTTGATTAACTATCTCCTAATGTAGAGTGCAAAACTAGGGTTTGAGTTTTAAGCAGGGATTCTTTGGAATTTTGAGTGGAAACTCTTTCCATAGCCTTTATGTGTTTGGAATATCATATGTTTAAAGTTTTGTTCACCAACTTTGAAGAGAAGTAGTTCAATTGAATCAAAGGGGCAAAACTGTCATTTTACTCAAAAGTCAACAAAGTCAAAGTTGACCAAGTGAACTTTTGGTCAACATGAAGAATTTTACATGTATTTTCATGTGGTATGATCATTGATGATTGTTTTTTTATGAGAATTTCAAGTTTGAGAGGTTACTTGGATTTGAAGTTATCTTGGTAATTGAAATTTTCACTAAGTATTCTTGATTTTGGCCTGACTTTGCAAGGGCATAACTTTCTCATTTTTCAGTGGCGTTTGGTGGTTCTTTTTTCCAATTGAAGAGGGGAGAAAGATATACAAGGGCCCACAGGAGACAAAAAACACACTTCTTACTCAAAATCAAAAGTTATGAGCCTTTGAAGTTTAGGGCAAGTTGCACATTTTTTGAGGCATCTGGGGCATTTGGCCTAGGAAATTCATCAAATGGTTGGTGACATGCCTGTAATTGTTGATTCAATGCATAATTCAAAAATGTGCCTCGTGCATTTTAAAGAGGGCTATGAAAGCTTCTTATTATTAAAATTTTCTTCAATTAAAAATAACTTAGGTTTTTATTATGTTTTAATTCCCTTTTCTCAAAAAAAATAATCAATTAATCATCAATTATTTTCCATCAAATAAACTCCCCATTTAAATCTTCGCGTTTTTCTTATTTTCGTATTAATTTTATCATAATTATGTATCTGCTAAAGGTTGTAATAGATTAAATAGGTTTTTATTTTGCTTTTCTATTTCCCCTAAGTTTTATGGTTTGTATTTCTCCTCCCCGAAGCTTTGTAATAGCGTAGGAAGTTATTTTCTGTCTTTACCGCTTTCCTTATAACTCTTCTAGATGTATGCTAATAGGCTTATATGGAAAGATTAAAAGGAAACGATAGATAACCCTAATCAAAGACTAAAATTAACTGAAATTAAAACACCTCTCATACACGTACCTCTAGGGTGACTCCACTTGTTGCCTTCGGAAAACAGTCACACCCCTCGAATGTAGGGATACCATTAGCAAAGACCCTCAGTTAAAAATCATCATAAAGATGATAGTCCCTCGATGACTCTTCGATGCTGCCTTCGGTAAATGATCTTGTCCCTCGATGCTGCCTTATATGTTGCCTTTATGACTGTACGATGACCTGCACTTGTCCCTCAAACATCTAATGATAGGGCTTCCTACTAACTAATGGTAGGACAACACTATCTAAAGGAGGAGGAAAAGAACAAAAACTTTTGAGTAGGTAGATAGTTCTTAATCGCTTGCTCGTGAACATTTCAAAACATTTTTCACACAATGACACTTTTCAACAAATATTTTCAAAATAAACATTTTGTATGTGTTCTCAACGATACGAGAATCATTACAAAGTTTTCCAAACTTAGGCATTTTCAAAATATTTTCAAACTTACACATTCACAAAGAATTTTCAAAAGTGAGCTAGTTATTAAGAGCCCGTAGATAACTATGGATGAAAAGGGTGCTAACACCTTCCCTTTTCATAACCTACCCCCCTTACTCAGAAAAATTCTCAAAGGTATTTCCTGTTCTTTTCACCCTTTCCCTTATTGGATAAAATAAAATTCGGTGGCGACTCTTGCTATCCGTAACATTTGTGATAAAACGCAAAACCAAAAGTCAGTTCTCCCATCGTATTACAGAGCTATTGCAGCCACGATGGCTGCGGGAGTTGTGGTCAAGTTTTCTATCTTTTGGGTAAGGGCTTCTACCTTAGCGTTAACTTGGTCTAAACTGCTAACTTCATACATACCACCTTTTGTTTTAGGTTTCTCTACAATGGTTCTATCGCTTCCCCACTGGTAATGATTTTGAGCCATACTTTTGATAAGCTGATAAGCGTCATGGTAAGGTTTATCCATCAGTGCGCCGCCAGCTGTAGTGTCAATAGTTAGTCTTGTGTTATACAAGAGACCATTGTAAAAGGTGTGGATGATCAACCATTCTTCTAGACTATGATATGGAAAAGTCATAACATGTCTTTGTATCTTTCCCATGCTTCAAAAAGAGATTCGCTTTCCTTTTGTTTAAAACCATTGATATTGTCTCTTAGCATAGTCGTCTCATTTGGCGGAAAATGTCGTGCTAGGAAAACTTTCTTCAACTCGTTCCATGTGGTAACAGAGTTGGATGGTAGAGACTGGAGCCAATCTCTAGCTCTATCTCGTAATGAAAAAGGGAAAAGACGAACTCTTATTGCTTCGAGGCTGACACCATTTGCTTTCACTATGTCTGCGTACTACACAAACACGGACAAATGCAAGTTCAAGTCGTCCGTAGGTAATCCCAAAAATTGATTTTGTTGGACAACTTGTAATAGCGAAGGTTTCAACTCGAAATCATTCCGAGCGATAGTGGGGGAAGAAATGCTGTTGTGAGGTTTTTCATGCGATGGGGCAGCATAATCCTTCAAAGGACGATTCTGGGGGCCTTTGGCCATTCTTGGTTCAGGAAGAGATAAATCAGGAAGATTAAATTTGGGAAGATTGTACTTAATTTGGTATTCTCTAATTCGGCGTCTTATACTAACAAAACGCTCGACCTCGTCGATTGGTTGCTCTAATTATTCACCTTGAGAGTGAGTGTTTTGCATACAATCAATAGATAAAAGGAAATAAAATTTATTGCCTTAGTATATAGCGTGTAACAAAGGAGTCACAATATCAACTAAATTAGTCCCCGATAACGGCGCCAAAACTTGATCGCGACTTTAAGAGTCTATCAGGTGTATTAACTGCAAGTGCACAGTCTAATCACATAGTTTTAAAAGATATCGAACCCACAAGGACTGATAATCGAATTACTGTTATCTAAAGTTATTGTGTAAAGCTAAGGCTAATAATTAATCTTAGGGTTTGGATTAGACGAAAATAATTTTAGATTTAAATGAAATATTTGATAATAGGACACCGGTACGTAATACATCTGACTTTGGAGATTTAGTAAGTTATTGACATACCTTGAGTATTCGAAATACTGTTTCAGTAGAAACTATCAGTTTAAAAACATTTATCTCACACTCTCGTGATTATTGATTCAGACTATATTATTAAACTTAAATGCTTGCTCTCGATGTCTCATTTAAAATCTAAAAATACTTTTTGAAAACAAATAGAATCTAATTAATCCTAAACCGCTCTCGCTGTATTTAAAACTAATGTTTGATTACCACTATCCGGTTAAAAATTCAAACTCTCGTTATATCACTTTTAGCCTTCGTTTGTATCTTACTCTAGTAACAAGACAGTTTTAATATTAAATGTTTGAAACCATCGATTTATGACCTTACATATCGGTATCAGGAAAATTAGTTGGACATACTATTTATTACGAACACAAAATAATAGAAAGCATATAGTTATTTAACCATGCTTGATAAATAAAAAGACAATAATATAATTGAATTAAAAACCTGGAATTAAATAATGGAAATGGAATTTCTGTAACACTTCTAGTACTGAAAACAATCCTCCATAGGTCGGCAATATTTTATTTGCGGAAAAATAAATTCGAAAATAGAAACAAACGTAAACTTAAGCAAATTTCAGGAGACAATGAAAAGAAACTAATGATGCAATAGCTTTCTGGTGTAGAAAGCTATTACTGTTTAGGTGAAGGTTTTATCTGCTTAAAAATTCTAAACAAAACTTCTAAACTCTTGAAAAATTGGAATAATGGGCGAGACTGGCTTCTATTTTAAATTTTCATCCTTTTATAATGCTCTCTTATAATAGATTCATTGAGAGAATGTAGGATTCGTGACTTCATGGCCCCATCTCAGAAGATTCTGTGCATGGAGAAAGACCATGAGCAAATGTAGGAGTCGTGGTTGGTGCATTCGTAACATGGAGAAAACTTCGCGTTTAACACTAAAAATTGATTGTGACGAGTGGCATGCATTGTGTGCCGTGGGTCACACATATTTTTAGTATGTGCCAATCGTCATGCCATGTGTGCCAAGGGGCACACATATTTAACTTGTGTCGAGCGTCAGGGATGTGTGACGTCCGTCACAGTCTTCTGATATGAATTTTTCTGTTGCTTTCTACTACTTTACGATTTTCAGTACATTTCTTTTCCTTTTCTCAAGTAGGCCTTGTGGGAAATAATTACTTGAAAAAAACTCGAAATACCAACATAATGCAACAAAATCAAGATAAAACGTTAACTTTATTTATGCAAATCGGGTCAAATATGCTATTTATTTTCGCGTTATAAAACTCCCCTATACTTGAACCTTTGCTTGTCCTCAAGCAAATAATCGGTATGGTAATCTTTTAAGCACAGGTTAAATACAATTACATGACACAAATCAGCTCCTACGTGGTTGCGTGGTGTTTTCGTTAGAACAATATAAGCTCAATATCAACACTAAAGACACAATAATGACACTAAACAACCCCACCTTATACAGACCAGTCCCAGTCATGCTATTATAGCTCAACCTAATTCTTTTTGCTTTGTTTCACCCGTTTTATTCGAGCGCAATCACATTAAGCCCTTTATCTTATTACACGCACATAATAGAGTAGTCGGTTAGTGATGGTCATTTTAAGCGCGAGGTTCCGGTACATAAATTGGTAACCCCTTTATTAATCTGATTGTAAGATGCGGGGGATCGAACCGTAGTCCTCCCTACCAAGTTAAGCACCAGAAACCTCTGAACCAACTTACATCAGATTATAATAACATATTTTGTAGGTTCCGCATCTGTTGGATTAAGTAACCGGGAGAGCGTTAGGGAGGTGTGACGACCATCACAATCTTCTGATATGAATTTTCTGCTACTTTCTGCTACTTTGTGATTTTCAGTCCATTTCTTTTCTATTTCTTCTCATTTTCTCAAGTAGGCCTTGTGGGAAATAATTACCTAAAACAAACTCGAAATACCAACGTAGTGCAACATAATCAAGACAACACGGTAACTTTATTTATGCAAGCCGGGTCGAATATGCTATGTATTTTCGCGTTATTATAGGGTCTAACCTGTAGGGCTTTAATGGCTCGACTTCTAAACTATGGGGCTATGTTGAGCTTCTGGTTACATTCGGGATGGAAACAACAGCTGCCCGACAAGTCAAAGCTCACTTCCTAGTGGTTGATTTCTCGCCTCTTTATAACTGCATTTTGGGAAGACCAACGATTGCCGAGATGGCCGTCGTACCCTCCATGGTCTACCTCAAGATAAAGTCTACACGAAGAGAGTACGCGTGGCCACTATTCATGGGGACATCCAAGTTGCAAGTAGATGTTTTAATGCAGCCTAAAAGGGGCAGAACATGGTCGACATCAAGACGAAGACGACTAGTGGAACCACCCCTTCTTATCTAAGCTTGCTCGGGTTGAGGAACAAGAAGCTCTGCACGACGTCAACTCTATTGACCTGGACACATGATTCAACAAAGAAGAGGTCGAGGTCCCTGACATCGAACAAGACCCCCTTCATCCCATCCCTGATGGAGAATTTGAAGTCATCCTTGTAACACCCTAATTCCCCATCGATAAATTATATAAAAATCAGATTAAATTATTTCTCAAATACAACATCAACGATTAGGATGTCACATCTTCATACATCATACATGCTCATTAAATAAGGTATGCCACATAAACCATACATAAAAATGTCTTAAAATTGTATTCATTCGTAGCGGAAAAACATAAATAACAATTCATCCTCAATTCCCCAACAATAGTTGTGGTTATCATCTTGCAAAATTCAGCATAGTCATAAATAAAACTCAAAACAATGGAGTAACATAAGTTTAGTCCAACAAATAAAACAATCGCACGACCCCTCAAGTGTTACGCATTAGAGAAAGACCCGACTCAACCTACGCACCATGAGGCATAACTCCATACCTCAAGCTACTATAATCTTTGTCACATGCACGTTACCCACGTGGAGGCAATATTCAAACAGAAAGGCTGAGATGTCATAATAGTATAAGGAGAAGCATAATAATGAGCAGATAGAAATTCAAGCACACAACATTATATATCATTACCTCACACCTTTTCTTGTTCATCATACTACGAAATAAATCGATAATATCAAATGCATAATAACATAACATCCGTCATAACAAAATTAGGAACTCAGCCCACGTCCAAACAGTTAACTATTAACAACCATGCAATGCAGTGAAACTGACACCGACTCAATGCATGTGGTTCCAATAGGGAAAAAACTTCAAACTAATAAATGCCAACTTGGGGCACCAATGCTAATACAAGCCATCTTTCACCAATACAGTCCATCTTTCGCCAATACAGACCATCTTTAATGAATGCATTCGACAATGATATGCAACTACACAATTTTACATTGATTACTATTACTTATCAATTCTACACCGATACAGGCCATCATCATCATCATCATCAATATCATACATATCATGACAGACAACTAAGAACATTCATGCAACATCGTCTTACTAAATCACAACTCAAATTATAACATTTACTCATGAATACACACACAGATAGGCATCAATGTTGGTAAAATAATTATCTACTGTATTCCAATTTATTACTATGAGTTAGAAAATAACTTTAGCTTCCAAACAGTTACAACGACGCGTCAAATGAGCACCCGAGGAAAAATTTATGATTTTTCGAAGTTTTTTTAAAATTCTGTCAGCTTCAGCGGTAACCTGTTACCCAGTTTTGGTAATCGGTTACTGCGTAAGATAATAGCCTATGCTTTCAAAATTTCCCAGCGGTAACCAGTTACCATAATTGGGTAACCGGTTACTGGTATTACAGTAACTCTTGTTTTCCAAAATTTTCTGTGGTAACCGGTTACCATAACTGGGTAACTGGTTACCCAAGTCTGACAGCCCCAAAAACTACATTTTTTCTGCTATGAAAATTCATGTTCCCAAGCCTAAAACCCTTAATATTTCCATAAAAAATGTCTTTCAAGCATGCTATTTATTCACTAACATTGTTTATCAATTGTAACTGATTTATATCATCCAATTTCATCAAAAACATACACCAAAAGCATTAAAAATCCATCAATGAGAAAACCCCAAAACAACCAAATAAGGAGAAATCAAAAGTATACAACCATGGGACCTAAATCCTACCATACCCCATCATTAGGAAACCCATTATATAGTTAGAATCCCCCTTACCTTAGATTTTACCTAACCTCCTAGTGCTCTTTTTTTTCTTCTTTCTCTTCTACGCTTATTTTTTGTTTCTACGATCTAAATCTATTTATCTTCTTCTTACTCTAATATATCCCAAATAATTTTATAACTCTTCTAATTTAATTAATTATTTAATTATTATTATAAAATATTAATAGTAATCTTAATATTATAACAAAATAATACTAGTAACCCATATTATACTACACACTCCTATGTTTCTACACATTTAGAAATACACCCCTATAACCTCAACAAAGACATCTCACCACATCATAAAATCCACAAATTCATGTAAATACACCACATCACCTTATTATTTAATTTAAAAAGTTCTAATTAAATCGGGGTGTTACAACTCTCGCCCACTTAGAATATTTCCGTCCTCGAAAATTACCTGAGGAAAATAACTCTGGATAAGCCTCCCACATCTTGCCCTCTAACTCCCACATCACATTCTCTCTAGAAGCTCCTCCCTAAACCACTTTCACAAGGTTGATATCTTTCCCTCTTAACTTCTTTATTTCACGATCCTCGATCCTCACAGGTATGGTCTCAATAGTAAGATTATCCCGCACTTGTATATCATCTACCAGAATCACATGAGACGAATTTGAAATATATCTTCGAAGTTGAGAAACATGGAAAACATCATGCAAATTAGACAGTTTAGGTGGAAGGACCATACTATAAGCGAAACTTCCCACCTTTTCTGAAATTTGATACAGACCAATAAACTGAGAAGTCAGTTTCTTTGACCTTAGAGCAAGACCTACACCGGTTACCGGTGATACTCTCAAGAATACATGGTCTCCCTCTTGAAACTCAAGATCCTCCCTCCTTCTATCATGGTAACTCTTTTGCCTACTATGCGAAGCTTTTATTTTCTCTTAGATTATCCTCACTTTCTCCGTAGTCTCTCTCACCATCTCGGGTCCGAGCACCACATGCTCACCCGATTCATACCAACACAGAGGTTTCCTGCACCTCCGACCATGCAGTGCCCCGAAAGGTGCCATGCTAATACTAGTATGGTAACTATTGTTATAGGTGAACTCAATAAAAGGAAGAAAACTATCCCACATACCTCCTTGCTCATGAACATAAGCCCTCATCAAATCCTCCAGCGACTGAATAGTTCTCGCCGTCTGACCATCTGTCGGTGGATGATATGCAGAACTCAATTTCAGCTTCGACCCCAATGCATTCTGCAAACTCTTCCAAAAATCATTAGTAAATCTAGAATCTCTATCTGACACAATGTTGGACGGAACACTGTGTAGCTTCACGATCACGCGAAGATAAATTTATGCCAACTTTGGTACAGGAAAATTGATACTAATCAGAATGAAATGAGCTGATTTTTTTAGCTTGTCAATCACCCAAATCACATCGTGCCCCCTTGGAGTACTTGGCAGCTCCGTCACAAAGTCCATTGATATACTATCCCACTTACATTCTGGAACATCTAAAGGTTTCAACAACCCCACAGGTTTCTGATGTTCGACCTTTGATTTCTAACAAGTCAAACATGCATACACAAAATGTGCCACATCTCGTTTCAATGTGGACCACCAAAACAATTTCTTCAAGTCATGGTACATCTTGGTAGCTCTCGGATGAATACTCAAACTATTTTTATGGCCTTCTTCCAAAATCATCTTTCTCATTCTCTGATTATCAGGAATATAAATCCTGTCACGAAATCTCAACACACCTTGGGCATCTACTTTAAAGTCACTTTCTTCAGATTTTTCATTCGCAACCATTAAGTCTACCAATTTCACATCTAGTTTCTGAGCTTCTCTAATATTATCCAAGAAATCATTGTTAATTTTTAACATTCCTAACATAACACTATGCGGTGTCACTTCATAGACTAAACTCATGTCTCTGAATTATTAAATTAACTCCATTTCTCTAACCATCATAACAGACATATGTAAAGTTTTCCGGCTGAAAGCATCGGCTACAACATTAGCTTTACCTAGATGATAATTCAAGCCAAAGTCATAGTCCTTCAAAAATTATAACCACTTCCTTTGTGTCATATTTAGTTCCTCTTGATCAAACACATACTTTAAACTCTTATGATCGCTAAACACTTCAAATCTAGAACCATAGATATAGTGTCTCCAAATTTTCAGCATGAACACCACTGCAGCTAGTTCTAGATCATGAGTAGGATAATTCCTCTCGTGGATTCTCAAATGTCTCGATGCATACGCCACCACTTTATCATTCTGCGTAAGCACACCACCTAAAACCAATTTACAAGCATTACAATATACAATAAACGATTTTTCAGGATTAGGTAATATCAAAATCGGAGCTGTTGTCAATCTCTTCTTCAATTTAACAAAACTCTCTTCATATTGGATATCCCATATAAACGCTTTGCCTTTGCAAGTTAGTTGAGTTAATGGAAGTGCTAACATAGAAAAGCCTTCGATAAATCTTCTATAATAACCAGCTAGACCCAAAAAGCTTCTAATCTCTGTAACCAACTTTGGAGCTTCCCACTGCAACGCTGCATCTACTTTCGACGAATCTACTACAATGCCATCACCTGAAATAATATGACCAAGAAAACTAACTTTCGTTAACCAGAACTCACACTTTGACAACTTCGCATATAACTTCCTCTGTCTTAACGCTTGCAATATAATCCGAAAATACTCAGTATGCTCTGCTTCAGATTTAGAATAAATCAAGATATCATCGATGAATACCACAACAAACTGATCTAAATAAGTGTTGAAGGTACGATTCATATATTCCATAAACACTCCCGGAACATTGGTAACACCAAAAGGCATAACTGAATATTCATAATGTCCATATCGAGTTCTGAAAGTTGTCTTCTGAATGTCCTCATATTTTACTCGAATTTGGTGATAACCTAGTCTCAGATCAATCTTGCGAAACACACACACACCCACCAATTGATCCATCAAGTTGTGTATTCTCAGAAGTGGATACTTGTTTTTGATTGTTACCTTATTTAACTGCCGGTAGTCAATGCACAACCTCATACTACCATCTTTCTTCTTCACAAGTAATATTGGAGCTCCCCAAGGTGACACCTCAGCCTCACAAACTTCTTTCTGAGCAACTCTTTTAATTGCTTCTTTAATTCTGATAGTTTAGATGCTGACATCATGTATGGTGCCATAGAAATAGGTTTGGTACTAGGTACAAGATCAATCAAAAATTCTACTTCTCTTTCTGGCAGCATGTCTGGAATATCATCAGGAAAAACTTCAGGAAAGTTACATACAACCTGCAACTCATCAATTGCATCCTGATTCTCAATGGATAAAGACGCCATCAATGAAAAAAACTAAGCTTCATCCCGTAATAACTCCTTCAACTGTCTAGCAGATAAGAAATTAACGTCCTCTTCCTCTTTAGGAGTAGAAAACCGCACTGACTTGCTCTGACAATTTATATGAACATAGTTATATTCCAACCATATCATACCTAAAATTACATCCAGACCACTCAACAGTAAACAAATTAGATCAACAAAGAAGTATTTGTCATAGATAGACAAAGGAAACTTCAAGCATACTAGAGAAATAATCACCTATCCTTAGCTGGAGTATCGACAACCATTTCCCCATTCATAGAAGATAATACAAGACCTAACTTCTTAGCACAATTAGCAGCTGTTGTACCCCAAAATTTGCCCTCCCATATTCTTCAAGAGTTGCCAAATCAAAGCTTCAAAATCTCCCCAAGGGTGGCACAGTTCAAGGGCCTCATAACAGTCAAAAATTAGGGTTTTGGTTCTGACAAAGAAAATGAAGTTTCCAAGGGTCCAATCAAGTCCCACATGCCTATAAACATGGTCAAGCATCCTCATAACAAGTTTCAAGACTTACAACACAAAATTGCACAGTCAAAAACCCTAATTGCACTACAGTCAACTGTAGGGGCAAAATGGTCATTTGACAGTCAAAAGTTCAAATTTTTGGTCAACATCTCATTTTGAAGCCACAAACATCATTTGATCAATGCTTGATCATGATTCTCAAAGTTTGGCTCAAAAAAGTCTCAAGATGCAAAAGTTTCCATATTTGGACAGTTGAAAAAGTCAACTGTAACTTGACCAAGGCATAACTTCCACATGGATTATCAGAAAAATTCCATCCAAAGCTCATTTTGAAGAGAAAGACATTTCCTACAAATACTCTTCACACTTCAAGTCCAAGAAATGCTCTCACAAAAAGTTATCAATTTCAACATTATAGGTCATTTTCAAAAGTCAACAAAAAGGGACTTTAAGTCAAAGGCCATAACTTGAGATTGGTAAATCAAAATGACATGGGACCAAAGGAATTGGTTAAAGGACTCAAAGACCTTTCCAAAATGTCAAAGAACATGAGCAAAGCTTAATAATTGAGCAAGATATGCCTTGTGGAAGTTGGGAAATTTTTGGATATTTTGAAAAGTCAACATTGCCCCAAATGTCTTAAAAATGCTAATGGGCCTCTTTTTCTTCCACAAGTCATCATCCAAGGCATGTGCACGACCATTTGGCCCAAAGGGAAGTTTTTTACCATTTTTATTTATTTATTTAGATTTTTAATTATTAATAATTCATTTAATTAAAATAAATAGGTGGAAAATACTAAACCTAATGTTTTAAATCTTTTTGTGCATGGAATAGGCTTAAGATTTCGTGTATGATCAGATTTGGGAGGAATTATGGTGATTGGATATGATTGAGACCAAATATGCTTGAAAAAGATTGGAAAATTATGGCATAAAAATCAAAGATTGATTCCTTCAATTCATGGATTCTATGGACAAAAAAACCAACCCTAATCATTCACATGTATATATTGATGCTAACCCTAATGCATATAACCTCCCAGCTGCGCCCAAGAGCCATAACCAAGTTGACATTTTTTCAAGAAAATTCTGAAACTGAAATCACCATTGCAAGGGTTTTCAAGCCAAAACAACCATTCTATCACCTTCCTGGGACATCAAGGAAGGCTCCTGGATCAAAATCACTACCTCTAACGCCCAGAATTGGTAAAACGACCGAGCCCTGTTCATGATTTTTTCCATACTCACTTATCATGATTCTTGCATTATTCCTGATTTTTAATGTTTGGTTTGTGTTATTTGAATCATTCTGAAGCTAACCCAGTTGTTTGATTGAGTTTTCATCACCTCTACGCGAAACTACCATGGATGACGCTTAGGGTTTTCAGAACCTTGAATTGGGGTTTCCCAGTCAAGGAAAAATTAGAACATGAAACCCAGACCATTCAACTCAGCATGCTTGGACGATTCTAAAGCAACCCTCGCGCTCAATTTATGAGCTACCACGAGCTAATCGCTATTTTGAAATATGGCTTGTTTTAGGGACGGTTCAAAACCGTTGCTAATGGTTTTATGTTTCAGAAAAACAAAACAAAACGAAGAAGAAGATGATGAAGTGTCCAGCAATGATTGGTTGATTTGAAATTTCGCGCGAAAAAGTCACTAACGATTTATTTTCTTTTATATTAATTGTTAGTTATTATATAAACAAAAGCGCGTTGGTGGCTCAGTGGCAAGCGAGCGTATTGGTGACCTTCAGGACCTGGGTTCGATCCCAGGTCCCCCTCCCTTTCCTTATATTTTTCCTTTAATTGTATTCTCATGCAGTGCAAGGTCCAAGGCTCCACCATATGCTCCCCACTCAAACGTGCCACATGTCCCACTGCACTCAATCAAGGGCCATGATTCAGAGACTAGGATGTGCCTCAGTCAACACACATGCATGCCAGCGCAAAAGTCAAACAGGCCAAAGGCTTAATGGGCCTGATTACTAAGATCTCACCTCCCAATTTGGGGACAGACCCCCCTAGGTTTGCAATTTCTTTTATATATTTTCCATTTTTTATTTGATTCAACTATTTATTTTTTAATCAATTTCTTTAATTAATTATTTTCATAATAATATATAAAAACACAAAAAAATCAGAAAGGTCATAAAAATAAAAAATATATTTTATTTTAATATTTTGTAAATAAACATCATCCTTAATTAATTTGGCTTTTTAAATTAGGTTTAATTTTAGTATCTTTTTCTTAATAAATCAAAAATTTGTAGAATTAGGGTTTGTATTAATTTTTATCCTTTTTCTTTTCTTTTCACCATAATTAATTATTTATTTTTTATAAATCAAATTGCATTAATTAAATTAGGTTTAATGGTAGATAATTTTCATATTTTCTTAATAAATAAAAGTTGCAGAATTAGGGTTAATTAGTTAATTTCATTTAATTCACATAAAAACCATAAATACAAAAAACTAAAAAAATAATTTCTTTTTCCTTAATTGAATTAATTTGTAAATAATAATTTAATTTCATTAAAAAAGGGTCCAACGCCCTCGCTTCCAACTTTAATTCCAATTCGCGCATTTTTATTTTATTTCTTATAATATTAATGTAACTCTCCCAAAGCCTTGTAAACTCGGACATTTTATTTCTCGCACTTTACTTACTTTCTGTCAAATCGGGTCCTGGATTTTAATTTGGCGATGTGGACCCGCGCCTTTGTAATAGTTTAGAACTTTACCTTTCTTGCACTTTTTTAACTGTTAATAAAATGCATGCAAGAATGAATGGCCTAAAATAAAAACAAACGCGTAGATCACTTTGACATGACAAAAGACAAAATATCTTAAAACGACACACAAATCACACACCACCCCTAGGGTACGCCTCACTGTTGCCTTGCCTCGAAAGGTGATCGTCGAGTAGAGGATGTCTTAGTAAGTCCTCATGATCCGGGAACCTGGCATGAGGGTAGCTTCTAAGGTGTCTTCCTATTGCTCCGGTGATCACCATGTCCCTAACCTCGAATTGACCCGAACACCTCCAATGGTGGTGCTACCTACCTCTCAATGGTGGGATGGCACTACTTTAAAGGACATTTACACAGACGAATTCCTTAGGGTAGGTAGGTTCTCGTAGATACTTGCTCTAATTTCAAAACAAATTAAAAAATACTTTTCACACCGACACCTTTTCAAAAAGCTTTCGAAAGCAATCTTTCAAACACTCTTGAGGACCGATACAAGAGTCGAACTGAAATTTTCAAAGAAACTTTTTAAAACCCACAGTTGAAAAGCAAACAAACCATTTTTGAAAACACAAATGAGAAAGTATCTAAGAGCCCATGGATAACCATGGATAGAAAGGGTGCTAACACCTTCCCTTTCTATAACCTACCTCCCGAACCGAGAGCAATCTCTATAAAGGAATTTTTCTGTGCTTTTGTCCTTTCCATTTGGAGAAAATAAAAGACTGTGGCGACTCTTGCTTCCGCGGCATTTCGCGAACCAGCGTTAAACAGTCAGTTCCAGATCCACCGATCACAGAACTGGCGACTCTGCTGGGGATATTTTTAAAGTGAGGTGTACCTTAGGGTTAGTTCATAACTGTATTTTCAATTGTATTGACTTGTCTGCTTTAAATTTGTGGGTTGCATGGGAGTTACATAGATCCTAACCCGGATCTGGGGATACCCTGTTTAGGTAGCATAAGCTGTGAGGGACCTGTCCGGCGTAGACCGACACGGGTGAAGCAGTGGCTACGTTGGTGTGGCACCTTGGTCTGTACCGATATCCCTTGTGTTGCAACGAGGAGAATATGGGTCTTCTAAGGAGTCATTAAGCACCAACAACCTTAGAACCTTAAATGACACAACTTGGCCATTAGAACAGTAGCAGTATGCTACGCCCATTGAGGCTAAACTCTCGTGATGGTTCTGGCCGCAAGAAAAGATTGTGATGCTGGAGTTATGACCGATTGAGGGTAGTCAATGATATTGGGATCCTCTAAGAACCCGGTTACTTGGATAGGACAGGTATGAACCAACAAACTGAAAGAGGGTAGTACCTAGACCTCATGCTGGCCTAAACTTTAGGGGCTTGCCTTGTGTGACTTGTGTGCCTTACCATGTTTGCCTTTATATCTATTTGTGGTGTGCTTTATCATAACATCATAACATCATGAGCATTGCATGCATCCTGCATAAGGACTGACCATTTCAAAGACAAGAGGGTTTCACCTTTGCTCTGTTTTGTAGGACATCATGATGCCTGTGCGAAGGAATACTTTCCGGTTCAACTTTGTTCACTCACCTGAATTGCTCGAAGAGTTGGTTAGCAGAATTCCAAATACCACTTCCTTCATTCAGAGGCATGGTTCTCTTCTCAGTTTAGTCACTGCAAAGCGGGATCAACAGTTGATGAGTGTTCTGACCCAGTTCTACGACCCTCTGTACCAGTGCTTCACCTTTCAAGACTTCCAGCTGGTCCCTACCCTGGAAGAGTTCTCTGATTTGCTTGGTATCCCTATCTTGGATCAGACTCCCTTTACTGGTTGGGAAAAGACCCTCAGGCTTGAGGATGTTGCTGCAACTCTTCCCTTGACACATCAAGAGGTAATGGACAACTGGGTAACTAGAAGCGAAGTTAAGGGTTTCTTGGCCAAGTTTCTGATTAGTAAAGCTAACAGTTTCTGGAATGACCTGGACTTTAGGGCATATGAAGACATCTTGGCTCTCTTAATCTATGGGTTAGTCTTGTTTCCTAATCCTGACAATTTCATCAATGTCACTGCCATAAGGATCTTTATGTCTCAGAATCCTGTGCCCACTCTCTTGGGTGACATCCTGCAACAACTTCATGCTCGTACTGCCCGAAGACGAGGAACTCTGTGGTGTTGTATCCCTTTGTTGGTGAGGTGGTTTATTTCGCACCTCCCTAAGTTCGTACTGAAGAACCAAGAAGGAAGAGGTTGGGCTCATAGGTTAATGTCTCTCACCGATAAAGACGTCATTTGGACTTACAGAGGTTTGGATGAGATAGCCATTATTGATCGATGCGGGGAATACCCTAATGTTCCTCTGATTGGTACCCAAGGAGGGATCTCTTACAATCCATGCCTAGCACTCCGTCAGTTTGGAAGAGCCAGAAGAGCAGGCCCCCATGAGATGTTGGTGCCTCATGTCAGTTTTGAGTTTCAGGTGGATAGTGACGAGTTGCGTCGTAGGTTCATCAAGGCTTGGGACAAAGTTCATAAAGCTGACCCACAGGAGTTGGGGCCAAAGACTTCTTTACCTATGGAAGCCTACTACAAATGGGTTCGCATCCGTGCTCAGAAGTTAGGTATGCCGTATGAAGCTGTCAGACCCGTCATTCTTGAGTATCCTGACAAAGATGGTGTTCCTCCAACTGTCCTTCCTCCTCAGATACCTACTGATTATGAGACATTAAAGAGGTCTTGGTCGCAACTGCGAGAAGAACGGGATTCTTACCGGGAAAAGTTCAACAAACAGGAATTGAAGATTCAGAAGCTGACAAAGCAGTTGGAGAATGAGCGAGCTCTGAATGCCTACATCCGTACTGAGAAGAGGAGACCATGGGATCAATAAGGAGCTCTGGATGTTCCTTTTACAGTTTTATTTCCCTTTTCAGTATTTCCTTTCATGTAACGCCTAAAGGCAACCTGTTGAACAATTTAAGTTTCAAAGTTGAATCTAATGAAGTGTGTTCCTTTTTTGTTTACAAAGTTGATTCCCGATTGTCTTTGAAAACATAAATCATACGCATTCCATTCATCATGTGCATAGCAGGTTTTCTTCTTTTCAGGTTGCTTACCGTTCTTCGCTGTTTATTTCAGCATCATGAATCCTGACTCATCATCAACTGAGATGTCCATCAAGGCTCTTCAGGCGCAGAATGCGCAATTTCAGGAACTAATCATGGGTTTGGCTCAGGGCCAAGAAGAGCTGAAGGCTCTGCTCCTGAAGAAGGAAAAGAAGAAGAAGAGAAGAACTATTCTGTTCAACTCGGGCCGAAGGTTTGGCAATACTCTGCAGAATGAAGAGGCTGGTTCTTCTATAGGCAAGGGTACTCCTCAAGAGGGAAAAGGTCCAAGTCCGGTAGTCTCCGAAAACGAGACTGATTTTGATGAAGAGCAATATCCTCCTGCATAAGACATATATAAGCAGTTGGAAGACAGATTGAATGCTATGGAGATCCAACAAGTGCCTGGGCTGGATTTCGGAGATTTGTGTTTGTCTACTGGTGTGATCATTCCTCGTAAATTCAAAGCGCCATCCTTCACCAAATATGACGGGGCGTCTTGTCCCAAGCTACATCTCAGGTCCTATGTTCGGAAGATTCAACCGTACTCAGTGGACAAAAACTTGTGGATCCACTTCTTCAAGGAGAGTCTTTCAGGGACTCATCTCGAATGGTTCTATCAGCTGGATGGGACCAAGGTTCGTAACTGGGAGGAGTTGGCTACTGCTTTCTATAAGCAGTATCAGTATAATGCCGACCTTGCCCCTACACGTACCCAACTCCAGGGTATGTCGTTAGGTTCAAGTGAAGGTTTTAAAGAGTACGCTCAGAAATGGAGGGATCTGGCTGGCAGGGTGCAGCCTCCGTTGACTGATCGGGAGTTGGTAGACATGTTCTTGGGGACCCTATCTGGGCCATTTTTCAACCATCTTATTGGTAACTCGTCTGCAGGGTTTACTGATCTTATTCTGACTGGAGAGAGAATTGAGGCTGGGTTGAAGTCGGGCAAGATTCCGAAGGGTGCATCTTCCAGTTCTGAGAAGAAACCCTTCAAGAAGGAGGCTAGTGCTGTGTACGGCTCTAGAAGACAAGAGAAACCTGAGCGCCGCCAATCTGTCAGTGCGGTAATGATTGCTAAGCCTGCTGCCGCTCCTCGGCCAACCAATCCTCAAAGGGCTGAAAGACCCCGGAGAGAGTTCACCCGTTTGAGCATGACCCTATCCTAGATCTTGCCGCAGTTGCTGTCCACCAATCTAGTGACTGTCAGAGAGGCCCCTAAAGTTGTGAACACTGCCTCCCCCAAATACAACCCAAATGCCCGCTGTGCTTATCACTCCGATAGCCCGGGGCATTCCACTGATGACTGTTGGGCTTTAAGGAATAAGGTACAAGACCTTATCGATGCAAAAGAGATACAGTTTGAAGCGCCCGAGAGGCCGAATGTGGTTACTGCTCCTATGCCCCAGCATGGAGTAAATGCTGTCGATGAAGATGTATACGCTGTTTCTGTGGATGATCTAGCTACTCCTTTGAAGACTGTCAAGAGGAACCTACTACTGGCCGGTTTATTTCCGGGTTGCAGTGAGGGTTGCCTGTTCTGTGCCGTTTCCCTATCTGGTTGTCCTTTGCTGAAGTTGGGCATCCAAAGCCTAATGGATAGCAAAGAGATTCTATTCAAGAAGTCTGCTGTTCAGTTGGTTCCGGTAGAAGAAGTTTCTGTGGTTACCATCTTCAATAATCCAATCAAGGCTCTCCCAAGGAAGCCCGTCCAAATCATGACTGTCGCACCCGTTGTTATTACTGTTCCGGGGCCTCTCCCCTACGTATCTGATAAAGCTGTCCCCTGGCACTATGGGGCAGATGTGTATGTGAACGGAATCAAACAAGAATTCAACACTGGCGCCAGTATCTGCGATATCACTGGTCCAGCCAAGGTTACCCGCAGTGGCAGGCTCTTCTCGCCTGACATTGCACCACCAGCTGTTCGAAGACCCCTCCTTATAACACCTACAAGTATGCCTGTTCATGTTTCTGACCAAGTTGTTTCCCCTGCTGCCGAGTCATCTAATGCTCGGGGCAAAGGGATTGAAGATGAGCCTGCCCGGATGGAGGCACCAATACCTATAACTGCTGAAGCCTCCCAACAAGAGATGGAGGAAATTCTGAAAATAATAAAGAAGAGCGACTTTAATGTTGTGGAACAGCTGGGGCATACGCCCTCCAAGATCTCCATGCTCTCCTTATTGCTATGTTCCGAGGCCTATGCTAAGGCCTTAATCTCATTTCTCAAGACGGCCCATGTGCCACAGGAGACATCCGCATTCCAGTTCACTGATTGCGTAGCAAATCTGACAGCGGACAATGGCTTGGGTTTCTCAGATGCTGACCTGACTGCAAAGGGAAGAGATCACAATGATGCCCTGCATGTCTCTATTGAATGCAGGGGCACTACTCTGGCGCACGTGTTGGTGGATACTGGTTCTTCCTTGAATGTGCTACCAAAGAAGGCCTTAGACCGTTTGGATTGTGAAGGCCTGGAACTGAAACCTAGCAATATCATCGTCAGAGCCTTTGACGGTTCCAAGAGGATGGTTCATGGAGAGGTTGACATTCCTATTCGTGTGGGCTCTCAGGTGTTCGACTCTACTTTCTACGTGATGGATATCCGTCCATCGTATTCTTGTCTATTGGGTCGACCTTGGATCCATAAAGCTGGGGCAGTGACCTCCACCTTTCACCAGAAGCTAAAGTACCCTGTCAAAGGGAAGATCGTCACTGTGCAAGGAGAGGAGGAGTATATGGTGAGCCATTTGAATTCCTTCAGGTACATTGAGATGGACGGGGAATTTATTGAAACCCCCTTTCAGCATTTCGAAGAGGTACTTCCAATTTCAGCAGCAGCAGAAACAGCGGTCGAAGAGGATGTTCCTTTGAAGATGGCTTCCTTGAAGGATGCCCGGGCTGTGGTTCAGAAAGGTGAATATGCTAACTGGGGCAGGCTTCCCGACTTTACACAGAAAACTGACAAATTTGGACTGGGTTTTACTGCAGAGGGACAGAAAGCTATGCGGAAGGCAAAGACCAGAAGACCTCCTGTGCTCATTACAAATCCAGGAGTGAATGCTGTCGGGGAGGATAATGAAGTGGATGAAGCTGAGTTTAATAGTTGGATCTACCCGACAACTGAAGGCGGATTGACCAATTGGATTGTCAAAGACCATACTCCTGTTACTTTTGTTACGCAGTAATAAACTTCTTTGTTTTGTTATTTGTAATAAACAATAAATTGAACCCTATGGCCCAGTGTCTTACCCGAGGCACCGTGGTTTCATTTGTGAGGGCATATAAATTGTCATTTCATATATCATAAATAAAAATCTTGGACGTTTTCTCGCATTTCAAATCTTATGCTCCTTTTCTGTCTTTCTTTCCTTTATATATATTTCAAAACAGCTGTATTTACACACACTCACTCATACAGGTTTCAATCCACCCTGGATCTCACTGGTAACAACTCTGCTACTGCCAGTTATGACTTCGAAAATCCGATCAACTTAGCCGAAGACGAAGGTGAAGATGATTGCGAAGTGCCTGGCGAGCTTGCAAGACTGTTACTCCAGGAAGAGAGGGCAATTCAACCACATGAAGAGCCAGTGGAAACAATAAACCTGGGTACTGAGACAGACAGGAAGGAGGTATAGATTGGTGCCAACCTAGAGCTCAGCGTGAAGCAACGGTTGACTAAGATGCTACATGATTATATGGAGATCTTTGCCTGGTCCTACGAAGACATGCCCGGGTTAGATACCGATATTGTGGTCCATCATTTGCCTACCAAGGAAGACTGCCCTCCGGTTAAGCAAAAGGTCCGCCGTATGCGTCCAGAGATGTCTGAGAAGATCAAAGCCGAGGTTATGAAACAGTTTGACGCCGGGTTTCTTGCAGTGACTTCTTACCCTCAGTGGGTTGCTAATGTAGTGCCGGTACCAAAGAAAGACGGAAAGGTCAGAATGTGTGTCGATTACAGGGATCTGAACAGGGCCAGCCCTAAAGATGACTTCCCCCTACCTCACATTGATGTCCTTGTTGACAATACTGCTCAGCATAAGGTGTTCTCTTTCATGGATGGCTTTTCAGGTTACAATCAGATCAAGATGGCTCCTGAAGACATGGAAAAGACTACATTTGTTACTCAGTGGGGCACCTTCTGCTACAAGGTCATGCCTTTTGGACTGAAGAATGCTGGGGAAACCTACCAACGTGCCATGGTTGCTTTATTTCATGATATGATCCATCATGAGATAGAAGTGTATGTTGATGACATGATCGCAAGGTCCCAGACTGAGGAAGAGCACCTAGATCATCTGCAGAAGTTGTTTGACCGTCTGAAGTTGTACAAGCTGAGGTTGAACCCGAACAAGTGCACCTTCGGGGTAAGATCTGGAAAGTTGTTAGGCTTCATTGTAAGTGACAAGGGTATTCAAGTGGACCCTGCCAAGGTCAAAGCTATTCAAGAGATGCCAGTTCCTAAGACAGAGAAAGAGGTCAGAGGCTTTTTAGGACGCCTGAATTACATTGCTCGGTTCATCTCACACCTAACTGCTACTTGTGAACCAATCTTCAAGCTGCTGAAGAAAGATCAGGTAGTACGTTGGAACGATGAATGTCAGGCTGCTTTTGACAGAATCAAAGAGTATCTCCAAGAACCACCCATCCTTATGCCACCGGTTGAAGGGAGACCTCTGATACTATACCTGACAGTACTCGACAACTCAATGGGGTGTGTGCTGGGGCAGCATGACGAGTCTGGCCGAAAAGAGCACGCCATTTATTACCTTAGCAAAAAGTTTACCGACTGTGAGACCCGATACTCACTGCTTGAGAAAACTTGCTGCGCTTTGGTATGGGCTGCTCGCCGGCTGAGACAGTATATGCTGACTCACACTACCTTGTTGATCTCAAAGATGGATCCGATAAAGTACATATTTGAAAAGCCTGCCCTGTCTGGGAGAATAGCAAGATGGCAAATGATCTTGACGGAATACGACATCCAGTATACAACCCAGAAATCTATCAAGGGAAGGGTATTGGCAGACCACTTGGCACATCAGGCAGTCGACGACTATCAGTCAATGAACTTCGAGTTTCCAGACGAAAGCATCATGATTGTGACTGATTGTGAAGTACCTGGACCGGATGAAGGACCTGAGGAAGGATCCCGATGGTCTATGCACTTTGATGGAGCCTCCAATGCTTTGGGTAACGGTATCGGCGCCATAATCATATCCCCTCAAGGCACTCATACTCCGCTCACTGCCCGACTATGTTTCAACTGCACCAACAACATGGCGGAGTATGAGGCATGCATCATGGGTCTTCAAGCTGCGATCGACTTAAGGATCAAGTTTCTGAGTGTCTTCGGAGATTCCGCTCTTGTGATCAATCAGATCAAAGGAGAGTGGGATACGAAACATCCGAATCTTATTCCTTACCGAGAATGTGTGTTGACCTTGATCCCCCACTTTACAGAGATAACCTTTGAACACTTTCCAAGAGAGGAGAATCAGCTGGCAGACGCGTTAGCTACGATGTCTTCTATGTTCAAGTTCAAATGGGACAATGAGGCTCCCCGGATCATCATCTGGAAACTGGACGAACCGGCATACTGTTGTGATCGCGAGACTGAATTGGTGACCGAGAAGCCTTGGTACCATGAGGTGAAGAGATATCTGGAAGCTCAGGAATACCCTGAAGGTGCGTCTGTCAATGATAAAAAGTTTCTGAGAAGGTTCGCAAAAAAGTTCTTCCTTAGCAACGACATCTTGTATAAGCGAAACCATGATTCGACCTTACTGCGTTGTGTGGATAAAATAGAAGCAGAAAGGATCATGGAAGAGTTACATGAAGGGACCTTCGGAACACATTCCAGTGGGCACACTATGGCTAAAAAGATCCTTTGGGCAGGGTATTTCTAGTCCACAATGGAAGCAGACTGCTACCAACACTCTCGGACATGCCACAAGTGCCAGATATATGCAGACAAGGTGCATGTTCCTCCAGTTCCTCTAAATGTTCTGACTGCGCCTTGGCCGTTTGCAATGTGGGGCATAGACATGATCGGTGAGATTAAACCTACGATATCTAACGGGCATCGCTTCATCCTGGTAGCGATTGATTACTTCACAAAGTGGGTTGAAGCAGCATCTTATGCTACGGTAACCAAGACTGTTATGGCACGGTTCATTCGGCATAATCTGATATGTCGATACGGCGTCCCTGAGAGAATTATTACAGACAACGGTACCAATCTCAATAACAAGATGATCACTGAGCTCTGCGAGCAGTTTAAGATACAACACCATAACTCTTCTCCTTACAGACCGAAGATGAATGGGGATGTAGAAGCAGCAAATAAAAATATCATGAAAATCGTGCAGAAGATGACAGTGACTTATAAAGATTGGCACGAGATGTTACCGTTCGCTCTACATGGGTACCGTACCTCAGTCAGGACGTCAACCGGGGCAACTCCTTTCTCCTTGGTCTACGGTATGGAGGCAGTCTTACCGATCGAAGTGCAAATACCCTCTCTCCGGATAATGAAGGATGCAAATCTGAATGAAGATGATTGGATCCAGACACGACTTGATCAGTTAAACCTTATTGATGAAAAGAGACTTGCTGCTATCTGCCATGGTCAGACGTACCAAAAACGGATGATCAGGGACATTAATAAAAAGGTCAGACCACAGGAATATCAAGTTGGGGATCTGGTAATCAAGCGAATCATCCTTCCTCAGAGTGATCCAAGGGGCAAATGGACCCCTACGTACGAAGGGCCATTTGTGGTTAAACATGTGTTCTCAGGAGGAGCCATGATTCTAACCAACATGGATGGTGACGACCTTCGTCACCCCCGCCAATGCAGACATAGTAAAAAGATACTACGCATAAAAAAGACCCGCTAGGCTGACATGCCTAGGCAAAAATTAGGGCTTCCCGGCGAACCAAAAGGGTTCGGGCAAAATGAAGGGATGAAATGAAAAAATCTGTACACCCGGCAAGTCGAAAACCTGAAAAGGCGGTGTAGTTGTTTAGTTATTGGCTTGCATTTTTGGTAAAACCCAAGTGTATGTGCGAATGTCATGACTGATGTCATAACATTCTAGTTTAGTTTGTACTGATTCATTAGGTACCTTTGCAGAAAAATATTGTCATTCAGGAACTGATGTTTATAAGTGTGTATCTGAGCATTTTGCAAAATGATCACATTTTGCTAAATCAGTAGACAGGTTTTCTCAGATGTCATAACAAATGTTAAGACATCCTGTTCTGAACTAACAGGTATGCAGGTTGGTTAATTCTGAGTTTTTTCAGGAAAATAACTCAGTCTTTCCAGAACAGAATCCTGCGTTTTCTTTGGGTTAACCTAGCTCAACCCTAACCTGGTTAATAAAGTCCTGTGACCTAGTCTTAAGGTCAAACGAAATTAACCCTAGGTTTTTGTGGAAACCCTAACTGAAGTTGCAGCTGCTATATATTCAACAGAGCTGCTGTTTTGCAGTAATCCCTTGGTGATCAGAAGATCATTTGTAAACTGTATAGGTTTGATTATTGTACTCCAAGCAATTATCATTGTGATAAGTGACTTGGAATAGGTTTTTAATTGTAAGGGTTGTGTAGCACTCAAAGCTTTGAAGCAAGAGTGTTTGAATGTTTCTTGACTAAAGCTGTGAAGCAGAGTCAAGTCATTTGTGTAGCACTCAAAGCTTTGAAGCAAGAGTGTTTGAATGTTTCTTGACTAAAGCTGTGAAGCAGAGTCAAGTCAGTTGTGTATATCACTCAAAGATGTGAAGCAAGAGTGGTTGTGTTGCTTGATTAAAAATCTGTGAAGCTTAATCAAGTGTATGTTTTTGAAGAGTGTCTTCATCAATTCATTAGTCAAATTGTTTTATGTATCACTGCTGTGATTGAGGGGGAGTGAGTAGGAACTCAGGTTTACGTTGTAATTAGATTGAAATTGCATTGGGCAGGTCTTAAGTGAAGGAGATAAACTGGTTGGTTTATTCCTGAATTAACATCTCTTATAGTGGATTTCCTCCCTGGCTTGGTAGCCCCCAGAGTAGGTGTTGTTGCACACTGAACTGGGTAAACAATTGACTGTGTTCTTTACTGTTTTTGTATTTACTGTCTTATAGAAAGTCAGATACGGTGTCATAACATTAAACGTGACATTGAGTATCTGTAGCCAGAATTTCAATTGGCATCAGAGCAGGCACCCTGCCTGTATTACTGGGTGAGATCTAGGGATATCACTTTCTGGCACTATGGACAAAGAAGGAGTTTTTGGAAATAGACCACCCATTCTGGATGGAACTAATTATGACTACTGGAAACCTCGTATGATTGCCTTCTTAAAATCTCTGGACAAAAAGGCTTGGAGAGCTGCTGACAAAGGATGGATCCATCCCACCATAACTGAGAAAGATGGGACAATCAGACTGAAGCCTGAGGAAGATTGGAGTAAAGAAGAAGATGAGTTAGCCCTGGGAAATTCCAAAGCTTTAAATGCCTTGTTCAATGGAATTGATAGAAACATTTTCAGACTAGTACATCGATATGAACTGGCCAAGGAAGTTTGGGACACTCTCAAAACTACTCATGAGGGCACTTCCAAAGTAAAAATGTCAAGGCTTCAGATGTTGACTACCAAGTTTGAGAATCTAAAAATGATGGAAGATGAAACCATTCATGAGTTTCACATGAACATCTTGGAGATTGCCAACACCTCAGGAGCACTGGGAGAAAAAATGTCAGAATAAAAACTGGTAAGGAAGATTCTCAGATCCTTGCCTAAAAGATTTGCAATGAAGGTAACTGCAATAGAGGAAGCCCAGGACATCAGCAAGTTGAAAGTGGATGAACTTATTGGGTCTCTTCAGACTTTTGAGATGGGGATCACTGATAATGGTGACAAGAAGAACAAAAGCATAGCACTTGTATCCAACACTGATGTTGAAAACAAGGAGGATGAAGAAGAAAATATTTCAGAAGCTATTGCCATGCTTGGAAGACAGTTCAACAAGCTCATCAAAAGAATGGACCCAAAGTCAAGGTCTAATGTTCATAACATTCCCTCTGACATTGACAGTTCCAGCAGAAGACCAAGGTCAGAAGAAAAGGGAAACCAAGGCAGAGGTATTCAATGCCATGGCTGTGAAGGATATGGACATATTCGAGCTGAATGTCCTACCTTTCTTAAGAAACAAAAGAAAGGAATGACTGTTACTTGGTCTGACTATGATTCAGAAAGTAATTCTGAAGAAGAATCTGCCAAACTAGTTACTGCTCTAACTAGTGCTTGTACCTCTGAAAGTGACACTAGTGATGAAGAAGTGACGTTTGAAGAACTGGCTGATACCTACAAGAAATTGTGTATCAGAAGTGCTGAAGTCTGTATGCAGAATGAGAAACAATCAAAACTCATTATAAAGCTAGAGGCTGAAAAAAGGGCAAATCTTGAAACTATAAGTCACCTAGAAGGGGAAGTTCAATTACTGAACTCACAACTGAACCAAATGACAAAATCTGTCAAGATGTTGACCAATGGATCAGATAAATTGGAAGAGATTCTGCAAGTTGGACAAAATGTGGGAAACAAATCTGGTCTAGGATTTGTGGAAGCTAAGAAATCTGGTGCAGACAAGAAGATCAGGCATGTTAGACAATTGTCAAAGCAGATGTCTCAACACAACTCTCAACATCAGAAATACATGAAGAAAAAATACCAAAGATGGAGATGTCATCATTGTGGGAGGTATGGACACATAAAGCCCTTCTGCTTCAAATTGCATGGATACCCTAATCAAAACTCAGGTGCTAAACCTAAGCCAAAAAGGGTACCACATACTCCTCATTGGAAGAAAAAGGCTACTACCCTGATAGCCCATACTTCCCTGAGAGTGTCTGCAAAGGAAGGCTGGTACTTTGACAGTGGATGTTCCAGGCACATGACTGGAATCAAAAACCTCCTCAATAATGTTAAGCCTCACACCACCAGCTTTGTGACCTTTGGAGATGGTGCTAAAGGTGAAATCAAAGGAGTTGGTAATTTGGACTGTCCTGGAGTTCCAAGTCTGAATAAAGTACTTCTGGTAAAAGGGCTGACTGCTAATCTCATTAGTATCAGTCAATTATGTGATCTAGGATTCAAGGTCAACTTCTCAAAATCTGAATGTCTAGTAATTAATGAAAAACTAGAAGTTGTAATGAGAGGAATCAGATCCAAAGATAACTGCTACTTGTGGCAGCCTGAGAACACTGATATCTCCACTATGTGTCCAATTACCAAAGAAGAAAAAGAGATGAAACTGTGGCAGCATAAGCTTGGTCCTCTTCATCTAAGAAGAATGAAAAGAGCTATTTCTATGGAAGCAGTCAGAAGAACTCCAAAACTACAGGTTGATAATGTCTGTGATGTGGCAAATAAACTTGAAGAAGGATGTGTTGTCAGAACCATAAGTTGTCTTGACAAGGATGTTGGAAATAACAAGTCTAATAAATTCTGTTTCCCTGAAGAAATGAGGCTTGAAGTCTCCTCTCCTATAACTCTCCATCAAAATGGACTGGACAAAAAGAAAATCATTCAAGAATCAACCAGAACTATGATTCATATCAAAAGAATGCCTTCCCAACTCTGTGCGGAAATAGTTGCTGCTAGGAAAAACTGTTCTCAAAATATCTGGTCAAAACAGATGCTCACTGAGTATAATGTCTCACAAGATGTTTTGACATTGTGTTGTGACAATCTGAATACAATCAATATTTCCTTGAACCCTATTCAGCATAACAGGAACAAGCACATTGACTTTGTAGAGAAGAAGTCATTTAAACTGGATCATAGTATCTTTAAGCTTCAGCTGACTGATTCTTCTACCAAGGCTCTTGTTGGAAATAAACTTGAAAATTTGAGGGGCAGGTTGGGTATTTACCAACATGAGAAATTATAGCAATTAATTTTGCATAAAACAAAGGTTGAAGGAGTTAATTTTATTAAGTCTATTTTTAGTGGGTTAACCATATGCTTTCCCAATTCTTTCAAAATCCTTAAGAAGTTGAAAAGACTCCCTTTTGCCTCCTACCTCTCTCGTCCTTGCAACCTGTTTCCTCCTCTCAATCAAAGATTTTTCTCAAATTGCTATTGTTACTCAAAGTCAATCAAAATGTCTCGGACATCGTCTTCAACCAAGGCGACTTCATCATCCTCATCATCTTCATCATCTGACCAAGACTCTAGAGCAATCACCACATGCATAGAATCTGAAGTTCTTGAGGTCACTCCTCTCAGAGAGATGGCAACTGACCCAGCCAAAGTCAAAAAGCTAAGAGCTAGACATGCAGGAAGAGCTCAAGCTGCAGCCTCTGGTAATCCTTCTCATCCTTCTTCTTCTGTACCAAATAGAGAAGGATCAGTTCAAGTTCATCAAGCTATTGCTAGGCTTGTTACTAGTATACTGAGCGGAAACCAACCTGTACCGGGGATTTCTGTCCCTTTAAATCAATCAGAAAGCCCAAATGTGGACGTCTCTGAAAATGTAGATGTCACTGAGAATGTTGTGACACAAAAAGACAACATTCAGAACCCTTCAGAAAAGACTGCTGATCCACCTATCATTGATGTGGATGAGGATTACTCAGATAATGATCTGATTGCTAATGTAAACCCTAGCATAGCTAGGAGATTGATGAAAAGAAAGAGTAATCAGAATGATGCAAAATGTGTGTCCAAAGATAAACCTGCTGCTAAGAAATCCAAGGCTGAAGGCATGGCTGAGAAAAGTATTCAGACAAAAGGGAAGAAGGCCCAGGTGCATACTGCTAGACAACCAATTTCTAAGAAGAGAAAAGAACCTGAATATTCTGATTCTGATGAGGAATCAGAATTTGAGATTGATGCTGAAGAAACTCCTATCAGAAGGAAGCTCCCCTCCAGCAAAATTGCTAGAGTGCCTGAAGTCCCAACAGACAACATCTCTTTTCATCATCCTGACAATGCAAACAGATGGAAGTATGTTTGCTTAAAAAGAATAGCTTTAGAAAGAGAACTCAACAATGATGCCTTGGAGTGCAAAGACATCATGGACCTGATCAAGAATGCTGGACTGATGAAGACAGTGACAAAATTTAACAAGTGTTATGAAAATCTGGTCAAGGAGTTTGTAGTGAACTTGTCTAATGATTGTGCTGATGGAAGGTCAGCTGACTTTGAAAGTGTTTTTGTTAGAGGAAGAAGGGTCAAGTTCTCTCCATCAGAAATTAACAAATTTCTTGGAAGAACAAATGAGGATTGTCCTGATCTGGAGGCCACTGACAATGAAGTTTGTCAAACCATCACAGCCAGGCAAGTGAAGTGCTGGCCCTTGAAAGGCAAGCTGAATGCCAGCAAGCTCAGCATGAAATTTGCCATCCTGCACAAGATAGGTGCAGCCAACTGGGTGCCTACAAATCATAAATCAACTATCTCCACAGGATTGGGGAAATTTATTTATGCTGTGGGAACCAAGACTGCTTTTGACTATGGCAGGTACATCTTTGAACAAACTTTAAAGCATGCTGGTAGTTATGCTGTCAAAGGACCAATAGCCTTTCCCTCCCTCCTTTGTGGAATTATCCTTGCACAATACCCTGATATCCTGGTGGCAAGAGATACAGCCTGCAAAAGAGCTCCTGCCCTTGGGTTGCACTACAAACTGTTTCAGGGATCTCATGCTCCAGATATTGTCATAACATCAGCTGAGACATCGTCTGTGAAGACCCAGTCCAAGACATCTGATGTCATAGCTGTTTTAAAAGAAACCTGCAAGGAGCTGGAAGCTAGGAAAAAGACCCTAGAAATCCTAATTGCCAGGTTAGAAAAGGAGGAAGCTGAAGGAAACAGAAGGGAAGAAGGTGTAGAAGCTGAAGGTCATCTCAACATTGAAGAAACTAGCTCCTCTGAGTCTGATGACAGTGCTTAAAGGATTGGTTGCTGTTTGGTGGTGTTGCTGATTGGTGGTGGTGATACCTGGTGGAGTTTGGAAGTGTGCTCAGTTTTTTTTTCTCTGCTGCTGCTCTTATTAATTTTGGATAACTGTATAATCTTTATGAACATGTATCTTTGGCCCATTTGTGGCTAAAGAGGGGGAGAATATTTTGGTACTTACTTAATTAGTACTTGCTCAATTAGACATTCTATTTTTCTGCAGTCATTTCTTTCTGCTGCTATCTATCTCTGATTGCTTAGGGTCTTTAGCCAAAAATCTGCCAAAGGGGGAGTTTGTAGTTGTTTAGTTATTGGCTTGCATTTTTGGTAAAACCCAAGTGTATGTGCGAATGTCATGACTGATGTCATAACATTCTAGTTTAGTTTGTACTGATTCATTAGGTACCTTTGCAGAAAAATATTGTCATTCAGGAACTTATGTTTATAAGTGTGTATCTGAGCATTTTGCAAAATGATCACATTTTGCTAAATCAGTAGACAAGTTTTCTCAGATGTCATAACAGATGTTAAGACATCCTGTTCTGAACTAACAGGTATGCAGGTTGGTTAATTCTGAGTTTTTTCAGGAAAATAACTCAGTCTTTCCAGAACAGAATCCTGCGTTTTCTTTGGGTTAACCTAGCTCAACCCTAACCTGGTTAATAAAGTCCTGTGACCTAGTCTTAAGGTCAAACGGAATTAACCCTAGGTTTTTGTGGAAACCCTAACTGAAGTTGCAGCTGCTATATATTCAACAGAGCTGCTGTTTTGCAGTAATCCCTTGGTGATCAGAAGATCATTTGTAAACTGTATAGGTTTGATATTGTACTCCAAGCAATTATCATTGTGATAAGTGACTTGGAATAGGTTTTTAATTGTAAGGGTTGTGTAGCACTCAAAGCTTTGAAGCAAGAGTGTTTGAATGTTTCTTGACTAAAGCTGTGAAGCAGAGTCAAGTCAGTTGTGTAGCACTCAAAGCTTTGAAGCAAGAGTGTTTGAATGTTTCTTGACTAAAGCTGTGAAGCAGAGTCAAGTCAGTTGTGTATATCACTCAAAGCTGTGAAGCAAGAGTGGTTGTGTTGCTTGATTAAAAAGCTGTGAAGCTTAATCAAGTGTATGTTTTTGAAGAGTGTCTTCATCAATTCATTAGTCAAATTGTTTTATGTATCACTGCTGTGATTGAGGGGGAGTGAGTAGGAACTCAGGTTTACGTTGTACTTAGATTGAAATTGCATTGGGTAGGTCTTAAGTGAAGGAGATAAACTGGTTGGTTTATTCCTGAATTAACATCTCTTATAGTGGATTTCCTCCCTGGCTTGGTAGCCCCCAGAGTAGGTGTTGTTGCACACTGAACTGGGTAAACAATTGACTGTGTTCTTTACTGTTTTTGTATTTACTGTCTTATAGAAAGTCAGATACGGTGTCATAACATTAAACGTGACATTGAGTATCTGTAGCCAGAATTTCAGGCGGCTTGGGCAAAAATGGGTATCCCGGTGGACTGAAAACCCGAAAGGGCGGTCCAGGCAAAAGTTAGGGATAAAGCGTAATACTGGATCACTTTGCAACCAGAATTCGGTATCTACATCAAGTTCAGACGGCATCGATCAGTCAGCTTCATCTGCAACTAAGGTCATCAAGTGATGAGACGCTCGGAGACATATAGGCAATAGCAGAGTTGAAACCCAGTGGGATCATTCATTTCACACAGCTGTTTTATTTTCTCTTGTACAAAATTTGTATAAACTCTTTTGCTCGGCGGCGTTCTCTTACTAGGACGTCAGCCTCTTGTACATAAAACGCCTATTTTCAAGCAATTCAAAAATCAATACAAATATACTTTTCAGTTAAAATTGCCAATTGTTTTTCCTTTTCTGTTTTTGTTTTGCGAAGAACGTCCAAGGTTCAATTTGTGATATATGCATTGACAATAATTTGCTAACTCATGAATATTTGCATACGAAACAAAGGATTAATTACAGGTAACGTTAGAAACAGGGGCAATAAAGAGTTGTCTAAGCAATCTAATTGTTCTGTCCTCCTAGGTACTAAGGTAGGTTCAGCTAAAGAACATAACCAGATATCTTAATTCCCCAGAGAGTGAGCCAGCCAGTCAGAGCACTCTCAGGCAAAGCTATTGTCAAACCTTAAGGAAGTTGGGTATACTCCCGCAGATCTCAACCTTCCCCAGCAGCATACAGTCTTAACAAGCATCCCCGGCAATCTTGGTCTAAAGATTGTTCCCCGGCGGTATACCAAACATTCAAATGGAGCTACTTCCCGGTATGGTTCAAACTTCCCCAAGAGAGTCCAATCCAGTTTCCCCAGGAAAAGTTGGCATCCATCTCCCCAAGCGGTAAGATTATTCCCAGTAGATTCTGGAAGCTTATCCTCGCAAGAGCACGAACGCGTCTCCCGGCTTTATTCAAAGAGTTATTTCCCTAACAGGATATAACTGGGTTATTCTCAGCCAAAAGCCACGGAAAGATCGTCCTCGACGAAGTCTTCTTATCCCCAGCGAAGTATATTAGCACTTCCAACACAACAATGGTATCCCCAGCGAAGTTACCATCAACATTCCAGCAAAGTATCTCTCTCCCCACAGAGTATTGCTTCCCAGCAAGATCGTTAGAGTATTTTTCTCCCCGCAGAGTTAGCCATTCGCCAAGTTTATTCCCCAACGGAGTTATCTTCTCCTACCGGTATTCTTGCAACTATCATCCCCAGCGGAAGCAAAAATCTATTCTCCAACACCAGCCCAGGAGTGACTTCCCGGCACCCGTCAAAGGATTTACTTTCCTAAGACGAAAACATACATTCATAAACATCACATTTTCATACATTACAGCATGCATATACGCATCACATCTTACAAATCTCATTTATGTTGAGAACATCATTGCTTGATCCATATCATGCATTGCACATGACTGACCTTTACCTTTCAGGAAAGTTCTTAAGTTCTCAGCTATATTCAAGACCTTGACCGGTTCAGTTAAGTCGACCCTAAGATTTTTCTGTTTCTTATCCCGTCAAAGGCCTTCTCTGGTTCAGTCAGATCGACCCTAAGATCTCCCTGTTTCTTATCCAGTTGAAGATTTCAAGACCTAGACCGGTTCAGCTAAATCGACCCTAAGATTTTACTGTTTCTTATCCAGTCAAAGGCCTTCTCTGGTTCAGTCAGATCGACCCTAAGATCTCCCTGTTTCTTATCCAGTTGAAGATTTCAAGACCTAGACCGGTTCAGTTAAATCGACCCTAAGATTTCTCTGTTTCTTATCCAGTCCAAGGCCTTCTCTAGTCCAGCTAAATCGACCCCTAACAGATTTTCCTGATAAAGACTCAGCAGAAGTTATCCAAGATTCTCTCAATGATTACTGTTGAGGTTGAAGTCGCTTGTGGTTCTCTCCCCGATACTGCGGAGGTAGTAATCGCCCCAAGATTCGCTCAGCGTTACTGTTGAAGTAGAAGTTATCCAAGATTCTCTCAATGATTACTATTGAGGTTGTAGTCGCCTGTGGTTATCTCACCGTTACTGCGGAGGTAGTAATCGCCCCAAGTTTTCTCTCAGCGTTACTGTTGAAGTAGAAGTTATCCAAGATTCTCTCAATGATACTGTTGAGGTTGTAGTCGCCTGTGGTTCTCTCCCCGTTACTGCGGAGGTAGTAATCGCCCCAAGTTTTCTCTCAGCGTTACTGTTGAAGTAGAAGATATCCAAGATTTTCTCAATGATTACTGTTGAGGTTGAAGTCGCCCAAGATTCTCTCAATGATTACTGTTGAGGTTGAAGTCGCCCAAGATTCTCTCAATGATACTGTTGAGGTTGAAGTCGCCTATGGTTCTCTCCCCGTTACTGCGGAGGTAGTAATCGTCCCCAGATTCTCTCAATGATACTGTTGAGGTAGTAATCATCCAAGGTTCTCTCAGCGTTCCTGTTGAGGTAGTAACCATCCCTGGCTCATTCATCACCTTTTAAAGATCCAGATCCAGCTCCTGTAATCTGTCAGGACACATCTATACAAAGAATTTGAAGACCAACTCCTGTAACAGGTCAGGTAATCATTTTTCTTTTGCAGGTACGCAAGTTCTCGCTAAGGAATCTCTTACGCGATCAACATCCAGATGGCATCTATAAGCCCATCCACCGTCCATCATCTCTTAGCATGGCATCTATAAGCCCATCATCCTATCCATCAATCTCCAAATGGCATCTATAAGCCCATTCCCCACCATCATACTATTATGTGAGCGCAAATTTCTGGGCACTCTAGTATTCAATCATCTTTTACCTTCGGATTACGAAAGGCACGTCAGCCAATATGCATCCTCAGGTCTAAGAAGATTGAACAGGGGCAACTGTTGTACCCCAAAATTTGCCCTCCCATATTCTTCAAGAGTTGCCAAATCAAAGCTTCAAAATCTCCCCAAGGGTTGCACAGTTCAAGGGCCTCATAACAGTCAAAAATTAGGGTTTTGGTTCTGACAAAGAAAATGAAGTTTCCAAGGGTCCAATCAAGTCCCACATGCCTATAAACATGGTCAAGCATCCTCATAACAAGTTTCAAGACTTACAGCATAAAATTGCACAGTCAAAAACCCTAATTGCACTACAATCAACTGTAGGGGCAAAATGGTCATTTGACAGTCAAAAGTTCAAATTTTTGGTCAACATCTCATTTTGAAGCCACAAACATCATTTGATCAATGCTTGATCATGATTCTCAAAGTTTGGCTCAAAAAAGTCTCAAGATGCAAAAGTTTCCATATTTGGACAGTTGAAAAAGTCAACTGTAACTTGACCAAGGCATAACTTCCACATGGATTATCAGAAAAATTCCATCCAAAGCTCATTTTAAAGAGAAAGACATTTCCTACAACTCCTCTTCACACTTCAAGTCCAAGAAATGCTCTCACAAAAAGTTATCAATTTCAACATTATAGGTCATTTTCAAAAGTCAACAAAAAGGGACTTTAAGTAAAAGGCCATAACTTGAGATTGGTAAATCAAAATGACATGTGACCAAAGGCATTGGTTAAAGGACTCAAAGACCTTTCCAAAATGTCCAAGAACATGAGCAAAGCTTAAAAATTGAGCAAGATATGTCTTGTGGAAGTTGGGAAATGTTTGGATATTTTGAAAAGTCAACATTGCCCCAAATGTCTTAAAAATGCTAATGGGCCTCTTTTTCTTCCACAATTCATCATCCAAGGCATGTGCACGACCATTTGGCCCAAAGGGAAGTTTTTTACCATTTTTATTTATTTATTTGGATTTTTAATTATTAATAATTCATTTAATTAAAATAAATAGGTGGAAAATACTAAACCTAATGTTTTAAATCTTTTTGTGCATGGAATAGGCTTAAGATTTCGTGTATGATCAGATTTGGGAGGAATTATGGTGATTGGATATGATTGAGACCAAATATGCTTGAAAAAGATTGGAAAATTATGGCATAAAAATCAAAGATTGATTCCTTCAATTCATGGATTCTCTAGACAAAAAAACCAACCCTAATCATTCACATGTATATATTGATGCTAACCCTAATGCATATAACCTCCCAGCTGCGCCCAAGAGCCATAACCAAGTTGACATTTTTTCAAGAAAATTCTGAAACTGAAATCACCATTGCAAGGGTTTTCAAGCCAAAACAACCATTCTATCACCTTCCTGGGACATCAAGGAAGGCTCCTGGATCAAAATCACTACCTCTAACGCCCAGAATTGGTAAAACGACCGAGCCCTGTTCATGATTTTTTCCATACTCACTTATCATGATTCTTGCATTATTCCTGATTTTTAATGTTTGGTTTGTGTTATTTGAATCATTCTGAAGCTAACCCAGTTGTTTGATTGAGTTTTCATCACCTCTACGCGAAACTACCATGGACGACGCTTAGGGTTTTAAGAACCTTGAATTGGGGTTTCCCAGTCAAGGAAAAATTAGAACATGAAACCCAGACCATTCAACTCAGCATGCTTGGACGATTCTAAAGCAACCCTCGCGCTCAATTTATGAGCTACCACGAGCTAATCGCTATTTTGAAATATGGCTTGTTTTAGGGACGATTCAAAACCGTTGCTAATGGTTTTATGTTTCAAAAAAAAAAAACAAAACGAAGAAGAAGATGATGAAGTGTCCAGCAATGATTGGTTGATTTGAAATTTCGCGCGAAAAAGTCACTAACGATTTGTTTTCTTTTATATTAATTGTTAGTTATTATATAAACAAAAGCGCGTTGGTGGCTCAGTGGCAAGCGAGCGTATTGGTGACCTTCAGGACCTGGGTTCGATCCCAGGTCCCCCTCCCTTTCCTTATATTTTTCCTTTAATTGTATTCTCATGCAGTGCAAGGTCCAAGGCTCCACCATATGCTCCCCACTCAAACGTGCCACATGTCCCACTGCACTCAATCAAGGGCCATGATTCAGAGACTAGGATGTGCCTCAGTCAACACACATGCATGCCAGCGCAAAAGTCAAACAGGCCAAAGGCTTAATGGGCCTGATTACTAAGATCTCACCTCCCAATTTGGGGACAAACCCCCCTAGGTTTGCAATTTCTTTTATATATTTTCCATTTTTTATTTGATTCAACTATTTCTTTTTTAATCAATTTCTTTAATTAATTATTTTCATAATAATATATAAAAACACAAAAAAATCAGAAATGTCATAAAAATAAAAAATATATTTTATTTTAATATTTTGTAAATAAACATCATCCTTAATTAATTTGGCTTTTTAAATTAGGTTTAATTTTAGTATCTTTTTCTTAATAAATCAAAAATTTGTAGAATTAGGGTTTGTATTAATTTTTATCCTTTTTCTTTTCTTTTCACCATAATTAATTAATTATTTTTTATAAATCAAATTGCATTAATTAAATTAGGTTTAATGGTAGATAATTTTCATATTTTCTTAATAAATAAAAGTTGTAGAATTAGGGTTAATTAGTTAATTTCATTTAATTCACATAAAAACCATAAATACAAAAAAACTAAAAAAATAATTTCTTTTTCCTTAATTGAATTAATTTGTAAATAATAATTTAATTTCATTAAAAAAGGGTCCAACGCCCTCGCTTCCAACTTTAATTCCAATTCGCGCATTTTTATTTTATTTCTTATAATATTAATGTAACTCTCCCAAAGCCTTGTAAACTCGGACATTTTATTTCTCGCACTTTACTTACTTTCTGTCAAATCGGGTCCTGGGTTTTAATTTGGCGATGTGGACCCGCGCCTTTGTAATAGTTTAGAACTTTACCTTTCTCGCACTTTTTTAACTGTTAATAAAATGCATGCAAGAATGAATGGCCTAAAATAAAAACAAACGCGTAGATCACTTTGACATGACAAAAGACAAAATATCTGAAAACGACACACAAATCACACACCACCCCTAGGGTACGCCTCACTGTTGCCTTGCCTCGAAAGGTGATCGTCGAGTAGAGGATGTCTTAGTAAGTCCTCATGATCCGGGAACCTGGCATGAGGGTAGCTTCTAAGGTGTCTTCCTATTGCTCCGGTGATCACCATGTCCCTAACCTCGAATTGACCCGAACACCTCCAATGGTGGTGCTACCTACCTCTCAATGGTGGGATGGCACTACTTTAAAGGACATTTACACAGACGAATTCCTTTGGGTAGGTAGGTTCTCGTAGATACTTGCTCTAATTTCAAAACAAATTCAAAAATACTTTTCACACCGACACCTTTTCAAAAAGCTTTCGAAAGCAATCTTTCAAACACTCTTGAGGACCGATACAAGAGTCAAACTTAAATTTTCAAAGAAACTTTTTAAAACCCACAGTTGAAAAGCAAACAAACCATTTTTGAAAACACAAATGAGCAAGTATCTAAGAGCCCATGGATAACCATGGATAGAAAGGGTGCTAACACCTTCCCTTTCTATAACCTACCTCCCGAACCGAGAGCAATCTCTATAAAGGAATTTTTCTATGCTTTTGTCCTTTCCATTTGGAGAAAATAAAAGACGGTGGCGACTCTTGCTTCCGTGACATTTCGCGAACCAGCGTTAAACAGTCAGTTCCAGATCCACCGATCACAGCAACAATAAAACATTGTGTAGCACCAGTATCAATAATAGTAATTAAAGGATTACTATTAATGGAACATATACCTCTGATCAAGCAGACTCCGTTGGATGTCTGAGCTCCAGCTAATGCAAACACTTTTCCACCAGAACGAGCTAGCTTCAGTTTCTGACACTGAGCAGCGATATGCCTTCTTCACCACAGTTGAAAAAAATTACCTCTTTGTGTCTACATTTAGTCATCTCATGTCCAACCTTGCCACAACAGAAACACCTCTTTACTTCAATGGTATATTTGTTACTCTGATGTCTAGGTCTTCCGCATCTGTAACATACAATTCCAGTAGGAGCAACTCTCACACCCGACCTTTTACCATTAGCAGATTTTTGTTTTCCTTTGTAAGTTGAAGCATTATAAGGTGTTGTACCCCAAAAATTTCCCTCCCATTATCCAATACATTCTCCTAGGGTTCCCAATTGCTCAAGGTTGCTCAATGTTTAATTAGAGAAATTCTCCTCATAAACAGTTGACCTACAACTAGGGTTTCACTTCTCTCAAGGAAAATTGGACTTATAATGCCTTAAGTGGAGTTCATGGTTTCTCATATGTCTCTAATAATTCTCATGTCATGTTTCAAGCCTTGCATCACACATTTGCTCAGTCAATTGCTCAGATGATTGAAAATCAACTATATTGGATAAAAAGTCAAACATGGTCAATTTACAGTCAAACTTCAATATTTTTGGTCAAAATCTACATTTTGAAGTCAAATTTATCATTTAATCCGGGGTTGGTCATGATTCATCAAGGAAACTCAAGATTCATCAAAAGTCAAAAGTTCCTAAATTAGGGTTTTCTTTAGCAGAAGTCAACAAAACTTTGACCAAGCATAACTTTCACATACTTCATCATAAAATTCTCAATCAAAGCTCATTTTGAAATAAATTCAATTCTCTTCAACTTTGTCTCTCTAAGCTCAAGTCCAAAAAATGCTTCATTTGAGAGATATGGGTCAAAACATTACAGGTCATTTTGAAAGTCAATAAAAAGACACTTTTTGTAAAAGAAATTTACATCAAGATAAAGTCTTCAAATGAAAAAAATAACCAACAAACATACTGTAGGGGACATCTTGAGGTTTCCAAAAAGTCCAAGATTACCTTCATATGACAAAAATTAAGAGAGATATGATTTGTGCAAGTTGGGCAATTTTGAGTAAATGCATGAAATCCAATTTGAGAAAATTTGAATTTTTGGGCTAATAGGCTTATCTTTTAAGGTCTAAACGTGTTCCTGACCTCATAATAGACTCCTAAGTCCATTCATTTCTTTTTATGGTTTTTATTTATTATTTATTTTGATTTTTATTCATTTAAAAGCAAAATAAATCAAATAAAATATCAAATCAATTATACAAGGTGTGGGATCTATTTTGAATGAAATCATGAGTCCAATATCACTTAATCATGCTAAAAAATCGTGAGAGATCATGAAGATTGGATTTGGCACAAGATTAAGCTCAAAAAGATATGTTTCCATGCAAAAAAAAAATCAAATCAAATATTTTGTCATGAAGTACAAAGATTTGATTCATGTTTGCTGACATCATTCATGACCTATAAATAGAGAACACATTCATACAAGGGGATCACAAAATTATCTCCAAAGAAAGTCTCAAGAAGAACCCTAAAAAATATTAAAAACTCAACTTTTGTAAAAAACTAGGGCAAACTTGAAATCAAAGATTCAGCCATCTTCAAGGCCAAGCGACCATTCAAATTAATTCTTGAGGTACCATAGAGTTTCAAATATATTATGCAGCGCCTATTCTCAAACACCAACGAGTGACTTTCTTAATGGAAAGCGATGCAGTAAAAAGCCAGGAGGGCGTGGGTTTAACACCCACCCCATGCAATTTTTTTCTTCATATTTTTGTCTTAACCTAATTTCTTTCCTTTTTCTCTTTTCTAACCCTATTTTTTAACCAATTATTAAACTAGCATAAATTTTTTTACTAATAAATTAGAATTAGGTTTTTTTAACTAATATTTAATTTTCATGATATATTAAATTAATTAACATTTTTCTTAATATTAAAATTAATTAGAATTAGGGTTATTGTTAGAACATAGTTTGATTCTACAACCCTTGTAAGAGTTTTGATGATAACAAACACTCAAAGAATAATTATGCTCCCTAAATAAGTGTTTTGTTTTGCAGAGAAGTTCTGATGGAAGAAGCACAAAAGATGAGTTAGATCGTTGCTTAAACGCTGATTCAACACATCTTATATAGAAAGCAATATGTCTAACACACTTATATAGAGAAGTTCTCAAGCTACAACTTCAAAGTGCACTAAATGTTGCAAACAAGAACTCCGATATTCTGATTCATATAATTCTGGAAAGAAGTAAAGGAGTCCCAAAGGTAACATACATCTTCTGAAGCATTTTGAAGCAAACATGTTCTAAAGCGTTACATTTCATTTATGGCTATTCAAAAGTAACGGCTGGAAGAGGACAAGGATCTCTATGTTTGGAAAGTTATTTAATTACTATTTATCAACATTCCAAAAGCTCCTCACATGCGTTGCCTATATATACAAGACTTGAAGGAGAAATCATGACGATTTTGTTGCGCACTACAAACGAAATATTTTCATCACCTTCATCTTACAAAAAATTATTTCTGTAAAACATCACTTGTGTGCTACTATTTTGTTAGAAAACACATATTGTACACTCTTTCAAATATCATGTGTAATACCTTGAGAAAATAGGGTTGTGGTTTAAACTCAAAAAGACGTTGACAGTGGTCATCGTATCTGTTTAATCAAGTTTGACTAGTGGATTAAGACCTCATTGAGAGAGGCGAAATCACATTGGCAGGTGGACCAGAGTAGTTTGATTTCAAACGAACCAGGATAACCAACGTGTCTTTTACTTTAAGTTTTAAAAACCCCAATTCAAACCGCCTTTATTTTGTTTTTCCATTCTTCAATTGGCATACGAGCGGCTGATTTTGAGTACAAACACTTAACCGTGTGAGAAAATGATCCAAGCAAGAAAAACACTATGGTGGGACCAAGTCAGAACATCCTCAATGATTATCATGATGAGAAAGATAGAATCAACAACAAACCTCCAATATTTGATGGTGAAAACTTCGATTACTGGAAAGATAGAATCGAAAGTTTCTTTCTAGCTCATGACACTGATCTCTGGGATATGTGACTGATGGGTACATTCTTCCAGTTGATGAAAGCGGTCATAAGATTGACAGAAAAAGAATGACAGATCATCAAAAGAGGGAATTCAGAAATCATCACAAGGCCAGAATAATTCTCTTGAGTGTTATCTCGTACAGAGTATGAGAAAATCGTAAATAGAGAATCAACAAAACACATGTTTGACTCCTTGAGAATGACACATGAAGGAAACACGCAAGTCAAAGAAACCAAAGCTCTTGCTCTCATTCAGAAGTATGAAGCTTATAAAATGGAAGAAGATGAAACCATTGAAACAATGTTCTCAAGATTTCAAATTCTAGTTGCTGGGCTAAAAATTCTGGATATAGGGTACTCAACTGTAGATCATGTAAAGAAAATCACCAGGAGTTTACTCAAGAAATGGAGACCCATGGTCACAGCTATTAAACTGGCCAAAGATCTGAACAGAATATCTCTCGAAGAACTTGTCAACTCCCTGAGAAGTCATGAGATAGATTTAGAAGAATATGAGCTCCAGAAGCAAGGTAAATCTTTAGCTCTTAAATCTAACAAAAAATATGAATCAAAAGTTTTACAGGAAAAATAAGAAAACTCTGGTGGATCCTCATCAGAAGAAGACAAACTCTCTCTTCTCTCTAGAAGAGGCAATCAGTTGTGGAAGCACAAACAAAGGAAGTTCAGAACTTCCAGAAGAATGGGAAATCATTCTGAACCATCTTCTGGATACATAAAATCAAGTAACAAAGACATTGTTTTCTATGAATGCAATGGACAAGGGAATTACAAGAGCGGCTGTCCAAATATTTAAAAAGAGAAACCTAAAAAGAAGTTCTTTAAGGAAAAGAAGAAAATCCTCATGGCAACATGGGATGACTCATATTCTTCTGAAGTTGAAACAAAATCAGAAGATGAAAGAGCCAACATAGCCCTAATGGCCAACGTATCAGATGACACTGGATCATTTAGATCAGAATCATATAGAAGAGGTATTCTCTAAGTTTTCTATATCTTAGTTAGAAGAAAGTCTGTCAGAAATTCTTGAAAGATATCAGCAACTTCGAGTCATAAACAAGAACCTGAAAAAGGATCTAGTTTCTGACTCTAAAGAAACTAAGAAACTGAGATCAGAAAACACTGAGCTTAAAGAAACAATTTCTAAACTAGAAAATAAATTACAAAAGGCTCAGAAAGAAACTGTCTCAGAAGTTCTTAGTAAATATGATAAGATCATAAAGGAATATGATCATAACTTTCAAAAATTTCTTGTTAAAAACATAGATTGAAGCAAGATGGCTTCAATGATCTATGGAGTTAGCAGAAAAGGCAGAAAAGGAATAGGATACAAGGGTAAAGTATCTCAACCTAAGAAAGTTAAGGATATGGTCATAAAACACACACCTCTTTATTTTGACTTCACCTATGGGCACACACATGACATAAAGTTTACTAGTGATGCTTTTTCTGCTAAACCAAAATTCAAACAGAATTTTGGTAACTCTAACAAACAAGGACCCAAAAAGGTATGGGTATCTAAGGAAAAAATTTTCTATGTTGCAAATGTCTTTAACAATAACATTGAAACACCAATCTTGGTACCTGGACTCTGGATGCTCAAGACACATGACAGGAAGAAAGCATATTTTCCAAAGCCTGGAGCTCAAATTTGGAGGCTACGTAGGTTTCAGAGGCAATCGGAAAGGAAAGATTATTTGCTCTGGAACTATTGGTAATGATACACTTCCTTCTATAACTAATGTTCTATTAGTAGATGGATTAATTCATAACATGTTATCCATAAATCAATAAGTGATAACGATTATGATATAATCTTCAATCAAAAGTCCTGTAAAGAAGTTAGTCAGAAAGATGGATTTGTCCTCTTTAATTGAAAGAGAAAGAACAACATTTACAAAATAAAACTTTCTTAACTAAAAAGTTAGAATGTAAAATGCCTATTGTCTGTTAACAATGAGCAATGTGTCTGGAACATAAGATTGGGGCATGTTAGTATGAGAAGGATATCTCAGATTAACAAAACCAATCTTGTCAGAGGACTCCCTAACCTGAAGTTCAGCTCAGATGCTCTGTGTGAAGCATGTCAAAAAGGCAAGTTTGCAAAAACTTCTTTTAAAACAAAAAATGTTGTTTCTACCTCTAGACCATTATAACTTATGCATATAAATCTATTTGGACCAGTGAAAACTGCATCCATTAGTGGCAAGAAGTATGGATTAATGATCGTAGATGACTATAGCAGATGGACATGGGTAAAGTTCTTAACACACAAGGACGAGTTACATTCTGTGTTCTTTGCTTTTTGTAACCAAGTCTAAAATGAAAAATATCTTAGAATTGTTAAAGTCAGAAGTGATCATGGTGGGGAATTAAAAACAAAAAATTTGAATTATTTTTTAATGAGAATGACATCTCTCATGATTTATCTTGTCCTAGAACTCCTCAAAAAAATGGATTTGTAGAACGAAAGAATAGAACTTTACAAGAAATGGCCAGAACCATGATCAACGAGACTAACATTGCTAAGAAGTTCTGGGCATAAGAAACTAACACATCGTGTTATATTCAGAATAGAATCTCCATAAGATATATTCTGGATAAGACTCCATATAAACTGTGGAAGAACAGAAAGCCCAACATTTCTTATTTTCATCCATTTGGGTGTACTTGTTTCATTCTAAACACTAAAGAACATCTGAACAAGTTTGAATCTAAAGCACAAAAGTGTCTCATGTTAGGATACTCTGAATGTTCAAGAGGTTATAAATTATATAACACAGAAACACAGATTGTGGAAGAGTCTATTAGTGTCAGATTTGATGATAAGCTTGGCCCTCAAAAGTCAAAGCAGGCTAATTTTTTTGCAGATATAGAAGTTCAACAACTTACAGGTACTAAAGACACTACATCAGAAGTTGCTCACAAAGAATAACAGTCAACTCTAGAAGAAGCTGTCACAAACATTACAATAACATCTGAAGAGCCTCTCCAAAAAAGACAATCCATAAGCAGTTTAGCTCATCCAGAAATCAAGATTCTAGGAAAGAAAGAAGACATAATTAGAACAAGATCTACATTGAGAAATTATGAATAATCTCTCATAGGATTAGTGTCTCTGATTGAGCCAACTTCCATTGACGAAGCCCTTCTGAATAATGATTGGATACTTGCAATGCAGGAAGAATTAAACCAGTTAGAAATGATGTGTGGGATCTAGTTCCTAAACCAAAAGGGTTTAATATCATTGGAACCAAATATTTATTCAGAAAAAAACTAAATGAAAAAAGAGACGTCGTCAGAAACAAAGCACGACTGGTGGCACAAGGTTATAGTCAGTAAGAGGGGGTAGACTATACAGAAACCTTTGCTTCAGTCGCCAGCCTCTCTAGGAAGAGAATTTTCTAAATCTATACAGGCAGAATTTGAAATGAGTTTAATGAGAGAACTCAAGTTCTTTATGGGTATCCAAATCAATTAAATTCCAGAAGGAACCTACATACATCAAAGAAAGTATGTCAAAGAACTTCTGAAGAAATTTGACTTGTCAAAATGTAAGCCAGCCAAAACTCCTATGCATCCCACATGCATTCTGGAAAAGGAAGAGGTAAGTAAGAAGGTAGAACATAAGATCTACAAAGGTATGATTGGTTCTCTCTTATATTTAACAACTTCAAGACTTGATATTCTATATAGTGTTTGTCTGTGTGTTAGATTCCAATCAGATCCTAGAGAATCTCACTTAACAGCTGTTAAGCGAATTTTCAAGTATCTGATAGGTACTACTAATCTTGGTCTTTGTTATAGAAAAACCAAAGAATACAAATTAGTAGGGTACTATGATGCTGACTTCACTGGAGGCAGAATAGAAAGGAAAAGTACTTCTGGAAGCTGCCAATTTCTGGGAGACAATCTAATCTCATGGTCCAGCAAGAGGAAATCCACCATTGCATTATCAACTACTGAAGCTGAATATATAGCATCAGCTAGATGCAGTATACAGATTCTCTGGATCAAAAGCCAACTTGAAGACTTCAACATATATGAGAGTATCATTCCTAATCTTTGTGACAATACTTCTGTTAAATGTCTTTAAAAAAAATCCCATTTTACATTCTAGGGCTATGCATATAGAAATTAAACATAATTTTATTAGGGACTATACTTAGAAAGGAATTCTTTCATTAAAATTTATAGACACAGACCATCAATGGGCTGATGTTTTCACTAAACCCCTTTCTGAAGATAAATTTAATTTCATTCTGAAACATCTCAGCATGTAATTATTCCTAGAATGATAGTTTTGTTTATGTATATGTTAACCCTCAAAACTTTATGCCTTTATTTTTTGTGTGAACATCTGATCAATAGTTCTTCAGAAGTAAGAAGGAAAGTTGTATTGGGATCTATCTAAGAAGATCTATACATTCTCCAAACGGTTCATTTCAAAGATATAAGCTTGTAGTTCATAATATCAACATTTTTCAACTCCACACAAGGTTTTCCTCTAAGGCTGAACATATGTTAAAACTTTGAAGAGACTGAAACGTTGATTGGATGCATTCAGACTCATGTCATATCGGTAATTTTTTCATATCTTTATGCTATCCCTCTTTTCAGGAATCATTAATGCTAGTAATCATTCTCTTTAAACCCTTTTCTTGTTAAATAAGTCTCCTATTTTCCTATATATATATATATATGTTGCTCACATTCACTGTCAATTTTCCACTCTCAATTCGTTTTTCTCTCTTAATTTTGTTCAATCTTTTAAAAACCCTAAAGAGTCTGTGTAAACAATGGCTTCCTCCCAACAACTTTCTCAAAGCTCTAAAAGCATTCCTGGCTCCTCTTCTTCAACAACAGAAAGGTACGAAGAACCCTCAAGAACTCTCCTCACTCCCATTGATTCGCTGGAAGTTCATGTTGAGATCACTGTAGACTTCGTCAACATGAAGGAAAACGGATACGATCTAACCCCTGATGTTTAGTTCCAAGGATGGAACAAGTACTTTGATCGCCTATTGGGTCCAGTTTTTCCAAGACTTGTTAAAGAATTCTGGATTCACGCTACAGCTTCAAATCATTAGGTTACATCTTTCGTGATGGGAAAGAAAATAGTCATCTCTGAAGATCTCATTGGGCAACTGATAGGTCACTATGGCGGCGATATTCGTTGCAGTGATATGGCTAACAAAAGCTCTGACCTAACAAAGATTTCAAAAGAAATTTTTACTTCTGGCCAACCATCCAACAAAATCAAAGATCTGAAAGATTACCTCAGAATTTGGTCAAAAATCATTTTAGGTTGCATCAATCACAAAAAACCCACAAGCTCTCCAGACTATATCAACATTGATTAGCAGTATCTCTGTACTTCATAGCCATACAAGCAAAGGTTAATCTCCCACATCTTCTGTTCAATCATCTGAAGACCAGCGTCAAAGAGACAGGAGAAAAAGAAAGAACAAAGAGAGATTGGATCCCTCTGGGCAGACTCATTTCAGATATTCTAACAGAAAACAAACTGATAGAACATGTGACTAAGGCTCAACAAGTCAGCACTCTGGAAGTTTGTGCTGGTAAACCTCTCAACACCAAGAATCTGAAGAAGATAAAGATTATTGCAACCATCAAGAAGGACCCAACATTAACAACCAAGGAAGTCATTACCACTATAAGAGTACCTCTGAAGGATTTTCCGCTCTTCTCTCAAACAGATGCTTCTCTAGATATTATTCCTAGATATCTGGATGCTTGCAAAAGGGACGGGAAAAAACCATAAGTGAACATCCGTGATCTGAGACAACAACCTATGGAAGTTGCTCCCAGAAAATCAAGGAAAAGGAAAGCTGCTGAAGAAGGAACTTCTCATAAGACTCCCAAAGCTGCCAAAAAGAAAGGTAATCCATCTTTTATTTCTGTTGTTGAATCAGTACAGTTATCAACATCTAAGCCCCCTCCTTCTCCAAAACCCATAGAAGATCCATCACCTCAAACCTTTGATGACTTTGACATTTACTTTGACACCTAATTATCTCTAGATAACCTTCTGAGCAATCCACCTACTACCCATCTTGACCAAAATTAGCCTGAACTTGCTCAAGTTCTTTCTGATATTGATCAATTTGATCCGCTGTTTGAAGCTCCCCACACAGAAAATCCAAACTTTGACTCTGATACCACATCATCCATTCCTCGAATCACCTGCCCTCTCACTGTCTCTCAACCACTGGCAATTCCCTCAACTTCCTCACAAAACCTCTCCATCCCATATATTCCATCTCCCTATCAATCCACTCCACCAAACTCACCAAATTCACCCATTGTTATTTCTGACTCTCCCTCTCCCAATAACCAACCAGAAGATCTCCTTCGAACAATTATAGACTTAGAAGCCTTGGACAATCTCATCACAAGTTCTCAGAAAATCGCCATTCCAAAACCAAAACCAAAAATTTCCAAAGCAGATGCTGGTAAATCTCTGCTGATTTTTGAAACAGAAATACAGGAATGGGTTAACTCTCTGAAGCTAACTTGTGTAGAGAATCTTAATCCATTTGCTTCTGATTCTCATTGGAACTAGTTCAGAAAATGGTTTAGCTCGGAATCCCTGAAACTCAAGGAGATAAGTTACAAAATTTATCAACATAACTTCTGTGATCATCTGAATATCTTTAAGGATCAAGTTTTGTGTCACTGGGAAAAGAAGTCACTCCTTCTGCTGGACAATGTCCCTTGGGAAGATCATCAGCCACCTCTTCCTCTGGTTATGTTTCAAGACAAAGGCAAGGAAGTTGGAAAACTCCTGAGTCAGAATCAGCCGCAACTTGCTCTGAAAAAGTGATTCCTTCTATTGATATACCCTCTTCATCTCTTGTGCTGTAAACTCTGGAGGAGTTGAAGAAAGAGAATGTTGTGTTTAAGGAAAGGCTAGACAAGCAGGATGATACGTGCAAGGAAATCAAGAGGATGCTTGGAAAACAAGAGAAATCAAATAGTTAGATCAACAGTTTATTGGAAGTCCCGTTCACACGACTTCCACCACCTCAAACTTAGTTCTAAAATTTGTTTTCTTTATTTTTGATTTGTTTCCTTCAGAATGTGTTTTTACTGGAATTCTTTGAATACAACATTCCTTTTATTGTATACAGTGTTTTTATTGCTTTTTTATTCTTGAAAAAAAGGGGGAGAACATAAGATATTTTAAATATAACAGTATCGAGACTCAATCTCAAACATTTAGAATATGATAACTTCTACTGTTTCTTTTCTGAAAGCAAAATAGGAACAATCTCTGTTGAGGACAGAAGTGGATGCATCAAAAACTCTGATCAGAACAATCTTCAGGGAAATATTTCTTCTGTATCTGAGTATCCAACTCAGGGGGAGACTTTAAATGCTTTATGTTCTTTAAGTTTCTATAAAAATATCCAAGTTTTTGTCAACACCAAAAAGGGGGAGATTTTTAGAACATAGTTTGATTCTATAACCCTTGTAAGAGTTTTGATGACAAGAAACACTCAAAGAACAATTATGCTCCCCAAATAAATATTTTGTTTTGCAGAGAAGTTCTGATGGAAGAAGCACAGAAGATGAGTTAGACCGTTATTTAAAATCCGATTAAACACATCTTATATAGAAAGCAATCTGCATAGCACGCTTATATAGAGAAGTTCTCAAGCTATAACTTCTGAGTGCAATAAATGCTGCAAACAGGAACTCCGTTATTCTTATTCATATAGTTCCGAAAAGAAGTCCCAACGGTAACATACATCTTCTGATGTGTTTTGAAGCAAACATGTTCTGAAGCGTTACAATTCATTTATGGCTACTCAAAAGTAACGGCTAAAAAAGGACAAGAATCTCTATGTTTGGAAAGTTCTATAATTACAATTTATCAACATTCTAAAAGCTCCTAACTTGCGTTGCCTATATATACAAGACTTGAAGGAGAAATCATTTATAATTTTGGCTGCACACAACAAACGAAATATTTTCATCAACTTCATCTTACAAAAATTCATTTGTGTAAAACATCACTTGTGTGATACCATTTTACTAGAAAACACATATTGTACACTCTTTCAAATATTATATTGTGTAATACCTTGAGAAAACTGGGTTGTGGTTTAAACTCAAGAAGACGTTGACGGTTGTCATTGTATTTGTGTAATCAAGTTTGATTAGTGGATTAAGACCTCGTTGAGAGAGGCGAAATCACCTTGGCGGGTGGACTGGAGTACTTTGAGTTCAAACGAACCAGGATAACCAACATGTTTTTTACTTTAAGTTTTAAAAACCCCAATTATAACCCCCCTTCTTGTGTTTTTCCATTCTTCATTGTTCTTCTTCTCTCTTATAATTCTGAAGGGGTTTTGTGACAATTAAGGAAAATGATGAATGGGTTTTATGTTTGCCTCGCGTGAACTGTTCATTTGTTTGACATATTCTGAACTTGGTTGTTTTGTCAATACTTGTTTCTTATTATTGTGAACAAAACTTATTTTTGCTATTTGTAATAGGAATGTTCTTTGACCAATGGTTGAATTTGATTTGTTTGCAAGATGATGAGGCCTTTGTTTGGCATATGATAGGATTCAATCCCTTGTTTTTGATTCCTTCACAGAATCCCTAATGATGAGACTAGAAGAAAACTTCTTGTTTAAACTACGATTGAACTAACCAATTTTCTTGATTATTTTTTCATGTGAGGATTGATGGAAATGAAGAAGGCAAGGCAAGGTTGAAGAATGAACTGTGGCTAACATGAAGCTTGGAGGGGAGTTTGAAGAAGATGAAGATCTTATTTATGTTTCGGCCCATACAAACTCATAGAATAGCCTTAGGCTTTAAACTCTTATGTTTTTGTCTTTTTGTCTTGTAAAGAAGATTTGAGTGTGCTTGTAAATGACGAATGATGACATATTAAATGTATTTACAAACTTTCTTGAAGCTTGGTGAATATTTGGGCGTGAATGCTGCCTTGCTTTGAATGAACCTTGATGGAATTTGTATGTTTGTTAAATGGAACTTGAATGTATTGAAAGCTTGGATGAATTTATGGCTTACTTAAGTGAACTTGTCTTTGATACCTTGAATTTAAAACGATTCACATGAATGAACCATAAAGAATTTGGATGAAACTTGTGATATTTCATAATGCTTTGCTAACTTGAATTTAAATCAAATACATTATTCAAAAGAATCCTCAAATCATTTTCACCAAGATCCTAAAACAATTTCCAACATGGTGACTTGTATTAAAAGCAACATCTTGTTCGAACTTAACATGAATCTCCGAACTCAACATTGTATTCCATGAACGATCTCAACATGAGAATCATAGTCCTGAGAAAACCATTATGGCATGAGTTGAAATTAGAAGTTAAGAACATTCTAAATCAAGAAAATGACCTATGACGATTTGATAACTTTCAAAGTCTTCTAAACAAAGTTTTCCCCCAATCCTTGCAGTAAACCTGTAGATGACATCCTTCGTGACAATGTACAAAAAGAATCGACTCGAAATGTCAAGAATTGAAGAAGTTATGATCCTTGGAAGTTGGGCACAACCATTTTGAGATTAGGTCAAATTCCATACAATGACCTCTAAAGTATTCAAACTTTTGGTGATCCTCCGCACATAATCAGCTCTTGACTTGTAAATAGAAGTTGGAGATGACGTCAATGATAGTCATACGCCAAAAGAGCCACTAAAAAATATTGAATAATGGAGAAGTTACAATTGTTTGAACTTGATCTTGAAAATGTCGACTTTGGTCAAAGTGCTTTGGACTGTCTTGAAAATCCGATCTTTCCTTGAATTCCAAAGCATATTGATGCCCATATGAACCAGTGATAATGAAGTCTTGACTGTGCTCTTGAGATTATAGGCCAAGCTTTCATGAAGTAGCCTCTGAGAATCAATAATTATCCATACTGAACACTTGAAAAGTTCAAACCCTAGCTGAGGCATGATGCTAACAAACCCTGATATTTAATCACCCATAGGGAAATAAACCCTAATCCAAGATCTTTAAAAATGGTCATGTACAGAAACTCATGACAACCATAATTCAAAACCTGATTCCACTGCCGACTACCAAATGAATCTGCCTTTATCTGATGAAGAAAACTCAAACCAAAGTGAAGCCCTAATTAGCACAACCACTGATACTTTGAAGCATTGCCTTAATGAAATGCATGAATGACCTAATGAAATGCAAAGCCTAAGCTATATAGAAGTTAAAAGGTAGGAAAATTTTGGGGTATGACAAAAAGCAGACGTCTGGTTTGCCTTATAATACCAGGTTAGAGGTGATGGTAAAGCAGGAGGAGGCTTGGTCTGAACCAACTTCTTCTGAATCAAAGTCGGGAATAACTCTGCGTAGCTCATTGGAATAGAGTCAAAAGCTTCTCTCTTCTGACTTTACCTTTGATTCCCATGAGGAGGTGGTCTTTGATAGGCAACAATGGTTGGAGCTACATTGATGACAGGAGTCACAGAAGAAACCTGTTGCTGGTGTCGTTGATGTCTTCTAGGTGGTCTAATCTTCCTTTCTCCAATAATAACATTTGTTTCACTTTCTTTCTTTTGAGAGAACCCGTATGACGACTTCTTTGTCCCTTCATCTTTTGTCAAGCTCCCTTCTTTGACAGCCTCTTCCAAACGAACACCCATGCTTACCATTTCAATAAAATCACTTGGTGCACTGGCGACCATCCTTTCATAATAAAATGATCCAAGAGTATTCAGGAAGACCTTGGTCATTTCTTGTTCTCCCATAGGTGGCACCACCTGGGAAGCTATCTCACACCATCTCAATGCATATTCTTTGAACGACTTCTGTGTCTCTGAGCCATTTCCCTCAACTGATCACGGTCAGGTGCCATAAACATATTATACTTATACTGTTTGATGAAGGCTTCCCCTAGATCATTGAAGGTGTGGATACTTCTACTGTCCAGACTCATATACCACTTCAGAGCAGTACCAGTTAAACTATCTTGGAAGAAATGAATGAGCAAACACTGATCATCAGTATAGGTAGACATTTTTTTGATATACATCACAAGGTGGTCACGAGGGAAAAAGTTTCCCATGTACCTCTCAAATTTCAGTACTTTAAACTAGGCTGGCACCTTTACATTGGGAACTAGGCAGAGCTCATTGACGTTTTGTCCGAATAATTCTTTTCCTCGAAGGGCCTTCATTTCCTCCTGCATCTCATTAAATTGGTCTTGAAAGTCATCCAACCAGTCATAGAAACCCACACTTTCACTCGGTGGAGGAACATGACAATAAACTTCATCATTAACAAACGCCATATCATTCACCGAAGGAGGTGTAGTATAGTGGATCTCATTTCTAGCAACAGGGGTAATATGTACTGTGATACGGTGGCCAGAACCAGGATCGTGGTTTCCCTATTTCGTTAAGGAAATTTTGCTGGTTTGCGTTTTGCATTTGTTTTCGCAAAATGTCGCGGTAAGCAAGAGTCGCCACCGTCTTTTATTTTATCCAACAAGGAAAGGAAAAAAGCACAGAAAAATTCCTTTTTCGAGATATTTCTGAGTACGGGGGGTAGATTATAGAAAGGGAAGGTATTAGCACCCTTTCTATCTGTAGTTATCTACGGGCTCTTAGGTACTTGCTCATCATTTTCAAAATTGTTTTCTTTGTGTTTGTGGGCTTTGAAAAGTTTTTGTTTTAACTTCGATTTAACTCTTGCTTCTGTCTTCAAGAGTGTAATGAAGTGTTTTTGAAAACTTTATTTATAAAGGAGTGTAAGTGTGAAATTTTTTTTTGGAATGAGCAAGTACTTAAGAACTAATCTACCTACTCGAAAAAAGAATCGTTATGTATTTGTTTCCTTTAGACAACACTATCCCACTATTAGTGAGTAGGTAGCACCGTCGTTGGAGTTTGAGGGTCAATTCGAAAGGGACGCACGGTCACTAAAGCAATGTTAGGACATCTTAGTAATAACCCTAATGTCTTAGATCAATTGTTCGAGGCAACAATTCCGAGGCAACCATTCCGAGGCAACTTTTCCAAATCGGGACTTTGATCTTTGTTTAGACAAAAGGACGACCACTAAAGCATCCTATACTCAATGACCATTTACCGAAGGCAACCAAGTGGGAATGTACCCTAGGAGTGCGCATGTGCAAATGATTCATTTTCAGTTTATTTATCTTTGCACATTTAGGGTGATCTAACTATTTTAAAATTAATCATACATACTTGTCATGCATCCCTATATCATACATCTAACAGTTAATAATTTGCGAAATTTAAAGTGCGGAATTCAAACTACGCTATTACAAGGCTTCGGGTATTTACATAGCCAAAAACAAACCCTTTGAAAATAAAGCGATAAATGTAAATAAACGTCCTAATTAAACTATTACAAACTGTAGGCAGTTGCATCAATATGGTAAATAATAAAAATAAAGCACGCGAGAAGAATTAAGATCGACAAGAATTTAAAGTTTTGACCCTTCTAACCTAATTAAAAGAAAAATTGTTTTTTTATTGTTTTTAATAAAAGAAATAAGTTTTCTAAATTAAATATGCAATTAATTAGTTAATTAAATTAATTAATAAAAATAATTACATGACCTATTTTGGTTTCTTTGGTTATTTTAGGAAAAAATAAAATATAATTAAGTTAGTAATAAAACCTATTTATTCTAATTATTTTTAAGTTATTTACAAAAAGAAATTAAAGTTTTACCTAAAATTAAAATTTAATTAAGAAAAAAATCCTAAATCTATTTTTATGTGATTTTTATATTTGTTTATTGATAAAAAAACAAAAGGGATTAAAAGAAATAAACAAAACAAATAAAACATGAAAATAAAGATGGGCCTAGTAGCAAAAGTAAACAGGGGGTGCAATCATCAGAAATCCCTAGGCCCGAATCTTCGAAAGCTTCATGCTCTAACTATGGTGTTTTTTGATTCTTGTGTGGAACCTATGATTCAAGTATCCATAACTGTTCTATATAAACTCAAACAAACGTTAGCATACCATAAAATGTGATTAAAATTAGAGATTCAAAGTTTAAAATTTTACCAAACCGGTGTTGTCAAATGGGGGGCGTGCTAGGTGTGTGATGGATTGCTCTTGGGCCTTGTAAGACTCTTGAGGACTTCAAAAGGATGGTTTGAGGCTTGATGTCAATTGAGAGAGACCGGAACCTCGAGATATGACTTGCACCAATTCTTTGATTTCTGGAGAGCTTTTTGAAGAGCTTTTTGAGAGCTTTTTGAAGAGCTTTTTGAGAGCTTTTTAGAGAGGATTTTCGTCCCTTTCAAGCTTTTATGGCTCTATATTTATAGAGGAGAATAAGGAGACAAGAAAGCATGGAAAGAATCTCCCTCATAATGTTGTGTTTTAAGACCATGATCAAAATTTGAAAAAAAATGGCATATTTGATAATTTTATGTCATTTTCACATGTGGATGAACCTGGACATATTTGAAGAGTTATTGCACGAAATCAATTGACATAAACCAGCATAAAACTTTCCCAAAATGGATTCACATCAAAATTTATATTATTTCTATTATTTATTTATTTAATTTTTAATTTTAATGAATAAAATATCAAAATAAATAGCATAAATAGTAGAAAAATGTATGGGTGGTCTTAGAGGTCATGGACCATGTGAGGAATGAGTTTCAAACTTGAAAAGATAGGCCCATTTGGAAAAAATCCAAGTTTGGTCAATATTTGCTTCATGCATTTTTTCCCAATAATTGTCCAACTTTGACAATGCATATCTCTCTCAATTTTAACCTTATGAGGGTGTTCTTTGACTTTTTAGAAAGCTTAGGATGTCCCCTAAGAGACATATTTGGTTTCATCTCAATTGGATCTTCCATATTCATGTAAGAAGCTTTGACCCAAAAGGTGTTTTTGTTGACTTTCCAAAATGACCTATAATGTCCAAATTCATAACTTCTTGTGAATGCATATTTTGAACTTGGGAGCTGAAGATGGATTGTATGGAATTGCATCCTATTCAAAATGAGCTTTGGATGGGTCATTTATCATAAAGTATGAGAAAGTTATGCTTGGTCAAACTTGAGTTGACTTTTCATGCAAAACCCTAATTTAACAACTTTTGAGTCTTGATGAATTATGAGCAATCCTTGATGAATCAGGATCAAGCCTTGATCAAATGATGAAATATACTTCAAAATGAGGATGTTGACCAAAAATCTTGAAGTTTTACTGTATGTGGGTCACAATTGACTTTTGCCCTAACACAGTCGATTTTCAGGCCTTTGAGCAATTGACTGAGCAAACTTCCTCTGCAAGGCTTGAAACTTGACATGGATGATCTTGAGAACATATTAGTACAATTTTGAGCATTTGGGGTCCCTTGGACTCAAGTATCTTGATGCAACATGAAACCCTAATTTGAGGTAGACTGCCTTAGGAGAGAGCTTGTCTGGCCAACCCTTGGACTACCTTGAGCAAATTGGGGATCTTTCTTGAAATGTTTTGAGAAATATGGGAGGGAAAATTTTGGGGTACAACAGCTGCCCCTGTTCAATCTTCTTAAACCTGAAGATTTAGATTGGCTTTCATGCCTTTCGTGATCCGAAGGTGGAACAGGATTGAACACTAGAGTGCCCAAAAATTTGCACTCACATGAAGTGGTAATTGTCTTGTGATGTCGGGAATGGGCTTACAAATTCCATTTGGAAATTGCTGACGAGGGGATGGGCTTAAAGATGCCATCTGAAGGAGTGTCGATCGCATAAGAGATTCCTTAGCGAGAGCTTGTATACCTGTCGTTGAGGAAGATTCCGCTGGGGAGGGATGATCTTTATTGAGAGAAGTAGAATTTTAGGAGCTTCGGTCGTCCGTATTACAATGAGGAAACATCTCTTTTGAATTTTAGGAACTTCGTTCGTCTGTATTCTACTGAGGAATCATCTCTACTGACATTTAGGAAATTCAGTCATCCGTTGTTCAACTGAGGAATCATGTTTGCTGACATTTAGGAACTTCAGTCATTCGTTGTTCAATTGAGGAATCATCTCTACTGACATTTGGGAACTTCAGTCATCCGTTGTTCAACTGAGGAATCATCTCTGCTGAAATTTAGGAACTTCAGTCATCCGTTGTTCAACTGAGGAATCATCTCTGCTGACATTTAGGAACTTCAGTCATTCATTATTCAACTGAGGAATCATCTCTGCTGACATTTAGGAACTTCAATCATCTGTTGTTCAACTGAGGAATCATCTCTGCTGACATTTAGGAACTTCAGTCATCCGTTATTCAATTGAGGAAAACATCTCTGTTGACATTTAGGAACTTCAGTCATCCGTTATTCAACTGAGGAATCATCTCTGCTGACATTTAGGAACTCCAGTCATCTGTTATTCAACTGAGGAATTAACTCTGGCTTGAGGAAGCGGAAGTGAATTGCGTATCTAGTTATGTACAGGCTGCACCACGACCTACTAGGGAAAGGTGAAACCAATCGTGTTTGATAGGTATGGGTCTTACAGTGTTGTGGACTGCTGTCTAGAGATAAGAGAAAAGAAACCTGGATAGCAGGGTTATGAGAAGGAACCTGGGTAAGGTTGCTTCGTGAGGAGTTTTTATAACACTGCTTCTGAACCGAGAAGGAATCTTGGTAAGGTTGCTTTGTGAGGAGTTTGGGTAAAACTGCGTCTGAACCAAGAAGGAACCTGGGTAAGGTTGCTTTGTGAGGAGTTTGGGTAAAACTGCGTCTGAACCGAGAAGGAACCTGGGTAAGGTTGCTTTGCGAAGAGTTTGGGTAGAACTGCATCGGGACTGAGGAGGAACCTGAGTAAGGTTGCTTCAGGATGAGTCTAGGTGAAACTACATCAAGAAAGAGAAGGAACCTAGGTAAGGTTGCTCCAGGATGAGTCTAGGTGAAACTACATCGGGAAAGAAAAGGAACCTAGGTAAGGTTGCTCCATGATGGGTTTAGGTGAAACTACATCTGAACTGAGAAGGAACCTAGGTAAGGTTGCTCCATGATGGGTTTAGGTAAAACCGCATCTGAACCGGGAAGAAACCTAGGTAAGGCTGCTTCATGAGGAGTTTGGGTGAAACTACATCGGGACCGAGAAGGAACCTGGGTAAGGTTGCTTCGGGATAAGTCTGTGTAAAACTTCAGGAGGAACCTGGGTAAGGTTACTTTGTGACGAACCCGTGTAAAGTTGTATTTAGGAGAAACCTGTGTAAGATTGCTTCGTGACAAACCCATGTAAAGTCTGTTTAGTTTCCGGAGTTAATCTTGAATTTGCAGGAAGTTGTTGATGATAACCATCTTTCCTGAAAAGGTACATAATTAATTGTATATGATGCATGACATGCATTGTATGATGATGTTCTCAAAATAAATGAAATTATGTTGTATGCAATATGTATGCGCACGTCATGATATATGAGCATGAAATGCTATTGTGGTACGTCCGAGTTTGGGAAAATAAATCCCTGACTGTTGTTGGAGAATAAAGAGTTTTGCTCACTAGAGATAACGACCGAAGATGATTGGGAGAATAATCCTGCAGGAGAGAATAACTCTGCTGGGGAATAGACTGACAAGGAAATGACTCTGTGGGGAGTATATACTCTGCTAGAAGATCTGTTGATTTGGAGAAATAAAACTCAGCTGGGAATGAATTACTGTTGCTGGTGACAGTGAACCCTGTTGGGGATTGAATTTCTGTCTGTGAAAGGAATGAACTCCGCTGGGGATGATTTTCCAATGGCGACTTCATTGGGGATAATCTTTTAGACTCTACTGGGGATAATATTCCAGAATCCACTGGGGATAATCTTCCAGTGCTGGTGATAGATAAACTCTGCTTGGGGAGAATCTTACCGACCCATTCGTGGTTGCGAGCGTCAGCTAGGGAGAATTAACACCACTGTCCTTTTCTTACTCTGCGGGGAGTGTAGATGTTACTGGGACGCGAGCTGAGGATATGACAATGAATTTGCATCAAGACTTTTCTGCCCTTGTATCCGCGGGAGAAGGTGCCTGCGGAGGCCTTGTTGATCGAGTATTATTCCAACCTATGAGGTGCTTCATAATTGCCGATTGAAATGACAAATCTTCTTCTGGTAGGCAAGTTACGAGATGATGGGACATAGTCGTACGCTTTAATCCCTAACTTTTGCCTGGACTGTCTTTTCAGATTTTCAGTCCATCGGGATACCCTTTCTTGGCCAAACCGCCTTTTTAGGTTTTTGACTTGCCGGGTGTACAAATCTTTTTTTGTTTTTATCCCTAATTTTTTCCCGAACCCTTTTGGTTCGTCGGGATGCCCTTATTTTTTCCTAGGCCTGTCAACCTAGCGGGTCTTTGTTCATGAACAATATTTTCTGACTATGTCCACGCTCTCAGGGTGTAGGGAGTTGTCATTGTCGGTAATGTTGTGTTTCCATACTACCAGAAGATGTTCCTTTGATCATACAAGATTCGTTGCTGGAATTCATGTCCAATGCCCCAAGTGATTCAGATGGAGATCTGCCCCTGGCTATTTGGCATCTTTGAGAGACTCCTTGAATCTTGACTTAACTGTCTCAGATGATAGACAATGCTCATGTCGTGCCCCTTGGTTGGAAGTGTTTTTCCACTTGAGGTGACCCTTTTTATTGAAAAGGTTTTTGTTCACTAGATATTCGTCGTGCGAATTTCTCTGCTGTTGAACAAATAGTCATATGCAAACAATGTTATTTTAAAAATGTAAAGCTTATGTATGTTTTGAAGTTCTTTGAAAATGCAGTTTTCAATAAAATAAGCGAATTTTTGTAAAATGTGATGTCAACTCAGGATTTATAGCAAGCTCTACAGGAGTCAGGATACCTTTTGTAACAGTATGATTTCAAACTAACCCATGCCTCAGCTAGGACTTTTAAGGGTTATAATATGGTCTGGTTCACGGTTCAAGAAACAAAGGATAAAGGCTTAGATTTTATTTGTACCCACCCGTTCTTCGTGATGTTCTTCGATCCTAAACTCAGCTAATTGTGCATTTAGACCCTGTTTTGAGTCTTTGCTCTGATATTCCAATGATGGTTCGGATACTGACAGATTATTTTGAACAGGAAGTCATTTTGTTGAGAGTTTGTAGGACCTCTTTCTTTTTGATTTCGTTATCCCTGTCTTTTTTCTTGAACTGTTTCTTTCTTGTGATTATAATCAGCGAGATGCCCTAGTTTTTTTCTTAAGTCCCTTTCATAGGTTTTGACTTAATTTTTATTTGGAGGGATAACGACTGCCTGTCCTGACGATTATAGGGAACCATCACCGTCTTTTAGTTTGGGAGAACGTCTTTGATGCCATTCATTGTGCACCTGGATTAACTGAGAAAACTACCCTGTCCCAGGTTGTGATTAAGGGTTTTAATTTGTGTGAAAAGAAAAACTCCAACTTCTTTGGCTCAAAGGGGTTGACTAGGGATTATCTTCCTTATAACTCCACTATTTAGGATTTGAAACAACGCCTGTACATCGTCAGCAGGGTCTGTTCAAAAGCATACTGTAGAGATTATGGTATCATTTTTGTCATCCTCCCTCTAAAGGCTTAGAGTTTTTTAATCGAGAGTTGAACATCACAAAAAGGAAATATGAAGCAATTTAAGCATAGTGAAAACAATTAATTCAAAACAGACACGTGTAATGCATTAATGAAATAAAAAAGTTTGACATGACAATAATTGTTTGAATAAGCAAAGAAAAATACAACTTCAGAATTCAAATGAACAAAAGTGCTTTCAATCCTAGCCATATTTTGGAAAGGGAGCAGTGATCACATTGGGAGTCTCAGGAGGGTCGAATTCGATCTCCTTAGCGTCAATCATATTTTGAATCTTGTATTTCAGTGCCCAACAATTGTTAGTATCGTGCCCCAGGCTACCGGAATGATAAGCACACCTTGCATCTGGGTTGTAGTTAGGAGAAAAAGTCTTAGGGTTCGGATGAGGGTTTATCACCTTAATCATATTCATCTTCAACATGTGTTGCAATGCTTGTGATAATGGCATGTTGATTTGGGTGAAATGCCTTTGAAGTCTTTCCCCCTTTGGCTGATTATTTCGTTGTTGTGGTCATTGTGTGCGTGCCGAATTAGAGATCAACACTGCCCCCACAAATTAGTGGTAGTCTGCCTGGCTACGCCTCTTCTGGCTGTGCACAACATTGGCTTCCCTCTTGCCACCAAATGACTTCTTCTCTGTACTCGAAGAGGTATCTTTCTGGATCTTACCACTCAGGATCCCAGCTTCTACTCTTTCTCCAGTCAGAATCAGTTCGGTGAAACCCACTGACGAGCTGCCGATCAAATGATTGAAATAGGGACCAGACAAAGTCCCAAGAAACATATCCACCAACTCCCTATCAGACAGAGGGGGTTGGACTCTTCCAGCAAGATCTCTCCACTTCTGGGCGTAGTCCTTAAAGCCTTCGCCTGTAACCATAGACATACCCTAAAGCTGAGTACGCGTGGGAGCAAGGTCGACATTATACTGGTATTTCTTGTAAAAAGCAGCAGCAAGGTCTTCCTAGTTGCGGATGTTAGCTCCTTCCAGTTGATAAAACCATTCAAGTTGAGTCCCTGATAGACTATCTTGAAAGAAATGAACCCATAGATTTCTATCAGCAGTATAGGGTTGAATCTTTTTGACGTATGAGCGGAGGTGTAGCTTCGTGCAGGATACCCCGTCATACTGAGCAAAGATATGAGCTTTAAACTTGTGAGGGATCACCACCCCAGATTCCAATCCTATATCTCCAAAGTATAACCCTGGTATCTTCTGACTTTCCATTGCATTGAGCCGGTCTTCAAGTTGCTTATATCTATCCTCAGCAGAAGGATACTGGTCTTCATCAAAGTCTGTGTCATTGTCAGAAACCACAGGGCTAGGACCCTTTCTTTCCTCTTGATTCTCTCCCCCTCCAGATGAATGGGAAAAATTAGTCTCCTGTCACAAATTGTTCCCGAATCTGCGACCCATATTCAAGAGGACCACCTTCTTCTTCTTCTTCTTCTTCTTCTTCTTCTTCTTCTTGTCCTTCAAGATAAGAGTCTTCAAATCTTGTTGACTCTTGGCCAAGTTCAAGAACATTTCCTGAAACTGAGCATTCTGAGCTTGAAGAGCCTTGATGGCTTGATCAGTAGGTGTTTCAGAAGACATGATTGCTGAAATAAACAGCGAAGAAGATGAGAAACCTGTAATGGTACCTGTAATGCAATGATATGTATGATATATGTATGCAATGTTTTCAAGGATCTCGCGGGGTAAACAAGAAACTGTTAGAATTTGATTGAAGAAACTTCGCGTTTGTTGAGAGTCATTCTTCAAGAGTCAAGCTCACCATATCGAGTGGGTCATAGCCACCGACTCAAATTATCGTGTTTTGATCTCTAGATGACATTGGCTAGAGGAAAATAAATCCCCTTTGCCCCTTGCTAGACGTTTGATTTACCATAACCTGCATAACAAACCTTTGAGATCCTTGAAATTGTTAAGAAAATGTTAAGGCATGATGTTATGATGTGTATGTTATGCGTTTAAGCAAAAGTACGAGGTAATGTAAACAAGTAAATCCGACAAGAAATCCAAGGTATTGGATAAGGACTATAAACAAAACCTGCAAGGAACTCAAGTTGTTATATAACAAACATGTGCAAGTAGTTTAAGTTGAAAGCACACAAGTCACACAATAGCCCTTAAATTTCAGGCTGGCATGGAGTTTAGGTATTACCCTCTTTCAGTTTAGTTGGTTCAATCTGTCCTAGTAATAGTAACCGGGTTCTAGAGGTTCTCAATATCACTGACCATCCTCGATCGGTCATAATTCCAGTTTAGCAACCTTTTCTTGCAGCCGGAATCATCGCGAGAGTATGGTCTCAATGAGTGTAGCATACTGCTACTTTTCTATGGCCAAGTTGGTCAATTATAGGTTCTAAGGTCAGTTGATGCTTAATGACCCATTAGCAGCCCCATACTCTCATTGTTCCTCCATAAGGGATATCGGTACCAACTAATGCGTCACACCAACGTAGCTACTGCTTCAACCGTATCGGTCTATGTCGTACAGTTCCCTCACAGTCCATTACTACTTACCTAAAAGGTATCACCCAGATCCAGGTTAGGATCTATAGTAACTCCGATACAAAGCCCACAAAATAAAGCAAACAATTGAAAATAATATGATGAACTATTTCTAAGGTACACCCCACTTATTAACTCCCCAGCTGAGTCGCCAGTTTTGTGATACGGTGGCCAGAACCAGGATCGTGGTTTCCCTATTTCGTTAAGGAAATTTTTCTGGTTTGCGTTTTGCGTTTGTTTTCGCAAAATGTCACGGTAAGCAAGAGTCGCCACCGTCTTTTATTTTATCCAACAAGGAAAGGAAAAAAGCACAGAAAAATTCCTTTTTCGAGATATTTCTGAGTACGGGGGGGGGGGGGGGGGGGGGGGGGTAGATTATAGAAAGGGAAGGTATTAACACCCTTTATATCCGTAGTTATCTACGGGCTCTTTGGTACTTGCTCATTATTTTCAAAATTGTTTTCTTTGTGTTTGTGGGCTTTGAAAAGTTTTTGTTTTAACTTCGATTTAACTCTTGCTTCTGTCTTCAAGAGTGTAATGAAGTATTTTTGAAAACTTTGTTTATAAAGGAGTGTAAGTGTGAAAAATTTGTTTGGAATGAGCAAGTACTTAAGAACTAATCTACCTACTCGAAAAAAGAATCGGTTTGTATTCGTTTCCTTTAGACAATGCTGTCCCACTATTAGTGAGTAGGTAGCACCGTCTTTGGAGTTTGAGGGTTAATTCGAAAGGGACGCAAGGTCACTAAAGCAATGTTAGGACGTCTTAGTAATAACCCTAATGTCTTAAATCAATTATTTGAGGCAACAATTCCGAGGTAACCATTCCGAGGCAACTTTTCTGAATCGGGACTTTGATCTTTGTTTAGACAAAAGGACGACCACTAAAGCATCCTATACTCAATGACCATTTACCGAAGGCAACCAAGTGGGAGTGTATCCTAGGAGTGCGCATGTGCGAATGATTCAATTTCAGTTTATTTATCTTTTCACATTTAGGGTGATCTAACTGTTTTAAAATTAATCATACATTCTTGTCATGCATCCCTATATCATACATCTAACAGTTAATAATTTGCGGAATTTAAAGTGCGGAATTTAAACTACGCTATTATAAGGCTTCGGGTATTTACATAACCAAAAACAAACCCTTTGAAAATAAAGCGATAAATGTAAATAAACGTCCTAATTAAACTATTACAAACTGTAGGCAGTTACATTAATATGGTAAATAATAAAATTAAGCGCGCGAGAAGAATTAAGATCGACGAGAATTTAAGGTTTTGACTTTTCTATCCTAATTAAAAGAAAAATTGTTTTTTATTGTTTTTAATAAAAGAAATATGTTTTCTAAATTAAATATGCAATTAATTAGTTAATTAAATTAATTAATAAAAATTATTACATGACCTATTTTTAAGTTATTTACAAAAAGAAATTAAAGTTTTACCTAAAATTAAAATTTAATTAAGAAAAAATCCTAAATCAATTTTTATGTGATTCTTATATTTGTTCATTGATAAAAAAAAGGGATTAAAAGAAATAAACAAAACGAATAAAACATGAAATAAAGATGGGCCTAGTAGCAAAAGTAAACAGGGGGTGCAATCATCAGAAATCCCTAGGCCCGAATCTTCGAAAGCTTCATGCTCTAACTATGGTGTTTTTTGATTCTTGCGTGGAACCTATGATTCAACCATCCATAATTGTTCTATATAAACTCAAAGAAACGTTAGCATGCCATAAAATGTGATTAAAATTAGAGATTCAAAGTTTAAAATTTTACCAAACCGGTGTTGTAAAATGGGGGTCGTGCTAGGCGTGTGATGGATTGCTCTTGGGCCTTGTAAGAATATTGAGGACTTCAAGAGGATGGTTTGAGGCTTGATGTCAGTTGAGAGAGACCGAAACCTCGAGATATGACTTGCACCAATTCTTTGATTTCTGGAGAGCTTTTTGAAGAGCTTTTAGAGAGCTTTTTGAAGAGCTTTTTGAGAGCTTTTTAGAGAGGATTTTCGTCCCTTTCAAGCTTGTATGGCTCTATATTTATAGAGGAGAATGAGGAGACAGGAAAGCATGGAAAGAATCTCCCTCATAATGTTGTGTTTTAAGACCATGATCAAAATTTGAAAAAAATGTCATATTTGATGATTTTATGCCATTTTCACATGTGGATGAACCTGGACATATTTGAAGAGTTATTGCATGAAATCAATTGACATAAACCAGCATAAAACTTTCCCAAAATGGATTCACATCAAAATTTATATTATTTCTATTATTTATTTATTTAATTTTGAATTTTAATGAATAAAATATCAAAATAAATAGCATAAATAGTAGAAAAATGTATGGGTGGGCTTAGAGGTCGTGGACCATGTTAGGAATGAGTTTCAAACTTGAAAAGATAGGCCCATTTGGAAAAAATCCAAGTTTGGTCAATATTTGCTTCATGCATTTTTTTTCAAAAATTGTCCAACTTTGACAATGCACATCTCTTTCAATTTTAATCTTATGAGGGTGTTCTTAGAATTTTTAGAAAGCTTAGGATGTCCCCTAAGAGACCTATTTGGTTTCATCTCAATTGGATCTTCCATGTTCATGTAAGAAGCTTTGACCCAAAAGGTGTTTTTGTTGACTTTCCAAAATGACCTATAATATCCAAATTCATAACTTCTTGTGAGTGCATATTTTGAACTTGGGAGATGAAGATGGATTGTATGGAATTGAATCCTATTCAAAATGATCTTTGGATGAGTCATTTCATATAAAGTATGAGAAAGTTATGCTTGGTCAAAGTTGAGTTGACTTTTCCTACAAAACCCTAATTTAGCAACTTTTGAGTCTTGATGAATTATGAGAAATCCTTGATGAATCATGATAAACCCTTTATCAAATGATGAAATATACTTCAAAATGAGGATGTTGACCAAAAATCTTGAAGTTTGACTATATGTGGGCCACATTTGACTTTTGCCCTAACATAGTCGATTTTCAGGCCTTTGAGCAATTGACTGAGCAAACTTCCTCTGCAAGGCTTGAAACTTGACATGGATGATCTTGAGAACATATTAGGACAATTTTGAGCATTTTAGGTCCCTTGGACTGAAGTATCTTGATGCAACATGAAACCCTAATTTGAGGTAGACTGCCTTAGGAGAGAGCTTGTCTGGCCAACCCTTGGACTACCTTGAGCAACTTGGGGATCTTTCTTGAAATGTTTTGAGAAATATGGGAGGGAAAATTTTGGGGTACAACATGTACCACATGAGGTGCGAGAGTAGCAGCAACTTGCCCAACTTGAGCAGCTTGAGTATCAAGATTAAAACCTTATGGCATGAAATTTTCAAGCATTCCCCAAAGGTAACCTTAAGGAATACAGTTCTGAGCAATAGTAACTGGGGCAACAGAAACAAGAACTGATGGACCTTCAGAAGCATTTGTCGTTTGTTAAGGTTGAGCAAGTGGTGGCTGATTCTGAGCAACCACCAATAATTCTAACAAAGCATTCAGATTGGACATGCCAACCTTCAAATTAGTAACCTCATCGTGTAGCTCGCGATTCTCTTGTTCAAGATTCTCCATTTTCTTCCTGGAATTAGCCCGAGTATGTACTGGTGAGACAACTTGCTGAATGAAGTAGAGAAATTCAGTAAGACACCTGGTTATGAATAAAAATGCAAGAAATATGTATAATATGATGCATGATATGCGATGAACATGATTTATTTTATTATTATTATTTCAAGGGACTCCAACAATTATAGACAATTTTTCAAATATTAAAGTACTAACACATTTTGAAATACTGAAAATCTCAGTATAATAACTTCAAAATGGATTACCACTTTTTAGTACAAGTTTCAACAGTCCCAAGTACAAGAAGAGATAGAATCTAAACTCCTAAGAAAGCAAAGCTAATGAAAATCACTCCATACACTGACGTTTTCCCGTGAGTCTTGCAATTTGAGCCTTCAACTGCTTGTTCTCTTCTGCATACCTGTCGGCAACCACTTTCCAATCACCAGAGTCAGGAAGTGAATGACTAAGTCCTGATCAAGCTCGAGAGGAAATTAAATCCTCTTGCTTCTCCATCATCTCTATAACACAACTTTCTAGAATCTCAATTAGGTCATCCTTCTCCTTCAAGTCCGCTCGGTAGGACATCTCTAAAGTCTGACACTTATTCTTCTAGGCCTCCTTCTCCTGCTGCATTCTGACTAGGGTAAGCTGAAGCTCTTCCACATCATCTAAAAGGGGATAAGTGGTCTTCACAAACATATCATCCATAGGTGCTTCACGGGAATACGAAATCTTCAACTGAATCGCTCTTGCTTGTACCCACCGTAAATAAGGCTCCAAAGAAACAGCTCCTCTAGGTCCCAAGTCCTTTCTACTCTTCCTGTGAATATGGCGCCAAGCCTTTTCAATCTCCTCCTTAGCTTCCTTACGATTCTCTCATTATTTGAGAAAGAAATCACTCAGATGAATACTATTTGGCTTATCTCTCATCTAATATCCAAGCTGCCTTCGTGCAAGAACGAGATTGTAGTTAATTCCTCCCTTTGTACCAAGAAGAGGTACATTACGGAAACTACCACAACTATCAACAATCTCCACATCATAGTAAGCCTCATGATACCAAATAATATCAGACTGAGTGAGAGCCATAATCTTTGGATCCCAACGAGGTTCCTTGACATCTCTGGAAGCATCGGACCGGGGTAAGTGAGAAATAAACCACTGATACAACAAAGGTGTGAAACAAATGATCATCCCTCCATGATAATAATCCTGAAGATGAATGGAGTAATAAGAATCTCCTAATAATGTATGGACTAGATTCCCTATCAAAAATATCATAATGGCATTGATACCTACAAAATTGTCGACGTTCGAAAATAAGAACAACCCATAAGCAAATAGAGCAAAGATAACTTCAAAATAAACTGTACTCTTCATCCTAGAAAAATAATAAGTTTTCTCTAATAAAAACTGAGCGGGTAATCCTTTAATTCCTCCTTTAGTAGTCATGCGGGCCACAACTCGGACTTCCCCAAATTAACCATAGTAGTAATCTCACGAGACTTTGGCTCCTCCTCCAAACCGGTGAAAGGATTACAATTGGTAATAGGTAAACCCAGTAGATAAGAATACTCCTCTAAAGTAGGCATCAACTGATAATCATGGAAAGTAAAACATCGATACATCGGATCATAGAACTGGACCAAAGTTGAGAGAATAGCCTCCTTCATCTTGAGCTTCATAAGAGACACGATGGACCCATACTTCCTCCGAAAATCTATAGAACTCTCAATCTCAGGAATCAGACTCATCAATTCATCTATCTTGGGATCCTTGAAACTGTACTTCCGAGTCTTTCTTTTTCCAGAATCCATGGTCAAAAGTACCTGAGATATTCGCAAAAAGTCAACTTTAAGTCCCTTAAACCAAAATGTTTCAAAATATTCTCATGAGTGCATGAATGCACTAGGCAACAATCACACACAAGATCACAAACATATAGGGTTCATAGGTTCAACGTCACGAGCATGAGGTCAAAGGTACTACCTACAAGGTATGGTCTAATAGTTTATCACCTGCCGAATAAGGTTCTAATAGGTTCCCAGAGTCTACAGTAAATAGTAATATTCTCAGGAAAAAATCGTCTGAGTGTAGTATTGCGTGACAACCACTTCCGGATTACTCCATCATAGCTTCAGAACTATACCTAAAAGGCCAAGATGGGTTAAAGGTTCTACGGTCCTCAGTTTCAGCAGGCTTTCAGGTCGAAAGAAACACGTCTTCCTGATTACTCGGTAAACGACACTACAATCAAAGGGGCCTCCATTGAGTGGGAGATCTCATGCCTATTTTTATGGTATTACTCCCTCAAAGTTAACATAACTATACCGCACGTCCTATCTTAAGTTTGCCCAAGTCCGGGTAGAGGACTTATGAGAAATCACCAAGCACCTTGAAAACCAGGAAAATCCAGACAAACATATATACACATATAACATATAAACCACAATAGCACATACACAGATAAACAAAGATAGGCTCAACCCACTAAGGGATGTACCAGTAAATTGTCAATCATTCCTCAGTGAAGTCTCCATTTTTTTCTGTAGCGGTAGAAATGTTGAGAATAAGCCATTGTATTAACTTAACTCGCACAGATTAAATAAAAATCACCATTGTGCAATTGTTTCCAGAGGAATGGGAAAAGAGCGAATTACCCAAAAAGAGGGGGAGAGAATCTAAGTTCGGGGTTTGGTTATGCAAAGGAAAGGTATTAGCACCCTAAACATCTACGGTAATCCACATGAACCTCTTTGAAAATTTGTGTATCTTTGGCTATAAACATTGTATGAAAATAGATAGTGGAGGTGATAAAAGAAATATATTTTTTTACAATTTTTGCACCCGCCGTGGTTGCAAACCTTTAGTGCCTACGTACCACCTTCCGTGCAATAGGGGATCAGGGTACTCGTAGTTCACCTTTAAAAATTTTAAAACACATGTGTGTTGGTTCATTTTAAGAGACGAGACATCATCGTCGCATCCCAGTGGAAAACATACTTACTACCCACAATTATGAGAAAGGAGAATTTGTGTGATCTCAAAGTGGAGGATATGGATTGGATTTTAAAATCAACAAAGCATCACTCAACACCGAAGTGGAAAATATCTCGCTTCACTATATATCGTAGAAGTATAGTAGTTCGCATCACTATAAGGATTGACAAGAGTCTAATCTTTCGAGAAAAAGTTTTAAAGTAAAAAGCCAAAGTGTAAAAATGGTTTGAATGAGATTGATTGACTTTTAGTCTTCTCATAAAAAATGTCAAAATATGATTAAGTTGATTAAAATTTGATTAAGAAAATATTTTTGAAAGTGCATGGACCTAAGTCCAAGTTTATTGTGAAAGTGGTTCAAGTTTAGAAAACAAGAAAAGCTTTGAAAGGATGGAGAAGATTTTTGAAATTAAAGAAGATGGGAGGAGATGGAGGGACTATCCTAAAGTATAAGGTAAAAACTACGAAAAAGAACCATCTAACCAACGCGGAACCAACACTTGAAATAATGAGTGAATGTAGAATTCCCATTCTTTGGATTGAAACCAAATAAGAAAGGATAATAAACCTCTTAAGAAAACCAAGCTTCAAAGGCATAAGTCTTCATAAAAAATTGGGCAGAGTAACGGCTGTATACAGATGAAATCCCAATCATAGATAAAGCACGCAATCAGAATAACCTGCACACAAAGAAAACAAACAAACCAATGTCTTAGGGTAAACCCCAAGAACTCCAGACAAAATGACAATAGAAGCCACAAGGGTCTCAAGGTAGGTCACAGTCTCTACTCCTAAGTCCAAGAATTCCATAACTCCATCATGCAAAGGATAATAACCAACTAGTCCAGGTAACATTAAAGATTTTTATTGTTCAAGTTGGTTATTAAATATCTTTAAAAAGAAAATGAAAAGCTCAAGTGAGTAAAACAAAATGACATAAAGATAAATACTCAAGTGAGCAAAGATGAAAATAACATGAAATGAAAATGCCAAGATAAATGGTGCTTAAAGTATAAGCATAAAGTAAAAGCATAAAAATAAAAGTCAATTGTTAGAAATTAGAGGTTAATTGAATGACCATCTTGAAAATTGCATTTGAAAACTCATTAGAAGATTGATAAAATCAAAGCCTCTTAACAACAAGTTTCATTTGCTTTTTGTCAAGTATATCATTCATTCCAAAATCTCAAGGCAAAAATAAATGATCAACGATGTTTAAATGATTCACTTAGTTCCAAAATTTATGAAGATTAATTAGAGGATTGATAAGACCAAAGCCTTCTAACAATGAACCTTAAGGTTATTGGATCAAAGGTTTCAAATTAAACATACTTGGGCTTGCAAACATATGTTTGGGCCACAAATGATTATTTCTCGAATCGGGACAAAATTTAGCGCTATGTTAGGCAATCGTAAGTGGACTTATATATAAGTCACACCTATTTGAGGCTTGGCAATATCAATCTATGTGCCATATGTTTGGAGTGATGATGTGTAGATCATCCTCTAACAACATGTAGCACAAAGGAGAAGAGGATGAGATGAATAGGGATGGGATACATTTGAATCAAAAATATATGTAAACTATCATTAAAATCATCCATCCATTTTAGTGGAGTTAAAATCAACACTTAAGATCCAATGATGTTAATGAAGTTTATGATCAACAATCACATAACCAGAATATATTAAAAAAATAAATTGCATTTATTGAATAAAATAAAAAGATAAAAAAAAGACTTTTAAATTGTTTTTAAAATGAAAATAAAAGGTAAAATAGCAAACTATATTCAAAGTATCAAAGAAAAAATTTAAAAAGACCATAGTAAAATCAGAAATGACCTCAAATATTTTTATAAATTTTTTGGTAATTTCTTAAAACAGAAAAGCATTTTTAAACTAATTAAAATCACTCAAATTAGTGAAAAAGGATAAAAAAATAGTAGAAGTCAAAATAAAATTATAGAAAAAAAAGGTCAGAAATAAGGAAAAAAAATTTGTAAAAAAATTTAGAGTTTAAAAATATCAAAAAGCAATTTTAAATAATTAAAAACAAGTTAAAATAAAGGAGAAATTATAAAAAATATCAAATCTGAAAATAAAATTATGCAAAAATAAAAGTCAGAAAGAGAATATTTAAAAATATTTTTGTGAATTTTATCATAATTTGAGTCAAAAATGAAATTTCTATGATTTTTTGAAGTTTAAATCAATTAAAATACAAAAAATCAAAAAATAAAATAACAAACCAAAAAATATAGACCATTTGATCATTGTCAAAATGCGTTAGTAAGCAAATCCAGTGGATATGGCGCGCTGTGCATGTCATGGACTTTATTGAATATCACACCTAATCATTTTTTATAAAATAAAAATAACTTAAAATGTGACACGTTGGGTGGAGTCTGACTCACTAAAGTAATCAGATGCTAAGGCTCACAACATGTGCACATGGTAAAGTGAAACACCAAATCTGTGTCAAAAAATAACGTGGTAAACATTATTGGTTGAAGACATACATGTCATAGTCTTCAACCTCCAGCCAACCTCAAATCGAATTCCACAAACTGTAAAATTAACAATCCAAACCGGTGCCATTAGATTCGTCTCTTCAAGACAATTCTAATGGTATCATCACGCCAAATTTATATAAACTGAGTAAGTCTTAAATTGAAAAAATGCAGAAATAATAGAGAGCATGAAATTCTGGAATATCTCACTCAAATCTCAATGAAATTGCAAATTATAAAAAGCATGAGAATCAGAAGGATGTAGAGAGTAGATTAGTCTTTATTTGGATTGATTTGACCAAGAAATCTACCTAAACGAAGTAGCAAAAGTTGGCTCTGAAACTGGACTTCTGTAGATCAGTATAGGTTACAATTCCTGAAGGTAAGAGTATGGTTAGCTTCAGAGAAGTTCAATGAAGCTAACTAAATGGAGCTTTTGGTGTTTTGGAGTGAGAAAGTAAGAAATCATAAATTCAAATTCAGAGTTCGTGTGGGATCTGAACAAAGCTCAATTGGCTATCAAAAGCTTGAGAAAATGATTGAGATATAACCCTCTATTTATAGGGAAGCAAATGGGATGCTGAAGCGCGTGGAATGATGAAGTTTGGAGAGAATTCGTGTGAAGTTGCAAGCATGAAAAGTGTGACTTCGATTTTGCTCAAAACTCAAGTAAAACTTTTGTTTCAAGGTGATAACCACTTATGGAATATTATTAAACATGATTAGAAGTAAAAACGCGCAACAATTTAGTGCTTAGAAGCTGAATTATGCATTTCAAATTCTGACTTGGAGGAAAAAATAAATTTCAAGGTACCAACTTTGAATCAATGGTATTCATAAATCAATGAGTCTTAGGGCATGATTCTTGAAGAAATTGAAAGATAAGGTCACAAACTATAAAATGTTCAAAGAGTGGGATCAATTGGATACTTGAGCTAGGAGTTGTGATGAGTCAAAGTTGAGAAAAAGATGCTGACTTTTTGTACTTCGAAAAATTCTAAGTTTTTCTTCAAAAGTCACCTATATTGTTTTGGGTTCAAACAAGTCCTTCCTCCAAAATTGAGCTTTTATAATTGATTCTAACTTGAAGTGGACATCCCAGAGGGAATTGTGAAACTTAAATCACTCGAAAATTACAAGTATTAAAAAAGTTATGGCGTTGTGAAACTGGTGAAAATTCATGAGGTGACCTATAATCCTTTGAGTTCTTAGGGCATCTTCCGCTCATTTTAAAGATTTTCATATAAAATATGAGTTGAAGTTCACATCCTTAAAATCATTATGGAAAAATAATAGGCTCAAGGAGATAAAAATTGACCAAGTTATGATCTTTTGAAGTCACATAAGAGGATTTGAAAGCCTATCTAGAGGACATATATCTTTCTCAATCATTAGGCATATTCACACAAAATTTTCTTGAAACTCTTGAAGTGATTTGTTGACACCCCTTTAAAGAGAAGCATGTTTTTTGAATTTCTCAAAAATCTCAAAAGATGAGCAAGATATAGCCCTTAGAAGTTCAAAACCCTAGCTCCTTAAGCACCAAAATAACTTGGAAACCCTTTTCAATTTTGACAAACTTTCTTGCACAATAACTTTTGTCATATAAATAGAAGTTGTTGGGGATGATAATAAGAAACCATAGCAACAAAAATCACTTCCAAATATCAAGAATTGAGGGAATTATGCACTTGTGATTAAGAAATCAAGAACTTGTCCAAATAAGTCAAACCTCTTCAATCAACCTTTGCATTCTTTAACTTTTTTTGACAAATTGAGGTATGATGAATCATAGTAGACCTCATCATGATATTTATTTGAATTAATCTTAATTTTGAATCTTGAATCTCAATGAAGTTTTGTTAAAGAAGTCATGGACACAAACTCATGAACCTATGAATTCACCTGATGAAATGTGTTGTGCCCTCACTTATAGCATCATCATTTAGAGCAAGCATTCATAGTATTTTTTAGTTAAAAGTTAATCAATAAAAAATTTATATGATCACAATATTCAAATCAAGGTTCTTGGTGATTTCTCATGAGCAAACCTAAAGATAAGGAGAAGAACCAAAACCCTAGTGTGATCTTGATATGCTTGAGTTGACATGAGATGATATAGGAATCTTAGGGGCAAAAATTGTGGTATAACACATATACATGATAACATTAATACATTCATACACATTAATGCATAAATAATTTAAAATGCATTTCTCATTTGCACTCATTAATTGTTTTTGTTGGCATATTTTCCTCTTTGCAAAGTTATGTTACCCTCTCTCCAATAGATTGTCAACCTTAAGAAGAAAGTGTATATCCTTTCAATTTCCCCAATGAGTTATCCCTCATGGAAGAATTTTTCTTTATCCTTCCTACCAAGTTCATTATCTGGATGGAATGTTATTCCCATTTGAGCTTATTCCTCAATGAGTGGTGTCTTGGTTCATTGTTTCACTTCGATCTGTTCCTGGTTTGAATGTTGGTCCCTAACAACATTGTTATTTTGATTTCTGTAGGCTTTGAGCCCTGATTGAGAATGTGCATTTATTTTTCACGTGAATACTTTATCTCCTTAGTAGGAATGTATTGACACTTCCCCATGAAGTCAAGATTTATTTCCCAGCAACGTTATTGCAATCCTCTTTGTGGATAACAAGTGGAAGGTCTCTTTATTTGAGAAACCTATTCTTCCCCAGTAAGTTTGTTAATGCCGGAGAAGATTTGTACTTTGGTGGATGGTATTCTCTTCATTATGGGAGATAGTTCCTTGTTGAGGTTTTTACTCCGATGGATGGTAGTCTCTTCATTATGGGGGATAGTTCGTTGTTGAGATGTTTTACTCTGATGGATGGTAGTCTCTTCATTATGGGAGATACTTTATTGTTGAGATGTTTTACTCCGATGGATTGTAGTCTCTTCTTTATGGGAGATAGTTCATTGTTGAGATGTTTTACTCCGATGGATGGTAGTCTCTTCATCATGGGAGATATTTCATTGTTGAAATGTTTTGCTCTGATGGATGGTAGTGTCTTCATCATGGGAGATAGTTCGTTATTGAGATGTTTTACTGTGATGGATGGTAGTCTATTTATTATGGGAGATAGTTCGTTATTGAGATGTTTTACTCTGATGGATGGTAGTCTCTTCATTATGGGATATTGTAATACAGTGGGAGAACTGACTTTTGGTTTTGCATTTTATCGCAAATGTTGTGGATAGCAAGAGTCGCCACTGAATTTTCTTTCATCCAATAAAAGAAAGGGTGAAAAGAACAGGAAATAACTTTATGATTTTCTGAGTAAGGGGGGTAGGTTATGAAAATGGAAGGTATTGACACCCTTTTCATATGTAGTTATTTACGGGCTCTTAATCGTTAGCTCACTTTGAAAATGATTTTGTGTTTGTGCGTATGAACATATTTTGAAAAAATGCATAAGTTTGGAAAACTTTGTAATGATTCTCGTATCTTTGAGAACGCATACAAAGTGTTTATATTTGAAAATATTTTAGTAAAAGAGTGTATGTGTGAGAAAAGTTTTTGTTTGTGAGCAACCGACTACGAGCTATCTACCTACTCAAAAAGTCTTTATTTTTTTCCTCCTTTCCCTTAGATAGTGCTATCCTACCATTAGTTAGTAGGTAGCCCTATAATTGGATGTTTGAGGGACGGGTGTGGGTCACCGTACAATCACGAAGGCAACTCGTAGGGCGCTTTAGCAATTGTCATAAGGGACTAAGATTGTTTACCAAGGCAGCAACGAAGGATCATCGAGGGATTATGATCTTTTTTAACCAAAGGGTCTTTGCTAAAGCATCCCACGTTCGAGGGACATGACTGTTTTTTATCTGAGGCAACAAGTGAGGGTCACCCTAGAGGTGCGCGTGTGAGAAGTGTGTTGAGATTCAGTTATTTTAATCTTTGATTTATGGTTATCTAGCGTTTGCTTTTAGTCTTTGCCATACAATCCTATTACTAGCAGTTAAGTGTGTGTGTGTATAATATATATATATATATATATATATATATATATATATATATATATATATATATATATATATATATATATATATATATATATATATATATATATATATATATATATATATATATATATATATATATATATATATATATATATATATATATATATATATATATATATATATATGCATTCATACATAAATGCGGAAAGTAAAAATACAGGAAATAATATATGCTATTACAATGCTTCGGAGATGGGGAGTACAAACCATAAAACGGGGGATAAGTAAAGAAATCCTAGTTTAAATCTATTATAGACCATTAGCAGTTACAATATTTATAATAATGTGAAAAATAAATAGGCGCGCAGAGGTTGAAGAAGGAAATATATTAAAAACCCTGAAAATTTTCTAAGCACTTAAGAAAATGTCTTTGGGGTTTTTGTTTAGAAAATTTTTTTATAGTGTGAAATAATAATTAAACCTAATTCTAATTAGTTTAATAATTAATTATTTAAAATAAAAAAAGTGTGATTAAATTAATTAATAAAAATTAAATTAATTAATCAAAACCTAAAATCTATTTTTTTAATGATTTTTGTGATTTTTGTTGACTAAATGAAATTGATTAAAAAGAAAAATAATTAATTAAAAACATAAAAAGAAATGAAAATGGGCCTGCTGAGAATAAGAAAAATGGGGGGTTCATAAACAATTTTCTAAGCCCAAACTGGACAAGGCCCAGAACTGCACTGGATTCAGTGAGGGTGGCTCCCTAGGGTGCATCGTGTGGAACATGCATTTGTGGCATTTAGATCTGGAATCCTGAGATCTGGTGGTTGTTAGATGAGGTACACCATGCGTGCATTGGATTACATGACATGGGATCTGCAAGGAAAACATTGAAAAAAATAATATGCCAGAGGCAGGGATCGAACCCCTGCCCTGGCATACCAAAGCCTTAAGACACACACGCTTGCCGCTGGGCGGTCATTTCATCCGGTATATGAAGCAAATGATAAAAACAAAAAGGAAATGAAATACTAATAGCCGGAGAGGCGCTGGAGCCCTAGCTCCGGTCGTCTTCTCTGACCTTCCTTTTTACCAAAACCTGAAAAAACACATTAGAGTGAAATATCTAAAGACTTAGATCCACTAATTAACATGTTACAATTTCAAAGGCACAGTTAGTTGGGATTAAAAATGCTTGTATCATCCAAATCGAGGATCAACAGTTTTTTGAACCCTAACAATGGTAAAGCATGATTTCAGCGTCAAACCTCAGATGTATGCACATGATAAGATCAAATAGATTAGCAATGACTAAACACACAAGGAACCACATTTTTCGATTTTTACCAATTTTTACAATCGGCGTGATGGAGAGATCGTGTTCTGGTGCTCGAGGGATGCAATTAAGGACTTGGATCAACTCCTTTGATCCTCAAGAAGTGAATACTGGCCTTGGTTTCAAGTGAAAGTGGATGGAACTCAGGTTACAGATTTAGCACTTGTTTTGAATTTTTATGGAGTTTTCAAGTGGTTCTTTGGTCAGTCTATTCGTGTCTTTCGCATCTGCTTGGCTTGCCTTTATATAGAGAAAACAAATGGCTCATCGAAGTGGGAATAAAATCAAACCATGATGGGTCTAATCAAACATGATCAAACATGTTTAAAAGTTTCTAAATTTGAGATTTTCCTTGCCATTTTTAATCTTCACGGTTTTGGCATGTTTTGTAACAGGCTAGCATGTGTTGTATTATGCCTTTAGCTGATTGAAACAAAAGTCCAAGCCCTTATACTGTTATCTCACATTTATTTTGATTTTATTTGCTTTTAAATGAAAAAAAATTCAAATAAAAGAAATGAAAATCATGAAAAATATGTGAATGGATTTATAGGTCTTCTAACACCTTATGAACATGTTTGACCATCAAAAGTTAGGCCCACTAGTTCAAAAAACTAAAGTTTGCTCATTTTGCATTTCATGCATTTCCTCAAAATATCCCAACTTGTACTACTTATAACTTTATCAATTTTCATCTTTTTAAGGTGATCTTAGACTTTTTGAAAATCTCAAGATGTCCTCTACAATTTCTCTTTATATCATTTTTGCATTTGGAGAGTTTATCTTGATGTAAGTTGCCTTGACAAAAAAGGTCTTTTTGTTGACTTTTGAAAATGACCTGTAATGTATTAGCTCATATCTTTCAAATGAAGCATTTTTTGGGCTTGAGCATAAATACAAAGTTGTAGAGAATTTAATTTTCTTTAAAATGGGCTTTGTTTGGGAAAAAGTTAATGAATCATGTGAAAGTTATGTTTCAAAGCTCAGTTGACTTTTCTTAAGGAAACCCTAATTGTACAATTTTTGACCTTTGATGATTTGAGGGCTTTCCTTGAGGAATCATGATCAAACATTAATCAAATGATGAATATCACTTCAAAATGTTGATTTTGATAAAAAATATTGAAGTTTGACTGTATGTTGACCATAGTTGACTTTTTACCTAATACAGTTGATTTTAAATCACCCGAGCCATTGAATGAGCAAACTTGTGATGCAAGAATGGAAACTTGACATGAACCTTGTTGAAAACCTATAATGAAACATGGTAATCACTTGAGATCTTTGCAACCCAAACTTCCTTGAGAAACACAAAACCCTAGTTGTAGATTCCTTGCTTAAGAGGAGGTTTTGATTGGTCAACCTTTGAGTAGCTTGAGTATTTGAGACCTTTGTGAGCATGTCTTGAAGAAAAATGGGAGGGAAAATTTTGGGCTACAACAACTGCCCCTGTTCAATCTTCTTAAACCTAAAGAGTTAGATTGACATGTTCGCCATTCGTAACTTGAAGGTAGAAGAGGATTGAACACTTAAGTGGCCAGAAATTTGCACTTGCCTGCGCAAGAAGTAATACTATTGGTGGATTATGTCGAGAATGGGATTATATATGTCATTTGGAGAGGTGATGGAGAGTCGTCGGAGATGGGCTTATATATTCCATCCAAAGTATCTGTTGATAGAAATTAGACTAGGTCTATACCCGACTTCAACTCGAAGAAGTATCAGAATAAGTCTACGCTTGATTTAAACTGAGCCAGAAGATGTTTATGCTCGACTTTAACTGGGAGAAGTATCAGAATAAATCTACGCTTGATTTAATCTGAGCTAGAAGATGTTTATGCTCGACTTCAGCTGGAAGAAGTATCAGAATAAATCTACGCTTGATTTAGTCTGAGCCAGAAGATGTCCATGCTCATCTTTATCTGGAAAAAGCATCATAATATATCTACACTCGATTTAATCTGAGCCAAAAAATGTCCACGCTCCTCTTTATCTGGAAGAAGTATCAGAATAAATCTACACTCGATTTAATCTGAACTATAAAATATCTTCAACTGAATGAAGTATCAGAATAAATCTACGCTCGATTTAATCTGCGCCAGAAGATGTCTACTGGAAGAAGTATCAGAATAAATCTATGTTTGATTTAATCTGAGCCAGAAGATGCTTATGCTCTTCATCAACTGGAAGAAGTATCAAAGTAAATTTATTCTCGATTAAATCTGGGGCAGAAGAGGTTTGCGTTTGACTTTAACTGGAAGAAGTATTAGAATCAATCTATGCTTGATTTAATCTGAGCCAAAAAATGTCTACTAGAATAAGTATCAGAATAAATCCATGCTTGGATTAATCTGAGCCAGAAGATGTCTACTGGAAGAAGTATTCGAAGAAATCCACGCTTGATTTAATCTGAGCTAGAAGATGTTTGCACTCATTTTCAACTGGAAGAAGTATCATAATAAATCTACACTTGATTTAATCTGAGCCAGAAGCTATCTATGCCCGACTTCAACTGGAAGAAGTATCAGAATAAATCTATGCTTGATTTAATCTGAGCCACGAGATGTTTGTGCTTATTTTCACTTGGAATAAGTATCAGAATAAATCTACGCTCGATTTAATCTGAGCCAGAAGATGTGTATGACTGTCTTCAACTGGAAGAAGTATTAGAATAAATCTACGCTTGATTTAATCTGAGCCAGAAGATGTCTACTGGAAGAAGTATCAGAATAAATATATACTTGATTTAATCTGAGCCAGAAGATGTCTATGACCGTCTTCAACTGGAAGAAGTATCAGAATAGATCTACGGTTGATCTAATCTAAGCCAGAAGATGCTTATGCTTGTCTTCAAATGGAAGAAGTATCAGAATAAATCTATGCTTGATTTAAACTGAGCCAGAAGATATTTATTAGAAGAAGTGTCAGAATAAATCTATGCTTGATTTAATCTGATCCAGAAGATGTATATGTTCGACTTTAACTGGAAGAAGTATCAGAATAAATATACGCTCAATTTAAACTGATCTAGGAAATGTCTACTACCGTGTTTGACTTGAAAAAGTATCAGAACAAATCTATGATCGATTTAAATCTGAGCCAGAAGATGTCTGCGGCCTACTTTAACCAGAAAATATATTTCCTTGAGAATTACCCCTGAGGAAATTTCTTAAGTAGCCATTTGTCATATGTAGCCTTTGAGAAGACTGTCTAGTCATATAAGTGGTTGATAATATTTGTCTGTTGATTGATCTTTCCTAAAAAGGTAAAGAGTTAGCTGTATGCAATGTCACAATGTATGAAATGTATTATGTAATGATGTTCTCAAAATAAATGAGACTGTGCTATATGCATTTCGCGTGCATATGCTATGATGTTTGTACATGATGTATGGATATGAAATGTTGTTGAAGTGTATTTGTAAACTCGTGCAGCATCTTCGTCTGGGAAAATATATCTCTGACTGTTGTTGGGGATAAATAGCATATGTATCTTTGATCTTGATGGGTATTCTTGTTTTCTGTTTGAGGAAACTCCACTGGAGGATGTTGATTCCTGTTTGGAGAGAAGAGTCCAAGAACATTGGTCGTTCACTGCTTTACTGGGGAATTTAGTTCTTATATACCCTGACTGAGGATAAAAGAGATGGGATAGATGCCGACTTGTCTGAGAAAATAAGGTTGAATGATGCCTAATCTGGTTTTAGATTGAATAGCAAAATCTGGGGATAGCTACCTGGACAATCTTTTGCTGGAGGTGGGAATCTCGTCGGTAACTTGTGGTGGAAACAAACTCAAGCTGTGGAGATTGAACTCCACTGGGGATGTAAACCCTGTTGGGGAAATCAACCCTGTTGGGGAAATAAACCCTATTTTTGACGGAGAAATACTCTTCTGAGGAAACAAACTTTGCTGAGGAAATGAGCTCTGCTGGATAGAAGAAATCTGCAGAGGATTTTACAGTTTTTGAGGAAAAAACTCAGCTCGGAAAGAGAATTTCCATAAACTGTATTGATTGAGACTCCATAGGCTGGCGACATTTCCTGGAAAAGATCATATTCCTTTATCTGCTAGTGTAATTTTCTGGTGAGTATGATAAGACTACTCTTTGGGGATAATCCCAGGGAAGCGGCTCTGTGGGGATTTGTGGATATCTTGAACATTATCCCAACTACTAGAGTCTTGAGTAAGTGCTTATTCCTGTTTTTATGCATGTATTTGTTAACAGTTAATCGTATTCATATGCATATGCTCATTCTATTTTAGTCATTGGATGCTTTTGCAAACAAGACAGAAAAAGTAAAAATAGAAAGTTTGAATTTTGAAATTTGTATTTTTATTTATAGTTTACCCACGAATAAGCGATTTTATACAATGAGACATAAATCCTAGTAAGAGGAAATTGTCGTGAAATGAAAAGAGTACAAAGTAGATAGCTATGTGAAAATGATCTCATCGGATTCCAACTCTTCTATTACCCTTATGTCTTCAAGCATCTCACCCTTGCTGTCAGAAGAAGTTGATTAAACTGATATGTACTATTTGAACATTAACCTTGGTAATAAATATCATTGTAGGTGACCCAATGGGGACATAGTCGTGTACTTTTAATCCCTAACTTTTGCCTGGACTGCCCTTTCGGGTTTTCAGTCCACCGGGATACCCTTTCTTTCCCAAGCCGCCTTTTCAGGTTTTCGACTTGTCGGATGTACAATCTTTTATATATATATCCATAATTTTGCTTGAACCCCTTTGGTTCGCCGGGATGCCCTTATTTTTTCCTAGGCCAATCAACCTAGCGGGTCGTTTCATGCGGAGTATCTTTTGACTATGTCCGCATTCACAGGGTACGAGAAATCTTCACCGTCCATGGTGGTTAATATCATGGCTCCGCTAGAGAATATCTTGACTACAAGTGGCCCTTCATAGGTGGGAGTCCATTTTCCCGTAGGATCACCTTGCGGTAAAATGATGCGCTTTATTACCAAGTCACCAGCCTGATATACCTGATGCTTGGTCTTCTTGTTGAACGCCTTAATCATGTGCTTTTGATACATATGGCCGTGATAGACAGCCACAAGCCTCTTCTCGTCGATTAGATTCAGCTGGTCAGCCTGGTCTGAATCCACTCATCTTTTTCTAAGTCTGCATCTTTCATGATTCTCAGGGAAGGAATCTGAACTTCGACAGGAAGGACAACTTGCATGCCATATACCAGAGAGAACGGAGTTGCCCTAGTTGATGTTCTAGACGAAGTGCGATAGCCGTGGAGAGAAAAAGTTAACATCTCGTGCCAGTCTTTGTAGGTCACAACCATCTTTTGTATAAGCTTCTTAATATTTTTGTTGGTGGCTTCCACCGCGCCATTCATCTTTGGTCGATACAGAGAAGAGTTGTGGTGCTTGATCTTGAACTGCATGCAGAGCTCAGTAATCATAGTGTTGTTGAGGTTGGTACCATTGTATGTGATGATTCTCTCGAGGATTCCATACGGATAGATAAGGTTGTGCTTTATGAACTGGGTGACCACATTCTTAATAATAGAGGTGAACGAGGCTGCTTCAACCCATTTTATGAAGTAATCGATGGCCACAATGATGAAGTGATGTCCGTTAGAGGAAGTAGGCTTAATCTCTCCGATCATATCAACGCCACACATTATGAATAGCCAAGGAGAAGTTATGACGTTTAAAGGTACTAGAGGCACATGAACTTTATCAGCATAAATTTGGCACTTATGACAAGTTCTCGAGTGGTGGTGACAGTGAGTTTCCATAGTCGACCAATAGCAACCAGCTCTCGAAATATTTTTAGCCATAGTATGCCCACTGGAGTGAGTAAACAAATATACCTTCGTGCATATCTTGCATAATTTCTTCTGCTTCCTTCTTGTCAACATAATGATGCAGAGTCGAATCATGATTGTGCTTATATAGAATTCAATTGTTCAGGAAGAACTTAGCCGAGAACCTCCGTAGGAACTTCTTATCATTGATCGATGCCCCTCCAGGCTATTCTTGTGCCTCAAGGTACCTTTTCACTTCATGAAACCAAGGTTTTTCCTCTACTCCATCAGTGTCGATTTCATAGCAGTGTTCCGGTTTGTCAAATCTTTCAATGATAATTCTGGGAGCCTCATTTTCCAATATGACCTTGAACATGGATGACGTGGTAGACAATGTGTCTGCTAACTGATTCTCTTCTCTTGGTATATGCTCAAAAATAATCTCCTCGAAATACAGAATAATGGTTAGCACATGTTCTCGGTAAGGGATAAGATTCAGATGCTTTGTATCCCATTATCCTTTGACCTAATTGATCATTAAGGTTGAGTCTCCATATGCGCTTAAGAACTTGATTCTCAGGTCAATAGCATCTTTAATTCCCATGAAGCATGCTTCATATTCAACCGTATTAGGGGTGCAGTCAAAGCAAAGCCTGAAAGTGAATGGTGTATGACAACCCTGAGGAGAGATAATTACATCACTAGTTCTATTGCCAAGTGCGTTGGAAGCTCCATCGAAATCCATAGTCCATCGGGATCTTGGCACAGGTCCTTCATACGGTCCAGGTTCTTTAAAATGTGTAACTAGTATATTATTCTTGTATGGGATTTCAAAATTCATAGACTGATAGTCGTCTGCAACTTGATGTGCTAAATGATCTGCCAATACACTTCCTTTGATTGCCTTTTGAGTGGTGTACTGAATGTCACATTCTATTAAGAACATTTTCCATCGGGCTAGTCTTCTGGAGAGAGCTGGCTTCTCGAATATGTACTTGATGGGATCTATTTTAGAGATCAACAAGGTAGTATGGGTCAACATATACTGTCTTAGTCGGCGAGCAGCCCATGCCAAAGCCCAACAAGTTTTCTGGATCAATGAATATCTTGTTTCACAGTCGGTAAACTTTTTGCTAAGGTAGAATATTGCATTCTCTTTTCGACCAGACTCGTCATACTGCCCCAATACACACCCCCATTGAGTTATCTAGCACTATTAGGTACATGATTAAAGGTCTTCCTTCAACTTGTGGCATCAGAATCAGAGGTTCTTGCAGGTACTCCTTAATTTTATCAAAAGCTATTTGACAATCGTCTTTCCACTTTACTACTTGATCTTTCTTCAGCGGCTTGAAGATTGGCTCACAAGAAGCGGTCAAATGAGAAATGAAATGGGCAATGTAGTTCAGTCTTCCTAAGAAACATCTGACTTCCTTCTCAGTATGGGGAGTCGGCATTTCTTGAATAGCTTTGACTTTTGTGGGATCAACCTCAATACGTTTACCGCTAATGATAAAACCCAGGAGTTTACCGATCTCACCCCAAAGGTGAATTTGTTCGGGTTTAACCTTAGCTTATACTTCCTCAGTCTTTCAAAAAATTTATGTAGATGATCGAGATGCTCTTCTTCAGTCTATGACCTTGCTATCATGTTGTTGATGTTTACCTCTATCTCATGGTGAATCATGTCATGAAATAAAGCTACCATGGCACGCTGATAGGTTGCCTCGGTGTTCTTCAACCCAAAAGGCATAACCTTGTTACAAAAAGTTCCCCACTGTATGACGAAGGTAGTTTTCTCCATGTCTTCAGGCACCATCTTAATCTGATTATAACCCGAGAAACCATCCATGAAGGAGAATAACTTGTGCTAAGCGGTGTTATCGACCAGGACATCAATATATGGCAGTGGGAAGTCATCTTTGGGGCTCGCCCTGCTCAGATCCCTGTAATATACGCACATACGTACCTTGCTGTATTTCTTAGGACGAGAAAAACATTAGCAACCCATTGAGGATATTATGTCACTGCTAAGAAACTTTGCATTGAATTGCTTCATAACTTTAGCCTTGATCTTTTTCGACATTTCAGGACGCATGCAACAAACCTTCTGCTTAATCGGAGAACAACCCTCTTTCATTGGCAGATGGTAAACCATAATATCAATATCGAGCCCTGGAATATCTTTGTATGACCAAGCAAAGATTTCAACATATTCATGCAACATCTGGATTAATATGTTCTTGACAGTACTCTCTAAGTTGGCGTCGATCTTGACTTCTTCTTTGTCTGTCTCGGTACCCAAGTTTACCACTACGATTGGATCTTCATGTGATTGGATAGCCTTTTCTTCTTGTATTAAGAGTATGGAAAGTTCTCTAGGTATTTCACAATCTTCCTCACCTTCGTCCTCGGCTTGGTAGATCGGATTTTCGAAGTCATAAGCGGCAATAGCATAATTGTTACCAATGAGATCCCGAGTGGATGAGGATCTGCAATGAAGTGTGTGGGTGTGTGTAAGAAGACATATCTATTTGAAAATGCAATAAGATTACATAAAGACAAAGATCACAAAATTTGCATGAAAAACGTCCAAATGTTCTTATTGAATGAACAATGTTTATGAATTATCAACTCTTAAAAAATGAACCATTGTGCCCCAGGTAAGACACAAGGTTTAAACTCATTGTTTTATTACATAACCAAAATCTTTTAAAAGCAATAAGACATGAATATAGCTATTACTCCTGACTAAAGCAGATAGGGAAAATGTCTTTTGCTTTCCAATTATCAAGTCCATCACCAATGGTAGGGAATATCCAACTGTTAAAGTCACAATCATTGTATGCATCCTCTATAGTATTAAATCTGTTGTTGTTGATACATAATGGGGATCTTCCAGCCTGAGCGTGATGAACGGCCCTTTGACCTTCTGCAGTATAGCCTAAACCAGACTTGTCAGATTTATATGGGATATCAGGAAGCTGACCCCAAATAGTACAACCACCTTCTTCTATACTAGCCTTGGCATCTTTCAAGGAAGCCATCTTGTGCGGAGTCTTGGTGATCTTTGGAATGGCGGAAACATCTTTAACAGTAACAGGGGAAATCACTTTAAAGGTCTGACAAGGAGTCTCAATAAATTCCCTGTCTATCTCCATGTATCAGAATGAATTCAGGTGGCTGACCATGTACTCCTCTTCTCCGCAGACAGTAACAACCTTTCCTTTTACCAGATATTTTAATTTCTAGTGCAAGGTAGAGGTGGCAGCACCTGCCCCATGGATCCAGGAGCGTCCCAATAGACAAGAATAAGCTGGTCGGATGTCCATTACATAAAAAGTGGACTCAAATACACGTGAACCCACTTTGATTGGTAGGTCCGCTTCTCTATGCACCATTCTTCTTGACCCGCCAAAGGCTCGAACCATGTTGTTACTGGGATTCAGCATGACCCCTTCACAATCCAGTTTTCCAAGAGCACCTTTCGGAAGAACATTCAGTGAAGAGCCAATATCAATTAACACATGAGCCAACGTAGTGCCCCTGCATTCAATGGAGACATACAAGGCGCTATTATGATTTCTCCCCTCCGGGGTCAGGTCAGCATTGGAGAAGCCTAATCTGTTATCAATTGTTAAACTTGCCACATAACTTCCAAATTCTTTAGGAACTTTACTAAAGCTTACACATGGGCTTCAGAACACAACAACAAAGATAACATGGAAATTTTAGATGGGGTCTGCCCCAACTGTTCCACAATTTTATAGTCGCTCTTGCGGATGATTTTTAAAACCTCTTCCAACTCTTGTCCAGAGGTGTGCTCGACCGTAGTTTTATTTGGTGCCTCCGTCTGGGTAGGCTCTATCATTGGCTCTTTACCTTGAGCCTTGGCAGTTGGGTTAGTAACTGTGACTTGAAAAGTGGGAGAGATTTCTGGGGGGAAAATCCTTCCGCTTCTAGTAATTTTGTTGGTCCCTATAATATTATCAATTTTAGGATCAGTTTATTCATCATCTTCATTAGATAACTCTTTTTTTATGCCGTGGTAATATACGTCAAACCCATAATTCCATGGAATAACCTTTTCCAAGGAATATGGGATGGGCCTAGGTGTTGTAATGTCAAAGGAGCAACTTTTAGATCAACGGTAATCCTTACAAGACCCTTGGAAGTGATCCTGAAAGGAGTACCGAATACGACAGAAAAGTCTTGGCACAAACTCTCATCAGATGGAACCTTCTCAATCAAAATTACATGTTCATCCATCAAGCGTTGAACGCCTTCCTTCAGTAACCCAAATCCATTGGGTTGGACTGCACATCAATAACATTCTTCAACATAACCCGGAAATAAACCGGCTTGTAACAAATTTCCTTTGATCGTCGAGAGAGGAGTAACACATCACTTACAGAGGTAACATACTGAACATATTTAATAACACTTATTCCCTTATCATGCTTGGGTATAGATGCAGTAATCACGTTCGAAGTCTCTGGAGGATCGAACTCAATTTCCTTATTAACAATCATATCTTGAATCTTGCTTTTCAGGGCCCAACAGTTGTTTGTGTCGTGCCCAGGATTGTTTGAATGATAGGTGTTGTACCCCAAAATTTTCCCTCTCCTTTCTCAAGGCATTTATCACAAAGGATTCTCAAAAATTTAAGCTTACACAAGTACAATTGGATTTTTCAGCATCAAGTTAAAGAGGAAACTGTTAAAAAAGGGGAAAAACAGATAAAAATAATCTTTTTGACAAATTAAAGAAAAAGCAAGTTTTCTTCGACTCACATCCTTCGATTGAACTTTTGGCCTTCTTCAATGCAAGCTTGGCTTGCATCCTTCGATTAGGGGTTGGCTCCTGACACACTGGCTTTGATTCGCAAGGCAGGTGCTTCTTGCATGCCACCTTCGATTGCATCTTTGGCCTCACATGGTTCACAATGCAAGGGATGCATATATGCTTGCTTCGATTGGATGTTTGATGCTTGCATGCTTGTATTGACTGGACAAATAATTTCCCACCATGCTAGCATGCACAAGGCCAAAGTCACCCTTTGAAACAACTTGTTGCAAGCTTCAACAGGGAAACACTTATCTTCAACTAGCTTCAATTCACAAGGAAAAAAGCCTCCTGATGATGTCCTTCAATTCAGGAGGCAAAGACCTCTTTTCTGGTCTCTTTCAGTTACACATTTTTCCTCTTGCAGGCCTCTTTCGTTTGGGGCATATGGCCCTCCTTTGTTGCAAGCTTCGATTGTGCCCTTTACCCTCTGCATGCATCCTTCATTTGGGGTGCGTGAATCCTTTAATACAAGAATCAAGACTCCCTTTAGGCCAGAATGCACAAGGCAAAAACTCCCCCATGGCTAGCATTCACAAGGAAATGGCGCCCACAACGTATTGGTTACTTTCACGCTAGTTTCGACTGGGCAGTATCCCCCTTGGAAATATTTTGCTTCAACACACAAACTCTACACTATGCCATTGTCTTGTGCGAAAGAAGTACCATGATGGCACATTCGAAGAACTTTCCAGATATACCAAGATGTACCAATCAAATGACATACTTTGGTGATCCATTCCAGGGGCATGTATTCGAACCATTCGAAGGAGCACATAAAAGGCCTAGTCGAAAGGCACCTATTTGGGCCCTTTCAAAGGATATCCATATGAGCCATTCGAAGGACACTTTGATTTGAAAATAAATGTTTTTGAGGAGTTTGGTCGAAGGATAGGGTTAGGGAGTCAAAACAAAAGGTTGAGATGTCCAAAGGTACTTGCTGACCAAAGTCCCATGCGCTGCCAAGTTCAGGCCTAATGCACTGGCCACAATGTTCCAAGACTGCTGCACAGCAGTCCTGAAACATTGCCCCATCCTTGCACCAAAATGGCATACAAACACTGCCCCTCGAAAGTTACAAAAAAAGTTTACTCGATTTGTTTAAAAATTTTTGTTTTCCCTCCTAAAACATCAGCCAAAATCTCTTATAAATATGAGCCTCCACCACACATCTTAGGGGCCCCTGGATAGTTGCAAGAAAACCCTTGTTGTGAGAAATTTCTCAAAACTCTCAAACATCCATCCAACATTTTTTTCAAATATTACTAACACTCCTAAAAAACTCAGCCCCCAACTACAATATAATAGCTTTTTGATTCACTCCCTTTGCTTGTTATAGAGATACCTTCGATTCACTCACATATCCTCCTTTGATTCAGTGACTACTTCAACAAAGTAGCAACTGGACTAGTCCCAGGATGGCCCCAACGAACTTCGATTCACCACCAAGGAAGACACTTGCAGTCTCCTTCGATTTAAGCGCTTCAAGAGGTAAGTTCTATTTAAACTTCGAACTATTTCATTTAAATATCATGTGTACATACCAATAAAGAGAAAATGTAGATATTTCATCTAGGGAGCTTGACCATGTTTTAACCTTCGATCCTGACTACCCATATATTGAAAATCTCAATCGTGACTAGTTAGGCTTTGGACTTTGAGACCCAATAATTTTGTCCTAACCCCTGGCCTGTAGCTTTCGTAAGTTACACTTGAATGTTGCATTTTAAAAGTTTAAAACAAGTTCTCTGTATCCTTCGATTGGCTAAGTACTCAAGCCTTTTGAATCTCAACCTGAGGGCCTAGCATTCCTGCAGTCGAAAGGAGGAGGAAAAGAACATAAACCTTTTGAGTAGGTAGGATGCTCTTAGTTGCTCGCTTGATCACAACAAAAACACTTTATACACCAACACTTTCATTTAAAACATTTTCAAAAGACAAATCTTTTTGTACGCGTTCTTATAGAAACGAGAACCATTACAAAGACACTTTTCAAAATACTTTCAAAACTCACACCACAAGCACATTTTAAAACAAAAGCAAGTGATCTAGAAAGAAACTAAGAGCCCATAGATAACTACGGATGAAAAGGGTGCTAACACCTTCCCTTTTCATAACCTACCCCCGAACTCAAGAAAATAATCTCAAAGGTATTTCCTGTTCTTTTCACCATTTCCTTATTGGATAAAATAAAAATCGGTGGTGACTCTTGCTATCCACAACAATTGCGATCAAACATAAAACACCCAAGTCAGTTCTCCCACCGTATTAAAGAATTGGCGACTCTGTTGGGATTATCTTAAAAGTGAGGTTACCTTAGGGCTAGATCACCTTTACTTGCTTTTCATTGTTTGACTTGTTTGCTTTACATTATGGTTTCTTGTTTGGGCTTGTTTTGATCCTCTACCCGGATCTGGGGCACCTTTTTAGGTAAGTAGCAATAAGTTGTGGAAACTGTGCGGGGTATACAGACATGGTCAAAGCAATAACTTTGTTAGTGTGACACATTTTTTGGTACTGGTATCCCTTGAGTAGTCAAGGAGAATACAAGGCCGCTGTGTGGTGTCATGAAGCACTAACTGACTTTAGAACCTTACTTGCACAACTTGGCCATTAGGAAGTAGTGAGGTAGCCGGCTTTGGTGTAGTACGGAGTTGGTTGATACTCGATACTACTCTCATTGAGATCGGACTTTTAGGATATTTCGGTCGCCAATAAAGAGGCTTGCGCTGAAATAATGCCCGATAAAGAAAGATCAGTGATATTGAGATTCCCTAGTGTGATCGATGGATCTGGAACTGACTGTTTAACGCTGGTTCGCGAAATGTCGCGGAAGCAAGAGTCGCCATCGTCTTTTATTTTCTCCAACATGGACAGGACAAAAGCACAGCAAAATTCCTTATGAGATAGTTTCTCGGCTCGGGAGGTAGATTTATAGAAAGGGAAGGTGTTAGCATCCTTTCTATCCATAGTTATCCATGGGCTCTTAGATACTTGCTTATTGTGTTTTCAAAAGTGTTTGCTTTTCAAGTGTGAGTGAATTTGAAAAAAGTTTCGTTTAAAAATTTCAGATTGACTCTTGTATCAGTCCTCAAGAGTATTTGAAAAATTGTTTTGAAAGCTTTTTGAAAAGTGTCGGTGTGAAAAGAGTTTTGTTTGTTTTTGAATAGAGCAAGTATCTATGAGTCATCTACCTACCCTAAGGAATTAGGCTGTGTAAATGTCCTTAAGGTAGTGCCATCCCACCATTGAGAGGTAGGTAGCACCACCGTTGGAGGTGTTCGGGTCAATTCGTTTTTAGGGACAGTGTGGTCACCAGAGCAACAGTAGGACACCTTAGAAGCTACCCTTATGCCATTGATCCTTTTTTAATTCTGAGGCGACCGTTTCGAGGCAACTGGATCATGTCATGGACATAAGGACTTACTAAAACGTCCTATACTCGACGACCACGTTTCGAGGGCAAGGCAACAGTGAGGCGTACCCTAAGAGTGGTGTGTGAATTTGTGTGTCGTTTTCATGTTATGTTTTATCTTGTACATGTATCATGGTGATCTACGCTTGTTTTTAATTTAGGCCATACATTCTTTCATGCAATTATAATTTAAAAGTGCGGAAATTTAAATACGGAAAGTAAAATCCTACGCTATTACAAGGCGCGGGTCTATACATCGCCAAAATACAAAGACCCGTTTTTTGATAAAGATGCGGAAAGTAAAGACGGAAAGATAAACCTAATTACTATTACATCTGAGAAACAGTTACATAATGATCGAAAGAAATAATGCGTGAAAAGAATTAAAATTAGGACGTCCGAGGGTTTTGACCCTTTGCATGAAATTAAATTAAATTAAAGTCCAATTAATTATTTAATTAAAGAAAAGAAAGTGTTTTAGTGTTTTTTGTATTTATGAAAAATAAAGAAAAAGAATTAAAAGGAAACCCTAAATCTAGATTATTTTAATTATGAATGAAAATATTAAAGTTAACCTAATTTACTAGTTAATTAATTTATTTACATGATTATTTACAAAATTAATGATAATTAATAATAATGATAAATAATGATGATTAATAATTTATTTAAGAAAAAGATGAAAATGTCAAAAAAACCTAATTCTAGATACTTTTTACTTATTAAGAAAAAGATTAAAGTTTAAAAACCTAAATTAAACTAAGTTAATTGTTAGAGTTTATTTACAAAAAATAGGTTAGTGATGAAATTAATAATAATTAAATATATTTGTATTTTTGATTTTTCTGTTTTTATTATAGAAAATTATTTTATGGTGAAAAAAACAATTAAAACAATTAAAAAAGAATTAGAAAAGAAAAGAAAATAAAATTAGAAAGGATGCAAACCAAGGGGAGTTTCAGGCCCAAGGGGAGGTTTTTTTGAACCGTCTGCATTCTTTGGTCATTGGATTGGGTTTCATGGCCATTTGTGTTCTGGCTGTTGGCCATTTGTGTTCTGGCCTCAACGTTCCTTAATCTTCTCAGGATGTCTGTCTCGCCATGTATTGGTGTCATGCATAAGTTGTTCTTTTGGCCATTTGGCTTTTAGCCATTTGGCTTTTGGCTTTTGGCTATTTGGCTTTTGGCCATTTGTGTTTTGGCCTTAATGTTCCTTAATGAACCTGCATGGGATCCTGTCTAAATCTGCAGTGTTGAATCTCATGAACACATTAAATAAAATCATAAAATGCAAATAAAGCCAATATATGAAGAAATTTAATGTTTAGGCACAATATGACATGTATGAATGATTATACCCTTTTGATCATGGAGATCAAATCAATCTTATCCTTACTAGAAAATTAGTGACATGAATGCTTTTATGCCTTTTGGATCATGGAGATCAAGTCAGCCTTACCCTTACTGAAGAAGTAGTGAGGTGTTGGTTTGTAACTGTGATGGCTTGTTTATAGTGAGAGAGGGATTTGTAATAAGGATATCAAGGTTTTAGGGTTCTTGAAAGAATTTGATATTCTAACAGTGTTGTGGCAAGGTTTTTTCTCTCTTTTTCTCCTCTCTGGTTTGTGTGAAAAGAAGGTGATTATATAATGGAAATTAGGGTAAAGAAAATGGGCTTTGAATGTGCAATTGGGCCTCCAATATTCACTAGAGTTCGTCACTTTCCAGGCTAAATCGCAGGGACTTAAGTGTAATTTTTGAAGTTGAAATGTGAAAACAAAATGTAGCCGACATCGATAACTAACACCTGTCTGAAAATCGGCTCAATCGGATAAACGGTGAATTAGTTATGAATTTTTGAAGTTTCAGCTCAGACAAACTTATTTTGGGCTCTAGTGTCGACTCTGACACGTTCTTCAATAAAAAACTGGTATTGATCGGAGCATAATCCGGTCTCTACTTTTGAAGCAAAGTTGTAGATCTATGAGTCAGGGACCTTGTGTAAAAATATGAGCCCAATCCGATAAAAATTGACCGAGTTATGAATTTTCGAAGTTTCGGCCCAGATGAAATAATATTCAGCATTTAGGATTTTCAGCGTGTCACGCACCCTGAGCAAAAAACGAAGGCCTTTTGAATACCGTTTGAACTCAATACCTTCTGTGAAAATGTAGCCAACTCAATTTGTGAAATTTTGGCGCTGGAACCAGCTCGATACGATGAAAATCGACCAAGTTATGATTTTCTGAACATGACGCAAATAAACTTCTGTCACAAATTTTCTGTATGAAAATACTTGATAAATCCACATTTTTGAAGACCTTCTGATCAAAATTGGCTTCCAGCCATGAGAGATGAAAACGTAGATAATGTCAAGACGGAATTTTGGCCACCGGAACGGGTTCAAAACGAGTCACGATCTTCAAGTTATGAATTTTTTAGCGCGTAAAAACTGCACTTTCAGCACACTTTTTTCACCATATTTCTTCGAGAAAACTCACACATTCGAATACCTTCTTTAAAGAATTGACTCTTGAGCCGAACCTGAATTTGAGAATACGTTATCAGAGACATTTAGGCGAAAGAACACCTGAATATGACACGCCGGGTTGGACTTGTGAATTTTTCTTGAAATATTTTGAGAAATATGGGAGGGCAAATTTTGGGGTACAACAGTTGCCCCTGTTCATTATTCTTAAACCTGAGGATGTAGATTGGCTTGCGTTCCTTTCGTGATCCGAAGGTGGAAGATGATTGAACACTAAAGTGCCCAAAAATTTGCACTCGCATGGTGTAGTATCAGCAATGTGATGTCGGGAATGGGCTTACAGATGCGATTTGGAAAGATAATTTTTAGGAGGATGGGCTTATAGATGCCATCTGGAAGTGTGACAGAACCTTGTCGGGAATGGGCTTATAGACGCCACCTAGGTGTCGATCGTGTAAGAGATTCCTTAGCGAGAACTTGGGTACCTGAGAAAGAAAAATAATTACCTGGCCTGTTACAGGAGTTGATCTTCAAACTCTTTACGTAGATGTGCCCTGGCTGGATACAGGAATCAAATCTTTAAACTCTTCAGACGTGCCCTGGCAGGATACAGGAATCGAGTCCGGAGAATATTAGTCGTCAACAGATACACCCTGGCAAGATACAGGAATCGGATCTTCGAACTCTTCAGACGTGCCCTGGCAAGATACAAGAATCGAGTCTGGTAATGTTAGTCGTCAACAGATACACCCTGGCGAGATACAGGAATCGGATCTTCGAACTCTTCAGACGTGCCCTGGCCGGATACAGGAATCGAGTCTGGAATTCAGAAAGGTTGGTGAGTTGTCTCTACTGACAGGTTATTTCCATGGACGGGTGGTCTTTATCGACGGGTGTCTATAACGACGAGTGTCTATAACGACGGGTGTCTATAACGACGAGTGTCTATAACGACGAGTGTCTATAACGACGAGTTTCTATAACGACGAGTGTCTATAACGACGAGTTTCTATGACGACGAGTGTCTATGACGACGAGTGTCTATGACGACGAGTGTCTATAACGACGAGTGTCTATAACGACGAGTGTCTATGACGACGAGTGTCTATAACGACGAGTTTCTATAACGACCAGTGTCTATAACGACGAGTGTCTATAACAACGAGTGTCTATGACGACGAGTGTCTATGACGACGAGTGTCTATAACGGCGAGTGTCTATGACGACGAGTGTCTATGATGACGGGTGTCTATAACGACGGGTGTCTATAACAACGGGTGTCTATAACGACGAGTGTCTATAACGACGAGTGTCTATAACGACGAGTGTCTATGACGACGAGTGTCTATGACGACGAGTGTCTATAATGACGAGTGTCTATAACGACGAGTGTCTATGACGACGAGTGTCTATAACGACGAGTGTCTATGACGACGAGTGTCTATGACGACGGGTGTCTATGACGACGGGTTGTCTTTAATGATTTTAGGAATTGATTTCAACTGGATTTGTATTCTTTAACTGGGTTGGTCTCTTTTGACTGTATTCGTCTACATAGATGATCATTTAACTGTATCCTTCCTGAAAGGTAAAGGTCAGTCATATGCAATGCATGATATGAATCAAGCAATGATGTTCTCAACACATGAGATTGTATGATATGATGCGTATATGCATGTATCATGATGTATAACAATGTGATGTTTATGAATGCATCTTCGTCTGGGAAAATAGATCCTTGACGGATGCCGGGAAGTCAAATCCTGGGCTGATGTTGAAGAGTGAGATTCTTCGTTTCCGTTGGGGATGATGATTGCAAGAATACTGGTAGGAGAAGATGACTTTGTTGGGGAATAAACTTAGCGAATAGATTACTCTGCGGGGAGGTAACTCTCTGGGGAAAGAGAGGTACTTTGCTGAGATTGATGAGGATAACTCTGCTAGGGGATACCGTTGATGTGCCCTGTTGGAAGTTTTGATGAACTCCGCTGGGGATAGGAAGACTTCACCGAGGACGATCTTTCCGTGGCCATTAGCTGAGGATAACCCAGTTATATCCTGGTGGGGAAATAACCTTTGAATAAAGCCGGGAGACGCGTTCGTGCTTTGCAGGTGACAAGCTTCCAGAATCTACTGGGGATAAGCTTTAAGACCTGTTGGGGAGATTGATTCCACTTTCCTGGGGAGACTTTTGAAATTGTACTGGGAAATGGCTCCACTGGATGTCCGGATTCCACCGGGGAACAATCTCATACCAAGACTGCCGGGGATGCTTGTTTAGGAACATTTGTATACTCCGCTAGGGAATGTTGAGATCTTCTGGAGGATACCCAACTTCCTTAAGACTGACAGTAAGCTAACTCTGCTTGGGGAGAGTGTTGCTGACTTGCTGGAGGTATTGTGCCTTCTCTGCTCGGGGGAGTATGGCTGAACCTTATCTCATTCTGTGGGGAATTAGGGTATCTTGGTCATTCTTCAGCTGAACTTGTCTTGGTACCTTGATGGACAGAGCAACTAGATCGCTTAGACAACTCTTTATTGCCCCAGTTTCAATGGGAGAAGGCACCTGTGGGGGTAATTGACAAATCTTCTGGTAGACAGGTGACGAGATGCCAGGATATAGTCGTACGCTTTGATCCCTAATTTTTGCCTGGACCGCCCTTTCGGGTTTGCAGTCCACCGGGATACCCTTTTTTTGCCCAAGCCGCCTTTTCAGGTTTTCGACTTGTCGGGTGTACAGATTTTTTCATTTCATCCCTTATTTTTCCCGAACCCTTTTGGTTCGCCGAGAAGCCCTTATTTTTGCCTAGGTGTGTCAACCTAGCGGGTCTTTGATTTTGCGTAGTATTTTTTCGACTATATCCATGCTCTCAGAGAGCAGGGAGTTGTCATTGTCAGTAGTATTGTGTTGCCGTACCACTAGAAGATGTCTGATCAGGCAAGATTCGTTGTCGGAATGCCCCAGGTGATCTAGATGGAGATTTGCCCCAAGCTGGTTGGCCTTTTGAGAGATTCTCCGAATCTTGACTTAACTGCCCCAAATGATGGACAATGATCATGCCATGCCCCTTGATTGGAAGTGTTTCTTCCACTGGAGGTGGCTCTTTTGTTGAGAGGACCTTCGTTCATCGGATATTCGTTGCGCAAAGTTCTCTGCTGTTCAAACAAATAATTATATGCAAACAATGTTATCTTAAGAATGCAAAGCTTATGTCTGTCTTGAAATTTTTGAAAATGCATTTTTCAATAAAAGCAAGTGAGTTTTTTTTTTGTAAACTGTGATGTCAACTCGTTATTTTACCGCAAGCCTTAAGGAGTCAGGATACCTTTCGTAATAGTTTGCTTTCGAACTAACCCATGCTTCAGCTAGGACTTTTAAGGGTTATAACGTGGCCTAGTTCACGGTTCAAGAAACAAAGGATAAAGACTCAAATTTATTTGTACCCACCCGTTCTTCGTGATGTTCTTCAATCCTAAACTCAGCTAATCGTGCGTTAGACCTTGTTGCGTCTTTGCTTTGATATACCAGTGATGGTTCAGATACTGACAGTTTATTTGGAATAGGCAGTCATTCCTTTTTTTGTTGAGGGTCTATAGGACCTCTTTCTTTTTCTTTCATTATCCCTGTTTTTTGCCTGAACTGTTTCTTTTTGGAATTACAGTCAGCGGGATGCCCCAGTTTTGTAAGTCTCCTTCATAGGTTTTGACTTAATGGGTTTTTATTTTGAGAAGTAATGACTGCCTGTCTGTATGATTGTTCGGAACCATCACTGTCTTTTGTTTTGTAAGGACCTCTTTGGTGCCATTCGTTATGCACTTGGATCAACTGAGAGACTACCCTGCCCCAGGTTATGATTAAGGGTTTTAAATTTTGAAAAGAAAAACTCCTACTTCTTTGGCTCAGAGGGGTTGACGAGGGATTATCTTCCTTATAACTCCAGTGTTTAGGAATTGAAACAATGCCTGTACCTCATCAGCGGGGTCTGTTCAAAAGCATACTGTAAAGATCGTGGTATTGTTTTCGTCATCCTCCCTCAAGAGGCTTAGAATTTTCAATCAAGAGTTGATCATCACAAAAATATGAAAACAGTTTGCCTATAGTGAATACGAAATAATTACTTCAAAACAGTCATGTGTAATGCATTAATGAAATAACCAAGTTTGACATGAAATAAAATGTTTGAACAATCAAAGAAAATTACAATCTGAACATTCAAATGAACAAAAGTTTCCAATCCTAGCCATGTTTTGACAAGGGAGCAGTGGTCACATTCGGAGTCTCTGGAGAGTCGAACTGGACTTCCTTCGCGTCGATCAGATCCTGAACCTTGTTTCTCAAAGTCCAACAATCATCTGTAGCATGCCCCGGGCTGTCAGAATGATAAGCGCAGCGAACGTTGGGGTTATACCTTGAAGGCGTCCTGTTGGGATTCTTTGGAGGGTCCATGAGAGTTACCAACTTGGTTTCCAGCAACTGTGGCAATATCTGTGACAAGGTCATGCCGAGGGGAGTGAATTGCCTTTTGGGTCTCTCTTCCCTTTGCTGATTGTGACGCTGAGGAGCGCCGGTCGGTTTTGCAATAACCACCGCGTTGACATCTTGGCGGTGTTCGGACCTATTCTGCCCTTTTGAGCCATAGACAACACTAGATTCTCTCTTGGATGGTTTCTTCTCAGTGTTCGAGGAGTCACCATTCTGTATTTTCCCCGACTTGATGCCAGCTTCTATTCTTTCCCCGGTCAAGATCAGATCTATAAACCCAACAGCAGAATTCCCAATCAGGTGGTTGAAGAATGGACCAGACAGGGTCCCCAAGAACATGTCGACGAGCTCGCGGTCAGTCAGAGGTGGTTGTACCCTTCCAGCAAGGTCCCTCCATTTTTGAGCATATTCTTTGAAACCTTCACCTGCACCCATAGACATTCCCTGAAGCTGAGTGCGCGTGGGAGCAAGGTCGGCATTGTACTGGTACTGCTTGTAGAATGCAGTGGCCAAACCCTCCCAGCTGCGGATGTTAGCTCCATTCAGTTGATAGAACCAGTCGAGTTAGGTTCCAGACAGACTATGCTGAAAGAAGTGAATCCATAAATTCTTGTCAGCCGTGTAGGGCTGGATCCTCCTTGTGTAAGACCTGAGATGTGGCTTAGGACAGGATGCCCCGTCGTACTTTGCAAAGGCAGGTACCTTGAATTTGTGCGGGATTACTACCTCAGAAGACCGACCTAGATCCTCGAAGTCCAGGCCGGGCACTTTTTGTATCTCCATGGCACTTAGCCGGTCTTCCAACTGTTTATACCTGTCCTCAGCTGGAGGGTACTGCTCATCATTGTAATCGGTCTCGTTGTCGGAGACCACTGGACTAGGAACCTCCCTTTCTTGGGGACTGTCTTTCCCAACAGATGGGGTAGTCTGCTCAACTTCATTTCGTGATCCATTCCCAGATTTGCGTCTAGGGTTGAACATCACCGTCCTCTTCTTCTTCTTTTTCGAAAGCAGGGTCTTCAGATCTTGTTGCCCCTGGGCCAAACTCATGATCAACTCTTGGAACTGGGCGTTCTGAGCCTGGAGAGCCTTGATGGATTGCTCAGTAGATGTTTCTGGATTCATGATGAGACTGCTGAAATAAACAACAAAGAAGGTAAGCAACCTGTAGAAAAAAGGGTACCTGTTATGCAATGATATGTATGTATGCATACAATGTTTTCAAGGATCTCGCGGGGTAGCAAGAAAATTGTTAGAATTTGAATTTTGTAGCTTGATGGAAGGAACTTCATGTTGTTGAGAGTCCTTCTTCAAGAGTCAAGGCTCACCATATCGAGTGGGTCATAGCCCCTGACAACCTTGGCTAGAGGAAAATAAATCCCCTTTGCCCCTTGCTATACAGTTTGATTCATCATGACCTGCATCACAGACCCTTGAGATCCTTGAAATGGATTAGTCCTTATGTAGGATGTATGCAATGGTATGATGGTATGATGTCATCTTATGCGTGGGGTGATATAAGTAACCCTGTTATGAGTTCAGATTAAGGACTGTAAACAAAACCTGCAAGAAACTCTAGTGTCAGATAACAAGCATGCAAGTAGTCAAGTACGAAAGCACACAAGTCACACCACAGCCCTTAGAGTTTAGGCCAGCATGGGGTCTGGGTATTACCCTCTTGAAGTTGGTTGGTTAAGACCTGTCCTATCAGAAGTAACCGGGTTCTAGAGTATCCCAATATCACTGACTACCCTCAATCGGTCATAACTCCAGCATCGCAATCTTTTCTTGCGGCCAGAACCATCGCGAGAGTTTAGCCTCAATGGGTGTAGCATACTGCTACTGTTCTATTGCCCAAGTTGGGTCATTTAAGGTTCTAAGGTCGGTTGGTGCTTAATGACTCCTCAGAAGACCCATATTCTCCTCGTTGCGACACAAGGGATATCGGTACAGACCAAGGCGCCACACCAACGTAGCCACTGCTTCACCCATGTCGGTCTACGCCGGACAGGTCTCTCACAGCTTATGCTACCTAACAGGGTATCCCCAGATCCGGGTTAGGATCTATGTATCTCCGATGCAGCCCACAATAATAAAGCAAACAAGCACAACAATTGAAAACACAAGTGATCTTAGTCCTAAGGTACACCTCACTTTTAAAGTTTCCCCAGCAGAGTCGCCAGTTCTGTGATCGGTGGATCTGGAACTGACTGTTTAACGCTGGTTCGCGAAATGTCGCGGAAGCAAGAGTCGCCATCGTCTTTTATTTTCTCCAACATGGATAGGACAAAAGCACAGCAAAATTCCTTATGAGATAGTTTCTCAGTTCGGGAGGTAGATTTATAGAAAGGGAAGGTGTTAGCACCCTTTCTATCCATGGTTATCCATGGGCTCTTAGATACTTGCTCATTGTGTTTTCAAAAGTGTTTACTTTTCAAGTGTGAGTGAGTTTGAAAAAAGTTTCGTTTAAAAATTTCAGATCGACTCTTGTATCAGTCCTCAAGAGTGTTTGAAAAATTGTTTTGAAAGCTTTTTGAAAAGTGTCGGTGTGAAAAGAGTTTTGTTTGTTTTTGAATAGAGCAAGTATCTATGAGTCATCTACCTACCCTAAGGAATTAGGCTGTGTAAATGTCCTTAAGGTAGTGCCATCCCACCATTGAGAGGTAGGTAGCACCACCGTTGGAGGTGTTCGGGTCAATTCGTTTTTAGGGACAGTGTGGTCACCAGAGCAACAGCAGGACACCTTAGAAGCTACCCTTATGCCATTGATCCTTTTTTTATTCTGAGGCAACCGTTTCGAGGCAACTGGATCATGTCATGGACATAAGGACTTACTAAAACGTCCTATACTCGACGACCACGTTTCGAGGGCAAGGCAACAGTGAGGCGTACCCTAAGAGTGGTGTGTGAATTTGTGTGTCGTTTTCATGTTATGTTTTATCTTGTACATGTATCATGGTGATCTACGCTTGTTTTTAATTTAGGCCATACATTCTTTCATGCAATTATAATTTAAAAGTGCAGAAATTTAAATGCGGAAAGTAAAATCCTACGCTATTACAAGGCGCGAGTCTATACATCGCCAAAATACAAAGACCCGTTTTTTGATAAAGATGCGGAAAGTAAAGACGGAAAGATAAACCTAATTACTATTACATCTGAGAAACAGTTACATAATGATCGAAAGAAATAATGCGTGAAAAGAATTAAAATTAGGACGTCCGAGGGTTTTGACCCTTTCCATGAAATTAAATTAAATTAAAGTCCAATTAATTATTTAATTAAAGAAAAGAAAGTGTTTTAGTGTTTTTTGTATTTATGAAAAATAAAGAAAAAGAATTAAAAGGAAACCCTAAATCTAGATTATTTTAATTATGAATGAAAATATTAAAGTTAACTTAATATACTAGTTAATTAATTTATTTACATATTTATTTACAAAATTAATGATAATTAATAATAATGATAAATAATGATGATTAATAATTTATTTAAGAAAAAGATGAAAATGTCAAAAAAACCTAATTCTAGATACTTTTTACTTATTAAGAAAAAGATTAAAGTTTAAAAATCTAAATTAAACTAAGTTAATTGTTAGAGTTTATTTACAAAAAATAGGTTAGTGATGAAATTAATAATAATTAAATATATTTGTATTTTTGATTTTTCTGTTTTTATTATAGAAAATTATTTTATGGTGAAAAAAACAATTAAAACAATTAAAAAAGAATTAGAAAAGAAAAGAAAATAAAATTAGAAAGGATGCAAACCAAGGGGGTTTCAGGCCCAAGGGGAGGTTTTTTTGAACGGTCTGCATTCTTTGGTCATTGGATTGTGTTTCATGGCCATTTGTGTTCTGGCTGTTGGCCATTTGTGTTCTGGCCTCAACGTTCCTTAATCTTCTCAGGATGTCTGTCTCGCCATGTATTGGTGTCATGCATAAGTTGTTCTTTTGGCCATTTGGCTTTTGGCCATTTGGCTTTTGGCTTTTGGCCATTTGGCTTTTGGCCATTTGTGTTTTAGCCTCAATGTTCCTTAATGAACCTGCATGGGATCCTGTCTAAATCTGCAGTGTTGAATCTCATGAACACATTAAATAAAATCATAAAATGCAAATAAAACCAATATATGAAGAAATTTAATGTTTAGGCACAATATGACATGTATAAATGATTATACCCTTTTGATCATGGAGATCAAATCAATCTTACCCTTACTGAAAAATTAGTGACATGAATGCTTTTATGCCTTTTGGATCATGGAGATCAAGCCAGCCTTACCCTTACTGAAGAAGTAGTGAGGTGTTGGTTTGTAACTGTGATGGCTTGTTTGTAGTGAGAGAGGGATTTGTAATAAGGATTTCAAGGTTTTAGGATTCTTGAAAGAATTTTATATTCTAACAGTGTTGTGGCAAGGTTTTTTCTCTCTTTTTCTCCTCTCTCGTTTGTGTGAAAAGAAGGTGATTATATAATGGAAATTAGGGTAAAGAAAATGGGCTTTGAATGTGCAATTGGGCCTCCAATATTCACTTGAGTTCGTCACTTTCTAGGCTAAATCGTAGGGACTTAAGTGTAATTTTTGAAGTTGAAATGTGAAAACAAAATGTAGCCGACATCGATAACTAACTTATGTCCGAAAATCGGCTCAATCGGATAAACGGTGAATTAGTTATGAATTTTTGAAGTTTCACCTCAGGCAAACTTATTTTGGGCTCCAGTGTCGACTCTGACACGTTCTTCAATAAAAAACTGGTATTGATCGGAGCATAATCCGGTCTCGACTTTTGAAGCAAAGTTGTAGATCTATGAGTCAGGGACCTTGTGTAAAAATATGAGCCCAATCCGATAAAAATTGACCTAGTTATGAATTTTCGAAGTTTCGGCCCAGATGAAATAATATTCAGCATTTAGGATTTTCAGCATGTCACGCACCCTGAGCAAACAACGAAGGCCTTTTGAATACCGTTTGAACTCAATACCTTCTGTGAAAATGTAGCCAACTCAATTTGTGAAATTTTGGCGCCGGAACCAGCTCGATACGATGAAAATCGACAAAGTTATGATTTTCTGAACATGACGCAAATAAACTTCTGTCACAAATTTTTTGTATGAAAATACTTGATAAATCCACATTTTTGAAGACCTTCTGATCGAAATTGGCTTCCAGCCGTGAGAGATGAAAACGTAGATAATGTCAAGACGGAATTTTGGCCACTGGAACGGGTTCAAAACAAGTCACTATTTTCAAGTTATGAATTTTTTAGCGCGTAAAAACTGCACTTTCAGCACACTTTTTTCACCATATTTCTTCGAGAAAACTCACACATTCGAATACCTTCTTTAAAGAATTGACTCTTGAGCCGAACCTGAATTTGAGAATACGTTATCAGATACATTTAGGCGAAAGAACACCTGAATATGACGCGCCGGGTTGGACTTGTGAATTTTTCTTGAAATATTTTGAGAAATATGGGAGGGCAAATTTTGGGGTACAACACCTAGAAACCGTTTACTTTCTTGAACAGATTGAACCAACTAAACTTCAAGAGGGTACTTACCTATGAACCTCATGCAAGCCTAAACCGAAGGTCTTGTTTGATTAACTTGTGCATATGCTTGTACATAACATCATGGCATCATACCATAACATTTTAGACTAACCATTTCAAGGATCTTGAGATTCTTCTTTGTTCTGTTTTGTAGGACATGACTCCCACTCGCAGGAATACAATCCTAGTCAATCTCATACGAGTACCTTTTCAGCTCAAATAAGTAGCATCAAGGGTCCCTGAGAATTCTCCATTCACCAAAAGACATGGACGACTTCTCAACCTGGTTACCTCAAGCTTTAATGAAGATATGATGAAGGTGCTTTTCTAGTTCTTCGACCCTTTGCACCATTGCTTTAACTTCCCTGATTACCAACTTGTTCCTACTATGGAAGAATTCTCTCAACTCTTGGTAATTCCTATTCTCAATCAATTACCTTTCAACGGTACTAAAAGAGATCCGAACCCTGAAGAGATTTCCTGAGCTTTACACTTACAACAATCCGATGTCATGGTTAACTTGGAAACAAGAAGTGGTGTCAAAGGGTTCCTAGCCAAGTTCCTGTTGGTAAAAGCCCAAGACTGTTGGAACACTCTGGATTTACAAGCCTTTTAAGAAATCTTGTCTCTTCTCAACTATGGGATGGTACTATTTCCTAATCCTGACCAACTTATCGATGTGAATGCAGTCAAAACTTTCATATCGCGCAATCCAGTGCCTACTTTGTTGGGAGATATTCTGCATTCTCTCCACTCTCGCACCATGAAGAGAAGAGGATCCCTCATGTGTTGCACTCCTCTGTTGGCTAGGTGGTTTGTTTCACACCTGCCCCGGTCCGTTATGAAGAGTGAGCAAGGTTTGAGATGGTCCAATAGGTTGTTGTCACTCAGACATTTGGATATCCACTGGTGTTCTCGATCCTTGGAAGACATTACTATCATCGACCATTATGGGGAATTCACTAATGTCCCTTTGCTTGGCATTAGGGGAGGTATCACTTATAACCCTTGCTTAGCCTTCTGACAGTTTGGGTATGCACGAAGAAATGGTCCTCATGATACGCTCATCCAAGGTGTAGTGTTTGATTACGAGATCGAAAACCAAGGCTACCGTCAAAGGTTTATACGATCTTGGAGGATGGTAAACAAAGTGGATAGTAAGACATGGGGATACAAAAATTATGTTCCCCTTGAGCCTTTCCTTAGGTGGGTACGAGCTCGTGCTCAGAGTCTCGTAATGCCTTACCCCTCCATCCTACCTATTATCATGGAGCCTGTTGTTGAAGGAGATGTTCTGTATACTGTCCTTTATCCCAACATGCCTACCTCTCTTGAAGACTTGCAAAAGGATTGGATTCAGCTAAAAGAAGAGAGAGACACCTTCAAAGCCCAATTCCACGCCAGTGAGAAGAAGGTTCTGGATCTCACGAAGCAGCTTTATGAAGAGCAAAGTTTGAACGCCTATATTGCACCGAAAAGGATACGTTTGACCTTTTTGTCTTAGGAGTTTTATTATATTTCTTCCATTGTAAGCCCCGAGAGGCATGATGTAATCAACTTTGATTTATTAATACAATGCGTGTTTCGTTTTGTCTAAGCAAATTTAAATCTCCTAGTTTCCTTGAAATCGTTTTCATATGCATTCTCATTCATCATGACACGAATAGGTTTTTCACAACAGGTCTCCTTATCTTTCTACTATTTATTTCAGTGATATGGATATTGAACAGACATTAAAGGATCTTCAAGCGCAAAATGCTCAATTCCAACAGATGTTCTTGTCTCTGGTTAAAGGACAAGAGGACCTGAAATCTCTTATGATTAAAGATAAGAAGAAAAAGGCGAAGAAACCAGTCGGCATTCTGAATTTGGGAAGAAGGTTCAGAGGACCAGCCAAGCAAACTCTAGATTTCACAACCTCGTCGAGTGAAGGAGACAATCAAGAAGGAAATAACAAGGAAGGAGATGACAACCCAGAGTCTGAATAAGAAGAAGCAGACTACTATGAAGAACAGTATCCTCCTGCTGATGATAAATACAAACAGCTAGAGGATCGTCTCCATGCTATAGAGATCCAGAGGCTACCCGGGCTGGATTTTGAAGAGCTAGGATTGGTCCCAGAGGTGGTCATCCCGCAGAAATTCAAGGTCCCCACATTTGCTAAATATGACGGTGTCTCTTGTCCTAAGTTTCATTTAAGGTCATACGTCAGGAAGATTCAACCTCATACTGCCGATAGGAACCTATGGGTACATTTCTTCCAAGAAAGTTTGTCCAGGACGTAGTTGGATTAATTCTATCAGTCAGAAGGAACCAATATTCGCAATTGGGAAGATTCGGCTGCTGCTTTTTACAAGCAATACCAGTATAATGCTGATCTAGCTCTAACTCGAACATAAATTGAGGGATCTCGCAGGAAGAGTCCGTCCACCTTTATCTGATAGAGAGTTGGTGAACAAGTTTTTGGGATCGTTGTCTGGTCCATTCATCAACCATCTGATCGGAAGCTCTTTGACTGGATTTACTAAACTGATCATGACTGGTGAGCGGGTAGAAGCCGATATTAAGAGTGGCAAGATTCAAATGGATGCATCCTCAATCACGATTAGAAAGAAGGAGATCAGTGTTGCTTATGGCCACAGGAATCAAAATAAAATTAAACATCGTCCAACGGTAGGGGCTGTTATGATCTCCAATCCTATATTGAATCAACAACGAAACCATCAACGCAGGCTAAAAGCGCCCATAAGACGATTCACCCAGATCAACATGACCTTGTCCTAGGTTTTTCCACATCTATTGACGTCCAATTTGGTGACTCTAAAGGAAGCTCCAAAGAACCCCAATACTCCTTCTCCCTGATACAACCCGAATGCTCGATGTGCTTATCATTATGAAAGTCCGGGGCATGATACAAATGATTGTGGGGCCTTGAAAAATAAGGTACAAGACCTTATCTAGGCGAAAGAGATTGAGTTTGACCCCCGAGAAACACCTAACGTAATAACGGCGCCAATGCCCAAACATGGTTAAGGGGTCAATGTTGTTGATGATGACTGTTTTGTTTTCTCTGTGGATGAATTAACTACTCCCCTTTTGATTTTTAAATGGAATCTATTGCAGACCAATTTATTTTCGGGCTGTGATGAAAGTTGTCACTTATGTATGTCTCTACCAGATGGCTATTTGTTACTGAAGATGGGCGTCCATCGCCTGATGGTTAACAAATAAATCTTGTTCGAGAAAGTCCCTCTTGCTAGAAATTCATGTGAAGACGTTTCAATAATCACCATTTCCCACAATCCTCCCAGGGTCTCCACCAAAAGACCCGTCAGGATTACACTTGTTCCATAGTTTGCTCCCCTAATCATCACCATGTCGGGGACAATACCATATTCTTCGGATAAAGTTGTTCCCTGGAACTATGAGGCTGACGTCTATTACCATGGCGTCAAGCAAGATCTATTAGCTATCAAAGACAAAGTTGCTGAAGGTATTGGTCCTGACGTCGACAATATCGTTGGAACCAGTAAGATAACAAGAAGTGGAAGGGTTTTCTCCACCGAGATCTCTCCAATGACCATTTCTACTCCTGTAATTATTCTCGCTACTGCTCCTGTCAGTATTCCCAATGTTACTACTATTGTTAGTCCTGATGTTATCCCTGCTACCCAGTCGGCCGAGACACGGGGAAAAGAGGTATTGGTTGAGCCTGTCCAGACGAAGGCACATCCAGAACTCATCCCTGAGGCTTCTAGGAAGGAGATGGAAGAGATATTAAAGATAATCAAGAAAAGTGATTACAACATCGTGGAGCAGTTGGGGAACACCCCCTCAAAAATATCAATGATGGCCTTACTTTTATGCTCTGAGGCCCACGCTAAAGCCTTAGTGAAATTTCTGAAGACCTCCCACGTGTCCCAAGACACCTCCATTGATCAATTCGAGAATTGTGTGGCCAGTCTAACTGTGATAATGGACTGTGTTTTTCTGACGTTGATTTAACTCCCAATGGAAGGAAACACAATGATGCCTTGCATGTCTCTATTGAGTGCATGGGTACTACATTAGCCCATGTTCTGGTGGATACAGGTTCGTCGATGAATGTTTTATCCAAGAATACTCTTGACTGGTTAGATTGCGAAGGACTCACATTGATGCCCAGAAACATTATGGTGAGAGCCTTCAATGGCTCTAAAAGAACGATGCACGGGGAGGTGGACATCCCTATCAAAGTTGGAACTCAGACTTTTGATTCAACCTTCTATGTGATGGATATTCGTCCATCCTATTCCTGTCTATTGGGTCGACCCTAGATCCATGGGGATGGTGCTATCACTTCTACCCTACATCAGATGATGAAGTACCCAGTCAAGGGAAAAATTATCACAGTCCATGGGTAGGAGGAATACATGGTTAGCCACCTAGACTCTTTCAGGTATGTTGAAATGGACGGCGAGTTCATTGAGACCCAATGTCAGAATTTTGTGGAGGTTCCACAGACGGTTGCTGCGACCAAGACTGCTACCAAGGCTCTGAAGATTACCAGACCTCCATTGAAAATGGCTTCTCTGAAGGATGCTAGAGCAATAGTTGAGGAGGGTGGATGCACCATATGGGGTCAACCTCTGGATATTCCCTACAAATATAACAAATTTGGTTTGGGTTTTACTTCAGTGGCCCAAAGAGTTGTTCGGCGTACTCGTGCTAGGGGACCACCATTACACATCATCAATCAGGGAGTCAATGCATTGGAAGACAGTGATAGAAGCTGTGACATGGACGAGTGGATTTTTCCAACCATCGTCGGAGGACTCAACAATTGGGAGGCCAAAGATTTTGTTCCTATTACTTTTATTCAAGAGTAATTGTCTTTTAAAATTTTCGGACTTGTAATATTTAAACAATTTAGACTTTAAAACCTTGTGTCTTACCCGAGGAGCAATGGTCCATTTGTGAGGGTTGTTACTTCATCTTCATACATCATTAATAAATCATGGGACGTTTTTGCATGAAAATTTTACGCTCTTTGTTTTCTTTTTCTGCTTTTTATTTTATCAAAGATAGCTATGCTCTTACACATACTCACATATCAAAATGCAGATCCACATCCACTCAGGATCCCATTGGTAACGGTTCTGCTATCACCTATTATGACTTTGAAAATCCGATATACCAAGCCAGGGACGAAGGTGAGGAAGATTGTGAGATACCAGGGGAACTTGCCAAATTATTAAAACAAGAAGAAAGGACAATACAACCCCACAGAGAGCCGGTTGAAACAATTAACTTAGGTACTGAAGAGGATGAGTAAGAAGTCAAGATAGGTGCCAGTCTGGAGCATAGCGTCAAGAAGAGTTTAACTCGGATACTACATGACTATGTTGAGGTCTTTTCCTGGTTATACGAAGACATGCCAGGACTCGACACTGATATTATGCTCTATCATCTGCAGACAAAAGAAGACTGCCCTCTAGTGAAACAAAAGGTTCATCGTATGCGGCCAGGAATGTCAAAAAAAAATCAAGACCGAAGTCATAAAGCAGTTCAACGCCGGATTCTTCGTTGTCACCTCCTATCCATAATGGGTTGCCAATGTTGTTCCGGTACCTAAGAAGGACGGTAAGGTACGTATGTGTGTGGATTATAGAGACCTAAATAGGGCAAGCCCCAAGGATGACTTCCCGCTTCCCCACATTGATATTCTGGTTAACAACACCGCACAACATAAAGTATTCTCCTTCATGGATGGTTTCTCCGGATACAATCAAATCAAAATGGCACCTGAGGACATGGAAAAAACAATCTTTGTCACACAATGGGGCACTTTCTGTTACAAAGTTATGCCATTTGGGCTGAAGAACGCTGGGGAAACCTATCAGCTTGCCATGGTAGCTTTGTTTCACGATATGATCCATCAAGAGATAGAGGTCTACGTGGATGATATGATAGCCAGATCTCAAACTGAAGAGGAACACCTGGACCACATGCATAAGCTTTTTGAAATACTGAAGAAATACAAACTAAGGCTGAACCTAAATAAATGCACTTTTGGAGTAAGATCTAGTAAACTCTTAGGCTAAGTTGTCAGCGGTAAAGGTATTGAAGTGGACCCTTCAAAGGTAAAAGCAATACAAGAAATGCCTGCTCCTCTCACCGAGAAGGAAGTTAGGGGATTCTTAGGACGGCTAAACTACATCGCCATATTCATTTCCCATTTGACCGCTATTGTGAACCAATCTTCAAATTACTAAAGAAAGATCAAGTGGTGGAATGGAATGACGACTGCCAGGATGCCTTTGTTAGGATCAAGGAGTACCTTCAAGAGCCTCCAATTTTGATGCCTCCAGTTGAGGCAAGACCTTTGATCATGTACCTAACAGTTTTGGAAAATTCAATGGGGTGTGTGCTGGGGCAGCATGACGAGTCTGGCCGAAAAGAGCATGCAATATACTACCTGAGAAAAAAGTTTACCGACTGTGAAACCAGATATTCACTGCTCGAGAAAACTTGCTGCGCTCTGGCATGGGTTGCTCGCCGACTAAGACAATATATGCTGACTCACACTACGTTATTGATATCCAAGATGGATCCTATTAAATACATATTCGAGAAGCCTGCCCTCTCTGGAAGAATAGCAAGATGGCAGATGGTCCTGGCCGAATACGAAATTCAGTACACTACCCAAAAAGCAATAAAGGGGAGTGTACTAGCTGATCATTTGGTTCATCAGGTTATTGATGACTATCAATCCATGAATTTCAAATTGCCGGACGAAGACATCATGTTGGTAAATGATTATGAAGAACTCGGACCGTATGACGGACCTGAACAAGGATCCCGATGGACCATGGTTTTTTACAGAGCTTCCAATGCACTCGGCAACGGCATCGGCTCTGTGATCATATCCCCTGAAGGTTGTCATACTCCTTTCATTGCCAGGTTGTGTTTCAATTGTACCAATAATATGGCTAAATATGAAGCTTGCATTATAGGTCTTAAAGCTGCCATAGATTTGGGGATCAAATCCTTAAGTGTATTTGGAGACTCAGCCTTAGTAATCATTCAGATCAAAGGATAATGGGACACGAAGCATCCTAATCTCATCCCTTACAAAGAACATATGTTGACACTGATCCCACATTTTGAGGAAATTACCTTTGAGCATTTTCCACGAGAGAAAAATCAACTAGCGGACGCGCTAGCCACTATGTCATCCATGTTCAAAATCAAGTGGGATAATGAGGCTCCTCAGATCACTATTGAGAGGATGGACGAACCAACATACTGTCACAAGATTGATACTGAAGAAGTAATGGACAAACCTTGGTTCCATGAAATTAAAATATATCTCGAGGCCCAAGAATATCCTGATGGAGCTTCAGTCAATGACAAGAAGTTCCTAAGAAGGTTCTCTGCTAAATTCTTCCTCAGTAACCGAATCCTCTATAAGCGCAACCACGACTCTACTTTTCTTCGATGCATAAACAAGAGTGAGGAAGAAAATATCATGGCTGATTTACACGAATGTACCTTTGGAACCCATTCTAGTGGGAACACAATGGCTAAAAAGATCCTACAGACAGGATACTACTGGTCCACCATAGAAGTGAACTGTTATCAGCATTCATGGACTTGTCACAAGTGTCAGATCTATGATGACAAAATACATGTGCCTCCGTTTCCTCTAAACGTCCTGACTACTCCTTGGTCATTCGCAATATGGGGCATTGACATGATTGGAGAGATCATACCTATAGCTTTTAATGGGCACCGCTTCATCTTGGTTGCCATTGATTACTTCACGAAGTGGGTCGAGGAAGCTTCATTTGCTTCTGTTACTAAGAACTTTGTGGCCCGATTCATCAGATAGAATCTTATTTGTCGGTATGGTATTCTGGAGAGAATCATTACAGATAATGGTACCAATCTCAACAATACTATGATCACCGAACCGTGCGCATAATTCAAGATTCAACATCATAACTCTTCTCCTTACCGGCCGATGATGAATGGCGCTGTAGAAGCCGCTAATAAAAACATCAAGAAGATCATACAAAATATGATAGTGACCTATAAGGACTGGCATGAGATGTTACCATTTTCTCTCTATGGTTACCGTACCATGGCGCGCACATCAACATGGGCAACTCCCTTCTCTTTGGTATATGGTATGGAAGTTGTCCTACCAATTAAAGTCTAGATACCTACTTTGAGAATCATGAGGGATGTAGAGTTTAATGAAGATGAATGGATTCAAACTCGAATTGACCAATTGAACTTGATTGATGAGAAGAGGCTTACGGCTGTCTGTCATGGCCAGGTGTACCAAAAACGTATGATTAAAGCATTTAACAAGAAGGTCAGACGTCAGGTATATCAGGTTGGTGACTTGGTGTGATACGGTGGGAGAACTGACTTGAGGTTTTGCATTTGTTTTCTCACTTGTTCGGTTTAGCAAGAGTCGCCACCGACTTTTTATTTTATCCAAAGGAAAGGTCAAAAAGCACAGGAAAGACTTTTGAGATGTTTTCTTGGGTTCGGGGGGTAGATTATGAAAAGGGAAGGTGCTAGCACCCTTTTCATCCATGGTTATCCATGGGCTCTTAGTTACTTGTTTTAGATCACTGGCCTTTGCTTTTCAACTGTTTGAAATGGTGCTTTGTGTGTGGTTTTTGAAAATGCTTTTAAAAAGAAGCCTTGTCTAGGCAACCTTTGTAATGATTCTTGTTTGAATATATACAAAGGTGTGTGTCTTTTTGAAAAGATATTTCAATGTTTTGAAAGTTGTTTTGAAATTGTTTTGAAGTTGTATTGTGAAGTGTGTCTGAAAATGGCAAGGATGTTTTGCAAGATTTTTGATCAAGTAACTAAGAGTTGTCTACCCTATTTTACTCAAAGATCATTCTTATGTTTTTAACCCTTTTTAACAGTGTTGTTTCACCATTGTGTTTGATGAACAACCTTGTGTTAGTATGTTAAACGGGACAGGCGCGGGACATCGTATACAATTATTGAAAGCAACTTGTGAGACGCTCTAGCAATTTTGTAAGGGACGAGATCGTCTTATCGAAGGCAACGTCGAGGGTCATCGAGGGACTACGATCTTTGTTTATTGAAGGGGCATTTGCTAGAGTGTCTCATACTCGAGGGACACGATTGTATTTTCCGAGGCAACAAGCGAGGTTACTCTAGAGGTGCAAGTGTGAATTGTGTATTGATTTTCATGCATTTATCTTGTATTAGGTCATCTAGCGATTGATTTTGAATCTTCGCATACAAACCCTAATTACTATACAGTAGATTGAAAGCGATAAATTGCGGGAATTTAAAGTCTAAGTATTCCAAATAAGTATTCGGGGATGGGGGTACAAATTATTTACAAATGGGGATGAGTCTTATCGTAACAATAATGTCCAAATATATATTACAACCAAATTGAACTGTCGCATTTTCAATGTAAAAATTGTAACAAAGTATAAGATAAAGAAAATCAAAAAAATATGAGATGCATGTATTTATTTACAAATAAACAGATAAAATTTAACCTAATAAAGATTAAGTATTTATTATTTTTATTGTGTTTTATATTTTTTAGGAACTTATATAAAAAGATTAGTTAAACAAAAATTCTAGTATTTTTTGTATTTAATTAAATATACAAATATTAAAGAAAATTATATCAAAACAAACTTTAATCTATTATTGGTTTTCTTTATTATTAACAAAACAAATTTTTTAGAGTGAAAATAATAAAAAAAAGTATTGGTTTAAAGAAAGAAAGTAATTTAATTAAGATGATATTAGTAAAGAAAAGGAAGAGTACTTAGTTTGAAAATTGAAAAGAGAAAGATGATGGGCCTAGGATTATGGCCCAAAAATAAAAAGAAGGAGAACAAGAATCAAGGGGGGTATAGGCGCTAGTCAGCGTTTGGGCTTAAGCAAATTGTATGGGGCAAAGGCCCAAAATGAATGTTGAACAAATTTGTTAGGGTTGATGTTTCATGTACTCAGAATTAGGGTTTGTAGTTTTCGTACACAGCGGCGCCTCCTCTCATCTTCTTCGTTTCTCTTCGTCTTTCTTAAGCGAAGCTTTGATTCTTCCTCCAACCTCTAAGCTGCCAGAGCGTTGCCTCCCACTTCTCTCGTATTCACAGCAGTCCACGTTCTTTGTGCTCGAACGGTACAAATTGCTTCAGTTGCGTTTTAAGATTTTTTACAAATATGTTTTCGTTTCGCTTGATTGTTATATGCATGTTTAATCTTTGGCCTTTTCTATGTTTACATGTAATAAGGGTTTGAGAGACGTACCTTGAACGTCTTGCTTCTGAAACGATGGAGGGAGAGGGACGTGAGACTGGTGGCGCTTCTTGGTAGCCAGGCGGGGGGAGAGCATGATGGTTACGCTTCTGGCTTCTGGTACTTTTCTGTATATTGATGATGAATATGAAATTGTTTGTTTCTGATTTTTTTGTTGGTGATGTTTGATGATGATTTTGTTCTGAAAACCCTATGTTGTTTGGACTTTCATTGATGTTTGATGATGATTTTATTCTGAGAACCCTATGTCGTTTTGCTTCTAAGATTCTTCCTCTTTCTTTTGGGTTATTTGATATCAATGATGATAATGTTCTGAGATTTGTCTCTTTATTTGTTGTTTTGATTTGAGTTGATGATGAAAATGTATTCTGAACTTTATCTACTTCTGAATCTTTTCCTTTCTCGTTGCTTAATGTCACTGATTCTGAATGCTCTTCCTCTCTCCTTGTGGGTTATTTGATGTTTGATGATGAAGATATATTCTGAAAACTAGCTATTGTTGTTGTTCTTCATGTTGTTTGAAACTTTTTGGTGATAGTTTTGGTTGGGTTTTTTGAGCAAGTTGCAGTTTTTGCTTGGACTGTATGTTTGCTTGAGCTATACAGGTTATGCAATGCAAGTTTGTTGTGTTTAGGCTTGTAGTTTGGGCAGGCTGTGACTAAGTTGCAGTTTGTGGCTTGAACTGTAGGTTTTTTGTTTGGCCTGTGTGCTTAGCAGGTTTGCTTGAGTATGGTAAACAGGTTTCTTATGCAGTTTGATTTGTTGGTGAATAAGTTTGTGGTTTTGGTTTTTTGACTTGCAGTTTGGAGGTTATGCAGGTTTGACCACACTTTATGCAGGGTGCCTTGATAGCAGGTTGGTTGTATTGAGATGCAGTTTTTACAGGTTTGTTGAGCTTTGGACAAGTTTGGAAACAGGCTTGTGGTGAGTTGTAGTTCTGCAAGCAAGTTGGTGGTTTTGAGAGGCAGGCTTGCTGTTGGTTTTGTGCTTGCAAGTTTTTGACTTGCAGGTTGTTGAGTTTTGTGTTTTTTTGAAGCAGGCTTCAGGTTTGTTGTGTAGTTGGGCAGGTTGTGGCCAAGTTGCAGTTTGTGGCTTGAACTGTAAGTTTTTCTTGAGATGCAGTATTGCAGATTTGTGAGTTTGGCTTGCAGGTTTGTTATGTTTACTGCAATGCAAGTTTGTGGGCTCTATGTCCTCTCCCTTGGACTGTTATACAGGCTTGCTCTTTTTTATCTTTTGTGTTTCTCTTATCACTTGAAAAAAACCTGCCTTTTGCCAAAACTGTAAACTTTTTTCTAAGATTCTCTCTTTCTCTCTCTTCATAAGCATTTTTAATTGCTTATTATATTATAATTCTGAAAAGATGCTGGCCAGAAAATGATGAGGGCTAGGACAAGCTCTCTTGCTTGTAACTTTGGTTTATCTCTGCATTGTGTACTTGTTTCCATATTTCCTGCATTGTACACTTTCTTTGACAGCTTTGCAACTTTCTGCTTTGTATACTTCTGCATTGTACTTGCTGTGACAGTTTGGCAACTCAGTTTGACATTTGGTTAATGCATTTGAAACTCAGTTTGCAGTTCAGTTTACTTGGTTAATGCAGCTTTGTACCTTTGTATTTGAACCATGTTTTTGCATCTAGTTTGACATGCTTGCATTTTATATATTTTATTTTTCTCTCCGTGAACTGAGAAGAGAAATCTTCTTGTGATTTGCATAGAGGAAAATGAAACATGATTAACATAGCATTTCTGATTCCGGCCGGCAAACTTTAATGATGATTTTTCTTTTTATCTGCTTCTGCTTGAAAATTCTTATACTAATTTCTTTTTCTTTGTCTTTTGCAGGTAAGTACCAGTTGGATAATAGAGGACGCAGTAAAAGTCAAAGATCTCAAGAGATTAGGCTTACATTTTTTTTTTCATTTATTGTAAACAAATATTATTGTAAATACTGTAAGTTGTAAATTTACAATATTCAAATAAAATTTGTAACAACATTTGAAATAAATAAATAAAAAAGTCTTTGTCAAATATCTTCCAACTTTTCCTTGCATTGTTTATTTAATTATTTAAAATTCTCAAACCAAAATAATTGGAACTGTATCCCAATAATTTTAATCCAGATAAAATAAATAACCAACAAACTTTGCAGTCTCGCAACCTTGCATCAATCACAATACGCGTAGTATTCCAATTAACATATGCGTTGTACAGTTAAACAAACAAGCATTCCATAAACCTTTCACTCCACTGATCAAACAAATGCCTTAATGTTCCAAACAAAAGTCTCAGCTCTTATCCCAGATAATTAGGTCTTGAGAAAAAACCAGTAATCTTGAACAAGCGTGAAAATAAAATAACAGTTAACTGAATTTCTGAGGATTCAGTTTCTTCTGAGAAATGCGAGCGCAAACCCTAATCTTAGATTACTGCCAAAGAAAGATCTATCTGGTCGATTCTTGAGTCAACCTTAACAAATCAGTGAAAACCCTAATTCTGGATTGACTGATAAAGAAAAGTCCGTTTGACCAATTCTTGAGCCAATCTCAACAAAATCAGTGGAAACCCTAATTCTGGATTAACTGATAAAGAAAAGTCTGTTTGACCGATTCTTGAGCCGATCTGAAAAATCAGAGAAAACCCTGGGGTTGAGATTTCTTGTGAAAAAGGGAGGGAAATTTTGGGGTACAACACTTGGTAATCAAGCGTATCATATTGCCACAAGGTGATCCCAGGGGAAAATGGACTCCTACATATGAAGGACCATTTGTGATCAAAAACATATTTTCTAGTGGGCCATGATCTTAACCACTATGGACGGTGACGACCTTCCACACCCTATAAATGCGGACATAGTTAAACGATACTACGCATGAAAAATACCCGCTAGGTTGACTGGCCTTGGCAAAAATTAGTGATATACAAAAAAAATGTGTACACCCAACAAGCTGAAAACCTGAAAAGGCGGCTTGAGCAAAAAAGGGTATCCCGATGGACTGAAAACCCAAAAGGGCGGTCCAGGAAAAAGTTAGGGATTTAAAGCGTATGACTATGTCCCGTTGAATCACCTTACATCCAACCTTCAGTATCAATTGTCAAAATCAAATGGTACTAATCAAGCCAAACAACTTCGGACAAAGCAGCAAGTGGATGAGACGCTCAGAGACATGAAAGTTATAGCAGAATGGGAACCCCATGGGATTATTTCATATAGCTGTATTTCTTTGTATTAGTTTTCATTCTTTCAACAACATTCTCTTACTAGGATGTTCGTCTCTTTGTACAAAAATGCTTATTCAAGTTAATACAAAGCTATTCCTTTAAAAGTGCAAAACTATCTATTTTTCTTTTACTTTCCTGTTTTGTTTGCAAAAACCTCCAGTGATTATTTTTAAACGTATGCATTTGAATGTAATTACTGTTTACAAATGAGCGTATAAAAAAGGGAACAAAAAATAGAAAGACAATTACTAATGACTTTAAGAAACATGATAATATCTATAGGCCATTCCATAAAATCCCCGCAGGTACTTTCTCCAGCAGGAGCAGAGGCAGAAACATCCTACTACATAATCACCATCGCATCTCCAGTATGTAGACTAATGGTATCAGGTGCTCTCATATCCCCGACAGAGAAAAATTTCCAATTACCACTCCAAAGATTCCCCAATGAAAGTCGCCCAGCTTCTCAGGATTCCCAAGCAGGATTTCACAAAGCCCACAAGTAATGCACGACATTTCCCTTCCCCAAATAGAGTTTATTTATCTAATAATGGAGACCCATCTATTAACACTTCAACTTTAACAAAATATGAAGACTTACACTCCTCATTCCCAACAACAGTCAGGGATTTATTTTCCCCAGTCCAACAACATTGCAGCAGAACAACTAATATGTTCATACATTACATTCATACATCATAACATCGACAATGCAAATGCATATATATATTGCAATCTCATTTATTTTTGAGAAACATCATTACACCATGCATTTCATGCATCATGGCATTGCATACAACTAACTCTTTACCTTTTCAGGAAAGATCAATCAATAGAAAATTATCATCAACAAATTTTTGACAAGATAGGACTACTATCTGTGAACAAATTCCCGAAATAGGACGGGATGAATATCTACATGAAGAATACTTCCTTCAGACCTCTACTGGTTCAGTTTAAATTGATCAATGATTTATCCTAATTCCTTTCTGGTAGACACTTTATCTGGTTCAGATAAATCGCTCCAAAGATTTATCCAGATTCTTCCTAAATAAAGAAAATTTAAGACCCCTATTGGTTCAGTTTAAATTGATCAATGGTTTATCCTAATTTCTTTCTGGTAGAAACTTTCTCTAGTTCAGATAAATCTCTCCAAAGATTTATCCTGATTCTTTCCAGTTAAAGAACTTTCAAGATATCTGCTGGTTTAGTTTAAATCGATCAATGGTTTATCCTGATTCCTTTCCGGTAGACACTTTCTCTGGTTCAGATAAATCGCTCCAAAGATTTATCCTGATTCTTTCCAGTTAAAGATCTTTCAAGATCTCTGTTGGTTCAGTTTAAATCGTTTAATGGTTTATCCTGATTCCTTTCTGGTAGATACTTTCTCTGTTTCAGATAAATCGCTACAAAGATTTATCCTGATTCTTTCCAGTTAAAGAACTTTCAAGATCTCTGCTGGTTCAGTTTAAATCGATCAATGGTTTATCCTGATTCCTTTCCAGTAGACACTTTCTCTGGTTCAGATAAATCGCTCCAAAGATTTATCCTAATTCTTTCCAGTTAAATAACTTTCAAGATCTCTGCTAGTTCAGTTTAAATCGATCAATGGTTTATCCTGATTCCTTTCTGATAGACACTTTCTCTGGTTCAGATAAATCACCCCAAATATTTATTCCGATTATTTTCTAGTTAAAGTCAAAACTCAGACTTAGTCTAAATTCTGTCAACAATCACCTTTGGATGGAATTTGTAAGCCCATCTGCAACAAACATCCATCATTTCTCCAAATGGCATATTTAAGCCCATTCCTTACATAATCAACCACCACATCATAAAGTGCAAATTTATGGGCACTCTAGTGTTCAATCATCTTCCACCTTCAAGTCATGAATGGCAGATTCGCCAATCTAACTCTTCAGGTTTAAGAAAATTGAACATGGCCAGTTGTTGTACCCCAAAATTTGCCCTCTCCTTTCTCAAGGAATTTCTCACAAAGGATTCTCAAAAATTCAAGCTTACACAAGTACAATTGGATTTTTCAGTATCAAGTTAAAGAGGAAACTGTTAAAAAAGGGGAAAAACAAATAAAAATAATTTTTTTGACAAATTGAAGAAAAAGTAATTTTTCTTCGATTCACATCCTTCGATTGACCTTTTGGCCTTCTTTAATGAAAGCTTGGCTTGCATCCTTCGATTGTGCGTTGGCTCCTGACACGCTGGCTTTAATTCATAAGGCATGGGCTTCTTGCATGCCACCTTCGATTGCATCTTTGGCCTCACATGGTTTATAATGCAATGGCTGCCTACATGCTTGCTTCGATTGGATGTTTGATGCTTGCGTGCCTATATTGACTGGACAAATAATTTCCCACCATGCTAGCATGCACAAGGCCAAAGTCACCCTTTGAAACAACTTATTGCAAGCTTCGACAGGGCAACACTTATCTTCAACTAGCTTCAATTCACAAGGCAAAAAGCCTCCTGCTGATGTCCTTCGATTCAGGAGGCAAAGACCTCTTTTCAGGTCTCTTTTGATTACACATTTTGCCTCCTGCAAGCCTCTTTCGTTTGGGACATGTGGCCCTCCTTTGTCGCAAGCTTCGATTGTACCCTTTACCCTCTGCATGCATCCTTCGTTTGTGGCGTGTGAATCCTTTAATACAAGAATCAAGAGTCCCTTTAAGCCAGAAAGCACAAGGAAAAAACTCCCCCATGGCTAGCATTCACAAGGAAATGGCGCCCAAAAAGTATTGGTTACTTTCACGCTAGTTTCGACTGGGCAGTATCCCCCTTGGAAATAGTTTGCTTCAACACACAAACTCTACACTATGACATTGTCTCGTGCGAAAGAAGTACCGTGATGGCACATTCGAAGGACTTTCCACATATATCTGGATGTCCCAATCAAATGACATACTTTGGTGATCCATTACAGGGGCATGTATTCGGACCATTCGAAGGAGCACACACAAGGCCTAGTCGAAAGGCACGTATTTGGGCCCTTTCAAAGGATATCCATATGAGTCATTCGAAGGACACTTTGATTTGAAAGTAAATGTTGTTGAGGAGTCTGGTCGAAGGATAGGGCTAGGGAGTCAAAACAAAAGGTTGATATGTCCAAAGGTACTTGCTGACCAAAGTCCCATGCGCTGCCAAGTTCAGGCCTAATGCACTGACCATAACATTCTAAAACTGCTGCACAACAGTCCTGAAACATTTCCCTATCCTTGCATTAAAATGGCATATGAATACTTCCCCTCAAAAGCTACAAAAATAGTTTACTCAATTTGTTTAAACTTTTTTGTTTTCCCTCCTAAAACATCATCCAAAATCTCCTATAAATATGAGCCTCCACCACACATCTTAGGGTCCCCTGGATAGTTGCAAGAAAACCCTTATTGTGAGAAATTTCTCAAAACTCTCAAACATCCATCCAACATTTTTTTCAAATATTCCTAACACTCCTAAAAAACTCAGCCCCCTTTGTACAATAAGTGAACCCTTCGATTCACTCCCCAAGTGACCATATGACTAACTTTCGACCCATTCCGCAACTACAATATAATAGCTTTTTGATTCACTACCTTTGCTTGTTATAGAGAGACCTTTGATTCACTCACATATCCTCCTTTGATTCAATGACTGCTTAAAGAAAGTAGTAACTGGACTAGTCCCAGGAAGGCCCCAACGAACTTCCATTCACCACCAAGGAAGACACTTGCATTTTCCTTCGATTTAAGCACTTCAAGAGGTAAGTTATCTTTAAACTTGGAACTATTTCATTTAAATATCATGTGTACATATCAATAAAGAGAAAATGTAGATATTTCATCTAGGGAGATTGACCATGTTTTAACCTTCGATCCTGACTGCCCATATATTGAAAATCTCAATCCTGACTAGTTAGGCTTTGGACTTTGAGACCCAATAATTTTGTGCTAACCCATGGCCTGTAGCTTTCGAAAGTTACACTTGAATGTTGCATTTTAAAAGTTTAAAATAGGTTCTATGTATTCTTCAATTCGCTATTTACTCAAGCCTTTCGAATCTCAACCTGAGGGCCTAGAATTCTTGCAGTCGAAGGAGGCAGCAAGGAGCATGAGGCAAAGAGTGCACCTCACATTGACCCCAGGCCTCAAACGAAGGAAGTAGCAAGTAGGATGTCCACACTAACTGCCAAGTCTCAAACGAAATAAGTAGTCATAAAGATGGTCACGGTGACTTCCAGGTCCCAATCGAAAGAAGTAGGAAAAGAGTGAAATCGAAAGACACGACCTTGCTGACTCCAGGCCCAAATCGAAAGAAGCCAAGAAGTGCAAAATCGAAGAGTGTGGCTGCCTGAATAGAAAAACCCATTTTCCTTTCTTTATTTTATTTTGTCTTTATATTTTATTTCTATTCAATATGGTTGTAATAGTGTAGGATTTATTTTTCTGCGTTTTTATTATTTTTGTACAAATGTTAGTAATTAGGATATATGGCAAGATAAAACCAACAAGTAGACAACCTAAAATTCAAAGACAAAATGCATGCAATCAAACACACTATCCACACACATGCACCCTTAGGGTAATCTCACTTGTTGCCTTGGAAAAATAGTCATGTCCCTCGAATATGGGCGTTTTAGCAAAGATCCTCGATAAAAGATCATAGTCCCTCGATGACCCTTAATGTTTCCCTCGGTAAAGAATCTAGTCCCTAAACAAAAATTGCTAAAACGTCCCATAGGTTGCCTTCTATGACTATACAAACGTCCAACGCCCGTCCCTTCACATCCAATGATAGGGCTTCTTACCAAATCAAAGGTAAGATAGAAACATATAAAGAGGAGGTAAAGAACATAGACCTTTAAACTAGGTAGGATGCTCTTAGTTTCCCTATTGCTCACAACAAAAACACTTTATACACCCACACTTTCATTTGAAACATTTTCAAAAGACAACTTTTTGTACGCATTCTTATAGAAACGAGAACCATTACAAAGACACTTTTTAAAATACTTTTAAAACTCACACCACAAGCACATTTTAAAACAAAAACAAGTGATCTAAGGATTTCCTGTTCTTTTCACCCTTTCCTTATCGGATAAAAGAAAAGTCGGTGGCGACTCTTGTTATCCGCAACAATTGCGATCAAATGCAAAACACCCAAGTTAGTTCTCCCACCGTATTACAATAGGAACACCTCGCATTAGGATTGTACTTTGGAGAGGATGTGTTGGGATTCTTAGGAGGATTCCGTAGTGAAATTAGTTCATCCTTTAACAAATGTTATAACACTTGAGATAAAGGCATACTGATATTGGTAAATTGTCTTAACAGAGTGTTGTACTCCAAATATTTCCCTCTCATTTCTCAAAGGATCATCTCGGAGCCTCAGGTTTGCTTCCATCCAATTCCAAGCCTTGGATTACAAATTTTCCTAGAAAGTCATTCACAAGGGCAAAATGGTCATTTGCATACTGAAAAGTCAAAACTTTGACTTTTGGATCAAAGTCAAAATTCAAGAGTCATATTTCATCAAGACATGTTGAAATATGAATTTTGTTTCATCAAGAAATTCAAAAGTCAAAATTACTTTGGAAAAGTCAAAATTCTAAATACTTAGAATTTTTCTAAGTGTTTAAGAAATGTGACGAATTCAGAACTTCTGGCCAGATTTCCACCATGATGCGAGCTGATTCTGAAAAAACTTCTAACACAAGAGTTTTAGACCTCAATGAGACCCAAAACATTGAAAAACAAAAATTCTTCTAGAAGTGTTGGGATTTCAAGTTGTACGTCTTCAAAGACACGTCTCTGAAACTTAGGCACTTAGTAAATTCTGAGTATTTTCAAGTCAGAAGTTGTCTACAACTTCTGGGCCAGTTTTCAAGTAGGTTCAGTCAGAAGTTGCAAGAGTAATTCAAAGAGGGCTTACAAAGCATGTCATAAGATTTCTGGAAAGTATGAGAACTCGCTCAGAACATGCTGGAGAAAAGAGATTAAAGGATCAGAAGTTGGATATTGGTTCTAAGTTGCGTTGATGTTGAACTTCGGACCCAAAATTAAGCTATGATGCATAATCTCATATTTCAGGATTTCTGGTTTGATAAATCTCATCATCATTTAATGCTCACAACCACTTTTGAGTTTTATCCAAAGGATTTCTCCACGTGTGATATAGAAGTATGTTGTTGTCCTTGAAAAGAGCAAACTTTTGTACAAGTTTATACTGGACACATGCTTTGCTTCTGCCTCTGAAGGTATTTTTCCCTAATTCATGCTTACAAATCCAACTTAGGCACAGCTAAAAGCTGCTAACCACCGTACTTGTTTATCTTGCTTCAAGAAAAAGCCAGCACGCTAGCATGATGTTGGTACTTTTGACTTCTTTAAGCTACAAAGTTCTTGCCTATAAATTGAACTTCATTTGCAACTAAGAAAGGGGCCGGGGGGGGGGGGGATTGAAAAGAAAAGGCCTTGAAAGCTTGCTAAAATTTCCAGGAATCCGAAACTGCAAACACAAATACAAAACATGTTAGTTTTTTATTCTTGCATTCAAACTCCAATTTCCCTCAAGTGTTTCTTGACCAAATCATCCATACACCATTAATAACCCAACTTAAAGGTTATTCTAGTATGCTGAGTATGTGAGGAAGCTGATCAGAATATTACAAGCAGTCAGAACCAGGCTCCAGCTCACAGAACATTTTCCAGCTGCAAGGTAAGTTTCTGCTAACCCTCATCATATCACTTAAGCATTGTTAGACTTGCATGTTCAAAATACAATGTAGACGTCCTGATTCTGATGCTGTACATATTCTGAGGTTTCATGTATTTGCCTGCCTAAATAGAAAGAACATAAGTTCAGAACTTCTTAAAGAAACTAGGACTAGCAGATACATGCTTGTTTCTGATTTATAGTATTGACATTTTTTATGCTTCTGAAACCATGATGGAAACCTGCCATAATTGCTATGTTTGTGTTTTCTGTTCTGTTGAGAAATGACTACGTTGCATATGTTCTGATTAGCATGGAGAAGGAGATAAAGCTCATCATCAGAATTTACTTTATGTTATATGTTCATGCTTTTGCTTCTAATACCGGATGTACAACCACCCCAATGGTAGAAAGCGTGCACATAAGACATTAGTGCTAAGGGTCCTGGGTTCTAGCCCCAGAAGCATCTTTATAGGTTTATTTATTGACATTTTTACCCATTTATCTGTCAGACGATACTCCTAAATTAGAACTTCTGGATATCCTTACCTAACAGCATAGTCACTTCACTCTCTCAAACAACCAGAACTTCTGACTTGCCAGAGATATATGAACTTCTAGGTTCCCATCTACGTTTAGCTTCTGAACTCCTCAACTTCATAACTTGGTGTACCCAGGCTCAGAACTTCTGACCTTCCACTTTCTCACTAACACTTTCTCTTTTGCAGCGTATCAGAGTCAGAACTTTTGTTCCTTCTCGTTTCAACAACGTGCTAATTCTGACTCCTTTTTCTCTTATTTATCTTATTTTAACTTTTAATAACCAAAAACACCAAAAAATATTTCATATCCACATGTTTTATTTTATTTCTTTAAGAACAAAGAGATCAAAATATTTTCTTAAATAAACTTATTTCTTTACAAAAACAAAACAAGTCCATTTCAATTCTTGTACATTATTTCAATATGGTTGTAATAGATAATTAGGACTTTAATTTCTTGCAATCCCCATTTGTAAATTTGTACACCCCATCCCCTTAATGATGTAATAGTGTAGGACTTTACTTTCCCGCACTTTTATTGCTTTCATATAATGTTAGTAATTAGGTGTGTATGGAAAGATAAAAACAACAAATAGACAACCCAAAAATCAAAGACTAAATGCATCCAATCAAGCACACTATTCACACATACACCTTTAGGGTAATCTCACTTGTTGCCTATCGAAAAATAGTCATGCCCCTCGAATATGGGCGTTTTAGCAAAGACCCTCGATAAAAGATCGTAGTCCCTTGATGACCCTCAATGTTGCCTTCGGTAAATGATATAGTCCTTAAACGACATTGCTAAAACATCTCATAGGTTGCCTTCTATCACTATACAAACGTCCCACACCCGTCCCTTAACATCCAACGATGGGGATTCTTACCAAAACAATGGTAAGATAGTAACATCTAAAGGAGGAGGAAAAAAACATTTAAGACCTTTTTGAGTAGGTAGATTCACTCCTAGTTGCTCGCTTGCTCACAACAAAAACATTTTATACACCAACACACTCATTTGAAACATTTTCAAAAGACAAACACTTTGTACGCGTTCTTATAAAAACAAGAGCCATTACAAAGAAGACACCTTTTCAAAATCCTTTTCAAAAAACACATTCCACGGACACCTCTTTGAGCTATATTTGAAACAACACTTTGTATGCGTTCTTATAGAAACGAGAACCATTACAAAGACATTTTCAAAATACTTTCAAAGCCCACACCACAAGCATATTTTTAAACAAAAGCAAGTGATCTAGAAAGCAACTAAGAGCCCGTAGATAACTACGGATGAAAAGGGTGCTAATACCTTCCCTTTTCATAATCTACTCCCTGAACTCAAGAAAACATCTCAAAGGTCTTTCCTGTTCTTTTCAGCCTTTCCTTTTGGATAAAATAAAAGTCGTGACGACTCTTGCTAACCGCAACATTTGCGATCAAACGCAAAACACCCAAGTCAGTTCTCCCACCATGTTATAGAACTGGCGACTCTACTGGGGAAAATCCTTAAAAGTGGGGTTACCTTAGGGCTAGATCACCTTTACTTGCTTTCATTATTTGAATTGCTTGCTTTACATTATTGGTTCCTTGTTTGGGTTTGTTTTTATCATCTACCTAGATCTGGGGCACCCTTTAGGTAAGTAGCAATAGATTATGGAAACTGTGCAGGGTATATCGACATGGTCTAAGAAATAGCTATGTTGGTGTGACACATTTGTTGGTACCAGTATCCCTTGTATTGAAATGAGGAGAATACGGGGCCTCTGAGCAGCGTCATGAAGCACTAACTGACCTTAGAACCTTACTTGACCAACTTGTCCATTATGAAGTAGTGAGATAGCCGGTTTCGGTGTAAAGCTGAAAATTGGTTGACACTCGATGCTACACTCATTGATACTTGACTCCTGAGTTTTGTTTGGTTGCGAGTCAATCGCCTATCGAACGAAGCTTGTGGGAAAGGTCAGTGATATTGAGATTTCTTAGAACCCGGTTACTATTAACTAGGACAGGTTGAGCCAACTAAACTTCAAGAGGTTACTTACCGACAAACTCCATGCAAACCTAAACCTAAGGATTTGTCTGCCTTGTGTGTTTACATTTATTCTCATATAAACTTGCTTACTTTGCATGCTTGTACATAACATCATACCATAGTGTGATCGGTGTAAATAGAACTGGCTGTTTTTTAGCTGGTTTCGCGAAATGTCGCGGTAAGCAAGAGTCGCCACCGTCTTTTATGTTCTCCAACATGGAAAGGACAAAAGTACAACAAAATTCCTTATTCGAGATGTCTCTCGGTTCGGGAGGTAGATTTATAGAAAGGGAAGGTGTTAGCACCCTTTATATCCGTGGTTATCCACGGGCTCTTAGGTAATTGCTCTTATGTTTTCAAAATTGTTTGCTTTTCAAGTGTGTGTGGGTTTTGAAAAAAAGTTTCGCTTAAAAGATTTCTAAGTAACTCTTGTATCAGTCCTCAAGAGTGTATGAAAAATTTGTTTGAAAACTTTTGAAAGTGTAGGTGCGAAAAGTTGTTTTTGTTTTGTTTTGAAAAGAGCAAGTATTAAGAGAAATATACCTACTCTAAGGAATTAGGCTGTGTAAGAGTCCTTTAGATAGTGCTATCCCACCATTGAGAGGTAGGTAGCACCATCGTTGGAGTTGTTCGGGTCAATTCGATTATCGGGACAGTGTGGTCACCGAAGCAACGGTAGGACACCTTAGAAGTAACCCTAATGTCCTAGATCCTTTTTTATCCGAGGCAACCGTTTCGAGGCAACTGGATCTTAAGACAAAGGGTGACCACTAAAACGTCCTATACTTGATGACCACGTTTCGAAGGCAACGAGTGAGGCGTACCCTAGAAGTGGTGTGTGCATTGTGTGTTGTTTTCATGTTAAAATTTATCTTTGATCATGGCATTGTGAGCTACGAGTCGTTTTTTAATTACCATACATTCTTTCATGCATTTAACAGTTAGGGGGTGCGGAAAGTAAATTGCGAAAAGATAAAGTTCTACGCTATTACAAGGCGCGGGTCTATACATCGCCAAAAATATAAAGACCCGTTTTTGGTAAATAAGTACGAAAAATTAAATAAAGCGATAAAAACCTATTTAACTATTACATTCTTGGAGGCAAATACATAATAATCAAAATAAAGTAAATGCGCGCGGAAAAAAAAATTAATCGGGAACGTTCTAAGGGTTTTGACCCTTTTAAGAAAAGAAATTGAATTTTTTTGTCTTTTTTTGTGATTAAGTGAAATTAGAACTAATAATTAAACTAATTAATTAATTTATTAAAAAAAATATATTTTTTGTGTTTTTATGCTTTTATGAAATAAAATAAAAAGAAATAAAATTAAAAGTTAATTTTACCTAATTCTAAATTTATTTTAATTATTAAGAAAATAAGTTAAAATTGCCTAATTAAAGCTAATTTATTTAATATTTATTTACAAAATAAAATAATAATAATAATGATGTTAGTTCCTTTTTTTTGATTTTTATAAAAAATATTAGTTAAGTTAATAGTTAATAATAAAAATAATTAAAAGGGTTAATAATTAAATTGGAAACTATAAAAAAGAATAGAAAAGAATAAACCAAAGGCAGGGGGTATGGGCCAAATAGGAGGTGCATTGTTGAATCCTTGCCCATTTGAATCTTCAGCTCGTTTGACTTCTTGGATTGAGTGGAGCGCTGTTGACTCCTGAGCATGGTGTTCTTGCTTTCTGGGCCTTTGGATCTGCATCTGTGGACACTTGGCTGGCTCTTGGATGAGGTTTATGGTGCTCATCATTTGAGAATCTACACAGGAATGCCTTGAAAAAAATAATATGAGAATTATGGGGGACCTGGGAATCGAACCCAGGTCCCAGAGATTACAAGACACATGGCCAACCACTGAACCAAATGCGTTTATTTGTAAACCTAATAAACAACAAATATTATATAATACAAATGCGTTATATGCTGAAACGCGCGCGCCAATTTGAACTGACCACTCCCTGATTGCCACGCCCTTCGTCTTCAACCTTTCCTGTAAACATAAAACACATAGCGGGGGTTTTAAACCCCCACAAAATGCAAGCATTTTAAAAATAGCGAATAGACGCTCATTGAATATAAAAAGGGCGCGAGGTGTGCTTTAGCTTTGTCTTGTCACACTGATTTTGGCCATGTAAGTCTTGAGGTTTAATTTTGCACCATGAGAAAAACCCCAATTTCAAAGCTCTGAAAACCCTAGGAATCAACAATGGCACTTTGTGTTTTACAGCCTTATAATCAAATTAAAATATACATAAAGTTTCGTAACGATGTCTGCAATGCATAACAATGTTCAAAATGAATTAATGAGGCATAAAAATGGAGTTTCGATTCTCAAAATATTAGACAAACCGTGGGGGCGTGATGAGTGATTCCTTGAGGTTTTTGACTTGTTAATGATTGCAAATCGTTCCTGGGGATGTAAGGAACGTGTTTGGATCAAAAGGACATATTGAATTGTACTGGACAATGGTTTTCAGTTTGTCACTTTTTCTTTGAAAATTTGAAATTGCTTATGCTGTATCAGAGTATTCTAGGTCGTGTATTGGATATAGAAGGCTTGCATATATGTTTTGTAATGAGAATCAATCAGAATAATGGACCTTTAAGCCTTTGCAATGAAGTTTTGATTTTTCCATGAACACCATTAAACCACTTGCCATATTTGCTTCAAATTTGAATTTCTATGCTTGAAATAGGTCTTGCACGAGTTTGGTATGTGCTTCATGGTGTATCAAAGCTATTCAAGCCACAAAATATCCTCTATTTAATTTTCTTGATTTTTATTTGAATTTTAAAGATTTAAAATGAATTAAATCAAATAAAATTAAATAAAAATGGAAAAATTAATTTTTAATCTTGAAATAAATTGTGGGACACGTGGGAGGCATGGCCAAGCTGAACCAAGTGGAAAAAGTGGGCCCTTTTTGTCAAAAATGAGGTTTCAAGGATAGTTGACTTTGGCCATTTCACAAAAATTTCCCAACTTCTCCAATGTATATCTTGCTCAATTTTGAAGCTATGAACATGTTCTTGGACATTTTGGATATTTCTTGAAGTCCTCTAACCAATGCCTTTGGTCCCATGTCAATTTGAGTTACCAATCTCAAGTTATGGTCTTTGACTTAAAGTGCCTTTTTGTTGACTTTTGAAAATGACCTATAATGTTGAAATTGATAACTTTTTGTGAGAGCATTTCTTGGACTTGGAGTGTGAAGATGAGTTGTAGGAAATGTCATCCCCTTCAAAATGAGCATTGGATGGGATTTTTCTGATAAACCATGAAGAAGTTATGCCTTGGTCAATTTGAAGTTGACTTTTTAGCAGTCCAAAAATAGAAACTTTTGCATCTTGAGACTTTTTGAGCCATGCTTGTGGAATCATGATCAAGAATTGATCAAATGATGATTGTGGCTTCAAAATGATATGTTGACCAAAAATTTTGACTTTTGACTGTCAAATGACCATTTTGCCCCTACAGTTGACTGTGAAGTGATTAGGGTTTTTGACTCTGTAACTTGATGCTGTGAGCTATGACACTTGACATATGAATGATTGACAATGTTTATAGGCATATGGGACTTGATTGGACCCTTGGACACCTCAATTTCTTTGCAAGATCCAAAACCCTAACTTTGACTGTGTTAGGAGCCAATTGGACTGTGCAACCCTTGAGAGATTTTGAATCATTTGTAGGTTGATCTTGGCAAATCTTGAAGAATATGGGAGGGCAAATTTTGGGGTACAAAAGTTGCCCCTGTTCAATCTTCTTAGACCTGAGGATGTAGATTGGCTGGCGTGCCTTTCGTGATCCGAAGGTGGAAGATGATTGAACACTAGAGTGCCCAGAATATTGCACTCACATAGTAGAATGCTAGCATTGTGATGTAGGGAATGGGCTTACAGATGCCATTTGGAGAGATGATGGATAGGAGGATGGGCTTATAGATGCCATCAGGAGATGTAACAGAATTTTGTCGGGAATGGGCTTATAGATGCCATTTGGAAATTGTTGGTATGTGGATGGGCTTATAGATGCCATCTAGGTGTCGATCGCGTAAGAGATTCCTTAGCGAGAACTTGCGTACTTGAGAAAGAAAGATAATTACCTGGCCTGTTACAGGGGTTGATCTTCAAACTCTTTACGTAGATATGCCCTGGCTAGATACATGAATCGAATCTTCAAACTCTTCAGCATGCCCTGGCAGGATACAGGAATCGAGTCTGGAATTAGTCGTCAACAGATATGCCCTGGCCGGATACAGGAATCGAATCTTCGAACTCTTCAGACGTGCCCTGGAAGGATACAGGAATCGATTCCGGAATTAGTCGTCAACAGATATGCCCTGGCCGGATACAGGAATCGAATCTTCAAACTCTTCAGACGTGCCCTGGCAGGATACAGGAATCGAGTCCGGAATTAGTCGTCAACAGATATGCCCTGGCCGGATACAGGAATCGAATCTTCAAACTCTTCAGACGTGCCCTGGCAGGATACAGGAATCGAGTCCGGAATTAGTCGTCAACAGATATGTCCTGGCCGGATACAGGAATCGAATCTTTAAACTCTTCAGATGTGCCCTGGAAAGATACAGGAATCGAGTCTGGAATTAGTCGTCAACAGATATGCCCTGGCCGGATACAGAAATCGAATCTTCAAACTCTTCAGATGTGCCCTGGCAAGATAAAGGAATCGAGTTTGGAATTAGTCATCAACAGATATGCCCTGGCCGGATACAAGAATCGAATCTTCAAACTCTTCAGACGTGCCCTGGCAAGATACAGGAATCGAGTCTGGAATTAGTCGTCAACAGATATGCCCTGGCTTGATACAGGAATCGAATCTTCAAACTCTTCAGACGTGCCCTGGCAGGATACAGGAATCGAGTCTGGAATTAGTCGTCAACAGATATGCCCTGGCCGGATACAGGAATCGAATCTTCAAACTCTTCAGACGTGCCCTGGAAAGATACAGGAATCGAGTCTGGAATTAGTCGTCAACAGATATGCCCTGGCCGGATACAGGAATCGAATCTTCAAACTCTTCAGACGTGCCCTGGAAGGATACAGGAATCGAGTCCGGAATTAGTCGTCAACAAATATGCCCTGGCCGGATACAGGAATCGAATCTTCAAACTCTTCATACGTGCCCTAGCAAGATACAGGAATCGAGTCCGGAATTAGTCATCAACAGATTGCCCTGGCCGGATACAGGAATCGAATCTTCAAACTCTTCAGACGTGCCCTGGCAAGATACAGGAATCGAGTCCGGAATTCGTCGTCAACAGATATGCCCTGGCCGGATACAGAAATCGAATCTTCAAACTCTTCAGACGTGCCCTAGCAGGATACAGGAATCAAGTCCGGAATTAGTCGTCAACAGATATGCCCTGGCCGGATACAGGAATCGAATCTTCAAACTCTTCAGACGTGCCCTGGCAAGATACAGGAATTGAGTCCGGAATTAGTCATCAACAGATATTCCCGTGCCGGATACAGGAATCGAATCTTCGAACTCTTCAGACGTGCCCTGGCAGGATACAGGAATCGAGTCCAGAATTATTCGTCAACAGATATGCCCTGGCCGGATACAGGAATCGAATCTTCAAACTCTTCAGACGTGCCCTGGCAAGATACAGGAATCGAGTCCGGAATTAGTCGTTAACAGATATTCCCTGGCCGGATACAGGAATCGAATCTTCAAACTCTTCTGACGTGCCCTGGAAAGATACAGGAATCGAGTCCGGAATTAGTTGTCAACAGATATGCCCTGCCCGGATACAAGAATCGAATCTTGAAACTCTTCAGACGTGCCCTGGAAGGATATAGGAATCGAGTCCGGAATTAGTCATCAACAGATATGCCCTGGCCGGATACAGGAATCGAATCTTCAAACTCTTCAGACGTGCCCTGGCAGGATACAGGAATCGAGTCCGGAATTAGTCGTCAACAGATATGCCCTGGCCGGATACAGGAATCGAATCTTTAAACTCTTCAGACGTGCCCTGGCAAGATACAGGAATCGAGTCCGGAATTAGTCGTCAACAGATATACCCTGGCCGGATACAGGAATCGAATCTTCAAACTCTTCAGACGTGCCCTGGCAGGATACAGGAATCGAGTCTGAAATTAGTTGTCAACAGATATGCCCTGGCCGGATACAGGAATCGAATCTTCAAACTCTTCAGACGTGCCCTGGCAAGTTACAGGAATCGAGTCCGGAATTAGTCGTTAACAGATATGCCCTGGTCGGATACAGGAATCGAATATTCAAACTCTTCAGACGTGCCCTGGCAGGATAAAGGAATCGAGTCCGGAATTAGTCGTCAACAGATATGCCCTAGCCGGATACAGGAATCGAATCTTCAAACTCTTTAGACGTGCCCTGGAAGGATACAGGAATCGAGTCCGGAATTTGTCGTCAACAGATATGCCCTGGCCGGATACAGGAATCGAATCTTCAAACGCTTCAGACGTGCCCTGGCAGGATACAGGAATCGAGTCCGAAATTAGTCGTCAACAGATATGCCCTAGCCAGATACAGGAATCGAATCTTCGAACTCTTCAGACGTGCCCTGGAAGGATACAGGAATCGAGTCCGGAATTAGTCTTCAACAGATATGCCCTGGCCGGATACATGAATCGAATCTTCAAACTCTTCAGACGTGCCCTGGCAAGATACAGGAATCGAGTCCGGAATTAGTCGTCAACAGATATACCCTGGCCGGATACAGGAATCGAATCTTGGAACTCTTCAGACGTGCCCTGGCAGGATACAGGAATCGAGTCTGGAAGTAGTCGTCAACAGATATGCCCTGGCCGGATACAGGAATCGAATCTTCAAACTCTTCAAACGTGCCCTGGCAAGATACAGGAATCGAGTCCGGAATTAGTCATCAATAGATATGCCCTGGCCGGATACATGAATCGAATCTTCAAACTCTTCAGACGTGCCCTGGCAGGATACAGGAATCGAGTCTGGAATTATTCGTCAACAGATATGCCCTGGCCGGATACAGGAATCGAATCTTCAAACTCTTCAGACGTGCCCTGGAAAGATACAGGAATCGAGTCTGGAATTAGTCGTCAACAGATATGCCCTGGCCGGATACAGGAATCGAATCTTCAAACTCTTCAGACGTGCCCTGGCAAGATAAAGGAATAGAGTCCAGAATTAATCGTCAACAGATATGCCCTGGCTGGATTCAGGAATCGAATCTTCAAACTCTTCAGACGTGCCCTGGCAGGATACAGGAATCGAGTCCGGAATTAGTTGTCAACAGATATGCCCTGGCCGGATACAGGAATCGAATCTTCAAACTCTTCAGACGTGCCCTGGCAAGATACAGGAATCGAGTCCGGAATTAGTCATCAACAGATATGCCCTGGCCGGATACAGGAATCGAATCTTCAAACTCTTCAGACGTGCCCTGGAAGGATACAGGAATCGAGTCCGGAATTAGTCGTCAACAAATATGCCCTGGCCGGATACAGGAATCGAATCTTCAAACTCTTCAGACGTGCCCTAGCAAGATACAGGAATCGAGTCCAGAATTAGTCATCAACAGATATGCCCTGGCCGGATACAGGAATCGAATCTTCAAACTCTTCAGACGTGCCCTGGCAAGATACAAGAATCGAGTCCGGAATTCGTCGTCAACAGATATGCCCTGGCCGGATACAGGAATCGAATCTTCAAACTCTTCAGACGTGCCCTAGCAGGATACAGGAATCAAGTCCGGAATTAGTCGTCAACAGATATGCCCTGGCCGGATACAGGAATCGAATCTTCAAACTCTTCAGACGTGCCCTGGCAAGATACAGGAATTGAGTCCGGAATTAGTCATCAACAGATATGCCCGTGCCGGATACAGGAATCGAATCTTCGAACTCTTCAGACGTGCCCTGGCAGGATACAGGAATCGAGTCCAGAATTATTCGTCAACAGATATGCCCTGGCCGGATACAGGAATCGAATCTTCAAACTCTTCAGACGTGCCCTGGCAAGATACAGGAATCGAGTCCGGAATTAGTCGTTAACAGATATTCCCTGGCCGGATACAGGAATCGAATCTTCAAACTCTTCTGACGTGCCCTGGAAAGATACAGGAATCGAGTCCGGAATTAGTTGTCAACAGATATGCCCTGCCCGGATACAAGAATCAAATCTTGAAACTCTTCAGACGTGCCCTGGAAGGATATAGGAATCGAGTCCGGAATTAGTCATCAACAGATATGCCCTGGCCGGATACAGGAATCGAATCTTCAAACTCTTCAGACGTGCCCTGGCAGGATACAGGAATCGAGTCCGGAATTAGTCGTCAACAGATATGCCCTGGCCGGATACAGGAATCGAATCTTTAAACTCTTCAGACGTGCCCTGGCAAGATACAGGAATCGAGTCCGGAATTAGTCGTCAACAGATATACCCTGGCCGGATACAGGAATCGAATCTTCAAACTCTTCAGACGTGCCCTGGCAGGATACAGGAATCGAGTCTGAAATTAGTTGTCAACAGATATGCCCTGGCCGGATACAGGAATCGAATCTTCAAACTCTTCAGACGTGCCCTGGCAAGTTACAGGAATCGAGTCCGGAATTAGTCGTTAACAGATATGCCCTGGTCGGATACAGGAATCGAATATTCAAACTCTTCAGACGTGCCCTGGCAGGATAAAGGAATCGAGTCCGGAATTAGTCGTCAACAGATATGCCCTAGCCGGATACAGGAATCGAATCTTCAAACTCTTTAGACGTGCCCTGGAAGGATACAGGAATCGAGTCCGGAATTTGTCGTCAACAGATATGCCCTGGCCGGATACAGGAATCGAATCTTCAAACGCTTCAGACGTGCCCTGGCAGGATACAGGAATCGAGTCCGAAATTAGTCGTCAACAGATATGCCCTAGCCAGATACAGGAATCGAATCTTCGAACTCTTCAGACGTGCCCTGGAAGGATACAGGAATCGAGTCCGGAATTAGTCGTCAACAGATATGCCCTGGCCGGATACATGAATCGAATCTTCAAACTCTTCAGACGTGCCCTGGCAAGATACAGGAATCGAGTCCGGAATTAGTCGTCAACAGATATACCCTGGCCGGATACAGGAATCGAATCTTGGAACTCTTCAGACGTGCCCTGGCAGGATACAGGAATCGAGTCTGGAAGTAGTCGTCAACAGATATGCCCTGGCCGGATACAGGAATCGAATCTTCAAACTCTTCAAACGTGCCCTGGCAAGATACAGGAATCGAGTCCGGAATTAGTCATCAATAGATATGCCCTGGCCGGATACATGAATCGAATCTTCAAACTCTTCAGACGTGCCCTGGCAGGATACAGGAATCGAGTCTGGAATTATTCGTCAACAGATATGCCCTGGCCGGATACAGGAATCGAATCTTCAAACTCTTCAGACGTGCCCTGGAAAGATACAGGAATCGAGTCTGGAATTAGTCGTCAACAGATATGCCCTGGCCGAATACAGGAATCGAATCTTCAAACTCTTCAGACGTGCCCTGGCAAGATAAAGGAATAGAGTCCAGAATTAATCGTCAACAGATATGCCCTGGCTGGATACAGGAATCGAATCTTCAAACTCTTCAGACGTGCCCTGGCAGGATACAGGAATCGAGTCCGGAATTAGTTGTCAACAGATATGCCCTGGCCGGATACAGGAATCGAATCTTCAAACTCTTCAGACGTGCCCTGGCAAGATACAGGAATCGAGTCCGGAATTAGTCATCAACAGATATGCCCTGGCCGGATACAGGAATCGAATCTTCAAACTCTTCAGACGTGCCCTGGAAGGATACAGGAATCGAGTCCGGAATTAGTCGTCAACAAATATGCCCTGGCCGGATACAGGAATCGAATCTTCAAACTCTTCAGACGTGCCCTAGCAAGATACAGGAATCGAGTCCAGAATTAGTCATCAACAGATATGCCCTGGCCGGATACAGGAATCGAATCTTCAAACTCTTCAGACGTGCCCTGGCAAGATACAAGAATCGAGTCCGGAATTCGTCGTCAACAGATATGCCCTGGCCGGATACAGGAATCGAATCTTCAAACTCTTCAGACGTGCCCTAGCAGGATACAGGAATCAAGTTCGGAATTAGTCGTCAACAGATATGCCCTGGCCGGATACAGGAATCGAATCTTCAAACTCTTCAGACGTGCCCTGGCAAGATACAGGAATCGAGTCCCGAATTAGTCATCAACAGATATGCCCGTGCCGGATACAGGAATCGAATCTTCGAACTCTTCAGACGTGCCCTGGCAGGATACAGGAATCGAGTCCAGAATTATTCGTCAACAGATATGCCCTGGCCGGATACAGGAATCGAATCTTCAAACTCTTCAGACGTGCCCTGGCAAGATACAGGAATCGAGTCCGGAATTAGTCGTTAACAGATATTCCCTGGCCGGATACAGGAATCGAATCTTCAAACTCTTCTGACGTGCCCTGGAAAGATACAGGAATCGAGTCCGGAATTAGTTGTCAACAGATATGCCCTGCCCGGATACAAGAATCGAATCTTGAAACTCTTTAGACGTGCCCTGGAAGGATATAGGAATCGAGTCCGGAATTAGTCATCAACAGATATGCCCTGGCCGGATACAGGAATCGAATCTTCAAACTCTTCAGACGTGCCCTGGCAGGATACAGGAATCGAGTCCGGAATTAGTCGTCAACAGATATGCCCTGGCCGGATACAGGAATCGAATCTTTAAACTCTTCAGACGTGCCCTGGCAAGATACAGGAATCGAGTCCGGAATTAGTCGTCAACAGATATACCCTGGCCGGATACAGGAATCGAATCTTCAAACTCTTCAGACGTGCCCTGGCAGGATACAGGAATCGAGTCTGAAATTAGTTGTCAACAGATATGCCCTGGCCGGATACAGGAATCGAATCTTCAAACTCTTCAGACGTGCCCTGGCAAGTTACAGGAATCGAGTCCGGAATTAGTCGTTAACAGATATGCCCTGGTCAGATACAGGAATCGAATATTCAAACTCTTCAGACGTGCCCTGGCAGGATAAAGGAATCGAGTCCGGAATTAGTCGTCAACAGATATGCCCTAGCCGGATACAGGAATCGAATCTTCAAACTCTTTAGACGTTCCCTGGAAGGATACAGGAATCGAGTCCGGAATTTGTCGTCAACAGATATGCCCTGGCCGGATACAGGAATCGAATCTTCAAACGCTTCAGACGTGCCCTGGAAGGATACAGGAATCGAGTCCGAAATTAGTCGTCAACAGATATGCCCTAGCCAGATACAGGAATCGAATCTTCGAACTCTTCAGACGTGCCCTGGAAGGATACAGGAATCGAGTCCGGAATTAGTCGTCAACAGATATGCCCTGGCCGGATACATGAATCGAATCTTCAAACTCTTCAGACGTGCCCTGGCAAGATACAGGAATCGAGTCCGGAATTAGTCGTCAACAGATATACCCTGGCCGGATACAGTAATCGAATCTTGGAACTCTTCAGACGTGCCCTGGCAGGATACAGGAATCGAGTCCGGAAGTAGTCGTCAACAGATATGCCCTGGCCGGATACAGGAATCGAATCTTCAAACTCTTCAAACGTGCCCTGGCAAGATACAGGAATCGAGTCCGGAATTAGTCATCAATAGATATGCCCTGGCCGGATACATGAATCGAATCTTCAAACTCTTCAGACGTGCCCTGGCAGGATACAGGAATCGAGTCTGGAATTATTCGTCAACAGATATGCCCTGGCCGGATACAGGAATCGAATCTTCAAACTCTTCAGACGTGCCCTGGAAAGATACAGGAATCGAGTCTGGAATTAGTCGTCAACAGATATGCCCTGGCCGGATACAGGAATCGAATCTTCAAACTCTTCAGACGTGCCCTGGCAAGATAAAGGAATAGAGTCCAGAATTAGTCGTCAACAGATATGCCCTGGCCGGATACAGGAATCGAATCTTCAAACTCTTCAGACGTGCCCTGGCAGGATACAGGAATCGAGTCCGGAATTAGTTGTCAACAGATATGCCCTGGCCGGATACAGGAATCGAATCTTCAAACTCTTCAGACGTGCCCTGGCAAGATACAGGAATCGAGTCCGGAATTAGTCATCAACAGATATGCCCTGGCCGGATACAGGAATCGAATCTTCAAACTCTTCAGACGTGCCCTGGAAGGATACAGGAATCGAGTCCGGAATTAGTCGTCAACAAATATGCCCTGGCCGGATACAGGAATCGAATCTTCAAACTCTTCAGACGTGCCCTAGCAAGATACAGGAATCGAGTCCAGAATTAGTCATCAACAGATATGCCCTGGCCGGATACAGGAATCGAATCTTCAAACTCTTCAGACGTGCCCTGGCAAGATACAGGAATCGAGTCCGGAATTCGTCGTCAACAGATATGCCCTGGCCGGATACAGGAATCGAATCTTCAAACTCTTCAGACGTGCCCTAGCAGGATACAGGAATCAAGTTCAGAATTAGTCGTCAACAGATATGCCCTGGCCGGATACAGGAATCGAATCTTCAAACTCTTCAGACGTGCCCTGGCAAGATACAGGAATCGAGTCCCGAATTAGTCATCAACAGATATGCCCTTGCCGGATACAGGAATCGAATCTTCGAACTCTTCAGACGTGCCCTGGCAGGATACAGGAATCGAGTCCAGAATTATTCGTCAACAGATATGCCCTGGCCGGATACATGAATCGAATCTTCAAACTCTTCAGACGTGCCCTGGCAAGATACAGGAATCGAGTCCGGAATTAGTCGTTAACAGATATTCCCTGGCCGGATACAGGAATCGAATCTTCAAACTCTTCTGACGTGCCCTGGAAAGATACAGGAATCGAGTCCGGAATTAGTTGTCAACAGATATGTCCTGGCCGGATACAAGAATCGAATCTTCAAACTCTTCAGACGTGCCCTGGCAGGATATAGGAATCGAGTCCGTAATTAGTCATCAACAGATATGCCCTGGCCGGATACAGGAATCGAATCTTCAAACTCTTCAGACGTGCCCTGACAGGATACAGGAATCGAGTCCGGAATTAGTCGTCAACAGATATGCCCTGGCCGGATACAGGAATCGAATCTTTAAACTCTTCAGACGTGCCCTGGCAAGATACAGGAATCGAGTCCGGAATTAGTCGTCAACAGATATGCCCTGGCCGGATACAGGAATCGAATCTTCAAACTCTTCAGACGTGCCCTGGCAGGATACAGGAATCGAGTCTGAAATTAGTTGTCAACAGATATGCCCTGGCCGGATACAAGAATCGAATCTTCAAACTCTTCAGACGTGCCCTGGAAAGTTACAGGAATCGAGTCCGGAATTAGTCGTCAACAGATATGCCCTGGTCGGATACAGGAATCGAATATTCAAACTCTTCAGACGTGCCCTGGCAGGATACAGGAATCGAGTCCGGAATTAGTCGTCAACAGATATGCCCTAGCCGGATACAGGAATCGAATCTTCAAACTCTTCATACGTGCCCTGGAAGGATACAGGAATCGAGTCCGGAATTAGTCGTCAACAGATATGCCCTGGCCGGATACAGGAATCGAATCTTCAAACTCTTCAGACGTGCCCTGGCAGGATACAGGAATCGAGTCCGGAATTAGTCGTCAACAGATATGCCCTGGCCGGATACAGGAATCGAATCTTCGAACTCTTAAGACGTGCCCTGGAAGGATACAGGAATCGAGTCCGGAATTAGTCGTCAACAGATATGCCCTGGCCGGATACAGGAATTGAATCTTCAAACTCTTCAGACGTGCCCTGGCAAGATACAGGAATCGAGTCCGGAATTAGTCGTCAACAGATATACCCTGGCCGGATACAGGAATCGAATATTTTAACTATTCAGACGTGCCCTGGCAGGATACAGGAATCGAGTCCGGAATTAGTCGTCAACAGATATTCCCTGGCCGGATACAGGAATCGAATCTTCAAACTCTTCAAACGTGCCCTGGCAAGATACAGGAATCGAGTCCGGAATTAGTCGTCAACAGATATGCCCTGGCCGGATACATGAATCGAATCTTCAAACTCTTCAGACGTGCCCTGGCAGGATACAGGAATCGAGTCTGGAATTAGTCGTCAACAGATATGCCCTGGCCGGATACAGGAATCGAATCTTCAAACTCTTCAGACGTGCCCTAGAAAGATACAGGAATCGAGTCTGGAATTAGTCGTCAAAAGATATGCCCTGGCCGGATACAGGAATCGAATCTTCAAACTCTTCAGAAGTGCCCTGGCAAGATACAGGAATCGAGTCCGGAATTAGTCGTCAACAAATATGCCCTGGCCGGATACAGGAATCGAATCTTCGAACTCTTCAGACGTGCCCTGGCAGGATACAAGAATCGCGTCCGGAATTAGTCGTCAACAGATATGCCCTGGCCGGATACAGGAATCGAATCTTCAAACTCTTCAAACGTGCCCTGGCAAGATACAGGAATCGAGTCCGGAATTAGTCATCAACAGATATGCCCTGGCCGGATACATGAATCGAATCTTCAAACTCTTCAGACGTGCCCTGGCAGGATACATGAATCGAGTCTGGAATTAGTCGTCAACAAATATGCCCTGGCCGGATACAGGAATCGAATCTTCAAACTCTTCAGACGTGCCCTGGCAAGATACAGGAATCGAGTCCGGAATTAGTCATCAACAGATATGCCCTGGCCGGATACAGGAATCGAATCTTTAAACTCTTCAGACGTGCCCTGGCAAGATACAAGAATCGAGTCCGGAATTAGTCGTCAACAGATATGCCCTGGCCAGATACAGGAATCGAATCTTCAAACTCTTCAGACGTGCCCTGGCAGGATACAGGAATCAAGTCCGGAATTAGTCGTCAACAGATATGCCCTGGCCGGATACAGGAACCGAATCTTCAAACTCTTCAGACGTTCCCTGGCAAGATACAGGAATCGTGTCCAGAATTAGTCATCAACAGATATGCCCGTGCCAGATACAGGAATCGAATCTTCAAACTCTTCAGACGTGCCCTGGCAGAATACAGGAATCGAGTCCGGAATTATTCGTCAACAGATATGCCCTGGCCGGATACAGGAATCGAATCTTCAAACTCTTCAGACGTGCCCTGACAAGATACATGAATCGAGTCCGGAATTAGTCGTCAAAAGATATGCCCGTGCCGGATACAGGAATCGAATCTTCAAACTCTTCTGACGTGCCCTGGAAAGATACAGGAATCGAGTCCGGAAATAGTCGTCAACAGATATGCCCTGGCCGGATACAAGAATGGAATCTTCAATCTCTTCAGACGTGCCCTGGCAGGATATAGGAATCGAGTCCGGAATTAGTCGTCAACAGATATGCCCTAGCCGGATACAGGAATCGAATCTTCAAACTCTTCAGACGTGCCCTGGCAGGATACAGGAATCGAGTCCGGAATTAGTCGTCAACAGATATGCCCTGGCCGGATACAGGAATCGAATCTTCAAACTCTTCAGACGTGCCCTGGCAAGATACAAGAATCGAGTCAGGAATTAGTCGTCAACAGATATGCCCTGGCCGGATACAGGAATCGAATCTTCAAACTCTTCAGACGTGCCCTGGCAGGATACAGGAATCGAGTCCGGAATTAGTCGTCAACAGATATGCCCTGGACGGATACAGGAATCGAATCTTTAAAATTCTTTAAAATCTTCAGATGTGCCCTGGCAAGATACAGGAATCGAGTCCGGAATTAGTCGTCAACAGATATGCCCTGGCCGGATACAGGAATCGAATCTTCAAACTCTTCAGACGTGCCCTGGCAGGATACAGGAATCGAGTCTGAAATTAGTTGTCAACAGATATGCCCTGGCCGGATACAGGAATCGAATCTTCAAACTCTTCAGACGTGCCCTGGCAAGTTACAGGAATCGAGTCCGGAATTAGTCGTCAACAGATATGCCCTGGTCGGATACAGGAATCGAATATTCAAACTCTTCAGACGTGCCCTGGCAGGATACAGGAATCGAGTCCGGAATTAGTCGTCAACAGATATGCCCTGGCCGGATATAGGAATCGAATCTTCAAACTCTTCAGACGTGCCCTGGAAGGATACAGGAATCGAGTCCGGAATTAGTCATCAACAGATATGCCCTGGCCGGATACAGGAATCGAATCTTCAAACTCTTCAGACGTGCCCTGGCAGGATACAGGAATCGAGTCCGGAATTAGTCGTCAACAGATATGCCCTGGCCGGATACAGGAATCGAATCTTCAAACTCTTCAGACGTGCCCTGGCAAGATACAAGAATCGAGTCCGGAATTAGTCGTCAACAGATATGCCCTGGCCGGATACAGGAATCGAATCTTCAAACTCTTCAGACGTGCCCTGGCAGGATACAGGAATCGAGTCCGGAATTAGTCGTCAACAGATATGCCCTGGACGAATACAGGAATCGAATCTTCAAACTCTTCAGACGTGCCCTGGCAGGATACAGGAATCGAGTTCGGAAGTAGTCGTCAACAGATATGCCCTGGCCGGATACAGGAATCGAATCTTCAAACTCTTCAGACGTGCCCTGGCAGGATACAGGAATCGAGTCCGGAATTAGTCGTCAACAGATATGCCCTGGCCGGATACAGGAATCGAATCTTTAAAATTCTTTAAAATCTTCAGATGTGCCCTGGCAAGATACAGGAATCGAGTCCGGAATTAGTCGTCAACAGATATGCCCTGGCCGGATACAGGAATCGAATCTTCAAACTCTTCAGACGTGCCCTGGCAGGATACAAGAATCGAGTCTGAAATTAGTTGTCAACAGATATGCCCTGGCCGGATACAGGAATCGAATCTTCAAACTCTTCAGACGTGCCCTGGCAAGTTACAGGAATCGAGTCCGGAATTAGTCGTCAACAGATATGCCCTGGTCGGATACAGGAATCGAATATTCAAACTCTTCAGACGTGCCCTGGCAGGATACAGGAATCGAGTCCGGAATTAGTCGTCAACAGATATGCCCTGGCCGGATATAGGAATCGAATCTTCAAACTCTTCAGACGTGCCCTGGAAGGATACAGGAATCGAGTCCGGAATTAGTCGTCAACAGATATGCCCTGGCCGGATACAGGAATCGAATCTTCAAACTCTTCAGACGTGCCCTGGCAGGATACAGGAATCGAGTCCGGAATTAGTCGTCAACAGATATGCCCTGGCCGGATACAGGAATCGAATCTTCGAACTCTTCAGACGTGCCCTGGAAGGATACAGGAATCGAGTCCGGAATTAGTCGTCAACAGATATGCCCTGGCCGGATACAGGAATCGAATCTTCAAACTCTTCAGACGTGCCCTGGCAAGATACAAGAATCGAGTCCAGAATTAGTCGTCAACAGATATGCCCTGGCCGGATACAGGAATCGAATCTTCAAACTCTTCAGACGTGCCCTGGCAGGATACAGGAATCGAGTTCGGAAGTAGTCGTCAACAGATATGCCCTGGCCGGATACATGAATCAAATCTTCAAACTCTTCAAACGTGCCCTGGCAAGATACAGGAATCGAGTCCGGAATTAGTCATCAACAGATATGCCCTGGCCGGATACATGAATCGAATCTTCAAACTCTTCAGACTTGCCCTGGAAGGATACATGAATCGAGTCCGGAATTAGTCGTCAACAGATATGCCCTGGCCGGATACAGGAATCGAATCTTCAAACTCTTCAGACGTGCCCTGGCAAGATACAGGAATCGAGTCCGGAATTAGTCATCAACAGATATGCCCTGGCCGGATACAGGAATCGAATCTTCAAACTCTTCAGACGTGCCCTGGAAAGATACAAGAATCGAGTCCGGAATTAGTCGTCAACAGATATGCCCTGGCCAGATACAGGAATCGAATCTTCAAACTCTTCAGACGTGCCCTGGCAGGATATAGGAATCAAGTCCGGAATTAGTCGTCAACAGATATGCCCTGGCCGGATACAGGAATCGAATCTTCAAACTCTTCAGACGTGCCCTGGCAAGATACAGGAATCGAGTCCGGAATTAGTCATCAACAGATATGCCCGTGCCGGATACAGGAATCGAATCTTCAAACTCTTCAGACGTGCCCTGGCAGGATACAGGAATCGAGTCCGGAATTATTCGTCAACAGATATGCCCTGGCCGGATACAGGAATCGAATCTTCAAACTCTTCAGACGTGCCCTGGCAAGATACAGGAATCGAGTCCGGAATTAGTCGTCAACAGATATGCCCTGGCCGGATACAGGAATCGAATCTTCAAACTCTTCTGACGTGCCCTGCAAAGATACAGGAATCCAGTCCGGAAATAGTCGTCAACAGATATGCCCTGGCCGGATACAAGAATCGAATCTTCAATCTCTTTAGACGTGCCCTGGAAGGATATAGGAATCGAGTCCGGAATTAGTCGTCAACAGATATGCCCTAGCCGGATACAGGAATCGAATCTTCAAACTCTTCAGACGTGCCCTGGCAGGATACAGGAATCGAGTCCGGAATTAGTCGTCAACAGATATGCCCTGGCCGGATACAGGAATCGAATCTTCAAACTCTTCAAACGTGCCCTGGCAAGATACAGGAATCGAGTCCGGAATTAGTCGTCAACAGATATGCCCTGGCCGGATACAGGAATCGAATCTTCAAACTCTTCAGACATGCCCTGGCAGGATACAGGAATCGAGTCTGGAATTAGTCGTCAACAGATATGCCCTGGCCGGATACAGGAATCGAATCTTCAAACTCTTCAGACGTGCCCTGGCAAGATACAGGAATCGAGTCTGGAATTAGTCGTCAACAGATATGCCCTGGTCGGATACAGGAATCGAATATTCAAACTCTTCAGACGTGCCCTGGCAGGATACAGGAATCGAGTTCGGAATTAGTCGTCAACAGATATGCCCTGGCCGGATACAGGAATCGAATCTTCAAACTCTTCAGACGTGCCCTGGAAGGATACAAGAATCGAGTCCGGAATTAGTCTTCAACAGATATGCCCTGGCCGGATACAGGAATCGAATCTTCAAACTCTTCAGACGTGCCCTTGCAGGATACAGGAATCAAGTCTGGAATTAGTCGTCAACAGATATGCCTTGGCCGGATACAGGAATCGAATCTTGGAACTCTTCAGACGTGCCCTGGAAGGATACAGGAATCGAGTCCGGAATTAGTCGTCAACAGATATGCCCTGGCCGGATACAGGAATCGAATCTTCAAACTCTTCAGACGTGCCCTGGCAAGATACAGGAATCGAGTCCGGAATTAGTCGTCAACAGATATGCCCTGGTCGGATACAGGAATCGAATCTTCGAACTCTTCAGACGTGCCCTGGCAGGATACAGGAATCGAGTCCGGAATTAGTCATCAACAGATATGCCCTGGCCGGATACAGGAATCGAATCTTCAAACTCTTCAGACGTGCCCTGGCAAGATATAGGAATCGAGTCCGGAATTACTCGTCAATAGATATGCCCTGGCCGGATACAGGAATCGAATTTTTAAACTCTTCAGACGTGCCCTGGCAGGATACAGGAATCGAGTCCGGAATTAGTCGTCAACAGATATGCCCTGGCCGGATACAGGAATCGAATCTTCAAACTCTTCAGACATGCCCTGGCAGGATACAGGAATCGAGTCCGAAATTAGTCGTCAACAGATATGCCCTGGCCGGATACAGGAATCGAATCTTTAAAATTCTTTAAAATCTTCAGATGTGCCCTGGCAAGATACAGGAATCGAGTCCGGAATTAGTCGTCAACAGATATGCCCTGGCCGGATACAGGAATCGAATCTTCAAACTCTTCAGACGTGCCCTGGCAGGATACAGGAATCGAGTCTGAAATTAGTTGTCAACAGATATGCCCTGGCCGGATACAGGAATCGAATCTTCAAACTCTTCAGACGTGCCCTGGCAAGTTACAGGAATCGAGTCCGGAATTAGTCGTCAACAGATATGCCCTGGTCGGATACAGGAATCGAATATTCAAACTCTTCAGACGTGCCCTGGCAGGATACAGGAATCGAGTCCGGAATTAGTCGTCAACAGATATGCCCTGGCCAGATATAGGAATCGAATCTTCAAACTCTTCAGACGTGCCCTGGAAGGATACAGGAATCGAGTCCGGAATTAGTCGTCAACAGATATGCCCTGGCCGGATACAGGAATCGAATCTTCAAACTCTTCAGACGTGCCCTGGCAGGATACAGGAATCGAGTCCGGAATTAGTCGTCAACAGATATGCCCTGGCCGGATACAGGAATCGAATCTTCGAACTCTTCAGACGTGCCCTGGAAGGATACAAGAATCGAGTCCGGAATTAGTCGTCAACAGATATGCCCTGGCCGGATACAGGAATCGAATCTTCAAACTCTTCAGACGTGCCCTGGCAAGATACAAGAATCGAGTCCGGAATTAGTCGTCAACAGATATACCCTGGCCGGATACAGGAATCGAATTTTCGAACTCTTCAGACGTGCCCTGGCAGGATACAGGAATCGAGTCCGGAATTAGTCGTCAACAGATATGCCCTGGTCGGATACAGGAATCGAATCTTCGAACTCTTCAGACGTGCCCTGGCAAGATACAGGAATCGAGTCCGGAATTAGTCGTCAACAGATATGCCCTGGTCGGATACAGGAATCGAATCTTCGAACTCTTCAGACGTGCCCTGGCAGGATACAGGAATCGAGTCCGGAATTAGTCATCAACAGATATGCCCTGGCCGGATACAGGAATCGAATCTTTAAACTCTTCAGACGTGCCCTGGCAGGATACAGGAATCGAGTCCGGAATTAGTCGTCAACAGATATGCCCTGGCCGGATACAGGAATCGAATCTTCAAACTCTTCAGACATGCCCTGGCAGGATACAGGAATCGAGTCCGAAATTAGTCGTCAACAGATATGCCCTGGCCGGATACAGGAATCGAATCTTCAAACTCTTCAGACGTGCCCTGGCAGGATACAGGAATCGAGTCCGGAATTAGTCGTCAACAGATATGCCCTGGCCGGATACAGGAATCGAATCTTCGAACTCTTCAGACGTGCCCTGGAAGGATACAGGAATCGAGTCCGGAATTAGTCGTCAACAGATATGCCCTGGCCGGATACAGGAATCGAATCTTCAAACTCTTCAGACGTGCCCTGGCAAGATACAAGAATCGAGTCCGGAATTAGTCGTCAACAGATATACCCTGGCCGGATACAGGAATCGAATTTTCGAACTCTTCAGACGTGCCCTGGCAGGATACAGGAATCGAGTCCGGAATTAGTCGTCAACAGATATGCCCTGGCCGAATACAGGAATCGAATCTTCAAACTCTTCAAACGTGCCCTGGCAAGATACAGGAATCGAGTCCGGAATTAGTCATCAACAGATATGCCCTGGCCGGATACATGAATCGAATCTTCAAACTCTTCAGACTTGCCCTGGAAGGATACATGAATCGAGTCCGGAATTAGTCGTCAACAGATATGCCCTGGCCGGATACAGGAATCGAATCTTCAAACTCTTCAGACGTGCCCTAGCAAGATACAGGAATCGAGTCCGGAATTAGTCATCAACAGATATGCCCTGGCCGGATACAGGAATCGAATCTTCAAACTCTTCAGACGTGCCCTGGAAAGATACAAGAATCGAGTCTGGAATTAGTCGTCAACAGATATGCCCTGGCCAGATACAGGAATCGAATCTTCAAACTCTTCAGACGTGCCCTGGCAGGATACATGAATCAAGTCCGGAATTAGTCGTCAACAGATATGCCCTGGCCGGATACAGGAATCGAATCTTCAAACTCTTCTGACGTGCCCTGGAAAGATACAGGAATCCAGTCCGGAAATAGTCGTCAACAGATATGCCCTGGCCGGATACAAGAATCGAATCTTCAATCTCTTCAGACGTGCCCTGGCAGGATATAGGAATCGAGTCCGGAATTAGTCGTCAACAGATATGCCCTAGCCGGATACAGGAATCGAATCTTCAAACTCTTCAGACGTGCCCTGGCAGGATACAGGAATCGAGTCCGGAATTAGTCGTCAACAGATATGCCCTGGCCGGATACAGGAATCGAATCTTCAAACTCTTCAGACGTGCCCTGGCAAGATACAGGAATCGAGTCCGGAATTAGTCGTCAACAGATATGCCCTGGCCGGATACAGGAATCGAATCTTCAAACTCTTCAGACATGCCCTGGCAGGATACAGGAATCGAGTCTGGAATTAGTCGTCAACAGATATGCCCTGGCCGGATACAGGAATCGAATCTTCAAACTCTTCAGACGTGCCCTGGCAAGATACAGGAATCGAGTCTGGAATTAGTCGTCAACAGATATGCCCTGGTCGGATACAGGAATCGAATATTCAAACTCTTCAGACGTGCCCTGGCAGGATACAGGAATCGAGTCCGGAATTAGTCGTCAACAGATATGCCCTGGCCGGATACAGGAATCGAATCTTCAAACTCTTCAGACGTGCCCTGGAAGGATACAAGAATCGAGTCCGGAATTAGTCTTCAACAGATATGCCCTGGCCGGATACAGGAATCGAATCTTCAAACTCTTCAGACGTGCCCTTGCAGGATACAGGAATCAAGTCCGGAATTAGTCGTCAACAGATATGCCTTGGCCGGATACAGGAATCGAATCTTGGAACTCTTAAGACGTGCCCTGGAAGGATACAGGAATCGAGTCCGGAATTAGTCGTCAACAGATATGCCCTGGCCGGATACAGGAATCGAATCTTCAAACTCTTCAGACGTGCCCTGGCAAGATACATGAATCGAGTCCGGAATTAGTCGTCAACAGATATGCCCTGGTCGGATACAGGAATCGAATCTTCGAACTCTTCAGACGTGCCCTGGCAGGATACAGGAATCGAGTCCGGAATTAGTCATCAACAGATATGCCCTGGCCGGATACAGGAATCGAATCTTCAAACTCTTCAGACGTGCCCTGGCAAGATATAGGAATCGAGTCCGGAATTACTCGTCAATAGATATGCCCTGGCCGGATACAGGAATCGAATCTTTAAACTCTTCAGACGTGCCCTGGCAGGATACAGGAATCGAGTCCGGAATTAGTCGTCAACAGATATGCCCTGGCCGGATACAGGAATCGAATCTTCAAACTCTTCAGACATGCCCTGGCAGGATACAGGAATCGAGTCCGAAATTAGTCGTCAACAGATATGCCCTGGCCGGATACAGGAATCGAATCTTCAACCTCTTCAGACGTGCCCTGGCAGGATACAGGAATCGAGTCCGGAATTAGTCGTCAACAGATATGCCCTGGCCGGATACAGGAATCGAATCTTCGAACTCTTCAGACGTGCCCTGGAAGGATACATGAATCGAGTCCGGAATTAGTCGTCAACAGATATGCCCTGGCCGGATACAGGAATCGAATCTTCAAACTCTTCAGACGTGCCCTGGCAAGATACAAGAATCGAGTCCGGAATTAGTCGTCAACAGATATACCCTGGCCGGATACAGGAATCGAATTTTCGAACTCTTCAGACGTGCCCTGGCAGGATACAGGAATCAAGTCCGGATTTAGTCGTCAACAGATATGCCCTGGTCGGATACAGGAATCGAATCTTCGAACTCTTCAGACGTGCCCTGGCAAGATACAGGAATCGAGTCCGGAATTAGTCGTCAACAGATATGCCCTGGTCGGATACAGGAATCGAATCTTCGAACTCTTCAGACGTGCCCTGGCAGGATACAGGAATCGAGTCCGGAATTAGTCATCAACAGATATGCCCTGGCCGGATACAGGAATCGAATCTTTAAACTCTTCAGACGTGCCCTGGCAGGATACAGGAATCGAGTCCGGAATTAGTCGTCAACAGATATGCCCTGGCCGGATACAGGAATCGAATCTTCAAACTCTTCAGACATGCCCTGGCAGGATACAGGAATCGAGTCCGAAATTAGTCGTCAACAGATATGCCCTGGCCGGATACAGGAATCGAATCTTCAGACTCTTCAGACGTGCCCTGGCAGGATACAGGAATCGAGTCCGGAATTAGTCGTCAACAGATATGCCCTGGCCGGATACAGGAATCGAATCTTCGAACTCTTCAGACGTGCCCTGGAAGGATACAGGAATCGAGTCCGGAATTAGTCGTCAACAGATATGCCCTGGCCGGATACAGGAATCGAATCTTCAAACTCTTCAGACGTGCCCTGGCAAGATACAAGAATCGAGTCCGGAATTAGTCGTCAACAGATATACCCTGGCCGGATACAGGAATCGAATTTTCGAACTCTTCAGACGTGCCCTGACAGGATACAGGAATCGAGTCCGGAATTAGTCGTCAACAGATATGCCCTGGCCGAATACAGGAATCGAATCTTCAAACTCTTCAAACGTGCCCTGGCAAGATACAGGAATCGAGTCCGGAATTAGTCATCAACAGATATGCCCTGGCCGGATACATGAATTGAATCTTCAAACTCTTCAGACTTGCCCTGGAAGGATACATGAATCGAGTCCGGAATTAGTCGTCAACAGATATGCCCTGGCCGGATACAGGAATCGAATCTTCAAACTCTTCAGACGTGCCCTGGCAAGATACAGGAATCGAGTCCGGAATTAGTCATCAACAGATATGCCCTGGCCGGATACAGGAATCGAATCTTCAAACTCTTCAGACGTGCCCTGGAAAGATACAAGAATCGAGTCTGGAATTAGTCGTCAACAGATATGCCCTGGCCAGATACAGGAATCGAATCTTCAAACTCTTCAGACGTGCCCTGGCAGGATATAGGAATCAAGTCCGGAATTATTCGTCAACAGATATGCCCTGGCCGGATACAGGAATCGAATCTTCAAACTCTTCAGACGTGCCCTGGCAAGATACAGGAATCGAGTCCGGAATTAGTCGTCAACAGATATGCCCTGGCCGGATACAGGAATCGAATCTTCAAACTCTTCAGACGTGCCCAGGCAGGATACAGGAATCGAGTCCGGAATTAGTCGTCAACAGATATGCCCTGGCCGGATACAGGAATCGAATCTTCGAACTCTTCAGACGTGCCCAGGAAGGATACATGAATCGAGTCCGGAATTAGTCGTCAACAGATATGCCCTGGCCGGATACAGGAATCGAATCTTCAAACTCTTCAGACGTGCCCTGGCAAGATACAAGAATCGAGTCCAGAATTAGTCGTCAACAGATATACCCTGGGCGGATACAGGAATCGAATTTTCGAACTCTTCAGACGTGCCCTGGCAGGATACAGGAATCGAGTCCGGAAGTAGTCGTCAACAGATATGCCCTGGCCGGATACAGGAATCGAATCTTCAAACTCTTCAAACGTGCCCTGGCAAGATACAGGAATCGAGTCCGGAATTAGTCATCAACAGATATGCCCTGGCCGGATACATGAATCGAATCTTCAAACTCTTCAGAATTGCCCTGGAAGGATACATGAATCGAGTCCGGAATTAGTCGTCAACAGATATGCCCTGGCCGGATACAGGAATCGAATCTTCAAACTCTTCAGACGTGCCCTGGCAAGATACAGGAATCGAGTCCGGAATTAGTCATCAACAGATATGCCCTGGCCGGATACAGGAATCGAATCTTCAAACTCTTCAGACGTGCCCTGGAAAGATATAAGAATCGAGTCCGGAATTAGTCGTCAACAGATATGCCCTGGCCAGATACAGGAATCGAATCTTCAAACTCTTCAGACGTGCCCTGGCAGGATATAGGAATCAAGTCCGGAATTAGTCGTCAACAGATATGCCCTGGCCGGATACAGGAATCGAATCTTCAAACTCTTCAGACGTGCCCTGGCAAGATACAGGAATCGAGTCCGGAATTAGTCATCAACAGATATGCCCGTGCCGGATACAGGAATCGAATCTTCAAACTCTTCAGACGTGCCCTGGCAGGATACAGGAATCGAGTCCGGAATTATTCGTCAACAGATATGCCCTGGCCGGATACAGGAATCGAATCTTCAAACTCTTCAGACGTGCCCTGGCAAGATACAGGAATCGAGTCCGGAATTAGTCGTCAACAGATATGCCCTGGCCGGATACAGGAATCGAATCTTCAAACTCTTCTGACGTGCCCTGGAAAGATACAGGAATCCAGTCCGGAAATAGTCGTCAACAGATATGCCCTGGCCGGATACAAGAATCGAATCTTCAATCTCTTCAGACGTGCCCTGGCAGGATATAGGAATCGAGTCTGGAATTAGTCGTCAACAGATATGCCCTAGCCGGATACAGGAATCGAATCTTCAAACTCTTCAGACGTGCCCTGGCAGGATACAGGAATCGAGTCCGGAATTAGTCGTCAACAGATATGCCCTGGCCGGATACAGGAATCGAATCTTCAAACTCTTCAGACGTGCCCTGGCAAGATACAGGAATCGAGTCCGGAATTAGTCGTCAACAGATATGCCTTGGCCGGATACAGGAATCGAATCTTCAAACTCTTCAGACATGCCCTGGCAGGATACAGGAATCGAGTCTGGAATTAGTCGTCAACAGATATGCCCTGGCCGGATACAGGAATCGAATCTTCAAACTCTTCAGACGTGCCCTGGCAAGATACAGGAATCGAGTCTGGAATTAGTCTTCAACAGATATGCCCTGGTCGGATACAGGAATCGAATCTTCAAACTCTTCAGACGTGCCCTGGCAGGATACAGGAATCGAGTCCGGAATTAGTCGTCAACAGATATGCCCTGGCCGGATACAGGAATCGAATCTTCGAACTCTTCAGACGTGCCCTGGAAGGATACATGAATCGAGTCCGGAATTAGTCGTCAACAGATATGCCCTGGCCGGATACAGGAATCGAATCTTCAAACTCTTCAGACGTGCCCTGGCAAGATACAAGAATCGAGTCCGGAATTAGTCGTCAACAGATATACCCTGGCCGGATACAGGAATCGAATTTTCGAACTCTTCAGACGTGCCCTGGCAGGATACAGGAATCAAGTCCGGAATTAGTCGTCAACAGATATGCCCTGGTCGGATACAGGAATCGAATCTTCGAACTCTTCAGACGTGCCCTGGCAAGATACAGGAATCGAGTCCGGAATTAGTCGTCAACAGATATGCCCTGGTCGGATACAGGAATCGAATCTTCGAACTCTTCAGACGTGCCCTGGCAGGATACAGGAATCGAGTCCGGAATTAGTCATCAACAGATATGCCCTGGCCGGATACAGGAATCGAATCTTTAAACTCTTCAGACGTGCCCTGGCAGGATACAGGAATCGAGTCCGGAATTAGTCGTCAACAGATATGCCCTGGCCGGATACAGGAATCGAATCTTCAAACTCTTCAGACATGCCCTGGCAGGATACAGGAATCGAGTCCGAAATTAGTCGTCAACAGATATGCCCTGGCCGGATACAGGAATCGAATCTTCAGACTCTTCAGACGTGCCCTGGCAGGATACAGGAATCGAGTCCGGAATTAGTCGTCAACAGATATGCCCTGGCCGGATACAGGAATCGAATCTTCGAACTCTTCAGACGTGCCCTGGAAGGATACAGGAATCGAGTCCGGAATTAGTCGTCAACAGATATGCCCTGGCCGGATACAGGAATCGAATCTTCAAACTCTTCAGACGTGCCCTGGCAAGATACAAGAATCGAGTCCGGAATTAGTCGTCAACAGATATACCCTGGCCGGATACAGGAATCGAATTTTCGAACTCTTCAGACGTGCCCTGACAGGATACAGGAATCGAGTCCGGAATTAGTCGTCAACAGATATGCCCTGGCCGAATACAGGAATCGAATCTTCAAACTCTTCAAACGTGCCCTGGCAAGATACAGGAATCGAGTCCGGAATTAGTCATCAACAGATATGCCCTGGCCGGATACATGAATTGAATCTTCAAACTCTTCAGACTTGCCCTGGAAGGATACATGAATCGAGTCCGGAATTAGTCGTCAACAGATATGCCCTGGCCGGATACAGGAATCGAATCTTCAAACTCTTCAGACGTGCCCTGGCAAGATACAGGAATCGAGTCCGGAATTAGTCATCAACAGATATGCCCTGGCCGGATACAGGAATCGAATCTTCAAACTCTTCAGACGTGCCCTGGAAAGATACAAGAATCGAGTCTGGAATTAGTCGTCAACAGATATGCCCTGGCCAGATACAGGAATCGAATCTTCAAACTCTTCAGACGTGCCCTGGCAGGATATAGGAATCAAGTCCGGAATTATTCGTCAACAGATATGCCCTGGCCGGATACAGGAATCGAATCTTCAAACTCTTCAGACGTGCCCTGGCAAGATACAGGAATCGAGTCCGGAATTAGTCGTCAACAGATATGCCCTGGCCGGATACAGGAATCGAATCTTCAAACTCTTCAGACGTGCCCAGGCAGGATACAGGAATCGAGTCCGGAATTAGTCGTCAACAGATATGCCCTGGCCGGATACAGGAATCGAATCTTCGAACTCTTCAGACGTGCCCAGGAAGGATACATGAATCGAGTCCGGAATTAGTCGTCAACAGATATGCCCTGGCCGGATACAGGAATCGAATCTTCAAACTCTTCAGACGTGCCCTGGCAAGATACAAGAATCGAGTCCAGAATTAGTCGTCAACAGATATACCCTGGCCGGATACAGGAATCGAATTTTCGAACTCTTCAGACGTGCCCTGGCAGGATACAGGAATCGAGTCCGGAAGTAGTCGTCAACAGATATGCCCTGGCCGGATACAGGAATCGAATCTTCAAACTCTTCAAACGTGCCCTGGCAAGATACAGGAATCGAGTCCGGAATTAGTCATCAACAGATATGCCCTGGCCGGATACATGAATCGAATCTTCAAACTCTTCAGACTTGCCCTGGAAGGATACATGAATCGAGTCCGGAATTAGTCGTCAACAGATATGCCCTGGCCGGATACAGGAATCGAATCTTCAAACTCTTCAGACGTGCCCTGGCAAGATACAGGAATCGAGTCTGGAATTAGTCATCAACAGATATGCCCTGGCCGGATACAGGAATCGAATCTTCAAACTCTTCAGACGTGCCCTGGAAAGATATAAGAATCGAGTCCGGAATTAGTCGTCAACAGATATGCCCTGGCCAGATACAGGAATCGAATCTTCAAACTCTTCAGACGTGCCCTGGCAGGATATAGGAATCAAGTCCGGAATTAGTCGTCAACAGATATGCCCTGGCCGGATACAGGAATCGAATCTTCAAACTCTTCAGACGTGCCCTGGCAAGATACAGGAATCGAGTCCGGAATTAGTCATCAACAGATATGCCCGTGCCGGATACAGGAATCGAATCTTCAAACTCTTCAGACGTGCCCTGGCAGGATACAGGAATCGAGTCCGGAATTATTCGTCAACAGATATGCCCTGGCCGGATACAGGAATCGAATCTTCAAACTCTTCAGACGTGCCCTGGCAAGATACAGGAATCGAGTCCGGAATTAGTCGTCAACAGATATGCCCTGGCCGGATACAGGAATCGAATCTTCAAACTCTTCTGACGTGCCCTGGAAAGATACAGGAATCCAGTCCGGAAATAGTCGTCAACAGATATGCCCTGGCCGGATACAAGAATCGAATCTTCAATCTCTTCAGACGTGCCCTGGCAGGATATAGGAATCGAGTCTGGAATTAGTCGTCAACAGATATGCCCTAGCCGGATACAGGAATCGAATCTTCAAACTCTTCAGACGTGCCCTGGCAGGATACAGGAATCGAGTCCGGAATTAGTCGTCAACAGATATGCCCTGGCCGGATACAGGAATCGAATCTTCAAACTCTTCAGACGTGCCCTGGCAAGATACAGGAATCGAGTCCGGAATTAGTCGTCAACAGATATGCCTTGGCCGGATACAGGAATCGAATCTTCAAACTCTTCAGACATGCCCTGGCAGGATACAGGAATCGAGTCTGGAATTAGTCGTCAACAGATATGCCCTGGCCGGATACAGGAATCGAATCTTCAAACTCTTCAGACGTGCCCTGGCAAGATACAGGAATCGAGTCTGGAATTAGTCTTCAACAGATATGCCCTGGTCGGATACAGGAATCGAATATTCAAACTCTTCAGACGTGCCCTGGCAGGATACAGGAATCGAGTCCGGAATTAGTCGTCAACAGATATGCCCTGGCCGGATACAGGAATCGAATCTTCAAACTCTTCAGACGTGCCCTGGAAGGATACAAGAATCGAGTCCGGAATTAGTCTTCAACAGATATGCCCTGGCCGGATACAGGAATCGAATCTTCAAACTCTTCAGACGTGCCCTTGCAGGATACAGGAATCAAGTCCGGAATTAGTCGTCAACAGATATGCCTTGGCCGGATACAGGAATCGAATCTTGGAACTCTTCAGACGTGCCCTGGAAGGATACAGGAATCGAGTCCGGAATTAGTCGTCAACAGATATGCCCTGGCCGGATACAGGAATCGAATCTTCAAACTCTTCAGACGTGCCCTGGCAAGATACAGGAATCGAGTCCGGAATTAGTCGTCAACAGATATGCCCTCGTCGGATACAGGAATCGAATCTTCGAACTCTTCTGACGTGCCCTGGCAGGATACAAGAATCGAGTCCAGAATTAGTCATCAACAGTTATGCCCTGGCCGGATACAGGAATCGAATCTTCAAACTCTTCAGACGTGCCCTGGCAAGATATAGGAATCGAGTCCGGAATTACTCGTCAACAGATATGCCCTGGCCGGATACAGGAATCGAATCTTTAAACTCTTCAGACGTGCCCTGGCAGGATACAGGAATCGAGTCCGGAATTAGTCGTCAACAGATATGCCCTGGCCGGATACAGGAATCGAATCTTCAAACTCTTCAGACATGCCCTAGCAGGATACAGGAATCGAGTCCGAAATTAGTCGTCAACAGATATGCCCTGGCCGGATACAGGAATCGAATCTTCAAACTCTTCAGACGTGCCCTGGCAGGATACAGGAATCGAGTCTGGAATTAGTCGTCAACAGATATGCCCTAGCCGGATACAGGAATCGAATCTTCAAACTCTTCAGACGTGCCCTGGCAGGATACAGGAATCGAGTCCGGAAGTAGTCGTCAACAGATATGCCCTGGCCGGATACAGGAATCGAATCTTCAAACTCTTCAAACGTGCCCTGGCAAGATACAGGAATCGAGTCCGGAATTAGTCATCAACAGATATGCCCTGGCCGGATACATGAATCGAATCTTCAAACTCTTCAGACTTGCCCTGGAAGGATACATGAATCGAGTCCGGAATTAGTCGTCAACAGATATGCCCTGGCCGGATACAGGAATCGAATCTTCAAACTCTTCAGACGTGCCCTGGCAAGATACAGGAATCGAGTCTGGAATTAGTCATCAACAGATATGCCCTGGCCGGATACAGGAATCGAATCTTCAAACTCTTCAGACGTGCCCTGGAAAGATATAAGAATCGAGTCCGGAATTAGTCGTCAACAGATATGCCCTGGCCAGATACAGGAATCGAATCTTCAAACTCTTCAGACGTGCCCTGGCAGGATATAGGAATCAAGTCCGGAATTAGTCGTCAACAGATATGCCCTGGCCGGATACAGGAATCGAATCTTCAAACTCTTCAGACGTGCCCTGGCAAGATACAGGAATCGAGTCCGGAATTAGTCATCAACAGATATGCCCGTGCCGGATACAGGAATCGAATCTTCAAACTCTTCAGACGTGCCCTGGCAGGATACAGGAATCGAGTCCGGAATTATTCGTCAACAGATATGCCCTGGCCGGATACAGGAATCGAATCTTCAAACTCTTCAGACGTGCCCTGGCAAGATACAGGAATCGAGTCCGGAATTAGTCGTCAACAGATATGCCCTGGCCGGATACAGGAATCGAATCTTCAAACTCTTCTGACGTGCCCTGGAAAGATACAGGAATCCAGTCCGGAAATAGTCGTCAACAGATATGCCCTGGCCGGATACAAGAATCGAATCTTCAATCTCTTCAGACGTGCCCTGGCAGGATATAGGAATCGAGTCTGGAATTAGTCGTCAACAGATATGCCCTAGCCGGATACAGGAATCGAATCTTCAAACTCTTCAGACGTGCCCTGGCAGGATACAGGAATCGAGTCCGGAATTAGTCGTCAACAGATATGCCCTGGCCGGATACAGGAATCGAATCTTCAAACTCTTCAGACGTGCCCTGGCAAGATACAGGAATCGAGTCCGGAATTAGTCGTCAACAGATATGCCTTGGCCGGATACAGGAATCGAATCTTCAAACTCTTCAGACATGCCCTGGCAGGATACAGGAATCGAGTCTGGAATTAGTCGTCAACAGATATGCCCTGGCCGGATACAGGAATCGAATCTTCAAACTCTTCAGACGTGCCCTGGCAAGATACAGGAATCGAGTCTGGAATTAGTCTTCAACAGATATGCCCTGGTCGGATACAGGAATCGAATATTCAAACTCTTCAGACGTGCCCTGGCAGGATACAGGAATCGAGTCCGGAATTAGTCGTCAACAGATATGCCCTGGCCGGATACAGGAATCGAATCTTCAAACTCTTCAGACGTGCCCTGGAAGGATACAAGAATCGAGTCCGGAATTAGTCTTCAACAGATATGCCCTGGCCGGATACAGGAATCGAATCTTCAAACTCTTCAGACGTGCCCTTGCAGGATACAGGAATCAAGTCCGGAATTAGTCGTCAACAGATATGCCTTGGCCGGATACAGGAATCGAATCTTGGAACTCTTCAGACGTGCCCTGGAAGGATACAGGAATCGAGTCCGGAATTAGTCGTCAACAGATATGCCCTGGCCGGATACAGGAATCGAATCTTCAAACTCTTCAGACGTGCCCTGGCAAGATACAGGAATCGAGTCCGGAATTAGTCGTCAACAGATATGCCCTCGTCGGATACAGGAATCGAATCTTCGAACTCTTCTGACGTGCCCTGGCAGGATACAAGAATCGAGTCCAGAATTAGTCATCAACAGTTATGCCCTGGCCGGATACAGGAATCGAATCTTCAAACTCTTCAGACGTGCCCTGGCAAGATATAGGAATCGAGTCCGGAATTACTCGTCAACAGATATGCCCTGGCCGGATACAGGAATCGAATCTTTAAACTCTTCAGACGTGCCCTGGCAGGATACAGGAATCGAGTCCGGAATTAGTCGTCAACAGATATGCCCTGGCCGGATACAGGAATCGAATCTTCAAACTCTTCAGACATGCCCTAGCAGGATACAGGAATCGAGTCCGAAATTAGTCGTCAACAGATATGCCCTGGCCGGATACAGGAATCGAATCTTCAAACTCTTCAGACGTGCCCTGGCAGGATACAGGAATCGAGTCCGGAATTAGTCGTCAACAGATATGCCCTGGACGGATACAGGAATCGAATCTTCGAACTCTTCAGACGTGCCCTGGAAGGATACAGGAATCGAGTCCGGAATTAGTCGTCAACAGATATGCCCTGGCCGGATACAGGAATCGAATCTTCAAACTCTTCAGACGTGCCCTGGCAAGATACAAGAATCGAGTCCGGAATTAGTCGTCAACAGATATACCCTGGCCGGATACAGGAATCGAATTTTCGAACTCTTCAGACGTGCCCTGGCAGGATACAGGAATCAAGTCCGGAATTAGTCGTCAACAGATATGCCCTGGCCGGATACAGGAATCGAATCTTCAAACTCTTCAAACGTGCCCTGGCAAGATACAGGAATCGAGTCCGGAATTAGTCATCAACAGATATGCCCTGGCCGGATACATGAATCGAATCTTCAAACTCTTCAGACTTTCCCTGGAAGGATACATGAATCGAGTCCGGAATTAGTCGTCCACAGATATGCCCTGGCCGGATACAGGAATTGAATCTTCAAACTCTTCAGACGTGCCCTGGCAAGATACAGGAATCGAGTCCGGAATTAGTCATCAACAGATATGCCCTGGCCGGATACAGGAATCGAATCTTCAAACTCTTCAGACGTGCCCTGGAAAGATACAAGAATCGAGTCCGGAATTAGTCGTCAACAGATATGCCCTGGCCAGATACAGGAATCGAATCTTCAAACTCTTCAGACGTGCCCTGGCAGGATATAGGAATCAAGTCCGGAATTAGTCGTCAACAGATATGCCCTGGCCGGATACAGGAATCGAATCTTCAAACTCTTCAGACGTGCCCTGGCAAGATACAGGAATCGAGTCCGGAATTAGTCGTCAACAGATATGCCCTGGTCGGATACAGGAATCGAATCTTCGAACTCTTCAGACGTGCCCTGGCAGGATACAGGAATCGAGTCCGGAATTAGTCGTCAACAGATAAGCCCTAGCCGGATACAGGAATAGAATCTTCAAACTCTTCAGACGTGCCCTGGCAGGATACAGGAATCGAGTCCGGAATTAGTCGTCAACAGATATGCCTTGGCCGGATACAGGAATCGAATCTTCGAACTCTTCAGACGTGCCCTCGAAGGATACAGGAATCGAGTCTGGAATTAGTCGTCAACAGATATGCCCTGGCCGGATACAAGAATCGAATCTTCAAACTCTTCAGACGTGCCCTGGCAAGATACAGGAATCGAGTCCGGAATTAGTCGTCAACAGATATGCCCTGGTCGGATACAGGAATCGAATCTTCGAACTCTTCAGACATGCCCTGGCAGGATACAGGAATCGAGTCCAGAATTAGTCGTCAACAGATATGCCCTGGCCGGATACAGGAATCGAATCTTCAAACTCTTCAGACGTGCCCTGGCAGGATACAGGAATCGAGTCCGGAATTAGTCGTCAACAGATATGCCTTGGCCGGATACAGGAATCGAATCTTCGAACTCTTCAGACGTGCCCTGGAAGGATACAGGAATCGAGTCCAGAATTAGTCGTCAACAGATATGCCCTGGCCGGATACAGGAATCGAATCTTCGAACTCTTCAGACGTGCCCTGACAGGATACAGGAATCGAGTCCGGAATTAGTCGTCAACAGATATGCCCTGGCCGGATACAGGAATCGAATCTTCAAACTCTTCAGACGTGCCCTGGCAAGATACAGGAATCGAGTCCGGAATTAGTCGTCAACAGATATGCCCTGGTCGGATACAGGAATCGAATCTTCGAACTCTTCAGACATGCCCTGGCAGGATACAGGAATTGAGTCCGGAATTAGTCGTCAACAGATATGCCCTGGCCGGATACAGGAATCGAATCTTCAAACTCTTCAGACGTGCCCTGGAAAGATATAGGAATCGAGTCCGGAATTAGTCGCTCACAGATATGCCCTGGCCGGATACAGGAATCGAATCTGGAATTGCGAAAGTTGATAGTAATTATCTTTGTATTGACTTTTTTCCTGAAAAGGTAAAACATCAGTTGTATGCAATGTCATGATGTATGAATTGCATGATGTCACGATGTTCTCAAAATAGACGAGATTGTGTGATATGATGCGTATGTGCATGCATTGTGTATGTAAGCAGGATGTATGAAATGTGATATGTTTATTAATGTATTTTCGTCTAGGAAAATAAATCCTTGACGAATGCCGGGAAGTTGAATCTTGGGCTGATGCTGAAGAGTAGCGTTGGGGAATAAACTTGGCGAAGAGATTACTCTGCGGGGAATACTCTGTGGGAAGAGATACTTCACTGAGGTCTGATGATAACTCCGCTGGGGATACCGTTGATAAGCTTTGTTGGAAGATTTGATGAACTCCGCTGAGGGATAGGAAGAACTTCGCTGAGGACGATCTTTCCGCGGTTTTTAGCTGAGGATAACCCAGTTATAAGCTCCGATGGAGAATAACCTTTGAATAAAAAAGTCCGGGAGATGTGTTCGTGCTCTGTAGGGGATAAGCTTCCAGAATCTACTGGGGATAAGCTTCCTACTGGGGAGATGGATTCAACTCTCCTGGGGAGACTTTTGAGACTGTACTTGGGGAAGTGGCTCCACTGGGATGTCTGTATCCCACCGGGGAACAATCTTAGAATAAGACTGCCGGGGATGCTTGCTTAGGAATATCTGCTTACTCCACTGGGGAATATTGAGATTTTCTGGGGATACCCAACTTCCATAAGGCTGACTGTAGACTAACTCTGCTTGGGGAGAGTATTGCTGACTTGCTGGAGATACTGTGCCTTGTAGGGCTGATTGGGAGACCAACTCTGCTCAGGGAGTATTGTTGAGTCCTGACTTACTCTGCGGGGAGTGAAGGTATCCTGTTCGTTCTTCATCTGAACCTACCTTGGTACCTTGGTGGACAGAGCAACTAGATCGCTTAGACAATTCAATATTTCCCCTGTTTCTGATGTCACCTGTAATTAATCCTTTGTTTCGTATTCGAATATTTATGAGTTAGCAATTAATGTCAAATGCATATATCACAATCGAACCTTGGACGTTCTTTACAAAACAAAATAGAAAAAGGAAAAACAATTGGCAATTGGTCTGAAGAGTGAATTTGTATTGATTTTTGAATTTGCCTGTAAATAGGCGTTTATGTACAAGAGGCTGACGTCCTAGTAAGAGAACGCCTCCGAATAGAGTAGAGTTTATACAATTTGTACAAAGGAAAAAAAACAGCTATGTGAAAAATCCCATTGGGTTCCAATTCTGCTATCGCCTTTATGTCTTCAAGCGTCTCATCACTTTGCTGCTCGGTTAAAGATGAAGCTGATTGATCGATGCCGTCTGAACCTGATAGTTGATACCGAATTCTGGATGCAAGGTGATCCAATGAGACATAGTATTACGCTTTAATCCCTAACTTTTGCCTGGACCGCCCTTTCGGGTTTTCAGTCCACCGGGATACCCATTTTTGCCCAAGCCGCCTTTTCAGGTTTTCGACTTGCCGGGTGTACAGATTTTTTTTCATTTCATCCCTTATTTTTGCCCGAACCCTTTTGGTTCGCCGGGAAGCCCTTATTTTTGCCTAGGTGTGTCAACCTAGCGGGTCTTTAGTTTATGCGTAGTATATTTTTACTATGTCTGCATTGGCGGGGTGAGGAAGGTCGTCACTGTCCATAGTGGTTAGAATCATAGCTCCTCTTGAGAAGACATGTTTAACCACAAATGGCCCTTCGTACGTAGGGGTCCATTTGCCCCTGGGATCACTTTGAGGAAGGATGATGCGCTTGATTACCAGGTCTCCGACTTGATACTCTTGTCGTCTGACTTTCTTGTTAAATGCCCTGATCATCCGTTTTTGATACGTTTGGCCATGACAGATAGCAGTGAGTCTCTTTTCGTCAATTAGGTTTAATTGATCAAGCCGAGTCTGGATCCAGTCATCTTCGTTCAAATCTGCATCCTTCATTATCTGGAGAGAGGGTATCTGGACTTCAATAGGCAAGACTGCCTCCATGCCATAGACCAAGGAAAAGGGTGTTGCCCCGGTTGACGTCCTTGCTGAGGTACGGTACCCATGAAGAGCAAATGGAAACATCTCGTGCCAATCTTTGTAGGTCACTGTCATCTTCTGCACAATCTTCTTGATATTCTTATTAGCTGCTTCTACAGCCCCATTCATCTCCGGCCGGTAAGGAGAAGAGTTGTGGTGCTGTATCTTGAATTGCTCGCAGAGCTCAATGATCATCTTATTGTTAAGATTGGTACCATTGTCCGTAATGATCCTTTCCGGGACACCGTATCGACATATCAGGTTATGCTGAATGAACCGTGCCACGACGTTCTTGGTTACCGTAGCATAAGAAGCTGCTTCAACCCACTTTGTGAAGTAACCAATCGCTACCAGGATGAAGGGATGCCCGTTAGATGTCGTAGGTCTGATCTCGCCGATCATATCAATGCCCCATATTGCAAAAGGCCAAGGTGCTGTCAAGACGTTCAGAGGTACCGGTGGAACACGCACCTTATCAGCATAGATTTGGCATTTGTGACACGTCCGAGAATGTTGGTAACAGTCAGCTTCCATTGTGGACCAGAAATATCCTGCCCGAAGGATTTTCTTTGCCATGGTATGTCCACTGGAATGCGTCCCGAAGGTACCTTCATGTAGCTCTGCCATGATCCTTTCTGCTTCAGTCTTATCCACACAACGCAGTAAGGTTGAATCATGGTTTCGCTTGTACAGAATGTCGTTGCTAAGGAAGAACTTTGTAGCGAACCTTCTCAGAAACTTTTTGTCATTGATGGATTCACCTTCGGGGTATTCTTGGGCTTCCAAGTACCTCTTCACCTCATGATACCAGGGTTTCTCAGTTACCTCTTCAGCCTCGAGATCACAGCAATGTGCAGGTTCATCTAACTTCCAGATAATGATTCGGGGAGCCTCGTTGTCCCATTTGACTTTGAACATGGAAGACATCGTAGCCAACGCGTCCGCCAACTGATTCTCCTCTCTTGGGAAGTGTTCAAAAGTTATCTCTGTGAAGTGCGGGATCAATGTCAACACACATTCTTTGTAAGGAATAAGGTTTGGGTGTTTCGTATCCCACTCGCCTTTGATCTGATTGATCACGAGAGCGGAATCTCCGAAGACACTCAGAAACTTGATCCTTAAGTCAATTGCAGCTTGAATACCCATGATACATGCCTCATACTCCGCCATATTGTTGGTGCAGTTGAAACATAGCCGGGCAGTGAGTGGAGTATGAGTGCCTTTTGGGGATATGATCACAGCGCTGATTCCATTACCTAAAGCGTTTGAGGCTCCGTCAAAGTGCATAGACCATCGGGATCCTTCCTCAGGTCCTTCATCTGGTCCAGGTACTTCACAATCAGTTACTACCATGATATCCTCGTCTGGAAATTCAAAGTTCATAGATTGGTAGTCGTCCACTGCCTGGTGTGCCAAATGGTCTGCCAATACACTTCCCTTGATTGCTTTCTGAGTCGTGTACTGGATGTCGTATTCTGTCAAGATCATCTGCCATCTTGCTATTCTTCCGGACATAGCAGGCTTTTCGAATATGTACTTGATCGGATCCATTTTTGAAATCAACAAAGTAGTGTGAGTCAGCATATACTGTCTCAGCCGGCGAGCAGTGAGTATCGGGTCTCACAGTCGGTAAACTTTTTGCTAAGGTAATAAATGGCGTGCTCTTTTCGGCCAGACTCGTCATGCTGCCCCAGCACACACCCCATTGAGCTGTCAAGTACTGTCAAGTATAATATTAGAGGTCTCCCTTCAACCGGTGGCATAAGAATCGGCGGTTCTTGGAGATACTCTTTGATTTTGTCGAAAGCGGCCTGACATTCATCGTTCCAACGTACTACTTGATCTTTCTTCAACAGCTTGAAGATTGGTTCACAGGTAGCAGTTAGATGCGAGATGAACCGGGCAATGTAATTCATACGTCCTAGAAAGCCTCTGACTTCTTTCTCTGTCTTGGGAGTTGGCATCTCTTGTATGGCTTTCAACTTAGCAGGGTCCACTTGAATACCTTTGTCGCTTACGACAAAGCCTAGCAATTTTCCATATCTCACCCAAAAGGTGCACTTGTTTGGGTTCAACCTCAGCTTGTACAACTTCAAACGGTCAAACAGCTTTTGTAGATGGTCAAGGTGTTCCTCCTCAGTTTGAGACCTTGCAATCATATCGTCAACGTATACCTTAATCTCATGATGGATCATGTCATGAAATAAAGCAACCATGGCACGTTGGTATGTTGCCCCAGCATTTTTCAACCCAAATGGCATGACCTTGTAGCAAAAGGTGCCCCACTGAGTAACAAAAGTGGTCTTCTCCATGTCTTCAGGAGCCATCTTGATTTGATTATAACCGGAAAATCCGTCCATGAAGGAGAATACCTTATGTTGAGCAGTATTGTCAACCAGAACGTCGATATGAGGCAGAGGGAAATCATCCTTAGGGCTGGCCCTGTTCAAATCCCTGTAATCAACACACATTCTGACCTTACCGTCCTTCTTCGGCACTGGAACCACGTTGGCAACCCACTGAGGGTAAGAAGTCACTGCTAGAAAACCGGCGTCAAATTGTTTCATAACCTCAGCCTTGATTTTCTCGGACATCTCTGGACGCATACGACGGACCTTCTGTTTAACCGGAGGGCAGTCTTCCTTGGTAGGTAGGTGATGAACCACAATGTCGGTATCCAACCCAGGCATGTCTTCGTAGGACCAGGCAAAGATTTCCATGTAGTCATGCAGCATCTGGATCAACCGTTGTTTCACACTGAGCTCTAGATTAGCACCAATCTTGACTTCCTTTCTGTCTGTCTCAGTACCCAGATTTACCGTTTCCACTGGCTCTTCATGTGGCTGAATGGCCCTCTCTTCCTGGAGTAGTAGTCTTGCAAGCTCACCAGGCACTTCGCAATCATCTTTACCTTCGTCTTCGGCTAAGTTGATCGGATTTTCAAAGTCATAACTGGCGGTAGCAGAGTCGTTACCAGTGAGATCCAGAGTGGATTGGAACCTGTATGAGTGAGTGTGTGTAAATACAGTTGTTTTTCAATATATAAAGAAAGAAAGGGAGCACAAGATTTGAAATGTAAAAACGTCCAATGCTTTTATTCATGATATATGGAAGTGACACACAAAAGCCCTCACAAATAAAACCACGGTGCCCCGGGCAAGACACCGGGCCATAGAGTTTCAAATTATTGTTTATTACAAATTCAAAACAAAGAAGTTCATTACTGGGTGACAAAAGTAATAGGTGTAAAGTCTTTTGCAGTCCAGTTGCTAGGTCCACCGTTGGTCGTCGGGTAGATCCAGCTGTCAAATTCAGATTCGTCTGCTTCATCCTCAATAGAATTCACTCCCGGGTTGGTGATGAATACGGGAGGTCTTCCGATCCTTGCCTTACGCACAGCCTTCTGAACTTCTGCAGTGAAACCCAAGCCAAATTTGTCAGTCTTTGGAGTGAGATCAGGAAGTCTGCCCCAGTTTGCGCATTCACCCTTCTCAACCACAGCCCGGGCATCCTTCAAGGAAGCCATCTTCAACGGAGAGTCTTCTGCAGTCACTGTCTCTGCTGCTGCCAAGGTCTGAGGCACCTCTTCAAAGTGTTGAAAGGGGGTCTCAATGAACTCCCCATCCATTTCTACATATCGGAACGAGTTGAGGTGGCTGACCATGTATTCCTCTTCCCCTTGCACTATTACGATCTTCCCCCTGACCGGGTACTTAAGCTTCTGATGCAATATGGAGGTCACAGCTCCAGCCTTGTGGATCCAAGGACGACCCAGCAAACAAGAATAGGATGGGCGGATATCCATCACATAGAATTTTGAATCAAATACCTGCGAACCAACCCTGATCGGGATGTCAACCTCACCATGTACCATCCTTTTGGACCCGTCAAAGGCCCAGACAACAATGTTACTTGGTTTGAGTTCTAAACCCTCACAGTCCAATCTGTCTAGAGCTTTCTTGGGTAGCACGTTTAATGAAGAACCAGTGTCAACCAGCACATGGGCAAGAGTACTGCCCCTGCATTCAATGGAGACATGCAGGGCATCATTATGATTCTTCCCCTTGGCCGTCAGATCAGTGTCAGAGAAACCCAGACCATTATCAGCAGTTAAGTTGGCCACACAGTTGGTGAATTGATCGGCAGACGTTTCTTGTGGCACGTGAGCCGTCTTTAGGAAAGCAATTAGGGCCTTGGCATGGGCCTCTGAACACAGCAACAGTGATAACATATAGATTTTAGAGGGGGTGTGCCCCAGCTGTTCAACGACGTTGAAATCACTCTTCTTGATAATTTTGAGGATCTCTTCCATCTCTTGCTTGGAAGCCTCAACATTGGTCTTCGGTGCCTCCGTCCGGGCAGGCACATCAGTAGCAATCCCCTTGCCCCGAGCGTCAGATGACTCGACAGCAGGGGTAGAAACTTGATCAGGGGGGGAAACAGGCACACTGGCAGGTGTGATGACAAGAGGCCTTTGAATTGCTGGAGGTGCAATGTCTGGTGAGAAAAGTCTTCCACTACGAGTGACCTTAGCAGGCCCGATGATATTGGTGACACCGGTACCAGTGTTGAACTCTTGTTTCACTCCCAGAACATAAACATCTGCCCCATAGTGCCATGGGACAACTTTATCAGACTTGTAGGGGATGGGCCCCGGAACAGTAATGGTTATAGGAGCAATCTTGTGAACAGGCAAAATTTGGACAGGCTTCTTTGAAGGAGCCTTGGAAGGGTTGTTGAAAATGGTAACAATTGAAACTTCTTCAACAGGGGCAGCAGGAACAGCAGTCTTTTTGAACAAAATCTCCTTGCTATCCATCAGGTTTTGGACGCCTGACTTCAGCAAAGGGCAACCAACAGGCGAAACAGCACATAAATGGCAACCTTTACTACATCCCGGAAATAAACCGGCTAGTAACAGGTTCCTCTTGAAGGTTAACAGCGGAGTAGCAACATCATCCACAGAAGCTACATACAGATCCTCCTCAACAGCGTTCACTCCATGCTGGGGCATGGGAGCGGTCACAACATTTGGCCTTTCGGGCGCCTCGAATTGTATTTCCTTGGCATCAATAAGGTCCTGGACCTTATTCCTTAGGGCCCAACAGTCATCAGTAGAATATCCCGGGCTATCAGAGTGATAAGCGCAACGGGCGTTGGGGTTGTACTTCGGAGATGATGTGTTCACCACCTTCGGAGCTTCCTTGACAGTTACCAGGCTAGTTGACAGCAGTTGCGGTAATATCTGAGAGAGAGTCATGCTGAGCTGAGTATACTGTCTTTTGGGCCTCTCAGCTCTTGGCTGGTTGTATTGTTGAGGAGCAGCAGCAGGCTTAGAAATAACCACCGCGTTGACAGCTTGGCGGCGTTCCGGTTTGTTCTGTCTCCTGGGACCATACACAACACTGGCCTCCTTCTTGAAGGGCTTCTTTTTAGTAGTTGAGGAGGCACCCTTCTGTATCTTCCCTGATTTTATACCAGCTTCGATCCTCTCACCAGTCAGGATCAGGTCAGTAAACCCAGAAGAGGAATTACCAATGAGATGGTTGAAGAATGGACCAGATAGGGTCCCCAAGAACATGTCCACTAGTTCACGATCCGTCAATGGTGGCTGCACCCTGCCAGCCAGGTCTCTCCATTTCTGTGCGTACTCCTTAAAACCTTCTCCCGATCCTAGCGACATACCCTGGAGTTGGGTACGCGTAGGAGCGAGGTCGGAATTATACTGATACTGCTTATAAAAGCAGTAGCCAAGTCCTCCCAATTACGAACGTTGGTTCCATCCAGCTGATAGAACCATTCGAGAAGAGTCCCTGAAAGACTCTCCTAGAAGAAATGGATCCATAAGTTCTTGTCTGCAGTGTAAGGCTGGATCTTCCTTACATAAGAGCGGAGGTGCATTTTAGGACAGGAAGCCCCGTCGTACTTCACAAAGGCAGGCGCCTTGAACTTGTGTGGGATTACCACCCCAGAAGATAAACCCAAGTCTCCGAAATCCAACCCAGGCACACGTTGAATCTCCATAGCATTTAACCTGTCCTCCAGTTATTTGTACCGGTCCTCAGCAGGAGGGTACTGTTCATCATTGAAGTCTGTCTCAGTGTCAGAGACCACAGGACTAGGGACCTCTCTCCCTTGGTGGCTGCCTTCCCCCACAGATGGAGTAGTCCTCTCAGCTTCATTCTGCAATGTATTCCCGAGTCTGCGCCCAGTGTTGAATAGCACAGTCCTCTTCTTCTTTTTCTTCTTCAGGAGCAAAGCCTCCAGCTCTTGTTGTCCTTGGGCCAAGTTCATGACCATCTCCTGAAATTGGGCGTTCTGGGCCTGGAGGGCCTTGATAGCTTGCTCGGTAGTGAGTTCAGGATTCATGATGACTGAGTGCTGAAATAAACAGCGAAGAAGATTAAGCAACCTGTAGAGAAAAGGTACCTGTGATGCATATGATGAATGAAATGCGTATGAATTATGTTTTCAAAGACAATCGGGAATCAACTTTGTAGACAAAAGGAACACACTTTATTAGATTTAAACTTTGGAATTTAAATTGTTCAACAAGTAGCCCTTAGGCGTTACAGGAATGAAAATACTGAAAAGGAAATAAAAGTTGTAAAGGAAACATCCAAAGCCCATCAGTGTTCCCATGGCCTCCTCTTCTCAGTACGGATATAGTCATTCAGAGTCCGCTCGTTCTCCAATTGCTTGGTCAGCTTCTGGATCTTCTGTTCCCGTTTGTTGAACTTTTCCCGATAATAATCCCGCTCTTCCTGCAGTTGCGCCCAAGAACTCTTTAGGGTATCAACATCAGTGGGTATCTGAGGAGGGAGTATGGTTGGAGGAACCCCGTCTCTATCAGGAACTTCAAGGATGATAGGCCTGACAGCTTCATATGGCATACCTAACTTCTGAGCACGAATGCGGACCCATCTGTAATAGGGTTCCATTGGTAGAGAAGTCTCCAGTCCCAACTCATGTGGGCCAGCTTTGTGAATTCTGTCCCAAGCTTTGATGAATCTACGGCGCAGTTCGTCACTATCTTCCTGAAACTCAAAATTGATGTGAGGCACCAACATCTCATGAGGCCCTGCTCTTATGGCTCTTCCAAACTGACGGAGAGTTAAACATGGATTATAAGAGATTCCACCCTGAGTACCAATCAATGGAACATTAGGATACTCTCCGCAACGATCAATAACAGCCACCTCATCTAAACCTCTGAGAGTCCAAATGATGTCACTATCAGTGAGAGACATTAACCTATGAGCCCAGCCTTTTCCTTCTTGGTTCTTCAGCACGAACTTGGGGAGGTGCGAAATAAACCACCTCACTAACAGAGGAGTACAACACCACAGGGTTCCTCGTCTTCTGGAAGTACGAGCATAGAGTTGTTGCAGGATATCACCCAAGAGAGTGGGTATAGGGTTCCTAGACATGAAGATCCTTATGTAATTGACATTGACAAAGTTATCAGGATTTGGAAACAATACAAGCCCATAGATTAAGAGAGCCAGAATGTCCTCGTACGCCCTGAAGTCTAAGTCATTCCAGAAACTGTTAGCTTTACCAATCAGAAACTTAGCCAAGAATCCCTTAACTCCGCTTCTAGTAACCCAGTTGTCCATTACCTCCTTGTTGGTCCCATTTTGAAGTGACTAAACCGAGAAGAGAACCATGCCTCTGGATGAAGGAAGCAGTGTTTGGAATTCTGTCAACCAACTCTTTAAGCAAATCAGGTGGGTGAACAAAGTTGAGCCGGACAGTGTTCCTTCGCATAGGCATCATGATGTCCTACAAAACAGAGCAAAGGTGAAACCCTCTTGTTTTTGAAATAGGTCAGTCCTTATGCAGGGTGCATGCAATGGTATGATGTTATGATGTTATGATAAAGCACACCACAAATATTCACAAAGGCAAACATGATAAGGCACACAAGTCACACAAGAGCCCTTAGAGTTTAGGCCAGCATGAAGTTCAGGTACTACCCTCTTTCAGTTTCGTTGGTTAAGACCTGTCCTATCAAAAGTAACCGGGTTCTAGAGGATCCCAATATCACTGACTACCCTCAATCGGTCATAACTCCAGCGTCGCAATCTTTTCTTGCAGCCAAAACCATCACGAGAGTTTAGCCTCAATGGGTGTAGCATACTGCTACTGTTCTATGGCCAAGTTGGGTCACATTAGGGTTCTAAGGTCGGTTGGTGCTTAATGACTCCTCAGAAGACCCATATTCTCCTCGTTGCAACACAAGGGATATCGGTACAGACCAAGGTGCCACACCAACATAGCCACTGCTTCACCCGTGTCGGTCTACGCCAGACAGGTCCCTCACAGCTTATGCTACCTAAAAGGGTATCCCCAGATCCGGGTTAGGATCTATGAAACTCCGATGCAGCCCACAATAATAAAGCAAACAAAACAAAGCAATTGAAAACATAAGTATGATCTAACCTAAGGTACACCTCACTTAATATTCCCCAGCAGAGTCGCCAGTTCTGTGATCGGTGGAAATAGAACTGACTGTTTTTTAGCTGGTTTCGCGAAATGTCGCGGTAAGCAAGAGTCGCCACTGTCTTTTATGTTCTCCAACATGGAAAGGACAAAAGCACAGCAAAATTCCTTATTCGAGATGTCTCTCGGTTCAGGAGGTAGATTTATAGAAAGGGAAGGTGTTAGCACCCTTTCTATCCGTGGTTATCCACGGGCTCTTAGGTACTTGCTCTTATGTTTTCAAAATTGTTTGCTTTTCAAGTGTGTGTGGGTTTTGAAAAAAAGTTTCGTTTAAAAGATTTCTAAGTAACTCTTGTATCAGTCCTAAAGAGTGTATGAAAAATTTGTTTGAAAACTTTTGAAAGTGTAGGTGCGAAAAGTTGTTTTTGTTTTGTTTTGAAAAGAGCAAGTACTTAAGAGAAATCTACCTACTCTAAGGAATTAGGCTGTGTAAGAGTCCTTTAGATAGTGCTATCCCACCATTGAGAGGTAGGTATCACCATCGTTGGAGTTGTTCGGGTCAATTCGATTATCGGGACAGTGTGGTCACCGAAGCAACGGTAGGACACCTTAGAAGTAACCCTAATGTCCTAGATCCTTTTTTATCCGAGGCAACCGTTTCGAGGCAACTGAATCTTAAGACAAAGGGTGACCATTAAAACGTCCTATACTTGACGACCATGTTTCGAAGGCAACGAGTGAGGCGTACCCTAGAAGTGGTGTGTGCATTGTGTGTTGTTTTCATGTTAACATTTATCTTTGATCATGGCATTGTGAGCTATGAGTCGTTTTTTAATTACCATACATTCTTTCATGCATTTAACAGTTAGGGGGTGCGGAAAGTAAATTGCGGAAAGATAAAGTTCTACGCTATTACAAGGCGCGGGTCTATACATCGCCAAAAATACAAAGACCCGTTTTTGGTAAATAAGTACGAAAAATTAAATAAAGCGATAAAAACCTATTTAACTATTACATTCTTGGAGGCAAATACATAATAATCAAAATAAAGTAAATTCGCGCGAATAAAAAATTAATCGGGAACGTTCTAAGGGTTTTGACCCTTTTAAGAAAAGAAATTGAATTTTTTTGTCTTTTTTTGTGATTAAGTGAAATTAGTAACTAATAATTAAACTAATTAATTAATTTATTAAAAAAATATATTTTTTGTGTTTTTATGCTTTTATGAAATAAAATAAAAAGAAATAAAATTAAAAGTTAATTTTACCTAATTCTAAATCTATTTTAATTATTAAGAAAAGAAGTTAAAATTGCATAATTAAAGATAATTTATTTAATATTTATTTACAAAATAAAATAATAATAATAATGATGTTAGTTCCTTTTTTTTATTTTTATAAAAAATATTAGTTAAGTTAATAGTTAATAATAAAAATAATTAAAAGGGTTAATAATTAAATTGGAAACTATAAAAAAGAATAGAAAAGAATAAACCAAAGGCGGGGGGTATGGGCCAAATAGGAGGTGCATTGTTGAATCCTGGCCCATTTGAATCTTCAGCTCGTTTGACTTCTTAGATTGAGTGGAGCACTGTTGACTCTTGAGCATGGTGTTCCTGCTTTCTAGGCCTTTGGATCTGTATCTGTGGACACTTGGCTGGCTCTTGGATGAGGTTTATGGTGTTCATCATTTGAGAACCTGCACAGGAATGCCTTGAAAAAAATAATATGAGAATTATGGGGGACCTGGGAATCGAACCCATGTCCCAGAGATTACAAGACACATGGCCAACCACTGAACCAAACGCGTTTATTTGTAAACCTAATAAACAACAAATATTATATAATACAAATGCGTTATATGCTGAAACGCGCGCGCCAATTTGAACTGACCACTCCCTGATTGCCACGCCCTTCGTCTTCAACCTTTCCTGTAAACATAAAACACATAGCGGGGGTTTTAATCCCCCACAAAATGCAAGCATTTTAAAAATAGCGAATAGACGCTCATTGAATATAAAAAGGGCGCGAGGTGTGCTTTAGCTTCGTCTTGTCACACTGATTTTGGCCATGTAAGTCTTGAGGTTTAATTTTGCACCATGAGAAAAACCCCAATTTCAAAGCTCTGAAAACCCTAGGAATCAACAATGGCACTTTGCGTTTTACAGCCTTATAATCAAATTAAAATATACATAAAGTTTCGTAACGATGTCTGCAATGCATAACAATGTTCAAAATGAATTAATGAGGCATAAAAATGGAGTTTCGATTCTCAAAATATTAGACAAACCGTGGGGGCGTGATGAGTGATTCCTTGAGGTTTTTGACTTGTTAATGATTGCAAATCGTTCCTGGGGATGTAAGGAACGTGTTTGGATCAAAAGGACAGATTGAATTGTACTGGACAATGGTTTTCAGTTTGTCACTTTTTCTTTGAAAATTTGAAATTGCTTATGCTGTATCTGAGTATTCTAGGTCGTGTATTGGATATAGAAGGCTTGCATATATGTTTTGTAATGAGAATCAATCAGAATAATGGACCTTTAAGCCTTTGCAATGAAGTTTTGATTTTGCCATGAACACCATTAAACCACTTGCCATATTTGCTTCAAATTTGAATTTCTATGCTTGAAATAGGTCTTGCACGAGTTTGATATGTGCTTCATGGTGTATCAAAGCTATTCAAGCCACAAAATATCCTCTATTTAATTTTCTTGATTTTTATTTGAATTTTAAAGATTTAAAATGAATTAAATCAAATAAAATTAAATAAAAATGGAAAAATTAATTTTTAATCTTGAAATAAATTGTGGGACACGTGGGAGGCATGGCCAAGCTGAACCAAGTGGAAAAAGTGGGCCCTTTTTGTCAAAAATGAGGTTTCAAGGATAGTTGACTTTGGCCATTTCACAAAAATTTCCCAACTTCTCCAATGCATATCTTGCTCAATTTTGAAGCTATGAACATGTTCTTGGAAATTTTGGAAAGGTCTTGAAGTCCTCTAACCAATGCCTTTGGTCCCATGTCATTTTTATTTACCAATCTCAAGTTATGGTCTTTGACTTAAAGTGCCTTTTTGTTGACTTTTAAAAATGACCTATAATGTTGAAATTGATAACTTTTTGTGAGAGCATTTCTTGGACTTGGAGTGTGAAGATGAGTTGTAGGAAATGTCATCCCCTTCAAAGTGAGCATTGGATGGAATTTTTATGATAAACCATGAAGAAGTTATGCCTTGGTCAATTTGAAGTTGACTTTTCAGCAGTCCAAAAATAGAAACTTTTGCATCTTGAGACTTTTTGAGCCATGCTTGTGGAATCATGATCAAGAATTGATCAAATAATGATTGTGGCTTCAAAATGAGATGTTGACCAAAAATTTTGACTTTTGACTGTCAAATGACCATTTTCCCCCTGTAGTTGACTGTGAAGCAATTAGGGTTTTTGACTGTGTAACTTGATATTGTGAGCTATGACACTTGACATATGAATGCTTGACAATGTTTATAGGCATATGGGACTTGATTGGACCCTTGGACACCTCAATTTCTTTGCAAGATCCAAAACCCTAACTTTGACTGTGTTAGGAGGCAATTGGACTGTATAACCCTTGAGAGATTTTGAATCATTTGGAGATTGATCTTGGCAAATCTTGAAGAATATGGGAGGGAAAATTTTGGGTGACATATGAATGCTTGACAATGTTTATAGGCATATGGGACTTGATTGGACCCTTGGACACCTCAATTTCTTTGCAAGATCCAAAACCCTAACTTTGACTGTGTTAGGAGGCAATTGGACTGTGCAACCCTTGAGAGATTTTGAATCATTTGGAGATTGATCTTGGCAAATCTTGAAGAATATATGAGGGCAAATTTTGGGGTACAACACATAGCATTTTCAATAACCGTTTCAAGGATCTCAAGGGCCTATGATGTAGGGTCATGTTGAACCAGACGTCTATCAAGGGACAAGAGGATTTATTTTCCTCTAAATCAAACATCGTCAAAGATCAAGTACAACAACTTGAGTCAAGGGCTACAACCCACTTGACACGGTGATCTTAATTCTCGTGGAAGGACATCCACCAATACAAATTTCTCCAATCAAAACTGTAAGTGACTACTAACCCCGCGAGATTCGTGAAAACATGCATCCACATATCATGCATCATATCATGACAGGTCTCTCCCATACAGGTCTCCTTATATTCCTACTATTTATTTCATTATGGTGGATATGGAACAAACGGTGAAAGACATCTAGGCTCAAAACGCCCAACTTCAAGAGATGTTCTCAAATATGTCCAAGGGACAAGAAGAGGTGAAAACTCTCCTCACCAAGAGTATGGTCATGGGAAATTCTGGGAATGACAGAGATGACCAGTTGGAGCGATTATAAACCGAGATAGCCATAATGAAAGTCAAAACGATGGGGTAACTGGTGGACCAGATGGCTCTTATCCAAAATCTGGCTCAAGGACAAGAAGAGCTGAAAGTTCTTGTCAACCAACTTCGTCAAGACGGTTGCAACCGTATGGGGAAAATAGTCAGAATTGGAAATCAAGTCACTGCTTATCCTCCCATGAGACAAGAAGCTGGGAGACCTTCCCAATTTGCTGTCACGTCACGAGCCCAACAATGACTTTGTCAACATCAACCGGAAAATCAACAAAGGCAAAGCGAGCCCAAAAGACAGTTTACCAACATCAACATACCACTGTCTCAAGCTTTGCAACACATGCTAAGGATGAATCTAATAACACCAATAAGACTTCATCCAAATCCCAAAACTTTTTCTCCCAGCTACAATCCCAATGCCAGGTGTGCCTATCATTCCAATAGTCCTGGGCATGATACAAATGATTGTTGGGCACTGAAGTATAATATTCAAAACCTGATCGACGAAGGAATGTTGGAGTTCACACAAGATGGCCAGACTGAATTCTTCTGCTATCCCTTAAAGGCTCACCACCTAAAGTGACAAGTTCAGACAAAGAGGCTTCTGTTCATTTGAATTTTCAGTTATAATTCCTTTTGTTATTCAAACAATTATCTATTAATGTCAAACTTTATTTCATTAATGCATTACATATGTTGTCTTGAATTTATCCATTCATTTTCACTATATTCAAACTATGCTTTTTACTCTCTTTATGACATTTAACTCTTGCTAAAAGTTACAAGCCTTTAGAGGGAGGATGACGAAAACAATGCCATAATCTCATACAATATGCTTTTGAACAAACCTTGCTGATGATGTACATGCGTTCTTTCAAATCCTAAACACTGGAGTTATAAGGAAGATAATCCCTAGTCAACCCCTTTGAGCCAAAGTAGTAGGAATTTTCCTTTTCACACAAATTGAAACTTTAATCAAAACCTGGGGCAGGGTAGTCTCTCAGTTATTTCAAACGGGAGTTTAGCCGCAAACTCTCATCTCGTAATACAATGAATGACATCAAAAACATTCCTCTGGAATCAAAAGACCGTGATGGTTCCCTACCAAATAGGCAATAATTATCTCTCAAAAAATAAAAGCCCACTAAGTCAAAACCTACGAAGGAGACTTAAGAAAAACTGAGGCATCCCGCTGACTGTAATCTCAAAAACAAGAACAGTCAGGCAAAAATTAGGGATAACAAATTGAAAGAAAGAGGTCACTACAAATCCTCAATAACATGAAAAATGTTGCAAAAATGACTGCCTTCTGATAAGCTTAACTTGTCTGAACCATCACCAAAACGTCATTCCAAACTCAATCGGAGTTCAAACGCACAATCAGCTGAGTTTAGGACTGAAGAACATCACGAAGAACGGACAGGTACAAATACACTTTGAGCCTTATCCTTTGTTTCTTAAACCGTGAACCAAGCTACGTTATAATCCTTCAAAAGTCCTAATTGAAGCATGGGTTAGTTCGAAAGCATACTGTTACAAAAGGTATCCTAACTCCTGTAAGGCTTTATTCTAAATTCTGAAGTTGATTTCATATTCTTACAAAAACTCTTTCATGCTAAAACGCATTTTCAAAACTTCAAGACAAGCATAAACTTTGCATTATTTGAATATCGTTGTTTGCATATGGCAATTTGTTGGACAACAGAGAAATTCACACAACAAATATCCGATGAACGAAAGCTCTCTCAGTGAACAAAATCACCTCAAGTGGGATGACATTTCCAATGACAAATCTCCTATAAACAAGGAGGCATGACATATCACTATCCAACACACCTTGGCAGTTCAGTCAAGATTCCAAGAAATCTCTTAAGAGGTAATCAGGGGCAGGTCACCATCTCCATCGCTTGGGGCATTAAATGGGTTACGTACAGTCCAACCTCTCCTGACAGTGATAAATCTCCCCATCATCCTTCTCATAGGATGACTCCTAGCCAGAGTTTAAATCTCTGAAAACTTTTTCCCAACTGAGTCGACCTCAAGAATCCTCGAGGATTTTCCCCATTAAAGCTGCTATCTCTCCAACAGACGGACACCAGGGTTTATTTCCCCAACAAACTACTTATTCCCCAGCAGAGTTCTCCTCAACAAAACAGGAATCCTTAGTGGAAACATTCTAGGCAAAGTTTGAAGACACACCTACTCTTCAACAGTAGTCCGAGATTTAATGACTCCCCAACACTTGTCAAGGATTTATTTTCCAAGACAAAATTACATTTCAACAACATTCATAGAATATGCATACAAAATACATATAACACAAATCTCATTTATTTTGAGAACATCATTACGCAATGCATACATCATGACATTGCATACAACTAAATCTTTACCTTTTCAGGAAAGATCAATCAACAGACAAAGATCATCATCTTTTTTGGAGTAGTAATCGTCCAAGACTCCTTCATCATCCTGTTGAGGTAGTAATCATCCAAGATTCCTTCATCATCTTTTTGGAGTAGCAATCATACAAGATTCCTTCATCATCTTTTTGGAGTAGAAATCATCTCAGATTCCTTCATCACACATCATTATCAAAAAGACCTCTATTGGTTCAGTTTAAATCTCTCAACGTTTTATCATGATTCTTTCCTGTAGACATTTTCTCTGCTTCAGATAAATCGCTCCAAGATTTATTTTGATTCTTTCCAGACCTCTACTGGTTCAGTTTAAATCTCTCAACAATTTATTCTAATTCTTTCCTAGTAGGCACTTTCTCTAGTTCAGATAAACCGCTCCAATATTTTATTCTGATTCTTTCTAGTTAAAGAAAATTCAAGACCTCTTTTGGTTTAGTTTAAATCTTTCAATGGTTTATCCTGATACTTTCCAAAAGAAACATCTCTGATTCAGATAAATCTCTCAATGATTTGTTCTAATTCCTCTCCAGATCCCTATCGGTCCAGTTTAAATCTCTCAACAGTTTATTCTGATTCTTTCTCGCATATGTTTTCTCTGGTTCAGATAAATCTCTCAATGATTTGTTCTGATTCTTCTCCAGATCTTCGCCGGTTCAATTTAAATCTCTCAACAGTTTATTCTGATTCTTTCCCGCAGAAGTTTTCCCTTGTTCAGATAAATCTCTCAATGGATTTGTTCTGATTCTTCTCCAGATCCCTTCCCGTTCAGTCTAAATCTCTCAACGGTTCATTCTGATTCTTTCCCGCAGATGCTTTCTCTAGTTCAGATAAATCTCTCAATGATTTTTTCTGATTTTTCTCCAGATCCCTACCGGTTCAGTTTAAATCTCTCAACGGTTTATTCTGATTCTTTCCCGCAGATGTTTTCTCTAGTTCAGATAAATCTCTCAATGATTGGTTTTGATTCTTCTCCAGATCCCTGCCGGTTCAGTATAAATCTCTCAACGGTTTATTCTGATTCTTTCTCGTAGATGCTTTCTCTGGTTCAGATAAATCTCTCATTGATGTGTTTTGATTCTTCTCCAGATCCCTGTCGGTTCAGTTTAAATCTCTCAACGGTTTATTCTGATTCTTTCCCGCAGATGTTGTCTCCGGTTCAGATAAATCTCTCAATGATTTGTTCTAATTCTTATCCAGATCCATTCCGGTTCAGTTTAAATCTCTCAACGGTTTATTCTGATTCTTTCCTGTAGATGTTTTCTATGGTTAAGATAAATCTCTCAATGGATTTGTTCCAATTCTTCTCCAGATCCATGCCGGTTCTGTCTAAATCTCTCAATGATTTATTCTAATTCTTTCCCACAGATGCTTTCTCTGGTTCAGATAAATCTCTCAATGATTTGTTCTGATTCTTCTCCAGATCCCTGCCGGTTTAGTTTAAATCTCTCAACGGTTTATTCTGATTCTTTCCCGCATTTGTTTTCTTTGGTTCAGAGAAATCTCTCAATGATTTATTCTAATTCTTCTCCAGATCCCTGCCGGATCAGTCTAAATCTATCAACGGTTTATTCTGATTCTTTCCTACATATGCTTTCTCTAGTTCAGATAAATCTCTCATTGATTTGTTCTAATTCTTCTCCAGATCCCTACCGGTTCAGTTTAAATCTCTCAATGGTTTACTCTGATTCTTTCCCACAGATGTTTTCTCTAGTTCAGATAAATCTCTCAATGATTTGTTCTGATTCTTCTCCAGATCCATGCCGGTTCAGTTTAAATCTATCAACAGTTTATTCTAACTCTTTCCTGCAGATGCTTTCTCTGGTTCAGATAAATCTCTCAATGGATTTGTTCTGATACTTCTCTAGATCCCTGCCGGTACAGTTTAAATCTTTCAACGGTTTATTCTGATTCTTTCCCGTAGATGTTTTCTCTGGTTCAGATAAATCTCTCAATGATTTGTTCTGATTCTTCTCCAGATCCCTTCCAGTTCAGTCTAAATCTCTCAATGGTTTATTCTGATTCTTTCCTGCAGATACTTTCTCTGGTTCAGATAAATCTCTCAATTATTTGTTATGATTCTTCTCTAGATCCATGCCGGTTCAGTTTAAATCTCTCAACGGTTTATTCTGATTCTTTCCCGCAGATGCTTTCTCTGGTTCAGATAAATCTCTCATTGATTTGTTCTAATTCTTCTCTAGATCCTTGTCGGTTCAGTTTAAATCTCTCAACAGTTTATTTTGATTCATTCCCGCAGATTCTTTCTCTGGTTTAGTTAAATCTCTCAGTGGATTTGTTTTGATACTTCTCCAGATCCCTGCCGGTTCAGTTTAAATCTCTCAATGGTTTATTCTGATTCTTTTCCGTAGATGTTTTCTCTGGTTCAGATAAATCTCTCAATGATCTGTTCTGACTCTTCTCCAGATCCCTTCCGGTTCATTCTAAATATCTCATCAGATTATTCTGATTCTTTCCTGCTGATGCTTTCTCTGGTTTAGATAAATCTCTCAATGATTTGTTCTGATTCTTATCCAGATCCCTGCCGATTCAGTTTAAATCTCTCAATGGTTTATTCTGATTCTTTCCCGCAGATGTTTTCTCTGGTTCAGATAAATATCTCAATGATTTGTTCTGATTCTTTTCCAGATCCCTGCTATAGCGACCGATTTTTAAATCAAGAGTCTTCACTATTAGTTTTTATCCTAAGGAAGGGAACCTAACAGAAAACCCTAATGCGCGGATAGAGATTCTAGGTTATGGACTCAATTAGATGAAAGGAAGGTGTTAGGAACCTTTCATCCACCTTGTTTACAAGGATATTAACCCTAGGTTTATGTTTGGGGTAAATGGTGTTTTAAGTTTTAATTAGCAAGACTCGCCACGATTTTAGATCGCGTGCCTACGTATCCTTTTATGAGTAATCAGAGTCCCAATTCATAGTTCGTATGCTTTGGTGTCTTTTAGGAGGTTTGTAAACATATTTTGAATCACTTCACACTCGTCCGGGAGTAGTGATTGTGGAGATTTTGACTGAGTATGCAGTAAGCCAAAATCGGTTTAAAACCCTATTTGCAAAAAGACTATTGTTGTACCCCAAAATTTGCCCTCCTATTTTTTTCCACAAGAAATCACAGCTTCGGGTTTTCCCTGACTTTTCAGATTGGCGTAAGAATCAGTCAAACAGACTTTTTCTTATTAGTCTATCCAAATTAGGTTTTTCATGGACTCTGGAATAGTTCAAGCAGATTATTAGGTTTTGATTGAGTTTGGCTCAGGGTTTGATCAGACAGGCGCTTCTGTGAAAATTAAATCAAGAACTAGGGTTTGTACGCGCATTCTCAGAAAGAATTAATTCTATAGTTCTTTTCAAGTTACTCTGGGATATGGGCTGAGGCTGTTGATTGAGAATTTGCAGTGTTTGATTTAATCAGTAAAGGCAAAGGAATAGGGATGTTTGTTGGATTTGACTGTGCATTGCTTATGGTTAATTGGAGCGCCGGGTTTATTATTGATTGATGCTAAGTGGCAAGACCACAGTGCTTATTAATTATTTATTTATTCTAAGTTAGAATAGTTGGGATTTACTTCCAGTTATTTTAATTTAAGAAACTTAAATAATTAAATGGACAGTGAGTTAGAATTAACTGACAAAGAAGGATTTTTATTCATCTTTAATTGTTTGTTACAAATTATTATTGGAACACTGTAAATTTATTTACATTTTTTTTACAATAATAATATTACAAATAATTAAAATGAAATAAAACTGTATCCTAATTATCCTAAGTCTTCATCTTCTACTGATGCTCCCCTGTGCTCAGCTGATTTTTACCTGCAAAAAGAAAAGAAAGAAGTCAAATGCAGATGAAATAAAAAAAAAGGCAGACAGATATTTTAAAGCTCATCATTAAAAGTGACTTGCCGGAATCAGTTTATTCACCCTCTCTGCAAATCACAAGAAAACTCTTGGTTCACAAAGAGGGATAGAAATATGCTTACAAAAAATATGAAATGCACAAAGCTACAATACTGCATAAATCCAAATTGTCAACCAAAGACGCAAATTGAACAAGCAGCATAATTGCAAACCAACCAAATTACAAAGGCAAACTGAATTGCATATAACCAAACTAAGTTACCAAGAGATGCCAACCAAGTGCAGAACTGTCCAAAAGAGATGTCAAAGCTGTAACTGTCAAAACTGCCTACAAGCTAGCAAAAGCAAGACAGAAAAGCAGGAAATATGCAGAGGAAAGAAACATTGCAAGCAAGATATTCAAAATCATCATTTTCCAGCCAGTTACTTTTTCAGAAAGTACAATTTTAAGCAATATAATATGCTTTTTCTGATAGAGAGAGAGAAGAGGCTTACAGGCTTGAGGCTTAGAAAAAGAATATAAAATAAAAGATATACCAGTACAAAGAGGGAGAGGCAGAACCACATAACAAAAATAACACATCCTGCATAAACAAGCCAGAAGTCTGCTGTAGAACAACCAGAAAAAACCATAAGCCTTAACATGCATAAACCTCCTGCCTTCCAACTTAAAGGGCCAAGCATCAAAAGCCTTTCAAAAACCTGTGTAAAACTATAACAAAAACAACAAACAACCTGCCTCCAAAGCAAGCCAAGCCTCTAACCTGCTCCAAAACACAAACCCTCCAAACCTGTGATTCAAGACCTCAAACCAGAAGAATACAAGCCTTAAAGCCTATACAGTTTCAAGAACTCTCAAAACCTACTAAAACTTCAACCTGCATACCCAGCCTGGGAGCCTCACAAAATCATACAAACATACTAGCCCTTTCAAAACTGTGTTAAGTACTCAAGCCATACAAACCTGCTTAAAAAACCAGTAAATACAAACCCGTTTTCAAACAAATTCCCACAGGCCAGCCTCAGAACTAACTTCCTCATAGGCTACACAAAATCCCAATCTCAGTCAATATCATACAAGCATCTTCAATAAATCGAAACAACAACTGAACCAACAAAGCCCTCAGAGCTAGGCTCATCACAGGGTCCAACAAAAAAACAAGAACTCAGAATAAACATTAACATTTCAACATACAGAAGCAAAAGCCAGCATATCAAAGGCAACTCAGAACATCATCAAATAATCATACAGAGCAAACAGTCAAAAGAGGAAAAGAAGCGTTTTCAGATTTTTTCAGAGACAATCATCATAAAACCAAAAAGCGAAATACAGAGTACCAGTTTTCCACAGAGCAAGCTTAGCATCGTGCTCCCTCGCCGGCCGCCTAAGGCGCCTCCAGTCCTCTCCTCCTCTCCAAGCGACGAACCCCAAAGGTAGTATCTCTTCCTTTTTCTTTTCACGCACCTCAAACAGAAAAAAGTAACAACATAAAGATCAGAGCTAAGAAAAGATTAAACACATGCAAAGCTTGAAACCCTAATAAGACAGAAATTATACCTTCGTGTCATCACTTCCTGAGTAATCCATGGAGGGAGAAGGAGCTGACGGCGGCGCCTGGTGGCCATGGACGGAGATTTTTGTTCAGAAAAAGCTTGGCTTGAGAAAGTGAAGAGGACGGAGAAGAAGGGAACGGCGCCTCTGTAATCCTTGAAATGAGACAAACTTTGAAAACCCTAAAACAAATTTGCAAAACCGTTTGGGCCTGACCCCTTTTGCAAAACACCAAGCCCAAACGAAACAGGCGCACCCCCCTTTTTTCTTTTATTCTGATTAAGTGTTTGGGCTACCCTTTTTTTCCTTACAGCCCATTTAACTTTTTTTTTTCTCTTCTCTTCCTTTTTTATAAACTAATATTCTTTTATCATTTCGTTTATTTTCTTTTTTATATAACATAATTTATTTTATTAAATAAAACAATACATTATTTTTATACAAAATTTTCTTTTGTTTTATTACATTTGAAAAATAAATGAATATTAGATTTAATTAGGTCAATAGATTTTTATCTTAAAATTCTTTTTCATACATAAAGACATTAATACATAAACAATGGATTTTTATTAAGTTAAAATTTTCTTTTCATTTAAACTTTTGTTTGTACATATCAACAAAAAAGGCACAAAAAGAATAAATAAAATACTTAATATTGCATTAAGTTAACATCTTGCATCACTTGTAAATAAATCGCATACACTTTCACCAATACATTTGCTTATCTTTTATTCTTATACATTAATATACATTACATTTGAGAATGCGATTCGATTTGGTTGTAAATATTATTTGGACACTACTATCCCGATATGACTCATCCCTATTTGTAAATATTTGTACCCCCATTCCCGGATACTTATTGTAATAGCTTAGACTTTAAATTCCCGCAATTTATCGCTTTTCATATACTGTATAGTAATTAGGGTTTGTATGCGAAGATTCAAAATCAACCGCTAGATAACCTAATACAAGACAAATGCATGATAATCAATACACCAATCACACTTGCACCCCTAGGGTAATCCCGCTTGTTGCCTTCAAAAATGGACCATGCTTGCATGTTGAGTTTCTTTGGCAAAACAAAAACAAATCAAATGATCATAGTCCCTCGATGACGCTTTCGAAGTTGCCTAAACAAAATGATCATAGTCCCTCAAGCAAAATTGCCAAAGACACTTGGCACCATTGCATTCATGGTCTAAACGATGACCCGCGCCTGTCCCGTTAACATCCTAACACAAGATTGTCCACCAAATACAATGGTGAAACAAAACTGTTAAAAGGGTTAAAACATGAGAAAAATCTTTGAGTAAAATTAGGGGTAGACAACTCTTAGTTACTTGATCAACTTGCAAAAACACACTTGCCTACTTTCAAAAACACACTTCACAAACACAATTTCCAAACAACTTTCAAAAACATTGAAACATCTTTTCGAAAAGACAAACACCTTTGTAAAACATTCGAGTAAAGAATTATTACAACGGTTGCCTAGACAAGGCATCTTTTTCAAAACATTTTCAAAACACACACACACACCACCATTTCAAGAAATTGAAAATCAAGGCAAGTGATCTAAAAACAAGTAACTAAGAGCCCATGGATAACCATGGATGAAAAGGGTGCTAATACCTTCCCTTTTCATAATCTACCCCCCGAACCCACGAAAACATCTCAAAGTTTTTTCCTGTGCTTTTTAACCTTTCCTTTAGGATAAAATAAAAAGTCGGTGGCGACTCTTGCTAAACCGAACAAGTGCGAATACAAACGCAAAACCTCAAGTCAGTTCTCCCACCGTATCACAGAACTGGCGACTCTGCTGGGGACCAATTTAAAAGTGGGGTTACCTTAGGGTTTAGATCACCTTTACATACTTCCTTTGATTGCTTTGATTGCTTTACTTTTTGGGTCTTTGTTTGGGTTTGTTGTAAATCCTACACCCGGATTTGGGGCACCTTTTTAGGTAAATAGCAATAAAACTGTGAGGGAACTGTGCGGGGTATACCGACATGGTTGAAGCAGTAAGCTATGTTAGTGTGACATATTTGTGAGTACCGGTAACCCTTGAGTTCAATCAAGGAGAGTACGGGGCCGCTGAGTGATGTCATGAAGCACTAACGAACTCTTAGAACCTTAATTGACCATCTTAGCCTTTTTAGGGGTAGTGAGATGACCGACTTTGGTGCAGTCCGAAGTTGGTAGATACTCGATACTACACTCATTGAGGATTGTTTTCTTGGAATATTTTGGTCGCCAGTTAAGTGGCTAAACCAAAACAATGAACACAGAAAACAATCCAATGATATTGAGCTCCTTAGAACCCGGTTTCTATTTTAGGACAGGATGAGCCAACTAACTTCAAGAGGGTACTTACCTACAAACCCCATGCAAGCCTAAACCTAAGGACTTGTTTGCTTTGTGTGAATATGATTACCTGTATATACACTTACTTGCTTCTGCATACATGTACATAACATCATAACATCATACCATAGCATTTTCAATAACCATTTCAAGGATCTCGAGGGTCTTTTGATGCAGGGACACGTTGAACCAGACGTCTACCAAAGGGCAAGAGGTTTCTCCTCTAAACAAATGCCATCAAAGATCAAGTGCAACAACTTGAATCAGGGGCTATGACCCACTTGACATGGTGAGCTTGATTCTCGTGGAAAGACATCCACCGATGCAAAGTTCTCCAATCAAAGATCGAAGTTCAACCTCTAACTTTCTCTTGTGTTTACCCCAAGAGATCCTAGAAAACATTGCATACATATATCATACATATCATTGAATAACAGGTTTCTCCCATACAGGTTTCCTTATCTTCCTACTGTTTATTTCAGTAAGATGGATATGGAACAAACGGTGAAGGATCTCCAAACTCAAAACGCTCAATTCCAGCAAATGCTTCTGGCTATGGGTAAAGGGCAAGAGGATCTGAAAGCTCTCCTTCTCAGAGACAAGGGGGTCATTCTTGAAGAAGACCACAATTTGGAGATTGATGAAGTTGGTTACTCCGAAGAACAATATCCTCCCGCTGATGACAAGTACAAACAGTTGGAGGATCGCCTCAATGCTATAGAGGTTCAACAAATACCTGGCTTAGATTTAGGAGACATGGGTTTGGTTCCTGGATTGGTCATCCCTCCGAAGTTTAAAGTCCCTACCTTGGCCCTGTATGATGGAGTCTCTTGCCCTAAGATGCATCTAAAGTCTTATGTCTGCAAGATTCAACCATACACAACTGATCCAAAGCTTTGGATCCATTTCTTCCAAGAAATCCTGGTAGGAGCTCAACTCGAGTGGTTCTATCAATTGGAGAGTTCTCGCATCCACACCTGGGAGGATTTAGCTAGGGCTTTTTACAAACAATATCAGTATAATGCTGATCTTGTACCAACTCGTGTGCAATTGTAGAACATGACCATGGGTTCTGACGAGAGCTTCAAAGGATATGCCCAAAGGTGGAGAGATCTGGCTGGTAGGGTGTAACCCCCTTTAACTGACAGAGAGCTGATTGACATCTTCAAGGGAACTTTGACGGGGCCTTTCTTCAATCACTTAATTGGAAGCTCCTCAGCCGGGTTCACTGAGCTAGTACTGACCGGTGAAAGGGTCGAAGCTGGTTTCAAAAGTGGGAAGATCCAAGGAGCTACTCCCTCTGATGTTCAGAAAATTCCCCCCATTGGGAAGGAAGTGTCCAATGCAGTGCCTGGTCAAAAGAGTCGTCATGATCAACATGTAGGGGCAATCCTGATCTCTGATCCCACGACTGTTCAACAAAAACGGGGCAAGAGGCGTAGGGTAAGATATCAAGAAAGACAGTATACTGACATCAACATGCCTTTGTCTCAATCATTACAACATTTGCTGAAGTTGAAGCTAATCACGCTAAAGGATCCTCCTCAAAATCCTGATACTTCCTCTTCCAAATATAACCCGATTGAAAGGTGTGCATACCATTCCCATGGTCCTGGACATGACACTGACAACTGTTGGACCCTGAAGAACAAAATTCAAGACTTGATTGATGCCGAGGAGATCAAGTTTTGACCCTCCGGAGACTCCAAATGTGATCACTGCTACTATGCCAAATCATTGAGAGCGCCTTTGTTTCATTTGAATTTTTAAGTTGTAATCTCTTTGTTATTCAAACAATTATCTATTAATGTCAAACTTTGTTTCATTAATGCATTGCATATGTTTGTCTTGATTTGATCCACTCATTTTCATTACACTTGAACTATGCTTTATACTTTCTTTATGATATTTGACTCTTGATAAAAAGCTGCAAGCCTTTAGAGGGAGGATGACGAAACAATGCCATAATCTCATACAGTATGCTTTTGAACAGACCTTGCCGATGATGTACATGCATTTCTTTCAATTCCCAAACACTGGAGTCATAAGGAAGATAATCCCTAGTCAACCCCTTCGAGCCAAAGAAGTAGGAGTTTTCTGTTCCAAACAAATTGAAACCTTTGATTTAAACCTGGGGCAGGGTAGTCTCTCAGTTAATTCAATAAAGATGCGCATTGAAGTCGCAAACTCTCAGTTCGTAATACAATGAACGACATCAAAAGAAAAATATTCCTTTGGAATCAAAAGACAATGGTGGTTCCCTATCACATAGGCAGTCACCCTCTCAAAAAAAAAAGAGAAAAGCCCCTTGAGCCAAAACCTACAAAGGAAGCTTAAGAAAGCTGGGGCATCCCGCTGACTGTAATCTTGAAAACAGGAACAGTCAGGCAAAAGTTAGGGATAACAAATCAAAATCAAAAGAAAGAGGTCATTACAAATCCTCGACAACATGAAAAATGTTGCAAAAGAAAAAAGGAGATGATGACTGCCTCCCAAAATTCAATTGGTGAACCATCACCCAAAAGTCGTTCCAAATTCAAAAGGAGTTTGACGCACAATTAGCTGAGTTTAGGATTGAAGAACATCACGAAGAGTGGGTGGGTACAAATATACTTTGAGCCTTTATCCTTTGTTTCTTAAACCGTGAACCAAGCCACGTTACAACCCTTCAAAAGTCCTAATTGAAGCATGGGTTAGTTCGAAAGCATACTGTTACAAAAGGTATCCTGACTCCTGTAAGGCTTTGACCTAAAATCTTGTGTTGAATTTGTCTTATAAAAAGTTTTCTGCTAAAAACGCATTTTTCAAAACATCGAGACAAGCATAAACTTTGCATTATTTGAATATCGTTGTTTGCATATGGCTATTTGTTTGACAGCGAAGACATTCACACAGTGAATGTTCCGATGAACGAAAGCTCTCTCAATGAACAAAATCACTTCAAGTGGGATGACACTTCTGTTGCAAAAATCTCCTATCAATAAAAGGTGACTTGGCATGGCATTGTCCAAAAAACCTAGGGCAACCGAGTCAAGATTCCAACAAATCTTTTAAAAGTTCAGTTAACCTGGGGCAGTCCAGTCAAGATTTCAAGAAATTTCTCAATTGCAGGATAACCTGGGGCAAGTCCCCCTCACCATCACTTGGGGCATTTAAACGTCAATCTCATCAAAGGGTTACGTACAGTCCAAATTTCCTGGCAGTGCCACAAACATTTGATACTAGGGGCAATGACGAACCTCTCCGAAATCTTTCTGGAAAGAAATTCAAGCGTCCTCGAGAAGTTCATCACCTCTCTAGCAGACCAGCGGTCATGGGTTTATTTCCCCAACACTTGTCAAAGATTTATTCTCAAAAACAAAATTACATTTCAACGACATTCTTAACATATGCAGATTGATTAGCAGGTAAAGGTTCATCACCTTTTGAAGTAGTAATCGTCAAAGATTCCTTCATCACCTTTTGGAGTAGTAATCGTCAAAGATTCCTTCATCACCTTTTGAAGTAGTAATCATCAAGGTTCCTTCATCTTTTGAAGTAGTAATCAAGGTTCCTTCATCTTTTGAAGTAGTAATCAAGGTTCCTTCATCTTTTGAAGTAGTAATCATCAAGGTTCCTTCATCTTTTGAAGTAGTAATCAAAGGTTCCTTCATCTTTTGAAGTAGTAATTAGCAAGGTTCCTTCATCTTTTGGAGTAGTAATCAAAGATTCCTTCATCTTTTGGAGTAGTAATCGTCAAAATTCCATCATCACCTGCTGGAAGTTACAATCACCAACAAGATAACAGACAACTGAAAAATCTGTTTCTCTCAAGAATGAAGACTCTCATCCTTAAAACCTCAGAAGATTGGTATACTCCCAGTTTCTGACCGTTAACAGCATGAAGATTATCATCACCTCAGAAGATTGGTACACTCCCAATTTCTGATCCCCAACAGAATGAAGATTCTCATTCTCAAAGTGGCATATAACCTGAGTTCTCAATTCCCCAAACAGAGTTTAACTTCAGGATCCTCAGCAGAACAAGAGCTTTCTCAAAGCTGATTTCCCCATCCAGAGAGCCTTACAGAATCTAATTCCCCTCAGAGTCAAGTTTCAAGATCCCCAGCGGAGCTAAAACTTCCAACTGTCAACCCCCAAGCAGAATGAAGACTCTCATTCTCGGTTCCTCACAGAGTATTCAGATATTCTCCAGTGAAGATCTCCTCAAGACAGGAATCCTCAGTAGATTGGCATACAACCCAAGCTCCTGATTCCCCAACAGTGGTCCCAGGACTTCTCATTTTCAACGATCAAAGGATTTTCAATCCCCTGCAGCAGTCAAGGAATTACTTTCCCCGGCAGCAGTCAAGATTCTTTTATCTCCATCCATCCAGGATTCATCTATCCTCAGCAAGACAGCTCATCAGCTTACATGCGCATTCATCACATTCATATCATAAACATTGATATAACATACATTGCATCATGCATCATGACATTGCATACAACTAACTCTTTACCTTTTTAGGAAAGATCAGTCAACAGACAAAGATCATCATCTTCCGAGATCCCTTCCAGAGATAGTTCAGATGTGACCCAGACATGGAGACATTTTGATACTTATTCCGGATTCATCCAGATGCAGTTTTACACGGAATCATCATCAGGAAACCCTACACCGGTTCCTTCTCCACTTCAAGACTTCTGAAAACAGTTTACGGGTTCTCCAGACACGGATGTTAACCTATCGCTTGTTCAGATTCTTTAACTTCTGAAAATAGTTTATGGATTCTCCAAGCACGGAGGTTAATCTATCGCTTGTTCAGATTCAACTTTTGAAAACAGTTTACGGACGCTTCCCAACATGGATGCTGATCTATTGCTTATTCAACTTAAACTCCTGAAAACAGTTTACGGATTATCCAAACATGGATGTCAATCTATTGCTTGTTCAGACCCCCAGTTCAGAGATGTTCCAAAACATGGATACCATTCTGATACTCATCCTCCTACCAGCAATTTCCATATGGCATCTCTAAGCCCATCCTCCTGTCACATCTCCAGATGGCATCTTTAAGTCCATCACCAAATGGCATCTTTAAGCCCATTCCCTCTACCATCACATCACCGAGTGCAAATTTTTTTGGGCACTCTAGTGTCCAATCTCCTTTTACCCTCGAGTCGCGAAAGGCAAACTTGTCAATCTAACTCTTCAGGTTCAAGAAGATTGAACAGGGGCAACTGTTGTACCCCAAAATTTGCCCTCCTATTTTTTCCACAAGAAATCACAGCTTCGGGTTTTCCCTGACTTTTCAGATTGGCGTAAGAATCAGTCAAACAGACTTTTTCTTATCAGTCTATCCAAATTAGGTTTTTCATGGACTCTGGAACAGTTCAAGCAGATTATTAGGTTTTGATTGAGTTTGGCTCAGGGTTTGATCAGACAGGCGCTTCTGTGAAAATTAAATCAAGAACTAGGGTTTGTGCGCGCATTCTCAGAAAGAATTAATTCTATAGTTCTTTTCAAGTTACTCTGGGATATGGGCTGAGGCTGTTGATTGAGAATTTGCAGTGTTTGGTTTAATCAGTAAAGGCAAAGGAATAGGGATGTTTGTTGGATTTGACTGTGCATTGCTTATGGTTAATTGGAGCGCCGGGTTTATTATTGATTGATACTAAGTGGCAAGACCACAGTGCTTATTAATTATTTATTTATTCTAAGTTAGAATAGTTGGGATTTACTTCCAGTTATTTTAATTTAAGAAACTTAAATAATTAAATGGACAGTGAATTAGAATTAACTGACAAAGAAGGATTTTTATTCATCTTTAATTGTTTGTTACAAATTATTATTGGAACACTGTAAATTTATTTACATTTTGTTTACAATAATAATATTACAAATAATTAAAATGAAATAAAACTGTATCCTAATTATCCTAAGTCTTCATCTTCTACTGATGCTCCCCTGTGCTCAGCTGATTTTTACCTGCAAAAAGAAAAGAAAGAAGTCAAATGCAGATGAAATAAAAAAAAGGCAGACAGATATTTTAAAGCTCATCATTAAAAGTGACTGGCCGGAATCAGTTTATTCACCCTCTCTGCAAATCACAAGAAAACTCTTGGTTCACAAAGAGGGATAGAAATATGCTTGCAAAAAATATGAAATGCACAAAGCTACAATATTGCATAAATCCAAATTGTCAACCAAAGAGGCAAATTGAACAAGCAGCATAATTGCAAACCAACCAAATTACAAAGGCAAACTGAACTGCATATAACCAAACTAAGTTACCAAGAGATGCCAACCAAGTGCAGAACTGTCCAAAAGAGATGTCAAAGCTGTAACTGTCAAAACTGCCTACAAGCTAGCAAAAGCAAGACAGAAAAGCAGGAAATATGCAGAGGAGAGAAACATTGCAAGCAAGATATTCAAAATCATCATTTTCCAGCCAGTTACTTTTTCAGAAAGTACAATTTTAAGCAATATAATATGCTTTTTCTGATAGAGAGAGAGAAGAGAGAGAGAAGAGGCTTACAGGCTTGAAGCTTAGAAAAAGAATATAAAACAAAAGATATACCAGTACAAAGAGGGAGAGGCAGAACCACATAACAAAAATAACACATCATGCATAAACAAGCCAGAAGCCTGCTGCAGAACAACCAGAAAAAACCATAAGCCTTAATCTGCATAAACCTCCTGCCTTCCAACTTAAAGGGCCAAGCATCAAAAGCCTTTCAAAAACCTATGTAAAACTATAACAGAAACAACAAACAGCCTGCCTCCAAAGCAAGCCAAGCCTCTAACCTGCTCCAAAACACAAACCCTCCAAACCTGTGATTCAAGACCTCAAACCAGAAGCATACAATCCTTAAAGCCTATACAGTTTCAAGAACTCTCAAAACCTGCTAAAACTTCAACCTGCATAACCAGCCTGGGAGCCTCACAAAATCATACAAACATACAAGCCCTTTCAAAACTGTGTTAAGTACTCAAGCCATACAAACCTGCTTAAAAAACCAGTAAATACAAACTAGTTTTCAAACAAATTCCCACAGGCCAGCCTCAGAACTAACTTCCTCATAGGCTACACAAAATCCAAATCTCAGAGTCAATATCATACAAGCATCTTCAACAAATCGAAACAACAACTGAACCAACAAAGCCCTCAGAGCTAGGCTCATCACAGGGTCCAACAAAAAAACAAGAACTCAGAATAAACATCAACATTTCAGCATACAGAAGCAAAAGCCAGCATATCAAAGGCAAATCAGAACATCATCAAATAATCATACAGATCAAACAGTCAAAAGAGGAAAAGAAGTGTTTTCAGATTTTTTCAGGGACAATCATCATAAAACTAAAAAGCGAAATATAGAATACCAGTTTACCACAGAGCAAGCTCAACATCACGCTCCCTCGCCGGCCGCCTAAGGCGCCTCCAGTCCTCTCCTCCTCTCTAAGCGACGAACCCCAAAGGTAGTATCTCTTCCTTTTTCTTTTCACGCACCTCAAACAGAAACAAGTAACAACATAAAGATCAGAGCTAAGAAAATATTAAACACATGCAAAGCTTGAAACCCTAATAAGACAAAAATTATACCTTCGTGTCATCACTGCCTGAGTAATCCATGGAGGGAGAAGGAGCTGACGGCGGCGCCTGGTGGCCATGGACGGAGATTTTTGTTCAGAAAAAGCTTGGCTTGAGAAAGTGAGGAGGACGGAGAAGAAGGGAACGACGCCTCTGTAATCCTTGAAATGAGACAAACTTTGAAAACCCTAAAACAAATTTGCAAAACCGTTTGGGCCTGACCCCTTTTGCAAAACACCTAGCCCAAACGAAACAGGCGCACCCCCCTTTTTTCTTTTATTCTGATTAAGTGTTTGGGCCACCCTTTTTTTCCTTACAGCCCATTTAACTTTTTTTTCTTTCTCTTCTCTTCCTTTTTTATAAACTAATATTCTTTTATCATTTGGTTTATTTTCTTTTTTATACAACATAATTTATTTTATTAAATAAAACAATACATTATTTTTATACAAAATTTTCTTTTGTTTTATTACATTTGAAAAATACATGAATATTAGATTTAATTAGGTCAATAGATTTTTATCTTAAAATTATTTTTCATAAATCTTTTTCATACATAAAGACATTAATACATAAACAATGGATTTTTATTAAGTTAAAATTTTCTTTTCATTTAAACTTTTGTTTGTACATATCAACAAAAAAGGCACAAAAAGAATAAATAAAATACTTAATATTGCATTAAGTTAACATCTTGCATCACTTGTAAATAAATCGCATACACTTTCACCAATACATTTGCTTATCTTTTATTCTTATACATTGATATACATTACATTTGAGAATGCGATTCGATTTGGTTGTAAATATTATTTGGACACTACTATCCCGATATGAATCATCCCTATTTGTAAATATTTGTACCCCCATTCCCGGATACTTATTTGTAATAGCTTAGACTTTAAATTCCCACAATTTATCGCTTTTCATATACTGTATAGTAATTAGGGTTTGTATGCGAAGATTCAAAATCAACCGCTAGATAACCTAATACAAGACAAATGCATGATAATCAATACACCAATCACACTTGCACCCCTAGGGTAATCCCGCTTGTTGCCTTCAAAAATGGGCCATGCTTGCATGTTGAGTTTCTTTGGCAAAACAAAAACAAATCAAATGATCATAGTCCCTCGATGACGCTTTCGAAGTTGCCTAAACAAAATGATCATAGTCCCTCAAGCAAAATTGCCAAAGACACTTGGCACCATTGCATTCATGGTCTAAACGATGACCCGCGCCTGTCCCGTTAACATCCTAACACAAGATTTTCCACCAAATACAATGGTGAAACAAAACTGTTAAAAGGGTTAAAATATGAGAAAAATCTTTGAGTAAAATTAGGGGTAGACAACTCTTAGTTACTTGATCAACTTGCAAAAACACACTTGCCTACTTTCAAAAACACACTTCACAAACACAATTTCCAAACAACTTTCAAAAACATTGAAACATCTTTTCGAAAAGACAAACACCTTTGTAAAACATTCGAGTAAAGAATTATTACAACGGTTGTCTAGACAAGGCATCTTTTTCAAAACATTTTCAAAACACACACACACCACCATTTCAAGCAATTGAAAATCAAGGCAAGTGATCTAAAAAAAAGTAACTAAGAGCCCATGGATAACCATGGATGAAAAGGGTGCTAATACCTTCCCTTTTCATAATCTACCCCCCGAACCCACGAAAACATCTCAAAGGTTTTTCCTGTGCTTTTTAACCTTTCCTTTAGGATAAAATAAAAAGTCGATGGCGACTCTTGCTAAACCGAACAAGTGCGAATACAAACGCAAAACCTCAAGTCAGTTCTCCCACCGTATCACAATTATTGATTAATTTAATTTGTTCACGAAAATAGTTTGATTCTTGGTTTGTATTTTTTTATAATATTAATTGTGAAAACGTCTTGATTAATGCATGAGTGAAAAAGATTTAATGCACATAGTATAGAAAATGATATATGAATTCTTGAATAAAATAATTTATAATAATATAGATAGTATTTTCCTGTAATATTAAATAATATATAATAATTATTATAAAAATATGATAATAATAATTATAAAAATATGATAATAATAATTAATAATAATAATTACAATTATTAATAAAAAGGGATAAATAATTAATAAAATACAATGTATATAAAAAATGATATAAAAAGAAAATAATACAAGATAATTAATTATTTTAAATAAACCTGGAGGGTGCATTTTCAGTGGTGAAGTAAAAGCAGGGGGGTGCTGGAAGTATTTCAGACTAGGCCCAAAGCAGTCCAGGCAAAGGGGGGTGCATTTCGCTTGGAGTTTTAGTAATTATGGATAAGGGGGCGTGCATAGCAGTTGGGCTGGGCCCAACGGGTTTTCAAAGGGGTCCATTTGATCGTATGAGGCAAGGCGCATGGATCTTATAGTGGGGCTTGGCCTCATGGCCACCTGATTGAGATCACATGGATGCTAAGCGAGGGAGCACGGTAATTATTATGAGCGCGCGGGTATAGGATACAGATGGATAAGATAATTTTATTTTAACTTTTGTTCATTTTCCTTTTTGTTTCTAGTAATTACAATAACACTTTATCTTCTTTCATTTCTCTTTCTCTCTGCCGCGAACAACCCCTCAAAACCCTTACCCTAAATCTGGTTCTCACCCTTCAGCGCGGCGTGCTTACTTCTTCTCCTATTGTCAACTCATCCAAACACCCCAAATAACAGCAAAGCAAGCTATGTCTCTTTATCTCTTTTAGAGATTGTCGTCCTTCAACTTTAAATGTTTGATTCACCGATTCTTCTTCTTTTTTTATAGGTGACAGTGGAATGAGGATTGTGACGGTGAAAGATTGAAGACGGCGGTGGATATGGAAGCGGCGACGCTTAACAGTGACTCGTGATTAGGGTTTCAGAAATTGAAACTCTAACCGGTCTCCCTCAATCTTCAGCGGCAAGCGATGGGTTCAAGCACGCCTCGCGGTTGCCTCTCTTTTGTCGGCTCTGTTTTTGTTCTGTCAGAATTCAACCTTGTTCTTCTTTTTGTTCAAACCCCTTTTCTGTTTCTGTGAAGATTCAATATCCCTCCTCCTCTCTCTGTCCATTCCCCTTATTTCTGTATATTCTATCCTTATTTATAGTTAGTATTTTTTTAGGGTTTTCTATTGCTGTTACAAAATTGTTTTGACTTAGGGATGTAGGGATTGTAATTGATTCATTGTTGATTATAATTAGATTATGCCAGATTTGATTTGGATTCCTACAGTACTTGTTTAAGGAAAACATGCGTATTTTTGGATATAATCGGTTTTCTGGATTTGATTTCTGCTTTGTATCATTTTGCTGTAAAAGATATGATTTTTTTTACCAAATCTAAATAGTATCTGTTACTGAAAATATGTGTGTTTTTTGGACATAATTGATATAGTACGTGTTTGTGTGATGTAGGCCAGCCTTTTTTGTTTACAACCACAAAGAGCAATTGGGCCTATATGTTTTTTCTTGATCCAGTAACCAATATTTTCTCTTTCAACATAATATCCAGGTTAAAAAATATTTGATGACATAATTATAATGCTATTTAATAAAAACAACAATAATGTTTAAAATAAAAGAATTTTTCTAAAACCAACCAAACCGGCCCAGATTGCATCCATTGTTTGGGCCCTCAAAGATTATTTAGTATGAGCTAAATATATACACCCTCCTCTCTATTCTTAAGCATTTTCAAAAAAACTATAACGGCATAGGCCTACTGAAACATGCTTAATGGGCTTGAATATCTTTTAAAGCAAACAAATTTTAGAACCCAAAGTTACTAGTAAAGCGTTCTAGTTTTTCTTAAAAGAATATATTGTTTATTTATTTACTTAAAAACAATAAACAATTTTCTTTAATAAAAATGGGATTTTCCAGAAATAATTTCTCTTCATAATATGCATTTATCTTTAATAATAAGACTAAAGAGTCTTGCTAATGACACCCTTTTCAAAATCCTTTATCACATAATAAAAATGATTTAAAATCCTTACTCAAGATCAACTAATAATTTTGCTCTCAAATGCCAAGTGGACTAACTTAGCGACTGTTTAACTTCCCATTTTTCTTCTTAATAACAAATGTTCAATAATTAAGAACTTAATAGTTGCTCGAATAATTGATTTTTGAATTGCATGGGCCGGTGGCCAACATGCCTCGCGAACGAATTTATGAGCCTTTCTATTTTAGAAAACCTCACTCTCCTGAATTAAAATACACCCCCTAGCCAGATAAAGACGGGCCATCAGATACTGATGTACTATCTTAAGTTAAACATTTCTTCTATTTTAATCTTGAAAAATGAAATCATCGAGGTAGGACAAATTTGGGGTACGACACCTGTCGGTTTAATCTAAATCTCTCAACGGATTATTCTGATTCTTTCCCATAGATGCTTTCTCTGGTTTAGATAAATCTCTCAATGATTTTTTCTGATTCTTCTCCAGATCCCTACCGGTTCAGTTTAAATCTCTCAACGGTTTATTCTGATTCTTTCCCGTAGATGTTTTCTCTGGTTCAAATGAATCTCTCAATAGATTTGTTCTGATTCTTCTCCAGATCCCTGCCAGTTCAGTCTAAATCTCTCAACAGTTTATTTTGATTCTTTCCCGCATATGTTTTCTCCGGTTCAGATAAATATCTCGATGATTTATTCTGATACTTCTCCAGATCCCTGCCGGTTCAGTTTAAATCTCTCAACGGTTTGTTCTAATTCTTTCCTGCATATGTTTTCTCTAGTTCAGATAAATCTCTCAATGATTTGTTCTGATTCTTCTTCAGATCCCTGCCGGTTCAGTTTAAATCTCTCAACGATTTATTCTGATTCTTTCCCGCATATGCTTCCTCTGGTTCAGATAAATCTCTCAATGATTTATTTTGATTCTTTCCTAGTAGGCACTTTCTCTGGTTCAGATAAATCGCTCAAAGATCTACTTTGATTCTCTCCAGTTAAAGAATATTCATGACCTCTTTTGGTTCAGTTTAAACCTCTCAAAGGTTTATCCTGATACTTTTCAAATAAACATTTATGGTTCAGATAAAACGCTCCAAGATTTATTCTGGTTCTTCCCAGTCAAACAATATACAAGACTTCTGCTAGTTTCAGATAAATCGCTCTAAATATTTATTCTGATTCTTTTCCAGTTGACATCAAGTTCAGACTTAAGTCTATTTTCTGCCAACGGTCACCCTTGGATGGCATCTACAAGCCCATCTCCAGCAAATCTCCATAATTCCTCCAAAGGGCATCTATAAGCCCATTCCCAATTTATCTTTGAGTGCAAATTTCTGGGAACTCTAGTGTTCAATCATCTTCCACCTTCAAGTCTTGAATGGAAGATTCGCCAATCTAACTCTTCAAGCGTAAGAAGATTGGACAGGGGCAGCTCTTGTACCCCAAAATTTTCCCTCTCATTTCTCAAAGGATCATCTTGGACCCTCAGGTTTGCTTCCATCCAATTCCAAGCCTTGGATTACAAATTTTCCAAGAAAGTCATTCACAAGTCAAAATGGTCATTTGCATACTGAAAAGTTAAAACTTTGACTTTTGGATCAAAGTCAAGATTCAAGAATCATATTTCATCAAGACATGTTAAAATATGATGTTTGTTTCATCAAGAAATTCAAAAGTCAAAATTACTTTGGAAAATTCAAAATTCTAAATACTTAGAATTTTTCTAAGTGTTTAAGAAATCTGACGAATTCAGAACTTCTGGCCAGATTTCCACCATGATGCAAGCTGATTCTGAAAGAACTTATAACACAAGAGTTTTAGACCTCAGTGAGACCCAAAACATTACAGAACAGAACTTTTTCTATAAGTGTTGGGTATTGTACCCCAAAATAAGCCCTCTCATTTATCAAGTATTTTCCCACAAGATCTCCTTTGGTTCAAGACTGCACTAGGGTTGATCAACTCAAGACACCTCCTTAAGCACTGATGACTGAAATTAGGGTTTAAGATTGCACAAGGATAATTTAACTTTCAATGCCTCATATGAATTTCATGGAACATTATGGATCCCCAAGATTACTCATGTCAAGTTTCAGGCCTTGGATCACCTTTTTGCTCAGTCAATTGAGCAGTTGACCTAAAAATCAACTGCATTAGGGAAAAAGTCAATTGTGGCCAATTTACAGTCAAACTTCATAGTTTTTGATCCAAATAAACATTATAAACTCATATGTATCATTTGATCAAGTTTGGACCATAATTCCTTAAGAAATTTGATCAAATCATCAAAAGGGCAAAATGGTCAAAATTAGGGTTTTGACTGAGAAAGGGCAATTTCTGTTTTTTAACCTAGAAAATGGTTAATTTGTTTGAGGCATAATATCAAGAGTTTAATTGCACCATTTTTACCTAATGGCATGACTAAAAATATTTCTCAAGATCAATTGGACTGATAGTTGATTTCCAGTCAACTGATCAAAAGTCAATTGTACACTAAAAAGTCAAACTTTGACTTTTTGGTCAAAATCAAGTGTCAAAGATCACAATTCATCAAAACATGTTAAAATATGAAACTTGTTCATCAAGAAATCAAACATTCAATATTTCATTTTGAAAATTCAAAGTTTTCAAACTTAGAAAATTTTCTAAGTGTTGAAAACTTCATATTTTTTCACAACTTTGAGCCAATTTTTCACCATGATGCAAGATGATTCAAAAGAAACTTTCAACATGAAAGTTGTAGATATCCATGAGATATACAACATTTCTTTACACAACTTCTTCTAAAAATGCTTGGATCTGAAGTTATTAATCTATGAAGTTATGGTCATGAAACTAAACACTTAGTGATATTTTGAACATTTTTGGTCAGGATTTTGACCTAACTTCTGACCCAAGTTTCACCTAGTTCCATTTGGATTTTTCAAAAGAGGTTTAAAGAGAGGTTATAGATCACATTACAAGATTTCCAAAATGTCCAAGAACTCCCTGAGATCATTTGTGAGCAAGGAGAATCGAAGGTCAGAAGTTGGGGTTTCAAGTTGTTTCACAAGGCAAATTTTGTGATGAACAAAATTCAAACCTCAAACCTATGCTGCATAATATTTGATTTGCAGGCCTCAAACTTGTTAGGCACTCCATAATTAAATGCTTGCACAGCTGTAAGAGGCCTCAACTCAAGCATTCAATGCAATGCCCATGCTTTATGTCCATTTTAGGAAGAAAGTGCACAATGCCATTTTGAAAAAGTAGCTTTATGCACAAAACTTGTTCTTGAGCCTTGCAATTGTTTTCTTCTGATCATACACGTCCTATAACTCAAGAGAAGTTTGTCTCAAGCCTTACAATCACTCAGCCCATGCTTGTACTTCATCTTGGAACCATACTTTCACTTTTCTTCAAAATCAAGCAACCTAGCCATAACCCTAGAATTCAGAAAGCCTTTGTCAAAAACAGCTCCAACCTTTTGCTTATAGATACACAAGTCATTTACAAGAAAACACACACATACACAAGGCCAAAAAACACCAAGAACTCATAACTGTATCACATACCTCCATTCTTGCATAACCTGACCAAAAGTTTGAAACTCACATCTCCCTCGTGCGTTTTCAAGCCTTTTCGTTCCTAAAGCTTCTAAACATCATTTAGAACTCATCTCACACCTTGTTACAAGACTGTAACACCATTAACACCATCCTCCATTTTCAAAAACAGAGCTTTGCACTTGGACTTCTCCAGCATGATTCAACCATCTCCGATACAAACTAAACATTGCATTAGCTTCTTGGGACCTCAGTGGAGCTATTCTGATCATCACAACACCTTGAGGAGTACTCAAACTCAGAATACGATTTCCAGTTTTGAGGTAAGTTTCCTTAACTTGGAACTCTTCATACAAGAATCATTAATGTTTAATTTGTGAATGAAAAATGTAGACATCATTGTTCTGAAGCTAACCATGTCTTTAGATTTCATTTATATTGCTTAAGTAGTTAGAATTTTGTATCTGAATATCCTGGAAAAGTTAGGTTAGAATTTGGTACCATTCAAAATTCATGCTCATTTTTTAGAATTAGTTTAAGTTATTTACATTTCTGGAATCATGGTGAAATTTGCTACAAGTTTCATGTTTAAATTTTTGTAAATGGATGAGAAATGAACAAGATACAGGTGGTCTGGCTAGATGTTGAAGATGAAGTTGTTTTCTGGAAGCAGTTTCTAATATATATTTATGGTTTGACAAAAGTTAACGGATGTATCACCACCCCAGTGGTTAAAGCGTGCGTCTGTCACCCTTAGGTCCTGGGTTCAAGCCCCAGCGTGATCTTTTGCATTTTTTTTTATATTTTCTCACGTTTTTTGACTTTTTGCAACGCCTGGGCCTCCTTTTGTTTGGGTCTTATTTTTTTGCTATGTTCTAACCCCCCTGCCTTGCTGTTCATACATCCTGGCCCATTTTATTTTTTTTTATATTTTTTTTTCATTATTAGTATTATTATTAATATTAATTTTTATTGTTAATAATAAAAACCCATAAAATATTTTTATTTATTATTTTCACATTTTATATTTTATTTTTCTTCACAAAAGCAAAAGAACAAATACATTTCTTTTACATTTTCTTTAATAATTAAATTTACTTTTTTTTTTACTTAGATAATTTAATTTTAATTATTATTATATTATGTTATTTATTTTTCTTGTAAATTAAAATCAATTGAGAATTTAGGATTTTTATTTAATTATTTTTATTTACTAATTTAATTAAATTCACAAAAACCCTAAAAAACTTGTTTTGTTTAAATTAATTTAGTTTATTAACTTAATCTTAATTTTATTATTTTTAGTTAATTATTTTATTTTAATTAATTAGGTCAAAAAACCCTTTTTCATAAAAACCAAACAAAAATCATATTTCTTTTTACATTTACATTCTTGCATCTTTACTTATTCAATTTTGCATATTTATTCAAATTCAATATGGTTGTAATAATTATTTAGATTTATTTTCTTGCAATATTCCCCATTTGTAATTTGTATATCCCCTCCCCTAAAATATGCAATAGCTTAGTATTTTTATTTTTCGCAATTTAAATGCTTTATATACAAATGCTAGTAATTAGGGTTTTGTATAGAAAGACTAAAACCAACAAATAGCAAACCCTAATCAAGACAAAAACAAGGCATGCAAATCAATACACTTGCACACAAACACCCCTAGGGTAAACCCAATTTGTTGCTTTACAAAAATGGCCATATTATGCATGTGAAGTATCTTAGCAAAAACAAGCAAAATACAAGATCATAGTCCCTCGATGACGCTATCTATGTTGCCTTTCAAAATGATTTTAGTCCCTAAAGAAAAATGCTAAGAAATCTTACGACATTGCTAATCATGGTTATGCAATGACCCACGCCCATCCCTTTTACATCCAAAGATAGGGTTACTTACCAAATCAATGGTAAGGTAACAATGTCAAAGGAAAGAGGAAATGAACATGAAAGACTTTTGAGTAGGTAGAATGTTCGTAGTTACTTGCTCAATTTCAAAACCAAAACATCCTTGCTACTTTCAAAACAAACACCAACACTTTCAAAAACATCTTTCAAACTTGAAAATATTTTCAAAAGATCAAACAATATGTATACATTCTTACAAACGAGAATCATTACAAAGTTTGCCTAAACAAAGGCCTCTTTACAAAAAACTTTCAAAAACCACACAAAGCACATTTTCAAACAAAAGCAAGTGATTTAGCAAGTAACTAAGAGCCCATGGAAAACCATGAATAAAAAGGGTGCTAATACCTTCCCTTTTTATAATCTACCCCCCGAACTCAAGAAAACATCTCAAAGGTCTTTCCTGTGCTTTTTCACCTTTCCTTTTAGATAAAAGAAAAGTCGGTGGCGACTCTTGCTAACCGCAACCTTTGTGATCAAACGCAAAACACCCAAGTCAGTTCTACGATCGTATCACATTGGGATTTCAATTTGTACGTCTTCAAAGACACATCTCTGAAACTTAGGCACTTAGTAAATTCTGAGTATTTTCAAGTCAAAAGTTGTCTACAACTTCTGGGCTAGTTTTCACGTAGGTTCAGTCAGAAGTTGCAAGAGTAATTCAAAGAGGTCTTACAAAGCATAGCATAAGCTTTCTGGAAAGTATGAGAACTCGCTCAAAACATGCTGGAGCAAAGAGATTAAAGGATCAGAAGTTGGGTGTTGGTTCTAAGTTGCGCTGATGCTGAACTTCAGACCCAAAATTAAGCTATGATGCATAATATCATATTGCAGAATTTCTGGTTTGATAAATCTCATCATCATTTAACCCTCACAACCACTTTTGAGTTTTATCAAAAGGATTTCCCCACGTGTGATATAGAAGTACATTATTGTCCTTGAAAAGAGAAAACTTTTGTACAAGTTTATATTGGACCCATGCTTTTTTTCTGCCTCTGAGGGTACGTTTCCTTAATTCATGCTTACAAATCCATCTTAGGCACAGCTAAAAGCTGCTAACCACCGTACTTGTTTATCTTGCTTCAAGAACAAGCCAGCACGCTAGCATGATCTTGGTACTTTTGACTTCTCCAAGCTACAAAGTTCTTGCCTATAAAATGAACTTCATGTGCAACTATGAAAGGGGACGGGGGGGGGGGGGGGGATTGAAAAGAAAAAGCCTTGAAACCTAATATTTCCAGGAATCCAAAACTGCAAACACAAATACAAAACCTGTTAGTTTTTTATTCTTGCATTCAAACTCAAATTTCCCTCAAGTGTTTCTTGACCAAATCATCCATACACCATTCATAACCCTAGTTAAAGGTTGTTCCAGTCTGCTGAGTACCTGAGGAAGCTGATCAGAACATTACAAGCAGTCAGAACCAGCTTCCAGCTCACAGAACATTTTCCAGCTGCAAGGTAAGTTTCTGCTAACCTTCATCATATCACTTAAGCATTATTAGACTTGCATGTTCAAAATACAATGTAGACGTCCTGATTCTGATATTGTACATATTCTGAGGTTTCATGTATTTGCCTGCCTAAATAGGAAGAACATAAGTTCAGAACTTCTTAAGGAAACTAGGACTAGCAGATACATGCTTGTTTCTGATTTATAGTCTTGACATTTTTTATGCTTCTGAAACCATGATGCAAACCTGCCATAATTGCTATGTTTGTGTTTTCTGTTCTGTTGAGAAATGACTAAGTTGCAGATGTTCTAATTAGCATGGAGAAACAGATGAAACTCATCATCATAATTTACTTTATGTTATATGTTCATGCTTTTGCTTCTAATACCGGATGTTTGGACACCCCAGTGGTAGAAAGCATGCGCATAAGACATTAGTGCTAAGGGTCCTGGGTTCTAGCCCCAAAAGAATCTTTTTAGGTTTATTTATTGACATTTTTTACCCATTTATCTGTCAGACGATACTCCTAAATCAGAACTCCTAGATATCCTCACCTAATAGCGTAATCACTTCACTCTCTCAAACAACCAGAACTTCTAACTTGCCAGAGGTATATGAACTTCTATGTTCCCAGCTACGCTATAGCTTCTGAACCCCTCAACCTCAGAACTTGGTGTACCCAAGCCCAAAACTTCTGACCCTCCACTTTCTCACTAACACTTTCTCTTTTGCAGCGTATCAGAGTCAGAACTTATGTTCCTTCTCGTTTCAACAACATGCTGATTCTGACTCCCTTTTCTCTTAATTATCTTATTTTAGCTTTTAATAACCAAAAACACTAAAAAGTATTACATATCCACATGTTTTATTTTATTTCTTTAAGAACATAAAGATCAAAATATTTTCTTAAATAAACTTATTTCTTTACAAAAACAAAACAAGTCCATTTCAATTCTTGTACATTATTTCAATATGGTTGTAATAGATAATTAGGACTTTAATTTCTTGCAATCCCCATTTGTAAATTTGTACACCCCATCCCCTTAATGATGTAATAGTGTAGGACTTTACTTTCCCACACTTTTATTGCTTTCATATAATGTTAGTAATTAGGTGTGTATGGCAAGATAAAAACAACAAATAGACAACCCAAAAATCAAATACTAAATGCATGCAATCAAGCACACTATTTACACACGCACCTTTAGGGTAATATCACTTGTTGCCTATCAAAAAATTGTCATGTCCCTCGAATATGGGTGTTTAGCAAAGAACCTCGATAAAAGATCGTAGTCCCTCGATGACCCTCGATGTTGCCTTCGGTAAATGATCTAATCCCTAAACGACATTGCTAAAACGTCCCATAGGTTGCCTTCTATGACTATATAAACGTCCCACGCCCGTCCCTTAACATCCAATGATGGGGCTTCTTACCAAAACAATGGTAAGATAGTAACATCTAAAGGAGGAGGAAAACAACATTTAAGACCTTTTTGAGTAGGTAGATTCGCTCCTAGTTGCTCGCTTGTTCACAATAAAAACATTTTATACACCAACACACTCATTTGAAACATTTTCAAAAGACAAATACTTTGTACGCGTTCTTATAGAAATGAGAGTTATTACAAAGAAGACACCTTTTCAAAATCCTTTTCAAAAAACACATTCCACGAACACCTCTTTGAGATATTTTCGAAATAACACTTTGTATGCGTTCTTATAGAAACGAGAACCATTACAAATACATTTTCAAAATACTTTCAAAACCCACACCACAAGCATATTTTCAAACAAAAGAAAGTGATCTAGTAAGCACTTAAGAGCCCGTAGATAACTACGGATGAAAAGGGTGCTAATACCTTCCCTTTTCATAATCTACCCCCCAAACTCAAGAAAACATCTCAAAGGTCTTTCCTATTCTTTTCAGCCTTTCCTTTTGGATAAAATGAAAGTCGGTGGCAATTCTTGCTAACTGCGGCATTTGTGATCAAACACAAAACACCCAAGTCAGTTCTCCCACCGTGTTACAAAGAGCATCTGGCCTTTTTCGGTTGCCCTGTTGTTGTTGTTGAAAATGCGTCGGATTAGAGATCAATACCACTCCCACAGACTGATGGAGGACATTTTTACTACGGCTCTTCCGGTCATAGATAACATTGGTTTCTCTTTTACCATCGAATGGCTTCTTAACATCATTAGAAGGTACAACCATCAGAATCTTCCCGCTCTTAATACCACTCTTAACTCTTTCCCTAGACAGAATCAGCTCCTTGAAACCAGATGATAAGCTTCAGATTAACAGATTAAAGAACGGGTCTGTCAATGTGTCCATGAATTTATCTACCAATTCCCTATCAGTCAAAGGAGTTTGCACCCTTAAAGCTAAATCTCTCCATTTTTGTGTGTATCCCTTGAACCCTTCATTCGAGCTCATGGACATATTTTACAATTGCACTCGAGTCGGTTCCAAGTCAGCATTATATTGATACTTCCTATAGAAAGCAACAATCAAGTCTTCCCATGTATGGATGTTGGTTCCCTCCAGCTGATAGAACCATTTCAGTTGAGTGTCAGCCAAACTTTCTTAGAAGAAATGGATCCATAATTTCTGGTCAACAGTGTGAGGCTAGATCTTTCGAACATACGACCTCAAATGGAGTTTGAGACAAGAGACTCCATCATATTTAGCAAATACGGGGACCTTGAATTATGTGGGATGACCACCCCAGAAACCAGACCTAGTTCTTCGAAATCCAATCCAGGGACCTTCTGGATTTCCATAGCTTTGAGCTTGTCTTCCAACTAGTTGTATTTGTCATCTGCAGGAGGGTAGTTTTTATCATAGTAGTCTTCATCTTCATGAGTATTCTTATAGCCCTGGTTATTCCTTCCTTCATGCATAATGCTTCTACCATCTTCTTCCTGGTTGTCGTCTTCCTTAGAGGAAACATTATCCACTTGAACTGGTTGAGAAGGAACTTTGAACCTTCTCCATATATTGAGGACATCAGTCGGCTTCTAGGTCTTCTTTTTCTTGGCGATGAGCGCCATCAGATCTTTTTGCCCCTGTGCCAAATTCAGAAGAGTCTCTTAAAATTGTGCATGCTGAGCCTGGAGATCCTTGACAGTTTGTTCGAGGGCCATTTTTCTGCTGAAATAAACAACGAGAAAATTAGAAACATGTATGAAAAACTTGTTATGTAAATGCAATGTTTTCAAGGACCTTAGGAGATTTAAATTTTCTAACCAAAAGGAAACAAAAACAAAGATTTTATTAGTAAGTTCAAATTTCAATTGCATTTTAGGCTTATAATGAAAACAACAAGGTCTCAAAGAGACAACAATATGAACTCCTAAAACCTAAGACTCATATCTCCCATGGACGCTTCCTCTTTGTGAGCTCCAACACTTTCTTTTCACTTGTATAGAATTGAGTCTCAAAGGTGACCCATTCTTCTTTAAGATGAATCCAGGACTTCTGTAATTCTTCAAGGTTAGTGGGCATGTCTAGATGGAGGACGGTGCGAGAAACGTCTCCTTCGATAACAGGCGTCATGATCACTGGCAGGACAGCTGGGTATGGCATCATGAAATTTTGAGCACAAGCTCATACCCATTTGAGATAGGGCTCTAGAGGGATGGAGTTCTTCTGTCCTAAAGCCTTACTATCAATATTGCTTACCATACCCCAAGCATGTATAAACCTCTGACTATAACCCTGAGGATCATTTTCATAATTCAACATAATACCCTGGATCATTGTGTCATGAGGACCATTTCTTCAAGCATAACCGAATTGACATAGAGCGAGAGAAGGTTTGTAAGTAATACATCTTCTAATGCCAAGGAGTGGAACATTATAGAATTCCCCACAACGGTCAATGATAGTGATATCCTCACGAGATCGGGAAAGCCAGTAGATGTCTGTAAGAGAAAGTAACATTATTCTTTGCGACCACCTCAAACCTTGTTCATTCTTCATTACCGAGTGGGGAAGGTGCGAAATAAACCACCTGGATAATAGAGGTATACAACACATGAGAGTTCCTCACCTTCTCATAGTTCGAGTGTGAAAATAATGCAATATGTCTCCGAGCAAGGTTGGCACAAGATTACGAGCAAGAAAAACTTTGATGGCATTCACATCTATGAGTTGATCAGGATTAGGGAATAGTACCAACCCATAGATTAGAAGAGCTAAGATCTCCTCGAAAGCCTGAAAACTCATAGCATCCAAGAATAGTTGAGCATTCTCTATCAGAAATTTAGCCAAGAAACCTTTGACTCCACTTCTCGTTTCCTAGTTAGATAAGATGTCAGACCACTTCAGATGTAAGGTTGTTGCAATGACTTCTAGTTTCAGATCTTCCTCTAAATCGGTGGCATTCATCAAGAAGATTCATAGGTTCGTGTGTTTATTTCCATGCCTTCTTCAACAAGTTTCATTAAGACTTAAGCTTCATATTTGAGTGCACTTCAAGACAATATCATTTCAAGGCCTCTTATGATTCATCATGCATTATTTTTCCATGAAAGTTTAAAGAGATTCAAGGTTGGCTCAACAAGTTTGACCTAATTGAGAAAATGCTTGATTCAGTGATCACAAGTGTATAACTCTCTCAATTTTCAAAATTTGTATTTGGTTCTTTTTTCTATGATTTATTATCATCACCAACAACAAACTCTCTTCACATGACAAGATCCAGTTGTGCAATAAAAATTATCAAAAGTTGAAAGGGGTTTCAAGTCATTTTGACACTCTTTGAGCTAGGGTTTCTTGCCTTCTAAGGAACATATCTTGTTTATTTTTTGTGATTTTTGATTGGTTCCAAATCCATGATTCTCTTTAAAGGGTCCTTAACAAGCCCCCTTCGTAAGTCTAAGGCTAATTTTGAGTGGAAGATCACTAATAGTTGAGAAAGATTACAAGTCTCCTTGAAAGGCCTTGGAATTTTAGGGTTTGACTTCAAATGATTATAAATTGGTCAATTTTTATCTCCTTGGGCCCATTTTTCCATAATAATCTTTGGGATGTCTACTATAACTTTGTTTTAATGTGCCAGACTTGAGGATGCTTGGAAAATTGTTGAAGATTTGAAAAGATTATAGGTCTTTTGTGAATTTCCCCAAATGTGTTCATCATCTTCAAAAGAACATGAATCTTTCAATTTTAATGATTTTTGAGTGATATCAATTCCGTACTTCAATTTTAGATGTCTACTTCTTGTCATCTTCAAATATCAAGATCAAATTTTGAGTGAAAGGACATGTAATTTTGAAGAACATTATAGGTCATTTTGAAGTTCAACACTAAGGATTTTTCTAAGTAAAAATTATTCGTGTGTTTTTTACAAATTCAACTGGACATAACTTTTTTCTCAGATATCCAAATGATGTCTTTCTTGGCATATTTTAAATATTGTAACCTCATTTTTCAAATGCTTAAGGAATCATGTGATAAAGCCTCTTGAGTTCGATGCACCATGGATTCAAAGTTGGCACCTTGAAACTGATTTTGTCAAAACAGTTAGATTGCAAATTGGTTAATGTAGCCTCTAATCACAAAATTGTTGGGTGTTTTTACTTCTAATCATTCTTGACAATCTTCCAGAAATGATAATCACCTTGTAATGCATGTTTTGGATGAGTTTTGAGCAAATATGAGTCACCTTTTTCATGCTTGCAACTTCACATGAATTCACTCAAAATATCATCATATCACAGGCTTGAGCATTCCATTTGCTCAATTATAAATAGAGGAGAATATCCCACTCATTTGACAAGATTTAGAGAGAAAAAGAACCCCTGTTGAACTTCCTCAATACCTCTCAATTCTTTAACTTTGAATTTGGTTCTAAAGTATTTTGTAATCCAAATTATTTTCTTATTCTTCATTCTTGAACTTCCCTGAAGCTAACAGAAGAGGAACCAAGCCTTGAGGTGCCCTAAATTGTGCTAGCCAAGTGAAGTTTCAAAGCAATTTCTTCATACTTCGTTCATGTAGTAATTGGCACCAATTCTTCTAACTCAAATTAATGGAATGGTCTATGATGTTCGCTGATGCTTGTGGATGGTTTAATTTTGATCAATTGATGAGTTTGATGTACCTGTTTCCGATTTCAAAAATTTTCAAAACTATATGGTTTTTCTCAAATCGACTGAGCTAGAAGTTAAATAAATTTTTCGGATGGGTACCATTGAAATTGTCTTAAAGAGATGAAGCGAATGGCACCGATATGAGCTCCTGACTTTACAGATTATGAGACCTTCAAATTTGCGCGTGGCTAGAGATTGAAGATAACTAGTGTGTCATCTCTCAACCAATGACATGGGCCACACATTTTTTTCAAATCAGTTTTTTTAATTAATGATTTGGTGGTTTATTCACTAATGTCCATATCACGCACATCGCGCTAAAACCCTTGGTTTTGATTACTAACGCGTGTTTACATTGATCCAATGGTCTACATCTTTTTGGTTTTACTTTTATTTTCTGATTTTTCTACTTAATTTTTTTAAACTTCAAAAATTCATAAAAAAATTCATTTCAACTTTAAAATTTCTCAAAAATTTCTCAAAAATACTTTTGATTTTTCTCTTTCTGATTCTTATTTTTTCACAATTTCATTTTATGATTTGACATTTTTTATGATTTTTCACTTTATTTGAATTATTTTAACTGTTTAAAAATACTTTTTATTTTATTTTTAAATTATGGAAAATAAATGGAAGATCTAATAACCTCTTGACAAATATTGGCGACCTCATTTTATTTTTATTTTTTATTTTACTATTTTTTTACAATTTTTGGTTTGTTTTTCTTATTTGTTTGAATTTTAAAAAATAGTTTCTGACTTTTAAAAAATTCTGAAAACTTTTGTCAACACTTATTTACTCATGTCTGACCTCTGGCTTTTTTTAGGATTTTATTTGGTGTTTTAATATATTTTATGTATTTTACAAATTATTTTCCTTTTATTAATAATTTAAATATTATTTTATTGGATATTATTTTATTATTTTTGTTTGGTCCTGATTTGGGTGTTATTTTAGGACAAGTTCCTTAACCTCATTCGATCTTGGGTGTTGGTAGGTTGAAAAACCAAATCCACCAAAATGGATGAAGGATGTTGATGATATTTGAAACCCTAATTTTATCTAATACATCCCATCCCTCTTCATCTTATCCCTTTCTTACTTGTGTTATATGTTGTGGGAGAATAATCTATATATCATTTCTCTAGAATGTGGTACATAGATTGTTATTGACTGACCTTAAAAAAGGTGTGACTTCTACAGAAGTCCACTTACGATAGCTTAACATAGTGCTAAATTTGTCCCGATTCAAAAAATATCATTTGTGGCCCAAAACTATGTTTGCAAGCCCAAGTATGTTTAATTTAAAACCTTTTATCCAATAACCTTGAGGTTCATTGTTAGGAGGTTTTGATCTTATCAATCCTCTAAGGAACTTTCATGAATTTTGGTCTAAGTGAATCATTTAAACATCGTTGATCATATATGTTTGCCTTGAGTGCTTGAAATGAATGATTACTTAACAAAAAGAAAATGAAACTTGTTATTGAGAAGCTTTGATTTTATCAATCTTCTAATGAGTTTTCAAATGCAAATTTCAAGATGGTCATTCAACTAACCTCTAACTTCTAATTCACTAACAATTTACTCTACTTTGTGCTTTTACTTTATGCCCTTTAATTTATGCCTTTACTTTTATGCACCATTTACTTTAGCATTTACATTTCATGTTATTTTCATCTTTTCTCACTTGAGCATTTATCTTTATGTCATTTTATCTTTGCTCATTTGAGAATTTATCTTTATGTCCTTTTTTTTTGTTTTTCTCACTTGAGCTTTCTTTTTGTTTTGAAGACACTTAATAACCAACTTGAACATTAAAATCCGTAAGGTTACTTGGACTATTTGGTTACTATCCTTGGCATTATGGAGTGGTGGAGCTTTTTGAACTTAGGATTAGAATCCTTAATACTTTGGGACCTTGTGACTTTGTTGTTATTTTTTCTGAAGTTCTTAGGGTTTACTCTAAGACATTGGGTTGATTTTCTTTGTGTGCAGGTTATTCTGATTATATGCTTTGTTCGTGATTGAGAATTCCTCTGTATACAACTGTTAATCTGCTCAATTTTTTTGAAGACTTAATGCATCTGAAGCTTGGTATTTCTCAGAGGTTTAGTATTTTTGCTCGCTTGGTTTCAACCCAAAGAATGGGAATTCTATATTGACTTGTTTATGTCAAGTGTTGGCTTCTTGTTGGTTAGATGGTTCTTTTCCTTAGCTTTTACTTTATGTTTTAGGATAGTCCCTTCATCTCCTCCTATATTCTTTAATTTCAAAAATCTTCTCCTTCCTTTTCAAAACTCTCCTTGTTTTCTAACTTGAACCTCTTTCATAAAAAACTTAGACTTAGGTTCGTGCTTTTTCAAAAAAATATTTTCTTAATCAAACTTTAACAAACTTAATCATAATTTGATGTTTTTTTTATGATAAGACTAAAAGTCAATCAAACTCATTCAAACCATTTTGCCACTTTGGATTTTTACTTTAGAAACTTTTTCTCAAAAGATTAGACTCTTGTCGATTCTTGTAGTCATGCGAGCTACTATACTTCTACGAAATGTAGAAAAGTAAGATATTTTCCACTTGGGTGTTGAGTGAGGCTTTGTTGATTTTAAAATCCAAGCTATATCTTCCACTTTGAGATGATGCAAAATCTCTTTTCTCATAATCATGGGTAGTAAGTAGGTTTTTCACTCGGATATGATGATGATGTCTCTTCTCTTAAAATTAACCAACACGCATGTGTTTTAAAAAAATTTAGGTGAACTACGAGTACCCTAATCCCCTATTGCATAGAAGGTGGTATGTAGGCATTAAAGATTCACAATCACGGTAAGTGTAAAAATTGTAAAAAAAACCACTTCTTTTCTCAGCTCCACCATCTACTTTTTTGCATACACCTTTTATAGCCAAAATACACAGATTTTCAAAGAGGTTCTTGTGGAGTACCGTAGGTGTTTAGGGTGCTAATACCTTCCCTTTGCATAACAAACCCCCGTACCTAGATTCTCTTCCCCTCTTTTTTTGGTTTATTCGCTCTTTTCCCATTTCCTCTGGAAACAATAAAGCGCGGTGACAATTTTTATTTGACATGTGCAAGTCAAGTCAATTCAATGACTTAGTCTCAATATTTCTACCGCTACATATGTCAAATACAAAAATATTCGAGCCTAATTATTTATAATAAAAACCAAGGGGCTTTCTGAATCCAAACATAATATTCTTTTCAATAAACTCCTCACAATTAATTGAAGGTTATTGAGTTGAGCCTGCGTAAAAGTTCTAGTTAAGATTGTAGAGTTAAACCTATGTAAAAGCTTTGGTTGTTTGTGGATGGTTTTTTGTGATATGTGCAAATTCTCGAGTTGTTTGTAATGTTGTTTTGGTTTATCCTATATAAAAACTCAAGATTATTTTAGTGGAAATCTCAAGGAGAAACTCTTGAAGTATGGAGTAGCATAATTGGTTTATGAAGAACAAGGATAAACCTTTGGTCTACTATTTCTATCCATTTCCCTTTTATTTAAGTTATTTACTTTTTATTCTTCTTCTTATTTTCACGTTTCTTTTATTTTCTATTATTCAACTATTCTATTTTCTATTATTCCACTGCTATATATCTATTTATTTATCTCTTCTAACATAAATAGTTTTCAAACTAAAACTTTTTTATAAATCGGTTTTTGAAATCTTAATATCACAATTCATCATCTCTTTTGTTTGGAGTCACTTGATGAATAAGTGGCATCATAGTCTAAATTTTGTATAATACTAATTGTTTGAGGTAGGAATGACTTCAAATAATTCACTAAACAAAATCCCATCCTACAATGGAGAAATGTATGCTTTGTGGAAAGAGAAGATGAGAATCTTTATAAAGAGAATAGATTATGATATTTTGACTTCTTTAAATTATCCTTTTGTTCCTCACATCTAGTTGATGGTATTATGGAAAAGGAACATAAATACATAGACCAATTAGGAAAGGAAAAAATTCATTGTAATTCGAAACCAAAAACCATTATCACTACCGCTTAGTGTAAAGATAAGGTCTTCGCATTTCTCACTGTGAAACTGTAGAAGAAATGTGGGACACCGTTCAAGTTATCCATGAAGGTACCATTGAGGTAAAAATGGTTAGGATGAACACATTGACCCATGAGTACGAGCTTTTCAAAAAGAAACGGGAAGAAAACATTTAGGATATAGAAAAAACTTTTATTCTCATTTTGAATCATATGAGATCTCTAGGTGAAGTTTTTCAAAATGAGGATTTTGTTATACAATTTCTTAGATGCTTAAACTGCAGCTGAAAATATAAAGTAACTGCATTTTATGAATCTAAAGACTTGTCTTATATGAATTTGACAACCTTGTTTGAAAAATTGTTGGAACATGATGGAACTGAAAAACTAGTTGAGAATGAAGGAGACAAAAAAAAGAAGAAAAGTCTAAGACTAAATGTTATAAAAGTCTAAGACAAAAAAAGAAGAAAAGTCTAAGACTAAATGTAAAACTCATGTTTTGAAAATTCAAGGAATTTCTAAAGCACGGAAAACTAACTTCAAAATTTCAAAAGCAAAGTAAAGAAAGATTAACCACCATTCCAACTTGCCTCTGTCATACCCCAAATTTGTCTTCCTTAGTGCTACTGTCAAATTTATTTTCTAACTTGAGTTTTACATGTTAAAAGATTCCTTTGGTTTAATTACATTAACATTTTGGGGCTTTTAATAAATATTCGCTTTCAAGTCTGTTTAAAAATATAAAAATTATTTGTATTTTTAAAAATAGAAAATAATTATTCACCTTCATATACTTTCAATTGGCTTTTTTATTTCAATTAAGTAATATAGCACAGTTGGTAAGGAAGAAAGACCTTCAAGCAGAATGTTACAGGTTTGAATCTCAATTGGTGCACTTTAGATATTTTTGTTGTTTATTATTATTAATATTATTTTTTATTGAAATCATTATTTTATTTAAAAATATAGTCAAAATACCTTATAAATTAATATTTTCAAATCAATATCAATATTTAAAATAGTCATAAACAAGGCTAGATTCATAATTTTGTTCACCAAATTATGGACCAAATATTCAAATAATTTTCAATCTTCAAAATTATGACAAAAATAAATCAATCTCAATTAGTGCACTTTGTATATTTTTTGTTACAAACTATTTTCTAATTATTTTCAAAATCACAAAAATCATATTTTTTTATTATTTAAATAATATTTTTGTATTTTTAATTATGGCATTTTTAAAAAATAATTATTTATTTGATTTTATGCACTTTTCATCAAAATTGAGTGCAAAAATCATAATAAATACCAAAAATATTTCCTTTTCGAGATAATTATTTCTTATTGGTTAATCTGTGTCAATTTGTGTCATAATCAACTTCTGATTGGTCAACTTATTGACCAAGAAATGTCTGATTTATAGTATTCCCTTTTTTTCCCTTTAACCTGATTTTGATAGTCTATAAATAGGGCCATATTTTCACACTTTTAGGACATCCAGAAATATTCACATTTTCCACAGTATCGACAATTTCCAATACTATCAAAACTTGTTAACTTGCTTTTACAATTCTTTTTGGTTTATTCGAGGGTTGTTAACTATATCAGACAACAGCCTAAGAACAATACACTTTTTTCTCTTTCACAATTTTCTACACATTTACGAACGACTTTTTTTAGGCCGATCATTTCATATGAGGCCCCCCAATTTTATTTTCGTTGTTAGCTTTTCTATTTTTTTACCACATCATGATTATTGATAGTTTTTATTTTCAAAATTATATTATTTACTAACTTTTTTCGGAAGCCAATTTCCAGACTGTATAGATTTTTACGATCCAGAATTCATCAACAATTTTTCCATCAACTATACACAAATTGTACAATCATGTTTCGGCGAAGCTTCCACGCACCAATGCACGAAGTCCCTCCGGCAATCCTCCAATCGCAGCCACCACCACTATAATTATGAACGAAAAAATGGGCATAACCACCATTGGTTAGTGCTTTGAAAACTTGATGATAGAAATAGAGATAAAGACACGTGAAAGGTAATCTCTTCAATTTCTTTCATTTCTTATTTCTATCTTATTTTATTTTTTATACAAACTCTTGTTTAAATTAGGCTATAGATATTGTGTAACAATCTCTTCATATTTAATTTACTAATCATTCTATGTAGTTATTTTATTATTCTAAAAAAAGACATAAAATATTAATTTCATTAATTGTTTAATTTAGTCTATAAAAATATCCAAACACAAAAATGAGTGATTTTATTATTACCTTTAGATTTATTGGTAAATAATTAATGTAGTTATATAATTATTAGGCTAATTAAATTTAATTTGTGTATTATACTCTATTAACTTTTAATTATAAGAATTCAAAATATCAAACTCTTTAATTAAAATTCTACTTAATACCACATCTGCATTTTGGGCCCAGTTCAATATCTGAAGTAGGGCTCTTCATCTTAATACCTCCAGATTAAGTTTTGCACTCCATAACCTTAATTAATTAATTAATTAATTAATTATAATTCTTCTAATTTTCTTTTTTTATCATATATCGCATTTTTACACATTTTGCATTAAATATAATTTTTGCGCATTAATAAATAATTATTGGATATTTTTAATATTTGATATATTTTTAATAATCAGGAAAGATAGTTATTTATTAGCTTAAATATTTTTCTAAAATACTAACTCTATTTTTCTAAATTGCATTAAATATTTTTCTCATCCAAACATATTTTTCTCATATCGCATCATACATCCTAAAATAGCTAATCAATCAAACACTAACAATTTTTCCACTAACGTAACAAAATCCAAGATATTTTCATAAAAAGGATTTAGGAGAATTTATTTCAAAATTAACTGTGAATTGCGTCTACGATCACTCTTTTACAAAATCCAGACAAGGTTCGAGGATAAATTCGAAAGCAATTCTACGCAATCCTATAAAGAACACCAACCAAACACTACAAACTACGAATTGTGACTCTGATTCCTTATAAGAGGATACGTAGGCATACGATCAAAAATCGTAGCGAGTTCCCCTATAAAAATGTTTAAACCCTTTCCCCTATTAAAAAATTAAGACACTTTTCCCCTAATAAAATTTAAATCCTGTTTTACCCGAGCCTAAACCTAAAACCTAATATCCTTGTGAACAAGGTAGATGAAAGGTGCCTAACACCTTCCTTTCGCCTAATGAAGTCCGAAACCTAGAATCTCTGTCTACGAATTAGGTTTTTCTGTTAGATTCCCTTCCCTAGGATAAAAACTAATAGTGGCGACTCTGATTAAAAAACCAGTTGCTACAGCTGGCGACTCTGCTGGGGAATTCAACTTTAGGTTTTAGGGTTTTTTGCTTTGGGGTTTTTATTACTTTATTTATTTATTGCTTTCATTTATTTATTGCATTTATTTATTTATTGTGAATTCTTTTTATAATATATTTACTGTGTGGCGGGAATTTTTATTTCAAAAAATATATATTTTTTCAATAACCCTTAGAAAGAAGGTTCGTCTATTAGCTTAGGGGGTACATCATCCCTACGAGTTTATGTGACGACTTCACCTAGATTCGGTGGACTTCCGAAAAAGGAATACTTATCGAGAGATACCCTCTTGACGAGTAGGACTTTGGAAGGTCACCAATGACTACTTGTAACGACCTTAACCTAAAATCTCATGACGAGACCTTTCACGATTTTGAGACGAAAGTTTCAGTCTGTAAAGAGGCTCCACCTAAGGGAGACCCTTGTGCCTTTTCCCTCTGGTGTTATTCATGTTACCCTTAAGGAAGTCACCTTTTGGGAGGGTAGATTAACCGTAGGTCAAAACTAGGAGCCTACCTTCTAAGGATATCATTCACATAATCCCATTTCCACTATCCCTAAACCCGCGAGGGTTACTTCTGGTATACTACAATCCCTAGCCTGTAGGGTCTATCTTTCATAAGTCATACACAACCCATAGCACGTAGGGATTCTTCAACCGTTCATTAGTCAATTACCATCTCTACCTTGTAGAGATTCCCCTTCGTCTTCTATGGTCCTTAATCCTTCAAAAGTTCCTATCTGTCTCAATATCTGAGTCAATGTAGGGTATCCCCATTTCCATGTCTATCATTATCTTCGCCCTTAAGGAATTCCCAATTGTCTCAATATCTGATTCAGTGTAGGGTACCTCCAAATCCACATCAAATTATTTTCGTCCTTAAGGAATTCCTATTTGTTTCAATCTCTGAGACAGTGTAGGATATTATCATTTTCATATATACCATCAAACCTATATAGGATACCCCTGCGTCCACCCTCATACTACGTCTGCTTCATATTGCATATCCATGAAACCTTTTTTCATCACACCCTAAAGCCAAAAACATTTTTTCATACCCATGCATTCAAATACATTCATACATTGGCATCTCATGCATTTCCACCTTCGCCCTTATCCAACTGTTACCCACATGCTAGCTGATTTCTTGGTACTCGCTTGAGGAAGTCCGAAAATATGGAAGGAGGAGATTAAACATTGGTGAATCAATTAAACTTGGCCCTACAAAGAAAGAAGGTAGCCTTTCACAAGGTCAACAACGGGTCTACAAAGTGCCTCAAATGCCACTACCATCGGAGATTCCTCTACATCAAGAGAAACTTCCTTATCAATAAAGTAGGTATGCCCAAGAAAAGTCAAGGGTCATCCCCATGCTCTGACAAGTCCAAGAACTACGAAACATCTCCTAAAGTCAGTGGATCAACTAAAATCTCTTCCATAGGATCATTAGGCTTTATCAATTTCAATTTGTAATTTCCAAGTTGCTAAGTTATATTTGGTGTATATTTGTATTTTTGGATCAATAATTCTAATAAAATAAGCATGCATGTTTTTGAAATCGACTCAATCCACAAAAATCAACAACTCTCTATTTTCACTCTTTTCCATTTTCAAATTAACAAACTTCGAGGGAGAATGATAAAAATCAAATAACTGGATTTTTCTAAGCTATGCTTTTAATGTAAGACCGAGCTGACGATGTAAGGCATTGTTTCAATTCCTAAACAGTGGAGAAATAAGGAGTTAATCCGTAGTCAACCCCCTTCGAGCCAGAAGTTGGAGTTGTTTCTATTTTCTTTTAAAAAAAACTTAATTTCAACCAGGGCAGGGTAGTCTTTCAATTAATTCAATGGCGTGTTCTATTCTCAAGAGAAGTGATTTATCTAAATAAAAGGTTCAAGCACATCTCTTTCCTTGATACATCATTGAGGAAATAATCTAAGCAAGGGTTCAAGCATATCCTTTTCCTCGCATCCATCAAGAATGAGGAATCCATGAAGCTCTCGATATCTTCTTCCTCAATGCATCATTCAAAATTGAGAAAAATGATGAAGACAAAGCTTATAACAATCGGCATGGCAGCCACGAATTTTCAAAATCAAAAAACAAAAAGAATCTCAAAAGAAAATTTTCAAAAAAAGAGAGAGCCCGCTAAGTCAAAAGCAAAAAAAAAAATTTTGACTTCGGCAAAAGTTAGGGCATCCAGATGGACCGAAAAATTCAAAAAAATTGGGTCCATGCAAAAATAAGGGATTAAAAATAAAATTGGAGAAAAAATCTTGTGACTGCCACATCAAAAGCTTCTCATCAACGCTTGAATCTTATTAACGCTTCTCATCGTGTGCGCGACTACAAAATTTCTCTTGGAGATTGAACACATCTATTGGATTAATTGAACTTAGGATTGAAGAACATCAAGGAGAATGGGGTGGGATAAATAAATTTTGAGCCTTATATCCTTTTTTCTTAAACCACGAACCTTGGCCACGTTACAAGCTTCAAAAATCCTAATTGAAGCAAGGTTAACTATGAAAGTATACTAAGCAAAATTTGTATTAAAGTGACTCTTACGTTTGTTAAATTTATCACTTCGCTTCTTCGAATATCCATCTTCTAATCTTCCATTTCTTTTCACATAATCAATTTCGATTTCAAGAACTTGCATGTGCATCAAATGGAATTACTTTTTCAAAATGTACAATTTAACCACGAATCAATACTTTGCATCAAGGAGATTTCAAAATTGGTCTAATCAAAGGCAACATCTCCAAGAAGCTTCTAATTAGGGGCAAATAATCTAAAAGGATCCCTATATACAAGGGAAAATACTAATGATCATGGGGGTATACCTTTTGAAGGAACATTCCTTAATCAGGTCATGTCATGATAGGGTATGACTCGGTTCCCTCATTTACATAAATCTCTCAAGGCTTTGATTCAAGGGGAAATCTTCCAAGATTCAAATGTTGAGGCAAAGCATATCAGGTTCATCCTACCACATGTAGGGTCCAAATTCTTCGAGCAACTTCAAAGTACAAACTCTTCAAGCTCCAAACTTTTGGGGTAATCTATGTCAAGTTCATGGTGAGATCTAAGGGTACTTCCTCCAGACCCTGGAGATCGGGGGCATGTCTTTTCAAAATTTGAATATTGTAGCAAACCACTGTGAGGCTTGATCAAACGGAGTTGATTCAAAATGGTTCATCAAAGCCGAAAATTTTCAAGAGCCGTTTGATCAGGGGCATAATGCAAAATAGTGGGGTCATCCACATTATCATCAAACTATTTCCAAGATCATATCCATGAGAATCTCCTCCAAGACCCTACCAACAAATTGAGGAAAGACATGCCAAAATAAGCAAGCACTCGGTGCACTTTCATAATCTCCAATGGATCTTTCTCCTACATCAGCAACCTTCAAAGTTCAAATCAAGTATCAGGAAATCATGATAGCATAACATCAACCATCATGTGACAAGCAGCCTTTTTACATAGTCTAACCTCTACGCTTAATCATCAACGACCCATCACAAGGGCACCATTCAACCAATCAGGCGAGTCATAATCATAAAGCATAAGTCTGCATAAATCATTAGCATACATTCAATAGGATATTGCGATCCAAAATCAAACTATACTTATCATCTCATTTGGATGAAGAATTCTAACAATATGGATATAACAAAAAGCCCAATTCTCATTGGCGTGTCAAAATTTCAACAACGCATATCCAAGTCACCCATTACATGCATTGGTCAGTTATTCTACGCATTAACACTTGCATCTACATGCATACATAACATATCATAGGCCGAGATTTAGGACTCCGTAAAAATCTAGAGTCAATTTCTAGAGGAGTCACTATTGCAATATCCAACATCTCCTCAACTATCCCTCTTCGCGAGTCTGTCATACAAGCATTCTTCATACAACCACCAACGACGTGAGCAGCCTCACACTTTTTCTTATCCGCGTTTCATAAAATACGTGAGAAACCTCACGCAACCTCATCCACTATTCATTCATAGGCAGCCATGCGAAGCATGAGCAACCTCATACATTCACCATCCGAGTCGTGAGCAGCCTCACACTTTCCAATTAAATGTCTCTAGTTAACCTTACCAATATTTGTGACCTTGCTATCCGTTTCACCTTTCCAAGCCACCAAGTTGATACTATTCAAGCAACCATATGGATATTGGTGCAAAGCCCAGTTCCTGTCTGGAACACCTTTTCAAAAGCCCAGCCCCTAATTGGCATGGCTTCGCATCAAAAATAAACCTTGGCTGATAGTCTGCCTTAAGCATTGGTTCCGCAGCTCAAATAACAGGGGCATTGCCTTTATCAATCATCACATCATTTTAATTCATAAAATTATCATATCAAGCATACATACCATACATCATGTATACATCATGCATAATCATATCAAACATGCATACATTATATTCAATCATACATGCTCATAAAAAACTGCGGAAAAATATCAAGGCATGACTACCAGCTAAGACAAACTCAAATTAAAATCCAAGCTCATCATTATCCATTCACCTTGCTATAGCTACCTCGGTTGACAACGGACAGAATCGTCAAAGGTGCCGCTACCAAAATCTCACTAGGTAGCTTACCTATGATTCATATCCACGCCTATTTCTACGACCACACCTACACCTATGTCCACGTCTACGCCTGCGCCCACGTACACACCTACACATGCGCCTACGATACAAATATCAAGACATTCTTCATCATGTCCACACTAATTCATCATGTTAGGGGATTGATATCTCAAGACCAGTGGTTTAACAAAAGAGAATTATTAAAAACTTTTTTAAACTACTTGGGGCATACACACTCAGCGAATATGCACACAAGGTTCCATACATATATAAACATTCAATACACACACTCAAGGTTCCATCCCGGTATCAGGTAGCATACGCCTTCTTCACACATCAAACAAACAACTTCACCCTCAATTCAATCGTCTAAGGGTCAACCAACAAAACACTTCTCCTACGATTCAACCTGTCATCTAAGTCTCCATGCCATGACGCGTTCAGCCCATCACCTAAGTCTCCATGCAGTAATGAACGAAACTCGGTACATTGCCTCTAAGCCTCAATGTATTCTCAAAACTCGGTACGTTGCCTCTAAACCGCAATGTATTCTCAAAATTCAGTATATTGCCTCTAAGCCGCAATGTATTGGCAAAACTCAGTACATTGCCTCTAAACCGCAATGTATTCTTAAAACTCGGTGCATTGCCTCTAAGCCGCAATGTATTCCCAAAACTCGGTACATTTCCTCTAAGTCGTAATGTATTCTTAAAACTCATTACATTTCCTCTAAGCCGCAATGTATTCGCAAAACTCAGTATATTACCTCTAAGCCGCAATGTATTTTCAAAACTCAGTACATTGCCTCTAAGCCGCAATGTATTCTCAAAGCTCAGTACATTGCCTCTAAGCCGCAATGTATTCGCAAAACTCGGTACATTGCCTCTAAGCCGCAATGTATTCTCAAAACTCGATGAATTGCCTCTAAGTCGCAATGTATTCTCAAAACTCGGTACATTGCCTCTAAGCTGCATTGTATTCTCAAAACTCAGTACATTGCCTCTAAGCCGCAATGTATTCGCAAAAATTAGTATATTGCCTTTAAGCCGTAATGTATTCTCAAAACTCAGTACATTGCCTCTAAGCCACAATGTATTCTCAAAACTCAGTATATTTCCTCTAAGTTGCAATGTATTTGCAAAACTCGGTACATTTCCTCTAAGCCGCAATGTATTCTCAAAAGTCAGTACATTGCCTCTAAGCCACAATGTATTCGCAAAACTCCGTACATTGCCTCTAAGTTGCAATGTATTCTCAAAACTCAGTACATTGCCTCTAAGCCGCAATGTATTCTCAAAACTCAGTACATTGCCTCTAAGCTGCAATATATTCGCAAAACTCGGTACATTGCCTCTAAGCCACAATGTATTCTCAAAACTCATTACATTGACTCTAAGCCTCAATGTATTCTCCAAACTCTGTACATTTCCTCTAAAAATTCTCAAAACTTAGTACATTGCCTCTAAGCCTCAATGTATTCTCCTAGCTCGATACATTATCTCTAAGCCTTAATGTATTTAAAAAACTCGGTACATTCCCTCTAAGCCTCAATGTACTCTCCTTATCCATCCTACTGCCTAAGATATCGTGCAGCAGTGCATTTCCTCGCGATGTAACATAGACCATTTCCTAAGACCTCGGGTAGTAATGTGCTTCTTTATTCCGCAAACCAAACATCGCTAAGTCGACATGCAGCAATGTTCGAAAAAAACAAAACTCGGTAAATTGCCTCTAAGCCTCAATGTACTATCCTCAACTTAACCCACTGCCTAAGACATCAGGCAGCAGTGCGGTTCCTTGTTCGGTAATATAGACCATTGCCTAAGACATCGTGCAACAATGTGCTTCTTTATTTCGTAACCCAGATCATCTCCTGAGACTTCATGCAGCGATGCGCGAAAACTATAATCTAGCTTATCGCGTCAGACTTCACACAACAATTTGTGAACCTAATCTATTACCTAAGTATTCATGCAGTATTGCGTTCCCTTATTCTGCGACACAGATTATCTCCTCAAACTTCATGCAGCGATGCTCGAAAACCAAAATCTAGCTTATCGCCTCAGACTTCACGCAGCAATTTGCAAACCTAACTCATTGCCTAACTCTTCATGCAGCAATGTGTTCCCTTATTCTGTGACACAAATCATCACCTCAGACTTCATGCAGTGATGCTCAAAAAAAATAAAATTTAGCCTATCGCCTCAAACTTCACGCAGCGATTTACGAACCTAACCCATTGCCTAAGTCTTCATGCAGCAGTGCGTTTCCTTATTCCGCGACACTGATCATCGCCTCAGACTTCATGCAACGATGCTCGAAAAACAAAATCTAACTTATCGCCTCAGACTTCATGCAGCGATTTGTGAACCAAACCCATTGCCTAAGACTTCATGCAGCAATGTTTTTTTTTCATTCCATAACACAGATCATCACCTCAGACTTCATGCAGTGATACTCGAGAGAAAACAAAGTTGATATGATCGCCTCAGACTTCATGCAGCGATGCTCGAAAATACAAAATCTAGCTTAATGCCTAAAGACATCATGCAGCGATCTGTGAGCATAACCCATGGCCTCAGTCTTCAAGTAGCCATGCACCATCAAGTTTTGTTCACTCCCCCAAATGGATGAACAAGCTAAATTAATACCAAGACATACGAGATTTCTCTCTCGAGCTCAAGATTATCTGCCTCAAATCCTGGTACAATAATATATCATCATCTTTGCCTATTCTCATCAAAACTCTTGAGGGTATGTTATATCAGCGTAACCTCATTTATCCAACTCTTAGGGGTATGCTATATCAGTGTAACCCTATCTAACCAGCTCTTGGGGATATGATATATTAGCGTAACCATATTTAGCCAACTCTTGGGCATATGCTATATCAGTGTAACCCTATCTAGCAAACCTTTGGTCAAATTTTGGGGTGTTCCATTATTTAATAAATCTCGGATTCGATTGAACAAAGACATACGCACTCATGCGCCATTTCAATCGAACATTTATTAAATAGGGGCAACTATCATACCCCAAATTTGCCCGCCTTAGTGCTACCGTCAAATTCATTTTCGAACTTGGGTTTTACATGGTGAAAGATTCCTTTGGTTTAATTACATTAATATTTTGGGGCTTTTAATAAATATTCGCTTTCAAGTCTGTTTAAAAATATAATAATTATTTGTATTTTTAAAAATAACAAATAATTATTCACCTTCATATACTTTCAATTGGCTTTTTATTTCAATTTAGTAACATAGTACAGTTGGTAATGGAGAAAGACTTGCAAGCAGAAGGTCATAGGTTCGAATCTCACTTGGTGCACTTTAGATATTTTTGTTGTTTATTATTACTAATTTTATTTAAATTATGGATCAAATATTCAATCAATTTTCAATCTTCAAAATTAAGACAAAAATAGATCAATCTCAATTAGTGCACTTTGGATATTTTTTGTTACTAATTATTTGCTAATTATTTTCAAAATCACAAAAATCATATTTTTTTATTATTTAAATATTATTTTCGTATTTTTAATTATGACATTTTTTAAAAATAATTACTTATTTGATTTTATGCACTTTTCATCAAAATTGAGTGCAAAAATCATAATAAATACTAAAAATATTTCCTTTTCGAGATAATTATTTCTTATTGGTTAATCTGCATCAATTTGTGTCATAATCAACTTTTGATTGGTCAACTTGTTGACCAAGAAAGATCTGATTTATATTATTCCCTTTTTTTCCCTTTAACCTGATTTTGACAGTCTATAAATAGGGTCATATTTTCACACTTTTAGGACATCCAGAAATATTCACAATTTCCACAGTATCGACAATTTCCAACTCTATCCAAACTTGCTAACTTGCTTTTACAATTCTTTTTGGTTAATTCGAGGGTTATTGACTATATCAGACGACACAACAGCATAAGAACAATACACTTTTTTCTCTTTCACAATTTTCTACACATTTACAAACGACTTTTTTTGGGCCGATGATTTCATATGAGGCCCCCCAATTTTATTTTCGTTTTTAGCTTTTCTATTTTTTTTACCACATGATGATTATTGATGGTTTTTATTTTCAAAATTATATTATTTACTAACTTTTTTCAGAAGCCAATTTCCAGACTGTATACTTTTTTACGATCCAGAATTCATCAACAATTTATTCATCAACCATACACAAATTGCACAACCATGTTTCGGTGAAGCTTCAACGCACCAATGCACGAAGTCCCTCCGACAATCCTCCAATCGCGGCCACCACCACTATAATTATGAACGAAAAAAGGGGCACAACCACCATTTGTTAGTGCTTTGAAAACTTGATGATAACAATAGAGATAAAGTCACGTGAAAGGTAATCTCTTCAATTTCTTTCATTTGTTATTTCTATTTCTATTTTATTTTTTACACAAACTCTTGTTTAAATTAGGCTATAGATATTGTGTAACAATCCCTTCATATTTAATTTACTAATCATTCTATGTAGTTATTTTATTATTCTAAAAAAGGACATAAAATATTAATTTCATTAATTGTTTAATTTAGTCTATAACAAATGTCCAAACACAAAAATGGGTGATTTTATTATTAGCTTTAGATTTGTTGGTAAATAATTAATGTAGTTATATATTTATTAAGCTAATTAAATTTAATTGGTGTATTATACTCTATTAACTTTTAATTATAAGAATACAAAAAATCAAACTCTTTAATTAAAATTCTACTGAATACTCCATCTGCATTTTGGGCCCAGTTCAAAATCTGAACTAGGACTCTTCATCTTAACACCTGAGATTAAGTTTTGCACCCCTTACCTTAATTAATTAATTAATTATAATTCTTATAATTTTCTTTTTTATCATATATCGCATTTTTACACATTTTGCATTAAATATAATTTTTGCGCATTAATAAATAATTATTGGATATTTTTAATATTTGATATATTTTTAATAATTAGGAAAAATAGTTATTTATTAGCTTAAATATTTTTCTAAAACACTAACTCTATTTTTCTAAATTGCACTAAATTTTTTCTCATCCAAACATATTTTTCTCATATCGCATCATACATCCTAAAATAGCTAATCAATCAAACACTAACAATTTTTCCACTAAAATAACAAAATCTAAGATATTTTTATAAAAAGGATTAAGGAGAATTTCTTTCAAAATCAACTGTGAACTGTGTCTACGATCACTCTTTTACAAAATCCAGGCAATGTTCAAGGATAAATTTGAAAGCAATTCTACGCAATCCTATAAAAAACACCAACCAAATACTACGAACTATGAATTATTACTTTGATTCCTCATAAGAGGATACGTAGGCATACGATCAAAAATCGTAGCGAGTTCCCCTATAAAAATATTTAAACCCTTTCCCCTATTAAAAAATTAAGACACTTTTCCCCTAATAAAATTTAAATCATGTTTTACCAGAGCCTAAACCTAAAACCTAATATCCTTGTGAACAAGGTAGATGAAAGGTGCATAACACCTTCTTTTCGTCTAATGAAGTCCGAAAGCTAGAATCTCTATCTGTGAATTAGGGTTTTCTGTTAGATTCATTTCCCTAGGATAAAAGCTAATAGTGGTGACTCTGATTAAAAAATCAGTTGCTACAGCCTCCAGTTCAGAAAGAAAGGTCACATAAAGCCAAAATATCTGCAGATCACGAAAATATTATAAAAGAACTTACATTGCATGTGACAAAAAATAATATGGACTCCTTTGATGAATCTGAAAAATAGGAAGAAACTTAGCTATGTCCCATGACAAACCACAACGAAAATATGATAAGTTATTTAACCGTTGAATTTACTTATAATGATTTATTTCAAATATGTAAAATGTTAGATACATATTCAAGTAAATTAAAAACATTATCTCTACCTCTAAGACTACCATCTCTACTCTTGAAAAATAAAATAAGAACTAGCTAGAAGAAATATAACGTCTTAAAGAAAAAACAAAGTATTTTAATAACAAAAATCTCCTTCACCTTCTTCTTCTTATGTGAATTTCGTCGAACCTATCAAGTTTGAAAAATTCATCCTTTTAGAAAATAAGACTGACGGCTTGTATAACACACTTGATAAGTTTACCAAAGGAAATGACAACTTGAATTTCATTTTAGGTAATCAGAGAGCAACTTATGATAAATCAGTTTTAGGTTATGAACCTAAAAACAATGCTAAATTGCTTGGTAATATATGTTATGCAAATAAGACATCTAAATGTAATATGCTTAAATGTATTGTAATAAAAATGGCTATTATAATGGGTTTCCACATTCGAGAAGTGAACTGGCCTTTAAAGGAATCATAAATCTTATTCTAGGAATTTATGCAATTGTCGGGTAGGCTTAAACCAAATCATGACAACTCTTTTGAGGGTCATCACAAATAACTTTCATATCATAGCTCCTATTAGATCAATAGGATTATTGGGCTTCTAGTTCTATATTTGGGCCTTAGGTTAATGTTAGTTCATGCCCATTATGATATCTTTATATTGTAACCTTTGCTTCCCTTTTGAATAACTGGAATGCATGAATCTTTCTACTTGATTGATAAATTAGCAAGTGTACTAATTTGACAATACAGTAATAATGGGAAATGCTCAAGGAATGCGTATCAGTATTGAGTACAATTTGTGGTTCAATTAAACAAAACTTGATATGGGGTTTTGTTTGTGAAATACTCACTTAACAAATAGCAGGAATATAAAGTGGCTTTTTACTGATACGAGGAGCATGCTAGGGTATGGTGTATAATTTTCCCTATAACAACTTTGAATCATGATTTCTTCAACAAGTTCATAAAATCAATTACCAGCCCTTTAGGTTATTTTCCCCTGAGTCCTTAGTGGGAAAACCTTTGAACATTCATCCTAAATTCTAAGTCCTTAGAGATATCTGATGGATTCAAGCCTTTTTTTTATCAAGAGTTATCTGGTAACTATAGGATATCCCTAGTCCTAGGTGATATCTATTATAGTCTAATCGTACAAAAACCTTAACAATTGTGGTCCAGTTGGTTGTTAACCGTAGATCAATCCTAATTGACCCGGACCGTGTTAAGTGACACGGGTGACCGTGTCAGACACCTTGTAGCTTGGTTTTTTTAGACTTCCTCCAAAACTCCGAATTTTCACTTTTCGCACCAATTTTCCTGATTTTATTCCTCTGAGCCTAAAAACAACAAAATACACAACCAACACATAAAACATAGAAGAATGAAATAAAACACTTATCAAAATAAATAAATGATAACTAAAATCAACTGTAAATAAAGGTGGAAAAACCACTGATCACTATTCTATCTCTTTCTCTTACTTTTCCTTTTCTCCAAGATTATTCTGACACTTGTAATATGGTATCATTAGACTATAACCCTATCTTCATCTTCTTCTACCTTCTACATACCTTTTCTCTGAATCATTCCACCCTATGTATTAACCCTCTGCACATTCTTTCTCAACTTTTTTTTCCAATATTTCCCCTTTATCTTCAATGGCTTCAGATGTTGAATCTGATACACATTCTTCCCCCTAAAACAGCCCTAAGAACAACCCTAAGCACATTGTAATAGGTCCCAGCTTAAACCCCATTAATTTGTTATATATCCATCGCGGGGAGAATCTTGGAGCCACCATTGTTACATCATCTCTTAATAATAACAACTATCATAACTGGATAAAATATATATGCGTCGTGCACTCACCTTCGAGAACAAGCTATCTTTCATCAATGGGAAACTCATGAAATTGTCGATTTATGATCCTACCTATGACCAATGGGAACGTGCAAACAATATGGTTCTTTCATGGATCAATTACACTCTTTCTCCCCATATCACACAAAGTACGATCTGTTTCGACTCTGTATTTGAGCTGTGGGAGGATCTTCGTGAAAGATTCACAATAAGTAATCATTTCTTCTTTTCTGATCTCCTTCGCGAATTGAATTCTATAAAATAAGGAGATCAATCTTTATCTGCTTAATTCATCACCATGAAGATTCTTTAGGATGATCTGGAGGATTTACAACCTACTCTTTCTTGTTCTTGCATCACACCTTGCACGTGTGACCTAGCCAAAGTTGTGTGCAAGTACAACCATATGGAGTATGTTACATGCTTCTTAAAACGTCTTAATCATAACTTTCACAACATTCATACGCAAATCCTATTGCTTGACCCTCTTCCTAGCATCAGTCGTGCATATTCTCTCATTACTCAACAACAGATCATCCCCACCTCTATTACACCATCCCAACCATTATTTCTGCCAACAATAATAACCCACACAGAAAGGGAAAAGGCACATACAAGACTTATATGGTTTTTACCAATTGCCACAAAACCAACCACACCATCAAAACCTGCTACCTCAAGCACGATTTTCCACCTGGATACAGAAGCAACAATGCTAAAAATGCTTCAGATAGCAAAACTTCACAAACTCACAATAAAGACAATGGTATTTCTAAAGAAGATTACCAACATTTAGTTCTTCTCCTTAAACAATCCAGGAAGGATAATCAACAATCCAAAGATGAAAAGACTCACAACTCTGAAATTTTTTAATTTCGGGTATAATGCAAATAGGTAGTATTCTCAATAGCCCTACTATGTGGATTCTTGACTCTAGCGCTTCACATCATGTTTGTCCTTACATTCACTATTTTATAAATATTTTCACCATAAAACCTATGTCCATTAATTTTCCTAATGGTAATTGTATCTCTGCTAGATTTTGTGGCACTGTTAAATTTGATAGAAGTTCCCATTTGCAACATGTTTTCTATGTTCATGAATTTAGGCCAAATTATGCACCAATTCTTAATATGAAATATCTTTCTTACATAATTCCTATCAAATAAGGGATGTGTGTCCCAAGTAGATGATTGGACATGTGGCACATCTTCATAATCTTTACATCCTTCACATGACTCCCGTTACACCCTATACTGATGATATTTGTACCTCTACTAGCATTACAAATACTGATAGCACTGAAAATTCCCTATGGCATTACAGATTAGGACACCCCTCTAGTGATGTTTTACATAACATGTCTCAACAATTTCATGATATTACTTTTAGTAAGAAAATTGTCTGTAACACATGCCATTTGGCAAAACAATGTAAACTTTCTTTCCCTTTAAACACTTGTTACTTCTAATTGCTTTGATTTAGTTCACATGGACATATGGGGTCCCATATTTATTCCTTCTTTAGATGGTTTTCATTATTTCCTTACTAATGTAGATGATTGCACTAGATATACTTGGACTATACTTATTCATGATAAATTTGAAACCTGTATGCACATTAAGAATTTCATATCTTATTGCCATACTAAATTCAGCTGCAAAATCAAAACTATTAGGAGTGATAATGGAACTGAATTCATCATTCTTTCCTATTATGCTTCCTTAGGTATTATCCACCAGAGGAGTTATGTTGAAACACCTCAACAAAACTATATGGTTGAAAGAAAACATATGCATATACTCAATGTTACTAGATATCTTCTCTTCCATGCTGACTTACCTAAGTGTTTTTGGTCATATGTTCCCTGTCATGCTACATATCTAATCAATAGATTATGTAGTCATACCCTAAAAAACAAAAATCCTTATAGTATTCTCTTTAAAACATCTCCTTATATTACCAATATCAAAACTTTTGGTTGTCTGGCTTATTCTTTTACTTTACTTAGATATAAGGATAAATTAGATCCTCGAGCTACCAAATGCCTTTTCCTAGGATTTTCCACAGGTATCAAGGGTTTCCTTGTATTTTATCTTAATACTAGAGTTGCCTCTACTTCCATAAATTGTTTTTTCCATGAAAATTTCTTTCCTTACACACCCCATATTAACTTAGACAACACTACTACTAACAATGACTCTACATATAGCACCCCACCTTTCCTCTTTGATGCTGAAACATCTCTACCTAGCCCTAAGCATGATCGTAACTCTCGTATCACTCACGATATTTCTGCTTCCCCTATTAATTATGATATTCTTGTATCCTCTACACATCCTACTAATCCCATCCTCACCTCTACAGAATATGAATCTCCTGATGTCTAGCCTGAACCTCAAACCATTCGCAAGTCTGTTAGAACTAAATTTGCTCCTTCTTACTTAAAAGACATTGTTTTCACTACTTTTAACACTAACATCACATATTATATTTATAATTATGTTTCATACCATAATAATTCCCCTGCATATTTCAATTATATTTCTACTATATCAACTACTTGTGACCCCGTTTCACACACATTGGAACAAAGCTATGAATGATGAAATTCAGGTTGTCACCAACAACAATACACAGACATTCACAACTCTTCCCCTACGTAAGAAATGTATAGCCTGTAAATGGGTTTACAAAACTAAGTTTCATTCTGATGGCACATTAGAAAGATATAAATCAAGGTTAGTTTCTCAAGGTTTTACTCAAGTTCAAGGTATTGATTTTTTTATACTTACTCTCCTACCATCAAACTAACATTGTAAGACTCACTCTTGCCCTTGCCTCTTCTTTAAATATGCATCTCCATCAACTTGATGTCCATAATGCTTTCCTTCGTGTGATTTGGATCATGAAGTGTATATGTCTCTTTCTAAAGGCATCACACCTTCTTATCCAAATCAGGTTTCCAAACTTTTAAAATCCATATATAGATTAAAATAATCCAGCTGACTTTGGTTTGAAAAATTATCCACATTCCTTTAGGCTAATACATTCAAACAATGCTCTCCTGACCATTCTTTATTCATACGTCAATCTAAATATGACTTTACTTTCATCTTTATATATGTTGATGACCTTCTGATAAATGCAAATTGTAGTTACTTTTGTATATACTTTTTGTTGAACTCATCGACTCTTTGTTGTTAATATCAATTGAATAACTCAAATTTGTGTATAAATATGTTTAGTTTATGTTTATTTGCATTTTTGTATACAAAGTGTATCGTTTGATAGTTTTGTATCTATTTTGTAGGTATTTGAGCATTGTTAGAGCAAGAGCAATAAAATCTCCAAGATGCGTTATTGGATCAATAAAGGAATGAAGCCATGGAGAGAAAGCCATTGGAGTTATGCAAAAAAAGCAACAAATGTTGTTGCTTTGGTGTGCCTCGCTGGGTGAAGCCTTGGTGAGAAGCCTTCACGTCGGCCTCGCTGGGCGACCGAGGGGCGAGAGGACTGGATCATTTTTCCAGTAGCTATTGACTGAGGCTCACTTGCAGCTCACTGGGAAAAAATAAGGATGTCGATGGGCGAAGCTTTCCTTCGCCGGGGGAGGGTGGATATTTTTGGCTAGTTGCATTCGTGGAGCAACCCGGGCCTTGTATTTAATGGTCGTCATCGGGAGAAACTTTTATGTGACTGGGCGAAGCTTTTATGTCATCGGGTGACGCGTGCGGACTAGATTTTATATATATTTTTATTTCATTTCATTTTTTTTGGTTATGGTTTTTGGGGATTATTTTTTCTCCCAACTCTATCAACACTCATTTTTCTTTAGGTTTAGCTTAGAAAACAACATTGAAGCTTGCATATGGATGATCCGAGGTGGATTTCTCTTTGATCGGAACTGACAAACCGAGAGCTTTGTGGTTCATTTTTGTTCTTCTTTGTGTATTCTTTGTATGTTGAGTTTGTATGTGATACGGTGGGAGAACTGACTTGGATGTTTTGTGTTTTATCACAAATGTTGCGGTTAGTAAAATTCGCCACCGACTTTTCTTTTATCCAAAAGGAAAGGTGAAAAAGCACAGGAAAGACCTTTGAGATGTTTTCTTGAGTTCGAGGGTTAGATTATGTAAAGGCAAGGTACTAGCACCCTTTTAATCCATGGTTTTACACGGTCTCTTAGTTACTTGCTAGATCACTTGCTTTTGTTTGAAAATGTTCTTTGTGTGGTTTTCGAAAGTATTTATAAAAGGCTCCATCGTTTAGGAAAACTTTGTAATGATTCTCATTCGTAAGAATGTATACAAAGTGTTGATCTTTTGAAAATGTTTTCAACTTTCGAAAGATGTTTTTTTGAAAGTGTTTGGTGTTTGTTTTTGAAAATAGCAAGGATGTTTTGTTTTGAAAATGAGCAAGTAACTAGGAACAATCTACCTACTCAAAGGTCTTTCTTGTTCATTTCCTTTTTCCTTTGACATTGTTATCTTACCATTGATTTGGTAGTAACCCTATCTTTGGATGTAAACGGGACGGGCGTGGGTCATCGTATAACCATGATTAGCAATGTTGCAAAGTATCTTAGCATCTTTCTTTAGGGGCTAAGATCATTTGAAGGGAACTTTTGATAGCGTCATCGAGGGACTATGATCTTGTATTTTTGGTTTTTTGCTAAGAACTTTTGTAAGGCAACCAAGTGGATTTTATCCTAGGGTGCTTGTGTGCAAGTGTATTATTTTTCATGCTTGGTTTTATCTTTTATTAGGGTTTTCTAATTGATTGGTTTTAGTCTTTCCATTCAAAACCCTAATTACTAGCATTTGTATATAAAGCGATAAATTGCGGAATTTAAAATTACTACGCTATTACAACACTTGTGGGAGGGGGTGTACAAATTGCAAATGGGGATTTCAAGAATTTAAATCTAAATAATATATTACAACCATATTGAATTTGGATAAATAATGTACAAAAATGAATAAATATACAAGAATGTAAAAATGGAAAGAAAAATGGATTTTTGTTTGGATTTTTTTAGGAAAAAGGGTTTTGTTTTAACCTAATTAACTAAAAGAAGAAAAAATTAGTTAAATTAGTAAAAAGTAAACCTAAATTTACTAGGAAAAGAAAATTAAATAAAACCCTATACTAAATAAAAAAATTAAGTTTGTAAGAATTATATTTTTTGGTATTTTTGCCTTGAAAATAATTTATAGTATTATAAAATATTTTTGGTCTTTTTTTTTTTATTTTAAAAGAGTACTCCCTCCATTCCTATTTATAAGAAAATTTTGACTTTTTAGATTCATTGAATAATTGATGTATCTAACCTATATATGGACCAAATACATCATTTATTCAATGAATCTAAAAATTTAAAATTTTCTTATAAATAGGAATGGAGGGAGTATATTTTAGTTGTGTAAAAGAAAATAACTAAAAAATCTAGTTTCTAATTAAATTTGTAAATTAATTAGTAAAATAAATAAAGTATGATTAAATAAAAATAAATTTTTATTGTAAAAAATAAATAAACTATGACAAAATATAAATCTAATGTTTTTTATATTTTTTCTGATTTTTTAATATTAAATAAAATATTTAAGAAAAGAAATAAATAAAAATGATAAAAAGAAAAATAAAATGGGTCAGGTGTGAATAGTGAGCAAGGGGTCAGAATGTAGCAAAAATACAAAGCCCAAAGGGGGGAGTCCCAGCGCTGTAAACAAGTGTCAAAAATGAGAAAATGTGAGAAAATAAGCAAAAGGGTACCACTGGGGCTCGAACCCAGGTCCCAAAGATTAACAGGCGCGTGCTTTACCACTGGGGTGGCTATACATCTGTTCGTATAAACAAAACAATAAATATATATTAGAAATCAAGTCCATGGCCAGAACTTCATCTTCAACCTTACGCCCAGCCAGAGTACCTGCATCTTGTTCATCTCTCATCCATTTGCAAAAATGTAAACATGAATCTTGTGTCAAATTTCCTCACGAATTCAGAAATGTAAAGCAATAAAATTATAGATCAAAGACAAACATGAATTTTAATGGCCCTAATTTAAACCCTAAAAAAATTCAGAAACTTCAATCTTAAAATTCTCTAAGCTCAAGCAACATAAATGAAAACTATGGACATGGTTAGCTTTAGGGTAGTGGTATCTACATTTTTCATTCAAAAATAAACCACTAATTATGCTTGTATGAAGAGTTCAAAGTTAAGAAAACTTATCTCAAAAATGGAAATCATATTCTGAGTTTGAGCACTCCTCAAGGTGTTGTGATGACCATAAAAGCTCCACTGAGGTCCCAGGAAGCTAATGCAATGATTAGTTTGGTTGGAGAATGGCTGAAATGGTCTAGAGAAGTCCACTTGCAGTACTCTATTTTTGAACTTGGAAATGAAGGAAGATGTTGTTACAGAACTGTAACATGGTAAGGGATGACTTCTAAATGATGTTTAGAAGCTTTAGGAAGAAAGAGGCTTTAAAACGCACGAGGGAGTTATGAGTTTCAAACTTTTGGTCAGGTCATGTGAAAATGGAGGCATGAGATGCAAATCTGAGTTCTTGGTGTTTTCAGGGCTCAAGCATGCGTGTCTTTTGTGACAAAATACTTGTGTATGTATAAGCAAAAGACTTGAGTACTTGAGAGAGTCAGAAGTACAAGTTCTAGACTTATTTTTATGTTACTTAATTTTGAAGAAAAATGGGAAATATGGTTTCAAGAGGAAGTACAAGCATGGGCTGAGTGATTGTAAGTGTTTAGAAAAGCTTCTCTTGAGTTATGGGACATGTATGATCAGAATAAGGCAATTGCAAGGCTCAAGAACAAGTTTTGTGTAAAAAGCTACTTTATCAAAATGGCATTGTGCACTTTCTTCCCAAAATGGATATAAAGCATGGCCTTGTATTGAATGCTTGAATTGAGACCTCTAACAGCTGTGCAAGAAATTAATTATGGAGTGCCTAACAAGTTTGAGGCCTGTAAAGTAGAGATTATGCAGCATAGGTTTGAAATTTGAACCTTGTTCATCACAAAATGACTTGTATTTCAAGTGTGAAAACCCTAACTTCATCTCTTCGATTCTCCCTACTCAAGAATGATCTCAAGGATTTCTTGGACATTTTGGAAAGCTTGTAATGTTCTCTACAACCCCTATTTGAATCAATTTTTAAAATTCCCCTTGGAACTATATGAAAAAGTGCCATGAAGTTAGGTCAAAATCCTGACCTAAACTAGGGCAAAATTTCACTGTGTCCAATTTCAAGACCATGACTTTAGGAATTAATAACTTGAGATCCAAGATTTTTTAGGAGAATTTGAGTAAAGCAATGTTGTATATATCATGGAGATCTACAACTTTCAAGTTGAAAGTTTCTTCTGAATCCTCTTGCATCATGGTGAAAAATTGGCTTAGTGTTATGAAAAAAACACGAAGTTTGAACACTTATAAAAATATCTAAGTTAGAAAACTTTGAATTTTCAAAATGACATCTTGACTTTTGATTTCTTGATGAATAAGTTTAATATTTTGACATGCTTTGATGAATTGTAATCTTTGATATTGAATTTTGACCAAAAACTCAAGGTTTGACTTTTCAGTGTACAGTTGACTTTTTGGTTAGTTGACTAAAAATTCACTATCAATCCAATTGATCGTGAGCAATATTTTAGGTCATGTCATTAGGTAAAAATGATGCAATTAAACTCTTGAAATCATTCTTCGAACCATTTGACCATTTGCTAGGTCAAAAATCAGAAATTTCCCTTTCTTAGTCAAAACCCTAATTTTGACCATTTTGCCCTTTTGATGATCTGATCAAATTTCTTGAGGAATTATGGTCAAAACTTGATAAAATGATATATATTAGTTTATAGTGTTTATGTAGACAAAAAATCATGAGGTTTGACTGTAAATTGGCCATAGTTGGCTTTTTCCCCAAAACAACTGATTTTAGGTCAACCGCTCAATTGACTGAGCAAAAGTGTGATCCAAAGATTGAAACTTGACATGAGTAATATTGGGGGTCCATAATGATCCATGAAATTCATATGAAGCATTGAAAGTTCAAATATCCTTACGCAATCTCAAACTTTAATTTTGGTCATCAGTGCTTAAGGAGGTGTCTTGAGCTGATCAACCCTAGTGCAGTCTTGGACCAAGAGAGGTCTTTGTAAAGAAATATTTGATAAATGAGAGGGAAAATTTTTGGGTACAAAAGCTTCCCCTGTTCAATCTTCTTAAACCTAAAGATTTAGATTGGCGGATCCGTCATTCGTGAGTTGAAGGTGAAAGATGATTGAACACTAGAGTGCCCAGAAATTTGCACTCGAAGATGGATGGTGAATGGGCTTATAGATGCCATTTGGAGGAATGTTGGTAAACACTGGAAGAAGTATCAGCATAAATCTCTTGTTGATTTATACTAAAACTTGATGTTTTACATGTGGGAGAAAAGAGTTAGTAAAATGCAAATGCATGTATGTTGTTCATCATATGTGGTATTATGCTAAATGCATATGGTATGTACATGCTATGATGTATGAATGTGAGATGTATGTTTTTGTTCAGGAAAATAAATCCCTAACTGCTGCTGAGGAAATTCTGGGGGGTTGAATCCCTGATTGTCGTTGGGGATAAAGAATATGCATATCCTCAAACTTTGTTGAAAGGATGCTTTTACTGGAGAATATATCTTGTATGTCAGTTGTTAACTAGTCGGATCCAGGCTTCACAATTTGCTAAGGATGAAGTAGTCAATTGTTATCTGGTCGGATCCAGGCTTCACGGCAACTTACTGGGGATATGGGATGAATTTACTGTTATCTGGTCGGATTCCAGGCTTTGCAGAAAATTTTCTTGAAATTGAATAATTATTTGGTCGGATCTAGGCTTCACAACAACTTGTTGGGGATAAGGAAGTTAACTGTTATCTGGTCAGATCCAGGATTTGCAATAACTTGAAGTAATATCTGGTCAGGTCCAGGTTTCATGGTTTTTTGTACTATTATCTGGTCGAGTCCAGGCTTCGTAGTGTCTCTTTGGGGATCATAGTTGGTTGTTATCTGGTCGGGCTCCAGGTTTTATAATAAACCATTTGAAAAACTGTGACCTGGTTGGGTCCAAGCTTTGCAGATTTCTGAGATTGATGAAGTCAATTGCTATATGGTCGGGCCCAGGTTTCACAATAGACTGTTTGGGGACTTGGTTGTTGTCTGGTCAGTTTCCAAGTTTCACAGTGAATCTCTGAAGGTAATTGCTATCCGGTCGGATCCATGCTTCACGACGACTTGCTTGAAAAGATGGAATTGAAAACAGATATTTGGTCGGGTCCAGGTTTCTCAGTAATTTTTTTGGGGTAGAGGCAAACTCTATTGGGGAAAAGAAGTTAAACCTTGGTCGGGTTGAGTCCAGGTTCTTCTATATCTTTGAAGAGTTATACTAATATATGGCTGGGTCCAGGTTTCATAGTGTCTTGAAATTGAGATCAACTGTTATCTGGTCGGGTCCAGGTTTCAGTAATAACTTGAAAATTGTACTAATATCAGGTCGGGTCCAGGCTTCATAGAATCTTTTTGGAAATAGTAAAGGTTTTGCTGACGGCTTTACTGGGGACCAGGGGTTGTGGCCCTGCGATTTACAATAATCTGAAAGGGAAATTCCAAACTAGAGAGCGTAGACTCAGTCGGGTAGGATTGACTCAGCTTGGGGAGGATAGACACTTTTTGGGGATAACAGCCTTGGCTAAGGAAGATACTCAGCTGGGGAACTTTGTGGTGTCTTTATTGTTGTATTGTTGAGGAAATTCGAACTTGGCTGGGGAATTTTGTGATTCCTCGATAAAAACCTGTTGGTGAAAGGTTTATTGTAGTTGTCCTTGTGGGGATATTGATAATGAGATAACTCTGTGGGGATATTTTATATACATTAAAGAGATGCTTGCTGCTTCTTAGCAGGACACATGTGCCAAATAGTTTTAATTACGTTCATATGCATATGTTCATTCAATTTAAGTCATTGGACAAATTTTGATTCAAAACAAAGACATAAATTTTGCACTTCAAAGTATATTTGTATTGATATTTTGCCCATGAATAGGCCTTTTTTACAGAGAGACGGAGATCCTAGTAAGAGGAAATCGTCGAAAGAAAAACAAAATTGAGAATGAAAACAAATAGCCATGTGAAATGATCCCATTGCCTTTCAACTCTACTATTGCCCCAATGTCTTCGAATGTCCCTTTCCATTGATGGAAGTTGACTGGATTGATCTTGGACCGTTTGAACTTGGACCTTGGTGATAGAATTGACTGTGTTGATTTCATGGGACATAGTTATATGCTTTTAATCCTTAATTTTTCCTGGACCGCCCTTTCGGGTTTTCAGCCCACCAGGATACCCTTTTTTTCCCAAGTCGCCCTTTCGGGTTTTCAACTTGTCGGGTGTACAATCTTTTGAATATATCCCTAATTTTTGCCCAAACCTTTTGGTTTTCTGGGATGCCCTTATTTTGCTTAGGTGTGTCAACCTAACGGGCCTCTTATGCATAGTATTTTTTAACTATGTCTGCGTTTATAGGATGTGGGAAATCTTCACCATCCATGGTAGTCAGTATCATGGCACCGCCAGAGAAAACTCTCTTGACAACAAATGGCCCTTCATAGGTGGGAGTCCATTTGCCTCTGGGGTCGCCTTATGGTAAAATGATGCGCTTTATCACCAAGTCACCAACTTGATACACTCGAGGCTTGACCTTTTTATTGAAAGCATTGATCATCCGTTTTTGGTACGTCTGGCCATGGCAAACAGCAGCTAATCATTTTTCGTTGATCAAGTTTAGTTGATCCAATCTCATTTGAATCCACTCGTCTTCGCCTAGGCCTGCCTCATTCATAATTCTTAGAGAGGGAATTTGAACTTCTACTTGCAAAACAGCTTCCATGCGATAGACTAGAGAAAACAGAGTTACCACAATTGATGTTCTAGCTGAAGTACGGTAGCCATGTAGAGCAAACGACAACATCTCATGCCAATCCTTATAAGTTACTACCATCTTCTACACAATCTTCTTGATAATTTTGTTAGCTTCTTCGACTGCGCCATTCATTTTTGGTCTATATGGAGAAGAATTGTGATGCTTGATCTTAAATTGAGTGCAAAGCTTAATAATCATAGCATTATTGAGGTTAGTCCCATTTTTGGTGATGATCCTTTCGGGGATACCATAACGGAAGATGAGGTTGTGTCTGATGAATCTGGCTACCATATTCTTGGTGACTGAGGCAAATGAGGCGGCTTCGACCCATTTGGTAAAATAGTCGATAGCAACAAGAATGAAGCGATGTCCGTTGGAAGTTGTGGGCCTGATCTCTCCAATCATGTCAATGCCCCACATTGCGAATGGCCACGGAGTGGTCATGACATTCAAAGGGATAGGAGGCACATGGATCTTGTCAGTGTATATTTGGCATTTGTGACAAGTTCTTGAATGTTGATGGTAATCAGTCTCCATCGTTGACCAATATTAACCTGCTTTTAATATTTTCTTAGCCATCGTATTCCCACTTGAGTGAGTACCGAAGAGACCATCGTGCATGTCTTTCATGATTTCCTCTGCCTCCTTCTTGTACATACATCATAGTAGAGTTGAATCATGGTTACGCTTGTACAATATCCCATTACTTAGGAAGAGTTTGGCTGTAAATCTTTGCAAGAACTTTCTGTCATTGATAGATGCCCCCTCTGGATACTCTTGTGCTTCAAGGTATCTCATCACCTCATGGTACCATGGCTTTTTTGCGTCAGTGTCAAGCTCATAGCAATGTGCAGGTTCATCGAATCTTTCAATTGTTATCATAGGGGCTTCGTTGTCCCATCTGACTTTGAACATTGAAGACCTGGTTTCCAAAGCGTCAGCCAACTGGTTTATTCCCTGGGGAAGTGCTCGAAAGTGATCTCTTCGAAGTAAGGAATTAGGGATAGCACAAGTTCCTTGTAAGGGATAAGATTAGGGTGTTTAGTGTCCCAATCTCCTTTTACTTGGCTGATCACCAAGGAGGAATCTCCAAACACATCCAAATGCTTGATCCTTAAGTCAATGGCAGCTTTCAGACCTAAGATGCATGCTTCATACTCGACCATATTGTTTGTGCAATCGAAGCATAGTCTGGCAGTAAAAGGAGTGTGGAAACCTTCAGGAGAGATGATCACATCACTAATTCTGTTACCTAAGGCGTTGGAAGCCCCATCGAATACCATAATCCATCGGGATCCTTGTTCAGGTCCGTCATACGGTCCAGGTTTCACACAGTCGGTTACCAGCATGATGTTCCCATCAGGGAAGTCAAAGTTCATTGACTGATAATCATTCACAGCTTGATGATCCAAATGATCTTCTAGTACACTTCCTTTGATGGATTTTTGGGTCATGTATTAAATGTCGTACTCAGTCAAGATCATTTGCCATCTGGCTATCCGTCCGGAAAGGGCAGGTTTCTCAAAGATGTACTTGATTGGGTCCATCTTAGAAATGGACAGAGTGGTATGAGTCAACATATACTGTCTTAGCCGACGAGCAGCCCATGCTAGACCGTAGCAAGTTTTCTCGAGCAATGAATATCTGGTTTCATAGTCGGTAAACTTTTTGCTTGGGTAATAAATAGCATGCTCTTCTCGGCCAGACTCGTCATGTTGGCCCAAAACACACCCCATAGAATTCTCTAGTACTGTCAAGTACATGATCAAGGGTCTTTCTTCAACTGGATGCATGAGAATGGGAGGTTCTTGTAGGTATTCTTTGATTTTGTCAAAGGCAATCTGGCATTTATCGTTCCATCTGACTACCTGATCTTTCTTCAAGAGTTTGAAGAGTGGCTCACAAGTAGCAGTTAAGTGTCATATGAAACAGGCAATGTAATTGAGACGACCCAAGAATCCTCTAACTTCTTTTTTAGAATGAGGGACTGACATTTCTTGGATGTCCTTTACCTTGGCAGGATCAACTTCAATTCCTTTATTGCTGACAACAAAACCTAGAAGCCTTCCAGATCATACTCCAAACGTTCACTTGTTAGGGTTTAACCTTAGCTTATAATTTTTCAACCTTTCGAATAGTTTGTGCAGGTGATCGAGATGTTCTTCTTCGATTTGTGATCTTGAAATCATATCATCCACATATACCTTTATCTCATGATGAATCATGTCATGAAATAAAGCTACCATAGCCCTTTGATATGTTGCCCCTGCATTCTTTAATCCAAACGGCATGACCTTGTAGCAGAAGGTGCCCCATTGCGTAACAAAAGTAGTCTTCTCCATATCTTCGGGAGCCATCCTTATTTGATTATAGCCTGAGAAGCCATCCATGAATGAGAAGACTTTATGCTGAGCAGTATTATCAACTAAGACGTCAATGTATGGTAGAGGGAAGTCATGCTTGGGGCTTGCCCTATTCAGATCCCTATAGTCTACACAGATGTGAACTTTCCCGTCTTTCTTTGGCACTGGCACCACATTGGCAACCCATTGAGGATAGGATGTCACAGCTAGGAACCCTGCATCAAACTATTACATTACTTCAGCTTTAATCTTCTTAGACACATCAGGCCTCATGCGACGAACTTTTTGTTTAACAGGAGGACAGTCTTCTTTAGTTGGCAGACGATGAACTACGATGTCGGTATCCAACCCATGCATATCTTCATAAGACCAAAAAAATACTTTCGTATAATCATGCAACATCTGAAACAACCTACTCTTGACACCGCTTTCCAAGTTAACGTCGTTCTTGATTTCCTTCTTATCTGACTCAGTACCCAGCTTGATAACTTCAACTGACTCTTCGTGCGATTGAATAGCTTTTCCTTTTGTAATAGAAGTCTAGATAGCTCTCCTGGTATGTCAGAATATTCCTCACCTTCGTCTTCGACTTGGTTGATAAGACATTCAAAGTCATAGTCGGCAATAGTAGAGTTATTGGTAGTAGGATCTAGAGTGGATGTGGACCTGCAAGAGTGTGTGTGTGTGTGTGTGTGTGTGTGTGTGTGTGTGTGTGTGTGTGTGTGTGTGTGTGTGTGTGTGTGTGTGTGTGCATGTAAGATACATGGCTATTTTTTTGAAAAATGTATTTTGAAAGAAAGGAAAGACAATGAACACAAATATTTGAATGCCAAAGAGTCCAATGTACTGAATGATCATATGATTTGATGAACAAAAATAAAACCCTTAACAAATGGACCAACATGCCCCGGGCCACGCACATGGCTTAAAATCCATTGTTAAAATATTACAGACAACAAGTTTTTGAATTGAAAGAAAATCAAAAACAAGTAGATTACTCCTCAATGAAGGAGAAGGGCACAAAGTCCTTTGTATGCCAATTCTTCAGCTCCGTAGTAGTTGGATACACCCATTCTTCGAATGCAGCTTCTTCATCAGAATCACCCATGGCGTTGACTATATGGCTTCCAATGCGGAGAGGTGGCTTTCCAGTACGAGCACGTCTTACTTCCTTCTAAGCTTTGACGGTGAATCCCAAACCAAACTTGTCTGCTTTAAATGGGATATCGAGGATTTTCCCCCAAGTATCACAGTTCCCTTCTTCATTTTCCGTGCGGGCACCCTTGACTGAAACCATCTTTGGCATGGGCTTAACAGTTTTAGGCTCATCAGAAGAACATTAGTAGCAGCAATCATCAGTGGTACGACCTCAAAGGCTTGGCATGGGGTTTCAATGAATTCTCCGTCCATCTCTACATACTTGAAAGTGTTAAGGTGGCTCACAATAAACTCCTCTTCCCCACAGACGGTGACTATTCTGCCCTTGACTGGATATTTGAGTTTCTGGTGGAGGGTTGAGGTCACTTCCCCAGCTTTATGAATCCACGGGCGACCTAATAGACAAGAATAGGTATGGAGAATATCCATAATATAGAAGGTGGAGTTAAAGATTTGGGAGCCCACTTTGATTGGAAGATCTACTTCCCCATGAACAGTCCTCTTTGATCCATCAAACGCCCTTACGACGATATCACTTGGCTTCAAGATTATGTCTTCACAATCAAGACGGTCCAATGCTCCTTTGGGTAATACATTACAAGAAGAACCAGTGTCGACTAGAACATGTGCTAAGGTAGTCCCGTTGCACTCGATGGAAACATGTAAAGCTTTGTTGTGATTCTTCCCGAGAGGTGTTAAGTCAGCATCTGAAAATCCTAAGCCATTATCAGCTGTTAGGCTAGCCACGCAATTCTCAAATTCATATCTTGTTGTCTCATGGGGGACATGAGCCTTTTTCAGGAACTTGATTAATGTTCGAGGATGGGCATCAGAGCAAAGCACCAATGACAACATTGAGATCTTAGAAGGGGTTTTCTCCAATTGTTCTACAATTTTGAAGTCGCTTCTCTTTATGATCTTCAAAATCTCGTCCATCTCGCGAGCGGAGGGTTCTTCATCAGCTACGTTCTTAGAGGGTACTCCAACCACATCGGGCTCAACAACCTTCTCTTTTCCCCTTGTATCGGTACTTGGTTTGGCTGCAGTAATGCGGATGGGCGCCCTTGTAACAACTGGTGGTGAGATATTAGGTGAAAATATTCTCCCAGTTCTAGTTACTTTGCTTGAACTGACTATGTTGCCAACATTGTCATCTTTTTCTTCTTCGATCCAGCCATCTTGTTTAATCCCATGATAGAACACTTCAGCACCGTAATTCCATGGTACCGCTTTATTTGAAGAGTAAGGAATCGGTCCGGGATTGGTAATGATTAATGGAGAAATGGTGGATTCATTTGAAATCCTAATAGGACCTTTGGAGGTGATCCTAATAGGTTTGTTTGAGATGGTAATAATGGAGAGATCTTCACATTTGTTAATCAAACTCTTGGCAAGAAGAGTCTTTTCAAATAGAATTTTATGGCTATCCATCAGGCATTGTATGCCTTTTTTCAGCCCTTCACATCCATTGAGTTGTCTTGTACAACACACACATTCTTTTTCACAACCAGGGAAGATCCCGGCTTTCAACAGATTGTTCTTGATTATATTCAGCAGAGTAGTCAAATCTTCAACAGAGGCAACAAACATTGTATCTTCGACAACATTAACACCTTTGTCATGCTTCGACACCGGAGCGATAATTACATTCGGAGTTGGAGGAGGATCAAATTCAATAGTCTTGTTGTCAATGAAATCTTGGATCTTGTTCTTCAAGGCCCAGCACTGGTCCGTCTCGTGCCTGAGACTGCTTAAATGTTAAGCACACTTAGCATTCAGATTATACTTTGGTGACAAGGTGTAAGGGTTGGCGGGAGGATCGCGCAACGTCAATAAATTAGCCTTGAGAAAATGTTGAAGGACTTGAGACAGTGACATGCCCAACCTTGTAAATTGTCTTCTTGGATTTTCAAAACGTTGATGATTTGCAGATGGTCTTGGAGTAGGAGTTGGATTGTAAATTCGGACAGCATTGACAGACGGGTGGTCATTCTTCTTGGTATGGACCCTTTCCCCATACACAACATTGACTTCCTTCTTTGCAGCAAAAGGTTTCTTGATAGGATTAGGAGTGGAGGTAGATGCCACAGAGATCTTCCCACTTTTGATGCCACTTTCAACTCTTTCACCGGTTAAGATCAATTCGGTGAAACCAGAAGAAGAGCAGCCAACCAACAGATTAAAGAAAGGATCAGATAAAGTGCCCATGAACATGTCGATGTGCTCCCTATCAGTTAAGGGAGGTTGGACCCTACTAGCAAGGTCTCTCCACTTTTGCGCATATTCCTTAAATCCTTCATTCTTCCCCATGGTCATATCTTGTAACTGAACCCTTGTTGGCGCCAAGTCGGTGTTTTACTGATATTGATGGTAGAAGGCAATAGCTAAATCCTCCCAAGTGTTGATACGAGAACCAGCTAACTGATAAAACCATTCAAGTTGTGTTCCAGCCAAGCTTTCTTGGAAAAAGTGAACCCATAGCTTCTTATCGGTAGTGTGCGGCTGTATCTTGTGCACATAAGATTTCAAATGGAGTTTTGGACAAGAAACCCCATCGTACTTGGCAAAGATTGGTATTTTGAATTTGTGGGGAATGACTACCCTAGAGATCAAACCCAAATCATCAAAATCTAAACCGGGGACGGCTTGGATTTCAACAGCTTTCAATCTGTCTTCTAACTGCTTGTATTTGATATCAGCGGATGGATATTGCTCCTTGAAATAATCATCATCAGATTCTTGATCATTAACCCATTCAACTTGAGTACTCTTGACCTCACCGACCTGGTTCTCGTCCTCTTCAGATGAGTCTCCTCCCACTGGGATTTGACGGATTGTCTCCTTGAACCTTCTACCCATGTTGAGTAGAGCCTTCTTCTTTGGTTTCTTCTTAACGGCCATAAGAGCCATCATATCTTGTTGCCCCTTGGCTAGGGCTAGTAGAGTCTCCTAAAACTGAGAATTCTAAGTTTGGAGATCCTTCACAGTTTGCTCTAGATCCATCTTGCTGAAATAAATAGCATAAAGATAAGGAAATCTGTTATGTGAAAACCTGTCATGTTATGATGCATGGAATATGTACATGAAAATGATTTCAAGGATTAATGAAACTTAAATTTTTATATACAAAAGAATGAACAAACGTTAATTTTCATTAGACAAAACAAGAAAGATTACATCATGCCTCTTGGGCTTAAAAAATAGCTTTCTAAGATAAAAAGACTGAACGCATCGTCTTTGGCGCGAGATAAGCGTTCACACTTTGTTCTTCTTGTAGCTGCTTTGTAAGCTCCAAGACCCTCTTCTCACTAGCATAGAATTGAGCTTCGAAAGTATCCAGTTCTTCCTTAAGCTGGATCCAACTCTTTTGTAAGTCTTCGATATAGGTAGGTATGTCGGGATAGAGGAGAGTGTCGGGAACATCTCTTTCGACCACAAGCTCCATGATGACTGGTAAGGTGGAAGGATAAGGCACCACAAGTTTCTGAGCACGAGCTCGCACCCATTTAAGGTAAGGCTCGAGGGGAATGGAGTTCTTGTGTCCTAACGTCTTGCTATCCACCTTGTTCAACATCCTCCATGCTCGAATAAATCTCTAGAGGTAACCTTGATCTTCATTCTCGTAGTCAAATACCACTCCTTGAATAAGCATCTCATGGGGACCATCCCTCTAGGCGTAACCAAACTGTCTTAAGGCTAAGCAAGGGTTGTAAGTGATACTTCCTATAATGCCAAGCAAAGGTACATTAGGAAACTCTCCACAATGGTCGACAATAGTAACATTATCCAAAGAGCGGGAACACCAATGAATGTCTGAATGTATAAGCGTCATCAACCTATGGGAACATCTTGAACCTTGCTCGTTCTTCAACACAGATTGGGGAAGATGCGAAATAAACCATCTTTCCAAGAGAGGAGTACAACACATAAGGATACCTCTTTTCCTCATGTTGGGAGTGTGAAAAGAATGTAGGATGTCCCCTAGCAAAGTAGGCACCGGGTTACGAGACATGAAGATTTTGACAGCGTTCACATCTATGAGTTGGTCAGGATTTAGAAACAAAACCATCCCATAGATGAGGAGAGCCAGAATTTCCTCAAAGGCTTGCAAATCCAAAGAGTTCCAACAGTTTTTGGCTTTCTCAAACAAGAATTATGCTAGGAAACCTCGGACACCACTCCTTGTTTCCCAATTAGTTGTGATATCAGATGGTTGCAAGTGTAGAGTTTGAGCAATCTCTTCTGGCTTTGGATCTCTTTCCATACTGTTGAAAGGTAGTTGATTGAGAATGGGAATCCTCAAGAGTTGGGAGAATTCTTCCAAAGTTGGCATAAGTTGATAATCAGGAAATGTGAAGCAATGGTGTAAAGGATCAAAGAACTGAAAGAGCACCTTCATCATGTCTTCATCAGTGTTGGAGGTAACCAAGTTTAGTAGGCGACCATGTCTTTCGGTAAATGGAGAATTTTTAGGAACCCTTGATGCTAACTCTTTGAGTTGAGGAGGGATCCTTACGAGATTGACTTGAATGGTTTTCCTGCGAATAGAATCCATGTCCTACAAAATAGAACAAAGATAAATCCTAAAAATCCTTGAAATGGTTAGTGAGTATGAGTATGATGTTATGATGTCTATGATGTTATGTACAAGTATGTATATACAAACAAATCAGGCAAGTTCTTAGGTTTAGGCTTGCATGGAGTCTCATAGGTAAGTATCCTCTTGAAGTTTAGTTGACTCAAACCTGTCCTAGTAATAGTAATCGGGTTCTAAGGAGCTCAATATCACTGGTTTGTTTCCTCGGCCATTGTTTCAGAGAAAGCCTCTTTAACGGCGACCGAAATATCCCAAAAAACCAAACCTCAATGAGTGTAGTATCGAGTATGTACCAACTTCGGACTGCACCAAAGCCGGTCATCTCACTATGTCCTAAAGGCCAAGTTGGTCAAGTAAAGGTTCTAAAAGTTCATTAGTGCTTCATGATATCACTCAGCGGCCCCGTATTCTCCTTGACTACTCAAGGGCTATTGATACCCATAAATATGTCGCACTAACTAAGCTATTGCTTAGACTGTGTCGGTATACCCCGCACAGTTTCCACAACGTATTGCTACTTACCTATAAGGTATCCCAAATCCAGGTAGAGGATTCAAACCCAAACAGAGAATCATAATGTAAAGCACAAAAGTCAAAGAAAGCAAGTAAATATGATCTAATCCTAAGGTAACCCCACTTTTAGAATTTTCCACAGCAGAGTCGCCAGTTCTGTGATACAGTGGGAGAACTGACTTGGATGTTTTCCGTTTTATCGCAAATGTTATGGTTAGCAAGAGTCTCCACCGAATTTTCTTTTATCGAAAAGGAAAGGTGAAAAAGCACAGGAAAGACCTTTGAGATGTTTTCTTGAGTTCGGGGGGTAGATTATGAAAAGGGAAGGTATTAACACCCTTTTCATCCATGGTTTTCCATGGGCTCTTAGTTACTTTCTAGATCACTTGATTTTGTTTGAAAATGTGTTTTGTGTGGTTTTTGAAAGTATTTTAAAAAGGTACCATCGTTTAGGCAAACTTTGTAATGATTCTCGTTCGTAAGAATGTATACAAAGTGTTGATCTTTTGAAAATGTTTTCAAGTTTCGAAAGATGTTTTTTTGAAAGTGTTTGCTGTTTGTTTTTGAAAATAGTAAGGATGTTTTGTTTTGAAAGTGAGCAAGTAACTAGGAACAGTCTATCTACTCAAAGGTCTTTCTTATTCATTTCCTTTTTCCTTTGACATTGTTATCTTACCATTGATTTGGTAAGTAACCCTATCTTTGGATGTAAACGGGACGGGCGTGGATCATCGTATAACCATGATTAGCAATGTTGCAAAGTATCTTAGCATCTTTCTTTAGGGACTAAGATCATTTGAAGGCAAATTTTGATAGCGTCATCGAGAGACTATGATCTTGTATTTTTGTTTTTTTGCTAAGATACCTCACATGCATAACATGGCCATTTTGTAAGGCAACCAAGTGGATTTTACCCTAGGGATGCTTGTGTGCAAGTGTATTGTTTTTCATGCTTGGTTTTATCTTTGATTAGGGTTTTCTAATTGATTGGTTTTAGTCTTTCCATTCAAAACCCTAATTACTAGCATTTGTATATAAAGCGATAAATTGCGGAATTTAAAATTACTACGGTATTACAACATTTGTGGGAGGGGGTGTACAAATTACAAATGGGGATTGCAAAAATTTAAATCTAAATAATCTATTACAACCATATGGAATTTGGATAAATAATATACAAAAATGAATAAATATACAAGAATATAAAAATGGAAAGAAAAATGGATTTTTGTTTGGATTTTTTTAGGAAAAAGGGTTTTGTTTTTACCTAATTAACTAAAAGAAAAAAATAGTTAAATTAGTAAAAAGTAAACCAAATTTACTAGAAAAATAAAATTAAATAAAACCCTATTCTAAATTTTAAAAAAATTAAGTTTGTAAGAATGATATTTTTTGGTATTTTTGTCTTGAAAATAATTTATAGTATTATAAAATATTTTTGGTCTTTTTTATTTTATTTTAAAAGAGTATATTTTAATTGTGTAAAATAAAATAACTAAAAAATCTAGTTTCTAATTAAATTTGTAAATTAGTTAGTAAAATAAATAAAGTATGATTAAATAAAAATAACTTTTTATTGTAAAAAATAAATAAACTATGTCAAAATATAAATCTAATGTTTTTTATATTTTTTTCTGATTTTTTAATATTAAATAAAATATTTAAGAAAACAAAAATTAAAAATGAGAAAAATAAAAATAAAATGGGCTAGGTGTGAATATTGAGCAAGGGGCAGAATGTAGCAAAAATACAAAGCCAAAGGGGGGAGGCCCAGCGCTACTGTTGTACCCCAAATCCCTCTCATTTCTCAAGGAATCACCCTGGATCCTCAAGTTTTCTCTCATCCAATTCCAAGCCTTGAATTATCAATTTTTCCAAGCAAATCATTCACAAGGGCAAAATGGTCATTTGCACACTGGGAAGTCTAACTTTGACCTTTGGATCAAAATCAAATCTCAGAAATCATATTCATCAAGACATGTTGGAATATGAAGTTTGTTTCATCAAGAGTTTCAAAAGTCAAATTTTACTTTGGAAGAATCAAATTCTAAATACTTTAAAAAAAATTTCTAAGTGTTTGAGAAATATGACAATTTCAGAACTTCTGAGCCAGTGTTCACAGTCGGCAAATTCTGGATAGTCTCAAGATAGAGTTTAGTCAGAACTTCTGGGCCAGTGTTCACAAAGGTTCAGTCAGAGTTTTGCCAAGGTAAATCAAAGAAAATTACAAAGCGTTCTGCAATATTACTGGAAAATCTGAAGGGTCCTTCAGAACATGCTGAAGCCAGAAGATAAGAGGATCAGAAGATTGGATGCTATGCTGAAGCAGAACTTCTAATCCAGAGTTAAGCAAAGGTGCAGAGTTTCACATGGGAACTTATTTAATGCTCACAACCGCCTCTGAGTTTTTATCCAAAGGATTTCCCCCACGTGTACCCCTACTGTCTTGGGAAGACAAGCTTTTTTGCAAAAGTGTGCTAGGCCCATGCGCTGCTTCTACTTTTCCTTAATTCATGCTGACAAATCCAGCTTAGGCGCTACTAACCACCCCACTTGATGCATTAAACATACTGGTTAAGCTTACTTCAATAGTAAGTCAGCTTCTAGCACATGATGTTAGCACCACTTGACATCTCCAAACTACAAAAACTTTGCCTATAAATAGAACATCATTGGCCACTAAGAAAAGGTCCAGAAAATTTGTGAAAGAGGCGAGAAAATTGAGAAAGAAAGCTTTGAACCACTGTAAAAATTCCAAGAACCCAGGAAACTATAAACACAAAATACCAAAATCTTAGCATTGATTCCTTACATTCAAACTCCATTTTTTCCTCAAGTGTTCTTAACTAAAGCCATCCACACAGTTGTTGATTCACACATTAGAAGCTACCTTAACTTCTATATTCCTATTTCCATACACTCTTTATTCACTTCCATCTCAAAGAAGTCAGAATATCACCCCTTGGCTATTCCAGAAGTTACAAACTTCCATCCTGCTGAGTATGTGGAGAAGCTTCTCAGAACATCACCAGAATTCAAGACCAACCTCCAGTTCACAGAATCCTTTCTAATTGCAAGGTAAGTTTTCTGCTGACTCTCATCATACTGATTAAGCATTGTTGGATTTTTCTTATTTAACACAATGTAGATATTCTGATCCTGATGATATATATCTCCTGAAAATTCATGCATCTGCCTTCCTAAGTAGAAGAAATCCCTATTCAGAGTTTCATAAAGAAATTAGGACTCAGAATTAGAATTAGAAAATACATGTTGCTTCTGATTTGTGCTTCTGATATTTCATGAAATTTGCCATAATTACTATGTATGCAACTTTTGTTCTGTTAAGAAATAACTAAGTTGCAGATGTTCTGACCAGCATGGAGAGAGGCAAAGTTCTGATAGTTGCGTCAGAATTTCTGAAAACTTCTGAGTTCTCAGAAGATCCAGAACTTCTGAGCTTCCCTATTATTACTAATGTTGTTTCTGTTTGTGCAGCAAGTCAGAGTCAGAACTTCTGACCTCTTCTATTTTCAGCATTTTGCGCTGATTATGTTTTCTTTCTCTTTTATTTATTTTTCCATCATATTATTTTTTATTATTAATCAAAAAACACCAAAAATATTTTATATTTGCATGTTATATTTTCTTTTAACAAAAAAGAGAGACAAAATATTTTCTTAAACAAAATTTATTTTCCTTTTTTAAACAGGAAAACATTTTACATTTCCTATACTTTCTTACCTATTAAATATGGTTGTAATAGTAACCTAGGATTTAATTTGCAACCCCCATTTGAAGTTTGTATACCTCATCCCCCTAATGTTTGTAATAGCGTAGAATCTTTATTTTCTGTACTTTTATTGCTTCCATAAATTATTAGTAATTAGGGCGTGTATGGAAAGACTAAAACCAATGTTTAGAAAACCCTAATTCAAGATAAACAAGCATGAAAATCAATCACATTTGCACACTTGCACCCTTAGGGTAATATCACTTGTTGCCTTACAAAAATTGCCATGTTATGCATGTGGGATGTCTTAGCACAAACAAAAATAAAAAATACAAGATCATAGTCTCTCGATGACGCTATCAAAGTTGCCTTTCAAAATGATCTTAGTACCTAAAAGAAAAGTGCTAAGTCATCTCACAACATTGCTATCACGGTCATACAATGACCCAATGTCCGTCCCTTCACATCCAACGATGGGGCTTCTTACCAAAACAATGGTAATGTAGCAACATCTAAAGGAGGAGGAAAAGAACATATAAGACCTTTTGAGTAGGTAGATTACTTTTAGTTGCTTGCTCAATTTTAAAACAAATATTCTTTCTATTTTCAAAAACAATCACATACACCTTCAAAACACTTTAAAAACACTTTCCAAACGTGAAATATTTTCAAAAGCTCAACACTTTGTATACGTTCTTACGAACAAGAACTATTACAAAGTTTTCCTAAACGATGGCACCTTTTCAAAATAATTTCAAAACCACAGAAAAGCACGTTTTTTCAAACAAAAGCAAGTGATCTAGCAAGCAACTAAGAGCCCATGGAGAACCATGGATGAAAAGGGTGCTAATACCTTCCCTTTTCATAATCTACCCCCCGAACTCAAGAAAACATCTCGAAAGGTATTTCCTGTGTTTTTCACCTTTCCTTATTGGAAAAAAGAAAAGTCGGTGGAGACTCTTGCTCAACTGCAACATTTGTGAACACAAACGCAAAACTTTAAAGTCAGTTCTCCCACCGTATAACATAACTGGAGACTCTGCTGGGGATAGGAAAATAAAAGTGGGGTTACCTTAGGGATATATCACATTTACTTGCTTACATTACTTGATTTGTTTGTTTTACATTTTGGTTCCTTGTTTGGGTTTGTCTTAAATCCTACACCCGGATTTGGGGACACCTTTTAGGTAAGTAGCAATAAACTGTGAGGGAACTGTGCGGGGTATACCGACACGGTTGAAGCAGTAGCTACGTTGATGTGGCACTTTGGTTGGTACCGGTAACCCTTGAGTCAGTCAAGGAGAGCACGGGGCCGCCGCGTGGTGTCGTAAAACATCAACTGACCTTAGAACCTTACTTGACCAACTTGGCCATTAGAAAGTAGCGACATAACCGGCTTTGGTGCAGTCCGAAGTTGGTTGATACTCGATGCTACACTCATTGAGGTTTGACTCTTGAGTTTTGTTTGGTTGCGAGTCAATCGCTTATTAAATGAAACTTGGGGGAAAGATCAGTGATATTGAGATCCCTTAGAACCCCGTTACTATTAACTAGGACAGGTTGAGCAAACTAAACTTCAAGAGGGTACTTACCTACAAAATCCATGAAAGCCTAAAGCTAAGGATTTGTTTGCTTTGCATGAATATAAATTTTCTTACCTCTCATATTTTTACATAGCATCATGACATCATACCATAGCATCCTCACTAACCATTTCAAGGATTTTTGGAATTCATCTTTGTTCTATTTTGTAGGACATGGCATCCACTCGTAGGAGCACAATCCAAGTCAGTCTCATGAGGATACCTCCACAACTCAAAGATTTAGTATCAAGGGTCCCTGAAGATTCTCCATTCACCAAAAGACATGGTCGACTCCTTAGTTTGGTTACCTCAAGTATTGAAGAAGATATGGTAAATGTGCTTGTCCAATTCTTTGACCCTTTGCATCATTGCTTCACTTTTCCCGATTACCAACTTGTGCCTACTTTGGAATAATTTTCTCAACTCATGGGGATCCCTATTCTTGATCAGTTACCTTTCAACGGTATTGAAAGAAACCCTAAATCTGAGGAAATTGCTCGAGCTCTACATTTGCAACCATCTAACATAGTAGCAAATTGGGTAGCAAGAAGTGGTGTCAAAGGGTTCCTAGCAAAGTCTTTGTTGGAGAAGGCTCGAGAATGTTGGAATACTTTGGATCTACAAGCCTTTGAGGAAATTTTGGCTCTTCTCATCTCTGGGTTGGTACTATTTCCCAATCTTGACCAATTTATAGATGTAAATATGATCAAAGTTTTCATATCTCATAATTCGGTGCCTACATTGCTTGGAGACATATTGCATTCTCTTCACTCTCGCACTTTAAAGAAAAGTGGGACTTTGATGTGTTGCACTCCTCTTTTGGCTAGGTGGTTTATTTCGCACCTACCTCGGTCCGTGGTGAAGAATGAACAAGGTATGAGATGGTCTAAAAGATTGGTGTCACTTTCACATGCTGATATCTATTGGTATTATCGTTCTTTGGAAGACATTATCATCATTGATCGCTGTGGGAAATTACCCAATGTCCCTCTACTTGGCATTAGGGGAGGCATTACTTACAACCCTTGTTTAGCTTTGCAAAAATTTGGATACGCAAGGAGAGATGGCCCTCATGAGGTACTCATCCAAGGAATTACATTTGACTACGAAAGAGATACTCAAAGTTACCATCAAACATTTATACGAGCTTGGGGTATGGTTAACAAAGTTGATAGCAAGACGTTGGGGCGTAAGAATTCCGTTCCTTTGGAACCTTATCTTAAATGGGTGAGGGCTCGCGCTCAAAGTCTCAAGATGCCTTATGAAGCCGTCTTACCTGTTATCATGGAGCCAGTAGTTGAGGGAGACATTCCACATACTATCCTCTATCCTGATATTCCTACTTCTCTTGAAGATTTGCAAAACGCTTGGATTCAGTTAAAAGGAGAGCGAGACACTTTTGAAGCCAAGTTCTACGAGGGTGAGAGGAAGATATTAGAGCTTACAAGGGAGCTTCATGAAGAAATGAGTTTAAACACCTACATTGCGCCAAAGAGGATGCACACAACTTTTCTATCCTAGGAGTTTACTTTATGCTTATTTCTGTTGTTGTAAGCCCAAGAGGCGTATTTGTATTCAAATCAGAACTCTTTAATGCAAGTTAATGTTTGTTCACTCTTTGTCTAGACAAATTTAAATTATTTAAATCCTTGAAATCATTTTCATATTGCCTATTCATGCATCATGACATGACAGGTTTCCACATAACAGGTTCCCTTATATCTCCGCTGTTTATTTCAGCAAGACGGATCTAAAGAAAACTGTGACGGAACTTCAAGCCCAGAATTCTCAATTTCAGGAAGCTTTACTCGCCCTGGCCAAGGGGCAGCAAGATATGATGACCTTGTTGGCTGCTAAGAAGAAGCCAAAGAAGAAAGCTTAACTCAACATGGGTAAAAGGTTCAAGGAGACAATCCGTCAAATTCCAGTAGAGGAAGATCCATCCGAAGAGGACGAAAACCAGATTGGTGAGGTCAAAAGTACTCAGGCTGACTGTATCAATGACCAAGAATATGATGATGATTATTTCAATGAACAATATCCACCCGCAGACATCAAATACAAGCAGTTAGAAGACATGTTGAAAGCGGTTGAAATCCAAGCTATTCCCGATTTAAATTTTGACGATTTGGGCTTAATCTCGGGGGTGGTCATTCCCCACAAGTTAAAAATACCAACCTTTGCAAAATACAATGGGGTTTCTTGCCCAAAACTCCATTTGAAGTCCTACGTGCGCAAGATACAACCGCACACTGCTGATAAAAAACTCTGGGTCCACTTTTTCCAAGAAAGTCTGGCTGGAACACAACTTGAATGGTTTTATCAGTTGGATGGATCTCACATCAATACTTGGGAGGGTCTAGCTACTGCTTTCTACCATCAATATCAGTACAACACCGATTTGGCACCGACAAGGGTTCAATTGCAAGGTATGACCATGGGGAAAAATGAGGGATTTAAGGAATATGCGCAAAAGTGGAGAGACCTTGCTAGTAGGGTCCAACCTCCCTTGACTGATAGGGAACACATTGACATGTTCATGGGCATATTATCTGGTCCTTTCTTTAATCTATTGGTTGGCTGCTCTTCTTCTGGTTTCACCGAATTAATCTTAACCGGTGAAAGAGTTGAAAGTGGCATTAAAAGTGGGAAGATCTCAGTGGAATCTACCTCCACTCCTAATCCTGTCAAGAAACCTTTTGCTACGAAGAAATAAGTTAATTTTGTGTATGGGGCAAAGGCCCACACCAAGAAGAATAATCATCCATCTGTCAATGCTGTCAAAATCTCCAATCCAGCTCCCACTCCAAGACCATCTGCAAATCATCAACGTGTTGAAGCTCCGAGAAGACAATTTACAAGGTTAGGCATGTCATTATCTCAAGACCTTCAACATCTGCTCAGGGCTAATTTAGTGACATTGCGGGATCCTCCCACCAACCCTGAAACCTCGTTGCCAAGATATAATCCAAATGCAAAATGTTCTTACCATTCAAACATCCCTGGGCATGAGACTAATCAATGTTGGGCCTTGAAAAACAAAATCCAGGATTTAATTGACAATAAAACTATTTAATTTGATCCTCCTCCGACGCCAAATGTAATTACCTCTCCAATGCCGAAGCATGATAAAGGAATTAATGCTGTCGAAGATACAATTTTCATTGCCTCTGCTGAAGAATTAACTACTCCATGGAATGTAATCAAGAGCAATCTGTTGAAAGCTGGGATTTTCCCTGGCTGTGAAAAAGACTGTGTGTGCTGTATGAGACAACCCAATGGGTGTGAGGAATTGAAGAAAGGTATACAACGCCTAATGGATGGCCGCGAAATCCTATTCGAAAAGATTCCCAACATCGAGAATTCAATCAAAAAAGTTGAAGATTTGGCCATCATAACAATTTCAAACAAACCTCTTAGGATCTCATCCAAAGGTCCTATCAGGATTTCGAACGAACTGATCATTGCTCCTCTCATAATCACTGTTGTTGGACCTGTTCCATACATATCTGATAAAGCGGTACCATGGAATTACAGTGCCGAGGTTTATTACCATGGGGTGAAACAAGATTCTTGGATTGATGATAATGAAGCTAGTGTTACTAATATTACTGGTTCTAGTAAAGTCACAAGAACAAGAAGGGTCTTTTCTCCTGTTATCTCACCGCCAACCACTACCACAGTTCCAGTCCGCATAACCAATGACAATTCTGGTGCCAGTACTAAAGGGAAAGGGAAAGAAGGTTAGCCTGCTAGGGAAGAGGCACATGCTAAAAAGTTTTTTATGGAAGAACCATCCACTCAAGAGATGGAGGAGATTCTGAAGATCATCAAGAAAAGCGACTTCAAAATAGTAGAAAAGTTGGGGCAAACCCCTTCTAAAATATCAATGTTGTCCTTATTGCTATGTTTCGATGCCCATGCACAAGCTTTGATTAAGTTTTTGAAAAAGGCTCATGTGCCTCAAGAAACCACAGCCGACCAATTTGAGAACTGCGTAGCAAGTCTGACAGCTGACAATGGTCTGGGGTTCTCCGACGCAGATTTAACTCCCATGGGAAAGAATCACAATAAAGCCTTACATGTTTCTGTTAAATGTAAGGGGACCACTCTGGCACATGTTTTGGTTGACACAGGCTCATCTCTAAATGTGTTACCTAAAGGCGCTTTAGATCGGCTAGACTGTGAAGGTTTGATTTTGAAGCCAAATGATATTGTCGTAAGGGTATTTGATGGGTCGAAAAGGATGGTTCATGGAGAGGTGGATCTCCCAATTAAGGTTGGTTCACATATTTTCAACTCCACGTTCTACATATTGGACATACAGCCTGCGTATTCTTGCTTGCTTGGACGCCCATGGATCCATGGGGCAGGTGCGGTCACTTCTACTCTCCACCAGAAGTTAAAATATCCAGTTCAAGGGAAGGTTGTCACTGTTTGCGGCGAAGAAGAATTTATGGTAACCATCTCATTTATTTCAAGTACGTAGAAATGGATGGCGAATTCATAGAAACTCCTTGCCAGACGTTTGAAGTTGTGGCCACCACAAAAATCTCCTTCGACACTCCAAGAGCTGATAAAGTTATCCCTAAGATGGTTTCTCTTAAGGATGCCCGTGTTGTGGTAGAAGAAGGAAACCATGAGATGTGGGGTCAACTCCCTGATATCCCGTTCAAGGCAGACAAGTTTGGGTTAGGTTTCACCCCGAAAGCTCGGAAAGAAATTAGAAGTGCTCGTGCTGGAAAGTCGCCTCTCCACCTCAAAAATCATGAAGTGAACGTTGTAGAAGACTCTGATGATGAGTGTGCTTTTGAAGACTGGATCTACCCAACAACCAAAAGGAAGCTCAACAATTGGCATGCAAAGGATTTCACTCCTGCTACTTTCATTGAGGAGTAATTACTGTTTACTTTTTCTGTCAACTCAGAAACTCTATGTCTGTAATATTACTTCCAAACAACGACTTTTAAGCCATGTGCCATGCCCTGAGCACTTTGGTCCATTTGTTAAAGGTTTTGCTCATGTTTCATATATCATATGATCATTTAAAATAAACAATTGGACCTTTTTACATTCAAATTTTATGTTCATTGTCTTTCATTTCCTTTGTTGCAATTTTTTAATAGCCATGTATCTTACATGCACACACACACACACCATTTGCAGATCATCATCTACTCTAGATCTTATTCCCAATAACTCTAATATTTCCAACTATGACTTTGAATGTCCTATCAACAAAATCGAAGATGAAGGCGAGGAAGATTGTGATATACCAGGAGAACTAGCCAGACTTCTATTACAAGAAGAAAAAGCTATTCAACCACATGAAGAGTCAGTAGAGGTTATGAACTTGGGTACTGAGTTGGATAGGAAGGAAATCAGGATCGGCATTAATTTCGAAAGCAGTGTTAAGAACAAATTGGTTCAGATGTTGTGCCATTATGTGGAAGTATTTGCTTGGTCTTATGAAGATATGCATGGGTTGGATACTGATATCGTGGTTCATCGTCTGCCAACTAAAGAAGATTGTCCTCCTGTTAAACAAAAAGTTCGTCGCATGAGGCCTGACATGTCTGAAAAGATCAAAGCCGAAGTAATGAAACAGTTTGATGCAGGGTTCCTAGCTGTAACATCCTATCCCCAATGGGTGGCCAATATAGTGCCAGTGCTAAAGAAAGATGGGAAAGTTCGCATCTCCGTAGACTATAGGGATCTGAATAGGGCAAGCCCCAAGGATGACTTCCCTCTACCACACATTGACGTCTTAGTCGATAATACTTCCCATCATAAGGTCTTCTCATTCATGGATGGCTTCTCAGGCTATAACCAAATAAAGATGGCTCCCAAAGATATGGAAAAAACTACTTTCGTTACGTAATGGGGCACCTTCTGCTACAAGGTCATGCCGTTTGGATTAAAGAACGCAGGGGAAACATATCAAACGGCTATGGTTGCTTTATTTCATGACATGATTCATCATGAGATAGAGGTATATGTGGATGATATGATTTCCAGGTCACAAACCAAAGAAGAACATCTCGATCACATGCACAAACTATTCGAGAGACTGGAGAAGTACAAGCTAAGGTTGAACCCTAACAAATGCACATTTGGAGTACGCTCTGGAAAGCTTCTAGGTTTTGTTGTCAACAATAAAGGCATCGAAGTCGATCCCGCCAAGATAAAGGCCATCCAATAAATTCCAGTCCCCCATTCTGAAAGATAAGTCAGAGGATTCTTGGGACGTCTCAATTACATTGCCCGTTTCATATCACACTTAACTGCTACTTGTGAGCTACTCTTCAAACTCTTGAAGAAAGATCAGGTAGTCAGGTGGAACAATGAATGCCAGATTGCTTTTGACAAAATCAAAGAATACCTACAAGAGCCTCTTATTCTCATGCCTCTAGTTGAAGGAAGACCCATGATCATGTACCTGACAGTACTAGAGAATTCTATGGGGTGTGTTTTGGGCCAACATGACGAGTCTAGCCGAAAATAGAACGCAATTTACTACCTGAGCAAAAAGTTTACCGACTGTGAAACCAGATATTCAGTGCTTGAGAAAACTTGTTGCGCTCTAGCATGGGCTACTCGCCGGCTAAGACAATATATGTTAACTCATACCACTCTGTTGATTTCTAAAATGGACCCAATCAATTACATCTTCGAGAAACCTTCCCTTTCCGGATGAATAGCCAGATGGCAAATGATCTTGACTGAGTACGACATTCAATACACGACTCAAAAAGCCATCAAAGGAAGTGTACTAGCAGATCATTTGGCCCATCAGACTGTGGATGATTATCAGTCAATGAACTTCGACTTCCCTGATGAGAATAATCTATTGGTAACCGACTGTGCGAAACCTGGACCGTATGACGGACCTAAACAAGGATCCTGATGAACTATGGTATTCGATGGGGCTTCCAACGCTTTAGGTAACGAAAGTGGTGTTGTGATCATCTCTCCTGAAGGTTGCCACACTCCTTTCACTGCCATACTATGCTTCGATTTCACAAATAATATGGCTGAGTATAAAGCATGCATTTTAGGTCTGAAAGTTGCCATTGACTTAAGGATCAAGCATTTGGATGTGTTTGGAGATTCCGCCTTAGTGATCAGCCAAGTAAAAGGAGATTGGGACACTAAACACCCTAATCTTATCCCTTACAAGGAACTTGTGCTATCCTGGTTCCTTACTTTGAAGAAATCACTTTTGAGCACTTCCCTAGGGAAGAAAACCAATTGGCTGACGCCTTGGCAACCATGTCTTCAATGTTCAAGGTCAGATGGGATAACGAAGCCCCTATGATAACAATTGAAAGATTCGATGAAACTGCACATTGCTATGAGCTTGACACTGGTGCAGAAAAACCATGGTACCATGATGTGATGAGATACCTTGAAGCACAAGAGTATCCAGAGGGGGCATCTATCAATGACAGAAAGTTCTTACAAAGATTTGCAGCCAAATTCTTCCTAAGTAACGGGATATTGTACAAGCGCAACCATGATTCAACTCTACTCCGATGTATGGACAAGAAAGAGGTAGAGGAGATTATAGAAGACATGCACGATGGTCTCTTAGGTACTCAATCAAGTGGACATACGATGGCTATGAAAATCTTAAGAGCAGGTTACTATTGATCAACGATGGAGAGTGATTGCCATCAACATTCAAAGACTTGTCATAAATGCCAAATTTATGCTGACAAGGTCCATGTGCCCCCTATACCTCTAAATGTCGTGATCGCTCCATGGCCATTTGTAATGTGGGGAATTTACATGATCGGAGAGATCAAGCCCAGAGCTTCCAATGGACATTGCTTCATTCTGGTTGCTATCGACTATTTCACCAAATGGGTCGAAGTTGCCTCGTTTTCCTCAGTCACCAAGAATGTGGTAGCCAGATTCATCAGACACAATATCATCTACCGCAATGGTATCCCCGAAAGGATCATCACCGACAATGGGACTAACCTCAATAATACTACGATTACTGAGCTTTGCACTCACTTTAAGATCAAGCATCACAATTCTTCTCCATATAGACCAAAAATGAATGGCGCAGTCGAAGCAACCAACAAAAATATCAAGATTGTACAGAAAATGGTAGTCAACTATAAAGATTGGCGTGAGATGTTTCCATTTACTCTATATGGCTACCGTACTTCATCTAGAACATCAACTGGGGCAACTCCCTTCTCTCTAGTCTATGGCATGGAAGCTATTCTGCCAGTGGAAGTTCAGATTCCCTCACTGAGGATTATGATTGAGGTAGGCTTAGGCGAAGACGAGTGGATTCAAACGAGATTGGATCAGCTGAACTTGATTGACGAAAAACGGTTAGTTGCTATTTGCCATGGTTAGACTTATCAAAAACAGATGATTAAGGCTTTCAACAAAAAGATCAAGCCCCGAGTATATCAAGTTAGTGACTTGGTGATAAAACGCATCATTTTACCACAAGGTGACCCAAGAGGAAAATGGACTCCCACCTATGAAGGGCCATTTGTTGTCAAGAGAATTTTCTCTGGCGGTGCCATGATGCTTACCACCATGGACAATGAGGATTTCCCGCATCCTACAAACACAGACATAATTAAAAAATACTATGCATAAGAGACCCGTTAGGTTGACACACCTAAGTAAAAAAAGGGGCATCCTGGCAAACCAAAGGTTTGGGCAAAAATTAGGGATATATGCAAAAGATTGTACACCCGACAAGTTGAAAACCCAAAAGGGCGACTTGGGCAAAAAAGGTTATCCTGGTGGACCGAAAACCCGAAAGGGCGGTTCAGGCAAAAATTAAGGATTAAAAAGCATACGACTATGTCCCGTGACATCAACACAGTCAATGCTATCACCAAGGTCTAAGTTCAAATGGTCCAAGATCAATCCAATCAATTTTGATCAACGGCAAAGGATGTTCGAAGACGTTAGGGAAATAGTATAGCTGAGAAGCAATGAGATCATTTCACATGGCTATTTGTTTTCATTCTCAAATTTTGTTTTCCTTTTTGGCGATTTCCTCTTACTAGGATCTCCGTCTCTATGTACAAAAATGCCTATTCATGGGCAAAATTTCAATGCAAATACATTTTGAAGTGCAAAATTTTCTGTTTTCATTTTGAATGCAAATCCGTCCAATGACTAAAATTGAATGAATATATGCATGTGAACATAATCAAAACTATTTGGCACATGTGTCCTGCTAAGCAGCAGCATCAATAACAAGACATTACAACAAAGCATCAACACACAGCAGCATTAAGCATCTCTTTAATATATATGAAATAGCCCCACAGAGTTATCTCATCATCATTATCCCCACAAGAATGGCAACAACAAACCTTTCCCCCGACGGAGCGGCCCACAAAGTCTCTTTGCATAGGAAAATCCCTGATCAAAGTCTCAACCTCTTGGCCGCTTTTTTCCCAGCTAAGCAATTTTGACAAAGATTGAAGCCTGGGGAATTCTTTCCTAAAGGAAATTCACCTCCCCAACAGGGTTTATTCACCAACAGAGTTATTTCCCCAGCCAAGTGCAAATTTCTCAACATACAACAAGCAAGACACCACGATTTACCCAGTTGAGTCCAAATTCCCCAGATGAATCCATCTTCCTCAACTGAGTATATCTTCTCTAGCTGAGCCCAAATTCCCCAGTTGAGTCTAAATTCCCCAAATGAATCCATCTTCCCCAGCTGAGTACATCTTCTCCAACCGAGGCTACTTTCTTCAAATAGAATATATCCTCCCCAGATGAATCCAACATCCCCGGCTGAGCCCATCATCCCCAGTTAGGTGTATCTTCCCCAAGCTGAGTCTGCCTTACCTGACTGAGTCTATACTCTCCAGTTTGAATTTCCCTTCAAATACTGCAAATCACAGGGCCACAACCCCTAATCCCTAGTAAATCCGTCAACAAAGCCTTTACTATTTCCAAAATGCTATGAAGTCTGGATCCGACCAGATATTAGAACCATTTTCAAGTTATTACTGAAACCTGGACCCAACCAGATAATAGTTTGAGTTACTGAAGCTTGGTCCCGACCGAATAATAGATGATCTCAAAAGGCTATGAAACCTGGACCTGACCAGATAATAGCCTAACTCTTCAAATATATAGAAGAACCTGAACTCAATCCGACCAAGGTTTATTTTCTTTTCCCCAGTAGAGTTGTCTCTCTATCCCCACAAATGGCTGAGAAACCTGGACCCGACCAGATATCAGTCCTCATTTCCATCCTTTCAAGAAAGCCGTTGCGAAGCCTGGATCCGACCAGATAGCAATCACCCTCAGAGATTCATTGTGAAACCTGGAAATCAACCAGACAACAACCAAATCCCCAAGCAGTCTATTATGTTGCCTAGACCCGACGAGATAACAATTGACCTGATCAAAGAAATCTGCAAAGCCTGGACCCGACCAGATAACAGTTTTCAAACCGTTTATTGTGAAACATGGACCTGACCAGATAACGATTGACCTCAACGAGGAAATCTACAAAGCTTAGACCCGAACAGATAACAGTTTTCAAACAATTTATTGTGAAATCTGGACCCGACCAGATAATAATTAACCTGATCAAACAAATCTGTAAAGCCTGGACCCGACCAGATGACAGTTTTCAAACAGTGTATTGTGAAATCTGGACCCGACCAGATAACAATCGACCGCGTTGACCTTAGAAATCTGCAAAGCCTGGACCCGACCAGATGACCGTTTTCAAACAGTTTATTGTGAAACCTGGAGCCCGACCAGATAATAATTAACTATGATCCCCAGAAAGACACTATGAAGCCTGGACTCGACCAGATAATAGTAAAGCTTTCCAAAAACAATGAAGCCTGGATCCTACCAGATAGTAGTTGCCATCCCAAGTTACTGCGAAGCCTGGATCCGACCAGATAATAGTTAACTTCTGTATTCTCAGCAAGTTGTTGTGAAGCCTGGATCCGACTAGATAACTATTCAATTTCAAGGAATTTTCTGTAAAGCCTAGATCCGACCAGATAAAAGTTAATTCATCTCTTCCCCCAGCAAGTTACCGTGAAACCTGGATCCGACCAGATAGCAGTCGACTACTTCATCCTCAGCAACTGTGAAGCCTGAATACGACCAGATAACATCTGATATTTGAGTGATGTTCCCAAGAAAAAGCATCCCTTCAATAAAATTTGAAGATATGCATATTCTTCATTTCCAACAGGCAATCAAGGATTTAACCTCCAAAGATTTCCTCAGCAGTAGTCGGGGACTTATTTTCCCGGACGAAGACATACAATTCATGTTCATACATCATAGCACGTACATACCATAAGCATTTAGCATGATACCACATCTGGTGAACATCATGCAAGCATCTACATTCTACTAACCTCTTTTCTCACAGGTAAAATAGCAAGTTTAGTATAAATCAACAAGATATTTATGATGATTCTTCTTCCAGCGTTTACCAACATTCCTCCGGATGGCATCTATAAGCCCATTCACCATCTATCTTCGAGTGAAAATTTCTGGGCACTCTAGTGTTTAAACATCTTTCACCTTCAAGTCACGAATGAAGGATCCGCCAATCTAACTCTTCAGATTCAAGAAGTTTGAACAGGGGCAGCTGTTGTACCCCAAAATTTTCCCTCTCATTTCTCAAGGAATCACCCTAGATCCTCAAGTTTTCTCTCATCCAATTCCAAGCCTTGAATTATCAATTTTTCCAAGCAAATCATTCACAAGGGCAAAATGGTCATTTGCATACTGGGAAGTCTAACTTTGACTTTTGGATCAAAATCAAATTTCAAAAATCATATTTCATCAAGACATGTTGGAATGTGAAGTTTGTTTCATCAAGAGTTTCAAAAGTCAAATTTTACTTTGGAAGAATCAAATTCTAAATACTTAGAAAAATTTTTTCTAAGTGTTTGAGAAATATGAAAATTTTAGAACTTCTGAGCCAGTGTTCACACTCAGCAAATTCTGGATATTCTCAAGATAGAGTTTAGTCAGAACTTCTGGGCCAGTGTTCACAAAGGTACAGTCAGAGTTTTGCCAAGGTAAATCAAAGAAGATTACAAAGCATGCTGCAAGCTTACTGGAAAATCTGAAGGGTCCTTCAGAACACCCTGAAGCCAGAAGATAAGAGGATCAGAATATTGGATGCTATGTTGAAGCAGAACTTCTAATCTAGAGTTAAGAAAAGGTGCAGAGTTTCACATGGGAACTTATTTAATGCTCACAATCGCCTCTGAGTTTTTATCCAAAGGATTTCCCCCACGTGTACCCCTACTGTCTTGGGAAGACAAGCTTTTTTGCAAAAGTATGCTAGGCCCATGCGCTGCTTCTACTTTTCCTTAATTCATGCTGACAAATCTAGCTTAGGCGCTACTAACCACCCCATTTGATGCATTGAATATACTGGTTAAGCTTTGTGATCGGTGGATCTGGAACTGACTGTTTAATGCTGGTTCGTGAAATGTCGCGGAAGCAAGAGTCGCCACCGTCTTTTATTTTCTCCAACATGGAAAGGACAAAAGCACAGAAAAATTCCTTATAGAGATTGCTCTCAGTTCGGGAGGTATATTTATAAAAAGGGAAGGTGTTAGCACCCTTTCTATCCATGGTTATCCATGGGCTCTTAGATACTTGCTCATTTGTGTTTTCAAAATGTGTTTGCTTGCTTTTCAATTGTGGGTTTAAAAAAGTTTCTTTGAAAATTTCAGTTCGACTCTTGTATCGGTCCTCAAGAGTGTTTGAAAAGTTGCTTTCGAAAGATTTTTGGAAAGGTGTCGGTGTGAAAAGTATTTTTGATTTGTTTTTGAAATTAGAGCAAGTATCTAGAGTCGTCTACCTACCCTAAGGAATTCGTCTGTGTAGATGTCCTTAAAGTAGTACCATCCCACCATTGAGGGGTAGGTAGCACCACCGTTGGAGGTGTTCGGGTCAATTCGAGGGTTCGGGACATGGTGATCACCGGAGCAATGGGAAGACACCTTAGAAGCTACCCCCATGCCATGTTCATGGACATGAGGACTTACTAAAACGTCCTCTACTCGACGATCACCTTTCGAGGGGCAAGGCAACAGTGAGGCGTACCCTAGGGGTGGTGTGTGATTTGTGTGTCGTTTTCAGATATTTTTGTCTTGTCATGTATTGGTGATCTACGCGTTGCTTTTATTTTGACATTCATTCTTTCATGCAGGTTAATTAACAGTTTAAAAAGATGCGGAATTAAAAGGTCCTACGCTATTACAAAGGCGCGGGTCTACATCGCCAAATTAATCCGAGACCCGATTTGAAATAAAAATAAAGTGCGAGAAATATAAATGTCCTATTAATCTATTACATAGCTTTGGGAGAGTTACATGAAATTTACAAAAAAGGAATAAAAATGCGAAGAGAATTAAAGTCGGGAATGCGAGGGCGTTGGACCCTTTTAAGGAAATTAAATTACAATTATGAAATTAATTAAATTTAATGAGAAAAGAGAAGTTATTTTTGAGTTTTTTGTATTTATGGATTTTAGTAAGAAAATTAAATTGGAATTAAAAAGAAAAGTTAATTAACCCTAATTCTAAACTATTTTTAATTTATTAAACAAAATGTTAAAATTAAACCTAGAATTAACCTAATTATTTAATGGTAAGTTTATTTACAAAATAATAATTAATAATTAAATAGGATGAAAAAAGAAAAAAAGGAAAAAAAGTATAAAACCCTAATTCTACATTTTTTAATTTATTAAGAAAAATATTAGAATTAAATCTAGAATTAAAACTAATTAATTGATAAAATTTGTTTACAAAGAAAACATTAAATAAAATATATTTTGTTTTTTGTCTTTCTGATTTTTTTTATTATTTTTTATAGAAATTAATTTTGATGAAAAATAAATAAAACAAATAAGTAAAAAAAAAAAGTGAAAAGAAAGAAAATAAAAAGGGCAAACCAATGGGGGGTGTTGACCCCAGTTTGGAGGCATTATCCAGCAATCTGGCCCAATGATTTAAGGCCTTGTTTGACTTTATTGGCTTGTGTGTGACACGTCTGACTTATGCACATGGTGCTCCTTAGGTCATGGCCATTGGATTGAGATTATTAGCCATGTGGCAAGCTTGGATGGTGGGCGTATGTTGAACCCCTGGAAGGTGCGCTGCGTAGGATTATGGAAAAGAAAATAATATGAGAAAGGAGGGGACCTGGGAATCGAACCCAGGTCCCAGAGTTTACCAAATCAACGCCTTGCCACTTGATCCACTTACGCGCTTTGTGTATAATATAACAAATAAACAATATAATGCAAAACAATGGTTAGTGGTTAATTTCGCGCGAAATTCAAATGCGCCAATCCCCAGCCTCCACGCATCGTCTTCTCCACTTGTGCTTCACTTTTGCCTGAAAAAAAACAAACTAAATAGCGGGGGTTTTAAACCCCCACAATCTGAAATACAAAAAATAGCGAATAGGAATTAAGCAAATATAAAAAGGGCGCGACTAATGATTCTGGATCGTCTAAGTGTGTTGAGTTCAATGGTGTAGGTCTCATGTCTCAATTTTTCCTGAAGAGGAAAGCCCTAATCTTAGAGCTCTGGAACCCTAGCAAGCTTCAATGGTAGATTCACGTGCAAAGCATGAAAACTCAATTAAATGGCATGGTTAGTTTCAGTATGATTAGATTAGTGTAAAACGACAATCAAACTGTATGGAAAATGCCCAGAAATTGAAACACGACTATGCATAAAGTATGAGAAATTTTGAGTTCTGTATACCAATTATTGATGCTATGGGCGTGGAAAAGAATTCAGTCAAGTTCAGTGATGCCTCGGAAAGCTTTTTCAATTGGTTAGAAGCCTTGAATCGTCCTCTACTGTAGTTTTCAAATTTGACTTTTTTTCACAAAAATGCAAAGTTTGTTCTTGATATGAGGCGCAGCTTTGAGGTCCTTAGCATTAGGTTTGCATTCTGACTTATGTATGGGATGAATTAGGGTTGGATTTTGAGCCAAAAGATCAATGCATTGATGAAAGAAATATTTGATTTTAATGGCATATTTTCAAATCTTTTTCCATGTGTTTTGATACCAATCATGTTCTAATTTAAGAAACTCAAATAATTAAAATAAACAATTGAAAAGAAAGAAGGAATTAACTGACAAAAAGAGATTTTTATTCATATTTAATTGTTTGTTACAAATTATTATTTAAACAACTGCAAATTTATTTACATTTTTGTTTCCAATGATAATGTTACAAATGATTGAAGAATAAATTGAAACTATCCTAAATTCCTAAGTCTTCATCTTCTATACTGCTACTCCTTTTTTGCTCTATTGATTTTCATCTGCAAAACAAAGAAGAGAAAAAAGGTCAAATGCAGATAAAAATTAAAGAGCAGACAGATAAAAATTGGATTCATCATTAAAAGCAACTGGCTGGAATCAGTTTTCCCTCTCTGCAAATCACGAGATTTCTCCCGGTTCACAAAGAGGGATAGAAAATGCTTGCAATTAAAGTATGAAATGCACAAGTATACAAATTGCACAAATTCAAAGTTTGTCAAACATACTGCATAATTCCTAAAAAAATCCAAACCAAGGATAAAAGGCAAACTGAACTAGGCCTAACCAAGGTCACAATTTCAACCTAAGGAAAAGTTGTCAAAGCAACTGTCCACAAACTGTCAAAGGTACCAAGCTATCAAAAGGCTATTCAAAGATGTCAAGAAGTACAAAGAAGCAGAAAATCTGGAAAAAGAAGTACAAAGTATGCAGAGGAAGATATGCATTGCAAGCAACATCAAATATCATCATTTCCCAAAAGCCAGTTACTTTTTCAGCATAGGACAAACATAAGCAATATTAAATGCTTTAATCTGTCAAGAGAGAGAAGAGAGAAGAGAAATAGGCTTATAGCAGTTTTAGGCTTAGAAAAAAGATATAAGCAAGATACCAAAACCCAGTAAGGAGGAAGAGATATCACAAAAAAGAGAAAAAGCTACAAACTGTAACATTTGAAACACAGTTCTGTCTCCAACACAAAGAAAAACACATAACCTGTCCAGCCTCCAAACAAGAAGCATAACAAAGCCAAACCTTGAAGCTTAAACCTGTTACTTCCCTCAACCAAAACACCATAACCTGCAACCTGCATTAACCTTCAAACACCCAAACATTCAGAACATCAAAACTTTCCAAGCTCATACCAGAAACCTTAAACTTGCTCCAAGCAAGCCTGAAAGCCAAAAAGCCTCATGCATGCATAGAAGCCTCTCTAAAAAAACCTGTCCAAGCCTAAGCTATACAAACCAATACATCAAGCAGTAAACAAAAGGCCTGAACCTGTCCAAACTTAAACATACATCAAGAACACCAAGCCTAAAGCCTGCCTCCATAAACAGCTCACCACAAACTGTCAAACAATAAACCCCTGCTAAACTGTGTCAAACCTTTCAACATCATCAATATCTCAACACCATAATACACAGAGGCAAGCATCAAATACACAAAAACCTTCGAACCAACCAGGCCCTCAGAGGTAACCTCATCACAGGGCACAACATACCAAATATCTCAGCATATCAACATACGAAGCATACGAAGCATACAAGCATACAGAGGCAAACATTCAAGTAGATTGAAGAGGAAAAGAAGGTTGTGCTAGGTTTCTCAGGTTATCATCATAGAACCCTAAAAAGACAAAGGCTTTAGACATACCAGGAAGAGCAAGCTCGTGCATCACGTACCTCCGCCCTTGGCCGCCTGAAGCGCCTCCAAGTCCACCGTCCTCCCCCAAAGGTATAATTTCTTTTCTCTCCATTCATGCACCTCAAACAAAAACGCGAATAATCAAGAATCAGAAACGAAAAAACTAAACATGCAAAAGGGAACAAATGAAAACCTTAAGACATAGAAACGAGAAATCAGACCTTGTAAACATTGCCTGAGTGGCCCATGGAGGGAGAAGAAGGGTTGATTACGCTTGGTGGCCTTGGGCGAAGGACGCTGTTCAGAATCCATGGCAAAGAGGATGAAGAGGATAGAAACAAAGTGAACGGCGCCGCTGTAGCTCACAAGCCCTTTTCCAAATGACACAAAACCGACTTAACCCTAAAACACTTGTGAGACGCCACTGGGCCTTGCCCTCTTCAGTTGCCTTAAGCCCAACGTTTTTGGACTTGACCCCCTCCTGGCACGCACCCCCCCTCATTTCTCCTTCTGCTTGTTTTTAATTTGGGCCAAATCCCCCTTAAGCCCATTCAGTCTTTCTTTCTTTCTTTTATTCTTTTTCAGCATAAACTAACATTTTTTTTACTTATCTTTTTATCCTTTTTTTTATACAATCTAAACTAACATACTTTATTTTGTTTATAAATAAAATAATACATTAATTTCTTTTCTTGTAAAAACTTTATTAATATTGTCTATCACATTTAATATATAAATATTAGATTTCTTTTATTATTAGGTTTAAACTTTTTTTTAGAACTTTTTTTCAATTAAAAAAGGGAACCTTTGTACATAAAAAGATATTAACATAAAAACATTAATACATAGAACTTAAAATACTTCTTTTTTCTTAAAGATATTTCCTTTTCTTTTCTTACAGCCTTTTATTTGTACATATTTAACAAAAAATACAAAATGATAACAATACATAAATAAATACTTAATCTTACATTAATTTAACATTTCTCACCTTGTAAATAAATCACATTCACCTATACTTACACAAATATATTGATACATTGGTACATTTTACATTGCCTTTATTCTTGTACATTGATACATTTTACATTTGAGATCGCAATTCGATTTGGTTGTAAATTATTTGGACACTATCCTCCTAAAGTCTCATCCCCATTTGTAAATATTTGTACCCCCACTCCCGGATACTTATTTGTAATAGCGTAGACTCTAAATTCCCGCAATTTATCGCTTTCAAATATACCATGGTTAGACCTAGGGTTTGTATGTACATAAAATCAAACGCTAGATAACCTAATACAAAGACAAATGCATGAAATCAATACACAATTCACACTTGCACCCTTAGGGTAATCCCGCTTGTTGCCTTCCAAAATGGGCCATGCTTGCACGTTGAGTTTATTTGGCAAAACAAAACAAATCAAAATGATCATAGTCCCTCGATGACGCTTTCGAAAGTTGCCTATCAAAATGATCAAGTCCCTTCAAAGCAAAATTGCCAAAGACACTTGGCACCATTGCATTCATGGTCCATACGATGACCCGCGCCTGTCCCGTTAATATCCTAATGCAAGATTGCCCACCAAATACAATGGTGGAACAAAATTGTTTAAAGGGGTTAAAACATGAGAAAAACCTTTGAGTACAATAGGGGTAGACAACTCTTGGTTACTTGTATCAACTTGCAAAAACATTTGCCTACTTTTCAAAACCACACTCCACAAACACTTTCAAAATAAACTTTCAAAAACATTTGAAACATCTTTTCGAAAAGATACACACCTTTGTATATACTCAAACGCGAGTCATTACAATGGTTGCCTAAGACAAGGCATCTTTTTCAAAACATTTTCAAAACACACACACACACCACAATTTCAAGCAATTGAAAATCAAAGGCAAGTGATCTAAAACAAGTAACTAAGAGCCCATGGATAACCATGGATGAAAAGGGTGCTAATACCTTCCCTTTTCATAATCTACCCCCCGAACCCACGAAACATCTCAAAAGGTTTTTCCTGTGCTTTTTAACCTTTCCTTTAGGATAAAATAAAAAGTCGGTGGCGTATCACAGGGTCCATTTTGGAGATCAGCAAAGTGGTATGAGTCAACATATACTGCCTTAGTCGGCGAGTAGCCCATACCAAAGCGCAGCAAGTTTTCTCGAGCAGTGAGTAGCGAGTCTCACAGTCGGTAAACTTTTTGCTAAGGTAATAAATGGCATGCTCTTTTCGACCAGACTCGTCATGTTGGCCCAATACGCACCCCATTGAGTTATCCAAAATAGTCAGATACATGATTAATGGCCTTCCTTCGACGGGTGGCATCAGAATTGGAGGTTCTAGCAAATACTCCTTGATCTTATCAAAAGCAAATTGACAATCATCGTTCCATTCGACTACCTGATCCTTCTTCAATAGTTTGAAAATTGGCTCACAGGTAGACGTCAGGTGAGAGATGAACCTGGCGATATAGTTCAAGCGTCCCAATAATCCTCTAACCTCCTTTTCAGTACGGGGGGCAGGCATTTCTTGTATAGCCTTTACTTTTGCTGGATCGACCTCAATTCCATTGTTGCTGACAATAAATCCCAGAAGTTTACCAGACCTAACTCCAAAAGTGCACTTACTTGGATTCAGCCTGAGTTTGTATTCCTTCAACCTGGCAAACAGCTTTTGCAAATGTTCAAGGTGTTCCTCTTCTGTTTGTGATCGAGCTATCATGTTTTCTACGTAAACCTCAATCTCATGATGTATCATATCATGAAACAAAGCTACCATGGAGCGTTGATAGGTTTCCCCTGCGTTCTTCAGTCTGAACGACATCACCTTGTAGCAGAAGGTACCCTATTGTGTAACAAAGGTTGTCTTCTCCATGTCCTCAGGGGCCATTTTAATCTGGTTATAGCCCGAGAATCCGTCCATGAAAGAAAATACTTTATGATGAGCCGTGTTGTCAATCAAAATGTCGATATGTGGTAGCGGAAAATCATCTTTAGGGCTAGCCCTGTTCAAATCCCGATAGTCCACACACATTCTGACCTTACCGTCTTTTTTGGGAACGGGCACAATGTTAGCAACCCATTATGGATAGGATGTAACAGCCAGAAAGCCAGCGTTGAATTGCTTCATTACTTCAGCTTTAATCTTCTCAGACATGTCGGGCCTCATTCGACGGACTTTTTGCTTGATCGATGGACAGTCCTCTCTTGTAGGGAGACGGTGAACCACGATGTCTGTGTCTAACCCTGGCATGTCTTCATAAGACCAGGCGAAGATTTCAACGTATTCATTTAACAGTTGTATTAAGCGCTCCTTGACACTTGGTTCCAGATTTGCACCCACTTGTACTTCTTTCCTGTCTTCTTCTATTCCTAAGTTGACAGTTTCCAACAACTCTTCATGAGGCAAGATGGCCCTCTCTTCTTGTTGTAGAAGTCTGGCTAACTCTCCCGGTACTTCACAATCTTTGTCATCTTCACACTCAGCCTGATTGACCAAATCTTCAGAGTTTTTGAAGGATAAAACAGAATAGTCACCCATGGAATCCGGAGCGGATGGGTACCTGCATTTGTGAGTGTGGGTGTGTGTAAGGGATAGCCATCCTTAAACAAACAAAAATGCAAAAGGAAATAAAATAAACACAGCAGTTTATAAATGAAAAACGTCCAATGATTCATTAAACATGGCATATGATTATGAAGAGAATCAAGCCCTTACAAATGGACCTACATGCCCCGGGCAAGGCATGAGGTGAAAAGTAGTGTGCAGATTGTTTTAGTAATTATTACAGACCAACAGGAAATGTTCAAAAGATAAATTACTGATTGATGAAAGTAATGGGAACGAAGTCTTTCGCCTCCCAATTGTGCAGTCCCCCTTCAATGGTTGAGAAGATCCAATCTTCAACGTTACCCTCTTCGTCTTAGTCTTCTAAAGCATTGATTCCATGAGGAGAAATCTTGATGGGTGTCCTTTCAATTTTGGAGCGACGCATAGCCTTTTGCCCTATAACCGTAAATCCCAACCCAAACTTGTCTGTCTTGTGGGGAAAGTCAGGAAACTGTCCCCATACTGAGCTCTTTCCCTCCTCCATTGCAGCCTTTGCGTCTTTCAGAGATGCCATCCTGGCCACCTGCTTGGGTACCTCAGCTACTGCCTTTACTACTACAACCTCGGGAGAAACTTCCTCGAAGTGTTGGAACGGTGTTTCGATGAATTCACCATCCACTTCCACATACTGAAAGGAATTCAGATGACTGATCATGTACTCCTCCTCACCGTGTACGGTTATGATTTTTCCCTTAACAGGGTATTTCAGCATCTGATGTAGAGAGGAAGTGACTGCCCCAGCATTATGAATCCACGACCTTCCTAGCAAGCAAGAGTATGATGGACGGATGTCCATCACATAGAATATGGAGTTGAACACCTCAGTGCCTACCTTGATGGGAATGTCGACCTCCCCATGCACCATTCTTTTAGACCCGTCAAAGGCCCTGACAATGATATTACTTGGTTTCAGCTCCAAGCCTTCACAATCCAACCGGTCCAGAACCTTCTTAGGCAGCACATTTAGAGAAGAACCAGTATCGACCAAGACATGGGCGAGAATAGTTCCTCGGCATTCAACTGACACATGCAATGCATCATTGTGCTTTCTTCCCTTCGGAGTCAGGTCAGCATCAGAGAAACCCAGGCCGTTGTCGGCGGTAAGGCTGGCTACACAATCCTGGAATTGATCGGCTGAGGTTTCTTGGGGCACATGGGCTATCTTCAAAAACCTTATCAAGGCTTTGGCATGAGCCTCTGAACAAAGCAGCAGGGCCAACATGGAGATCTTTAAGGGGGTTTGCCCCAGTTGCTCCACCATATCATAATCACTCTTCTTAATTATTTTCAGAATCTCCTCCATTTCTTTTTTAGAGGTTTCGGGGATGACCAATGGCTGAGCCCTCGTCCTAACGAGCTCTTCTTGGACCCCTTTCCCTTTATCATTAGCAGCAGGAGGGACAACCACAGGAGTAACAGCTTCTTCAATCATTGGAGTTCTTGCAGATAGTTTTATCGGTGCAGGGGTAACCTTGGGAACAGTTGAGGGTCCAAAGATTGCCTTTGGAGGGGCAATCTCTGGAGAGAAAATTCTTCCACTTCGGGTAATCTTGCTCGTTCCGGAAATGTTTCCAATGTCAGAAGTCTCTTCATCAGAACTTTCCTCAGTTATTTCAATTTATTTAACACCGTGGTAGTAGATTTCTCCACCATAGTTCCACGGTATTGATTTGTCAGATTTGTAGGGGACGGGCCCGGGCATGGTTATTTTCAGAGGTACAATCTTCGGAGCAGATGTAATCTTAACAGGCCTTTTAGGGACCTTGGAAAGATTGGCGGAAATGGTTATTATTGAAACTTCATTGATAGGAGTTGGAGTAACAGGAGTCTTTTCGAAAAGAATTTCTTGGTTGTCCATTAGGCGCTGGATGCCTAACTTCAACAGTGGACAGTCGGTTGGTAAGGAGGAACAAAGGTAGCAATCTTCTTTACAACCTGGGAAAATCCCAGCTTTCAGCAAATTCAGCTTGATTGTCAGTAGTGGAGTTATCAGATCATCAACAATAGAAACAAACAGATCTTCTTCAACAGCATGGACATTGTGGCCATGTTTTGGCATTGGAGCAGAGATTACATTCGGCTTCTCAGGGGCTTCGAACTCAACCTCTTTAGCATCTATCAAATCTTGAATTTTATTCTTTAACTCCCAACAATTGTTGGTGTCGTGCCCGACGCTGTCAGAATGATAGGCACATTTAGCATTGGCATGATAGTATGGAGATGTGGTGTTAGGGTTTTTCGGCGCCTCCTTTAAACCAGTCAGATTCAAATTCAACATATGGGGAAGAACTTGTGCAGGCGTCATGTTGATGCGGGTGAACTGCCGTTGTGGCCGTTCTACCCGTTGCTGATTAGGTCTAGACTGATTGTTACGAGGTTGATCATTTGACGAATTTTGAATCATCACGGCCCCTACAGTCGGCCGGTGCTCAGTTCTTCCCAATCCTTTCTGAGAGTATATAACGGTTGCTTCCTTCTTGGCCGGGAATGGCTTTTTAACAGTTGTGGAGGCAGAGGCATCCCTTTGAATCTTCCCACTCTTAATACCAGCTTCACCCTTTCGCCAGTCAGAATCAGTTCAATAAACCCTGCAGAAGAGCTCCCGATCAAATGGTTGAAGAAAGGGCCAGATAGGGTCCCCAAGAACATATCAACTAGTTCCCTATCTGAAAGCGTTGGTTGCACCCTTCCAGCCAAGTCGCGCCATTTCTGGGCGTATTCTTTGAATCGCTCATTTGAGGCCATCCCCATACTTTGTAGCTGAGTACGGGTCGGCGCCAAGTCAGCGTTATATTGATACTGGCGATAAAAGGCAGCTGCCAAATCCTCCCAACTATGCACTTCTGACCTCTCAACCTGGTAAAACCAATCTAGTTGTGTACCGGACAGGCTGCCCTGGAAGAAGTGTACCCAAAGATTTCTATCGGATGAATGAGGTTGAATTTTTCTGACATACGACCTTAGGTGCATCTTTGGGAAAGACAGACCGTCATATTTTGCGAAAGTTGGTACTTTGAACTTGGGAGGGATAACAATCCCAGCAATCAATCCCAATTCTTCAAAATCTAGCCCGGGAACCCGTTGCAACTCCATGGCTGCCAGTCTATCCTCCAGGTTTTTATATTTGTCGTCCGCTGGTGGGTATTGCTGCTCTGAATAATCTTCATCTTCCTCAACCTCTTCCTCTTCAGCCTCGGACTCAGAAGGTAATGCAGCCCCTTTTCCTTTGCTGGTCCCCTCGTCAGATGTGGAGGGGAATTCCAGAACTCTCCTAGCTTCATTCTCAAATCTTCTTCCCAGTGTAGCTACCCCAACTCTTTTCTTTTTATTTTTTCCTTTTTATTTCTCTTTATTCCCTAACAGTGCTTTAAGATCCTCCTGACCCTTTGCTAAGGTCATGAGAAGCTGTTGAAACTGCGAGTTTTGTGCCTGCAGATCTTTGACCGTCTGCTCAATATCCATCTTACTGAAATAAACAGCAGAAAGATAAGGAAACCTGGTGTGAAGACCTGTTTATGCATATGATGAATGATATGTTTATTCATGCAATGCATTCAAGGATTTAGAAATTCAAAGTTGTTGCAAACAAAAAGAACACACGTCATATTAATAAGAAGAAATTTTGTCAGTACATAAATGCCCCATGGGCCAAATATTACAAAAACTTCTTAAGGTAAAAAGACGTTGCGCATCCTCTTTGGTGCGATGTAAGTGTTGAGGGTCTCCTCCTCGTGAAGTCGGCGGGTAAGCTCCAAAACCTTCTTCTCACTGGCGTAGAAGCTGGCTTCAAAAGTATCCCTTTCTTCCTTGAGTTGGATCCAACTCTTCTACATTTCCTCCCATGATGTTGGCATGTCAGGATGTAGGATGGTGTATGGAACCTCTCCTTCCTTAACAGGCTCTTTGATCAAAGGGAGAATGTGAGGATAAGGCATCATAAGACTCTGGGCGCGGGTTCATACCCACTTGAGGTAAGGCTCAAGAGGGATGGAGTTCTTGTGTCCCAGTGTCTTGCTATCTACCTTATTAGGCATCTTCCAAGCTCTGATGAATCTTTGTCGAAGTCCTTGCGCATCGTTGTCGAAGTCAAAAACTAGGTCAGGAATCAGCATGTCATGAGGGTCATCCCTCCGTGCATATCCAAATTGTCTCAAAGCTAGACAGGGGTTGTAGGTAATGCCTCCCCTAATGCCAAGTAATGGAACATTAGGGAACTCACCACAACGATCGATGATGATGACATTTTCTCTGGACCGAGAACACCAATGTACATCAGAATGTGTGAGGGTCATCAACCATTGTGACCACCTTGAACCCTGCTCGTTCTTCAAAACTGATTGTGGAAGGTGAGAAATAAACCACCTTGCAAGGAGAGGAGTACAGCACATGAGAACACCTCTCTTCCTCATTGTTCGTGTGTAAAATGAGTGGAGGATGTCCCCAAGCAATGTAGGTATGGGATTCTTGGATAGGAAAATCTTGACAGCATTCACGTCTATAAGTTGGTCAGGATTTGGGAACAAGACCTACCCATAAATAAGGAGTGCCACAATCTCTTCAAAGGCTTGTAGATCCAGGGAATTCCAACACTCTTGTGCCTTCTCAAACAAGAATTTTGCCAAGAAGCCCTTGACACCACTTCTGGTTTCCCAATGCCCCTTGATGTCAGATGGTTGCAAGTGTAGTGCTTGAGAAACATCTTCAGGTTTTGGTTCTTTTTCTGTACCGTTGTAGGGTAGTTGATTAAGAATAGGAATTATCAGGAGTTGAGAAAATTCCTCCAAAGTAGGCACCAATTGGTAGTCGGGGAATGTGAAACAGTGGTGAAGGGGGTCAAAGAATTGGAACAACACTTTCACCATGTCCTCTTCAATGCTGGTGTTGACTAGGTTGAGAAGTCTACCATGTCTTTCACTAAAGAGAGAACTTTCTGGAATTCTGGATGTAAGCTCCTTGAGTTGAGGAGGGATTCTCACAAGGTTGACTTGGATAGTTTTCATGCGAAGAGTTTCCATGACCTACAAAACAAGAACAAAGATGAAGATCCAAACCCTTGAAATGGTTAGTGGATGCATATGATGCTTTATGATGTTCATGATGTATGCACAAACACATGTACAAGCAAGTCACACAAAACCCTAGTTTCAGGCTTGTATGAGGTTTCATAGGTAAGTACCCTCTTGAGTTTAGTTGGCTTAAAAACCTGTCCTATAAATAGTAACCGGGTTCTAAGGAGCTCAATATCATTGGATTGTTTTCCATGTTCATTGTTTTGGTTTAGCCACTTAACTAGCGACCAAAATATTCCAAGAAAACAACCCTCAATGAGTGTAGTATCGAGTATCTACCAACTTCGGACTGCACCAAAGTCGGTCATCTCACTACCCCTAATAAAAGTCCAAGATGGTCAAGTAAGGTTCTAGGTCATTAGTGCTTAGTGACATCACTCAGCGGCCCCGTACTCTCCTTGATTGAACTCAAGGGTTACCGGTACTCACAAATATGTCGCACTAATATAGCTATTGCTTCAACCGTGTCGATATACCCCGCACAGTTTCCACAATGTATTGCTATCTATGAATGTTTCCCAAATCCGGGTGTAGGATTTCAAGCCCAAACAAGAGAACCAAAATGTAAAGCAATCAAAGCAAACAATTAATCATGCAAAACGGTGATCTAGGCCCTAAGGTTACTCCACTTAAAAAGTTGTCCCCGGCAGAGTCGCCAGTTCTGGTGATACGGTGGGAGAACTGAATTGAGGTTTTGCGTTTGTTTTCGCAAATGTTTCGGTTGAGCAAGAGTCGCCACCGACTTTTTATTTATCCTAAGGAAAGGTCAAAAAGCACAGGAAAGACCTTTGATATGTTTTCTTGGGTTCGGGGAGTAGATTATAGAAAGGGAAGGTATTAGCACCCTTTCTATCCATGGTTATCCATGGGCTCTTATTTACTTGCTTAGATCACTTGCTTTGCTTTTCAATTGTTTGAAATGGTGCTTTGTGTGTGGTTTTTGAAAATGTTTTGAAAAAGATGCCTTGTCTAGGCAACCTTTGTAATGCCTCTTGTTTGAGTATATACAAAGGTGTTTGTCTTTTTGAAAAGATGTTTCAATGTTTTTGAAAGTTTGTTTTGAAATTGTTTTTGAAATTGTGTTGTGAGGTGTGTTTTTTTGAAAAGTAGCAAGGATGTTTTCTTTGCAAGTTTGATCAAGTAACTAAGAGTTGTCTACCCTAAATTTCTCAGAGATCTTTCTCATGTTTTAACCCTTTTAACAGTGTTGTTTCACCATTGTATTTGGTGAACAACCTTGTGTTAGGATGTTAACAGGACGGACGCGGGTCGTCGTATAGACCATGAAAGCAATAGTGTCAAGTATTTTGGCAATTTTTCTTGAGGGACTATGATCATTTTGTTTAGGCAACAAGATAGCGTCATCGAGGGACTATGATCATTTTGTTTGTTTTTGTTTTGCCAAAGTACTTGACATGCAAACATGGCCCATTTTTTAAGGCAACAAGCGGAGTAACCCTAGGGGTGTAAGTGTGCATTGTGTTCATTTTTCATGCATGTTTATCTTGAATTAGGTCAAGCTATTTGTTGATTGATTTTTGCATACAAACCCTAAGTCTATCATGGCATAATTTGGAAACTTTTAAATGTGCGAGAATTTAAAGTCTTAAATTATTACAACATGATTATGGGGATGGGGATACAAGTTTGAATTTGGGGGATATTTGACAAGGAAATAAAATCTAAATTATTACAACCATATCGAATATACAAATATTTAACATTTAAATAAATACAATTTAAATAAATATCAAAATGCAATGTATTATGCAAAAAGGGATTTTTTTTATGTATGTAAAAAAGGTTTTCATGTTTGAAGTATAAACAAAATAAAAAAGGTCATATTTTTGATTATTTTTGTTGTTTAGGGCAAAACCCTAATTTTTGAACAAATAGTATTTATTTATTAATTATGTACAAGGTATATTAATTTATACAAAACTAATAAAAAAGAAGTATATTGTAGAAAAAGTATTTTTGGTGTCAAATATTAAATAAAAAAATAAAAGGTATTATTTTTGTATTTTTGCCCTAAATATTTAATAAAATATGTATAAGTATATATTATATATATTTAATATGCTGAATATGTACAAAAAAATAAAATATTAATTATTTACAAAAATGTATATTTTAGAAAATGTTTTCAAAATGTAAATAAAAAATAATAACTAAAAATAAATATTTTTTGTATTATTTTTAGGGTTTTAAAATGAAAAGGAAATATATTTATTTACATACATATATTATAATAAAGCAAATAAATGCCAAATAAATGTAAAAAATATGAAAAAATATTTTTGGAGTTTTTTATGCTTGAAGAAAAAATATAAAATCAGAATCAAAAAGAAAAATGCAAAAATGACAAATATTTCACATAATGGGCCAGAGGGGTGCAAATGGAAAAAAGGGGTTCAAAAAGCAAGCTGACTCAGGCCCAGCCCAAGCCAACTTTGTCTTCAACCTTCAGCTCTGTTAAACGCGCGCCTCTCCTTTCAAAATACAAACTCCTAATTCCTTGATTTTTAGCAAAAACTCATAACACAAACAATGTAGAGCATCAAACCACGATTCCAAACATGTAAAAAACTTGTCCTAACTCTAAGAAACCAGGGAGAATTTCTTCACCCCCAATTTCTGACCTAGCGTTTTTCAAATATTCATGGCTAAAATTCTCACAGCATGCTTAATATAAATGAAAAGTAAACACATGTATGGCTTCAGGGCTATGATTAGAACATGTTTCATTCACAAACCTAAGCCTAATCATGCATGGATAGAGAGATAGAAGTCCATGGATTACCTGTTTCAGCTTGACTTAAACAGAGCAATGTAGCAACCTTCAATGGAGTTTGAGCTTTGGTTGAGCTTGCCTGAAGTCCAAGGATGCTTCCCAAATACCTAGCTTGCTTTGAAGCCACCTGTATCATGCTGTAGAAGTTCACCTGCACAGCTTGAAAGTGAAAATGGAAAACGTGGTTAGGGGTGTTACAGATTGAGTTTAAGGCTTGGGATAGTTTCAGTGGATGGAATGGAATGTGTTTGAACTCCTTTTGGACAAAACGCGCGACAGGAATGGATTATGGAACTCAAGTTGCAGGGTATGCCCTGTTTCTGCAGCAAGAGAGTGTTTTGGTGTTTTTTGAGGTATGAGAGGTGGTTCAGTCGTGTTTTAGGTCAGTTGGGATCTATGGAAGATGTTCACAAAGTTTGTTCTGGCTTATGCTTGCAGGAAGTGAAAGTTGCATATGTTTTGCCAAGTTACTTCTATGTGAAGCAAAAGATGTGTGTAATATGTCAAAGGCCTGTACATGTCATCTTGTATGCTGAAAACAAACCTCTAGGCCCCCCTCTAATCCCTGGATTTGATTTGCAATCTCAGATCTTTGTCCAAGGCTCAATGCATAGTGGTTTGACATAAAGCTATTTTTGCAAAAATGGCAAAATCACTTTTACCAATTAAGGGTTAGTTTGATGTGTAATGTCCAAATGGGTGAAATAATGCCTTAACACAATGGTTAGACATTAAATTATTGAGTGTAAAGAGGTTTAGAGGCCTTCAAGATAGCATAAACCATGCTGATTTGAAAAATGCAATTGTTATGAACATGCTTTGGCCATGAACAAAAGTGAGTTTTGGCCAACTTTGCAAATTCGATTCTCTCTAACCACAAGGGTGTTTGGGAAGTTCTTAGACAATTTGGAAATCTTAGAACATGTACTACAATCCATCTTTGTAATGCATCTTGAAACTCCAAGTGGAACCATGTGAAAAATGGCCAAGAAGTTGGACAAAAATCCTGCCTAGAATAGGGCAAAATTCTTCTAAGTTAAAAGTGTTTTGTACCCTTGTTCCAAAATCATAACTTGAGATACAAGCTTCCTTTGAGAAAACTTTGTGAATCAAAGTTGTAGATTTTGCAATGGACTACAACTTTCATGTTTCAAGTTTTGTCTGAATCCATTTGCATCTTGGTGAAAAAATGGGACAAAGTTAGGAAAAAATAAGGAAATTTCATAACTTAGAAAATTTTCTAAGTTATGAAATTTTTCATTTTAAACCCTAATTTGTAATTTTTTTTTCTTGATGAACAAGTTTCATAATTTGACATGTCTTGATGAAAAATGAACCTTGGCACTTGATTTTGACCAAAAAGTCAAAGTTTGACTTTTCAGTATACAGTCAAATTTTGATCAGTTGACTGAAAAATTCATCTGTCAATCCTATGCATTTGAGATCTTTTGAACTTGTTGAATGTGTCAAGACAATTTAATTGAATCCTTCAGTCCATATGTGAGCTTGATTTGCCATTGGTTAGGTCAAACAGTCAAAAATTGCCTTTATGCAGTCAAAACCCTAAAAATGACCATTTTGCCTTTTGGGTGATCTGATCAAATTTCTTGTGGAATTGTGATCCAAACTTGACCAAATGGTCCATGTGAGTTCATAATGTTGATGTGGGTCAAATTTCATGAATCTTGACTGTCAATTGGCCACAGTTGACTTTTTCCCCAATACAGTTGATTTCTAGGTCAACTGTCCAATTGACTGGGCAAAGATTGGAATCAAGGCTTGAAACTTGGTATGGATAAACTTGTAAGTCCAACATGAAGCATGAAAGTCACTTTGGTAATTTTAGGTCAAAACATCCCTGTGCAAACTCAAACCCTAATTTGGGTCAACAGTGCAAGGAGGGGCCTTGAGCAGAGCAAACCCTAACTTGATCTTGAGATCCAAGAGTCTTGTGATGAGAAAATGTTGATGAAATGAGAGGGAAAATTTTGGGGTACAACACATTCAAAACCCTAATTACTAGAATTTGTATATAAAGCGATAAATTGCGGAATTTAAAATTACTACGGTATTACAACACTTGTGGGAGGGGGTGTACAAATTACAAATGGGGATTGCAAGAATTTAAATCTAAATAATATATTACAACCATATTGAATTTGGATAAATAATGTACAAAAATGAATAAATATACAAGAATATAAAAATGGAAAGAAAAATAGATTTTTGTTTGGATTTTTTTAGGAAAAAGGGTTTTGTTTTAACCTAATTAACTAAAAGAAAAAAAATAGTTAAATTAGTAAAAAGTAAACCTAAATTTACTAGGAAAAGAAAATTAAATAAAACCCTATTCTAAATTTAAAAAAAATTAAGTTTGTAAGAATGATATTTTTTGGTATTTTTGTCTTGAAAATAATCTATTGTATTATAAAATATTTTGGTCTTTTTTATTTTATTTTAAAAGAGTATATTTTAATTGTGTAAAAGAAAATAACTAAAAAATCTAGTTTCTAATTAAATTTGTAAATTAGTTAGTAAAATAAATAAAGTATGATTAAATAAAAATAACTTTTTATTGTAAAAAATAAATAAACTATGTCAAAATATAAATCTAATGTTTTTTATATTTTTTTTTCTGATTTTTGAATATTAAATAAAATATTTCAAACACAAACGCAAAACCTCAAAGTCAGTTCTCCCACCGTATAACAGCTGCAAATAGGTGTCAAAAATGAGAAAATGTGAGAAAATAAGCAAAAGCGTATCACTGGGGCTCGAATCCAGGTCCCAAAGGTTAACAGGCGCGCGTTTTACTACTGAGGTGGCTATACATCCGTTCATATAAACAAAACATTAAATATATATTAGAAATCAAGTTCATGGCCTGAACTTCATCTTCAACCTCACGCCCAACCAGAGTACCTGCATCTTGTTCATCTCTCATCCTTTTGCAAAAATGTAAACATGAATCTTGTGGAAAATTTCCTCACGATTTCAGAAATGTAAAGCAATAAAATTATAGATCAAAGACAAGCATGAATTTTAATGATCCTAATCTGAAACCTAAAAAAATTCAGAAACTTCAATCTTAAAATTCTCTAAGCTCAAGCAACATAAATGAAAACTATGGACATGGTTAGCTTTAGGGCAGTGATATCTACATTTTTCATTCACAAATAAACCACTAATAATGCTTGTATGAAGAGTTCAAAGTTAAGGGAACTTACCTCAAAACTGGAAATCGTATTCTGATTTTGAGCACTCCTCAAGGTGTTGTGATGATCAGAATAGCTCCACCGAGGTCCCAGGAAGCTAATGCAATGATTAGTTTGGTTAAAGAATGGATGAAATGGTCTGGAGAAGTCCGCTTGCAGTACTCTGTTTTTGAACTTGGAAATGAAGGAAGATGGTGTTACAGAACTGTAACAGGGTAAGAGATGACTTCTAAATGATGTTTAGAAGCTTTAGGAACAAAGAGACTTGAAAACGCACGAGGGAGTTATGAGTTTCAAACTTTTGGTCAGGTTATGTGAAAATGGAGGTATGAGATGCAAATCTGAGTTGTTGGTGTTTTCAGGGCTCAAGCATGCATGTCTTTTGTGAAAAAATACTCATGTATGTATAAGAAAAAGACTTGAGTACTTGAGAGAGTCAGAAGTACAAGTTCTAGACTGATTGCTATGTTACTTGATTTTGAAGAAAAGTGGGAAATATGGTTTCAAGAGGAAGTACAAGCATGGGCTGAGTGATTGTAAGTGTTTAGACAAGATTCTCTTGAGTTATGGGAAATGTATGATCAGAAGAAGGCAATTGCAAGGCTCAAGAACAAGTTTTGTGTAAAAAGCTACTTTATCAAAATGGCATTGTGCACTTTCTTCCCAAATTGGATATAAATTATGCCCTTGCATTGAATGCTTGAATTGAGACCTCTAACAACTGTGCAAGCAATTAATTATGGAGTTTCTAACAAGTTTGAGGCCTGTAAAGTAGAGATTATGCAGCATAGGTTTGAAATTTGAACCTTGTTCATCACAAAATGACTTGTATTTCAAGTGTGAAAACCCTAACTTTATCTCTTCTATTTTCCATACTCAAGAATGATCTCAAGGAGTTATTAGACATTTTGTAAAGCTTGTAATGTTCTCTATAACCCCTCTTTGAATCACTTTTGAAAATTCCCCTTGAAACTATATGAAAAAGTGCCATGAAGTTAGGTCAAAATCCTGACCAAAACTAGGGCAAAATTTCACTAAGTGTCCAATTTCAAGACCATGACTTTAGGAATTATTAACTTGAGATCCAAGCATTTTTAGGAGAAGTTATGTAAAGAAATGTTGTAGATATTATGGAGTTCTACAACTTTCATGTTGAAAGTTTCTTCTGAATCCTCTGGCATCATGGTGAAAATTTGGCTTAAAGTTATGAAAAAAACATGAAGTTTAAACACTTAGAAAAATTTCTAAGTTAGAAAAATTTGACTTTTCAAAATGAAATCTTGAATTTTGATTTCTTGATGATAAGTTTCATATTTTGACAAGTTTTGATGAATTGTAATCGTTGATATTGAATTTTGACCAAAAAGTCAAGGTTTGACTTTTTAGTGTACGGTTGACTTTTTGATCAGTTGACTAAAAATTCACTATCAATCCAATTGATCTTGAGCAATATTTTAGGTCATGCCATTAGTTAAAAATGATGCAATTGAACTCTTGAAATCATGATTCAAACCAATTGCCCATTTGCTAGGTCAAAAATCAGAAATTGCCCTTTCTCAATCAAAATCCTAATTTTAACCATTTTGCCCTTTTGATGATTTGATCAAATTTATTAAGGAATTGTGGTCCAAAATTGATAAAATGATAAATATGAGTTTATAATGTTGGTGTGGATCAAAAATCATGAGGTTTGACTGTAAATTGGCCATAGTTGACTTTTTCCTCAATACAACTGATTTTAGGTCAACTGCTCAATTGACTGAGCAAAAGTGTGATCCAAAGTTTGAAACTTGACATGAGTAATCTTGGGGGTCCATAATGATCCATGAAAGTCATATGAAGCATTTAAAGTTCAAATATCCTTGTGAAATCTTAAACCCTAATTTTGGTCATCAGTGCTTAAGGAGGTGTCTTGAGCTGATCAACCCCAATGTAGTCTTGAACCAAGAGAGGTCTTTGTGAAGAAATATTTGATAAATGAGAGAGAAAATATTAGGGTACAACATTGTATATGTATTTACTTTGATCTTATGTATATTTGTCGCCCATGGCGTTATATTTAATTTTCTTTACAAATCTTTGTGGATTGTTATCCTTGATTTTTTCTCTGTGCAACGGATTTGGGTTGTTATAGACATATACTGCTTGAATTCTTATCTAGGATGACAGTTTTTTAGTTTCTGTATTCTAAGATAGATTTAGAGCTGATATTTATTTGGGTGTCTGTGATAAATGCCTCTGTTTTGATTGTGTTTACTGAAAGATTGTTAACACGAGTAGCACAATTGACTTCTGTGTTGTTGAGGTTGGTTGAGAGATTGCCACCGAGGTGATACAGTGGGTGTTGTGTTTGACACGTGATAACATTCATGAGTATCATAGGTTGAGTATAACTGGTTGATAGACTTAAGTTTGTAAGGAGTGAATTATATGCATGTTTGATAAGTTTCCCACATGAAGAATGAATTTATTTTTTGTTAATAGTTTTACTTTCCTTACTCCAGCCCATTTTACCCCAAACTCATTAATGAATGATTTGTCGAACGGTGACTCGATAACCAATCTTTGTAGACAAGATATGATATAACCTAAATATTACCCAGTAAAATAATACTTTACTTTTCTCTTTCCATTATGCCGCTGCAACAAAATAGCATCGTTGCTAGGAATTGGTTTATTGTTCCGCGTCGCGATAATTCCTTTGTTTTTGAGTTTTGTAATTAATGTATATGTTGTATATAAATTTTGCATGAATTTATTTATGTTTACTTTTGGATTTATTTTTTTATGTTTACCACAATTGTACAATATTTTCTATACTTGTGAATTTGTTATATCATTGTTTGTTTACTTTCACGTTTGCTTGTGTGTTGATTAGGAATAACCGGGTGGAAGCAACTTGGAGAAACGTTCTTAAATAACAGGGATCAAGCTTATGACATAAAATAAGCATGTTTTTTTTTGTTTTTCATTTTGTTAGTTTAGGTAGTTGAATGTAATTGTCTAAACAAATTTAACTCTGACTAGTTCTTAAATTTCATATCTTCACTTTTAAATTTATTTAGACAATTTCATTCGGTCTTTTAGTACGTGTATACTATTTATGTTCATTTTTGTGTTTGTCTTTGATCTTGTTGTGAATAGCTTGAGGATATCGAGGTGATTTGTCAAATTTGAGTGTTTCAACTTGCAGATGTATGGTAATGATAATATTTTGAAGTTGGTACACTCCAGGTACTCATTTATCGCTTTCTATAGAATAACATGTTTAGGAAACTGTTCATTTGTATAATTACCATACCATTCATTCTTTTTTCGTTACTTGCTTTTGACTTGAATCACTGTAGTTCCCTTTTTATCCCAAATGTGAGGAAGCTTTCCATTGTTCATATATGCTGGAGGCCACAATTCTTGTTTTAACTGGATTTTATTATGTTTAATCTTTTGTTTATATTGATTGTATGAAAGCATGAACATGATCAAGGCATTTTTTTTCATTTTGAGCATAACTACCTAGCCAAATAGTCAATTCACCTTGTGAGTGTGTGAACTTTTGTTACCTTTTTTACCCTTTTTGTCAATGTCCATGTTGTTTTTTCTAAATGCTTGTCTATGAGTAGTTGGTTTTCCTTTTTATATGGATATTGATTCTTTGTTTTCTTGAATCCTCAACCATTGTTTTTGGTTTGAATTTTTACCTTACCTTAGAAAGTAGGGAGTATTCACTCGTTGATGTTGGTTGAATTTAAGTTGGGGAGAGCAATGTTTGCTTATCTATATGTTGGTTGTTATTGAAGGAAAATTGCGATCAGAAAAGCGCAGCGGAATTTAAAATTTTCCTTTAGCGATCCTTACGAATGAGCATGGTCAGTGATAGAAATATTTACCTCTTGTGGCGATTCAGACATTTGATGTTGTGATCACGAGCGTTGATGAAGAACAACGCCTCTACTCAGTCCACACGAACAGATCGCTTCCGGTCACAGTGCTAGCTGATCACGAACGGAAACTTTGAGTGAGAGAGAGAATCAAAAACGAAATTGCATCAAGTGAAATTGCTTCATCACAAGGGATCTATTTATAGAATCACTCGTGTGGGCTACAAGCTAAAAGCCCAATTAAGGCTATAAGCTAAAAGCCCAATTAAGCTTATGGACATCATACCTTATGACGTACCATATATCACTTATCCACGTGGTACCTTACCACTTTCTGTATTACACTTAAGTGCACTGTACCTTACGGTGTTCCTTATTTATTCTATCTCTCATCAACCTGTCCTTATGTGTGTGACCCTGTAGGTTTTCGCGATGTTGGCAATTATATTAAATCACACATTTAATATAATAAACAGTGAGCGGTATCTAGCAACACATCACTTTACCCAAGTCACGAAAATGTCATGTGATCTGACCAAACCTTTTCCGTGATAATATTTATGTTGTACAATTACCCTTTTGCCCTCATGTCTATATTGAACACAAGGCATACACTGTGTCACCCTTGTCCAATTCAATATTGGGCCCTTAGACATTTATCCTGTTATGCAGGATGAGCAAATTCCATCTAGGTCACTCATGTCCCTTAGCATGCTTTGTGAAGTACCCATCAACCGTCTTTGTAGTCATCCAGTTACGGATGACGTTTGATCAGCAATAAAGTACTTGACTCTACATCTAGGGTCCATAGTGGTTTCAGGTCGAAGGGTGGTATACACCATTATCATCATGAGAATAACTTATGACACTTTGCATAACATTCTATGTAGTATTCTCATAGCGGGTCAATCCAATATAAATATTACTCCTAATATTCATACCTATGTCAAGACTTGATAACTCCTTATCTATGATCCATGAGATGTGATCATCAATCTATCTTCATAATAATCTTAATGCTTTAATGTTATCCCACTTCACATTAAAGCTTGACTACGGATACTTTAAGAATAGTGTCTTATGTTTAATGGGATCTCATGATTAAGTCACACTTAACATTTCATTAAACAAATAAACCATTCTAGGGACTTTATTATTTTGGAAAGCAAACATAATAAAGAAATGCCTTTTATTATTAATAAATAATTCAATACAAGTACCAAAAGTATTGGCCTCTGGGGCTTACACCAACAGTTATGAGGTTGAGAAATAGAAAAAGAAAAAAAACTGAAAAAGAAAGATTAGAAAAAAAAGAAAAAATTGAAAAAGCTTTGAAAAAGATAAACAAAAAGAGTATGGAATAATATTGTGATAATAAGTGATGTGTGTTGGTTTGAAATTTGGAATGAATAAGAAGTTTGATTGAAATTCTGTATTTGAGCTTTTGTGAGTTGATCACTCCCTTAGGCTTAGGCAAGTTTTTGTTTCGATTAGCTTTAGGATTTATCCCTTGTTTATTAATCAAGTCACATTACAACCTTCAAAAGCCCTTATGATACATGCCTTTGTATTTTAAATATGAGTTTTTGGATGAACGCATAATTTAGTCTATTGTTTGCAAGATTATGGATGAGTGTTTTTATTCCTCATCTTTGTGTGTTCTTCATCTACCGATGAATTTTTATCATGTGTGATTCATGATTGAGCTTGTTTTATTTTAGAATGTTTAGCATGATTTTTGTACTTAGGATTCATTTAGTTTATATGTTATTGTTGTAGGATTGTGGTAAGTATTTACCTTTCTTGTGCGTTTTTGTTTGAACCATACATTTGTTTTTCGTTTTTAAAACTTGTTGATTCATGATTCTTTGGTTGATCATTTTTGCTTCTTTGAGTTGTTTGGCCTTGTTTGAGGACAAACAAGTTCAAGTTGGGGAGAGTTTGATAAGTGCAAATTGTAGTTATTTTTGTACATACTTTTTGTTGCACTTATCGACTCTTTGTTGTTATATAAGTTGAATGACCCAAATTTGTGTATAAATACGTTTAGTTTGTGTTTATTTGCTTTTTCGTGTACAAAGTGTATCGTTTGATAGTTTTGTATCTATTTTGAAGGTATTTGAGCATTGTTGGAGCAAGAGGAATAAAAGCTCCAATATGCATTATTGGATCAATAAAGGAATAAGGCCAGGATGAGAGAGTCATTTGAGTTATGCAGAAGATGCAACAAAAGTTATTATTCTTGTGTGCCTCGTCGGGCGAAGCCTGGGCGAGGAGCCTTAGTGTCAGGCGACGTAGGGGCAAGAGGACTGGATCATTTTTCCAAGAGCTACAGACTTAGGCTCAGCAGCAGCTCGTTGGGCGAGAAATAAGGATGTTGTTGGGCGAAGCCTCCCTTCGTCGAGCGAGGGTGGATATTTTTGGCCAGTTGCGTACGGGGCGCAATCTGGGCCTTGTATTTAATGGTCATCACCGAGGAAAGCTTTTATATCATCGGGCGACGCGTGCAAAACATATTATATATATATATATATTTATATTTCATTTAATTTTGTTTGGTCATGGTTTTGGGGGATAGTCTTTGCTCCAAAATCCATCAACCCTCATTTTTCTCTAGGTTTAGCTTAGAAAACAACATTGAATCTTGCATACGGATGTTCCGGGGTGGATTTCTCTTCGATCGACGCTGAACAATCGGGAGATTTGTGGTTCATTTCTCTTCTTCTTTGTGTATTCTTTTTATGTGAAGTTTGTATATGTATTTACTTTGATCTTATATATATTTGTTGCCCATGGCATTATATTTAATTTTCTTTGCAAATCTTTGTGGATTATTATCCTTGATTTTTGGTATGTGCTAGGGATTTAGGTTGTTATAGACATATACTACTTAAATTCTTATCTAGGATGATAATCTGTTAGTTTCTGGTTTCTAGAGATAGATTTAGAGATGACATTCACTTGGATGTCTATGATTAATTCCTTTGTGTTTGTTGTGTTGACTAAGAGATTATTAAGGCGAGTAGCACGGTTGACTTCTGTGTTGTTGAGGTTGGTTGAGAGATCGCCACTGAGGTGATACAGTGAGTATTGTGTTTGACATGTGATGACATTGATGAGTATCATAGGTTGAGTATAACTGTCTGATAGGTTTAAGTTTGTGAGGAGTGAATTATATGCATGCTTGATAAGTTTCCTCTATGAAGAATCAATTTATTTTCTGTCAATAGTTTTACCTTTTCATACTCCAACCCATTTTACCCCAAACTCATTAACGAATGATTTTTCGAACGCCGACTCGATAACCAATCTTTGCGGACACGATACGATATAACCTAAATATCACCTTGTAAAATAATATTTTACTTTTTGCTTGCCTCTATACCACTGCAACACCTTCTTATATCAATCAATAACATCAACATTATAAACCATACCAAACAGCTTCTTCAACATCATTTTCACATCAAAGACCTTGGGACTTTGAAATATTTCTTAGGCCTTGAGGTAGCCAGATGAAAATATGGAATTAACATCAATCAACATAAATACACTCTCGATCTTCTTTCCAACACATGTATGCTTGGTTGCAAACTTGCTTCCACTCCTATGACTCGTGACACATGTCTCAAGACCACTGATGGCACGCCTCTGTCTGATCCTTCCAAATTTCGAAGACTTCTTGGGAAACTCATTTATTTACTCAACACGCAACCTGACATCTCTTACTCTGTCCAACAACTCAGTCAACATATGAGTAAGCCCACTGATGTGAATTACAACGATGCCATTCGTGTTCTCTGTTATCTGAAATCATCTCCTGCTCAAGGTCTCTTCTTCCCTAGCAATTCCAGTCTACAACTGAAAGCCTTTTCTGATTCTGACTAGGCAACTTGTCCTGAAACTCGCAAGTTTGTTACAGGTTTCTTCATTTACATGGGAGATTCTTTGATTTCATGGAAGTCCAAGAAATAAGCAACTATTTATCGAAGTTCCACTAAAGTTGAGGGTCGCTAAGTGGCTGCTACCATCTGTGAGCTACAATGGTTGACCAACATCTTGCACGAACTCCTCATTCCCTACAAACAACCATTTTTATTATATTGTGATAATGCTTCAGCTATTCACATTGCCAACAACTCGTCCTTCCAAGAATGCACCAAACACATAGAACTCGACTGCCATATTATTCGCGAAAAACTTCAACAACGCCTCTTTCAACTCTTACCTGTAACTTCATCTCAACAACTCGCCGATTTGTTCACCAAACCTTTAGACATTTCTTTGTTTAATTCGAACATCCGTAAGCTTGGGCTAATTTCCATATACCTTAAATTTTATGGGGGGGTATTAGATCAATGGGCTTATTGGGCTTCTAGTTATATCTTTGGGCCTTAGGTTAATGTTAGTTCAGACCCATTATGATATCTTTATATTGTAACCTTTGCTTCCCTTTTGAATAACAAGAACACGAGAATATTTCTTTTACTTTTCATTTTCTCCAAGATGGTTCTTCCACTTGTAATAGCTCCACGGGTGTGGTGGTAGTCACACATGGTATATATGTGCTCAACATGCTTGTATGGATCTCCAATATCATTATAGCTATCCAACTTCGGAGGTTTCTCGAGGGACTTCGATGTCACTCTTATCCCTTCATTGGGAATAATGTGATGAGGATCAGTGAGTATAAAGAACCTCTGATGGAGTATGATTACTTCCTCTCCCTCCGAAATAATTTGGAGGAGTCTGGTGTGCTCGATGTTGGGTAAGATATAATGATCTAGGAGCCGCTCGATATGGAGGGACAATGTCGATGTTGATCAGTTGCAATGTGATTCCTTGGTTGGTGTGCGAAGCTGCTTCGTGTACATAGTGGTCTATAAAAGGAGTGTATTGTAAAATTTCTTCAATTCAGAGTAGTCTTTCAGCCAAGAAGTGCAAGTTCTCTTGCTACACCAGGTTGCAAATATTGTTGAACAATTTGTTTTCCCATTGCATGCCTAAGATTGCTTAAAGTTGTTAGAGGCTTTGGTGCATCTCTTGTTTGGGGATTTATGATTGTGTCAGAGGTTGTGTTGATATTTGACCTTGAAGTAGTTGTTGAGATGGTTGAAAGGACGAGATAACACAAAACGTGTTCTGGTTGATCGTCGAAGGAACTTGATTTTGAGGAGTAGGACTGGATGGAGAAGTTACTAAGACTGAATCATCTTCGACCATTGGAAAAGTGGAACATCTATCACGAGATTGTAATCATTGACTATTGCGACAACGATGTTGCATTGAGTGGCTAATCGAGTAAATATCGGTGCTGCCATGGCTTTCATGAGATCGATCAAATGTTTGAGCAAGAAGACAATCAATTATAGTGGTATCTCGAGGAGATTCGAGAGATTTATATGTCGGTTCCCACATACGGCGTCATTGTGTTATAGTGGAACTAGGAATAGGTAACATGGTAGGAAAGAGATCTTCTATTGTGGTGATGAGTTCTTCTTGTGCGGTATAGTGAAATGAACCTGCAAAGTTAATACTCCAACACCCAAATCAGTGAAATATTCGAAAACTGTTTTGAGTGAGTGAAAGAAATACCTAAAACAGACTCACGTGGAACTTATATAGGGTGATCGGTTAAAACTACTTCCGATCAACCCGACAAATTGTACGGATCGTTGTTTAATTAGACCAGACAATAGAAGAAAAGTTGGAGGGTGGATCGTTTACTTCGTGTTTGACTTATGTCTCACTTATTCCTCTCTTCTTGTCTGGATCTTTTGGGTTAAGCCTCTAGATTGAGCATTTCTCTATGAGCATTTCTCTACGAGCTTGCAAATGACCTCGAACAATACCATATATTTTCGACCCTACAATTTTTTTCATAACTAATTCTTTAAAAAGCTAGCATTGTAAATTATATATATTGTCAAAAATTTAAAGTATATTGGAGAAACTATTTGGCTGAATATTATTAGCATATGAGAAAATATAACTAGACAAAAATGTATTTAATAGCATCTAGCAAAGGAAACAAAATGGTTAAAAACTATGGTTTCTAATTTTGAAGTCTCTAGAAATGTACCACAACTATATCCTAATAATAAACTTTCTAAGATCAAAAGTCTGACACATCCACATGCTTATGGCCCAAATTCTTCCCATATATTTATGAATTGATGGACCACGTGCCTTATTTAATCAAACATAATTATTATATCATCCATAAATGGCACCCCGCCATGTTAGGTTCTGGCTTGAAAAAGGAATTTGGATTAGTGGTATTACAGTAGTATAGTCTCCAACAAAACCTAACCACCGTATCGAACTATTAACAAATTAACTAATTCTTAACATTAGTAACTTGTAACTTGTGTAATAAGTTAGTTAAGCATTCTTCTAATTAAATTCTTACTTGTGTGATAAATTTTCTATATAGTGTGATGTTTTCTTACGAGAGAAAGAATAGTGATGAAAAATTAACACATAATAATAAATTAATATGTAGTGAATATAAAATTTTCAAATTTTTAAGAATTTATATAAGGATCAATAACAAATATATGAAAATAAATAGAACAAATAAAGACACTAGATAACACCATTATTATAACGTGGAAATCTCTCAATTCGAGAGTAAAAAACCACATAAGAACGGATCTCAAATCCAACAAATCTCCTCCACACAACTATGTGGAGGAAATTACCAAACTAACGATATCACCACAAGCTTCAAACTTCTTTCTTGTTAACGCTTTAGTCAACTTATTAGAACTATTATAATATGTATGAACTTTAGCTAACTCCAACAACTTAGCATCCAAAACATCACGTATCTAATGATATCTCACATCAATGTGTTTGGACATATTATAAAAAGTTATACTCTTACCAAGACGAATAGCTCTTTGAATATCAATAAATAACACATATTTGTCTTGAACAAACTCAAACTCCTGCAAAAATATCTCCAGCATAGAAGTTCCTTGCATGCTTTAATAATGACAATAAACTATTCCTCTATAGTAGACAATACTACTCATTTTGCAATCTAGACCACCAACCCACAACTCTCCCTACAAATTTAATCATGTAGCTTAAAGTAGACTTTCTAGAATCAATGTCTCCATCGATATTAGAGTCAGAGTACCCCTCTGGAGTAGGCTTATCACCTCCAAAGAAAAGCCTCACATAAGTAATACCGCGAATATACTTAAAATCCATTTTACAATATTTCAATACTCTTTATCTGGATTTGACAAAAATCTACTGATTGTACCAACAACATGTGTTATATCTAATATGTACACACCATTGCATATATCAAAATACCCACAACAGACACATAAGAAACTTATTTCATATCAAACGTTTCATCTTCACTTGGAGAACTTTGATCAGAACTCAACTTGAAATTAATAGCAAGAGGAGTGCTTACCGCCTTAGAAATTTCCATTTGAAATCTTTACGGCAATCTTACCATATGTTGTTCTTGTGACATCCAAAATATCTTATCCTTCATACATGATGATCTATTTCCCAGGATATTTTTAGCAACTCCCATATATTTCATGGAAAATAACTCTCCCAACCGCTTCTTTAACCTTTCAATGTTAGAAATATTTTTCCCTACAATGAGCATATCATCAACATATAACAACAGGATAATGAAGTCATCATTAGAAAATTTTCTAACAAAGATGCAATGATCTGAAGTAGTCTTTTGGTATTCATGATCACACATAACATACTCAAACTTCTAGTACCATTAACTTGGAGCTTGCTTCAACCAATATAGACTCTTTCTCAATCTACACACATGATCTTATTTGCCTTTAACTTGAAAACTAACGGGATGTTTCATGTAGATCTCTTCCTCCAAATCACCATGAAGAAAAGTCATTTTCTCATATATTTTCCTAATCCTTAAATCAAAAGTAGTGACTAAACTCAACCCGATTCTGATTAATGACATCTTTACAACAGGTGAGACAATCTCATTAAAATTAACACCATTTCTTTTACGAAAACCTTTCACCACTGATTTGGCTTTATACATTGGAGACTTAGAGTTGCTCTAATGTTTAACTCTATAAATCCACATGTTTTCCAAAGCCCTTTTTCCTTCAGGAAAATTCACTAAATCATAAGTGTGATTATCATACAATGATTTCGTATCATCATGCATTACATCCAACCACTTTTGATTTTCATCACTTTCCATGGCCTCTTGAAAACACCCAGGTTCATCCTCATCAGTCAAGATCACATATTCATCATAATTATACCCTGTAGAAGGTTGTCTCTGTCTGTTAGACCTCCTAAGTTAAACTTGAGATGATTTTGGATCTTTACCAAGATTCTCATTGTGACATATCATTCTCCTCTAGTTGGAATATTTGCATTATCTCCAAGTTGTTGATCTTCAACATAATTATGTAGCTCTCCATTCTGATCATCACCGCCTATAGTGTCCAGATTATAAGCAGGTAAATGAAGTGGATCAATATTAGAAAAATTGATATCTTTCTTGGATGTAGTCTTCTCTACCTTATCAATGTCTTCAATAGTTTGGTCTTTCATGAACACCACATCGCAAATTCTGATAAGCTTCTTCCCTTAAGGATCATACAACATGTAACCAAATTCTTCTTGCCAATAGCTGATGAAGATAAGTTGTTTTAACTTTACATCCAACTTGGATCTTTCATCCTTTGGAATATGCACAAAAATTTTACAACCAAAGTCTCTTAAAATATCATACTTTACATTCTTTCCAAACCAAATATTGTCTAGAACTTCATTGTTCAAAGCAACAGTAGGAGTGAGATTAAGAACATGCACTACCGTGTAAAGTTCTTCACCCTAATAATGATTGGGCAATTTAGCTTCAGAGAGCATACACCTAACTCTCCCAATTAGTGTTTGGTTCATCCACTCTTCTAAACCATTCAATTAAGAAGTTTTAGGAGGAGTATTTTCATGTGAAATACCATTCTACCTGCAATAGGAATAAAATGGTCCACAATAATCATCGCCACTGTTAGAACAACCACATTTTAGCTTCTCACATGCCTTCCTCGCAACCAAAGAATGAAATTATTTTAACTTTTCCAACACTTGGTCTTTTCTCTTCAAAGCATAAACCCATATTTTCTTGGAACAATCATCAATAAAGATAAAAAAACAAAGTGCACCATTAAAAGATTTTACATTTAATGTACCACAAACATCATAATGTACCAATTGAAACAACTTTGACTTCCTTGAGGAAGAATATCTCTTGAAGGATACTTGAGTCTGTTTACTAGCCTTGCAATGAAAACACTTCTCAAAATCTGTATTCTTTAATCCCGAAAGAACATCCTTTTTGACCAAAACATTCAACCCTTTTTTACTAATATGACTAAGTCTTATGTGTCACACAGATGCTCCCATATCGGTAGCATTCACACTGTCCCTAGAAACCAAAGCTTTTTTTCAATATAGTTTAGAAAAATTCTCCCCTATAGCAACAACCAAGATACCTTTGTTGACTTTCTCTTTTCTAGAACCAAATTGACTGTCTTAACTACAACCGTCAAGCATATGCACATAGATAAAATTAAAGAAGACATATAGACCATGTTTGACACCTCCAAGAAATAATTGTATTCAGATGTTAGTTTTTAAGAAAAAATCACCAACACCAATTACCTTATTTATACCATCATTACTCATCTTCAACACTCCAAAGTCACCATAAGTATAACATGTGAAGAATTTTTTCTTTGGTGTAACATGAAATGTAGCACCACTGTCAACTATCCACATGCTCTCGTATGATTCAAGATTAATAGACTCACAATCACGGAGAATAATAAGATCATCACTAGTAGCACGATCATCGTCGTGATCTTCATGATCTTTTTGTTTAGACACATCTTTCTTGTCTTTGTTAGCCCTTTTCCAATGATAACAATACTTCTATACATGTTATATTTTGTGATAATAATGGCACTCCATATTCTTGTATCGCGGCTTGGACTTACTTCTAGTATTCTTTATACTTCAATTCGATTCCTTTTTCTAACTTCTCCTCCTATTTTCAATGACAAGTACCTCTGATTAAGATGAATTACCACGCATCTTCCTTCTCATATAAGAATATCACCCTTAGACATTTCCAAAGAAACAACACCTCTAGTAGCATAACTTGTGAAAGAAAACCAAAAATTCTCCCAAGACTCTGGTAAATATAGCAATAGAAATAGTCTTAAAAGTTGATCATCAAATTTTATACCCATTCCTAATATCTGATCAATGAGCCTTTAAAATTCACTCAAGTGATATGAAATTCCTAATACTTCAAACTTACAAAGTTATTCAACATGAACAATTTATTATTCTTGGTCTAGAGGCATACAAGGATCTCTAACAAATTTTTTACATGTGTCTCATTAGCAATATTATTATAAACATTGCCTTCTACATATTGTTGAATAAAGTCATATACATGTAGATGTTCAAACTCTAATTCTATAATTTTGTGGAACTAAACACGTGTAAATGAAATTTCTTCACAAATAGTAATTATTTCATTTTGCCCTTCCACAAATGATAATTAGAATCATTCAACAATACCATCTTCATAATTATATTCAACTCAATTACTCAAATAAGTAAAATAGCCCATAACCAAGTGCTATAATGCCACTCTGCTTGAAAATTAACACACAATAAAAAATAAATATGCAGCGGATATAAGATTCCTCAAACTTATAAGAACCTGTGAGGATGAACAATAAATATATGACAACAAATAAAACAAATAAAGGCACTAAAGAACACCGATATTTTAATGAGGAAAACCATCAATGTGAGAGAAAAATCCCAGGTCATCTAAATCAAAGAAATAACTCCACTATAATCAAATAAAGGTACAATATATATTCTCAAAGTGATACACAAACTAATGCTAACAACAACAAAATCACAAAAGAAACTAGCTTACAAATAAGAAAGAAGAAGATAAAATACCTCAATCTGCTGTTTCAATGCGAAGCAGATATCTCTCAGCTTAGATTTTTTTTGAAGATAAGAATAGTCAAAAGATAAAAACATGTGTTTAGAATATTCCCTTAAAAAATGAGCTCGATCCAACGGTTAACGAATCTAGAATCGTCAACTTAATGAGCCTAAATGCAAAAAACGAGAATATGTTTCTCTCCTTTTTTTCTCTTTTGAATTGGTTGAATTGGAGAATTTCCTGGCCCCATGAATGAAGGAAATCACGAAGACTATTCTAACTGATAGAAGAATAAACTATAACTAACTAAAATAGAACAAAGATTTGTGGTGAATGTTAGTGAAATAGATTGATAGAACGAAGAAAGATGAAGAACAATTAAGAACAATCAAGAAGAATCAATCTTCAAGTTGAAAACTTACAAAAGAATGAAGAAGACGATCAAGCTTTCCAAGAGATCGCTCTTGATATCATGTTATGAAAAAAATATTATTTTTCATTGAGACTGAAATGATGATACAAGGAAGTTTAATTAACAAGATACATGGACTAAGTTATTTATGGTGAGACAATTTTACAATATCATAGTTTCTAATAAACTCTAACCACCACAACAAACTATTAACAACCAAATTAACTCTTAACAACCTTAGTAACTTGTGTAACAAATTAATTAATCATACTTCTACTTAACTTGTTACTTACATGATAAAAAGTTATGTACGGCGTGATAGTGAAAGTTATTGTAAGAATGCAAATTTTAGGAGAGTTCAATTTTTATAGATAGAGAATAGTGAAGATTATTTACTAACAATTTATTAAAGTTGCAATTCGAATCTACATATTTTAATAACTTCATCTCTTATTATTTACTACATATCACAAAAGCGAGAAATCATTTTAAGATTCTTAAATTAGGTAAATTAGTTATTCAATAAATCTATATATAACTTACTTAGAGTTACTAAATGTCACCCCTCATCCCTAATACACAATTTTCCTAACCTTTTACCCTTGTTTATTAACAACATTTCTAACTACATCAATAGAAGAAAGGGTATGGCCTATTTCAAAACTGATTTACCCCAAAAATCAAGTCCATGTGATGTTTAATTCTTAGTTTCATGTTTTGTCTTATTCAAGTTTGGTCAATATTTATTTCTTGTTGTTTTTGTCTTAAAGTACTGTCTGCTTTGATATTCACTATTCAGCATGGACATGCGATTTTGTTTTTTATTCTAAACATTTTGTAAAAATAAAAGTCATTCTATTAGCTGTTATATCTTTACAATGTTCACATTCATTTCAATCCCACCTTGCTCTCTATTTGATGAAAACACTCTAAATCAAAAAAATCTTATTATTTTGAAGCAAATTGGGTGCATTGTTGCTTAGCTGTAATATACAGATCATGTTAACCAATCATATGTACATTTCATTATTACAAGTTATTATTATCATTTTGAATAAGCCAACTGCCAACCTTCAAACAAACTCATCTACAAATTAATATCCAAAAAAAATAGCATTGTCCAATTAATTACTACTTGTGTTTAACTAACAGTCCCATATGCCACATTGTTACATCTGCATCAGTACTATATTTGTCATCATAACTGTTAATGTTTACACAGTACTGAGAAATCAAATCATATATATATATATATATATATATATATATATATATATATATATATATATATATATATATATATATATATATATATATATATATATATATATATATATATATATACTACAAATTTTGCAATTGACATAAATAAACCATTTGTATTCATCAGATAATAATAATGTACATATTAATGTTATTTTTAGGAGCATAAACACAATATTTTTTTAATTGTTCTGAGAATTCTAAGAACTTTAAAATTAAACATCATGAAAAATGACAATTAATCACTGTTAGAAAAATTTCAAAAAAAAAAAATTGAAGGGAAAAAATAAAATAAATCTTTGATTATGTCATTTTAACTTTTAGTGACAAAATTAAAGACACATTTTATTTTTTCATCAATAATTTTTTATTTAAAATTCAACTATTTTTAATAGTGGATAGAAAATTGAAATCAATTCATTTAGTTTTTCTCGATTTTAATCTTTCTTCTTTGATCCAACGATTCCGTCTGTTCCTGCGAGCATAGCATACTTATCCTTCCTTGTTAAACTTGTACATTCAAAGCCAAGAGTCCCTCCAAGAACCCTTTGAATATAATTTGCAACTTCAATTGATGATTTCCCTCCATTGCAAGTCAACTCCAAGGGCAATTGATTCAAGAAAGTGATCTCATAAGTTGGCATAGGGTTCATGAACACAAAATAAGGATCCAGCAATTTATGTCCCCGAACCGAAGTCCCATAAAACATGGTTTGTTTCGTATTGATCGCGACAGGAACAATCCTATCCGTTAACTCGGCGAAAAGAGCACTAAACCTCAATAGAAACGGCTCCCTACAAGTCGTTCCTTCAGGATAAATCACTAAATCTCCTTCTTCAAGAAGTTTCTTTATATTCGCAGCGTCTCTGTCTCTTTCCCTTGTAAGTGCGACCGCTTTTATAGGCGAAATAATTTCGGTAAACTTACTTATACTATAAGTCACACAACTTATTTTTCTTCCTAATGCAACTGCTGTAACGACTGGATCTAAAACTGTTCTATGGTTGCAAATAAAGAGTACACCACTTTGTCCATTTTTTGGTGGTGGTGGAGGTGTACCTTTTCTAATTACTCTTATTCCAAGTAACTTATAATTGTACCAAGCAATTTTTTCTGGTAAGGGTATGTTGAGATATACCCTTAAGATTGAAAGTATGATCCCAATTGGCATCCATAGGAAGGTTAAGAGTGCAACTAGAGGGGTTGGTTTTTGGACTAATCTTCCCTCATGAAAAATTATAGGGCTTAGAAGCTTGTTTCTTGGTAATGGCTCACATTTAGTCCTTGGCACCATGTATCCTTCCTGTAAGATCAAAAATAAATAAACTCAGCATCTTTATGATAATATACATTTTTTAGATTTAGATATATAGGAGATGATTGAATATACATTTTCAAAACCCTAGTCGATATTTATCGGTCCGAAATGGCCCATTGGACTTTAGGCCGGTCCCGATGCAACATAACAAATCACAAACACATTAGAGTTGACCAACTTTTGAATGAATATAAAAATTATTTTACGATAGTAATATCAATCAAACTCAGTTTCATGAGGACAACTCAGCTGAAAGTTACGCATAGACATTTGATATTTGATTGTAAGAGTGTGAAATTTCAATCATTAGATTGTTAAATAAAGAAAATCATGTAAAATCATCTAATTTATACTTAAAAAAACATATCTAAGAATTTTTTAACTTATTAGAGGTTGGATGCGAGTTCGAACCCAAGACATTCTACTTATTTACATTTAAGAAAATAAGTTATGATTATTAAACTACTAAATAAAAAATCAATTAAACTCATCTAATTTAACTTAGAAATATATTTAATTAGGGATCTCTTAATTTATTAATGGTTTGTAAAACATCAATAATGTTGGATCATAAGCGTAGAGAACAAAAAATGGACAATAATTTAAAGAGGGACCAGTACAAAGGTTGAGGCTATTAAATGCCTGTTCCTAAATATAAATTTCTATTGCAAATTTCTCTATTTATTTAATGGAGAAAATAAATAAAATAGTGGTTAATATAAATATGTTTTGTTCATTAATATTCTCAACCAACATTGAAAAATTAGGGGCCAATCTTATTTATTAATCACCATGTTAGAGTACGTGCTAGTTTTGTAGGGTATTGAAACAGCTCACAAAAGTTATCCTCTTATCTGAAAAAGAAATATGAAAAAGACATCCATGTATGCGACTAGAAGGAATACACACATTGAGTTGATTTAAATAATTGAAATATTACAGATTTAAATTTGTATTTTTAAAATCGAAAGTCATTGTATAATTATTATGTAAGCAGAATTATAAGTGATTTACTTGATTTAAATTATATGTGATTTAAATCTTTAAATAGTTTTTTTAATAAAACAAGTCTTATTTTAAATTAAATTTTATTTTTAGAGTAACTTACAATTTTTTTCTCGTTCATGAAATTAGTCTCTCATTTATATTTTAACTACAAACATTTTTATATAATATGTTTTTTATAACACGATATAATGATAAAACTATTTAGATGAATTGATTAATTAAATATCTTTAATTAAATTAATAATTTTTAAAATTGAAACTGAAAGTTTCTAAGAGATTTTCTTGCAATTTCTTTGATATTGATTATTTTCCATAATTAAATCACATGTCATATTATTTAAAACATGTGATATCTTTGTCTTATTAGTCTAAAAAAAATTAGAGATAAAGTAAAATCGAGTGACTTTAAAATAGAGGGCGTGATATCTTTGTTATAATTGAATTTTATTTGTATCATTAGTTTTTCTCTATATATTTAATAATTTTTTTAATTTGTCTTTTATAAGAAGAAGAAAAATCCGAGTTAGACAAATCCATCCACAAAAGAATATTAACATATAAAAAAGAGAAACATTAAATATACTAGTCAATTTTTCTAATTTTCATAAAAATAATTAAAAAGAATACACGTAATATATTGACCATATAAAATAATTTTATACTATTATTTAATAGGAATTCACCATTCAATCATGTCACATAATTAACTTAAAATTATTAAAATGATTTAAAAGAATACATAATAATGATTGAATGACAGGGTAAAAATAGTTTATATTGTTTGTATATTTTTTTCTCATAATTAAATACACATAAATAACCAAACATACAGATGGATATTTATATATTTGGTGAGGGAATTAAATTTCCTACACAAAAATATACACCAATGGCCCATATAACTATAACCTAACTTTTTCAACCATCCATTCTCAACTATACCATCTTATATTAATTAATTAACAAACTTAGTAATTTCTTTATATATATAAGATTAAAATAATTAAGTCAAATTAAGGTCAACTAAACATGATTAATTAATTTTGAATATTAATTAATATCCATCTAACATTAAACTATCATTTTCCATCTCAAGCAACATGATATACTCTTCTATTAATATGAAATTAGGGTTAAATAAATTGAGTATCTATGCATACAACATATATATTGTTTGCAATACGATAAAAGTTTAACATATAGTATATATATAGACACACCAACCTTGCAAATTGACATGAAGTGAGAGTCAGTTACACTGTCTCCAAGTCCCAAATCAGGCAAGTTGTTAATTCCAAATTCCTTAATAACTGCCTCTTTCTTGTGTGCACCAACAAGAACTCCAGGTTCCTTAACAAACCCTGTTGCTCTGCCTCTTTTTGTAACCACCAATTCAGTTCCAAGCACCTTATCAACTCCCAAAAACGTCTTAACAAAAGGCTCAACCATAATCCTGGGACTCGCGGTCACAACGTAGCGTTTCCCGAACGAATTGAACACGTTCCATGTCACCGGATGCACGTCCTCGGCGTAACACCGAGGTAAAACCGACCGGGAAACTATCTCAACATCTCTTATCCTTAGTCCCGCGAATGTGACAAAAATCAATGTTTTGATCGCGAGCGTCTCGGAGACGAATAGGTACGCGAAATATACGAACGGGACTAAGGATAAGAGAAATAATGCCCTTAGAATGTTTCCGGCCTCGAGTGCGATGAGCATGTAGTAGGGAAATGCGCTTCGCGACACGAGTAGCGTGCCGTCTAAGTCGGATGCAACGGTTTGGTTTGATCTATCTTTTGTGCTACATTTGGAAATTGGTTGGAAAAGAGGAAAGCTCCCCATGACAATCTTTACAAGAAAATATTTAGAGTTTGTTGCTAAGATGTTTTGTGAAGAAGATGGGATAGTTATATTTTTATGAGAGAGAGGGTGAAGGGGTTTTTAAAGGACTAAAGAAGTGTGTGGTGGTGTTGGTGAGCAATTTTGAGAAAGTAAATTTATAATTCAATGTAATATAATAATATGTGGTGCCAACTTTGAGAAATAAATGTCAAGTTTAATTATTATTATTATACTTATATGAAGTTCCAATAAATATTGATAAAGTAAGAATGCAACTAGGAAAGGAAGGTCTCATCATACATGAATAATATGAACAAGCTTTTCTATAATTATGTTAAAGAACTTGAGATTTATCATAATGTTAGTGTGAATCACGGTTCTTTTTAATGAATAATATATGAACTTAAGAATTTAATTCTCATCAATTATTTTGTTTTGACTTAAATGTACTCCTAATTTTTCCATTTAAATACTAATTTTCCCTCTTAAAATTAAAAGTTTATTCGACTTTTTTTAAGAATAGGTTTTTATCTTCAAATTTCTTTTTTTTTTCCCTTCCTTTTTAAAAAAAAAAAATCCATATCATTCTCTCTTTGATTGGTTTATGTTGATATGACCTAGTAGTTCATTAATGACAGAAATACAAATAATAAATATTTCAAAAAAAACAAAGAGCTCGGAACAGTTATTATCTTAAACGTCAATAGAAAATAACTTCAATATGGAATGAGACTCATTACTAATTAATTTCATATTTTTCTCTTTAATTTTTTATTTTATGTTAATATTTTGGTTAAATTATAGTTTGATCCCTTTATTCTATCTAATTTATAAAACTAATTTTTCTATTCCAAATAATTTGAGTTCTTTTCTGACAATTACAAAATGAAAATTTCTATTTCAACTTAAAATAAATTGAATTTTTTTCTTAAAATTTTGCACTAAAAATTAATTATATGTCTATTTTTCACATGTAATATATTTTTTTTATCTTTTAATGTTTCACGAAGATTTTTATATAATAGTTTGACCGTCGTTTAAAAAGAAATATATCAATAAATTTTGAAAGCAAAAATATGGGAATGGAACTAACATTGATTGAATTTAAAATTGGAAAAATTGAAAGATTAATTTCGTAAATAAGTAAAATAGAAAACTAAAACCGTTAATTAATCATAAAAATCTTAACATTAAGTTTTGCATTAATTATTACTATAATAATATGTGGTAGATAAACATTTGAAGTTTCCTATAAACAAAGATATAAAAACAGAGAAGACTTTAGTAGAATGAACAAGGAAAAGGTGTAAAAGTAGTGAGTGTTATTTTTGGCGTGTGAGATAGGGAATTAGTTGTTGAAAAGAAAATGTGATTGAAGTAGTTGAGAATGTATACCATACGGTTGTGTTACATTCAATTTGAGCCTACTTTTTAGTTTATTGACGCTGTCCTTTGCTGCCTAATAAAATCAAAGTTGAAGGGTTTGCTTTTAAAGTTTGTGTTTTTTTCATTACTTTGGCTATCTACCTTTATTAGCCTATTTAGGCAATACTAAATGCATAGATAGATTGCTTTGTTAGTGTATAATATGTCTTTAGACAATGTTGTTGTTGTACGTACCTTGACAATTCCATACTTCTTTATTATGGTGAAATTACTCTGGTCATTTCAAATACATATTGTCTTTATATATAGAGAGAGAGTAAAGTTTAGTTTAGTTTAGGTTATTTAAAATAAAGAATTGCATTAATTTGAATTAGTTCTTTCGATTGACGGATTGTTTATGCTTAGTTTTTCTAGTCACGTATTCTTTAGTATTTTTGTTGTTAAGTTACTAGCTTGACCGATTGGTTGAGCATGACAAATAATATTATGGAAATTTTGGAGAAGAAAAAGTTATGAATAATAGAGAATCGAGTAACAAGTATGGTGAGGGATCAAGTCACCTGCAAGGCGGTTGAGAAATTTTCAAATGCGATTTTCTCTTTGCGTGATCTTGGAATCGCCAAGATTGAGGTGTGAGGTCTAAGTCTGAAGAATAACACACGTCTTTATAAAAAAAAAAATTTTAATAGTTCACTCTCATTTACTAGCAATTTCTATTTCTAAGAAATCCTAAATTCAAGTCCACAAGCCTATATAAATAATTTGATCAGAAGAGGGTGGAGAGAACAATCTTATATACTCAAAGAAAAAACCTCTAAAACAGAGTTTCTCACCCTTATGTGCTTGCTCTAACCTCACGTAAACACTAAAGCCTCTAAAACCCCCTACTAACCTAAGATTTCTATGCATTTGTAATTTTTTAGCAAGTATATATAGCATTCAATCAAAAAATAAATATCTCAAGCCTCATTAGTAAAAGAGCAAATTAAAAGTACGTTGAATCAAGAAAATAATCTTGAAGGTGTGAACATGTGATCCTATAGATGTTAAAGCTTGAAGATTTGAAGTTATGATTTTGAAGCTTTAAGGTTTAAAGGTGGGAAAGTGTGAAAGCTTGCTTGGTCTTGTGTTTAGGGTTTTTCCTGTTCTTGATCAATTTATTGTAAAAGGAACAAGAGTATGTTTTGAGATACTAAGACATTCACACACACACACAAAATATTTTCGAACTTCTTCTCTTTTGATAAATATTTTGAAAACCTATACGGGAAAAACACTTAATTAATATCAAGCTTGTTTAATCAATAGGAGGTAAACACACACTACCTAATCGATTAAAATGTATTTTTAATCGATTAAATCAAAATATAATGCCTCATATATGATTAAGGGGCGATTAATCGATAAAATGGCATAGAATTTTAAAGTTTTCTAATTTAAATTGGTTAATTTATTAATACATTGATTTAATTGATTAAATCATTAACATGATCCATGGATTGTTTCTCTTTTGAGCTAATGTTTCCCTATATTAAGGATGTTTAGATCATTTTAAAAAATACCAATAATTCTCCTATTATTATGTCACTCTTTCACATATAACTAATTAAAATGACTCATGGATTATTTCCTTAGTGTCTAGAGATGCAAAAGTTCCTTCTAAGAGTTGTTATATAGGTGCTATGTTGAAAATTTTATTCAAGATCATAGTCTCTTATTTTGTAATAATGTTTGAAGATTGCAAGTTTAACCTGTTAAAAGCATGTACACTATGCCAGAAATAACCTACGAAAGCGCTTTTTTTGGGCTTTAAAAGCGCTTAAAAGCGCTCTCGTAGGTGGCGCTGCTAAAGGTTTTAGCAGCGCTTTTTGTTCAGAAAAAAGCGCTCTCGTATGCCTACCTATGAAAGCGCTTTTTGGTAAAAAGCGCTTTCATAGGTAGGCCTACGAGAGCACTTTTTTCTGAAAAAGCGCTTTTATAGGTGTATTCAGAATGCGTATAAAGTAGGCCTATAAGAGCGCTTTTTGTTCAGAAAAAGCGCTCTCGTAGGCCTACCTATGAAAGCGCTTTTAATCAAAAAGCGCTTTCATAGGTAGGCCTACGAGAGCGTTTTTTTCTTAAAAGCGCTTTCATAGGTTTTCTACTGAAAAATCTAAAATTTAAAAAATTTCTAAACCTCCATTTTTTTGCAGCAAACCTGTAATTCTTAAACCGGTATTTTACAATCTAATCTAGAAATACCAATATATATTAGTTTTATCATAGCTCATAGCTCATTTAACGATGCATACTCGTTTCGAAACAAAACGCAATCTTTTGGACACGCATGTATCTTATCATAGTTCATGCCAATGGAGTACAACATCTTTTTGGCCTCATACGTTCGATTGGGAAGAACATTATCCTCTGGTAGCATATCTTTCATAAGGGCTAATAACTCTGTGAAACTTTTATCCGACCATCCATTGCCGTCTTTTAAGTTGTACAACTTTAACACCGCAGACAATCTTGTGAATTTTGTACAACCATTATACAACGGTTTCTCTGCATCGCTTACCAACCTCTCGAACATTTTGGGACAATCGTTAAGATCTTCTTCAAGCGCTTCTGCAATTTCTTCGACTCGATCATAATCGTATGTATCTGTGCAATCATCATTTGAAACATAGTTCCTTGCATACCCCGATCCAACATTCCCGTTACTTTTCTCACCATGCATATTCCAACATGTATAACTCCTATCAATTCCATACCGAATTAAATGCGATACCAACTGAACTGCGTCAACCCAGTTCCCATAACAGCAATACTAACAGGGACATGTCATACGACTGGGGTCTTTGGCGTGCGCAACAGCAAACTTAACAAACTCGGAAACACCATTCTCGTAGTCTTTCGACAATCGATTGGAATACATCCATGTCTTATCCATATCAACTAATTAGTGCACAAAACAGTAGTATACTGCGTTTCTGTCAAAACGCAAAGTATACACGGAATGAATCCGTATCAAGAAAATGCAACATACGAAAGACAATTTAAGACAAATTCATCACAATATATACCAGTAATTTGAGGAAGAAAGTCACCTCTCAGATATTTCGAACTCTAAGAAACGCGGAGAATGAGCATCGTACGTCGAACTAGGCCGGGAAACGCTGCAAATTCATAGAATGTTATTCAATATTTCGGATCGATTGTCGAAAGATATATACTATTTTAACATAAAGGTTCACAATAAATGTCACATATATATTTTCAATGTTTGGGAAAGCTATGACAATAATACAAATTAGCCAAATTGGGTAAACATGCAAGAATATATAATGAATGACACGGGTGCGTTTAAAAATCGGTATATGGAATCAAGACAGGCCACATAACATCTTTGGAGTGTCATCAACTACAAACAATCCAGAGTAACCAATATTTAACATACTGTAGCACAACAAGTAAAATATAATTAAATTAGCAAAATATGATATTTTAAAATATATTATTATACGGAAATGTGACTTTGTCACCATAGTTTTTTTTTACGATATCTTGTAATTAAAAAGAGACACAAGATGTGCTCACTCTTTTACAACCAAGAGAACTAAAAGATAAGGAAAACAAAAACAAAAACATTTACCAACAAAGCTAAAACCACCCAAATCAACAAAGGCAACCCACTACTCCCAACAATTTCTAAGATTGTTGCACCAATCCAACCAAGAAATGATTCTTCCATTTCTATAAAAAAACATTAAACCAATTCTAAGAGATAAACTTAAAGAAACTCATAACATACATGTTGATAATGATACTCCTTTTAAAAAGGATGGCATTCCTACAACACCAAATGAATCAACAAAAAATAAGACCAAAGAATTAAAAAGAAATATACGAGTTAAGATCTTGAAGTTTTTTCAACAAGGTTCTCAAAAGGGATGAATCGCCCAGACCAATCCAAGAACAAAACTTGGATAAAAAAATGAGGAAAAAGAGAAAGAACCAAACATAAGCCACCATCCTCTTCTACCATAAAAAAAAACGGCAAACCGCTTCCAAATGACCCTCAATAATATCGCGCCCAGCCAACTCAACCTTCGTGAAAAATTTGTTAAGAATTAGCCGCCAACCAAAAATAAGAAATTTATTAAGAACTTTAGATTTCCAAAGATTATCTAAAGCTTTTGACCTTAAAGTTCCAAGGTTGACACATCAACACAAGCATAAAACATCCTCTTATAAATAAGAAATAAATTAATGTATAAATTAAAGTATTGTCATATCTAAATTATAGATTTCTTATAATCATAACAAATTACTTTTATATATAAAGTTGATATGAGAGGTATGTCAGGGTCTATCAAAGGCAGAAAATAGTACTTTAGTAGATATGCTCAAAATATCATATTTTACATTTTAATATGTTTTTCTTTCAGGTACCAAACATTTCAAATACTAGATTAGATTGTATTCTCTCATAGGTAGTTGTTTAATACTATTAATAAAAGAAAATCAAAACCCAAAATTATTAGATACTAGACTAGCTGGAAAAACCAATATTTTACTATTATCAACATTGCATTGTCAACATAAGCTGCTATTAGTAAGGCTGGAGAAGGACCTGCGACCCAATCCAAACTGTAAATAATTGAGAAAAATAGAGTTGGGTGGATTCAAAGGGGTCATTAGGTTGAACGGGTGTAATAATCATGCTGAACTGGTTTTAGATGGACAGGCCCAGATAGCAAAGAGTGGACTGCGGGTATCCTAATCCGCCCGAGTAACAGTCCTAGACAAATTACGTTTTGTTCTACTTTCTCACTCTATCACTATCACAAACCATATTGCATGAGAAAACCATAGCAGAGCTTTCTAAGTGTTCTGATATAGCAGAGCTTTCTAATTAATATGAGTAAAGAAGAATCACTTTATTACCTTGTTAAAATTCCATACATCCTTACCATCAACATTTGAAAATGAATCAATTGCACAGTAAAGTTTCTAGGGAAGAACAAACCTCGAGTAAGACACAGTTTAAAGTATATGAGCATTCTTATAGCTATATTATAGCGTGTGCTTGTTGGAATGGTGAGGAATTAGCCCAGTTGTTGTGTAATAAAGGTGACATATGGGGTTTGTGGTTGTGAGATATAGCAATATGTCAATCAAGTGCCTATGAGAAGTTATATCTAAGAAAATTCTAAGGTTGGATATGAGTTTCAACAACTTTTCAGGAAAAATTCCTGTTGAGATAGGTGAATGTTCTTCACTTACCTATTTAGATTTGAGTCAGAATCAATTATCAGGTCCTATTCCAATTCAGGTTTCACAAATTCACATACTTAACTATCTTAATGTGTCATGGAACAATCTAAACCAAACACTTCCTAAGGAACTTGGTTCTATTAAGGGCTTAACTTCTGAAAGGGCTTAACTTGGTTCTAAATAAAAAAAACAACTTATAATTAAAATAGAGAATAAAATACCAGGACTACTTTCTTCTTTTTCTCTATACTGCTTCTTCTTCAAGCAGTTATTCATAATTTTATTCACTCTTTTTCAAGCTTCTCACAACATACATATGCTACATAAGAAACATGAAATTAAGATAAATAAAAACAACAACTAACATAGTGACGATGGTGAAAGATGCGGGGGACGACTGGATTCGGTTTCCGATGAGGTTGTCGGTGAGGGCTGAAGGTGGAGCTTGGGCGTAGATCAGATCTGGACGGAGGTGCGGTGGTGGTTCATGAAAGCAGTTGGAAACGCAACAATGGGACGAACACGAACAGGAACAGGAACGGCGGTAGGAATCAGAGAAACGAACGGTAACGACGGCGGCAAGGAAGAAGAAATGAAGAAGAAGAAGAAATGAACAAGTGAGGGAAAATTTCGTATTTAGGGATATAGGCTACGAAAGCGCTTTTAAAAGCGCTTTCTAAGACCCATATATGAGAGCGTTTCTGAGGTAAAAAGCGCTTTCGTATGTCCCCCATATAAGAGCGCTTTAGGAAGCGCTTTCGTAGGTCCCCCTTTCAGAGCGCTTTTCAAAAGCGCTTTTATAGGGCCACCTATAAGAGCGCTTTTCAAAAGCGCTTTCGTAGGTTAGATATTTCAAATACCTATGAAAGCGCTTTCTGAAAAGCGCTTTCGTAGGAAACCCTATAAAAGCGCTTTTTTTAAGCGAATTTTTTTTAAGGCTACGAAAGCGCTTTCTCTTAAAAGCGCTTTCGTAGATGCGCTGCCAAAAATTGTTTTTTTCGTAGTGGTAGTTTGGTTTCGAGGTTAACATGTATAAAAGATCCAGTGAAGGTTATTAAGCTAGACATGTGAAAAGCTCTGGTTTAGGTTTTAAGTTGAGCCTATAAAAAATCTATGTTTGTTTATGGAAGATTATTGAGTTGATCCTATACAAAATCTCAAGTTGTTGTGCAAGGTTTTTGGGCTGATCTTCTAAGAAACTCAAGGTAATTTTTAATGGATATCTCAATAGAAAACTCTTGAAGACTGAAGTATGTCAAGTAGTTTGTCCAAATTGATATAATTCTATAGTATGATCTCTCTATCCATTCTCTCTTTATTTTTTATCATTTATATTATTTAGCTATTTATCTCTTCGTCTTTTATCTCTCTATTTCTCTACATGTGTTATCTTATTTCTTCTAAAAATAAATATTTTAATATCAAAAGTTTTTATATACCAAGTGTTGTACCTAAAAATTTATCCTCTCATTTTATCAAGATTCTCCTCACAAGACTCTTTGGACTCAAGACCAGATTAGAGTTTGCTCAGCTCAAGACACCTCCTTGCACTGTTGACTTGAAATTAGGGTTTGAGTTTGCACAAGGATTTTTAGACTTCCAATGCTCAATGTGACTTTCATATTTCATGTTGGACTTATAAGATTGCCCATACCAAGTTTCAAGCCTTGAATCAAATTTTTGCCCAGTCAATTGGACAATTGACCTAAAAATCAGCTGTATTGGGAAAAAAGTCAACTGTGGCCAATTTACAGTCAAACCTCATAATTGTTTATCCACATCAACATTATAGACTCATATGAACCATTTGATCAAGTTTGGACCACAACTCTTCAAGAAATTTGATCAGATCATCAAAAGGGCAAAATGGTCATTTTTAGGGTTTTGACTATAGAAGGGCAATTTCTGATTTTTCACCTAGCCAATGGCAAATTGGGTTCAAGCATGGTTTCAAGGACTCAATGGCATCATCTTGACCTAATCACAAGGTTCAAAAGATCTCAATTGCATTGGATTGACATATGAACTTTTCAGTCAACTAATCAAAAATCAACTGTACACTGAAAAGTCAAACTTTGACTTTTTGGTCAAAATCAAGTGCCAAGGGTCATTTTTCATCAAGATGTGTCAAAACATGAAACTTGTCCACCAAGAAACCTAATTTTGAAAATTAGGGTTTAAAATGGAAAATTTTCATAACTTAGAAATTTTCTAAGTTATGAAAATTTCTTATTTTTTCCCAACTTTTTCACCATGCACTACAAGAAAAATGATAGATTGGGACGGTTATTTTGGCTGATTACGACGGTTAAAACCGTCGCAATTTACAATCTACGACGGTAGAAGTACCGTCGCAGAATCGTGCGTCCCCAGCCTATTTCGCGACGGTTGCAAAAACTGTCACGCACAACAGATAGCGACGGTTATATACCGTCGTGAATTTGACTTTATTTTTTGTTTTTGTTGTTGTTTGCGACGGTTATTCTACCGCCGTAGGTTAGAAATTGCGGCGGTTTTAACCGTCGTAATCTGATTTATAAATTTCAAATAATATTTTTATTTAAATTATTATTTAGTAAAATAATTTTAAATATAATATTATTTTACTATAATATTTTACTATTATATTTAAATTATTATTTACTTTAATATTTTTTTATTTATAGTATTTTTATTTTATTTTCTATCACTTTTCAACATAATAAAGTTAATTACAATAAAAACATTTAATATCAAATAATCATCAATAATATCAAAAAAATGTGATCAAAGGTAAAAAGAAGTGCAAATTTTACCAATAAACAAGAAAAATTCAAATATCATCAAACTCCAATTGTATGAAAAGTTATAAGGTACAGAAAAATCAACTACAACAAAATCTCCAATAAAATAAAATTCACTTTCCGCTAAGGAGAAACCTAATCAAATTTGGATATGTATCAAGGCGTCTCAAGTTCTTTAGATATGTATGATACATAAATTGAGGACATTCTTCATATAGAAGCACGTCGACACACTTTTTCAATTCCTGATAAATATAGACGATAGAAATGTCTTCATTAGTGCTTGTAAATCCCTGGATTTTAGGAATCAGATTTAAACCTAGACCTTTCTCGACTAAGCTCATTGTGAGAGCTTCAAAAACTTGGTTGATGTCTACTTGCACCATCAGTCTTCTCTATGCCCTTGTGCGAGCTAAATCAATGCCTTCCATTACTCATCAAAGCTCAGCTACAACACTACTACATTTTCCATCACAGTAATCACACAAATTATCTGGAAGATTCAAGTGGTTTAGATATTGGTTGGTTTTGATTCCATTATGATATATCATCCACACAAAAACCCTTATTCTTTTAGTAACACTCAGATTCCAAATGCCTTTCCAATGATCCTCTATATCCTTGTTCTTGGTGGAGGTATTACAAGCATTATATCCAAAAACTTCCGACTGAACATGTTCCTTAAATGGCTTCAATTCCAATTTCCATCATCATTAATTAAGTCTGCAATTGTTGTATTCACATTATCTCCAATAGGCTAATTGATGAGATCTTGGAGTCTGGGGGTGCTACAGTAATCGGACCCTCCTCAATAATCTGTTCCAGATGATTGATTATGTCATTACCGAGATTCATTCCATCGTGACAATTTGGTGTAGTAACTAGTAACAGAAAATTTTCATACCTTTTGATGCCTTCGTTGAACACTGCAATCACGGCTGTGTAAAGCTGCAACATTTCCGTACTGATCACAAATCAGTTGGACTTCAAGATGCCGGCTCTATTTAGAAGCAAGAGAGATCGTCAGCGTATGATCAAAACTCCAAAAATCAAGCTCACTCAGATCAAAGTTCAGTGGTTTATCTAACCTGGGAAGCAACTTTCATTATAAATATAGGTGATCCCGGAACTTCACCTTGAACTTGCTTGAACAATGCCCTTACCTCATCATCATTATGAACCTAAAATATCCACATGCATGTTAGTTTCTTAACTTTTACCAAACAAAACACAAAAATATGATTGGCACAAGATTATCAGCATTGATCTATGTAAGCACCGATGCTTCAGATTTAACGTGTGCCCGATTTCCGATCACTTTCATGTTCTCAAATTATTACCGGTGTGAACATGTCAGTGTCAATGTCGTATGTTTGTGTCAGTGCTTCATAGGTAGATACTATACAATTTTCTACATGTTACAGAGTTGACCATAAGGAAGCAAACCTTTCTTATGCCTTTACCACCACCACCCCAAGACGCCTTGATCATTGCAGGGTATCCAACAACTTGACAATTTACTTCACAATGACACGAGATAATTTACTACACAATGATCTCAGGTCAACTAAAACACAAGCAGTAATAGACTCTCAAGGTTAGCACACATGTTAATGCATTGTAGCTAGCAATAAACATTAAACATTCAACCAAATTAATTAACTGCATTGGATTTGAACTAGAAAAGTAAAACTAAAAATTCAACAAAAATAATAAACTAATTGATGATATACATGTTGAGTTTGATTTGCAAGTAGGACAGCTAACTCTTCAGGGAGTATGAACCGGATCACTAGATAAATATGCAATATTTGTGGAGCTCATATTAGCTTCTTTAAATAAAATTGTAATCCTCCTTGGTTGTCATTGCTGCATATAAAAATAAAACACTCGATTAAAAAGAATATGAATAAGCATAATACAAAAATATAACATGAACAAAATTATAGAAACATCAAAATCATAACATGTAGTCAAACTAAGACTATTTTGTCTACTTTTTGTAAGGTCTTTTTGTATGTAATATATACTTATAGAAATTAAGTCTGAACCATTGTGAAAATTTTAGACGTTAGGAAATGAAGTAAGATGTCTCATCAAAGTAAAGCTTGTTTATTCAACTAAGACCCCCAAAGAAGACTCAATTACGAGAAAGACATATAGTTCTAATTCAAGCCATCACAACCAAGAAAACAAACTAAAAATAACAATAATTCTAATTAAACCACATATATCACAATTTTTATAAGAATCTCACAATTTCTGTAAGAATCACTATTTCTGTAAAGAAAGACATACCTATATTCTTAACACAAACTCAACCAACAAGAACATTAAAGTCATTTATTACATGAACATATGAACAATTTGCAACTAGCTTTTCACCGAATTTTGAAATGTTTACGCCGAATTTTGACCTACCGTGACCAGATCTAACGGTCATCATGATTTTGTGTGATTTTGTTATAAGCATAACGCCTTTGTGTCGCGGTCGAGCCGGTTAGCGAGATGAAGAGATGAAGATTTGACGGTGCAATTTTTTATGATTGAATGGAAGAGAGAAATGAAGTACACTACAATGGGAGAAAAACTTTACATGTGAACCACTCCATGGAAGGGTTGGCACATTGGCTGCTTGAGCGATCAACGATGAACCAATTTTATCTCCCAATGCCCCCATAGATACTGCAGGAGGCCCAAGAAATACAATTCCTTTTGCTTTTAATGCATCTGGTAGCTCAGGATTCTCTGATGCATGACCCCAACCAGGCCATACCGCATCAACATGAGTTATCTCGGCAATCTGGAAAACACATTGCATTGCCGTCAGCAAAATTAACAAGTTATGCAGATCAAAATAATCACAATTACATAAGCACTGAAATCATTTAAATGACAAGAATAAATAAGCTGCAGTAATCTCATGAAGTCGACATCACATACCTCTAGAATAAGCTGCACATTGGCGTAGTTATTATTATAAGAAATTGCATCTGGAGGACAGCCCACTTCACCAATATTTAAACCCCCTCTTAACAAACCAGAAACTTTTAAGATCAAAGTTCTATCGGAAATTTCATCAAACACCTTAGATGCATCATACAAAATTGTAACATTGTTTCCAATCACAATCACAGTTGCTTCACCAATAACAACATCAGTAGCAGTTACTAAAGAGATTATAATAGATTTAGAAACAACAACACCAGTAAATATAATGTTCTAAAGAAACTTAAATATTATCAATGCACCAACCCCTATCCAATGTCGATAAGAATCTGTGAAGAGTCCAAGAGATTCCAAAACTTGAGAGTAATTAGGCCTTCAATATTACTAAAAGTAAAACACTTCTAAAGTTGCAAGTATAAAAGATTACATGGTGCCAAATATCTCTAAGGAATTCATTCACCACTGTATCATTTTGTCATGGTTTTTGATGTCTTTAAGACTTCAACACAGTACTGACGCACTTCAAAAGGACCATGGCTCGATTGTATTTTAAAATTTAGAACTAGTATATTGACATGTTGCACATAAGGTTTTTTACCTCCCAACTTTGGATTGAATCCTATTATGTAATAGATGATAAAAACCCAAACACCAACTTCAAAAAATGTAACATATGAATGCTTTAGTTGTCATCATCTTCTTGAAAAAAGTCACAGTAATAATGAATGTGCTATTCAGTCTAAGTAAGGTGTGCATAAAAAACCTTGAACGAAATTGGGATGATTCACAAATCTTATAAAATGGAAGTTACAAAGTAAAGTGCAGTAGTAGTTAAATAGAACTCCCATAGTGCAGAGGCATTCCTAAATCACATGACAATACAAACTCAATATAATCTTTAACCTTGAGATATCAGAACCTCCATGTAAACAAGTAATATATAATCAACAACATAAACATAGATACACATAAACTGATGTTGTATGATATAGAACAAAGCAATCCTCATCTACAATATCAAGAGCAGACTGACCGCTAATCAACAACATAAACATAGATACACATAAACTGATGTTGTATGAAAAGCACCTTATTGGCAGCATCAACTATATCAGCTTTACAGTACCCATTTAAAAGTGCTTCATACGCAAAAACATCAGCCTGGCCGTGCTTTTCCAAAATCTCCATGACCCAAATAGCTTTCTGGGTTTTCCACCTTAATAATATTGAAGGTTAAATAAAAGAGATATTTAAGTAAAATGTACATTAATATTTGCACCAAGTAAACAATAAAACAATAAACAAATATTTTAGATTATGACTGTTGTTTAATATCTTCATACATTAGCACAAGTCTCATAACATATAATCAATAGCATGTGAGATAAAACACTATTATCCTATCAACAAATATGAAGGGGAAAAAGCACAAAATAGAATTCAATGATAGCACTCTATACAGAAACAAGATATGACATATCAACCTATGGAGTATGGAAGGAGAAGAAAGGATGGTCCTGAAATTGATCATGAGTGTGAAATGAGGTTACTATCTTCTACTACACCCGGAGGAGACTCCGGTGGTACGACCGATTCTTGAAATACAGAAGATTCAAGATCCAGAATCCTCCTTGCAGTTGCTTGAGATTCTTTGATTCTTCCAACTTTTCTGGATGAGTGGAATATAGAGGCAACAGCTCTTGTTGAATTGCTACTATCAATTGAATGCAAGAACTTGTCTTTGGAAAGTGTTGGCGCCGATGCAATGATGGAGCTGAATACTCCGGATTCCCTCAAACTTTGTATTATGACCTGGAGACAAGATCATCAAGAAATGTATAATATGTAGAAATAGATATAGCAACACCTCTATCTCTAGCACACTGTTGTCAATAGCGGATCACAGATTAGCAGTTTGTTCAAATTCCACAATACCGCACTGCTATAGCGCAAGCGCTGTTATGTCTGCTATTTGACAATATTTTGCATTAGATAATCGCAGAACAATAGCGATTTGTTTAAATACAGCTATGTTATAGCTCTATAACGCTCCTATAACCAATCCTACTTAAGATCTCGTGCTTGACTACATTGATTGGAACAACTTTAACTAACTTATCACTGACCGTGGGAGCGTATATGCGGGTCAATATTCCTTTCCTCAACAGTTTTATCTTCAACTCTTTATCACCCCACACAACATGCTCATTATACCTGGAACAAGAAAAAAGATCAAATGTTTCTCGAAGATCGATAAAATAATGGTTAAATTATGTAGGAGAGTATAAATGAATATAAATTGAAGGTAGCATACCACTTCAACATTTCTTCTTCAGTTGCTGTTGAAGCAATGATGAATGCCTGAAATTGATAATAAGGTCTACTTAGCATAAATGAAAGCAATGATAAATACCTAGAATCGAAAAACTGAAAAACTGAAACTTACAGATCTGTCAAATTCCAACATGAAGCATCTTTTGACATCTTCTTTGGTAGGTTTGCAACCACAACGATCACGTCTAGAAGTTAAATCAGAGAATTTGGCGTATGTGTAATGTAAAACAGCAGCTTCTTCCAATTTGATTTCACTGTCATATTTCAGAAGAATCGTCATGATACTAATTAAAAAGATCATGCACACAAAAATGTTGTATATATTGATGATGTATTATACTTTGGGGTTTTCATATAATTGTGCCATCTGTGTGCACCGTTAGGCCGAAGGTGATCTTGTACCCGTGCAACTGATTTTCCATTTCCGTAAGTCAGGAAATAGTTCGGATTTCCGCGCACAGAATCTTTGTATGTGCCAAAATATGTGTCCTTTGGAAGATGGTCGTAATTCTTCTTAAACATCGTTACCTGTTTTGACACATCAAAAGAGAAAGAGGAGAGTAGAATTGTAAATAACAAAACATGCAAACTTCATGTCAGAAATGCAGAAAAATTCTGCAGACATCCTACAAATTCAGCCATCAAACAACGCAAATGCCCTTTTCATATTTCCCAACCTACAATTCCAACTTATCATGGACGAATAAACATAAACATCAATTTCTATTTTTCTTTCACGCATTTCCTCGAATATCTTCTCCACTTCCCCAATATCACCAGAACTAGAATACCACTGAATCAAAATACTATAAGTCACCACACTAAAAACAACCGGCTCCTTCTCCATCAACCTCAGTATCTCACCAACTCCACTTCGATCCTTTCTTCCAACATACGCATTCAACAACGTATTGTAAGTAAACACAGTCGGTTTCACAATGCTTTTAGTGACCATCTCATCCATCAACTCCTTAGCTTTCTCAACCTCTCCTCTCTTACACAAGCCATCAATCACAAGTGTCAAAGACTGAACCCTAATTTCAATTCCATTAGACTCAACCATCCGGCGGAAGAATCTAAGACACAACTCAATCTCACCACATCTCTTCAAAGCAAGCAAAAGCACAAAACAAGACCTCTCCTCTATCACGAACCCCTTTTCCTCCACATAATCAAAAACCCTAACCGTCTCTGGAAACAACCTATTATCAGAACAAACCCTAAACAACATATCACAAAGCTTGTCAACAAAATGAAACTCAAATTCATCAAGCAAATCAACGATCCCCGAAACTGGGGAGCGAAATTGGGAATCAGTAACAACGGAATTCAGAATAGTCTTGATGGTGGCGAATTTGCGAGCTTTAAAGAGTCTAGAAAAGAGAATCAAATGGGCCTTGAGGTCAGGTTTGAGTGAATGGTTGGAATGATGGGTTTTGAGGAAGTGGAAAAAGGATAAACAGGAATGCGGTTGGAGAATAGGGTCTGAAAGAACACGGTAAGTAACATGGGGGGTGAAGGTGATGCAGGAAATGATGGAGTGAAGTTCGGTGTTATTGGGTTTGAAATAGTTGGGTTTAAATTGCAGTAAAGCGTAATAGACGAAGCGGGGTAAAGGATTTAGGGGGACGACGGGTGTGGTTACCGTCGTGCCCTTTCATAACTTTTGCATGTTTTTTAAAGGTTTAGGGGGGCGACGGTTGTTTTACCGTCGTGATGTCTATTTTAGGACGGTTTCTTAACCGTCGCAACATTCATTTTAGGGCGGTAGGTGTATACCGTCGTGACATGGGTCTCTATATTAGAATTACGACGGTTATTAAGTAACTGTCGCAATTTTTGTGTCGCAAGCCTTGAATCAAATTTTTGCCCAGTCAATTGGACAATTGACCTAAAAATCAGCTGTATTGGGAAAAAAGTCAACTGTGGCCAATTTACAGTCAAACCTCATAATTTTTTATCCACATCAACATTATAGACTCATATGAACCATTTGATCAAGTTTGGACCACAACTCTTCAAGAAATTTGATCAGATCATCAAAAGGGCAAAATGGTCATTTTTAGGGTTTTGACTATAGAAGGGCAATTTCTGATTTTTCACCTAGCCAATGGCAAATTGGGTTCAAGCATGGTTTCAAGGACTCAATGGCATCATCTTGACCTAATCACAAGGTTCAAAAGATCTCAATTGCATTGGATTGACATATGAACTTTTCAGTCAACTAATCAAAAATCAACTGTACACTGAAAAGTCAAACTTTGACTTTTTGGTCAAAATCAAGTGCCAAGGGTCATTTTTCATCAAGATGTGTCAAAACATGAAACTTGTCCACCAAGAAACCTAATTTTGAAAATTAGGGTTTAAAATGGAAAATTTTCATAACTTAGAAATTTTCTAAGTTATGAAAATTTCTTATTTTTTCCCAACTTTTTCACCATGATGCAATTGGATTCAAAGAAAACTTCCAACATGAAATTTTAGTCCTCCACAAAATCTAAAACTTTGATTCACAAAGTTTTCCTAAAAGATGCTTGGATTTCAAGTTATGATTTTGTGAATAGAGGTCCAAAAACTTTCTAACTTAGTGAAATTTTGCCCTAGTTTAGGCAGGATTTTGACCTATCTTCATGGAAATTTTTCACCTAGTTCCAAGTGGAATCTCAAAATTCATTTCAAATATGGATTGTAGATCATGTTACAAGCTTTCAAAAATGTCCAAGAACTCTCCAAAATCATTAGTGGTTAGAGAGAATCGAAAGTTTGAAAATGGTAAATTATCACTTTTGGCCAAGGCATTTTGCACATTAATACAACTTGCAATTCTGTCCAAACCTTGCTTGTAATTGGTTTACAGGTCTTAAACCTTCATACACTCATAAATTAAATGCAAACATATTGGATTAAGGCATTGTTTTGATCTATGAAGCATTATACAAAGGTTTATTCCATTTATGGCATAAAGATAACAATGCCATTTTCATAAAGTTGGCTTTTGGCAATTTTGTTTCCCTTGAGCCTTGGACCTAATCTTTTGCAGCAAACAAAGTCCACTAATATCAGGCAAAGTACACCAACTATGTGCATGCTTGGAGCTAGCCTGTACAGGCCATAGCATTGTTAATTCCACCTTTTACTTCAAAAACAAGCAATTGTGCAAAAGGTCCACAACTTGGTAATCTGATAAAACCAAGTCTTTGTAACATTTCAAACAACTTCAGCATATCACACCAATCCTAGAACACGATTCCATAAACTCTCAAACACCCAAATACATAAAAAATTCATTTCTACCCAAAATAGGGCAAGTTCTGCAAATCATAAGCCAAAACCAAATCCACTCGTGCGTTTTGTCCCAAATCACTTCAAACACATTCTAAACAATACACCTAAGTTGTCCAGACCATTCACAAGCAACTGTAACCTTGTTTTCACACTTCACCATTTTTACTTTGAAGCTTTGCAGGTTGAGTTCTACAAGCATATTATGGCCATTTCAAAGCAGGCTAAGCATTGGGGAAGGTTGAGTGAACTTCAAGCAAGCTAACACGACCTTCAGGCCTCATCCAAACATCCTACATTGCCATATCCAAGCTTGGTTGAAACAGGTAAATTTCAAACTTCTATCTCCTTATTTAGGAATCATTAGGCTTAGGTTTGTGAAGCAAAAATGTAGTCCTCATTGCCCTTGAGCTGTACATATGCTTAGAATTCATTTATGTTAACTGAGCTAAGAGTATTTGATAGTTGAACTTACTGAAAAAATTAGGTTATAAATTAGGGGCACTGAAATTCTCCCTGGTTTCTTAGAGTTATATTATGTTTTTTACATGGTTAGAATCGTGGTTTAAAGCTCTATAATTTTCATGTTATGAGTTTTTGATTTCAAGCAAAGAATAGAGAGAACAGGTTTGAAGTTGCAGGCGCGCGTTTTTTGTTCAGAGGTTAGAGATGAAGTGGAATCTGGGTTGGGCCTGGCTTTGGCTGACTATTGACACCCCTCTGCTTGCTCTTTGCACCCCCTTGGCCCATTTGATTATTTTTGTATATTTTTTTTATTTCTTTTACATTTCTGACTTTTTATTTATTTTTCTAAATATTTAAAATCACAAAAAATATTCTCTTAATTTTTCACATTTTATTTTATTATTTTTTGGACATAGAAATAGTTTATTAAATAATATATACTTTTATTTTCTTAAAATAAATTTATAAATAATACAAAAATATCATATATTTTTATTTTTATTATTTATACACTTAAATAATATTTTCTCACAAATTTTTATTTTTTAACACTTTTGTATATATTTTTATTTATTTTCTTGTACATAAATAAATAATATAATATATATATTTTCTTAAAACAAAAAACTAGGGTTTCCACCCCTTTTCAAAAAATAATCATTAATATTTTTCTTATTTTTGAGATATAAATAATTTATTTTTACCTACATAAAAATAATACAAAAAAGATTTTTTTGCATATTTATATTTAATTGCATATTTAAATATTGTTCATTTATTTATTTGTAAATTAAATTCAATTTGGTTGTAATAGTTGAATTAGGGCTTTATTTTGTGCAAAATATCCCTTATTCAAAATTTGTATCCCCCTCCCCATAATAATGTTGTAATAGTCGTAGATTTACTTTTACGCATATATTGCTTTAATATGCCATGATAGTAAGATTAGGGTTTGTATGATAACTAAAAAATCAAAACAAAATAGCATGACTAAACACAAGACAAAACGCATGAAAAATGACAACACAATGCACACAAGCATCTCTAGGGTTTCACCCACTTGTTGCCTTAAAAACATGGCCATGGTATGCATGCTAGGTATCTTGGCAAAACAAATCAAAAACAAAAGATCATAGTCCCTCGATGACGCTATCTTGGTTGCCTATACAAAAATGATCTAGTCCCTCAAAAAAGCTTGCTAAAGATACTTAGCACCATTGCTATCATGGTCATACGATGACCCACGCCTGTCCCGTTTAACATCCAAACACAAGGTTGTTTACCAAATACAATGGTAAAACAACAATGTCAAAGGATTAAAAATGTGTAGGAAAAATCTTTGAGTTAGGGTAGACAACTCCTAGTTACTTGATCAAACTTGCAAACATCCTTGCTATTTTTAAAAAACACACAACACAATTTCAAAACATTTCCCAAAAACAAACTTTCAAACAATTGAAACATTTTTTAAAAGACAAACACCTTTGTATACATTCAAACAAGAATCATTACAAAGGTTTCCTAGACAAAGGCCTCTTTTCAAAATACTTTCAAAACCACATACAAAATCACCATTTCAAACAATTGAAAAACAAAAGCAAGTGATCTAAAACAAGTAACTAAGAGCTCATGGAAAACCATGGATGAAAAGGGTGCTAGCACCTTCCCTTTTCATAATCTACCCCCCGAACCCAAGAAAACATCTCAAAGGTCTTTCCTGTGCTTTTTGACCTTTCCTTTGGATAAAATAAAAAGTCGGTGGCGACTCTTGCTAAACCGAAACATTTGCGAACAACAAACGCAAAACCTCAAGTCAGTTCTCCCACCGCATCACACCAAGATTTGTTGTGGAAAATTAAATATCACAATTCACTCATCTTATATTTGGAGCATATTGATCGACAACATAGACATGAAAAAAACCCAACATTAGCATCACCCTTCTTAAAGTACTTGACATTGCACATCTTATACAACTGAGAATCTTTAATTCTTATTGAAAACCAAAGAATAACCAGAATAACTTTATCTAAAACACACATCATTTTTCATAAAGATTCAATTTGAGAGTTCTCCAATTAAGTCCAAAACAAATCATAAAAGTAACAACATTATGACATGCAAATAAAATTTTAATTGCAAAGATTAGTTAGTTTAATCAAGCTAGTTTGTTAATAGGCTAGTAGTTAATTTTACACACTAACTAATTTTCCCACCTTTTCTTTCATTTGAATTCCTAGTATAAAATGGTATTTCTCTCCATTTATAGATCTCAATATTAAATAATGAAATTCATTCTCTCTCTCTCTCTCTCTCTCTCTCTCTCTCTCTCTCTCTCTCTCTCTCTCTCTATTATTAACCAATTATGTGTTTAAAAACAATTCAATATGGTATCATTCACCATTTCAATACTCCTTTTGTTGTTCTATAGATGATATCTCCTTTGTTCTTCATCCATGCCTCTTTGTGTTCAACCTCTTGATCTAATCTTAGATCAGTATTCTCCATATTTTATTCATCCTAGTGATGGATCTAATTCTATTTCAGTTTCTCCAAAACTCACTGGTTCAAACTATCACTCTTGAGCTCGATCCAAAAGGAGGGTACTTGGTGGAAAATTGAAACTCAATTTCATTGATGGAAGAATCCCTTAGAATCAATGAAACATGTTAGTTCACTCATGGATTATGAAATCCTTCTTTGATTCAATTACACAGTCAATCATTTTCATGGAGAATGTTGTTGGTGTTTGGAGCGATCTCAAAGAATGATTTTCCTAAAGCGATCTTATTCAAATCTCTGAGCTTCAACAAGATATTTAAAATCTCAAACAAGATGAAAAATTGGTAACTAAATTCTTCTCTGAATTAAATATTCTTTGGGAGGAATTAGATTTGTATTTGTCTGTACCTATGTGCACTTCTGAAGTTAAATTCTCTTGTGAAGCTATGAGTAAATCTAGATCTAATTATAAATTGTTGCATATAATTTGTTTCTTAACTGATTTTAAATGATAACTTTGTTGTTGTTACATCTTGGATCCTTTTGATGAGTCATTTACCTTCACTTAACAATATTTTTCCATGGTTATTCAATATGTAAGAAAGATTCAATTTCAATCTCATTCTGATGTTTCACACATACTGGTCAATGTTGTTGATTCCAAAAATTTTGGATCCAAATTTACCTCCACTAAACATGTTGTTTGTGTGTGCATATTTTATGGAAATACAAACCATCCTATGGAAAATTACTCTAAAAGAATTGTGTTCCTCCTTAAATTCCTGAGCAGTTTCCAATGGTGGCTTACAATGTTATTTCTAATGGAGGTGACATTGGATCTACATTTTTTGCTAATGAAGCAAAGGCTAGTTCCTCATCTATTGACATGAAGGTTAGTTCTTCACCTATGACTCAGAATTAATTTGGAGTTTTGATATGAATCTACTTCATAAGTCTAGCCTTGGCCAAGTTACAGAGAATGATTCTGCAAATCATGTTGGCTCTATAACAACTACTGATCATTCATTAATATGTAAGCATTCATTAATATGTAAGCATACTAGTGCTCATTTTTCTTTGCATAATTATTCTCTTGGCTCTTCGGCCATTGATTTAGGAGCTAGAGATCACATATGTGGAAATGTCAAGTGGTTTCATTCTTATAATGAAATGATTCCTATTAATGTTATATTTCAAATGATCAATACTTAGTTGCCATATATTCTTGCAGTGCAAATTTCTCACCTAGATTCAGTGTGTAAAATGTCTTTTTCAAGAAAAAAGATCATTAAAGATGAAATGTTATGCTGAAAGGATGGAAGGCTTGTATTACTTAACACTAAGAGATACAAATATGAATGTTTCAAACACATATGTTTCAGCCATTACTACTTTACTTGATAAAGCATTGTGACATTTTATATTATGTCATTTGTCTTATAGTAGGTTCCCATTCTTACACTCAAAGTTTCTATTTATTACAATTGATAATACAGATGTTTGCAATGTTTTCCACTATGCAAGACAAAGAAAATTTGTATATATTGTTAGTGCTAATAGATATTTAAACCCTTATGATATGATCCATTTTGACATTTGGGGTCCCCTTTATGTCAAATCTCTACATGGCCATTTTTATTTTTTGGCTGTTGAAGATGATTGCAGTAGGTATACTTGGATTACATTTATGAAAAACAAATTTGAAACTAGACAAAATGTTTTGAATTATTTCAAACTTATTGAAACTTAACATGGAACTAAAATCAAGATCACTCGCACATATAATGGTCCTGAATTTAATATACCTGGTTTTTATGCCACTAGTGAAACCATTCATCAAATAAGTTGTGTGGAATCACCATAACAAAATGGTAGGGTGGAAAGTAAACATCAACACCTTTTGAATGTACGTAGAGCAATACTTTTCCAATAAAATCTTCCTAAGAAATTTTGGTCCTATTCTATTTTGCTTGCTATTTTCATAATAAACAAAGTTCCTACACATCTTCTTAAAATTCAATCTCCATACTTTATCTTGCATAGTGAAATTCCTTATATGCATACACTAAAAATTTTTGGTTCATTAGCGTATGATTCTACACTTTAGGTTCATAGAAGAAAACTTGAACCTATGGGTAGAAAATGTGTTTTCTTGGGGGTACAAGAATGGTATGAAGGGTGTTGTTGTATATGATGTCAACTAAGGGTGTTCAAAACCAAACCGACCCAATAGAAAACCGTAAAATCGAACCGAACCAAATCGAAACCACAAAAAACTGTATTTGATTTGGATGTGTTTGGATCATTTTCTAACAGAACTGCGCGGTTAGGTTTGGTTTGCGGATTGTATTTTTCAAATCGAACCAAATTAAACCAAATCCATTATGTTATTAAATCTTACTAACCAATATATATTTCTTTAATTCTTTAGAGAAATCAACATGTATTATGTGTATATTTTATCATATTCTTTGTATGATACTTATTTTAATTTACAAATCATAAAAAATAAAATATTATTCATTTATAAATACTATTTTCATAAAATATATTTTATCGTATTCTTTGTATTATATTTATTTAAGAATGCAATCTCATGTATATTATTCTTTAGATTTAGACAAAATTATAATACGCAATTTTCTGTATCAAATTATAAATTTATTTTGACAATTATAAATTTTTTTATGGTAATGTATGAACGATTAAACACAAAATTATATTTTTTTTTATATGTGTATGTATGGCTCAATAATTTTTTTTGTAAAAAACTGAATCAACCGAATCAATCCAAACCGCATTATTTTGGTTTGATTTGGTTTGGTTTGGTTTTATTTTTAAAAGCCAATCTAACCAAACTGAACCGCGTATTTTTTCTCTTGCGGTTCGGGTGATTTTTTACTTCAAAACCGTTCAAACCACATTGCGACGCCCCTAATGTCAAGAATAAGGAATTTTTTATATAAATGTTACACATTATGAGGACATATATCCTTATCTTACAAGTGAGAACAACCCCACTTGGGAATATCATGTTCATCCAAACATCATTCCCCAGCCAAAATTACATTTAGATGTGTCTAACCATAATAAAGATGTCATATATGATTTGAATCCATCCATTAACCTAGACACAAATCAACCTGGTTCTAATAATAATGTCACATATAATAAATAAATTTCCACTAATTATAACTTATATGGTATTGAATGTTAAGATGATAGTTTACCCAAACCGGACTTGTTAGACTGAAACATGCAAAAACTTATCACTCAAACTATGTATGCAACTCATCATCCACTTTCGTAGACAGGTTATCATGAAGTAAACTCCATACTCTCTATCCTATTTCTTCCATTGATTTGTTATTAAAATTTTAGAAAGTCTCATCATGTCTTTACCACTTCTATGACTCATAACACTGAACCTATGAATTACAAAGATGCTTGTTTGTCTGAACATTGGCTAAAGACTATGTCATATGAATTGGAAGCATTGAAAAAGAATCGAACCTAGAGCATAATTGATCTACCACCTCACGTGAAACTTATTGGAATCAAATGTGTTTACCAGGTGAAACATGAAGATGATGGCACTATAGAGAGAAATATCCAATGTTTGTAGCCAAGGGGTATAATCATATTGAGGGTTTGGATTTTTTTTGACACATTCTCACCGGTTGCAAAAGTCATAACTGTTAGGACACTTATTGCCACTACTGCTATTTACAACTGGTTCTTACATCAACTATATGTAAACAATGCATATTTGCATGGAGATTTGAAAGGAGATGTGTACATGAGTATTTATGAAAGTGTTTCTTGTGACAAGCCTAACCAGGTCTGCAAGCTTTTGAAGAGTATTTATGACTTGAAGCAAGCTAGCAGAAAATGGTTTGAGAATTGACTGCATTACTTGTTCAACAAGGATATACTCAATCCACATTAGATTATTACTTCTTTACTCTCAAAACCAATGATAATATCACGTACATTCTAGTATATATTGATGATATTATACTAGCTAAAAATTCAATGAAGGAATTTGACATAATCAAGGATACACTTGATACGAATTTCAGCATCAAAGATTTGGAATTGTTGAAATATTTCCTAAGACTAGAGGTTTCCCATCAAAGGAAGGGATCTCTCTATCTCAAAGGGAATATTGTCTAGACCTATTGCATGAATATTTCCTTATTAGCTCTAAACCAGTTGCAAAACCACTTGATCCCTCAATCAAAATTCATGCTGATGGTGGTAAACCATTTGATAACATTGAAGCCTATAGAAGGTTGATTGGTCGACTATTGTATCTAAAATCTACAGGACAGACATTACTTTTTCTACCTATCAACTCAGTAAATTTCTTCGCAATCCCGTAATAGTTCATTACCAAGCAACTTGCAGAGATGTAAAATATTTGAAGTACAACCCTAGAAGAGGTCTCTTGTTCCATAGAAGCTTAGAGTTGCAAATCATTGGCTACTCTGATGCATATTGATATGGATGTATCAATTCAATAAGATCACTTTATGGTTATTATTTCTTTCTAATCTCTTCTTTGATCTCTTGGCGTGCAAAGAAGCAATAAACTATCTCGCGACCTTCTTCTGAAGACGAATGCAGGGCACCGTCTTTTTCTACTTATGAGTAACTTTGGTTGATATTCATGATGAAAGATTTATACATTACTTCCTCAAAAACCCCATTCATATATTGTAACAGTAAAATTGCAATGCATGTTGCTTCCAACCATGTTTCCCACAAGCATATGAAGCATTATGAAATTGATTGTCATCTTCTGTGTGAAACGGTTCAACAAGGTCTACCGTACCTTCTTCCAATTTTATCACAAGAACAAGTTGTAGATTTCTTAACAAAGACTTTACCTATTTTTAAGTTCAATAACTTTATTTTGAGGCTTAACATGATCAACATTTATCATACTCATGTTGAGAGGAAACATTAAATTAATTAGTTTATTCAAGCTAATTCGTTAATAAACTAGCAGTTAGTTTTACACAAGGGTTAAATATACAACCCCCTTGTAATATTAGTGAGTTTTATTTTAGTTCCTGTAAAAAATTTTTTTTGTAATCCTCCCTTATCTTATCTAGATTTCGTCAGTAACCTCCCATTTGCCAAGTGACTTTAAAGATTCACTTATTTTTTTCTACGTGGTTTATGTTTTTATTTTTTTTTCGAATTTACATACAACCAGTACTGACAGAGTGGCATAACTTCATTTCTTCTTGCTTTCTCTCTAGGGTTTCTTCCCCCTTTCTCTCTTCATCAGACCTACGAAAAGTTTCCAGGTTTCTTCATCTCGTTCGCATATGTCCTGCTACAAGTGTTCATCATCTCAATCATGGGTGGAAGCAAAATATCATCTGTTGGTAATTCTTTTGGACGGGTGTAACACCCTGATTTTTATTTATTAGATTATATATTAATTTTATTAACTATTATATGATATAGTAATTAATTAATTGGTGGTTTTGGTGAAATGTATGATTTATTAATTAATTGTGTGATTTTGTGCATAATTTATTAATTGATTTAATTGACTTAATTGAATTATGTGATTTATTTTATTTGGTAAAAATAATATAGAAAGTGTGAGTGAGTTAAATAAGCCCAGTAGAATTGTTATAAAATTGTGAGATTTGATAAAATAAGAGAAAGAGATAAGATAAGGTTAGAAGGTAGAAAGAGGAAAAAGAGGCAAAGAGAGTAGTGGAAAAGAATAGTAGAAAACCTAAGAGAAAAAACTCAAGAGCTCAAAGAATCACAGTGATTATTTGGAATTATATGATGATATTTAATGGGTAGAAACATGTTTACCTTGAAATCCTAATTTTTATGATTTTGACATTCTTAGGTTTTGATGAATAATCCTTAATATATGATAATTAATTGTGTTTGAAATTGATATATAGGTGAAATTGAGATATAAATTGATAACCCAATTTGATATGTTACAAACTTTAGCTTCACTTTTCTTTATAATACAAGAATGTTCTTCATGACACTTCATGTACTGTAGCGGCTAATAGAGAGACTATGTTTCAAATTACTATACATCTTGTTTTAGTATAACTATAATATGAATTTTTAAATGGTTTTCTTTGAGAATTGCAGCGTTTAAAGATGCATTCCTATACGTATATATATTGTTTACTGTAGCATTTTATTAGTTAAATGGATATGAGATTACTAGCTACTGTAGCTATATATATATATATATATATATGATATATGATAGATTAAGTTGAGAATCATGTTTCAAATATATATATATATATATATATATATATATATATATATATATATATATATATATATATATATATATATATATATATATATATATATATATATATATATATATATATATATATATAATGTCACATTAGTAAATAGATTGATAATAATAATAATAATTTAGTATTAATAGTAAAATAATTTTAAGAGATTTGAATTAGAGATAAGTATTTTGGTTAAATAGTCAATTTAAATTATTTTCAATTTTATAAAGTTGTCAATAAAGTTATCAATAGAGTTGTTAGATTTGTCAATAAAGTTGTTAGAGTTGTTTTGAATTATTAAAAGTCATATTTTAATTGTTTTGTGTAATTCTGACATGTTTAGAGTTGTCAGTATATGATTTCGGTGTTTGTTTTTTCATATCACTACAAGAAAAGGGCTCCCCAACAATGTAAAGTTGTGATGTGATTATCATGTGACAAAAAAAATGAGGTTTGTGACGTGATAATCACATAATTACATAATTTTAATAATAAAATATAAAAACTGTGATAATCACATCATTACATAATTTTAATAATAAAATATAAAAACTAACGTTAGCACATGGGGAGTTGGAGAATATTTTATATAAAAAAAGTTTGCGATTGTGGTATTAAATAAAATATAAAATTCAAAACACTATAACGTGCACATCGTGGGAAGTTTTGAAAATTTTAAATTTCAAATCGTGACGTGAATATCACGTCGCAATATTTTAGGAGAAAAAAAGTCGGACCTAATTTTGACTAGACATAGATGGGTGCAATGTCTTAAATAAAGTTTTATAAATGCTGAAAAGTTGCGACGTAAAAATCACGTGACAATGTTGCGACATGATTTTCACGTATATATCTCAATTTCTATTCCACTTTCAATTTATAAAGGTAATACTCTTCTATAATTTTGCTTCAATTTTTTTTACAATTTTGTTTAATGTTTATACTGTATTGGAATTTTAATTTATGTTAATTTTTTTTCATGATATTGAATAGAAGAAGATTGAAGAATATTGAAGAGAATTTGAAAAATATTGAACAAGAAGATTGAAGGAGATTGAAGAAGAGATATTTTTATAATTTGTTTTTTATAATTTTGATGTATTTTCTGGATCGTTGGTTGGTATTTTAGGTTAAATTTGATATTTTTTTACAAAGTTGTTATTAGGTTAATATTGTAATTTTTCTAAATGAAAAATAAAACAAAAATTATTTTATTTTTTTTACTTAAAACAAAATTATGTATATTAAAAAAAATTTTTTTTATGAAATATATATTATAAAACAAAAATGTTAAAACAAAATATAAAAAAAAATATTAAAAATAATAAAAAATGAAGATTTATATATATATATATATATATTATATATATATATATATATATATATATATATATATATATATATATATATATATATATATATATATATATATATATATATATATATATATTATATATATATATATATATATATATATAATATATATATATATATATATATATATATATATATATATATATATATATATATATATAAATATATATATATATATATTTATCTTAATGAAAATAAAAATAGTATATATATATTTATCTTAATGAAAAACAACATATTATATATTAATAAAAAATATTAAGATGAAAATAATAGTTATATATAAAAAAATTATTATTTTTAAAAATAGAATTATAAATAAAATATAATAAAAAACGAAATATATATTATATATATTTTTTTAAATGGATTGATTCATTTTTATAAACAAATTATATATTAAAAGTAGATTATATTATATATGTGTATTTAAAATAAAATAAAATAAAATAAAATTATATTTTATATTTTTTTCAAAAATAATATATTTATTAAGAACAAATCATAACGTAACATTAAAAAAAAGGTTATTATATGTTTAATATATTTTGTTTTAAAAAAAGATATAGTAGTTAATTTATAAAATACATAAAAAAAGTATATATTTAAAAAATGTTTAGTTAAAAAACAAAAAAAATATGATTAATATATAATCAATATGTTTATTAATATGTTTAGTTTATATATATATATATATATATATATATATATATATATATATATATATATATATATATATATATATATATATATATATATATATATATATATATATATATATATATATATATATATATATATATATATATATATATATATATATATATATATATATATATATATATATATATATATATATATATATATATATATATATATATATATATATATATATATATATATTTTTTCAAAATAGTTATAAAATTTAATTATAGTTATTATAGTTAAATGTTTATTTATAGTTAATAATAAGACAGTGATTATATAAATGTGCAGTATGAAATATTATCGGTATGATTGTAGATGGATGGTCTCATATAGACTTTAGGATCCCACATCCCACACAGACTAGAGGATTCCACACCCCACACTCCACACATGTACACGTGAGAATGATCATGCGCAGCCGAATGATGATGATGATGATGATGTGGATGGAGATGATGATGAGTTGAATGGAAATGATCTTTGAGGAAATGATGATCCGAGTGAGATTAATGTCATTGACAGAAGATTTTGGATTTGGCCTGAAGGAAGCTCGTAAGATTCTTATTTATTAATTTATATTTAAGTATAATTTTCATTTTTAATATAAATTTATATTTAATATTGCAAATTCAAATTATTGTTGTTTAGTTTCTCCCTGAGTCGGACTGCTGCCAAGATTATAAATAATATAATTCAGCAGATGTATAAACAATTTTGAAATACCTTAAAAGACGTTAAAAATAAAGAAGTTTGGTTTAGCAAATTTAAGGTATAATAAATTTATTTTTTAGTTATTGTTATTTAAATGACATTTTCATTATGATTATCTAACTATTTATTTTAATGTCATACAACATTGCAGGAAAAATATGTGTGAGACCCATTGAACGAGAAGTTGATATAAAAAAAATTAATATGGAAGAACCTCAAGACGAATTTCTGATATAATGCGGTCTGTTAGAGAGCGTTGGGAACTTCAGGGTATCCGTACCAATTGGATAGACAAAGATGTTTTTGAGTAACTTCTTAAATATTGGGAGTCACCAGAATTTCAGGTTAAATCTGAAAATTTTAAGAAGATGAAGACATTTGAAAAAGGGGGTTGCGTTAATGTTGTTAGAAGTATAAGTACCGCAGAGCATGTTTGATACATGATAAATATTACCACTTTTTAAGTTATATTTTGATTCATAATATATTTTATTAATTAAAGTTAATTTTATTATTTAGACTAAGACTTTGGGGAGATCACCACTGATGATTGAACTCGTTAAAAAGACTCGGACAAATAAAACGGAGGATTTTGTTGATGAACATACACTAAAAGCTTTCGTAAAATATTTAATTTACGTTGTTTATATACTTTTTAATTTAATGACTGTGATCGGTGGATCTGGAACTGACTGTTTTAAAGCTGGTTCGCGAAATGTCGCGGAAGCAAGAGTCGCCACCGTCTTTTATTTTCTCCAATTGGAAAGGACAAAAGCACAGAAAAATTCCTTTAAAGAGATTGCTCTCGGTTCGGGAGGTAGGTTATAGAAAGGGAAGGTGTTAGCACCCTTTCTATCCATGGTTATCCATGGGCTCTTAGGTACTTGCTCAATGTGTTTTCAAAATGTTTGCTTGCTTTTCAATGTGGGTTTCAAAAATATTCTTTGAAAAGTTTCAGTTCAACTCATACGTCAGAGTGTTTGAAAAGTTCGTTTTGAAAGTTTTTTGAAAGTGTGGGTGTGAAAAGATTTTAGTTTGTTTTGAAATTAGAGCAAGTACCCTTGAGAACCTACCTACCCTAAGGAATTCGTCTGTGTAAATGTCCTTTAAAGTAGTGCCATCCCACCATTGAGAGGTAGTAGCACCACCGTTGGAGGTGTTCGGGTCAATTCGAGTTTTAGGGACATGGTGATCACCGGAGCAATGGGAAGACACCTTAGAAGCTACCCTCATGCCGGGTTCCCGGATCATGAGGACTTACTAAGACGTCCTCTACTCGACGATCACTTTTCGAAAGGCAACAGTGAGGCGTACCCTAGGGGTGGTGTGTGAATTGTGTGTCGTTTTCAGTTTATTGTTTGTCTTGTCATGTATTGGTGATCTAACGATTCGATTTTATTTTTTGGGCATTCATTCTTTCATGCATATTTATTAACAGTTATATATTTGCGAGAAAGTAAATCTAAACTATTACAACTGGCGCGGGTCCACATCGCCAAAAAAAACCGAACCCGATTTGACTGAAAATAAATAAAGCGAATAAATAAAAGTGCGAGAATTTTAAATTACATGGCTTTGGGGCATATACAGAATTATTTAAACAATATAAAACAAATGCGCGAAATAAAGAGATTAAACAAAATTAGGGCGTTGGACCCTTTTATAAACAATTAAAATTAATCAAGGAATCTAAAATTAAAATTAAATGAAGAATAGTATTTTTTGTGTTTTTTAGATTTAAAAGAAAAAGGAAAAAATTAATTAAAATTAAAATGCTAAACTTCTAATGTTTTTTAAGTTTTTTAGAAAGAGATTTAATTTCTAACCTAATTAAATTCTAAACTAATTTATGTACAATTTTTGATTTATAGAAAATAAATAATAAATAATAATATTGTGAGAAAAAAAGGAAAAAATTAAAAAGGATATAAAAAATTAATAATTAACCTAATTCTACATTTTTTGGATTTTTATTATGAAAAAAGAATTAAAATTAAAATTAAAACCTAATTAAACTAAATGAGTTACATTTTAATTTATTTATAAAAGTAATCAAAATTAATTATATTTTTTTGTCCTTTCTGTATTTTTAATGTTTTTAAATTTTTGTGAGAATAGTTAATTAAATAAAAAGAAAAGAAATAAAAAGAAAAAAAAAATTAAAGAAAGAATGAAAAAACAATAAGGCAAACCAGGGGGGTGTAGATTTGAAAAGCCTGGCCCATCTGCTTTGAATTTTGTGGACTTTTCCAATCATATGCACGCCTGTTGACCTTCCCCATGGTATTCCCCAGTGCACAACCCTTGATCTGATCCCACTAAGTGACGTGGCTGGCCTGATCTGGTGAGTGTATGGTAGTCTGCAACGTCATATCCACACCTGAACATATATGGAAAAAGAATATTGAAGTGAAGTAGACCTGGGAATCGAACCCAGGTCTTATGCATTACTCACGCGCTCGCTTGCCATCTGAGCCAGTTAATTCATTTGTTATATAATAAACAAATAAATCATATAAAATAAAAGCAACACGCTAGTGACTTGAAGCGCGCGAACTTTGAATGGACAAATCGCTGGTGGACACGTCTTCTTCTTCCTCGTGTCCCCTGTAACTAAAATACATTGGCAACGGTTTTGTGGATGTTTCCTTAGGCTAGCTACGGAAAAATAGCGATTAGCTCATTTCCTAATATAAATTAGGCGCGAGGTAACATTCTTCTTCGTCTCCATGCCCTGAATACAACCATGGTGTTGGGAACGTCCAATTTTGCTTATTTTAGGAACCCCTAATTTTGAATCCTGAAAACCTAGAAATTCAACAATGGTGAAAGCGCATATATGATACAAAAACGTAATTGAACATATTGGTTAGCATGGAAACATCACTGTGAGCAAGAATCCACAAAGAGAAATGCAAAAGAATGCTTGGATTATGCTATGCGATTTGAAATTTTTTGCTTCACAGTTGGACTTGTAGCTACCGTTTCAGGGTGTTTTGATTGATGTTAGGAAGTGGAATGCGTTCAGTGATTGTCCAAGATGCTAATGGAATAAAGATTAAGGCTTGAAAAGATCCCTAGCACTGATTTCAGTTTTGCATTTTATGGCCAAAATTTCAAATGTCCAATGGCTTTTTCAGCGCAGCATATGGCATATTGTGGTTAGGGTTTGACTTAGGGGTTAGGCTGGAGTGGAATTGGCTTGCTAACTCTCCTTAATTCATGCTTGTTAGAGAATTGGCCTTAGGGTTTCTTCCATTAACCATTTTTCCTACTTTTTAGCCAAAACCTAGACCTAGTGTGCAAATGAACCTTAGCCTGATTTTTGAGTTGGTTCATGATACATAGAAATTGTCCAAGTTCATTTGACACTATTCCATTGGTTTTTAAATTTTATTTGAATTTTCAAAGAATTAAAATGAATTAAATCATCAAAAATTAAATAAAATAAAAAAATCAATATTTGGTCTTGAAATTAACCATGGGACACGTGTGTGGCATGACAAGGATGAACAAAGTGAGAAAAATGGGGCCCTTTTGTCAAAATTGGATTTTCAAGGATAGTTGACTTTTGCCATTTCACAAAAATTTCCCAACTTCTACAAGGCATAACTTGCTCAATTTTTAAGCTTTTCACATGTTCTTGGACATTTTGGAAAGGTCTTTGAGTCCTCTAACCAATGCCTTTGGTCCCATGTCATTTTGATTTACCAATCTCAAGTTATGGCCTTTGACTTAAAGTCCCTTTTTGTTGACTTTTGAAAATGACCTATAATGTTGAAATTGATAACTTTTTGTGAGAGCATTTCTTGGACTTGAAGCATGAAGATGAGTTGTAGGAAATGTCTTTTTCTTCAAAATGAGCTTTGGATGGAATTTTTCTGATAATCCATGTGAAAGTTATGCCCTGGTCAATTTCGGTTGACTTTTTCAGCTGTCCAAATATAGCAACTTTTGCATCTTTGATGATTTCTGAGCCAAATTTTGAGAATCATGATCAAGCATTGATCAAATGATGTTTGTGGCTTCAAAATGATATGTTGACCAAAAATTTGAACTTTTGACTGCCAAATGACCATTTTGCCCCTACAGTTGACTGTAGTGCAATTTAGGGTTTTGACTGTGCAATCTTGAGCTGAATGCCTTGAAACTTGATATGAGGATGCTTGACCATGTTTGTAAGCATATGAGACTTGATTGAGCCTTTGCAAACTTCCTTTTCTTGATCAGACTTGAAACCCTAATTTTGACTGTATGGGAGACTGTTGCACTGCACAACCCTTGGGGAATTTTGTAGCTTGGCTTGGCAATTTCTTGAGGAATATGGGAGGGCAAATTTTGGGGTATAACAGTTGCCCCTGTTCAATCTTCTTAGACCTGAGGATGCAGATTGGCTGACGTGCCTTTCGTAATCCGAGGGTAGAAGATGATTGGACACTAGAGTGCCCGGAAATTTGCGCTCACATGTTAGCAATGAGGGTAATGGGCTTATAGATGCCATCTGGATGTTTGATTGCGTAGGAGATTCCTTGGCGAGAACCTGTATACCTGCAAAACAGAAAATGAGTACCTGACACGTTGCAGGAGCTGATTTTTAAATGCCTGGTATAGATGTGTCCTGACTAGTTACAGGAGCTGAGTCTGGAGCTTCAAACGGCGATGAAAGAGCCAGGGATGATTACTTCCTTAGCATGAATGGTAAGAGAGCCTTGGGTGACTTTAACTTCAACAACGCTCGTTGAGAAAAATCTGGGGTGTCTTCTACTGGGATAAGAATCAGGGAGATCTTTAGGGTCGATCTGACTGAACCAGAGAGGCCTTTGACTGGGTAAGAATCAGGGAAATCTTGGGACGACTCAACTGAACCGGTCTAGGTCTTGAAATGTCTTCAAAGGGATAAGCAATCAGGAAAATCTTGGGACGATTTAACTGAACCAGAGAAGGCCTTTGACTGAACCAGTCTAGGTCTTGAAATGTCTTCAAAGGGATAAGCATCAGGAAAATCTTGGGACGATTTAACTGAACCAGAGAAGGCCTTTGACTGAACCAGTCTAGGTCTTGAAATGTCTTCAAAGGGATAAGCATCAGGAAAATCTTGGGGCGATTTAACTGAACCAGAGAAGGCCTTTGACTGAACCAGTCTAGGTCTTGAAATGTCTTCAAAGGGATAAGCATCAGGAAAATCTTGGGGCGATTTAACTGAACCAGAGAAGGCCTTTGACTGAACCAGTCTAGGTCTTGAAATGTCTTCAAAGGGATAAGCATCAGGAAAATCTTGGGACGATTTAACTGAACCAGAGAAGGCCTTTGACTGAACCAGTCTAGGTCTTGAAATATGATTGAGAATTTAACTGGATCTTCCCTGAAAGGTAAAAGTCAGTCATATGCAATGCATGATATGGATCAAGCAATGATGTCCTCAACATAAATGAGATTTGTATGATGCAGTGCGTTATGCAGGCTATAATGATGTATGTGACGTTTTATGTATGTTTTCGTCTAGGAAAGTAACTCCTTGACGGGTGCCGGGAAATCGTATCCTGGGCTGATGTCGAAGGATAGATTTTGCTTCCGCTGGGGATGATAACTGCAAGGATACCGGTAGGAGAAGATGACTCCGTTGCGGAATAAACTTGGCGAATGGAAGATTCTGCGGGGAGAAAAGATACTCTAGCGATCATGCTGGAAAGCAATACTCTGTGGGAAGAGTGATGCCTTGCTGAATGTTGATAGTAACTCTGTTGGGATACTGTTGTTGTATTGGAAGTGTGAATTGACTTCGCTGGGGATAGGAAAGAACTACGTTGACGATGACCTTCCCTTGGCTTTTGGCTGAGGATAACCCAGTTATATCCGGTTAAGGAAATAACTCTTTAAATCAAGCCGGACGACGCGTTCGTGTCCTGCGAGGGGATAAGCTTCCAGAATTTACTGGGGATAAGCTTACTGCTTGGGGAGATGAATTCCATCTTTCCTGGGGAACCTGGATGGGACTCTCCTGGGGAAGTTTTGATATGCTGGGGAAGAATGCACTGACTTGCTGTCTCACTCTCTGGGGAACTTAAGATGCCTGGTTAGGTTCTTTAACTGAACCTACCTTGGTACCTTAGAGGATAGAACAATTAAGGATAGAACAATTAGACTGCTCAGACAACTCTTCATTGCCCCTGTTTCTGGTGTCACCTGCAATTAATTCTTTGTTTCGTATGCAAATATTTATGAGCTAGCAAATTATTGTCAATGCATATATCACAAATTGAACTTTGGACGTTCTTCGCAAAACAAAAAGAAAAACACTTGGCACGTTTAACTGAAAAGTATATTTGTATTGATTTTGAATAGCCTGAAAATAGGCGCTTTGTGTACAAGAGGCTGACGTCCTGGTAAGCGGAACGTCGCCGAATAAGAGTTTATACAAGTTTTGTACAAAAGAAAATAAAACAGCTGTGTGAAAGATGAATGATCCACTGGGTTTCAATTCTGCTATTGCCTTTATACTCTGTGCGTCTCGTCACTTGATGACCTTGGTTGAAAGTGAAGCTGATTGATTGATGCCGTCTGAACTTGATGTAGGTAACGGATTCTGGATACAAAGTGATCCAATGAGACATAGTATTACGCTTTTATCCCTAATTTTTGCCTGGACTGCCCTTTCGGGTTTTCAGTCCACCGGGATACCCATTTTTGCCTAAGCCGCCTTTTCAGGTTTTCGACTTGCCGGGTGTACAGATTTTTTCATTTTCATCCCTTCATTTTGCCCGAACCCTTTTGGTTCGACGGGAAGCCCTTATTTTTGCCTAGGCATGTCAGCCTAGCGGGTCATTTTTTCATGCGTAGTATTTTTTAACTATGTCTGCATTGGCGGGGTGAGGAAGGTCGTCACCATCCATGTTGGTTAATATCATTGCTCCTCCTGAGAACACATGCTTAACCACAAATGGCCCTTCGTACGTAGGGGTCCATTTGCCCCTTGGATCACTCTGAGGAAGGATGATTCGCTTGATCACCAGATCCCCGACTTGATATTCCTGTGGTCTGACCTTTTTGTTAAATGCCCTGATCATTCGTTTCTGATACGTCTGACCATGACAGATAGCAGCAAGTCTCTTTTCGTCAATAAGGTTGAGCTGATCAAGTCGTGTCTGGATCCAATCATCCTCATTCAGATTTGCATCCTTCATTATCCGGAGAGAAGGAATTTGTACCTCAATCGGCAAGACTGCTTCCATGCCATAAACCAGAGAGAAAGGAGTTGCCCCGGTTGACGTCCTAGCTGAAGTACGATACCCATGCAGAGCGAACGGTAACATCTCGTGCCAATCTTTATACGTCACTGTCATCTTCTGCACGATCTTCTTGATGTTTTTATTAGCTGCTTCTACAGCCCCATTCATCTTCGGTCTGTAAGGAGAAGAATTGTGGTGCTGTATCTTGAACTGTTCGCAGAGCTCAACAATCATCTTATTGTTCAGATTGGTACCGTTATCTGTAATAATCCGCTCAGGGACACCGTACCGACATATCAGATTGTGCCGAATGAACCGTGCCACAACAGTCTTAGTTACCGTAGCGTAGGATGCTGCCTCAACCCACTTCGTAAAATAATCAATCGCCACTAAGATGAAGCGATGTCCATTAGATGCCGTAGGTTTAATCTCACCGATCATGTCTATGCCCCACATTGCAAACGGCCAAGGCGCAGTCAGAACATTCAGGGGAACCGGAGGAACATGCACCTTGTCTGCGTAGATCTGGCATTTATGGCATGTCCTAGAATGTTGGTAGCAATCAGCTTCCATGGTGGACCAGTAATACCCTGCCCGTAGAATCTTCTTGGCCATGGTATGGCCACTGGAGTGTGTACCAAAGGTCCCATCATGTAGCTCTTCCATGATTCTTTCCGCTTCAGTCTTATCTACACAACGCAGTAGGGTTGAATCCTGGTTTCGCTTGTACAAGATGCCGTTGCTAAGAAAGAACTTGGCTGCAAACCTCCTCAGGAATTTCTTATCATTGACAGAGGCACCTTCAGGGTATTCCTGAGCTTCTAGGTATCTCTTCACTTCGTGGTACCAAGGCTTCTCAGTTACCAATTCAGTTTCGAGATCACAGCAGTATGCAGGCTCGTCCAGTTTCCAGATGGTGATCCGGGGAGCTTCATTATCCCATTTAACCTTGAACATTGAAGACATTGTAGCTAACGCGTCCGCCAGCTGATTTTCTTCTCTTGGAAAGTGCTCAAATGTTATCTTTGTGAAGTGGGGGATCAGGGCCAACACGCATTCTCTGTAAGGAATCAAGTTTGGATGTTTCGTATCCCACTCTCCTTTGATCTGATTGATCACGAGAGCGGAATCTCCGAAGACACTCAGAAATTTGATCCTCAGGTCTATCGCAGCTTGAAGACCCATAATACACGCTTCATACTCCGCCATGTTGTTGGTACAGTTGAAACACAGCCGGGCGGTGAGTGGAGTATGAGTACCCTGTGGAGATACGATTATGGCGCCGATACCATTTCCCAAAGCATTGGAGGCTCCGTCAAAGTGCATAGACCATCGGGATCCCGGTTCAGGTCCTTCATCCGGTCCAGGTATTTCACAGTCAGTTACTATCATAATGCTTTCATCTGGAAACTCGAAGTTCATTGACTGGTAGTCATCCACAGCTTGATGTGCTAAGTGGTCTGCCAATACACTTCCCTTGATGGCTTTTTGGGTCGTATACTGAATGTCGTATTCCGTCAAGATCATTTGCCATCTTGCAATTCTCCCAGACAGAGCAGGCTTTTCGAATATGTACTTTATAGGATCCATTTTTGAGATCAATAAGGTAGTGTGAGTCAGCATGTACTGTCTCAGCCGGCGAGCAGCCCATACCAAAGCGCAGCAAGTTTTCTCAAGCAGTGAGTATCGGGTCTCACAGTCGGTAAACTTTTTGCTAAGGTAATAAATGGCATGCTCTTTTCGGCCAGACTCGTCATGCTGCCCCAGCACACACCCCATTGCATTATCAAGTACTGTCAGATAAAGTATCAAAGGTCTCCCTTCCACTGGTGGCATAAGGATGGGTGGTTCTTGGAGATATTCTTTGATTCTATCAAAAGCAGCCTGACATTCATCATTCCAACGTACTACCTGATCTTTCTTCAGCAGCTTGAAGATTGGTTCACAGGTAGCGGTCAGATGAGAGATGAAGCGAGCAATGTAATTCAGGCGTCCTAGAAAGCCTCTGACTTCCTTCTCCGTCTTAGGAACCGGCATCTCTTGAATGGCTTTGACCTTAGCAGGGTCCACTTGAATTCCCTTGTCACTGACCACGAAGCCTAGTAACTTCCCAGATCTTACCCCGAAGGTGCACTTGTTAGGGTTCAATCTCAGCTTGTACAGTTTCAAACGGTCAAACAATTTCTGCAAATGATCCAGGTGTTCTTCCTCAGTCTGGGACCTAGCGATCATGTCGTCAACATACACTTCTATCTCATGATGGATCATATCATGAAATAAGGTAACCATGGCACGTTGGTAGGTTGCCCCAGCATTCTTTAACCCGAACGGCATGACCTTGTAACAGAAGGTGCCCCACTGAGTAACAAAGTAGTCTTTTCCATGTCTTCAGGTGCCATCTTGATCTGATTGTAGCCTGAAAAGCCATCCATGAAAGAGAACACCTTGTGCTGAGCTGTATTATCAACAAGGACGTCAATGTGGGGTAGAGGGAAATCATCCTTGGGGCTGGCCCTGTTCAGATCCCTGTAATCGACACACATTCTGACCTTGCCGTCCTTTTTAGGTACCGGCACCACATTAGCAACCCACTGAGGGTAAGAAGTCACTGCAAGAAACCCGGCATCAAATTGCTTCATAACCTCGGCTTTAATCTTCTCAGACATCTCTGGACGCATACGGCGGACCTTTTGCTTAACCGGAGGGAAATCTTCTTTAGTTGGTAAGTGATGGACCACAATGTCGGTATCTAATCCGGGCATATCTTCGTAAGACCAGGCAAAGATTTCTTTATAGTCATGCAGCATCTGAGTCAACCGTTGCTTCACGCTGAGTTCTAGGTTGGCACCAATCTTCACCTCTTTCTTGTCTTCCTCAGTACCCAAGTTTATTATTTCCACTGGCTCTTCATGGGGTTGAATTGCCCTCTCTTCCTGTTGTAACAATCTTGCAAGTTCACCAGGCACTTCGCAATCATCTTCACCTTCGTCTGCGGCCAAGTTGATCGGATTTTCGAAGTCATAACTGGCAGTAGCAGAGTCGTTGCCAGTGAGATCCAGAGTGGATTGAAACCTGTATGAGTGAGTGTGTGTGTAAATACGGCTGTTTTGCAATATGTAAAGAAAGGAAAGAAAAGGAGCGCAAGATTTGAAATGTGAAAAACGTCCAATGCTTTTATTCATGATATATGATAGTGACAAACAAAAACCACGGTGCCCCGGGTAAGACACCGGGCCATATAGTCTCAAATTATTGTTTATTACAAATCAAAAAACAAAGAAATTCATTACTGGGGAACAAAAGTTATGGGAGTAAAATCTTTAGCAGTCCAATTGGTCAATCCACCGTCGGCCGTTGGGTAGATCCAGCTATCGAACTCTGACTCTCCCACTTCATCTTCCTCTCCAATAGCATTCACTCCATGCTGAGTGATGAGCAACGGAGGTCTTCCAATTCTTGCCTTGCGCACCGCTTTCTGAGCTTCTGTGGTGAAACCCAGCCCAAACTTGTTAGTCTTAGGAGTAAGATCAGGGAGTTTGCCCCAGTTTGCACATTCGCCTTTTTCGATCACAGCCCGGGCGTCCTTTAAGGAGGCCATCTTCATAGGAGAAACCTCTTCATCTTCTGCTGTTGCCAAGGTTGGTGGTACCTCCTCAAAATGTTGAAAGGGGGTTTCAATGAACTCCCCATCCATTTCCACGTATCTGAAAGAGTTGAGGTGGCTGACCATGTATTCCTCCTCCCCTTGCACTGTTACGATCCTCCCCCTGACCGGGTACTTGAGCTTCTGATGCAATGTGGAGGTCACCGCTCCAGCCTTGTGGATCCATGGGCGACCCAGCAAACAAGAATAGGACGGATGGATGTCCATCACATAAAATTTTGAATCAAATACTTGTGACCCAACCCTGATTGGGATGTCCACTTCACCATGCACCATTCTCTTGGACCCGTCAAAGGCCCGGACAACAATGCTACTTGGTTTGAGCTCTAGACCTTCACAATCCAGCCTATCCAGAGCCTTCTTGGGCAGCACATTTAATGAGGATCCTGTATCAACCAGCACATGAGCAAGAGTAGTGCCCCTGCATTCAATGGAGACATGCAGGGCATCATTATGGTTTTTCCCCTTTGCTGTCAGATCGGCATCAGAGAAACCCAGGCCATTATCAGCAGTTAGGTTGGCCACACAATCGGTGAACTGGTCAGCAGTCGTATCTTGGGGTACGTGGGCAGTCTTTAAGAAAGCGATCAGGGCCTTCGCATGGGCCTCTGAACACAGCAGCAGTGACAACATGGAAATTTTAGAGGGGGTGTGCCCCAGCTGTTCCACAACATTGAAATCACTTTTCTTTATTATCTTGAGAATTTCTTCCATTTCCTGCTTGGAAGCCTCAACAATGGTCTTTGGTGCCTCCGTCCTGGCAGGCACATCAGCAGCAATTCCCTTGCCCCGAGTATCAGATGACTCAGCAGCAGGGGTGGATACTTGGTCAGAAGGAGAAACAGGCACTCTGGCAGGTGTGAAGATCAAAGGCCTATGAATTGCTGGAGGAGCAATGTCTGGCGAGAACAGTCTTCCACTACGAGTGACCTTAGCAGGCCCGGTGATGTTGGAGACACCAGCATCAATGTTGCACTCTTGTTTCACACCCAGAACATAAACATCCGCCCCATAGTGCCATGGGACAGCCTTATCAGATTTGTAGGGTATAGGCCCCGGAACAGTAATGGTGATGGGAACATTCTTATGAACTGACAAAACTTGTATAGGCTTCTTTGAAGGAGCCTCGGAATAGTTGTTGAAGATGGTAACGATTGACACTTCTTCAACAGGAGCAGCAGGAACAACAGTCTTTTCAAACAAGATCTCTCTACTATCTATCAGGTTTTGGATGCCTGACTTCAACAGAGAACAACCAGCAGGGGAAGCAACACATAGAGGGCAACTTTCGCTACATCCCGGAAATAAACCGGCTAGCAACAGATTCCTCTTGACCATCAGCAACGGAGTAGCAACATCATCCACCGAAGCTACATACAAATTCTCCTCAACAGCGTTCACTCCATGCTGGGGCATGGGAGCATTTACAACATTCGGCCTCTCGGGCGCCTCAAACTGTATCTCCTTGGCATCAATGAGGTCTTGAACCTTATTCCTTAGGGCCCAACAGTCATCTGTGTTATGCCCCGGGCTATCAGAGTGATAAGCACAGCGAGCATTTGGATTGAACTTGGGGGATGCAGTATTGGGAAACTTTGGAGCCTCCTTGACAGTCACTAAATTGGTGGATAGCAACTGTGGCAGGATCTGTGATAAGGTCATGCTTAATCGAGTAAACTCTCTCCGGGGTCTCTCAAACTTTTGAGGATTAGTTGGCCGAGGAGCGGCAGCAGGTTTGGCAATCATTACCGCACTGACAGATTGGCGGTGTTCAGGTCGCTCTGTTCTCCGGGAGTTATATACAGCACTAGCCTCCTTTTTGAAGGGTTTCTTCTCAGTACTGGAGGAGGCAACTTTCTGTATCTTCCCCGATTTTATACCGGCCTCAATCCTTTCACCAGTCAGGATTAGATCGGTAAACCTAGCAGAGGAATTACCAATGAGATGATTGAAAAATGGACCAGATAAGGTCCCCAAGAACATATCTACCAGCTCCCGATCCGTCAATGGTGGCTGCACCCTGCCAGCCAGGTCTCTCCATTTCTGAGCGTACTCCTTAAAACCTTCACTCGACCCTAGCGACATACCCTGAAGTTGGGTACGCGTAGGAGCGAGGTCGGCATTATACTGATACTGCTTGTAAAAAGCAGTGGCCAGATCCTCCCAGTTACGAATGCTGATTCCATCCAGCTGATAGAACCAGTCGAGGTGAGTCCCTGAAAGACTCTCCTGGAAGAAGTGGATCCAAAGGTTCTTGTCTGCTGTGTAAGGCTGGATCTTCCTTACATAAGAACGGAGGTGCATCTTGGGACAGGAAGCCCCATCATACTTCACGAAGGCAGGTGTTTTGAACTTGTGTGGGATCACCACTCCAGTAGATAACCCCAAGTCTCCGAAATCCAATCCAGGTACCCGTTGAACTTCCACAGCCTTTAATCTGTCTTCCAGCTGTTTGTACCGGTCTTCAGCAGGAGGGTACTGGTCGTCGTTGAAGTCTGTTTCAGTATCAGAGCCCACAGGAGTAGTGACCTCCCTTTCATGGTGACTACCTTCCGTCACAGATGGAGGAGTCCTTTCAGCTTCAACAACCAAAGTGTTCCCGAGTCTGCGCCCAGTGTTAAATAGCACAGTCCTCCTCTTCTTCTTAGTCTTCTTCAACAGCATGGTCTTTAACTCTTGTTGACCCTGAGACAAGCCCTTGATCAGCTCCTGAAATTGGGCGTTTTGCGCCTGAAACTGGACGTTCTGCGCCTGAAGAGCCTTGATGGCCGCATCGGTTGATGATTCAGGAGGGTTCATGATGCTGAAATAAACAGCGAAGAACGGTAAACAACCTGAAAAGAAGAGTATTTATGATGCACATGATGAATGATATGTGTTTATGCAATGCATTCAAGAGTTCGAAATTTCAAATTTGTTGTAGACCAAAAGGAACACGCGTTATTATTAAGAAAATCATTGTTTAATACATCAAAGCCTCATGGGCAAAAGTACAAAAAGATCAAATCACATCCAAAATATGTTGCGCATCTTCTTTGGAGCTATGTAAGTGTTGAGATTCCTTTCCTCGTGCAACAGGCGGGTGAGCTCCAAGACCTTCCTTTCACTGGCATGTAAACTAGTCTCAAGAGAATTCCGCTCTTCCTTAAGCTGGATCCAACTCTTCTGCATCTCTTCCCAGGATGTGGGCATATCAGGGTGCTGAATAACATGAGACACCTCTCCTTCCAAGGCAGGCTCTTTGATTACTGGAAGCATGTGAGGATAAGGCATCACTAATTTCTGAGAGCGGGCTCGTACCCATTTGAGGTAAGGCTCCAAAGGGATGGAGTTCCTGTGCCCCAGTGTCTTGCTGTCTATCCTACTAGGCATCCTCCAAGCTCCGATAAACCTCTGGCGAAGTCCTTGAGTATCGTTGTCGAAGTCAAAAACTATGTCAGGTATCAACATGTCATGAGGACCATCCCTCCGAGCATAACCAAATTGTCTCCAAGCCAGGCATGGACTATAAGTAATACCCCCTCTGATTCCAAGTAAAGGAACATTAGGATACTCTCCGCAACGATCAATGATAGTGACATCTTCTCTGGACCTAGGGCACCAATGTATATCTGCATGTGTAAGAGTCATCAACCGTTGTGACCATCTCAAACCCCGCTCGTTCTTCAGGACTGATTGTGGAAGGTGCGAAACAAACCACTTTCCCAGGAGAGGAGTGCAACACATAAGGACACCTCTTTTTCTCATGGTTCGAGTGTAACATGAGTGAAGGAGGTCCCCTAGCAACGTAGGTATAGGATTCATGGACATAAAGATCTGGACAGCACTGATATCAATGAGATGATCTGGGTTAGGGAACAACACCAAACCATAAACAAGGAGGGCCACAACCTCTTCAAAAGCTTGCAAGTCGAGGGAATTCCAACATTCATAGGCCTTTTCAAACAGAAACCTGGCTAAGAACCCTTTGATACCACTTCTAACTTCCCAATGTCCCTTGAGGTCAGATGACTGTAGGTGCAAGGCTTTAGCAATCTCTTCAAGCTTAGGTTCCTTTTCTGTACCGTTGAAGGGTGGCTGATCAAGAATAGGGATCTTCAGGAGTCGGGAGAACTCCTCCAATGTAGGTACCAACTGATAGTCCAAGAAAGTGAAACAGTGATGCAGAGGGTCAAAGAATTGGAACAGGACTTTTATCATATCTTCCTCAATGTTGGTGTTGACCAAGCTGATGAGGCTTCCATGCCTTTCACTGAATGAAGAGTTCTCGGGAATCCTGGATATAAGCTCCTTAAGCTGAGGAAGGATCATTACAAGACTGATTGGAATTGTCTTTCTACGAACAGTTTCCATGTCCTACAAAACAAGAACAAAGATGAAAATTCGAACCCCTGAAATGATTAGTCAATGCATATGATGCTGGATGATGTCATGATGCTATGATTAAACACCACAGGTATTTACAAAGACAAACATGTAAGGCACACAAGGCACACAAGACAGGCCCTTAAGGTTTAAGGCCAGCATGAGGTCTGGGTAGTACCCTCTTGAAGTTGGTGGGTTCAACCTGTCCTAATCAAAGTAACCGGGTTCTAAGGTTCCCAATATCACGGGATTGCTTTCATTGTTCATCGTTTCGATTTAGCCACTGAACTGGCGACCGAAATATTCCAGGAAAGCAACCCTCAATTGAGTGTAGTATCGAGTATCAACCAACCTCGGACTGCACCAAAGTCAGTTATCTCACTACCCTAAAGAGGCCAAGATTGTTCAATTAAGGTTCCTAAGGTCTGTTGATGCTTCATGACACCACATGGAGGCCCCGTACTCTCCTTGACTGACTCAAGGGTTACCGGTACACACCAAAGTGCCACATCAACGTAGCAGACTGTTTCAACCATGTCGGTATACCCCGCACAGTTCCCTCACAGCCTTGTTGCTACTTTCTAAAAGGTATCCCCAGATCCGGGTTAGGATCTATAGAACTCCCAAGACAGTCCCACAATAATAAAGCAAACAAGGAAAGCAATTGAAAACACAATGATCTTAGTCCTAAGGTACACCTCACTTTAAGTTGTCCCCAGCAGAGTCGCCAGTTCTGTGATCGGTGGATCTGGAACTGACTGTTTTAAAGCTGGTTCGCGAAATGTCGCGGAAGCAAGAGTCGCCACCGTCTTTTATTTTCTCCAATTGGAAAGGACAAAAGCACAGAAAAATTCCTTTAAAGAGATTGCTCTCGGTTCGGGAGGTAGGTTATAGAAAGGGAAGGTGTTAGCACCCTTTCTATCCATGGTTATCCATGGGCTCTTAGGTACTTGCTCAATGTGTTTTCAAAATGTTTGCTTGCTTTTCAATGTGGGTTTCAAAAATATTCTTTGAAAAGTTTCAGTTCAACTCATACGTCAGAGTGTTTGAAAAGTTCGTTTTGAAAGTTTTTTGAAAGTGTGGGTGTGAAAAGATTTTAGTTTGTTTTGAAATTAGAGCAAGTACCCTTGAGAACCTACCTACCCTAAGGAATTCGTCTGTGTAAATGTCCTTTAAAGTAGTGCCATCCCACCATTGAGAGGTAGTAGCACCACCGTTGGAGGTGTTCGGGTCAATTCGAGTTTTAGGGACATGGTGATCACCGGAGCAATGGGAAGACACCTTAGAAGCTACCCTCATGCCGGGTTCCCGGATCATGAGGACTTACTAAGACGTCCTCTACTCGACGATCACTTTTCGAAAGGCAACAGTGAGGCGTACCCTAGGGGTGGTGTGTGAATTGTGTGTCGTTTTCAGTTTATTGTTTGTCTTGTCATGTATTGGTGATCTAACGATTCGATTTTATTTTTTGGGCATTCATTCTTTCATGCATATTTATTAACAGTTATATATTTGCGAGAAAGTAAATCTAAACTATTACAACTGGCGCGGGTCCACATCGCCAAAAAAAACCGAACCCGATTTGACTGAAAATAAATAAAGCGAATAAATAAAAGTGCGAGAATTTTAAATTACATGGCTTTGGGGCATATACAGAATTATTTAAACAATATAAAACAAATGCGCGAAATAAAGAGATTAAACAAAATTAGGGCGTTGGACCCTTTTATAAACAATTAAAATTAATCAAGGAATCTAAAATTAAAATTAAATGAAGAATAGTATTTTTTGTGTTTTTTAGATTTAAAAGAAAAAGGAAAAAATTAATTAAAATTAAAATGCTAAACTTCTAATGTTTTTTAAGTTTTTTAGAAAGAGATTTAATTTCTAACCTAATTAAATTCTAAACTAATTTATGTACAATTTTTGATTTATAGAAAATAAATAATAAATAATAATATTGTGAGAAAAAAAGGAAAAAATTAAAAAGGATATAAAAAATTAATAATTAACCTAATTCTACATTTTTTGGATTTTTATTATGAAAAAAGAATTAAAATTAAAATTAAAACCTAATTAAACTAAATGAGTTACATTTTAATTTATTTATAAAAGTAATCAAAATTAATTATATTTTTTTGTCCTTTCTGTATTTTTAATGTTTTTAAATTTTTGTGAGAATAGTTAATTAAATAAAAAGAAAAGAAATAAAAAGAAAAAAAAAATTAAAGAAAGAATGAAAAAACAATAAGGCAAACCAGGGGGGTGTAGATTTGAAAAGCCTGGCCCATCTGCTTTGAATTTTGTGGACTTTTCCAATCATATGCACGCCTGTTGACCTTCCCCATGGTATTCCCCAGTGCACAACCCTTGATCTGATCCCACTAAGTGACGTGGCTGGCCTGATCTGGTGAGTGTATGGTAGTCTGCAACGTCATATCCACACCTGAACATATATGGAAAAAGAATATTGAAGTGAAGTAGACCTGGGAATCGAACCCAGGTCTTATGCATTACTCACGCGCTCGCTTGCCATCTGAGCCAGTTAATTCATTCGTTATATAATAAACAAATAAATCATATAAAATAAAAGCAACACGCTAGTGACTTGAAGCGCGCGAACTTTGAATGGACAAATCGCTGGTGGACACGTCTTCTTCTTCCTCGTGTCCCCTGTAACTAAAATACATTGGCAACGGTTTTGTGGATGTTTCCTTAGGCTAGCTACGGAAAAATAGCGATTAGCTCATTTCCTAATATAAATTAGGCGCGAGGTAACATTCTTCTTCGTCTCCATGCCCTGAATACAACCATGGTGTTGGGAACGTCCAATTTTGCTTATTTTAGGAACCCCTAATTTTGAATCCTGAAAACCTAGAAATTCAACAATGGTGAAAGCGCATATATGATACAAAAACGTAATTGAACATATTGGTTAGCATGGAAACATCACTGTGAGCAAGAATCCACAAAGAGAAATGCAAAAGAATGCTTGGATTATGCTATGCGATTTGAAATTTTTTGCTTCACAGTTGGACTTGTAGCTACCGTTTCAGGGTGTTTTGATTGATGTTAGGAAGTGGAATGCGTTCAGTGATTGTCCAAGATGCTAATGGAATAAAGATTAAGGCTTGAAAAGATCCCTAGCACTGATTTCAGTTTTGCATTTTATGGCCAAAATTTCAAATGTCCAATGGCTTTTTCAGCGCAGCATATGGCATATTGTGGTTAGGGTTTGACTTAGGGGTTAGGCTGGAGTGGAATTGGCTTGCTAACTCTCCTTAATTCATGCTTGTTAGAGAATTGGCCTTAGGGTTTCTTCCATTAACCATTTTTCCTACTTTTTAGCCAAAACCTAGACCTAGTGTGCAAATGAACCTTAGCCTGATTTTTGAGTTGGTTCATGATACATAGAAATTGTCCAAGTTCATTTGACACTATTCCATTGGTTTTTAAATTTTATTTGAATTTTCAAAGAATTAAAATGAATTAAATCATCAAAAATTAAATAAAATAAAAAAATCAATATTTGGTCTTGAAATTAACCATGGGACACGTGTGTGGCATGACAAGGATGAACAAAGTGAGAAAAATGGGGCCCTTTTGTCAAAATTGGATTTTCAAGGATAGTTGACTTTTGCCATTTCACAAAAATTTCCCAACTTCTACAAGGCATAACTTGCTCAATTTTTAAGCTTTTCACATGTTCTTGGACATTTTGGAAAGGTCTTTGAGTCCTCTAACCAATGCCTTTGGTCCCATGTCATTTTGATTTACCAATCTCAAGTTATGGCCTTTGACTTAAAGTCCCTTTTTGTTGACTTTTGAAAATGACCTATAATGTTGAAATTGATAACTTTTTGTGAGAGCATTTCTTGGACTTGAAGCATGAAGATGAGTTGTAGGAAATGTCTTTTTCTTCAAAATGAGCTTTGGATGGAATTTTTCTGATAATCCATGTGAAAGTTATGCCCTGGTCAATTTCGGTTGACTTTTTCAGCTGTCCAAATATAGCAACTTTTGCATCTTTGATGATTTCTGAGCCAAATTTTGAGAATCATGATCAAGCATTGATCAAATGATGTTTGTGGCTTCAAAATGATATGTTGACCAAAAATTTGAACTTTTGACTGCCAAATGACCATTTTGCCCCTACAGTTGACTGTAGTGCAATTTAGGGTTTTGACTGTGCAATCTTGAGCTGAATGCCTTGAAACTTGATATGAGGATGCTTGACCATGTTTGTAAGCATATGAGACTTGATTGAGCCTTTGCAAACTTCCTTTTCTTGATCAGACTTGAAACCCTAATTTTGACTGTATGGGAGACTGTTGCACTGCACAACCCTTGGGGAATTTTGTAGCTTGGCTTGGCAATTTCTTGAGGAATATGGGAGGGCAAATTTTGGGGTATAACAATGACAATTTTGTGTTGTGATTTTCACGTGACAACTGAGAAGTTGTGGCGTGAAAATCACGTGGCAATTGAGAAGTCGTGGCGTGAAAATCACGTGGCAACTTTTCTAATATAATTTAATTTAATTTAATTTAATTTAATATATATTTAACTTAATTTTTTTATTGAATGTGTAGGAGGATTATCAGACATTGCTTGCAAATTTTCTGATTCATAATCCTTACTATACTCCGGGAGAGGGAGATTCGCTCCATCCAGATATGGATTTTTATATTTGGGATCAAGTCATTGGCGGAAAAGGGCCTAACGATTGTTTTTTTTTGGTGGTGTAAATTTGACGGGAACCTTGAGAAGTTGGGATAGAACTCTATTTTAAAGAGTTAGAGATAGGGAAGGAGGTCACGTTAACCAAATTTTACACAAGAACAACTTGAAACAGTAATACCATTGGCGTTAAGTAAGGCGAGACGCGAGTCAGCGTAATGTGAGGCGGCAACGAAGGTCTAAATGGTGGCCCAAATGAAGGCAATGAAGCAAGAACAACAACGGAAATTGGAGGTCATGGTGAAGAGGAAAGTTGATATGGAACAACAAATGAGATAATTTATACAAGGTTGCGATAAGATAAAGGTTGATTTACAAGAAATGATGGATGAAGGCCTCATCCACATAATCAGGCCTAGGGCAGAGTATGATGAGGGAGTGAACATGGTCTCTGGATGTCCTGGAGAGTTCAGAATATTTGATGTGGAACATATGAATGATGATCTCGTACAAATGCATGCTACTTTCTGCCACATGGCTGGTCAGGTAGAACATCACTATAGATCTTGTCGGGTTTACTGTAGGGACTCCCGAGGATGTCCATTTGTGAGAAAAGGTATTCAATTGTTGTTGGATGATGGAACTATCAAGGTTTCAGGGCAAAGAGATGATTACTATGAAGTAAATGAGATTGAAGTTTGCTTGGTTGAGGAAGAATCAGATGATGATGAATATGCTTCCGCGGATGAATTCTTCTCCTCAAATGAAGGTATATTCTCCGGTGATGATTCTTTGATGTTATAATTTTCTGAGGAAAGTGTGAATATAATTGTGTTATGTTTCGGCGATTCTTCCCCTGTTGAAATTGAATACTGTAGAAAGTCAATTGTTGCCCTTGTGGTGATTTTCTTGCCAGGGCCCGTTCCTTACAAATTAGATAAAGTTGTACCATACAAGTATAATGCTACAATTTTAGAGGATGGTGTGGAAGTTCCTATTCAGCCTTTGTCTAGTGTTGGAAATATTTCTAAGACTAGTAGAGTGACCCGCAGCGGTCGTGTGTTTGCACCAGTTGTTCGGGAAAATGATAATGCTGATAAGAAGGTTGTGGAAAGTGTCGAAGATAAGAATGTTGCAGGGGAATCCAGTGGTGCTACCCTGGAGAAGGACGCAGATTATATTTTGAAGATAATTAAAATGAGCGACTACCGAATTATGGATCAGTTATTGCAGACTCCTTCTATCCATCTTGGCTTTGTTGATGAATTTTGCTGCCCATAAAGAATCTTTAATAAGAGTGTTAGACCAGACCTTCGTGGAGTATAACATGCCATTAGATCAACTCAATAGTGTGGTAGGTAATATTACATCATGTAATAACCTAAGCTTTTATGATGATGAATTTCCTGACAAGGGGAGGAATCACAATTTGGATCTCCACATATCCATGAACTATAAAAGAGATTCATCATCAAATGTGCTTATTGATAATGAATCCGCTTTGAATGTGATACCAAGAAGTACGCTGATGAAGTTGAAATATCAAGGGGCTCCTATGCGCCTAAGTGGTATTATTGTCAAAGCTTTCGATAGGTCAGGGAAGTCGGTTATTGGGGAGGTTGATCTGCTTGTTCACATATGTCCACATATGTTCCAGATCACTTTCCAAGTCATGGATATTGTTCCCGCATATAGTTGTCTACTGGGAAGACCATGGATACATGAAGCGGGGGCTATTACCTCCACTCTGTACCAAAATTTGAAATTCGTGCGTGAAGGTAAAGTGGTTATTATAAATGGAGAGCAAGCATTGCTAATATCTCACCTATCATCTTTTAGTGTTGTTGAAGCAGATGAGGCTGCTGTGGGGACACATTTCCAAGCCCTATCTGTTGATAATGTAAGAGGGAATGAGAATTCTATGGCTTCGTTCAAAGATCCTCAGCAGGTTGTGCGCAATGGTCCAAGTAAAGTATGGGAACAGGTCGTTGATCCTCCAGTAAACAAGAACAAGGCTGGTTTGGAGTTCTCAACCAAGAATGGCAAAGGCAAAGGTTTGAAGCCGAAGTCTACTATGAGCAGTTATCATGATGTTTTCTGCAACAGAGGCTACCTCCATCCAACTGTATCTGGAATTAATGCTATTGAGGAGGATGAAGAAGATTAGGAAATACCAAATTATGTGACACCTGGAGTCAGAATCCAGAACTCAGTCACTTATGATGTTCCCTCTTGCATCCATGTCTCAAAGTAATTTATTTTTTCTTTACAAAAATCTTTCATTCTCCCCAAGATGAAAGTTAATATTGTATTGGCTTATCTGTTTGCTTTGATCATTAAATCATAAATAAAAGTTGTCTTTGATTCTCAAAAATTGTGTCTTTTATTTTTCTGCTTTTTTTCATGGAAAATGGTAATAATAAAAAACCTTTTGAGTAAAATAATAATTGAAAATAAATATGCATAATCACTTGATATATGTGTCAGTTTCTAAAAGCAATCACAAATCACATGTGCAGATTAATTAGTAAACTCGTTGAATACAATGACCCTACACTCTCTCCCAAATTTGAATATCTTGTGTTTGGGACAAAAGAAGAAGAATATGATGAGATTCTAGAAGAGGTCTCACGGTTGCTCGAGTATGAGGAAAATGCCATTCATCCATATAAAGAGTCATTGGAAACAATCAATTTGGGTTCAGAAGAGGAGCCAAAGTAAGTCAAGATTGGAGCATCGTTGCATCCTGATGTGAAGAACAGGTTGACTGAGCTATTGAAAGAGTATGTGGACATCTTTGCTTGGTATTACCAAGATATGCCGGGTCTAGATACAGATATTGTGGAGTATCGTTTGCCTTTGAAGCCAGAGTGCCCACCCGTCAAGCAGAAGTTGAGAAGAACTCACCCTGATATGGCAGTAAAAATCAAAGAAGAAGTCTTAAAACAGATAAACGCCGGGTTTCTTGTGACATCAGTGTATCCCCAATGGATAGCTAACATTGTGCTTGTACAAAAGAAAGATGGAAAAGTCCGCATGTGCATAGATTACAGAGATCTAAATAAAGCTAGTCCAAAAGATGATTTCCCATTGTCGCACATTGATATGCTGGTTGATAGCACAACAAAATTTAAAGTATTCTTGTTAATGGATGGATTTTACGGATATAATAAAATAAGAATTGCTCCAAAGGACATGGAAAAAACAACGTTTATCACACCCTGGGGAACATTCTGTTACAGAGTGATACCCTTCGGGTTGAAGAACACTGGTACAACGTACTAGAGGGCTATGATAACCCTATTCCATTATCTGATGCACAGGGAAATTGAGGTATATGTTGATAACATGATTTCCAAATCACAAACCGAAGAAGGGCATGTGGAAGATTTGTTGAAGTTATTCCAGCGTTTGAGGAAGTATCGTCTATGCTTGAATCCAAATAAATGCACCTTCGGTGTCCAATCAGGGAAGTTATTGGGTTTCATCGTCAGCCAGAAAGGGATTGAAGTGGACCCAGATAAGGTCAAAGCGATCCAAGAAATTCCTGCACCAAGGACTGAGAAGCAGTTAGAGGTTTCCTTAGGCGCCTGAATTATATTTCTAGATTCATCTCCCACATGACCGTAATAGAAGCAATAAAAGCAGTTAGAGATAATCCAAGTGAAGATGAATAAGAGCAATAGAAGCTTCCCGCTAAATTTAAAACATACAACTAACATTGCCATGAAGGTACAAGTTGATGATTCATGGCTCTGGCATCAAAGATTTGGCCACTTCAACACACACGCCTTAAAGTTGTTACATGATAAGAACATGATGAGAGATTTTCTAAGAATAAAAGAGAACAATGAAGTGTGTGAAGGATGTCTCCTTGGTAAGCAACACTGATTTCCGTTCTCAACAAGCGAAGCATGGAGAGAAAAAGATCTGTTGGAGCTAATTCATACTGATGTCCGTGGACTGATGAGGACGCCATCACACGAGAACAACAGGTACTACATACTCTTCATTGACGACTTCTCTAGAATGACATGGGTTTATTTCCTAAAAGAAAAATCAGAAGTCTTTGGAGTATTCAAAATGTTCAAGGCCCTTGTTGAAAATCAAAGTGGAAAATGGATAAAAGTACTAAGAAGTAATCGCGGCAAAGAATACACCTCCCGTGAGTTTGACAGATTTTGTGAGGATGAAGAGCGACAACTTACAGTCGCATATTCTCCTCAACAAAACAGTGTATCTGAGAGAAATAATCACACAATTATGGAGATGGCTAGATCGATGCTCAAGGAGAAGGGACTTCCTAACATATTCAGGGATGAAGCAGTCTACACTGTTGTTTACATACTTAACCGATGTCTAACTAAGTCAGTACAAGATAAGACTCCAATTGAAGCTTGGAACGGGAAGAAGCCATCAACAAAGCACCTAAGGGTCTTTGGATCTATATGCTACATTCATATTCCAGACGTGAAGAGGCACAAGCTTGAATAGAAAACTATACGAGTTATCTTCCTGGGGTATAACACAACCTCTTAAGGCTAACGTGTCTACAACTTGCAAACTAAAAAAATCATCATCAGTCGAGATGTTGAAGTTGATGAGAATGCTTCTTGGAATTGGGATGAAGAAAAAGTAGAGAAGAACATCCTCATACCAGCTTAACTACCTCAAGAAGAATCTAAGGAAGAAGGCCCATGTGAACCTTCTTCACCTCCACCACAACAACATGATCAAGAATTATCATCACTAGAGTCTACTCCAAGACGAGTAAGATCTTTGATGGGCATATATGAAACCTGTAACTTGGCCATGCTTGAACCTGGAAGCTATGAAGAAGCATCAAAGAAAGAAGTATGGGTCAAGGCAATGGAAGAAGAGATAAAGATGATCGAGAAAAACAACAAATGGGAGTTAGTAAATCATCCCCATGAAAAAGATATCATTGGGGTTAAGTGGGTCTATAAGACAAAGCTCAACCCTGATGGCACCATACAGAAACACAAGGCAAGGTTAGTAGCTAAGGGTTACTCACAACAACCTGGGATTGACTACAATGAGACATTTGCACCAGTAGCTCATATTGATACCGTTAGAGCTCTAATAGCTATTGCGGCACAAAGAGGATGGAGTATCCAGCAACTAGATGTCAAATCAGCCTTCCTCAATGGTGTACTTGGATAAGAGATCTATGTGGAGCAGCCACAAAGATTCATTTCTGAAAGCGAAGAAAGCAAAGTGTTAAGACTAAGAAAAACACTTTACAGTTTGAAGTAAACACCTCGAGCATGGCATAGCAGAATTGATCAGTATTTCATAGATCAAGGATTCAGGAGGAGCAAGAGTGAGCCTACACTTTATATTAAGTCTCAAGGTTAGTACACTCTCTTACTCTTTCTATATGTAGATGACCTTATCTACACTGGAAATAATACCAAGATGATGATGAAGTTCAAAGAAGACATGATGAATACCTTTGAGATGACCGACCTTGGTTTAATGAGTTACTTCCTCGGTATAGAGGTAAGTCAGAGAAATGAAGGGATATTCATCTCGCAAAAGAAATACACAGAAGGCTTACTTAAGAAATTCAATATGTATGGTTGCAAACCTGTCGCTACTCCACTCATAACAAATGAGAAACTACAGAAGAATGATGGAACACTAGAAGCTGATGCATCCAAATATCAAAGTCTAATTGAAAGCCTTCTATATTTGACAGCTACATGGCTAGACATAATGTATGCTACAACTCTTCTATCAAGATTCATGCAAAGCCCAAGTCAAATAAACTTTGGAGCAGGAAAAAGAATTTTAAGGTATCTATAAGGAACAAAAGAGTTTGGTATATAGTACACTACCGAAACCAACTCAGGATTACTTGGCTACACTGATTGTGATTGGGCAGGTTCAGTAGATGACATGAGGAGCACCTCTGGCTATGCTTTCTCACTAGGATCGAGAATTTTCTCTTGGGCGTCGAAGAAGCAAGCTACAATTGCACAATCAACAGTAGAAGCAGAGTATGTGGCTTATGTTGAAGCAACGAGTCAAGCTATATGGCTTCGCAGGATACTTGAAGACATGAGAGAAAAATAAGTGAGCCTACTAAAATTAATTGTGACAACAAATCAGCAATTGCAATGGCGAAAAATCCAGTGCATCATAGTAGAACAAAATACATAGCAATCAAGTATCACTTTATTAGAGAAGCTCGACTATTGAGGAGATCAGACTCGACTACTGCAGAACAGAAGAACAAATTACAGACATATTCACGAAGGTGTTACCGAGACTAAGATTTGAAGAGCTGCGAACTATGCTTGGAATTACAGAAATTTGCATCAAGGAAGAGTGTTGAAATTGCTACAAATTTCTAGAATATTCTAAATATAATATGTATGGTAATGGTAGAATACCATAGAAACTATAATGTGTATGAGTATGGTAAAATAATCTAGAACTATAAGTGTATGTAAAAGATAGAAGAACCTAGAACTATCATGATACTAACATATCATGAAAACACTAGAAAAATCTAAAGTAATGTAGAAATATTCACTACCATTGAGAGGTTGGTGACTTCAGCCTATAAATAAGCATTTAGTATCTTGTAATGGATCATCCAAGAAATCAATGACATAGTCTTTTTTCTAAACAACTCTCTAAAATTATCTTCTATCAACTATCAATTAAACCACTACTAATAGATACAAATGTAATTGGATCAAGATTTACTACTCTAATGGATGAGGATTTGGAAGAAAATAGTGATACACAGCAAGGACTAAATAATAAGGTGGGACACGAGGAAACTGTCGATCCAGAAGGTATATAGGTGCATGAGAAGAATGATAATTCTACAAATGAGGCAAGCCAAGGGACTGCAACGATTGAGCAACAAGGCAGGACAAAAGGAAACCAAAGTATGAGCCCTAGTAAAGAGATTCCGAAGGATGTCACAGACATAGTGGCCAGGATTGATAATATTGAAGTGTCATGTTAAATAAATAGCCAACGTGAGAAGAGCAAAAAAGGGAATGCGAGGATATAGATTCATCAAAAAAGTGGTGAGAGGAGCAGTACTTTGAATCCACGTGGGAAAGTGGTTTTTAAACCAAAAGTGACTGGGATGAAGAATGGAAATAAAGCAGGCATGAAGGTCAAAACCCTCTGGTTACCTAATAGAGGAATTGTAGTAGAGCAAGAAAATAGATCTAATATGGGGAAAACAATAGTATAGTTTCCACCTGTTGAAAAACATGTTCATCAACATGGAAAGAGCAATACCATAGAGAATACACATCTCCCAAATGTGAAGATGCGAGGGGAGGGAAGTATTCCTAAACGTTCGTCTGATACAGTTCATAGCATGGTGGCTGGGGGAAGGTAGGAGGAGGAATTGAACGGACCAAGCAGAGTTGTGAATATCGAAGCCAGTGAGCAGACGTTTTCCCGTTCAGACGCTGAAATGGAGATGGAAACAGGTAGAAATTTATTGATCACTTTATATTCTATGTAGATGTCCTATGTTTGGTTTATTTGTTTCTATTAAGAAATTGCACTCATAGTTAATTAATTTTTATCGTTTGATCCTTTAGCTCTCTCAATGGATGAGAATATTAAATTTTATCCTTTTATGATAGAGAGGGACAAAATTTGAAAACAATAAAGATTGAAATAAAATTAATAAAATACAAAACAATAGTTGGATTTTGTTTTTTAATTAAAAGAATTGTGCTTAATTTCTTACCATTTTATAATTTCAAAACTTACCTCTTGTTATTTGGAGTTGACGCCTGTGAATGCATATATTTTTTAGATGTAGGATTTGTTTATGTTTCATAGGTGTCATTCTTGGTTTAGATTAATTAAGATGTAATTAGTTTGTCTCACTAATAGTCAAGTTATACCTTTCAAATGCAACAAATCTTGAGTTTCATGAATTGATTTATGTTAATGTATTTAAGTTAAATCATAATTTCCTATTTGAAAGTATATTGAAAGTTTGAAACAAGAAAGTTTTTGATAATTTAATGGATCGTAATAATATTTTGAATGAAAAGTTCAGAACACTACTACAAAATATACCTATTCTAATATATTATAACTCAACTAATCAATTAACTGAAATAATAACTCTTATTTAGCGCCTGTATTTTATTAAAAAACATATAAATACGGTCCATAATAATAATCGTAGTGATATGTTAAGACTTACAAGTTTCAAATCTCAATATTAATATTTTTTTTTTCTATACTACAAAAGGCGTGTCCATTATTTTTTATATTTATATAAAAATTAAAAACAATTTTACCACGGTTGTATTTGTCCATCGTGATTATATGTCACTTAAAATTAATATATTTCACTATAGTTATTCTTTTCAATCATCGTAAATGTGTTTCTTTACAATTAAATTTGGTGTTTTGTCTTTAAAGTTTTAAATTCAATTTTTAATATGTTTTTCCTTTTGTAAATTGCTTGTTCTTAATTTAATGAATACGTTTGTTTTTGTTGTTTTCTTTAGTTATGAGTATTATGACTTACCAGAAAAGAAAGCATAATAAAAAAAAAAGTAAAGTTGTTCAGAAAGTCTTGAATATGGATGGAAGAATTATGAAGAAGAGTAATATTCAATTGACTTGTACTCAATCTTTATATATTTAAGTAAGTAATGTTTGAGTCAAAGTTTTCCACTATTTACCCTTTTCTTTTTGTTGAGTGTCCATAGGAATGATCATCTACTAGATTTAGCTTTATTTATGAATTTTTGTCCGTCTATTTGATTACACACTGAAAAAAGGTTTTTTGTTTTAATTTAGAGTTTCACTACAAAAAAATATTATCATTTGCAACGTAAATATCACACCATAACTATTAAAATTACGTCAAAAACACTTTTTTACGACGTGATTGAACACGTCGCAGGAGAGCGTGTGACAATTTATTAGTGACATGATTTTCATATCACAAAATTATGATGTGAAAATCACATCGCAACTTATTGCATAAATATCCAATAAGTTTCAGTAAGATCAAACATATTAGGTGATGAGTCAAAAATTGAAGAACGTGATTTACATGTCACTAATTTGTAACATGAAAATCACGTCACTAATTATAATCTGAAGTTGACAGTTTGCGACGTGATTTTCATGTCACAAACTTGTGACATGGAAATTGTTCTGGACTGGGCCCGACAGGCCCAAAAGCATTACTAAGGCCCAGTCCAAAGGGACTCACTAAGGACCACACCGGGCAAAGGGGGTCGCGTCCATGCCCGACACCCTGATGTCCACCTCGACATCTCAATGTCCAGCCCCACGCAGCGAAGTCATGCTCGACACCCTGCCGTCCGACTCTGTGTCCTGATGTCCAGCTCGACACTCGCTGTTCAGCTCGAGGTCTTGGCGTCGAGCTCGGCACCGTGCAGCGCAGCTCGACATGATCTCGAGCTACCTGGCTAGGGCAGACTCAGTCCACCGTTACCCCAACGATACTCTGGAAAGACCGCGTCTCTGTCCGCCCGCACTTCACGCAGCACATCCAGGAAGGGGACCACGTGCTGATCCCCACTACCCACGTAGAACCTGGCAGTTCCTCCATTGGGCCAAATCCGCCCGGCCCAATGAAGGAACCTTGGCCCAGCGCTGGGGGCTATAAATACCCTCTGTTTCCAGAGGGTCAGGTATTCATCATTCTAACCTCAACTCTATTATCTGCTCGTACTCCCACTGACTTTAGCATCGGAGTGCCTTGCAGGTACCCCCCCCTCCTCGTTCAAAAAGCCTTCAGCTCGGAGTAAGCCGTGACGGTCCAAACCTTCTGATCAGGTCAGATCAGTGGCGCCGTCTGTGGGAAACAGCTTCCCCGTCTAACGAACAGTTTCAAAGACCAAAGCTCAATCCATTCACTGTCATGGCTGATCCAACTCGTGAAGAACAACACACCCGCGTCCTCGACACCAACAACGGTCCCGCGGACAAGAATGGGCACCTGGACAATCCCAGCGATGCCGGCCACAATGCTGTCCCCGTGACAACCGCCCCTGGACCTTCCACCCGCAGGGACGGGAACACTGCGTCCTCCTCGACAACTCCTCCAAGACTCGAAGACGACCCTGAAGCCCTCGCCTACCGCAGAGCTGCCCGGTTCCATGAAGTCCCAGTTCCTGCCGGGGCAGATGCCACGACTCAGGCACTGTTCGCGGCCATCAACCAAACAAATTCCCTCCTGTTCGCCCAAGGAGAAAGGCTAAGGGCACTTGAAAACGATCGACGCCCCCCGAGGAGACATCAAAGGCCACCATCTCCACCTCCTCGGGTCGAAGAAGTTCGACACCCTACTCCCCCGCGGAGACATTACAGGGAGAACTCTAGGAGCCCCTCTCCCCCACCAAAGCAGAGGCGGCCCCAGTATGAAAGACAGCCCGTCATCCCTGCCGAAGAGCCCAGTCGCGACCCATCGAGGCACGACAGGAGACACAACAGAGACAGGCGTGTGACCTTCACCCACCGAGCATCACGCTCGAGGGAATCTCAGCACGACCAGCGTGCCAGACATCACTACAGGACCCCTTCTCTTTCTCCAGAAAGGAGCGACGAGGACGACCCCCGCGGTCCCCTGTCGCAGGCCATCATGGACGCACCTATCCCCCCGGGCATGGAGAAGCCCCCACACCTAAAGGAGTATGATGGAGTGGCGGACCCAGTCGACCATATTGACGGGTTCGAAGCCATGCTCCACTATCACAATGTCGGGGGGCCCATCAAGTGCCGTCTCTTCCCAACAACTCTCAGGAAGGCGGCCATGGACTGGTACAAAGGACTTGCCCCGGGCTCCATCACCTCGTGGCGGAACTTGAAGAACCAGTTCATCAGTTCCTTTACAGCCTCTCGTCGCCACCCAAAGACCGAGGCAGCCCTCGAGGCCATCATCCAAAGACATGATGAGACCTTGAGGGAATTCATCAACCGCTTCAACCGGGAAGCAATCCAGGTCCCCTGCGCGGACCATATGAAGAGGTACTTGCTGGAGAGGGGCCTCCTCCCCGGCACAGAATTCAGGAAAGCTGTGGGCATCGAGCCACCTGCAACTTTTGATGCTCTCCTCGACAAAGCCCGAGCATATATGGACTACGAGGAGAGAGAAGCTGCCAACAGGGCACGAGACTCCAGGGCTCGCAATCATGGCAGCAGCTCGAGACAAGACCCTCCTCCCCGACGCACCGGAGAGAAGAGGAAGGAAGACAGACCCCGGGAGGTCCGGGAACAAAGGGGCCCCTCGGGCAGGTTTACTGAGTACACTCCGCTCACGGCTTCCCGCGAGCGTATTCTGGCGGAGTGTGCAAGCACAGATTTTAAAGACGGTGGCGTCAAGCGTCCCCGACCAGCTCCTGCCAAGCCAGGAGTAGACAAAAACAAGTACTGTCAGTACCATAGGAGTCATGGTCACTTGACAGAGGACTGCGTCCACCTGAAGGATGCCATTGAAACCCTCATCAAAGGAGGGAGACTTGCACAGTACAGGCGGAACGACGCTCCCCGTCGTGAAGCCCGCGAGGCAAAGGAGCCCGAAGAAGATGCCCGACCATCTGACGAGTCGGTGCCAATCCAGACCGCCTTCTCGGTAACTAGGCCCGAGGATTTCGAACTTCCCGAGCTCCTGCAGGAGCCCCTGACGACACACAGCAGGTGGGAATACTTCCCCTCCGCCATGGTCATCAACGGGGGCGGGTTCAACGACCTCACCATCAACTCAGCAAAGAGGAAGTTGGACGAACTGGTCGACAAAGCTCCTCCACAAACTGTGACTTTCGAAATGGTGAGGGGCAGATCAGAGCCTATCACCTTCTACTTGGAAGAGCTCCCCGGCGGAGCACCGAACGCAGTCATCCCCTTGCTGATAAGGGCAAAGATGGCCAATTTTGACGTACATCGCATCCTGGTCGACGAAGGGAGTTCTGTCGACGTGATGTACACTCAGCTGTTCCGGACCTTACAACTGGACGACTCACATCTGTCTCCATATATAGGTTCGGACCTTTAAGGCTTCAACGGCTCGACGTCCAAACCTTGGGGATATGTCGAGCTCCTCGTGACATTCGGGGAAGGAACCGCTACAAGACAGGTGAAGGTCCGCTTCCTCGTCATTGACTGCCCGTCCCTGTACAATTTCATCTTGGGGAGGCCGACATTGGCGAAGCTGACAGCGGTCCCCTCAACTGTCCATCTAAAAATGAAGTTCTACACCAAACGGGCAAGGGTAGCCACCATCCAGGGCGACCTCGCTGCTGCCCGCAGGTGCTTCAACGCCGCTTCAAGGGGACGGGATACTGTCGACGTGGGTCCCAGCACAAGGCCCATCAAGAAGACAAAGCAAGAGCCCGACAGAGCATCTCCCGAGGTAGAAGTTCAGAAGGCTCCACCAAAGGTCGACTCCATAGCCCTCGACACCCGCTTCGACCAAGACGAGCCGACCAGCAGCGAGCAAATCCCCCTCCGACCTATTCCGGACGGCGATTTCGAACTCGTTCCCCTCGGAGCAGACCCGACCAAGGGAGTGAAGATTGGCAAAGACCTCCCCGACTTGGCCAGAAAGCAAATCAAGGCTTGTCTGCGCGAGAATGCTGATCTCTTCGCCTGGAGCGCTGCAGAGATGCCCGGACTCGACCCTGAGGTCGCCTGTCATCACCTCGCCATTGATCCAGCCGCCAAGGCCGTAGTACAACGTAGGCGTAGGCAGTCTCCAGAAAAAACGGAGGCTGCTGAAAAAGCTGTAAAAGACCTCTTAGAGGCAAATTTTATTTCTGAAGCCCGGTATTCCACCTGGCTGTCAAATGTTGTACTTGTCAAAAAGAATAATGGAAAATGGCGAATGTGTGTTGATTATACCGATCTCAATCGGGCTTGCCCGAAGGATGCTTTTCCTCTACCAAACATTGATATGCTGGTCGACAACTCGGCCGGCTACAAAACTTTGTCGTTCATGGACGCCTACTCGGGATACAATCAAATCCCAATGGCTCCGGGCGACAAACGCTGCACGGCGTTCATGACCAGCTCGGGCAACTATTACTACAACGTAATGCCCTTCGGACTGAAGAACGCCGGTGCGACTTACCAACGCATGATGAACAAAGTGTTCAACAAACAAATTGGCGACATGCTCGAGGTATACATGGACGACATGATCGTCAAATCTCGAGCGGATACCGACCACGCAGCTCACCTCAAAACAGTCTTCGCCCAAGCAAGACAGTGCAAGATGAGGTTCAACCCCGAGAAGTGCACATTTGGGGTTAAGGCAGGAAAGTTCCTCGGATTCTATCTAACAGAACGAGGCATTGAAGCCAACCCCGACAAGTGCCGAGCATTCGCCGACCTCCCGACTCCAACGTCGAAGAAGTCGATACAGATAATGAACGGCATGTTGACATCACTTTCACGCTTCGTCGCGAAGTCCGCTCAGCACGCCCTTCCCTTTTTCAAACTCCTTCGAAAGGAAGCAGCCTTCGAATGGACCGAGGAATGCGAACACGCACTTCGCCATCTGAAGCAGAGCCTGTCTCAACCGCCCGTGCTGTCTCGACCAGATGACAACGAGCCACTTTACCTATACTTGGCAGTTTCAAACGAAGCCATCAGTGCAGCTCTTGTCCGGGAGACTCCCGACGGGCAGAAACCTGTCTACTTCACGAGCAAAGCCTTACAAGGCCCCGAGAGCAGGTATCAACAGATAGAAAAGGTTGCACTGGCCCTCGTCAACGCTGCGAGGAGGCTCAGACACTACTTTCTAGCACACACCATCATCGTGCGAACCGATCAACCGGTGAGACAACTCCTGGGTCGGCCAGATATGGCGGGCAGAATGCTTAAGTGGTCCTTGGAACTCTCTGAATTCGACATTCAGTACGAGAGCAGGAAAGCCCTGAAAGCACAAGCCTTGGCCGACTTCGTCGCCGAGATGACCTCTAACGACATTCCCCCGGGAAAGGAACACAAGTGGACCATCTTCGTCGACGGAGCCTCCAGCTCGTCCGGAAGCGGCGCAAGGATCCTCCTGGAAAACGAAGAAGGGGTGGTAATCGAGCACTCCTTGGTTCTCTCCTTCCCGACATCAAATAACCAGGCAGAATACGAAGCCCTGCTCGCGGGACTGAGATTAGCCGAGGACCTAGGAGCCCGCGAAGTTCAAATTTACACCGACTCCCAGCTCGTCGCTTCCCAAGTACAAGGAAGCTACCAGGCCAAGAATGACAACCTCATTGAGTACTTGAACTTAGTCAAAAAACACATGGCAAAGTTCGTACGAGCAGAAATCTCTCATGTTCCCCGCGAGCAAAACACGAGGGCGGACATATTGTCCAAACTCGCGAGCACACGAAAGAAAGGCGGGAATAAATCCGTCATCCAGGAATCTCTGGCACGGCCGAGCATCGAACCACCCTCGACTACGGTCGAGGTCCACGCCATCGGGGACGCCACGTCTTGGATGACCCCGGTCTATAATTTCCTTACAAAGGGAGAACTCCCGACGAACCAGGCCGACGCAGCCACAATAAAGCGGCGAGCGTGTTCCTATGTTGTTCTCGAGCAGAAACTGTACAGAAGGGGATTCTCCATTCCCCTCCTGAAATGCATTGACGAGTCCGCCATCCCCGACGTACTGCGGGAGATACACGAAGGTATCAACGCCCAGCACATGGGCGGTAAATCCTTGGCGAGGAAAGCCCTTCGAGCAGGATACTACTGGCCGACGATGCAACAGGACGCCAAGGAACACGTGAAAAAATGTGACAAGTGCCAGAAGCACGGGGATATGCACCTCGCTCCCCCACACGAGCTGAACACATTGTCGTCCCCATGGCCATTCGCCTGGTGGGGTATGGATATCCTCGGGCCCTTCGTGCAAGGGACCTATCAGAACAAATTTCTAATCGTCGCCGTGGATTACTTCACAAAATGGATCGAGGCCGAGGCCCTCGCGAAAATCACCTCACATAACATCCTCCGTTTCTACAAAAGAAACGTGCTCGCCAGGTTCGGAATTCCGCAGGCACTGGTGACCGACAACGGTACCCAGTTCACCGACCACGGATTCCGAGACTTCGTCACCAAACTGGGGACCAAACAACACTTCACGTCGGTCGAGCATCCTCAGACCAACGGGCAGGCCGAGGCCGCCAACAGAGTCATCCTCCGAGGGCTCAAACGTCGACTCGGCGAGGCCAAAAGAGGATGGGTCGAGGAGCTCCACAGCGTCCTGTGGGCATACCGCACCACACCCCACTCAACGACTGGGGAAACACCATTTCGACTGACCTACGGCACCGAAGCCGTCATCCCGGTCGAGATCATGGAACCATCCCGATGAACAGAGGAACCCCTCGACGAAGAGCTAAATGACGAAGCACTAAGAGATGAACTCGACCTAGTCGAGGAAATCAGATCGGGGGCTGCCCTGCGCGAGGCCGCCCTAAAACAACGAGTGGCTCTACGCCATAACGACAAGGTCATCAAGCGCGAGTTCGAAATAGGCAGCTTGGTACTACGCAGAAACCAGAAAGACTCCCGCGAAGGGAAGTTGGCCGCGAACTGGGAAGGACCCTACCGCATTCACGGCACCACGGGTACCGGGGCGTACTACCTCGAGCAGCTAGACGGAGAGCCATTACCAAGACCCTGGAATGCTGCTAAGTTGAAGCAGTACTACAGTTAGAAACTGTCAACACCTAGGACCCTCGACCAGCAACAACCACGCTCGGGCAACGAGGAAAAACGTCCAATTTCGTTTAAGGCTAAGGTACAGGCCCGACACACGACCAAAATGGCACGGCATCGCGCGGTAGACGTTGACGATCGATAGTGCCCGACGTGGACAGCTGTACCGAGCCCCACCGTCGTCGTACCCATAAGGCAGAACACCCAGCTCGCGATGGGTAGTTCACGCCAAGGGCGAATCGTCCCTACGGGCTCCACGCCCGACTGAGCAACCTCGCTCCGTATTGCCCGACATTCTATCAAGAATAACGGGACATCTACAAGGGTCAAAAGAAAATCTCTCCCCTCGAGCGAAACACTTAAGCAACCCCGGCCAACCGAAACAGGGCCGAGACTGCACACAAATGGAGACGAGCATATTCGCTCGCCAAATCAGAGCCACTTACGGGCACTCCTCGGGCCCAGGACTCGAGCTAAATTCATACAAGCATGTGAGTTCATACAAGGGCAGAAAATCCAAAATAAATAACAAGGTATAAACGCCCGAAGGCAACAAAGCAATATTAAACCGACCAAGAAGGCCGGCGGTGTTCAAAACATACAATGAACGGGCACGCAGGCCCAAAGAATACAAATTCAAATATCAAGGGCACGCAGGCCCGCTATCAAATATCAAACATCCACATTATCATCATTGTCGACGCTGGGAGAGTCGGGCGGAGGAATGATCGCGCCACCTACAACCCAGTGGGTGTGCCCGATGCCCTCGGTGATCAAGCCTGGATTTAGCAACGAGAGCTGGTCGACTGCAGAATTGAACCCGTCTTCAAGAGCACCGACGCAGTCCGCCTCGAGGAGCCGGATATGGGCGATAAGCTCAGCCCGACTCTTCAAAATCACTAGGTCCTCGGGCTCATCTTCGGCAGGTTGATGGACAGCATTCAGTTCCTCAACCTGTTTACCCAGGCGTTCGACTTCAGCAGCCAAACGATCCCTGTCGGTCCGGAGCAACTCCCCTTCCTCAGTCAACCTCCCCGACTTCTCCTTTTCCAGAGTCAGCATATCCCTCTCGGCATCAAGTATCGCGGTCTGCTCTCGGAACATCTCCTCGGAGCGTTCCAGCGCGACCTTCAACTTCCGCGAGCTCGCACTCAGGGCCGCCTTCTCCTGCTCGAGCTCTTTAACCCGAGCAGCATCCCCTGCATCCTCAGATAACACCAGAGCCATTTCGGCCATTTTAACCAGCCCGTCCACGCTGGCGACCAGACGCGACTTCCTCTCCTCTTTAGTCATCCTCTTGATGGCCTCAGCTTCATGAGCGACCACTGTCGGAGGGAACCGCTCGAAAAAGCCCGCCTCTTCGAAGCAAGGGGGGAAGGCAAAAGATTGAATAGCACCGGCATCGTCCCCGACAGTCGAACCGCCTTCCACGCGGGTCCTCTTCCTCTGCGTCAAAACGGCGCTGGGGTCAATCTCCTCGACCTCTGGATCTGACGCTGCTCCCGAGCTCGACGTCGAATCCACCCTCACCGGCTGAGGAACGTTCAGACTTGGTGGTGGTCCCATTCTCGTCGTCTGCGGGGCCTGCACGACCCTTTTGCCTCGCCTCTGGCCGGTTGATAATTTCAGGAGCCTCTCATGTCGGCTGGCCATCGTACCTGCACGAAATAAAAGAAAAGTCAGTATCGAGCAAACTGCATTAATAAATGACGAATAAAGTATTTCAAGCAAACAACCTAACAGGCGGGCTGCCTGCCTATATGTCGAACATTCCACCAACGCCTTGGTGTCGATCGGGCGAGACTCAAACGTCGGGTAACCGTCTTTGTCGAGGATATCGTCCCCTTCCCGAGTAACCCATTGGGCGGGATGAAAACTGTCGACAAACCGACAAAGAGCCTCATACGACCGTTGATCTTCCGTGCACATATCCCCGACTGCGGTATGGAAATAACCCGTTCCATGATCGTAGTGTCGGGACATCCAATACACCGGGAACTTAGCCCTACGACCTAACACGGGGCTCCCGTCGTCGGCCAACATTGCTTCCCCGTCATCATCGCTGACTGGCCCTTCCTCCTCGAAGAGGGAATCTACAGCAGAGTCGGTAGTAGGGCGCACCACATACCACTTGTCCTTGAACCCCCTCACGGAGTCCATATACATCCTAAACAGTCTCCTCGACTGCTTAAGGGACACCCAGCTGTGCTTCCCTCCTCGGGACTGACGCTGCAGGTGGAATACCCGAAAGAAAAGAGGTATGGTCGCCCCTATCCTTAAGTAGCGACACGTCAGCTCAAACGCCCGGATGAAGGCGAGAGAGTTTGGGTGTAGCTGGGACGGGGCCAGCTCCAAATGCGTAAAGACCCCGGTCTGAAAATCTGTGAACGGCAGCCGAAACCCTAAGTCTTTAAACGCGATCTCGTACATCGCAAGGCTGTAGTCCGGGTACATTGAACAAATTCTCGCATTGGTCGACGGAAGCATGACCACGAAATTCTGCTGAAAGTCGGGCTGGTCCTGCCCCTCTTCAATAGCGGTGAATGGATGTCGGTCATCCCGACTGTATATCGACGCCGTCCCCCGAGGCTCGGCACCCACCCATTCCAGCGATGGGTCGGTCACGGTATCTATAAGGGTCGCCGACTCGTCGGCACTCGGTTCTTCGCTATCACGACGACCGGAGGAGCTCGGCTCATCCGCCATGGTTACCTGCAGAGCACGGGAAACCAATCAGATTGAGCATGAAGTCCTATGCTCGACATAATCATGTCGTCCATACACTACTACACGTCCATTTTCACAAGTGGATGCCTCCCCGACTCTCCTGAACCCAGTGTTCTTCCTCAAACCAACTGCGCGGCCATTCTTCAAGCATGTCGACCCGAGATATGAACATGGCGAGCCGCACTATGAAGCCCACGGCCACGACCATGAACGTACCGGGCACGGTCATGAATTAGGCGCCCGGATCATGAAGACCCCGGGCAGCTCTGAAGTTTTTCACCTAAAACTACGAATGTGTCGGCCATGAGTATGCGTTTGCCGGTCCTAGACATGAACATGTCGGGCAAAACACGAATCTACCGGGCTAATCCCACGCACACGATCCTAAAACATCTACAAATTCCAGGAATCATGCATTCTAAAACGGAAAAATGAAGAAAGTAGATCACTTACTTGGATCAAAGTTGGGATTTGGCTAAGAAATGAAGAATCTGAGACGGGAAGTCACAACTGGAGAGAGTGTTGAGAGCGGCAACGGAGAGAGCACGGAGAATGGAAAACGTATTATGGGGCCCAAGGACCCTATTTATAGTAATGACGTGGAATACCAAACGTCACCTCGTTCAGCCACGGACTCCATCTCCTCGACGCGCTGCTCCCAACGCAATGATGGCCCTACCCCCCTAGGGTGGCGGCACAACTCCCGAAAGATGCCTCGTATGCTCGACTGACACGCCCGGTACGGATCCTCCATGCATCCACCACCGAGGACGTCTCCGAGCACGGCACGAGGAGACCCCTCGAGGGTCCACGCCTCCATCCCGGTCACGAGACCTCAGCGACAGAACAACTTTGTTTCAAGTCATGGCTCCTCGCAAAGGAACCACGACTTAGGGGGCTCCTGTTCTGGACTGGGCCCGACAGGCCCAAAAGCATTACTAAGGCCCAGTCCAAAGGGACTCACTAAGGACCACACCGGGCAAAGGGGGTCGCGTCCATGCCCGACACCCTGATGTCCACCTCGACATCTCAATGTCCAGCCCCACGCAGCGAAGTCATGCTCGACACCCTGCCGTCCGACTCTGTGTCCTGATGTCCAGCTCGACACTCGCTGTTCAGCTCGAGGTCTTGGCGTCGAGCTCGGCACCGTGCAGCGCAGCTCGACATGATCTCGAGCTACCTGGCTAGGGCAGACTCAGTCCACCGTTACCCCAACGATACTCCGGAAAGACCGCGTCTCTGTCCGCCCGCACTTCACGCAGCACATCCAGGAAGGGGACCACGTGCTGATCCCCACTACCCACGTAGAACCTGGCAGTTCCTCCATTGGGCCAAATCCGCCCGGCCCAATGAAGGAACCTTGGCCCAGCGCTGGGGGCTATAAATACCCTCTGTTTCCAGAGGGTCAGGTATTCATCATTCTAACCTCAACTCTATTATCTGCTCGTACTCCCACTGACTTTAGCATCGGAGTGCCTTGCAGGTACCCCCTCCTCGTTCAAAAAGCCTTCAGCTCGGAGTAAGCCGTGACGGTCCAAACCTTCTGATCAGGTCAGATCAGAAATCACGTCACTAACTATAATTTTTTTTATAAATAAATTCTGGAACTATTAAATATATTACTTTATGAAAACAATAATATTAAATAAATTAATTTAAATTAAAATTTTTAAATTAATATTATTAAATATATTAATTTATACTAAATAAATTTAAATTAAACTATGAATCATTAATATTAAATAAATTAAATAAACTAAATATTAAATATGAAAGTTTTCAAAATTAAATAAATCATTAAATTAAAATTAAATAAACCATTAAACTAAATACTAAATAATATACTAAAAAGTCATTAATTATCTTACATAAATTAAAATTTGAAAGTAAAATAAAAATAAAATAAATCTTACTTCCCTGTTTCCGAATATCTGATTTGTTTTTAAAAAATGGTCACCAAAATATCTAGATCTAGAGAGGAAGTTTTCGAAAATCTTGACTTACACAATGACAAATCAACTCCGAAATGTAAAAAGGAGGGTAGATTAGGCTTTATTAAGGGATTATCAACCTTCTATGGTGAACAAAAGGCAGAACGGCGGTGGTCAGGGCGAATTCAGATGATGATTCCGGCGACGATGGAGGTTTTCCAGCGAATGAGGGAATCTTAGTTTGTTTGGTGCGGTTCCGGTCAGGGACGGTGACTTCCCGTGGAGATGGAGGTTTCCAGCGAATAACTCTGGTCACAGGTGAGCGTATATCCTTTTTGTGTTTCTCTTTTGATAGGTCTAAAAAATATCCCTGAATTAGTGTCAGGTTAGAGTTTATATACCGCTTTTGATTAGAGCTTTGTGTGAACAAACTTGTGTTGAGATTGAGTTGAAATTCTGTTCAAATAAACTTGTAATTTTTTCTCTATGGACCAATCCGAAAATCTTTGTTTTAGGTCCAATCTTTCACTTTGTTTGCAAAATTTAGTTTTTTCTTTGATACTAATTCTTGGGCCTGATTTGAGTAATTGTGACTTTAGTTTTTATTGGATATTGTGAATCATAGGCTTTTACGAAGTTGTCTTTAATTGAAACATGATGAATACTTTAGGAAATACTTGGAATAAATTCATTTGAAATTTGTTGGACTTTATTTGTTGAATTGATATGCTAATACACCTTTAATTTTCTCTTTTCATGTATTTTGAATAATGATGCTTGCAACATGGAGGATTGTAGAAGAAGCAAATAATTTGTGGCCATGGTGGAAAAAATACTTGGGAGATACAAGAGGAAAACACATCTATCATGAAGCTTTAGACTTTATTTTTAGAAATGTTTTGAATTCTTATGACATGTAATCTTTGTAATTTGGTAAACACTTGTGAATTTCAAATGTAATGACTTAGAAATTCGATCATAACTTGTATCTCTTTTCCTTGAAATCTTGGATTCAAACTTGTAACATGTAATTGTAACTTGAACTCTGGTTCATGGAATTTGAATGAATCATGGGAGAAGTTGAATATGTTTGAGAATTCTGAATGGAAAGTGCTTGAGATCTTTAATGGATATCTTAATTTTTTCAAGAATCATGATTTCTTTAATTTTGCACTTGAATCATTTAGTCTTGAAAATTGAACTTGAATGATCTAAAAATCTCTTTGAATCCTTCTTGAATTTTGTATGAATCTAACTTGAGTTGGAAGCTTGAAATTCAAATAAATTCCTCTTGATGCACTTAAGATATTTGGAATAAAAATCAAATCTTGAATACCATTGAAGAAGCTTTAAAGAACGAGAAGTCTTGAGTTCTTGAAGCTTGGAATAAAAGTGCTTGAAATCTTTGATGAATATCTTAAATTTCAAGGAACATGAATCTTCAAATTTTGCACTTGAATTAATTCTTGAGATCAAGATGTACATTTTCCCTTTGAATTCAAAATAATCCACATGTGTGGTCTTAATTGAAATTAATGAGATTGAATCATTTGATCTTAGAAAACTTGGATTTCAAAGAGATACTTAAAATTGAGATGACTTGAATTTTTCTTTAACTTGTAAATTCCAAACTCATGAAAGTGAGAATTTCCCTCATCTTTTGAATTTTTGAGTTTTTTGACATAAAGTCTTTATATTTCGAGTAACACAAAATTCAAAATAAATGAATCTTCTATACCCGAAATAATTAAACTTGGGAATCAGTCTTTAAGAATATCACATACCAAAACTTCCAAAAAACAAAATTTCAAGAAATAACTCAAGTTCCATTTGAAAAATTTGTGAGATCTCCATCCATAGCAAAAATACTTTAACTTGGTGCCTAAACCTCAAATGCGAGAAATCAACATCTCAAGAAAGTAGCCATGGCATTAATTAAAATTAGAGGTTATGAAAGTACTAAGTCTAAAAATAACCTGTAACGTTCAATAAATTTCGTGGTTTTCGAGCACAATCCGCTCCCACTCCTTGAAACAAACTTGTAGATAACATCTTGAAGAGTATCGTGCAAAAAGGATCGTCCCAAAATGTTGAGAATTGAAAGAATTATGATCCTCGAAAATTGGACGACAGTCACTTGAAAATAAATCAAAGTTCCCAATGCGACCTATAATATACTCAAACTCTTGATGACCTTCTACACATAATTAGCTCTTTACTTGTAAAGAGAAGTTGAAATGATGTCAAGCAGATTCATATGCTAGAAGAATCACTCAAAAATACTGAACAATGAAGAAGTTATGATAATTTGAACTCAAACTTGCAAATATTGACTTTCAGTCAATAACCTGGAATTAACTGCAGACTTTGTCTTTCTACAACAACCTGAGTCACTCTTAATCACATAAGAACTTGATATGAAGAAATCTTAATCAAATCATGCTCACACTTGTCAGAACTTGAGAGTACTCGTCGAAGAAGGCATGGAAATAAACACATGAACCTATCTTGAATAGTCTTGAGAATTAAGCCACTAAACTTGCCTTAACCATGTTGAATGAAGCTTGAGGATAGTGTGACCTAAGATTATAGATCACCACTCTAAAACATAGGCTTGTGGGAAATCTTTGGCCTGAACAAACCACAACCCTAAACAGAGGACCATCACCTGAATCCCTTGATCTGAAACCTTGTCCTACAAAAAACAAAAATAAATAAAACATATTTTTGGAATTTTGTTAGAGGTCAGCAGAATATAAAACACATATATACAAGATACACGATTCAGGGTTCTTGGTGATCCCTCAAGAGAAAACTTAAAGATAGGAGAAAGTAGAAAGAGAGAACCAACCCTAATGCGTGATCTCGATGTATTGATGATGTGAGATGATTGACGAATCTTAGGGGCAACAATTGGGGTATAATAATTTCCCTTATTTAAGTGTCTTCTATCCGGAGATACGAAGGTTAAAATCTTCGTGTCGACGCGATTGAAGATACTTAAATATAAAACAAGCCCTATTTTGACCCTAAGATGCCATGAAATGCTTATGATTGTGCATGCAAAACGACAAACTCCCAAGGAGTCATAGGACACCATTGGGGAAGTAGGAAATAAAATAAAGGATCAAAAAGAAAATCCGACCAGGAAAATAAATCGCTGGTGAACAGAAGACTCAACTCTAGTGGGGTAAAGCTCAAGGAGGAGATAAGGCATCAATAACTCAAATAATGAGGAAAAAGAAATGGATAACAATGGTTGACAGATAACTATTTTTGTCGACTAGGCTTGTCCTTGGCCCAACTCCATGTGAGGCCCAACCCAATTATGCTGATCAAGTCATACTAGCCAGTTCTACCCTCGACTTCATCGGGAATCAACTTCCACACTCCGCAAGGAGGTAGCCTCACCACACGGGGATAAACCCACTTAGTCTTAGAAAGATTATCGCCGCTCAGGAGGACCCCAAGGTCACCCTTTAATCCTCTCCTCTACCAAGACTGATCCTCCCATATGACCTCGCGTCTGGCGGGGAGCATCCACAATGAGTAGACGCATACCTACGAGCATCCTCCTTGTAGGGCTGGCTATCAATGTCTCAGAATATCACAGATTCTTGGTGGCTCTAGAAAGACCACATCCATATCATCTTGATTGCGTAGAGGAAGTCATCCAGGTGGGGGACCACGTGCTGGTCCCTACTACTCACGTAGGACCTGGTAGTCTCCACTTTGGGCCTGCTTAACCAGCCCAATGAGGAGACATTTGCCCAGCGCTGGGGGCTATAAATACCCTCTCTCTTGAGAGGGTCAAGTATTGAACATTTCTTACTCTCTTACTTGCTTGCACTATTCCGTATCTCATTTTGGAATCAGAGTGTCTTACAGGTACCCCCACCTCACTCTCAAGTTCTGTCGACATAAGCTGTGACGGTCCATTTTGATCAGGTACGATCAGTGGCGCCGTCTGTGGGAAACCAACTTCCCCGTCTTTCATTTATCCAAGACAAAAGCTAATCCAACTCCTTTTTGACTGTCATGGTTGACCTTACGGAAAAAAATAACCTGAATGCCCTTCCCACCGACGTCAACAACAACGTCGCCGATAACAACTTTGACAACAACAATGCTGGTCCCGCTGGCCACAACACCAGTAACAATAACAACACCGGCAACAACAACATTGGCCACACCGTGGACATACCCGACCCCTTATAATATATAGACGGACTGACTGCCTCATCATCATCACTGTCCCGACGAGCCGAAGACGATCGTTATCCTCCCCAGATCTATCAGCCGAATATGTTCCGGGAGGTCCCCGTTCCTGCGGATGCTGATGCCATGACCAGGGCACTGTTCGCGGCTATAAATCAAACAAAATACTTGATCTTTTTACAAGGGGAGATATTAAGGGTGCTCAAAGATTCTCGAAGAGCCCCTGGAATACACATGAGGCCTGATTCTCCTCCTTCCCGTTAGATAGAGGATCGCCCTCAATCTCCCCTGCAGAGACGCAAACAAGATGCCTCTCGAAGCCCCTCTCTCTGGCGAAACGGGTGATGCCCCGCATTGGAGAGGGATCATCCCATTGATACGGGGAGACGTGATCATATCTCCCCGTTCCAAGAGAGAAGACCCCCTGGAAATAGAAACAAGGGAAATGAAGAATAACGACCCCGACCGAGGGATCCTCCCCGCGACCAGGGCCACCATTCTAACCGTCATTACAATAGGTCGCCTTCTCGATCTCCAGACAGAAGCGATGAAGACAACCCCCGTAGTCCCCTATCCCAGGATGTTATGGAGGCACCCGTTCCCCCGTGTATGGAGAAACCTCCCCATATGAAGGAGTACGACAGCATTGCCGATCCAGTCAACCATATCGACGGGTTCGAGGCAATGTTGCACTATCATAAAGTCGGGGAACCGATCAAATGCCGATTGTTCCCCACAACTCTGAGAAAGACTGCAATGGACTGGTATAAGAACCTCGCCTCGGGGTTAATTACCTCCCAGAGAAACTTGAAAAACCAGTTCATCAGCTCATTAACTGCCTCACGTCGACACCCGAAGATTGAGGCAGCCCTCAAGGCCATCGTCCAGAGAAGCGACGAGACCCTCAGGGAGTTTATTGATCGGTTCAACCGCAAGACCATTTAGCTCCCTTGCAACAATCATATGAAGAGATACCTGCTCGAGAGGGGACTCCTCCCGGGCACGAAGTTCAGGAAAGCTGTTTGCATCGAACCACCCCGGACATTCGATGCTCTCCGCGAAAAGGCTAGGGTCTACATGGACTATGAGGAGAGGGAAACGGCCAATAGAGCCCACGACCCAAGGAATCATGGACCAACCAACAATCCACGACACCAAGATTCAGGACTTCCTCGACGGAAGGGCGAGAAGTGGAAGGATGACAAACCACGGGATCCTCGTGAGCAAAGAGGGCCCGCAGGGCGATTCACTGAGTACACTCTGCTGACAGCTTCCTACAAGTGCATCTTGGCGGAGTGCGCTAATACTGACTTCAAGAAAGGAGACATTAGACGTCCTCGCCCTGCTCCTGCTAAGCCCGGGGCTGACCGAAGCAAATAATGCCAGTATCATCGAAGTCATGGACACCTGACTGAAGACTGTGTCCATCTCAAAGATGCTATTGAGTCCCTTATTAAAGGGGGGCAGACTCACGCAATATTGGTGCGGTGATGCCCCTCTTCGAGATGCCCGTGATACAAAGGAGGCAGAGGAGGATACCCGACCATCGGATGAAACTACCCCCATTCAAATAGCCTTCTCCGTTACGAGACCAGAGGACTTCTACATCCTCGACATGCACGAAGAAGAACCTCTGTCCATGAATAGTAGGTGGGAAAGATTCCCATCCGCCATGGTTATAAATGGCAGGGGGTTCAATGACATATCTATAAACTCTGCAAAGAGGAAGTTGGACAAGCTGGTTGACGCGCCCCCTCCCCCCCCCCCCCTGCAAGCGGTGACATTCGAGACGGTTAAGGGCAGATCGAAGCCGATCACGTTCTGTGTCGAAGAGTTGCCCGGAGGGGCCCCCAATTCAAGCATCCCTCTTATGGTTAGGGCAAGGATGGTCAATTTTGACGTTCACCGCGTCTTGGTCGACGAAGGGAGTTCTGTCAACGTGATGTATAGCCATCTCTTCTGAACCCTACAACTCGATGACACCCACCTTTCACCATACGTGGGGTCCGATCTGTAGGGCTTCAATGGCTCGACTTCCAAACCATGGGGGTACATGGAGCTCTTAGTCACTTTCAACGAGGAAACCGCCACCAGGAAGGTCAAGGTACGATTTTTGGTCATTGACTTCCCGTCTCTCAATAACTGCATCCTAGGGAGACCGACACTGGTCAAACTGACCGATGTCCCGTCCACCGTCCATCTAAAGATGAAATTATACACGAAGAGGGGACGCATCGCCACCATCCACGACGAACTCTCAGCTGCCCAAATATGTTTTAACGCAACCTCAAAGGGACAAAGCATGGTCGACACTGGGGCACGGCCTGCCAAGAGAGCTGATACTTGACCTGAGCCATAGCCCGTCAAGAAGGAAGAACAAAGAGCTCGTCGAAAGGTCGACTCTATTTTGCTGGACACCCGCTTCGACCAGGATGAAGCACCCAACGACGAGCAGGGACTCCTCCGACCAATACCGGGTGGAGACTTTGAGTTCGTCCCCCTCAGTGAAAACCCTCACAAAGGGGTGAAGATCGGAACCGAACTCCTCAACCTAGCGAGGAAGCGAATCAAAGCTTGCTTGAGGGAGAATACATACCAGTTCGTGTGGAGTGCTGCTGAGATTCCCGGTCTCAACCTCGAGGTTTCCTGCCACCAACTGGCCATTGATCCAACCGCCAGGGAAATAATACAACATAGACGTAGGCGGTCTCCTGAGAAAGCGGAGGCTACTGAAAATGCTGTAAAAGACCTGCTAGAGGCTAATTTTATTTTTGAGGCCAGGTATTCAACCTGGATGTCAAATGTTGTACTAGTTAAAAAGAATAATGGAAAATGGTGTATATGTGTTGACTATACCGATCTTAACAAGGCATGCCCCAAAGATGTTTTCCCCTTGCCTAATATTGACATGCTGGTCGACAACTCAGCCGGTTATAAAATTCTATCTTTTATGGATGCCTACTCGGGCTACAACCAAATTCTAATGGCGATGAGCGATAAGCATTGCACCGCTTTCATGAACATCTTAGGCAATTATTACTACAACGTAATGCCCTTCGGTCTGAAAAATGTAGGGGCGACATACCAGCGGATGATAAATAAAGTCTTCTGCAACGAGATCGGCGATATGCTTGAGGTATACATGAACGACATGATCGTCAAATATCGAGAATACACCGACCATGCTTCCCATCTCAGAAAGGTCTTTGCCCAAGCGAGACAACGTAAAATGAGGTTCAATCCCGAGAAATGCACTTTTGGGGTTAAAGCGCGCAAGTTCATTGGTTTTTATCTAACAGAACGAAGAATTGAAGCCAACCCCGATAAGTGACAAGCATTCTCTGAGCTCCCTACACCTAATTCAAAGAAATCTATACAAGTCTTGAATGACATGCTCACCTTGCTATCTTGTTTTGTGGCGAAGTCCGCACAACATGCCCTTCCATTTTTCAAACTTCTGCGCAAAGAGGCCACTTTCGAATGGATCGATGAATGCGAGAAAGCCCTCCTCCATCTCAAGAAAAGCCTCTTGCAACTGCCAGTAATATCACGACCTATGGACGGGGAAACCTTGTTCCTTTATCTAGCCGTCTCCGTCGAAGTCGTGAGCGCGACCCTCATTTGTGAGACTCTTGACAGGCAAAAGCCATTGTATTTCATGAGTAAAACACTTCAGGGACCCGAGGTTATGTACCAACAAATTGAGAAAGTGGCCTTGTCCCTTTCCAATGTGGTAAGCTCTGGCCGACTTCGTCGCAGAGATGATAGCTCATGACCCCCCCCCCCCCCCTCACGCTGGGAAAAAGCACAAGTGGACCATCTTTGTTGACGGAGCTTCCAGCTCGATAGGAAGTGGAGCAAGAATCCTCCTCAAAAAAGAGGAAGGTGTCGTGATCGAACACTCTCTCAATCTTTCATTTCTAACATCGAACAATAAGGCTGAATATGAGGCCTTTCTCGCAGGGTTAAGACTAACCGAGGACCTGGGTGCCCGAGAGATACACATTTTCACTGATTCCTAACTTGTCGCATCTCAAGTTCAAGGCGGATACCGGGCTAGGGAATAAAAACCTCATTGAATATTTAAACTTGGTCAGAGAACATATGAAAAAGTTTGACCGGGCAGAAATCACGCACGTGCCATGCGAGCAGAACACGCGGGCTGACATACTTTCAAAGCTCGCGTGCACGAAGAAGAGAGGTGGGAACAAATCCATCATACAAGAATCCATTTCTCTCCTGAGCATTGAAAGGTCTAATGTGCCACCCGAAGTGAATGCCATCGGGGATAACTCATGTTGGATGACCCCGGTGTTCAATTTCCTGATAATGGGGGAGCTTCCTGTGGATAAAAGAGAGGCGGCCGCAACCAAACGACATGCATGCTCGTATGTTGTACTTGAAGACAAACTTTACCGTCGGGGATTCACCATCCCACTCCTAAAATGTGTCGAAGAGTCTGCAATCCCTGAGATACTGCGGGAAATCCACGAGGGAATCAACGCCCAACTCATGGGTGGCAGATCCCTAGCCCGAAAGGCGTTGCGAGCCGGGTACTACTGGTCGAACATGCAACAAGACACCAAGGAGCATGTCAAGAAATGTGACAATTGCCAAAAATACACGGACATGTACCTCACACCTCCACACGAGCTCACAACACTATCCTCCCTGTGGTCATTCGCATGGTGGGGAATGGATATCCCCGAACCTTTCGTGCAAGGAACATATCAAAACAATTTCCTTATCATGGTTGTCGACTACTTCACAAAATGGATAGAAGCCGAAGCTCTGGATAAAATCACTTCACACAACATCCTCGGTTTCTACAAGAGAAACATACTTGCCCAGTTTAGTATACTGCGGGCGCTAGTCACTGACAACAAGACACAGTTCACCAATCAAAGTTTCCCAAACATCGTCCCCAGACTCGAAACCAAGCAGCATTTCACCTCTGTCGAACACCCCTAAACTTACGGTCAGGCTGAGGCCACGAATAGAGTCATCTTGTGAGGACTCAAATGCAGGCTGGGCAAAGCCAAGAAGGGTTGGGTTGGAGAACTACAGTGTCCTATGGGCTTATCGAACAGCACTCCATTCGACAACTGGCGAGACACCATTCCGACTAACCTACGACACCGAGGTTGTCATCCCTATAGAAATCATGGAGCCATCCAGGCGAACTGAAATGCTGCTCGACGAGGAGATGAATGACGAGGCCCTCAGAGATGAGCTCGACCTAGATGTAGAAATTCGACCAGGATCAGCTCTTCAAGAAGCTAATCTTAAACAATAGGTAGCCCCATGCTATGACAACAAAGTCATAAAGCGCGAATTTCAGGTCGGTAGCCTAGTCTTACGAATAAACCAGAAGGATTCTCGCAAAGGGAAACTGGCCGCAAACTGGGAGGGACCTTACCGCGTCCAAGGAGCTACGAGCACCAGAGAATATTACCTCGAACAATTAAATGGAGCACTACTACCTCGACCCTGGAATGCTGCGAAGCTAAAACAATACTATAGCTAAGTCCTTCACCTGCTACGTGCGTTAGTAGTCGACCGATCCTCTCCAACCAACGAGGGGATGAGCTCAACCATGTAGGCCTGTCTAGGTACAAGCATGGCCTCCAAACATCAGCGAAAGGCAGGATTTTTGTTCATTTCACGAATAAGATCTTAGCCCGATAGAGACACCTCAATCGAGCTCTGCTGTCGAAGTACCCAACATTGCAGAACACCTAGCTCATGATGAGAAGTTCACACCACGAGTTTAAGATCCAAACCGCGATCTTACACTCGTTCCCAGGATCCATACTCCGCCTCCTCGACACATCCCAACATGTGACGAACAATATGATGGTCGAGCATACATCTCCACACATGGAAAAAATGAACTTGCATCGACCACAACGAAGGTCGAACATACATCTCCACACATGGAATATACAAATATTCATGGAATAAATAAGTCAAAAACAACGAAGAGCAAAAAATAAGCAAGCATTAGCAAAAACATAAAGGCATTAAAGCAAAGTAAAGCATTTATAAATGTCGTCTGCTAGAGTCGGCGATGTCTGAATGTTACAAAAAATATTAGGCACGCTGGCCCAAATACAAATAGCTAAGTTTTCTAAAAAATGCTAATCACTCCTCCGAGTGCCCACTTCGACCTCGGGAGAGTCAGAAGGAGGAATCACCCGACCATCAATCACCTGGAACAGAACCCCGTTTCCTTCGGTGTTAAGCCTCGGGTTCAACACAAATAGTTGGTTCACGATAGCCTCGAAACTGTCATCCAAAGCATCGATACAGTCTGACTCAAGGATTTGAATCCGAGCAACAAAATCGATGCGAGTGCGCAAACCAGTTACCCCCTCGGGTTTTCCCTCCACGGGCATCACGACAGCCTTCAAGTCAGCGACTTCCCTCTCCAGTCGTTCCCTTTCGCTCTTCACAGTTGTTTTTCGAGCAGGAGACAATGCTTTTCCTGGAGGGCTTTTTCAGCTCTCACTTTCTCCCCCGCCAGCGCATAGGCGTGCTCCCGAAACATCTGCTCACTTCATTCGAGGGCGGTCTTTAATTTCAGTGGCTTTGCCTGAAGAGTCGCTTTCTCCGACTCTAATTCCTTGACCCGACCAGAAGATCTAGCCCCTTCACCCGCAAGGACCACGACCATTTCCACCACCTTTATCAGCCCGACCATACTCGAAGCCAGATGCTTCCTTCGACCCTCTTCTTCGAGTCACCTGATGATGTCGAACTCATTTTCAGACACAGTCAGAGGAAAGCTCTCAAAGAAATCCTTCTCCATGAAACAGGGAGGCAGGTTGAAGGCTCGAGCAGTCGCCCTTCCCTCAGTCACATCGGCGAGCCCACCTTCTGGGCGACTCCTTTTCTTGCTCAACCCAGCAGCATGCTGCTCAGCACCGTGGGTGCCCGATGACCCACTTGATCCCTCCTTGACCGGTTCGGAAATGAAACCCATGCATGTAGCCTGGTGCGACTTCACCAACCTCTTATGGCTCTTTTTCTCTTGGGTCAGTTTCAACAATATCTCACGGTGCTCCACCATGTTACCTGCAAAAACAAAAACAGTATCCTCGGTTCAGCCTCGATGGGTAAACAAAAGAAGTCAAGTCAAGAAGTAAAAATATAGTAAAATCAAGCGAGCATAGACCTAAGTGTTAGAACAAAGTTTGAATCTACTACCCTATGTTTAAGTTTTGATGATAACAAAATGAAAAGATATATTATTTATGTGATTCATGTAAGAACTACTTGCTACCTAAAATATTACTTTCTGATTTGCAGAAACTCTGATAGGTATCAGCAAGAGCACACTTAATCAACATCAGAATATTGGTCTTTAACATCAGCATCAGAAGATGCTATATCAGAATACCAGAATCAGAAGAATAACTCACGCGTATGCTGAAGCTTGATGAACAGAACTGCGCTCAACACTCTGATAAAGACAACAACAGTTCATCAGCACTTAAGCAGAATCAGAATGAGGCCAAGCCAGAACACGCTTTAAGTTGCAACGGTACTGTGCATTGAAAGAGTATTATTACCAACGGCATCATTCCAGACAAGATCTGCTCAATAAGGAAAGTTTGTTATTGGCATTGAGTCAAGATTATTGCTCCAACGTTCAACAATCTCAGTGCTATATAAACAAGACTATGAAGATTGAATTGGCTAATGCTCTCCAACATATTACACGCCTAAAAGCTAATCATAATCTTCCTTCTCTCAGTTTGCTAAACGCTACATATCTCCTTACTCAATCATTGTTTAGCAATCTAGTTTCATAAGCTTAAGTTGTGTAACATCACAGTTGTGATATAGTTTTGTAGAAAACATTCACACACCTATATTTATCTTCTTTGTAAGAAAGTGTTTCCTTGACAAACCGGGCTGTGGTTTGCATCAAGAAGGCTTTAGCAGTTGTTAAAGCAGTTTGTAATATTCAGTTGAATATAGTGGATTAAGACCTTGTTGGAGAGAGGCGAAATCACCTTGACGGGTGGACTGGAGTAGTTTGAGATCAAACGAACCAGGATAAAAATATCTTGTTCATTGCATTGATTTTCAGTTTTACAATTCAACCCCCCCTTCTTGTGTTTTTCACTTCTTCAATTGGCATCAGAGCGCCTGGTTCTGAGCTAAAACACTTAACCGTGTCAGTACAAGATCCAGCGTCAGAAAAACACAATGGCAGGAAATTACTCTCACACCAGCAATGACAACCATGAGGACAGAGACAGATTCAGAGGGAAACCTCCAGTCTTTGATAGAGAAAACTTTGATTACTAGAAAGACAGAATTGAAAGCTTCTTTCTGGCACATGATGCTGATCTGTGGGATATGGTGACAGATGGATACACGCACCATGTGAATGCAAGTGGTCAGAAGATTGATAGAAAAACAATGACTGACCAACAAAAGCGTGACTTCAAGAATCACCACAAGGCCAGAACCATCCTTCTCAGCGCCATCTCGTATGCTGAATATGAAAAGATCTCCAACAGAGACACAACAAAGAACATGTTTGACTCACTCAGAATGACGCATGAGGGCAACGTTCAGGTCAAAGAAACTAAAGCTCTGGCGCTCATTCAGAAGTATAAGGCATTCAAAATGGAAGAAAGTGAATCCATTGAAACAATGTTCTCAAGATTCCAGATTCTGGTAGCTGGTCTCAAGGTTCTGGACAAAGGTTACTCCACTGCTGATCACGTCAAGAAAATCATCAGAAGTTTACCCAAGCAGTGGAGGCCAATGGTTACAGCTCTGGAGCTAGCAAAAGATCTCAACAAAATTTCTCTGGAGGAACTTATCAGCTCCCTCAGAAGTCATGAGATAGAGCTAGAAGCTGATGAACCCCAGAAGCAAGGTAAGCCTTTAGCATTAAAATCTAACAAAAAATCTGAGTCTAAAGTTTTGCAGGAAGTTGAAGAAACATCTGATGGATCCTCATCAGAAGAAGACGAACTCTCCCTCCTCTCCATAAGAGTGAATCAACTGTGGAAGCAGAGGCAAAAGAAGTTCAGGAATCCCAGAAGATCTGATCAGAACGAGTCTTCTTCCAGATACAGAAGGACAGATTCTTCCTCTGGATACAGAAGATCTGAAGGCTCCTCAGGAAGCAGAAAGCCAAACACCAAGGACATCATCTGCTATGAGTGCAATGAGCAGGGACACTACAAGAGTGACTGCCCAAAGCTTCAGAGGGAAAAGCCCAAAAAGAAGTTTGGAAGAGAAAAGAATAAAAGTCTCATGGCTACATGGGATGACTCTGACTCGTCTGAAGCTGACTCAGAATCAGATGATGAGAGGGCAAACATAGCTCTCATGGCTAACATTTCAGAAGATAGTGAAGCTTTTGAATCAGACTCAGAATCAGATACTGAAGAGGTATTTCCTAACTTTGCTGTTAATTTTACCAAGGCTGAACTTGCTAAAAGCCTTAATGAAATCCTGGAAAGGTATCAGCAGATTAGAGTTAAATTCAAAGACCTGAAAAGGAATATTGAATCTGACTCTAATAAGACTGAGAGTCTTAAATTGGAGAATTCTGAGCTGAGAATTAAAATTTCAAAATTAGAAAATACTTTACAAAACTCTCAGAAGGAACCAATTTCTGAAACTCCCAGCAACGCTGATGAGATCATCAAGGAGTATGATCACAGTTTCCAGAAGTTCCTTGCTAAAAGCATAGATAGAAGCAAAATGGCTTCAATGATCTATGAAGTTAGCAGAAACGGCAGGAAGGGAATAGGATACCAAGGTAAGGTTCCTACACCAAAGAATGTCATGGACTTAACCATTAAACACACTCCTCTGAATTCACATTTCGTGTATGGTCACACACATGATATTAAATACACTAGCAGTAAGTACTCTGTGAAACCAAAATTCAACCAGAGTTTTGGTAAATCTAACAAATCAGGACCCAAGAAAATCTGGGTACCTAAGGATAAAATAATACATGTTGCAGATATCTTTAGCAGCAAGTCAGAAACACCAGTCATGGTACCTGGACTCTGGCTGCTCGCGACACATGACGGGAAGAAGGCATATGTTCCAAAGCCTGGAACTTAAGCCTGGAGGCCACGTTGGCTTTGGAGGCAATCAGAGGGGAAAGATAATTGGCTCTGGAACTGTAGGTAATGGAAATCTTCCCTCTATTAATAATGTTCTGCTAGTAGATGGATTAATGCATAATCTGTTATCCATAAGTCAATTAAGTGATAACGGTTATGATATAATCTTTAATCAAAAATCATGTAAAGCTGTTAGTCAGAAAGATGGGACTATCCTGTTTAATGGAAAGAGGAAAAACAACATTTACAAAATCAAACTTTCTGAACTGAAAAGTCAGAATGTAAAGTTCCTTCTGTCTGTTAACAACGAGCAGTGGATCTGGCACAGAAGATTGGGGCATGTTAGTATGAGAAGAATATCTCAGATTAACAAACTCAATCTGGTCAGAGGACTTCCTAATTTGAAGTTCAATTCAGATGCTCTGTGTGAAGCATGTCAGAAAGGCAAGTTTGCAAAACCTTCTTTTAAATCTAAAAATGTTGTTTCTACCTCTAAGCCATTAGAACTTCTGCACATTGACTTATTTGGACCAGTTAAAACTGCTTCAGTCAGTGGCAAGAAGTATGGGTTAGTAATCGTAGATGACTATAGCAGATGGACATGGGTAAAGTTCTTAAGACACAAGGACGAGTCACACTCTGTGTTTGTTACCTTCTGCAACCAAGTTCAGAATGAAAAGGATCTTAGAATCGTTAAAGTCAGAAGTGATCATGGTGGAGAATTTGAAAACAAAGACTTTGAGTCATTCTTTAATGACAGAGGCATTCTGCATGATTTCTCTTGTCCTAGAACTCCCCAACAAAATGGAGTTGTAGAACGAAAGAACAGAACATTGCAAGAAATGGCCAGAACCATGATCAATGAGACAAACGTTGCTAAGATCTTCTGGGCAGAGGCAATAAACACAGCGTGCTACATTCAGAATAGAATCTCAATAAGACCTATTATGGAAAAGACTCCATATGAATTATGGAAGAACAGAAAGCCCAACATTTCATATTTTCATCCATTTGGATGTACCTGTTTTATGTTAAATACAAAAAATTATTTGAACAAGTTTGACTCTAAAGCACAAAAGTGTATTATGTTAGGATACTCTGAACGCTCAAGAGGGTACATAGTATACAATACAGAAACACAGATTGTGGAAGAATCAATCAGTGTTCGTTTTGATGACAAGCTTGACTCTGAAAAGTTAAAGCAGAATGAAGTTTTTGCAGGTATGGAAATTGAATTTACAGGTTCTGAAGACAAGTCATCAGAAGCTCTCAACATAGACACTCCTTCAACGTCTGAAAGGAGCACTGCTAGCAATCCTACAACAGCTGCTGATCAACCTCAGAAGAGATTACCCAGAAGCAGCTTGGATCACCCAGAAGAGACTATCTTAGGAAGAAAGGAAGATCCAATCAGAACAAGAGCAAGCTTCAGAAACTCTGAAGAAACCCTCATGGGACTTGTGTCTCTGATTGAACCTTCTTCTATTGATGAAGCACTTTTGGATAATGACTGGATTCTGGCAATGCAAGAAGAGATGAATCAATTCACCAGAAATGACGTATGGGATCTTGTTCCCAGACCAAAAGGATTCAACGTCATTGGAACGAGATGGGTCTTCAGAAACAAGCTAAATGAACAAGGCGAAGTCATCAGAAACAAAGCACGACTGGTTGCACAAGGTTATAGTCAGCAAGAGGGGATAGACTATACATAAACCTTTGCTCCAGTCGCCAGGTTAGAGTCTATCAGACTTTTAATTTCATTTGCTGTTAATAGAGGCATCACTCTGTATCAAATGGATGTCAAAAGTGCATTCTTAAATGGTTATATAGAAGAAGAGGTTTATGTGCACCAACCCCCTGGTTTTGAAAATACAAAACATCCAGAACATGTTTTCAAACTAAAGAAGTCACTATATGGTCTGAAACAAGCTCCCAGAGCTTGGTATGAAAGGCTAAGTAACTTTCTGTTAGAAAATGAATTCACCAGAGGGAAGGTGGACACTACCTTATTCTATAAATCAGTTAAGAATGACATCTTAGTCTGTCAAATTTATGTTGATGATATTATCTTTGGTTCTACTAATCCTTCTCTTGGAAGAAAATTTGCTAAGTGTATGCAGGCAGAATTTGAGATGAGCCTCATGGGGGAACTGGAATTCTTTCTAGGAATTCAGATCAATCAAAATCCAGAGGGAACTTACATTCATCAGAGCAAATACATCAGAGATCTTCTGAAGAAATTTGACCTCTCAGAATGTAAGCCATCAAATATTCCAATGCATCCCACGTGCATTCTGGAAAAAGAAGAGGTAAGCAAAAATGTAGAACAGAAAGTCTACAGAAGTATGATTGGTTCTCTCCTTTATCTGACAGCTTCAAGACCTGATATATTATTCAGCGTATGTATTTGTGCTAGATTCCAATCAGATCCTAGAGAATCTCACTTAACAGCTGTTAAGAGAATTTTCAAGTATCTGAAAGGTACTACTAATTTGGGTTTGTTTTATAGAAAATCTAGTGATTACAGTTTAGTAGGCTACTGCGATGCTGACTTTGCTGGAGACAGAGTGGAGCGTAAAAGTACTTCTGGAAGCTGCCAGTTTCTGGGAGAAAATCTGATCTCTTGGTCCAGCAAAAGGCAATCAACAATTGCGCTATCAACAACAGAAGCTGAGTACATAGCAGCAGCAGGATGTAGCACACAAATGCTCTGGATGAAAAGTCAGCTTGAAGACTTCCAGATTTTTGAGAGTAACATTCCTATACTCTGTGATAATACTTCTGCTATTTGCTTAAGTAAGAATCCTATTTTACATTCTAGAGCTAAGCATATAGAAATAAAACATCACTTCATTAGGGACTATATTCAGAAAGGAATTTTGAATTTAAAATTTATAGATACAGACCATCAATGGGCTGATATCTTCACTAAACCCCTTTCTGAAGATAGGTTCAATTTCATTCTGAAACATCTCAGCATGAAAATCTGCCCAGAGTGAAAATGTTTTAATTCCATATATTTATCTTCAGAATGTATTTGTTTTTTCTGTGAACTTCTGATCAATCTCCTTTCAGAAAGATAGAACATGCAGATTGCATCAGACGCTAGTCTTAAAGATCTGAGAGTCTAAGCTCAAAGATAGACGTGCTGATCACTACATCAAACAAGTGTCATCCAATCATCAGCATATCTCTGAAGCAGAACGCGTGCATGCTTCTGAGAAGGCAAACCGCTGATTGGGTGCATTGAGACACATGTCTGGTACCCGTTTTAAGTATCTTTCTCAAATCCCCCAAAATCAGCAAGCATTAAATGAAAGTAATCATGTTTTTAAAACGTAATCATGATTTTATTTCTCTTTCTTGAAAACGTTTATACTTTCAAAATATTCTGAAGCCTATTTAAGCACGTTAACCTCTCACTTTAATCTTTTACAGTTTCTCATTATTTCTCAAGTATTCTCTGCATTTTTCTGTGTTCATCTCTCTCAAACCCATTTTCTCAGTTTTTCTTAAAATCCCTAAGTGTGAACATGGCAACCTCTAGCAGTGCTTCTGCAGGTTCTCAGAAGAAAGCATCATCTGAACAGTATCAAGTTCCATTCAGAACACTCCTCACTCCAGTGAAGAATCTTGAAGTGTTATCTGAATTGATTATTGATTTTGGTAGTCTGAAGGAGAATGGCTTTGATTTAACAGAAGAAGTTAGGGCACAGAAATGGGAAAGGTATTTTGACAGGTTGGTTGGACCAACATTCCCAATGTTAGTCAAGGAGTTCTGGATTCATGCAACTGCTTCAACGCATCAAGTCACCTCCTACATAATGGGGAAGAAGATTGTGATCACTGAGGATCACATAGCAAGGTTAATTGGTTACAGTGGCGGTGGCGTCCGCTGTATTGATATGGATGAGAGATGCGCTGACGTGGGCGTCATAGCAGAAAGGATTTTCACCCATGGGGTGCCCAGCAGCAAGATCAGAGATCTGAAGGATCACCACAGAGTTTGGGCGAAGATAATTCTGGGGTGTTTTAATCATAGGAAGCCAACTAGTTCCCCTGATTACATAAATATAGATAAGCAATTTCTGATCTATTTTATCAATCAGAAGGTAAAAATCAACTTGGCTCATCTTCTGTTTAATCACCTCAGAACAAGCGTGAAGTAAACCAGGGAAGAAGAAAGAACAAAGAGGGATTGGATACCCTTTGGAAGGTTGATATCAGATATTCTGACTGAGAATAGGCTGATAGAGTACCTGATAGAAGCTCAAGAGTTAAGCACCATTGAACCAACGGTTGGGAAGCCTCTGAACACGAAGAATCTGAAGAAAATGAAGTTAATAGAGAATATCAAAAAGGAACCCAGCGCTACTCCTATTGCTGATATCACCAGCAGAAGAGTCCCACTGAGTGACTTTCCTTTATTTTCTGAGATAGAATCCAAGCCAGTGGTGGTTCTCAGATATCTGGACGCGTGCAAAGCTGATGGTACAGATCCAAATCTGAATATCAAAGATCTGCACCAACCTCAACCAGAAGTTACACTGAAGAAGATGAAGAAAAGGAAGGCCCCTTCAGAAGGAACATCCCAGCAGACACCCAAGAAAAAAGGTAATTTATCTACTGCTTCTGTTTTAAATTCTTCTACTATTCCAGCATCAATCCCATCTCCAACCTCTCATAGAATCCCAATCCCCATTCCAACAATAGATGAAACCGAACCAGAAGATGACCCTTCTGAGGCACTACAACTCAGAAGACCCCGAACCAAACATCCCAAACCAACAATCTCAACAACATCAGCAATTGACAAAGTGCTGTCTGACATTGATCAACACACCTCTGATCACCCCTCCAATAATCCAAACTCTGAACCACAAATTGTCCACTCTCCACAACCAGAACAACCTCTCTCACCCATTCCAGAAGAACCTCATATCCCTGAACAACCAGAAATTCCTCCTCCTTCTCCACAACCAGCAATCCCTTCTCCCTCTCCTCAACCAGAAATTCATCCACCATCACCTCAACCATCACCTCAACCTGAGTTTCATCACTCTGAAACTCCAACTCCTCCACCTTCTGAACCTCACTCTCCTCAACCCTCTGAACCACAACCTCTGGCAATCCAGCTGCCATGTGGAACAACAGTAACCATGGCCCAGCTGCCATCCTCGCTAGAATCTACACCACCAAATACTCCCAAAACCCCAAACATACCAATCATTATTTCTGATTCTCCCACTCCATCTCCAAAACAAATAGCTCCCAAGCAAACCACCGAAAACCCCAGCAGGACCTTCATAGATTTAACAATCCTTGACCGTCTTGCTGATCTGAAAAATAAAATAGCCATTCCAAAACCAAAATAGCCAGATGTTGGCTCTGGTATTATGAATTTTGAAACAGGTTTACAGCAGTGGATTGCTTCTCTGAAGCAAGTTTGTCCTGGAATGATTGACCCAGCTGCCTCTGACCAGCTCTGGTCACAATTCAGAATTTGGGTACGTGCTGAAGCCCTCAAGTTGCAGGATATCAACTATGAGAAGGCACAATAGAACTTCAGCAAACTGCTGAAGGAAGTTGAAAGTCAGCTGCCACAGGAAGACGTGCTCCTTCTGGATAGTGAGCCATGGTCTGAGAAGCGTCCAACACCAATCGTGCAACCAGAAGAATACAAGACTATTCAAGCTGAAGCCAGTCAAGCTGAAGATGTTGCAGAAAGCTCTCAGAAGCTCCCTGCTTCTGATGTTTCTCAAGCTGCCTTGGACAGGCAGACTCTGGAAGAGCTGAAGCTGAATGACATGCGTCTGCAGCAAAGGATGGATGAAAATGACCAGAAGATGAAAGAAAGGATGGATGTGCAGGATAGCAAGATAGACACAGTTGTCAGCATGGTGCATAAGCAGAATGAGACTGCTGATCAGATCAAAGCCATGCTGGAGAACCTGTTCACACGCCTTCCTCCCCAACCTTAGATTTTCATTCATGACATTTTCATGTTTTCTTTGCTTATCTGCTGTACTGATCTGTTTGATTCTGAATATTTTAATATGACAAGTTTTTCTACTCTAAATGTTTTAGCACATCACTTACACTTTTTGATTGCTGACAAAAAGGGGGAGAACAGGAATGATATTTTAAATAATAACGGATTACTAAGACATAAACTCTAAAACATTCTAACTCTGATATACTTGAATATGTTTTCTACTTTTGCTTAAGTCTACAGGTACAAGAATGCTCCATGATATTCTGAAGACTAAAGCTCTGATACTCTGACCCAAAGCAAAGCTCTGACTCTAATTTGAAGCTCTGCTCTGACATTCTGATCCAAAGCTTCTGATAGTCAAAACTCTGATATTCTGATGCTCAAAGAAAGGCAATAAAGATCTGATCCTGAAGAACTCTTGGAATTAAAAAGGGAAGTAATAAATTCAGGGGGAGTATCTCTCAACTCTTATATCTCTTTATCCCTTATCTTTGATAACCTCTTACTCTGATACATCTTATCATTTAGTTATCTCTGATACTTTTTCACGTTATTTTCAATTAAAAATATCTAGTTTTTGTCATCATCAAAAAGGGGGAGATTGTTAGAACAAAGTTTGAATCTACTACCCTATGTTTAAGTTTTGATGATAACAAAATGAAAAGATATATTATTTATGTGATTCATGTAAGAACTACTTGCTACCTAAAATATTACTTTCTGATTTGCAGAAACTCTGATAGGTATCAGCAAGAGCACACTTAATCAGCATCAGAATATTGGTCTTTAACATCAGCATCAGAAGATGCTATATCAGAATACCAGAATCAGAAGAATAACTCACGCGTATGCTGAAGCTTGATGAACAGAACTGCGCTTAACACTCTGATAAAGACAACAACAATTCATCAGCACTTAAGCAGAATCAGAATGAGGCCAAGCCAGAACACGCTTTAAGTTGCAACGGTACTGTGCATTGAAAGCGTATTATTACCAACGACATCATTCCATACAAGATCTGCTCAATAAGGAAAGTTTGTTATTGGCATTGAATCAAGATTATTGCTCCAACGTTCAACAATCTCAGTGCTGTATAAACAAGACTATGAAGATTGAATTGGCTAATGCTCTCCAACATATTACACGCCTAAAAGCTAATCATAATCTTCCTTCTCTCAGTTTGCTAAACGCTACATATCTCCTTACTCAATCATTGTTTAGAAATCTAGTTTCATAAGCTTAAGTTGTGTAACATCACAGTTGTGATACAGTTTTGTAGAAAACATTCACACACCTAGATTTATCTTCTTTGTAAGAAAGTGTTTCCTTGACAAACCGGGCTGTGGTTTGCATCAAGAAGGCTTTAGTAGTTGTTAAAGCAGTTTGTAATATTCAGTTGAATATAGTGGATTAAGACCTCGTTGGAGAGAGGCGAAATCACCTTGACGGGTGGACTGGAGTAGTTTGAGATCAAACGAACCAGGATAAAAATATCTTGTTCATTACATTGATTTTCAGTTTTACAATTCAACCCCCCCTTCTTGTGTTTTTCACTTCTTCACTAAGAGATTCACGAATTTCCCGTAAGAACAAAACTCAACGAGCGCCTTGGTGTTGATCAGGAGGCTTCGAACATCAGCTCACCATCTTCATCGAGGATGTCATTACCTTCCCTCGTGACCAACCTGGTGGGGAAGAACCCGTCGACAAACCGATTAAGGACGCCATATGCCTCTTCGTCCTCAACACTCATGCCACAGGAGGGAGTATGGTAATGCCTGGGACCATGATAATAGTGGACCGAACACCAATGGATGGGAAACTTCGAGAGTTCCCAATCTCTAGCTTGCCCTCCGCATCATAGCACGGCTCACTGTTTTCATCCATAATGGAAGTCGGGTCAAACACGGTGTCCACGACTGCCTGAGTAGAAGGTTACACGATATACCATTTGTCTTTGAAGTTGCGGACAGAGTCCATGTACATCTTGAACAACCTCTTCGGCTGTTTAAGGGAGACCCAGCTGTATTTCCCACCCCGGAACTACCGTTGTAGATAAAAAACCCTAAAGAGCAGGGGAATGGTCGCCCCGATCCTCAGGAACCAGCAAGTAATTTCAAATGCCCGAATAAAGGTAATGGCGTTGGGGTGAAATTGAGAGGGTGCCAGGTTCAAGGGATTGAACACCCCCATCTGGAAATCATTGAAAGAAAGGCGAAGCCCCAACTCTTTGAATACAACCTCGTACATAGGGAAGCGGTCTTCCTTGAGCTCCAAGCATATTTGAGCGGTGGGCGTCGGTCACAAGATCTTGAAGTTCCTTTGTAAACCTTCCTGATCGCCGCCATACTCGATGACAGTATAAGCCTGCCTCCTACTATAACTGTATATCGAGGCTATTCCTCGAGGCTCTGCTCCTACCCAAGCCAATACAGGATCATCGACCGTGTCAACCAAGTCGACACCCTCATAGGCTACGCTGTGTTAGAACATAATTTGGTTCTACATCCCAGTAAGAGTTTTGATGATAACAAACACATGATATAAAGAACAAATATGCTCGCTATTAAAAAGTATCTTTACATGCAGGATGTTCTGATGTTAAAAAGATATTCTGATGCAACTGGAAGTTCTGCCATAACATCACCAAAAGTTCTGATTATGCGAGCACAGAAGTTGAAAGGACAATGAAAGATTCAGACGCATCAAATATGCATGTCACGCTTATATAAAGAAGTTCTGTTTGAACTTCTGAATTCACCAGCACTGCGAAACAGAATCTCTGATACTCTAATGTGCAAAATTCTGATCAAGCTAAAAAGAACTCTCAACGGTAATATTCATCCTCTGATGTGAGAAGCTCTGAAGCGTTACAAATCCATCAATGCAAGATCATAAGTAACGGCTACAAACAGACAAGGATCTCCCGACTTGGAAAGCTCATCAACTCGTGTTATGGACTTACCAAAAGTATCTTCTTATGTCTCTATTGCAAGGCCTATATAAAGCAGACCGGAAGAAGATTTCAAGATGATGAACAACTGCGCTCATAAAGAAAAACTCACGTGAAAAATTAAACAACGCAACTTTCATTCTTCATCTTCAACTATTCAATATTAAACTGTGTAATACATCACAAGTTTATGATACTGTTTATTTAGAAACATCATTGTGCACTTTTATTCAATTAACTGTTTAGTGAAATTCCTTGAGAAAACCAGGTTGTGGTTTTAGACTCAAGAAGACTTTAACAGTTGTTAAAGTAGAAATTGTAATAAGATTTGATTAGTGAATTAAGTCCTCGTTGGAGAGAGGCGAAATCACCTTGGCGGGTGGACTGGAGTAGTTTGAGATCAAATGAACCAGGATAAAAATATCGTGTCTACTGCTTTTGTTTTTAAGTTTCAATTCACCCCCCCTCCCTTCTTGTGTTTTTCACTTCATCAATTGGTATCAGAGCACCTGGATCTGGGTGCAAACACTTAACCGTGTCAGATAAAGATCCAAAGGGAAAAACACTATGATGGGAACAAGTCAAAATATCAGCAGCATCCTGTTAGAACATAGTTTGATTCTACAACCCTTGGTTAGAGTTTTGATGATAAAAAATACAAAGATTAAACAAATACACAAAATATATACAAAGAACAAATATGCACCTTAAAAATATGTTCTATGTATGCAGAAGTTCTGATGGGATCAGCATCAGAAGATCAGACATATGTGCTATACACTGAAGCTATCAGATTATACGCTGAAGATTGATGACCAAAATTTGCGCTTAATCAAGTAAACTCTGACTCTGATCAAGAACATATCAAACCAAGTCATCAACATTCTGAAGCGTCATCATAAGTTAAGCAAAGAAGACTATGAAGCGTTACTGTACATTCAAAACAAAATTAATGCCAACGACTTTCTTCAGACAAGATCTTCTACAAAAGGAAAGTGTGTTATTATCATTAAACTTGCTTTATGGACAACGTCATTATTTTGTCTATATAAACAAGTCTGCTTGCAAAGAAGCACGTACGTACGCACACATCAATTTGCAGAGAATTCCAAACCACGCATATTCAAGCTCTAGCAAATTTATTCTATTCTAAGCTTAACCTGTGTAATTATCATAATTGTGATAAACTATTTTGTTAGAAAACAACAACACATTCTTGTTCAAGTATTTGTAAAAGATTTCCTTGAGATTAACCGGTTTGTGGTTGTACTCAAGAAGACTTTAACAGTTGTTAAAGTAACTATTGTAATCATTTGAGATTAGTGGATTAAGACCTCGTTGGAGAGAGGCGAAATCACCTTGACGGGTGGACTGGAGTAGTTTGAGATCAAACGAACCAGGATAAAAATACTGTGTCATTAAGCTGTTTTTATTTTATCCAAGTTTTTTCAATTCAACCCCCCTTCTTGTGTTTTTCACATCTTCAATTGGCATCAGAGCGCCTGGTTCTGAGCTTAAACACTTAACCGTGTCAGTACAAGATCCAGCGTCAGAAAAACACAATGACAGGACCAAGTCAAAACATTAGCAATGACAACAGTGAAGAAAGGGACAGATTCAGTGGCAAACCTCCAGTGTTTGATGGAGAGAACTTTGACTACTGGAAAGGTAGAATTGAGAGTTTCTTTCTGGCCCATGATGCTGATCTGTGGGACATGGTGACTAATGGATACACGTACCCAGTGGATGGACGTGGTCAGAAGATTGACAGGAAAATGATGTCTGATCAGTAAAAGCGTGAGTTCAGAAATCATCACAAGGCCAGAACAAATCTTCTCAACACCATCTCATATTCAGAATATGAGAAAATATCAAACAGAGAAACTGCCAAGAATATGTTTGATTCTCTGAGAATGACGCACGAAGGCAACATTCAAGTCAAAGAAACCAAAGCCCTTGCGCTCATTCAGAAGTATGAGGCATTCAATATGGAAGATAGTGAATCAATATAAACTATGTTTTCAAGATTCCAAATTATTGTTGCTGGTCTAAAAGTTCTTGACAAAGGGTATTCCACTGCTGATCTCGTTAAGAAGATCATTAGAAGCTTGCCAAAACAGTGGAGGCCAATGGTCACAACGCTTAAGCTAGCCAAAGATCTCAACAAAATCTCTCTGGAGGAACTTGTCAACTCCCTCAGAAGTCACGAGATAGAGCTAGAAGAAGACGAACCTCAAAAGCAAGGTAAGCCATTAGCTTTAAAATCTATAAGAAAATCTGACTCCAAAGTTTTGCAGGCTGTAGAAGAAACCTCTGATGGATCCTCATCAGAAGAAGATGAACTGTCTTTCCTCTCCAGAAGGGTGAACCAACTGTGGAAGCAGAGGAAAAGAAAGTTCAGGAATCCCAGAAGATCATAAAATCAGATTGAATCCTCATCCAGATACATAAGGTCAGAATCCTCCTCTAGACACAGAAGATCTGAAGGCTCTTCAGGATACAGAAAGCCAAACAACAAAGACATCATTTGCTATGAATGTAACGAGCAAGGGCACTACAAAAGTGATTGCCCAAAGCTTCAGAAAGAGAAGCCCAAGAAGAAGTTTATCAAAGAAAAGAAGAAAAGCCTCATGGCTACATGGGATGATTCTGACACATCTGAAGCTGACTCAGAATCAGATGATGAAAGAGCAAACATAACTCTCATGGCAAACGTATCTGAAGATAGTGAAGCTTCTGGTTCAGACTCAGAATCAGACACTGAAGAAGTATTCTCTGACTTTACTATAAACTTTACTAAGGTTGAACTTGATGAAAGCCTTAATGAAATTCTGGAAAGGTATCAGCAGATCAGAGTCAAATTCAGAAACCTGAAAAGGAATCTTGCTTCTGACTCTGATAAGACTGAGAGTCTCAGATTGGAGAATTCTGAGTTAAAAGAAAAAAATTCAAAATTAGAAAACCAGTTGCAAAACTCTCAGAAGGAAACAAACCCTGAAACTCCCAGCAATGCTGATGAGATCATCAAAGAGTATGATCACAGCTTTCAGAAGTTTCTAGATAAAAACATAGACATAAGCAAGATGGCTTCAATGATCTATGGAGTTAGCAGAAATGGCAGAAAAGGGATAGGATATCAAGGTAAGGTACCTACACCAAAAAATGCCATGGACTTAGTTATAAAACGCACTCCACTTGATTCACACTTTATATATGGGCACACACACGACATAAAATACACAAGTAGTGATTATTCTGTCAAACCAAAATGTAATCAGAATTTTGGTAAAACTAACAAATTAGGACCCAAGAAAATGTGGGTACCTAAGGATAAAATCATACATGTGGCATATATCTTTACCAGCAAAGAAAAGACACCAATAATGGTACCTGGGCTCTGGCTGCTCACGACACATGACGGGAAGAAGGAATATGTTCCAAAGCCTGGAACTTAAGCTTGGAGGCCACGTGGGCTTTGGAGGCAATCAGAGAGGAAAGATCATTGGCTCTGGAACAGTAGGTAATGGAAATCTTCCCTCTATAAGTAATGTTTTAATAGTTGATGGATTAATGCATAACCTGTTATCCATAAGTCAATTAAGTGATAACGGTTATGATATAATCTTCAATCAAACTTCATGCAAAGCTGTTAGTCAGAAAGATGGGACTATCCTATTTAATGGAAAGAGGAAAAACAACATTTATAAAATCAAACTTTCTGAACTAAAAAGTCATAATGTAAAATGTCTACTGTCTTTTAACAACAAGCAATGGATCTGGCACAGAAGATTGGGACATGTTAGTGTGAGAAGAATATCTCAGATTAACAAACTCAATCTGGTCAGAGGACTTCCTAACCTGAAGTTCAATTCAGATGCTCTTGTGAAGCATGTCAGAAAGGTAAGTTTGCAAAACCCGCTTTCAAATCCAAAAATGTTGTTTCCACCTCTAAGCCATTAGAACTTCTGCACATTGACTTATTTGGACCAGTAAAAACTGCTTCAGTTAGTGGCAAGAAGTATGGGTTAGTAATCGTAGATGACTATAGCAGATGGACATGGGTAAAGTTCTTAACACACAAGGACGAGTCACACTCTATGTTTGTTACCTTCTGCAACCAAGTTTAGAATGAAAAGGATCTTAGAATTGTCAAAGTCAGAAGTGATCATGGTGGAGAATTTGAAAATAAATTTTTTGAAATATTCTTTAATGAAAAAGGCATTCTGCATGATTTCTCTTGTCCTACAACTCCCCAGCAAAATGGAGTTGTAGAACGAAAGAATAGAACATTGCAAGAAATGGCCAGAACCATGATCAACGAGACTAATGTTGCTAAGATCTTCTGGGCAGAGGAAATAAACACATCGTGTTATATTTAGAATAGAATCTACGTAAGACCTATTCTGGAAAAGACTCCATATGAATTGTGGAAGAACAGAAAGCCCAACATTTCTTATTTTCACCCATTTGGATGTACATGTTTTATTTTGAATACAAAAAATTATTTGAACAAGTTTGACTCTAAAGCACAAAAGTGTATTATGTTAGGATACTCTGAACGCTCAAGAGGGTATAGAGTATACAATACAGAAACACAGATTGTTAAAGAGTCAATCAGTGTTCGGTTTGATGATAAGCTTGACTCTCAAAAGTCAAAGCAGAATGAATTTCTTGTAGGTATGGAAGTTAAACTCACAGGTACTGAAGACAACTCATTAGAGGCTCTCAATAAAGACACTCCCTCAACATCAGAAAGAGTCACTACAAGAAATCAAGCACCTTCTGTTGATAAACTCCATAAAAGACCATCCAGAAGCAGGGTTGATCACCCAGAAGAAACAATTTTAGGAAGGAAGGAAGATCCAATCAGAACAAGATCTACCTTCAGAAACTCTGAAGAATCCCTCATGGGACTGGTTTCTCTGATTGAACCAACAACAATTGATGAAGCACTTCTGGACAATGACTGGATTCTGGCAATGCAAGCGGAGATAAATCAATTCACAAGAAATGACGTATGGGATCTGGTTCCCAAACCAAAAGGATTCAATGTCATTGGTACAAAATGGGTGTTCAGAAACAAACTGAACAGACAAGGTGAAGTCATCAAAAACAAAGCACGACTGGTAGCACAAGGTTATAGTCAGCAATAGGGGATAGACTATACAGAAACCTTTGCTCCAGTCTCCAGGTTAGAATCTATCAGACTTTTAATATAATTTTCTGTTAATAAAGGCATCACTCTGTATCAGATGGATGTCAAAAGTGAATTCTTAAATGGCTATATAGAAGAAGAGGTATATGTGCACCAACCCCCTGGGTTTGAAAGTTCCAAAAATCCAGAATATGTTTTCAAACTAAAGAAGTCACTCTATGGTCTAAAACAAGCTCCCAGAGCTTGGTATGAAAGACTAAGTAACTTCCTGTTAGAAAAGGAATTCACCAGAGGGAAAGTGGACACAACCTTGTTCTGTAAGACAGTTAAGAATGACATATTAGTGTGTCAGATTTATGTTGATGACATCATATTTGTATCCACTAAACCCTCTCTGGGAAGAGATTTTGCTAAATGTATGTAGGCAGAATTTGAGATGAGCCTAATGGGGGAACTAAAATTCTTTCTGGGCATTCAAATAAGTCAAACTCCAGAAGGAACTTACATTCATTAGAGAAAATATGTCAGAGAAATTCTGAAGAAATTTGATCTCTCAGAATGTAAGCCCTCAAGGATTCCAATGCATCCCACGTGCATTCTGAAAAAGAAGAGGTAAGCAAAAAGGTAGAACAAAAGGTCTACAGAGGTATGATTGGTTCTCTTTTGTATCTGACGGCTTCAAGGCCTGACATTCTATTCAGTGCTTTCATTTGTGCTAGATTCCAATCAGATCCTAGAGAATCTCACTTAACAGCAGTTAAGCTAATTTTCAAGTATCTGAAAGGTACTGCTAATCTGGGTTTGTTTTATAGAAAATCAAGTGATTACAGCTTAGTAGGATATTGTGATGCTGATTTTGCTGGAGACAGAGTAGAACGTAAAAGCACTTCTGGAAGCTTCCAGTTTTTGGGAGAAAATCTGATCTCATGGTCCAGCAAAAGACAATCCACAATAGCTCTATCAACAACAGAAGCTGAATACATAGCAGCAACTAGATGCAGTACGCAAATGCTTTGGATGAAAAGTCAACTTGAGGACTTCAATATATTTGAGAGTAACATCCCTACCCTCTGTGACAATACTTCTGCTATTTGTCTCAGTAAAAATCCTATTTTTCATTCTAGGGCTAAGCATATAGAAATAAAACATCATTTTATTAGGGACTATATTCAGAAAGGGATCCTTAATTTAAAATTCATTGACACAGACCATCAATGGGCTGATGTATTTACAAAATCTCTTTCTGAAGATAGGTTTAACTTAATTCTGAAACATCTCAGCATGAAGCTCTGCCCAGAATAAACTGTTTTATTTACATATCTTAACCTTCAGAATTTTGGTTATTTTCTGTGAACTGCTGATCAACCTGCCTTCAGAATTTTAGAAGTACAGATTGTATCAGAATCTATCCATAAATATTTGAGCGTTTCATTTCAAGGATAGAAGTGTGATGTTCACGTAAGCAAACAGTTATCATCCATTCATCAGCTACCTTCTGAGGCTGAACACGCGTTCACTTTTCTGAAAGGTCAAAAGCGCTGATTGGGTGCATTGAGACACATGTCATGGGTAACCGTTCTAATATCTTTCTGAATCCCCTAAAATCAGCTGTCATTAATGCTTATAATCATTACTAATTATTTCTCTCTCTTGCAGTTTATGTTTTCAAAAATCTATTTAAACACAAGTTTCACTCTTTACACTCTTTCACTTTTACTCTCACAATACACTCTAATTGTTTTTTGTTCATCTTTCAAAACCCTTTCATTTTCTTCTCAAATTTTTGTGTGAACATGGCTTCCTCAAGCATCCCAAATACCAGTACTCAGAGAACAGAATCCATGGAACAATATGAAGAACCGTTCAAAACTCTCCTCACGCCCATTGACAACCTAGAAGTGCTTTCAGAACTAATCGTGGATTTTGAAAGTCTTCAAGAAAATGGATTCAATCTTTCTGAAGAGGTAAATGCTCAAGGATGGAACATGTATTTTGACCGTCTTCTAGGTCCAACGTTTCCAATCTTTGTGAAGAAATTCTGGATTCATGCTTCATCCTCCAACCATCAAGTCACTTCATATGTAATGGGGAAGAAGATAGTAATTGCTGAAGACCTAATTGCAAGACTGATAGGTTACAATGGTCGTGGCGTAAGGTGTATAGACATGGCTGAAAGATGTGCTGATGTTGCTTCAATTACAAGAGAAATTTTCACTATGGGTCTTCCCTCCAGCAAGATAAGGGATCTGAAGGATCATCACAGAATATGGGATAAGATAATTCTGGGATGCATCAACCACAGGAAACCAACCAGCTCTTCTGACTACATAAACATTGATCAGCAGTTTCTGATCTACTTTATCTCCAAGAAGATTAAGGTGAATCTGGCTCACTTGCTATTCAATCATCTGAGGACCAATGTTAAGGAGACTAGCGAAGATGAGCGTACCAAAAGGGACTGGATACCCCTTGGAAGGCTCATATCAGATATTATGACAGAGAATAGGCTGATAGAGCATCTAACAGAAGCACAAGAAATCAGCTCTCTAGAGGCAACTGCTGGGAAGCCTTTGAATGCAAAGAATCTGAAAAAGATGAAAATTATTGAGAACATCAGAAAGGAACCCAATGTTACATCCTTTGCAACCATTACTTCCAGAAGAATCCCTCTGGATGATTTCCCTATGTTCTCAGAAATTGATTCCAAGCCTGAGATTATCGTCAGATATTTGGATGAATGCAAGGTAGATGGCACTGCACCAGGGTTAAATATTCAGGACTTGCAACAGGCGGCTCCAGAAGTTGTGTTGAAGAAGAACAAGAAAAGAAAGGCAGTAGCAGAAGGATCATCCCAACGGACTCCAAAAGCTGCTAAAAAGAAAGGTAATCCTTCTTCTGTTAATGTTTTAGAATCAATATCTTTATCAACATCTGGACCCTTACTTACCCAATTAGAAATTCCTACCCCACAAACGTTTGATGATTTTGACATAGGGTTTGACTCCTCAGAAACTCTAAGTATTAGAGAAACTCACTCCCTTCCTATCAATCCAAATACTGAAATAACTCAACCAGAACTTGCAAAAGTTCTGTCAGACATTGAATCTTTTGACCAAAATATTTCTGCTCCCACACCAGAAAATACAAACCCTCTAATCCCAGATAATCAAAACTCTGAAACCACAACAGAAGCTCCACAACCAAATATTCCCCTCTCTCCTCAATCAGAAATACCACTACCTCCATCTCCTCAACCAGATATTCATCCACCATCTCCACAACCTGAACAATCACAACCAGAAGTTCAAACTTCTGAGATCCAACCTTCTGAGACCTATGAAACAGAACCTCACCATCTTACATCTAACCAATCTGAAGAACCTACTTCAAATTCAGATACAATTCCCATTCCAGGAATCACTGAACCTCTGGACATCCGTATGCCCCCCACCATTCTGGACATTCTCCAAATTCCCTCTTCACTAGAATCAACTCCACCGAATTCCCCAACTAGTCCAATAATTATATCAGACTCTCCCACTCCCTCACCAAAGAGCAATCCAGATGACAACACTAAACTTGTCATTGATCTAACTATTTTTGAACGCCTTGCTGCCATAACTCACAAAACTGCCATTCCAAAACCAAAACCATCTGAACCCACACCAGATGTTGGTACTAGTTTATTGATGTTTGAAACAGAAATGCAGAAATGGATAACCTCTCTGAAGCAAGCTAGTCTTGAGATGACCAATCCTGCTGCCTCAGATTATCTTTGGACAAGTTTCAGAAAATGGATAAGTTCTGAAACACATAAGTTGCAAGAACAGAGCTACTGACAAGTTCAACAAAATTTCAGTAATCTGCTAAAGGTATTTGAAGACCAAGTTCTGAGCCAACTGCTCAAGGAAGAGATTCTCCCTCTGGACAATGCTCCCTGGTGAGAACATCGTCTAGTAGAAAAAGTTCAACCAGAGTCAGAAGACCTCATTCTGACTGCTGCTCCAGATGAGATGATTTCTGTAGAGGAATTGGTTCAAAATGATCAAGTTGCAGAATTCTCTAAGAAGCATCCAGTTTCTGAAGATTCTCCAGCTCCCTCCTTTGAAAGGCAAACTCTGGAAGAACTGAAGAGAGCGGATATTGTTATTCAGGAAAGGTTGGATAAATAGGATGATACAATCAAGGAAATCAAGAGCATGTTAAGCAAACAAGAGGAAACCAACACCCAGATCAAGGGCTTGTTGGAAGCTTTGTTCACACGCATTCCTCCTCCCTCTTAGATTTTCTTTTGTTTTTAAAAATCTATTTATCTGTAATATTTGTTCTAAATTGCTGCTGTTCTGAAATTCTTATCATTGCTTCTTATTTTTAATATAAATCCTTTTTAGCTTTGATTATATGTTCTTTTTGATAACTGACAAAAAGGGGGAGAAAGAATAAGATATTTTCAATAACGGATTACTGAGACAGAAGTCTCAAACATTCTGAACTACTTAACTTCTTTCTTCTGAAAAGCTTGAACAAGTACAAAACTCTGATGAAAGACGTAGTCAAATTCTGATGCTCAAAGACTCAAAGAATTTAAGGGAAGTAATCAACTCAGGGGGAGTTTTTCTTCTTAATTCTATACTTTTTATTCTTTATTTTTAATTGAAAAATCTGGTTTTTGTCATCTTCAAAAAGGGGGAGATTGTTAGAACATAGTTTGATTCTACAACCCTTGGTTAGAGTTTTGATGATAACAAATACAAAAAATAAACAAATACACATAATATATACAAAAAACAAATATGCACCTTAAAAATATGTTCTATGTATACAGAAGTTCTGATGGGATCAGCATCAGAAGATCAGACATATGTGCTATAGCTGAAGCTATCAGATTATACGCTAAAGATTGATGACCAAAATCTACGCTTAATCAAGTAAACTTTGACTCTGAACAAGAACATAACAAACCAAGTCATCAACATTCTGAAGCGTCATCAGCAGTTAAGCAAAGAAGACTCTGAAGCATTACTGTACATTCAAGACATAATTAATGCCAACGACTTTCTTCAGACAAGATCTTCTACAAAAGGAAAGTGTGTTATTATCATTAAACTTGCTTTATGGACAACGTCATTATTTTGTCTATATAAACAATTCTGCTTGCAAAGAATCACGTACGTACGGACACATCAATTTGCAGAGAATTCCAAACCACGCATATTTAAGCTCTAGCAAATTTATTCTATTCTAAGCTTAACCTATGAAATTATTACAGTTTGATAAACTGTTTTGTTAGAAAACAACAACACATTCTTGTTCAAGTATTTGTAAAATATTTCCTTGAGATTAACCGGTTTGTGGTTGTACTCAAGAAGACTTTAACAATTGTTAAAGTAACTATTGTAATCGTTTGAGATTAGTGGATTAAGACCTCGTTGGAGAGAGGCGAAATCACCTTGATGGGTGGACTGGAGTAGTTTGAGATCAAACGAACCAGGATAAAAATATTGTGTCATTAAGCTGTTTTTATTTGATCCAAGTTTTTTCAATTCAACCCCCCTTCTTGTGTTTTTCACATCTTCACAACCCTCCAATATTTGACGGTGAAAATTTTGACTACTGGAAGGATATGATCAGAAGTTTTTTCCTAGCCTATGACGATGACCTCTGGGATGTGGTAACTGATGGATACATACATCCTATTGATGAAAGCGGTAAGAAGATTGACATAAAAAGGATGACAGATCATCAAAAGCAAGACTTCAGAAATCATTACAAGGACATAATGATTCTCTTGAGTGCCATCTCATATTCAGAGTATGAGAAGATCACAAACAGAGAAACAACTAAGAACTTGTTTGATTATCTGAGAATGATGCATGAAGGAAACATGCAAGTAAAAGAAACCAAAGCCTTTGCGCTCATTCTGAAGTATGAAGCCTTCAAAATGGAAGAAGACGAAACCATTGAAACAATGTTCTCTAGATTCCACACTCTGGTGGCAGGGCTAAAGGTGCTGGACAAAGGGTACTCAACTGCTGATCATGTAAACAAGATCATCAGAAGTTTACCAAAACAATGGAGACCAATGGTCACGACTCTCAAATTGGAAAAAGATTTGAACATAATATCTCTAGAAGAACTTGTCAGCTCCCTCAGAAGCCATGAGATAGAGTTAGAAGATGATGAGCCTCAGAAGCAATGTAAGTCTCTCGCTCTGAAATCTAACAAATATGAAACCAAAATTTTGCAGGCAGAAGCAGAAGCAGAAAACTATGGAGAATCCTCGTCAGAAGAAGACGAACTGTTCCTTCTATCCAGAAGAATTAATCAGCTGTGGAAGCACATGCAGAAGAATTTCAGAAACTCCAAAAGAACAGGAAATGACTATGAACAATCCTCTGGATACAAAAAATCAAGTAACAGAATCATTACCTGCTATGAATGCAATAAACAAGGTCACTACAAAAGTGATTGTCCAAGGCTTCAGAAGGAGAAACAAAAAGGGAAGTTTGTTAAGGAGAAGAAGAAAAGTCTTATGGAAACATGGGATGACTCTGAATCTTCTGAAGACGGAACAAACTCAGAAGATGAATAAGACAATATAGCTCAAACAGACAACTTATTAGATGTCTCCGAATCTTCTGAATCTGAATCAGACGCTGAAGAGGTATTTCCTGACTTTACTCTTAATTTTACTAAAACTGAACTAGGAGAAATTCTGGAAAGATATGAGCAGCTTCAAGTCAAATTCAGGAACCTGAAAAAGGATCTTGCTTATGACTCTAAAGAAACTGAGATTCTGAGATTAGAAAACTCTGAGTTAAAAGAAAAGATTTCAAAACTAGAAAATGATTTACAAAACTCTTAGAAGGAATTAATCTCCGAGGATCCCAGTAATGCTGATAAGATCATAAAGGAATATGAGCAAAGCTTTCATATGTTTCTGGCTAAAAACATAGATAGAAGTAAAATGGCTTCAATGATCTATGGAGTTAGCAGGAACGTAAGAATTGGTATAAGATACAAAGGAAATGTATCCCAACCTAATAAAATTAAGGATCTGGTTATCAAACGCACTCCTCTCTATTCTCACTTCACCACTAGGAAAACACATGATATAAAACATGCTGGTAAGGCGTTTTATACTAAACCAAAATTCAAACAGAATTTTGGAAACTCTAATAGTCATGGACCCAGAAAGATATGGGTACCAAAAGACAAAATCATCTATGTTGCAGATATTTTTAACAGCAAGGTTGAAACTCCAGTATTTACACCTGGACTCTGGATGCTCTCTACACATGGAAGAAAGAAAGCATATGTTCCAAAACCTGGAATTTAAAGGATTCGCAGATTTCAGAGGCAATCAAAAACAAAACTTACTGGCTCTGAATCTATTGGAAACAGGAATGGAAATACAACATCATAAGCTCTCTAACGAATCTCATATGGATCCAGGAGCAGATGTCACACCTTTTCAAGCAACTTCTGTCAGAGCAAGCCAAACAGAGTCTTTTCCACTTTTTGATTCTGGACAAAAAGGGGGAGAATGAAGAATATTTTGACTCATAATCAGAAGATCTTCAGGGAAGTATTTTATTTTCTTGTTAGCTGAGTACTCTACTCAGGGGGAGCCTTCCCTTTAACTTTTGTTCTTTTAATTTTTGTTCTTTATATTCCATCAAAATATACTAGTTTTTTTCATCATCAAAAAGGGGGATATTGTTAGAACATAATTTGGTTCTACATCCCAGTAAGAGTTTTGATGATAAAAAACACATGATATAAAGAAAAAATATGCTCGCTATTAAAAAGTATCTTTACATGCAGGATGTTCTGATGTTAAAAAGATATTCTGATGCAACCGGAAGTTCTTCTAGAACATCACCAAAAGTTATGATTATGCGAGCATAGAAGTTGAAAGGACAATGAAAGATTCAGACGCATCAAATATGCATGACACGCTTATATGAAGAAGTTCTATTTGAACTTCTGAATGCACCAATGCTGCGAAATAGAATATCTGATACTCTGATGTGAAAAATTATGATCAAGCTGTAAAGAACTCTCAACGGTAATATTCATCCTCTGATGTGAGAAGCTCTGAAGCGTTACAACTCCATCAATGCAAGATCATAAGTAACAGCTACAAACAGACAAGGATCTCCCGATTTGGAAAGCTCATCAACTCATGTTATGGACTTACCAAAAGTATCTTCTTATGTCTCTATTGCAAGGCCTATATAAAGCAGACCAGAAGAAGATTTTAAGACGATGAACAACTGCGCTCATAAAGAAAAACTCACGTGAAAAAGTAAAGAACGCAACTTTCATTCTTCATCTTTAACGATTCAATATTAAACTGTGTAATACATCACAAGTTTGTGATAATGTTTATTTAGAATTATCATTGTACACTTTTATTCAATTAACTGTTTAGTGAAATTCCTTGAGAAAACCGGGTTGTGGTTTTGGACTCAAGAATACTTTAACAGTTGTTAAAGTAGAAATTGTAATCAGATTTGATTAGTGAATTAAGTCCTCATTGGAGAGAGGAGAAATCACTTTGGCGGGTGGACTGGAGTAGTTTGAGATTAAATAAACCAGGATAAAAATATCGTGTCTACTGCTTTTGTTTTTAAGTTTCAATTCAACCCCCCTTCTTGTGTTTTTCACTTCTTCACCCTGGTCTCTTTGGTGTCCATGTGATCAGACGATTTGGGAGTGTCGGCCATTTTACTTGTAAAGCTAAGAAAACCGATGAATTCCATAGCAAATCCAAATCCACACATCCACAACGCAGGTGAAAAGGTTATGTGTCCCCCAGACCAAGTCGACAGTCACTCGGGCAGAAAGGGGAAATACATGGCCCTCGATCAGGCATGAAAATCATGCTAGTCTTATAAGACCACACAACAGTTATAACGATAAACGCTTGTTTTCATGGACACCCTAGGTACATGATGAATACAACGAGCAAAGTGTGAATTTGCCGGCCAAAATCATGAATTATCCGGGGATTGCATACATTTCTTATGCAAAATTCATGAATTTCGCGGGGACATATGGAAACCACGGGGTAAAGTCATCTAAGTGTCGGTGAAAAGATGAATATCACAGGCTTAAACACAAAAAGTACGCATGAATACCCTGGGCAAAACCCCCCAGTTGCAAAATTCTACAACTAAAACATGATCAAAGCCAATCTAAACAAAGAGTATCACGGAAAATACTTACTTGGACAAGAATAAATGGAGAATAGCAAGGGTAGATGAAGAACACATAGCGGATCCTGCGGAGGTGTTAGCGGTTGAAGAAAACGGCACAATGTTGGGTATAAGGAGAGTGAAGAGCGCGATAATGTAAATGTGAATAATGGGCCTTGGGCGCTATATATAGAACTGACATGGAATGCGAAACGTTGCGTCAGGAAGCTCACCAAATGCCTTTCTCCTTGACATCTATGCATTCAGTTAATGATGGCCCCTATTCCCTAGGCCATCATTACAATCCCAAAGGTCACACCACATGTCTACACCCTGCAGGCTTTCCTCTCCCCGTGAGTCGAGGAACAACTGGAATGATTCCATCTCGAATCCATTCCATACTCTGCTTGAGTAAGCCCACATACCGACGACCTTCTCTGTTAACACAAGGAAAGATCCTCGTCGAGTGATGCACATCGTAAGATAAAAAGATGGACTTAAGTCATAACTCCTTTGACAAGAGTGACGACTTGGGGGGCTTCTATTCTGGACTAGGCCTGCCCTTGGCCCAACTCCATGTGAGGCCCAACCCAATTATGCCGATCAAGGCATACTGGCCAGTTCTACCCTCGACTGTGTTGAGCAACAACTTCCACTCTCTACGAGGAGGTAACCTCACCATGCGAGGATAAACCTAGTTAGTCATAGAAAGATCATCGTCGGTCAGGAGGAACCCGAGGTCACCCTCAAATCCTCTCGTTGACCAAGACTGATCCTCCTATATGACTTTACGTTGGCAGGGAGCATCCATAATGAGCAGACGCATCCCTACGAGCATCCTCCTCGTAGGGATGACTATTAATGTCTCCGAATATCACGGAGTCTTTGTGGCTCTGGAAATACCACATCCATATCCTCTTGATCGTGCGGAGGAAGTCATCCAGGTGGGGGACCACGTGCTGGTCCCCACTACTCATGTAGGACCTTGTAGTCTCCACTTTGGGCCTGCTTGAGTAGCCCAATGAGAAAACCTTGGCCCAGCGCAGGGGGATATAAATACCCTCTCTCTTGAGAGGGTCAGGTATTGAACATTTCTCACTCTCTTACTTGTTTGCACCATTTCATATCTCATTTTGGCATCAGAGTGTCTTGCAGGTACCCCCCACCTCACTCTCAAGTTCTATCGATGTAAGCTGTGATGGTCCATTATGGTCAGGTACGATCAATTGTAAACTACCAACTCAATAGATGAAGGTAGGAAAAAAATAGAATAGTACCGAATCAACAAGGGATAGTAAACTACCAACTCAATGGATGAAGGTAGAAAAGTAATAAGATACTGACTCACAGATGACGGTAAACTATCAACTCAATGGTTGAAGGTAGAAGATAAAAAAGATACTGACTCACAGATAATGGTAAACTACCAAATCAATGGTTGAAGGCAAAAGATAAAAAAGATACCGACTCACAGTTGACGGTAAACTACCAACTCAATGGCTGAAGGTAGAAGATCAATAATATACCAACTCACAGATGACGGTAAACTACCAACTCAATAGTTGAAGGTAGAAGATCAAAAAGATACTGACTCACAAATGAAGGTAAACTACTAACTCAATAGTTGAAGGTAGAAGATAAAAAATATACCAACTCATAGATGAAAGTAAACTACCAACTCAATGGTCGAAGGTAGGAGATCAAAAATATACCGACTCACAGTTGACGGTAAACTACCAATTTAATGGTTGAAGGTAGAAGATTAAAAAGATACAAACTCACAGTTGACAGTAAACTACTAACTCAATGGTTGAAGGTAGAAGATCAATAATATACCAACTCACATATGACAGTAAACTACCAACTCAATAGTTGAAGGTAGAAGATAAAAAATATACCGCCTCACAAATGACTGTAAACTACAAACTCAATAGTTTAAGGTACAAGATTAAAGGAAACACTAACTTTTACTGAAGATGAATTACCAACTTCCTTTGAAGGTAGAAAAAAGATGCACTGACTTTTACTGAAGGTGAACTACCAACTTTCACTGAAGGTAGAAAAAATGTATTAATATTAACAAGTTTCCCAAAATGCTGGAGTTTCACCTACAACGAGTCTCAACTTCTTCTTTAACCAAGGCATTCCGCCGGGAAAGGGTAAAATACAAGCCGCCTCAAATAAAGAGACTACCACTTGCAGTGATTTCATAATAAACTGTCTATGTCATATTGAAAAGACTTGCCATCCATTGGAGTCATTTCACAAAAATCTGTCTCTATCAAATTAAAAAGACCTATCCATTGGAGTAATTAAAAACAATCTCCTCTGGGAACTAACAGATTTATTGGGGAAGTACATGTTGCTCAAATAAAGAGACCTGTCTCTTGCTATTATAAGAAGCCTGTTGGTAAAAGAATCTTTGAATTCTCTGGGGAGATGCCAATACATTCCTGCTAAGGAGATAAAGTATTATCGTGCAAAATAAATGCACATTCTCAATCTAGGGCTCAGAGCCTATGAAAATCAGAATAATAATGTTTCCAGGGACCAGGGATTTAAACCAGAAATAAACTGGAGTGAAACAGTCAACCAAGACAACACATAATGAGGACTAAGCTCAAATTGGGATCACATTCCATTCAGATAATGAGCTGAATAGGAAGGCTAAAACAAAATTCTTCCACGAGGGATAACTCAGTGGGGAAATTGAAAGGATGTACACTTTCTGCTTAAAGTTGACAATATATTGGAGAGAGGGTAACATAACTCTTTAAATAGGGTAATATGCAAACAATAAAAATAATGAATGCAAATGAGTAATGAATTTTAATTCAGCTATGCATGATGTATGTATGAATGTATGAATGTTATCAATGTATGAATGTATATGCTGATAAAACAGACATACAACACTAGGAATAACCAGACAAAGACAACTTGGGTAAATTCAACACTCGACTAAATCACATCCAGGATGAAGATTCCATAAGAGAGTAAGCATCGACTAAGGAAACAAAGTCCTACTTCATGGATTAACTCCACTAGGAAGAAACATTGCTTGAAAAATAATTACAGCATAATCTGATAGCAATAAACCAATACAGATGCATGGATATAACATCCTCCTCCAGGATTCACCGAGGGATATCATACAAACTTCACTAGGGAAGATAGCGCCTCATTGTCTAGACTTCCACTGGAGATTATAATACTGACTTCACCAGGGAGGCTGAAAACCACGTCGTCGAGACTTCAGCTAGGGATCTCGTGCTGACTTTATCGGGGAGTACAACACCACATCATCGAGGGGAACCCAAGTACATTATTCAACATCAAGAGTAATGGTTGCACAAACGTTTCTGGGGAGAAATTATGGAACTTCATGGGGATATCCACTTTCAGAGAAAAGCATCATCTCGACTTCATTTGGGGATCTAAGAAGTTTAACAATAAAGAAAGTCAAAATTATGGGGATTTTAAATCAAACTAAACACTTTGCGAGAGAAAAACCAAAAAGTTGACAGCTGTTCCAACACTTATTAGGAAAGATATTGCACTTGTCTAGCTATTTGGGGGGCACACAACATCAGCAATGTCATAGCTGAAGAAAGTAATGCTCTACAAGAGATTCCACGTTCATTCTCGACATACAAAGGGAGAAAGAACTCCATCAAGTGAGCAAAGGCTTCATAAAATTTTCAATTTCTGGCATATCACCACCTGGTTGGGGAAAGAGTCACACTCAGCTGGAGAAATCCGCAACATGATCTAATAGGGGAATATGGGATAGAGGTATCAAGCCACCCAAACCAAATAACCAACCTGGAGAAACATCTGAACCAAGACTTAACTGGGGAAAATGGGATTATAAACCCAACACCACACCACATCCTGTAGGAAACTCTTTAACTAATCAACCACTATAGGGGAAACTGTGTACACATCTACAAAGTAGATCACGAGAAATAGTCTATCTTGAGGAAGATTCTCGGCTTGGAGAAAACATAGTAGCTATCTTGACGAAATCTGGAGATGCCCTTGGAAACAAATCTTGGTGTCCCAAGTTTACCGTGTTGATCAAGGTAACTTTCACAACTTGCCCTTGATTGTATGATTTTAATATAATTGCCCTAGATTGGCTGAATGTTGCATCCTCCTTTCTTAACAAACTCTTTTCGGCAACACGCCTGTGATCGGTGGGAATGAGAACTGACTGTTTTTAATGCTGGTTCGCGTTTTGCGTTTGTTTTCGCAAAATGTCGCGGTAAGCAAGAGTCGCCACTCTCTTTTATTTTATCCAACAAGGAAAGGACAAAAGCACAGAAAAATTCCTTTTCGAGATTTTTCTTGGGTTCAGGAGGTAGATTATAGAAAGGGAAGGTGTTAGCACCCTTTCTATCCGTGGTTATCCATGGGCTCTTAGGTACTTGCTCACTATGTTTTCAAAAGGTTTGCTTTTCTTTGTGTTTGTGGGTTTTGAAAAGAGTTTTGTTTTTGAAGAAAGTGTAAGTGCGAAAAGTTTTTGCTTTGTTTTTAAAAGGAGCAAGTACTTAAGAACCTCTACCTACTCAAAAAGGAATTAAATTGTGCTAAAGTCCTTTAGACAATGCTATCCCACTATTGAGGAGTGGGTAGCACCATCGTTGGAGTTTTCGGGTCAATTCGATTTAAGGGACGTGTGGTCACTAAAGCAATGTTAGGACGCTTTAGCAGTAACCCTAATGTCTTAGATCATTTTTATCGAGGCAACCATTTCGAGGCAACTTATGATCTTGGGACAAAAGGACGACCTCTAAAACATCCTATACTCAATGACCACGTTCGAGGCAACCAAGTGAGGTGTACCCTAGGAGTGGCATGTGCAAGTGTGTCAATTTTCAGTTATGTTATCTTTGTACATGTTATGGTGAGCTACTGTTGATTTTAAGTTAAGAGTTAATCTTGTCATGCAATCCTAGTTAGCATACATCTAAGCAGTTAATATATGTACAGGAATTTAAAGTGCGGGAATTGTAAATCCTACGCTATTACAAGGCTTCGGGGAGGGGGATTATTTACATGTCCAAAAATTGGGGAAATAAAAAGCAGTAAAGTAAAAGTCTTAGTTAAGCTATTACATCCCAGTAGGCAGTTACAATAAAATAAACGCGCGCAAATCTGAAAATAACTTCTAAAAATCCTAAGAATAAAATCTTTTTGTTTTTTTATATTTTATTTTAGGTAAATGATCTAAATCTATTTAATTTTAGTTTTTTTGAGAAAATGTTAAGATAATTAAGAGATTAATTAACAAAGTTAATTTTAATAGGAAAAACTAGCCTAATGTTTTTTTGATTTTAATGTTAATTAAAAAAGATAAAAAGATGTCAATGAAAACAAAAATAAAATACAAGGGGGGGATCCTTCGATCCAGGGAAAAAAGGAGTTTCGACCCAGGGAGGGAAATGGTCCTTTCGATTGGGCCAGACAGTAAGGCATGAGTAGCCTTCGATCTAGGGAAGAGGATTTCCCTTCGATCATGGAGGTCATGGCTTTCGATCCAGGAATGAGATGCCTCCTTCGATCCAGCATGCTAATGGGTTCGATCCAGAGAAGGGCTCTCCTTCGATCTGGGATGTTATACCTGCAAAAGCATATTAGCGAAATAAAATGCAGGGGCCTGGGTATTGAACCCCAGGCCCTTCGATCCTGCGCTTACTGGGTCTCTTCAGGCTATGTCTGCAGCAAATATTAGCAAATGATGGACATGGCCTGGGCGCCAAACCGGGCCTTTCGATCCTGTCTAGGATGGCATATCAAAGGCAACAACCAGTAATAATGTGTTATGCAAATATGAGGTTGGATAGTTTACCCTTTCTTACCAACAGATTGGACTTTTAATTTGGGCGCTTCCTGGATGTAGGCACCTTCGATCTGGGCACTTCTTGGATGTAGGCACTTTTGATTTGGAGCTTATGGGCGTGGATGCCTTTGTTGAAGGGTGGCTTTGCTTGGAAAATTCTGGGCAGCGTCTCTCCAATGCTTCTGTTCTCTATTTTTTCTGTATATTTTCGTCCTCTGTGTGTTTTTTCGTGTGTGTTCTCCTGCATAGTTTTTGTGTTTTGTTGTATATTTTCGTGTGAATTTCGTGTGTTGGATATGTATGATGGCCTCTGTATTTATAGGGGCGCGAGGGTGCAGTAATGGCAATAGACATCCATTAAACAGGCCATTAAATGCCATGAGACAAGAAACGGACACATTAAATAATTTCCTTTTCTGAAACATTTGTGTCTCTTGAATGAACCTGGACGCTTTTGACTTGAGTACCCAATTGATGACCTCCTTCGAATGGCCTGGAAGGTGTTCTTCGAATGGACGTTGTCCAAATATCAATCGAAGGATTCCAATCGAAAGGCTCTGTTAACAGGCCAATCAAAAGGTGCTGTTTAATGCTAATCGAAGTGCTCCTTCAGAATACCAATCGAAGGGCCTTTCAGAATGCCAATCGAAGTGCCTTTCAGAATTCCAATCGAAGTGCTCCTTCAGAATACCAATCGAAGGGTCTTTCAGAATACCAATCGAAGGGTCTTTCAGAATGCCAATCGAAGGTCTTTCAAAATGCCAATCGAAGTGCTCCTTCAGAATGCCAATCAAAAGATACTTAAAGCACCACTCAAAAATTTTATTTTTCCTTAGGCAAGGGTTTGTGATCAACCATGCAGGGGGGAGACTTTGGAAAACATGAGAGAGCAAATTTTGGGGTGCAACAGTTTCCCCTGTTCAATTTTCTTAAACCTTAGGATATAGATTGGCTTTCTAGCCTTTCGTGAACCCAAGGTGGAAGATAATTGAACACTAGAGTGCCCAGAAATTTTCACTCGCATGGTGTGGTATCAGCATTGTGATGTCGTGAATGGGCTTACAGATGCCATTTGGAGATTGTTGGTAGGAGGATGGGCTTATAGATGCCATCTGCAGGAGTTTCGATCGCATAAGAGATTCCTTAGCGAGAACTTGCATACCTGTTATTGTAGAAGATTCCGTTGGGGAAGTCTAACTTTGGAGGTGAACTGCATATCTGGACTGAGAAGGAACCTGGGTAAGGTTACTTCATGATGAGTCCATGTAAAAATTCATCTGGAAAGGAGGAACCTGTGTAGGGTTGCCTAACGACGAGTGTTGTACCCCAAAATTTTCCCTCCCATATTCTTCAAGATTTGCCAAGGTCAATCTCCAGATGATTCAAAATCTCTCAAGGGTTGCAAAGTCCAATTGCCTCCTAACACAGTCAAAATTAGGGTTTTGGTTCTGGCAAAGAAATTGAGGTTTTCAAGGGTCCAATCAAGTCCCACATGCCCATATACATTGTCAAGCATTCATATGTCAAGTTTCAAGACTCACAGCATCAAATTGCACAGTCAAAAACCCTAAATGCTTCACAGTCAACTGCAGGGGGAAAATGGTCATTTGACAGTCAAAAGTCAAAATGTTTGGTCAAAATCTTATTTTGAAGCCAAAAAAAGTCTCAAGATGCAAAAGTTTCTATTTCTGGACAGCTGGAAAAGTCAACTGTAAATTGACCAGGGCATAACTTCTTCATGGTTTATCAGAAAAATTCCATCCAAAGCTCATTTTGAAGATAATGACATTTCCTACAACTCATCTTCACACTTCAAGTCCAAGAAATGCTCTCATAAAAATTTATCAATTTCAACATTATAGGTCATTTTCAAAAGTCAACAAAAAGGCACTTTAAGTCAAAGACCATTACTTGAGATTGGTAAATCAAAATGACATGGGACTAAAGACATTGGTTAGAGGACTTCAAGACCTTTCCAAAATGTCCAAGAACATGATCATAGCTTCAAAATTGAGCAAGATGTGCCTTGGAGAAGTTGGGAAATTTTTGGGAATTTTGAAAGGTCAACTTTGCTTCAAAAGCTTCAAAATTGCTAATGGGCCACAAATTCTTCCATGAATCATTACCCAAAGCATATGCACGACCCATTCAGCTCAAAGGGATTTATTTTCTTATTTTTAATTAATTAATTGAGTTTTTATTATTATTAATTCATTTAATTAGTTTTAAATATAAGAAAAATATCAAATCATGTTTTTAAATCTTTTTATGCAGCAAATATCTTCCACACATGCAAGAGATTTCGTGCACCATTTCAAGGGGACAATATCTTCCATAATTGGCATGATTTCCATGGCAAAAAGATTGGAAAAGATATGGAGAAAATCAAATATTGGAATCATAAATTCATGGACATTGGACTTGGTTTTTTAACCTAATTTCGTTCACTTACATATGCAAGACCTAATGGAATCAAGAGACACACGAAAGAGCTGCTAGGGAGGCATAACAAAATTGCAAAATTTCCATAAAAACTTGAAATCTGAAATCATAGTTGAAGCACGTTTCAAAGCACAAAAAAGCATTCTAATACGTTCCTGACATTGCTAGGAATCGATTGCAATCAAAAACGAGTCTCCATACTCCAAGAATTGGTAGAACAGAATCGTCTTCTTCATGAACATGTCCACAATCGTTTTCTAATTTTCATGCATTATTCATATGTTTTAACTGTTGATTCTTGCTACTAATGATGTTCTGAAACTTTTGGCATAGTTTAATTGTCCTAACAATGCTTGAAACGAGATTTACCATTAACGTTTTCTAGGGTTTCAGAAGCTCTAAATTAGGGCTTTCCTCATATGGAAAAATCAGACCACCAAACCTGTATGAATACGTTCGTGACAACAGGACGAATCCATTGATGACCTCGCACTTTTTTTATATTGAGGCATGCTCTAATCGCTATTTTTTCCAGGCTTCATTTAGTGGGGGTTTGAAACCCCCGCTATTTGTTTATATTACAGGCAGAAAGATGAAGAAGACGCTGAGGTGTCATAACATGGTTGGAGTATTCAAAATCTAGCGCGCTTTTTCTTGTTTCATATCATTAGCTTTGTTTTTTATTATAATAATTATGCTCCATTACATTAACAAACGCACGCGATAGTTGAGTTGGTAGAAGACGTGTCTTGCAGGTACAGGGACCTGGGTTCGATTCCCAGGTCCCCCCATATTATTCATGATTTTTGTTATAACCTGTTCCCATGCAACTTCCTTCAAATATCCTATCATACGTCCTAACGCTTAGGCTTGCCAAGTGTCCCTGATGCTCCATCCAGTGGCCAGAAGATGCCATCCCATGGTACACTCAGTCAAACAACACACAGGTGATTGAGAAAGTCAACGTGACTAGATTTCTAATGGGCCAGAATTACTTCAATAAACCTCCTAAATGGGCCTGATGCCCCCATGGTTTGCATCATTCTTAATTTTTATTTGATTTTCTTTTAATTCTTTTTAATGTTTTAATTATTTCTTTTAATTCCATAAAATAACTTTTCATAATATAAAATACAGAAAAATCAAAAAATGTTTATTTTTATTAATATTAATCTCACCATTATTATTTTTTGTAAATAAACCTTAACCATTAATTTAGTAAATTAGGTTTTAAAACTTTAATCTCTTTCTTAAATAAATTAAAATATGTAGAAATTAGGTTTTTTTTAACATTCTCATCTTTCTCTTAAATAAATAATTTTCTCATTATTATTATTATTAATTATTACTTTTGTAAATAAAAATGTAAATTAATTAATTAGTGTAAATTAGGTTAATTTGAATATTTTCTTAAATAACTAAAAACAATTTAGAATTAGGGTTTCATTGTAAATTCTTTATTTTCATTAAATACCAAAAACATAAAAAACATTTCTTTTCTCTTAATAAAATAATTAATTAACTTTTAATTCAATTTAATTTCAAAAGGGTCCAACGCCCTCGAACGTTCAACTTTAATTCTTTCGCGCATTTATTCTTATTTTCCCTTGTGAATATTATGTAACTGCTCAAGCCATGTAATAGTAACTAGGTTTTACTTTCCGCATTTTTTATCAAACGGGTCTTTGTAATTTGGCGATGTATAGACCCGCGCCTTGTAATAGTGTAGGATTTATCTTTCCGCATTTAAATTTCCGCACTCTTAAACTGCTAACTTGGTATGAAAGAATGTATGGCTAACTAAAAATAACTCGTAGCTCACAAATGCATGATCAAAGACAAATATTAACATGAAAATAACACACAAATTCACACACCACTTCTAGGGTACGCCTCACTGTTGCCTTACCTTCGAAACGTGGTCGTCGAGTATGGGACGTCTTAGTAAGTCCTTATGTCCATGATCCGATTGCCTCAAAACAAGTTGCCTCGAAATGGTTGCCTCGGAATAGTTGCCTCAAAACGGTTGCCTCGGATTAAAAAAGGATCAATGGCATAAGGGTAGCTTCTAAGGTGTCCTACTGTTGCTCTGGTGACCACACTGTCCCTACAAACGAATTGACCCGAACATCTCCAACGGTGGTGCTACCTACCTCTCAATGGTGGGATGGCACTACCAAAAAGCTTTCAAAACCATTTTTCAAACACTCTTGAGACTGATACAAGAGTCAATATGAAATCTTTAAACGAAACTTTTTCAAACCCACTCACACTTTGAAAAGCAAACATTTTGAAAACACAATGAGCAAGTATCCAAGAGCCCATGGATAACCATGGATAGAAAGGGTGCTAACACCTTCCCTTTCTATAAATCTACCTCCCGAACTGAGAAACTATCTCATAAGGAATTTTGCTGTGCTTTTGTCCTGTCCATGTTGGAGAAAATAAAAGACGGTGGCGACTCTTGGTTCCGCGACATTTCGCGAACCAGCGTTAAACAGTCAGTTCTAAATCCACCGATACAGAAATGGCGACTCTGCTGGGGACTCTTTTAAAGTGAGGTGTACCTTAGGACTAAGATCACTTGTGTTTTCAATTGTCTGAATTGTTTGCTTTAAATTGTGGGCCTGTCTTGGGAGTTCTTTAGATCCTAACCCAGATCTGGGGGATATCTTCTTAGAAAGTAGCAACAAGACTGTGAGGGAACTGTGCGGGGTATACCGACATGGTTGAAGCAGTCTGCTACATTGATGTGGCACTTTGGTGAGTATCGGTAACCCTTGAGTTCAGTCAAGGAGAGTACGGGGCCGCCGCGTGGTGTCGTGAAGCATCAACTGACCTTAGGAACCTTAATTGAACCATCTTGGCCTCTTTAGGGTAGTGAGATAACTGACTTTGGTGCAGTCCGAGGTTGGTTGATACTCGATACTACACTCAATTGAGGGTTGTTTTCTTGGAATATTTCGGTCTCCAGTTCAGTGGCTAAATCGAAACGATGAACAATGAAAACAATCCAATGATATTGGGACCCTTAGAACCCGGTTAATTCTGATAGGACAGGTTTTGAGCCCACCAACTTCAAGAGGGTAGTACCCCAAACTTCATGCTGGCCTAAACTCTAAGGGCTCTTTGTGTGACTTGTGTGCCTTTAAACTCGACTATTTGCATGCTTGTTATCTAACAACAAGGGTTCCTTGCAGGTTTTGTTTACAGTCCTTAATTTGGGCTCATAACAGGGTTACTTATATCACTCCATGCATAGCATAACATCATACCATTGCATACATCCTACATAAGGACTAATCCATTTCAAAGATCTCAAGGGTTTGTGATGCAGGGCATGATGAATCAAATGTCTAGCAAGGGGCAAAGGGGATTTATTTTCCTCTAGCCAAGGTTAATGAATTGAGTCAGGGGCTATGACCCACTCGATATGGTGAGCCTTGACTCTTGAAGAAGGACTCTCAACAACATGCAGTTCCTTCAATCAAGCTACCCAAATTCAAATGCTAACAACTTTCTTGTTTACCCCGCGAGATCCTTGAAAACATTGCATACATATATCATATCATTGCATAACAGGTACCCTTGTTACAGGTCACTTACCGTCTTCGCTGTTTATTTCAGCAATGGCTTTCCAACCGGACAACCAGGATCTCTGTATTCAAGAGACTCAGTTCAGGGAAATCTTCCTAAGCCTATCCAAGGGGCAGGAAGAATTGAGAACGCTCCTCATGGGTAATTTGGTCAGGAACAGTCCAGAAGACAGTAAGGATGAACGGCTGAAACATCTGCAAGCTGAGGTGGATACAATGAGAACCCAGATGCTGGGGCAGATGACTCTCATTCAAGACTTAGCTCAAAGACAAGAAGAGCTCAGGGCTCTCGTCAACCAACTGCTTCGGGATAACCAACTGGGGCAAACATCTAAGGTTGAAGAGCCAGTCATCATTAAATTCCCTTTGAGACAAGAAGACAATGGAAAAACTCCTCAACTTGCTTCAGGGTCACAAATCCAGTATTAACCTCACCAGCTTCAGCAAGACAATATGAAGCAAGCAGTCAGGGTTGGAGACCAAGCCGATAATCAGCCCCCAAAAAGTCAAAGGTTTGGTTTGATGAATAGACCTCTCCGAGCTGCTACTACTTCACAGGTCCAACAACGACCTTGCCAAGAACAACGGGCTGATCAGAGTAATCCAGACAAGCCTAAGAGGCAATTCACCCAGCTCGACATGTCGATGTTTTAAGCCTTACAACGTCTGTTGAGATTGAATCTGATCACACTAAGGGACCCTCCTAAGAATCCCAACAAGACACCTTCAAGGTACAACCCCAACGCCCGCTGCGCTTATCATTCTGACAGCCCGGGGCATGCCACAAACGACTACTGGTCTCTGAAGAACAAGATCCAGGACCTGATTGATGGAGGAGCAGTGGAATTCACCCCAGATGGTCAGGTCGAGTTCTTCTACTATCCCTAGACGAGAAGACCTTTTGTTCATTGAAATATTCAAGTTGTAATTTTCTTTTGATTGTTCAAACAATTATTGTCATGGCAAACTTTATTACTTTATCAATGCATCGCATATGTCTGTTTTGGACCAATATATTCGCATTCGCTATATGCAAACTGTTTTCATATTTTTTGTGATGATCAACTCTTGATTGAAAATTCTAAGCCTCTTGAGGGAGGATGACGAAAACGATACCACAATCTACAGTATGCTTTTGAACAGACCCCACTGATGAGGTACATGCATTGTTTCAATTCCTAAACACTGGAGTTATAAGGAAGATAATCCCTCGTCAACCCCTTTGAGCCAAAGAAGTAGGAGTTTTGCTTTTCACAAAAAATTAAAACCCTTAATCATAACCTGGGGCAGGGTAGTTCTCTCAGTTGATCCCGGTGCACAATAAACGGCATCAAAGAATTCCTTCCGAGACAAAAGACAATGATGGTTCTGAATAATCATAAAGACAGGCAGTCATCATTTCACAGAAATAAAGGCCCAATAAGTCAAAACCTATGAAGGAGACTTACAAAAACTGGGGCATCCCGCTGACTGTGATCACAAAAGAAACAGTTCAGGCAAAAAACAGGGATAATAAAAACCAAAAAGAAAGAGGTCATACAAACCCTCAACAAAAAGAAATGACTGCCTATTCAAAATAAATCGTCAGTAGCCGAACCATCACCGGAAGATCAAAGCAAAGACTCGAACAAGGTCTAACATACGATCAACTGAGTTTAGGTTTGAAGAACATCACGAAGAGCGGGTGGGTAAAAATAATTTGAGCCTTTATCCTTTGTTTCTTAAACCATGAACCAGGCCACGCTACAACCCTTAAAAGTCCTAGCTGAAGCATGGGTTAGTTCGAAAGCATACTGTTACGAAAGGTATCCTGACTCCTTAAGGCTTGCGGTAAAATGACGAGTTGACATCACAGTTTACAAAAAATTCACTTGTTTTATAAAAAAAATGCATTTTCAAAAACTTCAAAGACGGACATAAGCTTTGCATTCTTAAAATAACATTGCTTGCATATGACTATTTGTTCGAACAGTAGAGAAATTCGCACGACGAATATCTAGTGAACAAAAATCTTCTCAAGGATCACCTCAAGTGGAAAAGCACTTCCAATCAAAGGGGCACGGCACGATCATTGTCCATCATCTGGGGCAGTTAAGTCAAGATTCGGAGAATCTCTCAAAAGGCCAACCAACTTGGGGCAAATCTCCATCTGGATCACTTGGGGCATTGGACGATCAAACGAAGATCTTCTGGTAGTGGGGCAACGCAACACTACTGACAGGGGCACCTCCCTAGATCCTGAGAGCATGGACATAGTCGAGAAAAATACTACGCGCAGTCAAGGACCCGCTAGGTTGACACACCTAGGCAAAAATAAGGGCTTCCCGGCGAACCAAAAGGGTTCGGGCAAAAATAAGGGATGAAAATAAAAAAATTTGTACAACCGGCAAGTCGAAAACCTGAAAAGGCGGCTTGGGCAAAAAATGGGTATCCCGGTGGACTGAAAACCCGAAAGGGCGGTCCAGGCAAAAGTTAGGGATCAAAGCGTACGACTATGTCCCGTCATCTCGTCACTTGTCTACCAGAAGAAGATTTGTCCATCGACAGTCAGTAAACACCTCATAGGCCTTCTGCTCCTACAGAAACTGGGGCAATAAGAATTGTTGGCACTATACAAATTGCTCTATCCTCCAGGTACAAGGTAGATTCGGCTGAAGAATGTAACCAAGATATCTTAATTCCCCCAGAGAGTGAGCCAAGATTCAACAATTCCCTCCCAAGCAGTTGGTCTCCAATCAGCCCTGAACAAGGCACAATATCCCTTAGCAAGTCAGCAACATTCTCCCTAAGCGGAGTTAGCATGTTGCCAGCCTTAAGGAAGTTGGATTATCCCCCGAAGATCTCCACATTCCCCAACGGAGTATACAAACATTCCTAACAAGCATCCCCGGAAATCTTGATCTAAGATTGTTCCCCGGCGGTATACAGACATTCAGTGGAGCCACTTCCCCAATACATCCCAAAAATTTCCCCAGGAGAGCTCAATCCATATCCCCAGCAGGTCTTAAAGCTTATCCCCAGTAGATTCTGGAAGCTTACCCCTGCAGAGCACGAACGCGTCTCCCCAGACTTTATTCAAAGGTTATTTCCCCACCAGGATATAACTGGGTTATCCTCAGCCAATTGCCACGGAAAGATCGTCCCCGACGAAGACTTCCTACCCTAGCGGAGTTCATCAAGGCTTCCAACAAGCTTATCAATGGTATCCCTAGCGAAGTTATCATCAACATCTCAGCAAAGTTCTCTCTTTCCCCACAGAATTCACTCCCCGCAGAGTATTCTATTCGCCAAGTTTAGTCCCCGACGGAGTCATCTTCTCCTACCGGTATTCTTGCAACCATCATCCCCAGCGGAAACAACGAAGCTCTATTCCTCAACATCAGCCCAGGATTTAACTTCCCGGCATTCGTCAAGGATTTATTTTCCTAGACGAAAATACAGTCATAAACATCACATCTTCATACATTATAGCATGCACATACGCATCATGGACATACAATCTCATTTATTCTGAGAACATCACGCATGTCATACGTCATGACATTGCATACAACTAACGTTTTGTCTTTTCAGGACCAAGATCAATACAAAGATGATTACCATCTACCTTTACAAGTTCTAGATCAACACCGGTAACAAGCCAGGAAAATTCTGTGGACGACTGATCATGGGTTAATATCCGAAACCAGACAGGACAATCATCCACTTAATCATCATGAAGCAACCCTACACCGGTTCCTTCTCAATTTTCAGACGAAGTCTTACACGGACTTATCATCAACAGGCAACCCTACACCGGTTCCTTCTCAACCTCAGATGTAGTTTTACACGAAATCATCATCAGGCAACCCTACACCGGTTCCTTCTCAATTTTCAGACGGAGTCTTACACGAACTTATCCTGCAGTAACCTTACCCCGGTTCCTCCAGAAGTCTTACACGGACTTATCTCAAGATAACCTTACCCCGGTTCCTCCAGAAGTCTTACACGGACTTATCTCAAGATAACCTTACCCCGGTTCCTCCAGAAGTCTTACACGGACTTATCTCAAGATAACCTTACCCCGGTTCATCAAGAAGTTTTACACGAACTTATCCTGCAGTAACCTTACCCCGATTCCTCCAGAAGTCTTACACGGACTTATCTCAAGATAATCTTACTCCGGTTCATCAAGAAGTTTTACACGAACTTATCCCGAAGAAACCCTACACAGGTTCTCTCTCTCCAGACGTAGTTTTACACGGACTCGTCACCTAGAAACCCTACACAGGTTCTCTCTTTCCAAAGATGCAGTTTTAAACGGGCTCATCATCAAAGTAACCCCACATAGGTTTCCCTCTTTCAAAGATGCAGTTTTACACGAGCTCATCATCAGGCAACCCTACACAGGTTCCCTCTTTCAACTTACAAAAATTACCTATCAACCGTCGCAACTCCAGATCCGATTCCTGTATCTTTCCAGGGTGTATCTGTTGATGACTAATTCCAGACTCGATTCCTGTATCTTGCCAGGGCACGTCTGAAGAGTTCGAAGATCAACTCCTGTAACAGGCCAGGTAATTATCTTTCTTTCTCAGGTACGTAAGTTCTCGCTAAGGAATCTCTTACGCGATCGACACCTAGATGGCATCTACAAGCCCATCCACATACCAACAGCCTCCATATGGCATCTATAAGCCCATCCTCTTATCCATCATCTCTCCAAATGGAATCTGTAAGCCCATTCCCCACTATCACATTGCTGATACCACACTATGTGAGTGCAAATTTCTGGGCACTCTAGTGTTCAATCATCTTCTACCTTCGGATTACGAAAGGCACGCCAGCCAATCTACATCCTCAGGTCTAAGAAGATTGAACAGGCGAAACTGTTGTACCCCAAAATTTGCCCTCCCATATTCTTCAAGATTTGCCAAGGTCAATCTCCAGATGATTCAAAATCTCTCAAGGGTTGCATAGTCCAATTGCCTCCTAACACAGTCAAAATTAGGGTTTTGGTTCTGGCAAAGAAATTGAGGTTTTCAAGGGTCCAATCAAGTCCCACATGCCCATATACATTGTCAAGCATTCATATGTCAAGTTTCAAGACTCACAGCATCAAATTGCACAGTCAAAAACCCTAAATGCTTCACAGTCAACTGTAGGGGGAAAATGGTCATTTGACAGTCAAAAGTCAAAATTTTTGGTCAACATCTTATTTTGAAGCCACAAACATCATTTGATCAATTCTTGATCATGATTCTCAAAGCATGGCTCAAAAAGTCTCAAGATGCAAAAGTTTCTATTTCTGGACAGTTGGAAAAGTCAACTGTAAATTGACCAGGGCATAACTTCTTCATGGTTTATTAGAAAAATTCCATCCAAATCTCATTTTGAAGAGAATGACATTTCCTACAACTCATCTTCACACTTCAAGTCCAAGAAATGCTCTCACAAAAAGTTATCAATTTCAACATTATAGGTCATTTTCAAAAGTCAACAAAAAGGCACTTTAAGTCAAAGACCATAACTTGAGATTGGTAAATCAAAATGACATGGGAACAAAGACATTGGTTAGAGGACTTCAAGACCTTTCCAAAATGTCCAAGAACATGATCATAGCTTCAAAATTGAGCAAGATGTGCCTTGGAGAAGTTGGGAAATTTTTGGGAATTTTGAAAGGTCAACTTTGCTTCAAAAGCTTCAAAATTGCTAATGGGCCACAAATTCTTCCATGAATCATTACCCAAAGCATATGCACGACCCATTAAGCTCAAAGGAATTTATTTTCTTATTTTTAATTAATTAATTGAGTTTTTATTATTATTAATTCATTTAATTAGTTTTAAATATAAGAAAAATATCAAATCATGTTTTTAAATCTTTTTATGCAGCAAATATCTTCCACACATGCAAGAGATTTCGTGCACCATTTCAAGGGGACAATATCTTCCATAATTGGCATGATTTCCATGGCAAAAATATTGGAAAAGATATGGAGAAAATCAAATATTGGAATCATAAATTCATAAACATTGGGCTTGGTTTTTTAACCTAATTTCGTTCACTTACATATGCAAGACCTAATGGAATCAAGAGACACACGAAAGAGCTGCTAGGGAGGCATAACAAAATTGCAAAATTTCCATAAAAACTTGAAATCTGAAATCATAGTTGAAGCACGTTTCAAAGCATAAAAAAGCATTCTAATACGTTCCTGACATTGCTAGGAATCGATTGCAATCAAAAACGAGTCTCCATACTCCAAGAATTGGTAGAACAAAATCGTCTTCTTCATGAACATGTCCACAATCGTTTTCTAATGTTCATGCATTATTCATATGTTTTAACTGTTGATTCTTGCTACTAATGATGTTCTGAAACTTTTGGCATAGTTTAATTGTCCTAACAATGCTTGAAACGAGATTTACCATTAACGTTTTCTAGGGTTTCAGAAGCTCTAAATTGGGGCTTTCCTCATATGGAAAAATCAGACCACCAAACCTGTATGAATACGTTCGTAACAACAGGACGAATCCATTGATGACCTCGCGCTTTTTTTATATTGAGGCATGCTCTAATCGCTATTTTTTCAGGCTTCATTTAGTGGGGGTTTGAAACCCCCGCTATTTGTTTATATTACAGGCAGAAAGATGAAGAAGACGCTGAGGTGTCATAACATGGTTGGAGTATTCAAAATCTAGCGCGCTTTTTCTTGTTTCATATCATTAGCTTTGTTTTTTATTATAATAATTATGCTCCATTACATTAACAAACGCACGCGATAGTTGAGTTGGTAGAAGACGTGTCTTGCAGGTACAGGGACCTGGGTTCGATTCCCAGGTCCCCCCATATTATTCATGATTTTTGTTATAACCTGTTCCCATGCAGCTTCCTTCAAATATCCTATCATACGTCCTAACGCTTAGGCTTGCCAAGTGTCCCTGATGCTCCATCCAGTGGCCAGAAGATGCCATCCCATGGTACACTCAGTCAAACAGCACGCAGGTGATTGAGAAAGTCAACGTGACTAGATTTCTAATGGGCCAGAATTACTTCAATAAACCTCCTAAATGGGCCTGATGCCCCCATGGTTTGCATCATTCTTAATTTTTATTTGATTTTCTTTTAATTCTTTTTAATGTTTTAATTATTTCTTTTAATTCCATAAAATAACTTTTCATAATATAAAATACAGAAAAATCAAAAAATGTTTATTTTTATTAATATTAATCTCACCATTATTATTTTTTTGTAAATAAACCTTAACCATTAATTTAGTAAATTAGGTTTTAAAACTTTAATCTCTTTCTTAAATAAATTAAAATATGTAGAAATTAGGTTTTTTTTAACATTCTCATCTTTCTCTTAAATAAATAATTTTCTCATTATTATTATTATTAATTATTACTTTTTTAAATAAAAATGTAAATTAATTAGTGTAAATTAGGTTAATTTGAATATTTTCTTAAATAATTAAAAACAATTTAGAATTAGGGTTTCCTTGTAAATTCTTTATTTTCATTAAATACCAAAAACATAAAAAACATTTCTTTTCTCTTAATAAAATAATTAATTAACTTTTAATTCAATTTAATTTCAAAAGGGTCCAACGCCCTCGAACGTTCAACTTTAATTCTTTCGCGCATTTATTCTTATTTTCCCTTGTGAATATTATGTAACTGCTCAAGCCATGTAATAGTAACCAGGTTTTACTTTCCGCATTTTTTTTATCAAACAGGTCTTTGTAATTTGGCGATGTATAGACCCGCGCCTTGTAATAGTGTAGGATTTATCTTTCCGCATTTAAATTTCCGCACTCTTAAACTGCTAACTTGGTATGAAAGAATGTATGGCTAACTAAAAATAACTCGTAGCTCACAAATGCATGATCAAAGACAAATATTAACATGAAAATAACACACAAATTCACACACCACTTCTAGGGCACGCCTCACTGTTGCCTTACCTTCGAAACATGGTCGTCGAGTATGGGACGTCTTAGTAAGTCCTTATGTCCATGATCTGATTGCCTCAAAACAAGTTGCCTCGAAATGGTTGCCTCAGAATAGTTGCCTCGAAACGGTTGCCTCAGATTAAAAAAGGATCAATGGCATAAGGGTAGCTTCTAAGGTGTCCTACTGTTGCTCTGGTGACCACACTGTCCCTACAAACGAATTGACCCGAACATCTCCAACGGTGGTGCTACCTACCTCTCAATGGTGGGATGGCACTACCTTAAGGACTTCTACACAGCTTAATTCCTTAGGGTAGGTAGATGACTCATAGATACTTGCTCTATTCAAAACAAATCAAACTCTTTTCACACCGACACCTTTCAAAAAGCTTTCAAAACCATTTTTCAAACACTCTTGAGGACTGATACATGAGTCAATCTGAAATCTTTAAATGAAACTTTTTCAAACCCACTCACACTTTGAAAAGCAAACATTTTGAAAACACAATGAGCAAGTATCTAAGAGCCCATGGATAACCATGGATAGAAAGGGTGCTAACACCTTCCCTTTCTATAAATCTACCTCCCAAACCGAGAAACTATCTCATAAGGAATTTTGCTGTGCTTTTGTCCTGTCCATGTTGGAGAAAATAAAAGATGGTGGCGACTCTTGCTTCCGCGACATTTCACGAACCAACGTTAAACAGTCAGTTCTAAATCCACCGATCACAACGAGTCCGTGTAAAACTGCATCTTAGAAAGAGAGAACCTGTGTAGGGTTTCTTAATGACGAGTCCGTGTAAAGCTTCATCTTTGGAAAGAGAGAACCTGTGTAGGGTTTCCTGATGACAAGTCCGTGTAAAACTTCATCTTGGAAAGAGAGGGAACCGGTGTAGGGTTGCCTGATGAGGAGTCCTTGTAAAAACTCCATCTTTGGAAAAGGGAACCTGTGTAAGGTTTCTTGACGACGAGTCCGTGTAAAACTGCATCTTGAAGAGAGGGAACCAGCGTAGGGTTTCCTAATGAGGAGTCCGTGTAAAACTACATCTGGAATTAAGAAGGAACCGGTGTAGGGTTGCCTGATGATGAGTCCATGTAAAAATGCATCTAGAGAGGAGGAACCTGTGTAGGGTTACTTGATGATGAGTCCACGTAAAACTTTATCTTTGGAAGAGGGAACCTGTGTAGGGTTTCCTGATGACGAGTCCGTGTAAAACTTCATCTTTGGAAGAGGGAACCTATGTAGGGTTTCTTGATGACGAGTCCGTGTAAAACTGCATCTTGAAGAGAGGGAACCAGTGCAGGGTTGCTTCATGATAACTCTGTGTAAAACTACATCTGGAATTAAGAAGGAACCAGTGTAGGGTTTCTTGATGACGAGTCCGTGTAAAACTGCATCTTGGAAAGAGAGAACCTGTGTAGGGTTTCTTGATGACGAGTCCGTGTAAAACTACATCTGGAATTGAGAAGGAACCGGTGTAGGGTTGCTTCATGATGAGTCCGTGTAAGACTACATCTGGAATTGAGAAGGAACCGGTGTAGGATTTCCTGATGATGAGTCAGTGTAAAACTACATCTGGAATTGAGAAGGAACCGGTGTAGGGTTGCTTCATGATGAATCCGTGTAAAACTACATCTTGGAATTGAGAAGGAACCGATGTAGGGTTGCTTCATGATGAGTCCGTGTAAAACTACATCTTGGAATTGAGAAGGAACCGGTGTAGGGTTGCTTCATGATGAGTCCGTGTAAAACTACATCTGGAATTGAGAAGGAACCGGTGTAGGGTTGCATGATGATGAGTCCGTGTAAAACTGCATCTGGAATTGAGAAGGAACCAGTGTAGGGTTGCTTCATGATGAGTCAGTGTAAAACTGCATCTAGAATTGAGAAGGAATCGGTGTAGGGTTGCCTGATGATGAGTCCGTGTAAAACTACATCTGGAATTGAGAAGGAACCGGTGTAGGGTTGCTTCGGGATAAGTTTGTGTAAAACTTCAGGAGGAACCCGGGTAAGGTTACTTTGTGATAAGATCGTGTGAAACTTCTGGATGAACCGGGGTAAGGTTACTTTGGGATGAGTTCGTGTAAAACTTCATTCAGAAATATATGATAAAAGACCCGTGTAGGATTTTTTTCCAGGATAAACCCGTGTGAAGTTTGTCTAGTTTCCGGAGTTAATATTGAACTTTCTGGAAGTTGTTGATGATAACCATCTTTCCTGAAAAGGTACATGATTAATCGTATATGATGCATGACATGCATTGTATGATGATGTTCTCAAAATAAATGAGATTATGCTGTATGCAATATGTATGTGCACGTCATGATGTATGAACATGAATTGCTATTGTAGTATGTCAGAGTTTGGGAAAATAAATCCCTGAATGTTGTTGGAGAATAAAGAGCTTCATTCGCTGGAGATAACGTCCGAAGATGATTGGGAGAATAATCCTGCAGGAGAGAATAACTCCGTCGGGGAATTGACTGATGAGGAAATGATTCTGTGGGGAGTATATACTCTGCTAGAAGATCTGCTGATTTAGAGAAATAAAACTCAGTTGGGGATGAATTGCTGTTGCCGGTGACAGTGAACCATGTTGGGGATTGAATTTCTATCTATGAGAGGAATGAACTTCGCTGGGGGTAGAAAGAACTTTGCTGGGGATGATCTTTCAGTTGCCACTTGCTGAGGATAACCCAGTTAGACTCTTGTGAGGATAACCTCTGAATTTGGCTGAGGAGACTTATTTGTGCTTCACAGGGGACAAGCTTCCAGAGTCTACTGGGGAAGAGGAGTTGTGGTCCTTTGATCCGTAGTTGTCGGAGAGGTAAACTCAAGCTGGGGAATCCTGGTGTTGTTGGGGAAATAAACCCTATCGTCAGTCTGCTAGAGAGGTGACATCTTCGTTGGGGGAAGTCCTCGAGGATTCTTGAGGTTGATTCAGCTGGGGAAAGGTTTTCAGAGATTAAACCCTTGCTGGGATGTCATCCTATGAGAAGGATTTTGGGGAGATCTGTCATTTCCCTTAGTAGAAAGTGTTTGTGGCACCGCCTGGAAATGTTTGACTGTATGTAACCCTTCACTGAGATTGATGTTCAATGCCCCAAGTGACGGAGATGGAGACCTGCCCCTAGTTACTCTGCACTTCTTTGAGAGATTTCCTGGAATCTTGATTGGACTGCCCCAGGTGATGGACAGTGACATGTCAGGTCCCCTTGTTGATAGGAGGTTTGTCAATGGAAGTGTCATCCTTTTTGAAGTAATTTTGTTCACTGAGAGGGCTTTCGTTCATCGGATATTCGTTGTGTGAATTTCTCCGCTCTCAAACAAATAGCCAAATGCAAACAGTGATATTCAAATAATGCAAAGTTTATGCTTGTCTCGAAGTTTTGAAAAATGCGTTTTTAGCAGAAAACTTTTTTTATAAGACAAATTCAACACAAGATTTAGGGCAAAGCCTTACAGGAGTCAGGATACCTTTTGTAACAGTATGCTTTCGAACTAACCCATGCTTCAGTTAGGACTTTTGAAGGGTTGTAACGTGGCTTGGTTCATGGTTTAAGAAACAAAGGATAAAGGCTCAAAGTATATTTGTACCCACCCTCTCTTCGTGATGTTCTTCAATCCTAAACTTAGTTAATTGTGCATTTGAACTCCAAATGAGTCTGGAACAACGTTTTTGGTGATGGTTCACACAAGTTTGATTTTTGAAGGCAGTCATCATTTTTTTGCAACATTTTTCATGTTGTCGAGGATTTGTAATGACCTCGTTCTTTTGGTTTATTATCCCTAATTTTTTCCTGACTGTTCTTGTTTTCGAGATTACAGTCAGCGGGATGCGCCGACTTTCTTAAGCTTCCTTTAAATGATAAGATACCACTCCCTGATGAAAGGCATAAGTCAAATATACTTTGTAGCACCAAGGCATCTTCGTTGGAGGTCGAGTCTGAACCAAATTCCTATGCATCAGGACAAGAAACAACTCTGTGTAGTTCGTTGGAATGGGATAAAACTGAGTTTTCCTCTGATCAGGAAATTGCTGATTCTGTTGACAAACTGGAGCAACATGAGGTAAATTAAACACATGGATGGCAAGAGAAACATGCTGATTCTGACGATGATTGTTTCTTCCTCTGGTTTTTTTCTTGGAAAAGTTATTATCAGACTTCTTCACACCACTATCTAAGCCACCATCTTCAGATAAACATCCCTTTTGGACATCCTCTTCTAGAAGCACTCCCACATTCACCTTTTCAGGGAAATCATTGGGCGTGTTGACTATCACCTTCTCATGAAAGAATGATTTCAAAGTTTCTGTGAAAACCTTTTCCATCTCTTCTTCCTTCCTAGAAGGATTGACTTGGGCAGCAACCAATGTTTCAACCAAAGTAGTTAGATACTCCATACCAGCCTTCAAAGTAGTTACCTCTTTACGGAGTTCAAAGATATCTTGCTTAATGTTTTCCATTTTCTCTTAGAACGAGCGTTGCACTGACGAGATAATTTGATTTCTGAATACGAAGAGCAGAGGATAAGACTCCAGGAAACTCTCGAAATCAAGAAAAAAGTAAGAATGATGCATGCTATGCAATGCAAATGATTATTTAAGAGTTTTAAAACCATGTTTTCGAAGAACTTTGGAACATTATAAATTAATTACAAACATCAATTAAAATACACAATTGGGACAATTGAAAAATTCATTTCATTAATATTGGAAGGGTTACATTTGAAGTACAAAACTTCACCAATCCTATACAAAAGAAAGAGAAAGCTAAATCCTCCGGTCCAAGTGATCTGCATCTAAAGAAGATCCAACACCACGCTGTAAAATTTTATTGAGCTTGAATTTGGAATGCTAAAGGAAAATAAATCCTCTCGCACTCTTCTCTTCTAATTTGTTGATAATCGGAAAAATAAATCACCAATACAAAGAATTGAGGAACTAGATCAAAGACGTGGACAAATCCATCTTCAAGATAACTAGGAGAAATCCATCTTCAAGATAGCTAGGAGAACTTGAAATCCCTAGGACTAGATACCAAGGATTCATGCTTTCTCAATTCTTCTGAATCAGGACTCTTGACATTGTACTTATGAGTACTCTTTCCAAAATCCATAATTATAAAACTTGTGATGTTTGCAAGCAGAAGTCTTAAGTTCCTTGAAATTTTGGTTAAAACAATGCTCATGGGTGCATGGATGAATGATACAACAATCAACTCAAGATCACAAACATGTGGGGTTCATAGGTTCGACGTCACGCACATGAACTCAAAGGTACTATCCACAAGGTAAGGACTAATAGTTTATCACCTTCCGTACAAGGTTCTAAAAGGTTCCCAGAGTCTAAATCCTTCCTTTGGATATTAACAATGTCTTGATTAACTTGGTAATTAGTAATATTCTCAAGAAAAGCTCGTCTGAGTGTAGTATCGCATGACAACCATTTCTAGATTACTCCATCATAGTTTTCACACTACACCTAAAAGGCCAATATGGGTTAAAGGTTCTACGGTCCTCAGTTTCAGCAGGCTCCTAGGTCGAAAGCAACACGTCTTCTTGATTACTCGGTAAACGACACTACAGTCAAAGGGGCTTCCACTGAGTGAGGCATCTCATGTCTCCTTTTTTGGGATTACTCCCTCAAAGTTAACATGACTATACTGCCGCCCTATCTTAAGTTTACCATAGTCCAGGTAGAGGACTTATGAGAAACCACTAAGCATCCTGAAAACCAAGAAAAATCTAGAAAAGCATATATAATACATATAATATACAACAAATAATATCACATACACAAATAAACAAAGATAGGCTCAACCCACTTAGAGATGGACCAGCATATGGTCGATCGGTCCCCAGTGAAGTCGCCATTTTTTCTGTAATGATAGAAATGTTGAGACTAAGCCATTGTATTGACATAACCCGCACAGATCAAAATAAAAATCGCCACCATGCTTTATTATTTTCAGAGGAATGGGAAAAGAGAGAATAACTCAAAAAGAGGTGGAGATAATCTAGGTATGTGGGTTGGTTATGCAAAGGGAAGGTATTAGCACCCTAAACATCTACGATACTCCGTAGGAACCTCTTTGAAAATTTGAGTATTTTGGCTATAAGCGTTGTATACAAAAATAGATTGTGGGTGTGATACGGTGGGAAAGAACTAACTGTTTTTTGGAATGCTGGTTTGCGTTTTATGTTTTTTGTTTGCAAAATGTCGCGGTAAGCAAGAGTCGCCACCGACTTTTATTTTATCCAACAAGGAAAGGAAAAAAAAGCACAGAAAAATTCCTTTTTCGAGACATTTCTCGGGTTCGGGGGGTAGATTTTAGAAAGGGAAGGTGTTAGCACCCTTTCTATCCGTGGTTATCCACGGGCTCTTAGGTACTTGCTCATATTGTTTTCAAAATTGCTTTTCTTTGTGTTTGTGGGAAAACAAGTTTTTTGTTTGAAAATGAGTGTAGGTGTGAAAATTTTGTTTTGTTTTGAAAGAGCAAGTACTTAAGAACCATCTAACTACTCGAAAAGGGAATTGTTCTATGCTATCTTCCTTTAGACAATGCTATCCCACTATGAATGAGTGGGTAGCACCGTCGTTGGAGTTTAAGGGTCAATTCAAATAAGGGACATGCGGCCACTAAAGCAACGTAAGGACGCCTTAGCGGTAACCCTAATGTCTTAGATCATTTTATCCGAGGCAACCATTTCGAGGCAACTATGATCTTTGGACAAGAGGGCGACCTCTAAAACTTCCTATACTTAATGACCGTTGTTGTACCCCAAAATTTGCCCTCCCATATTCCTCAAGATTTGTCAAGATTGATCCTCAATTGCTCAAAATTGTTCAAGGGTTGTACAGTCAAATCACTTCCTAAGACAGCTGAAATTAGGGTTTTGGTTCTTTCAAGGAATTTGGGTTTCTCAATGGTTCAATCAAGTCTCATAGGCCTCTATACATTCTCAAGCACCTACATGCCAAGTTTCAAGACTCACAGTGCCAATTTGTACAGTCAAAAGCCCCATTTGATCTACAGTCAACTGCAAGGGCAAAATGGTCATTTTGCAGTCAAAAGTCATAATTTTTGGTGAACATCTTATTTTTAAATCACAATCATCATTTGATCAAGTCTTGATCATGATTCCACAAGAATAGCTCAAAAATCCTCAAGATGCAAAAAGTTATTATTTTTGGACAGTAGAAAAGTCAACTGTACTTTGACCAGGGCATAACTTTTTCATGGGTTGTCAGAAAAATTCCATCCAATGCTCATTTTGAAGAGGATGCAATCTCCTACAATCCATCTTCACACTCCAAGTTCAAGAAATGCTCTCACAAAAAGTTACCAATTTTTACATTATAGGTCAAATTCAAAAGTCAACAAAAGTACACTTTGAGTCAAAGGCCATAACTTGAGATTGGTAAATCCAAATGACATGGGACCAAAGGCATTGGTTAGAGGACTTCAAGAGCTTTCCAAAATGTCCAAGAACATGGTCATATGATCGAAATTGAGCAAGTTGTGCATTGGAGAAGTTGGGAAATTTTTATGAATTTGCAAAAGTCAACTTTGCTCAAAACACCTTATTTTTGCTAATGGGCCTCAAATCTCTTTTTGAAACTTCACCCATGACCTATGCACGACCCGTCAAACTTAATGGGATTTATTTTCTTATTTTTATTAATTAATTGGATTTTTAATTAATATTAATTCATTTAATTGATTTAAATTATAGGAAAATAGAAGATTTGATTTTTTAAATCAACTTGTGAAGCAAATATGACCAAGACATGATGGCAAATTCGTGCACAAGTCAAAGATACAAAAAAAATTCAAAATTGGCAACTTTATTCAATCATGAAAATCAAGAATATTTGATTTTTCAATCAAGGATTCAATCATCAATGCATATGGATTTTTGCCCAGCTTTTGACCTAATTCAATTGCCTTATATGTATGCAAGCTAACCCTGACCTAATGGACGTGAAAAAACTGCAGAAACCACCCTGTCCAATTTCAAGAAATTCCAAGAAAATTGAAAACCTGTTCTGGCATTCTAGGGCGATTCAAGGGTTTTTGTTGAGTCAAATACATTGCAGGAGGTTCCAGGAACGTTTTGCAATCAAACTCAGGCATTAAAGATCAAAGAATCGTCATATACAAAACCACGGTTTGCCTTTCCTATTCAGAATTACATATCTTAATTCATGCGCATTTAACATGTTTCTTTGATTGTTTTGCATTGCTAGGAACCATACGAAGCTAATGGCATAATTTAATTGAACTATAACGCCCTGAATCAAAAGATGCCATAACTAAATTTCTAGGGTTCTTGAGCTCTAAATTAGGGCTTTTCAATCCAGGAAAAATTAGGACTAGTGAGGCATATGGTTGAGATCGTTAGACCCAGACGAACATAACCCACCCATCTTGAAATATTTATGCTTGCTAGATTTCTAATCGCTATTTTTCGTGCAGCTAGATAGTGGAGGTTAAAAACCCCCGCTATCTGATTCTGAATATGTAGGAAAAACGAAGAAGATGATGACGTGTTATCATACCATTGGACAATTTGAAAAAAGCGCGCGTTATTTTTTGTTGTACAACATATTTGTTTGTTTACTAATATATTGATTGCTGATTATCCCAATAATGAATAAGGCAGGTTGGTGGAGTGGTTGAGCGAATGTCCAATGAACACTGGGACCTGGGTTCGAATCCCAGGTCCCCTAAAACGCTTATTCCATTTTTTCTTTATGTGTTCACATGCAGCTTTCAAAAGGTGGTACACCATACATCTCAAATCTCAACACGCCAGTTGTCTTCAGACTGAAATCCAATGGCCTAGATGGAAGGATTATCATGGTCCTTAGTCAACACACGCGTGGGTGATCTCGAGAGTCAAAGCAGGCTTGAATATTGATGGGCCACAAATTTCCAAATACACCTCCCCTTGGGTCCATCACCTCCCTGGGTTATTCTTTTTTCTTCTCTTATATTTTTCATTTAATTGTTTTACTATTAATTATTATTATTATTATTACTTAATTAACCAAATTAATTTTTTCATAATAAAATCAGAAAACTAAAATATAATATTTTTTATTATTATTTATTAAAATTAATTTCACCCTTTAATTAGTTATTTTTGTAAATAAATACTAACATAATTAATTTATTTAGTTAATTAGGTTAATTTTAATATTTTCACAATAAATCTAAAACTAATGTAGAATTAGGGTTTCTTGACAATTTTGACCATCTTTTATTTATTTCCTTGAAACATAAAAAACTCAAAAAATATTTCTTTCTTTTAATTAATTAATTAGCTTAGATTTAATTAAATGCAAAATGATAAAAAATCTCTTTCTTTCTCAAAAAGGGTCAAAACCCTAAAAACTCTCCGATCCAATTTTTCCTCGCGCATGTGATTATTCTTGATTCATATTTTTATATTTGCTCTGAGGATGTAATAGCTTTAATTAGGACTTTTTATCGCTTTCATTTTATTTTCCCGCAATTTACTTTTTCAAGGGTTTGTTTTTGGCGATGTAAATACCCAACGCCTTGTAATAGTTTAGTTTTATTTTTTCGCAACTATTAACTGCTAGATGTATGTTAAATAGGCTATGCATGACAAGACTTATCTTAAATTAAAATCAACCCGTAGCTCACCATAACATGTACAAAGATAACATAACTGAAACCTGACATACTCGTACATGCCACTCCTAGGTTACGCCTCACTTGGTTGCCTCGACGTGGTCATTGAGTATAGGGTGTTTTAGAGGTCGCCCTCCTGTCTAAAGATCAAAAGTTGCCTCGAAATGGTTGCCTCAGATAAAATGATCTAAGACATTAGGGTTACCGCTAAGGCGTCCTACCATTGCTTTAGTGACCACATGTCCCATATAATCGAATTGACCCGAAACTCCAACGACGGTGCTACCTATTTCTCAATAGTGGGATAGTACTGTCTAAAGGACATTTACACAGCTTAATTTCTTTTGAGTAGGTAGAGGTTCTTAGATACTTGCTCTTTCAAAACAAAACAACTTTTCGCACTTACACTTTTTCAAACAAAAGTTTTCAAACAAACACTTCATACACTCTTGAGGACAGATACAAGTGTTAAATCGAAAGTTTTCAAACAAACTTTTTTCAAAACCCACAAACACAAGAAAAGCAAAAATATTTTGAAAACATAGTGAGCAAGTACCTAAGAGCCCGTGGATAACCACGGATAGAAAGGGTGCTAACACATTCCCTTTCTATAATCTACCTCCCGAACCCGAGAAACATCTCGAAAAGGAATTTTGCTGTGCTTTTGTCCTTTCCTTGTTGGAGAAAATAAAAGACGGTGGTGACTCTTGCTTACCGCGACATTTCGCGAACCAGCATTCCAAACAGTCAGTTCTATTTCCACCGATCACAACCGCGTACGAAGCCAACCAAGTGGGGTGTACCCTAAAAGTGCGCATGTGCGAGTGTGTCATTTTAAGTTATTTGTCTTTGTACATGTTAATGGTGATCTACATTGATTTTAGGTTAAAACATTCAGTCTTGTCATGCATTCCTATTATCAAACATCTAACAGTTATATTTTGCGGGAAATAAAATGTGGAATTTAAATTACAAGGCGTCGGGTATTTACATCGCCAAAAGCAACCCTTTGAAATTTAAATGCGGAAAATAAATAAAGCGATAAAAATAGTCCTAATTATCTATTACATTCTGGGAACAAGTACAATATCGAATAAAATAGATCGCGTGCGGGAAATAAATCGAATGCGAGTTCCAGGGTTTTGACCCTTTGTTATTTAAAGAAAATATTTTTTTGTTTGTTTTTTAATTAAGAAAGAAATAAACTATCCTAAATTAATTATTAAATTAAATTAATTAAACTAATTAATAAAAATAAATATTTTTGGGTTTTTGGTATTTAAAGAAAGAAAATAAAAAATGATCAATGTTATTAAAAACCTAATTATGTCTAAATTTATTTTAATTATTTATAAAATATATTAAAGTTATCCTAATTAAAACTAAATTAATTAATTGATTTGTTAATAAAAAGAAAATACTAAAATTTAAATTAATAAAGAAAATCTTTTTTTGGTTTTAATTTTATTAAGAAAAAGTTTGATTGGTTAATTGAATATAAAAATATAATAAAACAAACAATTAAAAAAAGAAATAGAAAGAGTTAGGGGTGTGGGCCTGATTAGAGGTTCAGAATAGCAATTCAGAGACCCAATAACATGCTGTCCCGGTTGACTTTGAGAGATCCAGCGTATGCACTTTCACTTGGTTCCATGGTAGACTCTCATTTTCTGGCCACCAGATTTGGCCCATGCCCATCTGGCCATCAGATGCTTGATGGTGTTTGGTGTGCTTCACGTTTGGATTTGCATGGGATAAGCTGAAGAGGAAAAATAACAAAGCATATGGGGACCTGGGATTCGAACCCAGGTCCTGTGGATGTTGCCAGCGTTGATTTGCCACTAGGCCAATGTATTCCATTTGTTAAGTATATGCAAAACAATAAAAATAAAGGAAAACAAATTAATATGCCAGAAAATATAAAATAAAGCGCGCTACTTTTGAATGGTCCACTCAGGAGACGACACGCCATCGTCTTCTTCCTCACGCCCCTGTAACTTTTACCTGCGGATTTAGATCCGCAGCTAAATTCGCAGGTCGTTCCCAAAATCAATTCTAGGCCATGAAAACGACCCCCAAGGACATGGTTAGGTTCGTCTCCCTCTCCTGAGTGCAACCATGTCCATCACGAGATCCAATTTCACCTGAAATGCAAATCCCTAAAATCTAACACAAAACCCTAGCCATACGGTTATGGGGTTACATTCCATATAAATGAAATCAAATATTGCCAAAACTTCAGAAATCTCATAAGCATCACAAATATGTCCATGATTTTCCAGAATGATGCAAAAATAGAGAGCTACGATTTTGAAAACAGGGCCAAGAAATGTGATACTTACAGTGTGTTTTGATGCGTATGAGAGCTTGCTTTGGATTGTAGAAGGTTGAGTAGACACCCAGCAATCGATTGGTGTTGAGTTTTGCTTCTGAAAACGCCTCCAAGTAGGATTTTGGTTTCACACTTTTTTGTGAATTTTCAAGTTTTGTTTTCAGTATTCTTGCAGCCTCTAACCTAGTTTTCGTGTGCTTTGACTTGTATATGTATGATAGAATGTATTAGGTCAAGAATTATGCTTTGAATCTCTGCACATAAATGTCATGGGATTTGATTTGATCCACCATTGAAAAGTTGCCTAATTTGTCAAAAATCCATCTTTTGGTGCATGATATGATAAGATACAAATTTGATGCTGACCATGATGATGATTAAGTCCTGAAAATAGCAAAAGATCTCATGTAATCAAGTTTTGGGATTTTATTTGATTTAATTTGATTTAAAATGAAATAATTCAATAAAAAATCAAATAAAATTGATAAATTGAAACAAGGATGAAGCTAGGACACATGTGCAATGTGGCATGTCCAAATCAAGTGGAAAAGAATGGGCCCATTTGACAAAATTTGAAGTTTTGGGGATAGTTGACTTTTGGCAATTTTGCAAAAATGCCCAACTTCAACAATGTATAACTTCAATTTTGAACTTTTGGAAGTGTTCTGGGACTTTTTAGAAATCTTGAGATGTCCTCTAACCAAACCTTTTTGTCTCATCTCATTTTGATATTCCACGCTCAAGTTATAAGCTTTGGCAAAAAAGGTGTTTTTCTTGACTTTCAAAAATGACTTATAATGTCCAAATTTATAACTTCTTGTGAGTGCATTTTATGATATTGGGGTATCAAGATGGATTGTAGGAAATTGCAACCTATTCAAAATTAGCTTTGGATGGGTCATTTCTCATAAAGTATGAGAGAGTTATGCTTGGTCAAAGTTGAGTTGACTTTTCCTGCAAAACCCTAATTTAGCAACTTTTGAGTCTTGATGAATTTTGAGAAATCCTTGATGAATCATGATCAACCCTTGATCAAATGATGAAATATCCTTCAAAATGAGAATGTTGACAAAAAATCTTGAAGTTTGACTACTTGTAGGTCACAGTTGACTTTTGCCCTAGCATAGTCGATTTTTGGCCCCTTTGAGCAATTGACTGAGCAAACTTCCTCTGCAAGGCTTGAAATTTGACATGGATGACCTTGAGAACATATTAGGAAATTAGGGAGAATTTGAGGTCATTTGGACTCAAGGATCTTGATGCAACACAAAACCCTAATTTGGGGTTGACTGCCTTAGGAGATGATTTATCTGACCCACTCTTGAGCAAACTTGAACAACTTGGAGATTTTTCTTGCAATGTTTTGAGAAACATGAGGGGGCAAATTTTGGGGTACAACAGTGGGGATGAGAAAATAAGTAATTTTTTTTTACAATTTTTGCACCTACGTACCACCTTCCATGCAATAGGGGATCAGGGTACTCGTAGTTCACCTTTAAAATTTTTAAAACCAAAGTGTGTTGGTTAATTTTAAGAGATGAGACATCATTGTCATCTCCGAGTGGAAGAACATAATTACTACCCACGATTATGAGAAAGGAGAGTCTGATTCATCTCAAAGTGGAGGATATAACTTAGATTTTAAAATCAACAAAGCCTCGCTCAACACCCAAATGGAAAATATCTCACTTTATTACATATCATAGAATTATAGTAGCTCGCATTACTACAAGGATTGACAAGAGTCCAATCTTTTGAGAAAATTTTAAAGTAAAAATCCAAAGTTGCAAAAATGATTTGAGTGAAATTGGTTGACTTTTAGCATTCTCACAAAAATGTAAAAGTATGATTGAGAAAATATTTTTTTTGAAAATGCATGGACCTAAGTCCAAGTTTATTGTGAAAGAGGTTCATGTTAGAAAAAACATAAGAGCTTTCAAAAGAAGGGAGAAGATTTTTGAAATTAAAGAAGGAGGGAGGAGATGAAGGTACAATCCTAAAGAATAAGGTAAGAGCTAGGGAAAAGAACCATCTAACCAACAAGGAGCCAACACTTGACACAAAGAGTCAATGTAAAATTCTCATCCTTTGGATTGAAACCAAGCAAGTAAGGATACTAAATATCTTATAAATACGAAGCTTCAGATTCATTAAATCTTCTAAAAAATTGGGCAGAGTAACAGCTGTATACAGAGAAATTCTCAATCATAGACAAATCATATAATCAGAATAACCTGCACACAAAGAAAACCAACCCAATGCCTCAGGGTAAACCCCGAGAACTCCAGACAAAATAACATAATCGCAAGGTCCCAAGGGGTAATCAAGGTTCTTTGTTGTTTAAGTTGGTTATTAAGTATCTTCAAAAAGAAAATGAAAGCTCAAGTGAGCAAAGTAAAAATGACATGAACATAAATGCTCAAGTGAGTAAAGTAAAAGCATAAAATAAAAACGTAAAGTAAAAATCAATTTTTAGTGAATTAGAAATTAGAGGTTAGCTGAATGACCATATTGAAACTTGCATTTGAAAACTCATTAAAAGATTGATAAAATCAAAGCTTCCCAATAATGAGTTTCATTTTCTTTTTGTCAAGTATATCATTCATTTGAAGTTCTCGATGCAACGATATATGATCAATGATGTTTAAGCGATTCATTTAGACCAAAGTTTATGATGATTCATTAGAGGATTGATAAGACCAAAGCATCCTAACAATGAACCTCAAGGTTATTGGAACAAAGTTTTCAAATTAAACATCATTGGGCTTGCAAACTTAGGTTTGGGCCACGAATGATCATTTCTCGAGTTGAGAAAAAATTTAGCGTTATGTTAAGCAATTGTAAGTGGACCTATGTAGGAGTCACACCTATTTTAAGGTCAGTCAATAGCAATTTATGTACCATATGTTCAGAGAAATGATATGTAAATTATTCTCGAACAATATGTAGCACAAGTAAGAATAAGAAATAGAGAAGACGGACAAGAATTAAATTCCACATTTGAACAAAAGAATTTAATTAAGCTATCATTAAAATCATTCATCCATTTTGGTGGAGTTAAACTCAAAACCCAAGATCCAATGATGTTAGTAAAGGTTATGATTACAATTCACATAGTCCAAGATCAGTCAGAATATATACAAAAATAAAATTGCATTTAACAATCAAAATAGAATGAGAAAAATGATTTTAAAATTGTTTTTTAAATGAAAATAAAAGGCAAAATAACAAACTATATTCAAAATATCAAAGAAAAATTAAAGCAGACCATATAAAAGTCAGAAATGATCTCAAATATTTTTACAAAATTTTTGGTAATTTTTGAAGACAGAAAAGTATTTTTAAGCTAATTAAAACCACTCAAATAAGTGAAAAATAATTAAAATAGAAAAAAATCGAAATTAAATTTTA